>JAPTOF010000025.1:4531666-5975833 GCA_028554755.1 Cordia subcordata | reverse complement strand
TGCACCAAAATAGAGTTTAGATCTAAATCTCAGCTTCAAGAAACCTTCAGATAGGCATTACAATCTGGTTAAGTTCCGTATGGTTCTTAAGATTTAAAGTCCACAAATCAAATCCTAACCAATTTGGCCATCTTAGTTTGAATCTTTAGACTTAATTGTTTTGCAATTATCTAGTCTAGCTCGCCACCCATGAGACAATTACTAGCATTCTTTTCAATTTTAGTGTTCTAGATCAATTATCCTAAGCATGTGCAGTGGTAACCTGCTCTAATACCACTTGAAGGATCTAATAGAGCATGCAAGACTAACCTTAGGTCAATTTTTAAATTATTGACCCTAGGTGCAGTGGAAAAATAAATATTTGCATACAATAATACCACATACGCATAGAATAAACAAGAACACAAAGTAAAATTGTTAGAACAAATTTACCTCCTAAAGCAGAAAAATGACCAGAAACTTTTATTGATTATCGGACTACCTTGTGGACCTCTGATCGATAATCCAACTGTTGGATTTGAAGCCTTAGAAGAGTAGAACGTCCTTCTAAAAGTTTAGAATGATCCAATAAGTGATGGACACCCGATGAAGCCCGAATTTGAGATTGCACAGGCTGTGACGGGAAAAGACAGTTTCTGTCCTCTTGTGTTTTTCTCTCCAAAAACCTCTATAAGAACGACCCAAAAAGCTTTTGATCTTCCCTACGGTGACCGGGGAGATGTTAGCAATAAGCAAAAACCAAATTCTTGGGGAAAGAATTGGTTTTTAGAATTGTAGAAGTCTATTTTGGTCGATCAAGAGAAGAAGAGAACTATTTCTTTTCTAAACTTCTCCAAGAATGTACGTATCTCCAATATTTTTGAGACGTACAAAAAAATTCTACATTTTTATCAGACTTAGTTGACCCTTTTTAAGAGTTCTCTTAGCAATAGAACTCCTAGGTAGACTAGGACTTTATCCTGAGGAGTTTAAATTCAAGTAAAAGATTTTTAGGTGATAAGAGTTTCAAATTAAAACCAACTCTTGACCTAATCTTCTAGAATTTAAATCCCAACAAATCTTCTAGAATACGTGGGGCCCACTATCTCTTTCTTCTGTCCAAATTTGGATGCCTTCATACAAGACAATTTGATAAATTGAATATTCCAATATAGGAAACTTGGAGTTCAAGATATTTGAATTATTTTGTAAAAATATAGCAACTCTATCCTAATTTGGGAACCTCACTCAAAAGTCACGTCTCATACACCTAGAAGCTTTAGGAAAGAGATTAAGACACTTTCTGATTATCTACATTAAAACTTGGACCAATAAGAATTAAGAACATATCTTATTTCCTATTTCCAAGAATCCTAATGCAATTAGAACTCTTATGAAAACACATATTTAGCAATCGACCAATAAGGAAATATTCAAGAATAGACTTCTCATGCTTAAAACAATATTCGGCTAGCAAAGGGACCAAAAGACATAACTACCTTTGGCTCCCAAAATGACAAAAAATGCCCTTGCCTTCCCTTAGGCTACATAATGACTATTTTAACCTTAGTCTATTTCACCACAAGACTAAAGCCGCACTTCACGAATAATTATTGGACGCCAGAAGTTGTCACAACAATAAGTGACCTTTGTCTTTGACCTACTAAGCACAATGACCAAAATGCCCCTCTATGTACACCCGTAGTCAAGGTCGGTCCTTTGACTGTACCATCACCTTCTTAACTACCTCTAAACCTTAGAATAACTTGTCCAAGATATCAATCATCTTCTGGTCACATTACTCTTGATCTCGGGAGCGACCCACAAGTTAAATGACCGATATACCCTTGAAGGGTTATACCACTAGATCTAGATTTAGATGATCATACGGACAAGACCAATGGGGCACAAAGAATCTACTATTGCATATGCATATCCCAACTATCCAGAATTCAACACCTAACGCACAAAGTTGTTGACTTGACCCTAGCCAAGCAAGGTCTCGCTTATAGCAGATCAAAGTGCTAAACCTCCATCGATTCATCCACATATGCTCAAGATTTAGAGCATTGGCCACTTAGCAGTAGTGAGTATTGTGTTTTCTGACTTTGATAGTACAGTTATGAGAAAACCAACTCACGGTGATCCGGTCCAATACGTGACGCACGCATTAGAGAGACAAGTCCGGGAAGACCTCCAATGACTTAGGTAAGTCACCCTTACAAGGAGATTTGCTTACCATAACCTTATCTTAGTAGACTGCCCAGCACTACCATACGGTTATGGACTTATTTATGACATTACTGAGTCTTGACTTGGACTTATTGCGCGTCCAGGCTCACTGCTTACCCAAGTCCTCAGTTAATGTCATTGGGCCTTTACTAATGCAACATATAATCATACACCAGAGACAATGTATAAAAATGAAATTCAAAAAACATTATTAAAATAATTATAATAATATCCAGAAAATAGTGTCCAAGTGGTCTTTAGGGCACACCAATCCCAACAAGGCCATCAACTACTAAATCGCTTGAAAGCTCTTTAACATTGTACATAAGCCACCAATGGGTAGAAATTAAAAATATCATAGGGAATTAGAAGTATATTAATAGATCTTAAAGTGTCTAGTTAAAATCCTAGTCAAAGCTCTAGAAAGTCAGCCCTTTGCAAGTTTGAAAAAGTTAAACTCACATTCACCAGGAAGCCCTTGAAAAAACAATCTTAGTGAATTTTGTATGGCTTCTGAGAGTACCACTCATCTCTAATTTGTCACTCTTTTATCACATGATTTCTTGTCCTCCTCTATTTGCTGTAATAGGAAGAAATGATATAGCCTTACTCTAATAATCTGAACTACATAAAAGCATTCATGACTTAACACCTGCCAAGAACATAAAGTACCTCAACCGTCAGCTCTCCTTCCTTCTATCACTCCATTCCTCAAAGTGGTGATAATATGCATAATAACATGATTGATCTATCAACCACCAAGAAGAAAGTGTTAAGTTTCCTAAAGACAATGAAAAACTAACCTCAATCCATTTCTTCCCAAACTCCTCCCGAAAAGACCTTTGCTCAGGGAAAATACCGGGTTTAGACAACGGGGCACCAGAAAGAGGCACTTCATAGACTTGAGCTGTCTGTAAAATCGAAGATATTTGTCCATACTAAGTCTAGAAATTTTTATAACAAAAATGGAATAATACACTGGATTATGCATTCACTAGGAAAAAAGTAAAATCCAATAATCATTCTTCCTAGAAGAATAAGCTCCCCAAAAGCATTAAAGATAAGAGAAACAGACACTTTGCGCTTTTGAGCCCATTTTTCATTTATGGCCTTGTGTCTTCTTTTAAGTGCTTGCAGTGAAACATAAGATGATAGAAACAACTCTGAACATTTGTATAACAAAAGTCACAATACGAGTAACTTTAAAGTCTTGTGTAAAATATCACTATTTTACATCTCCATAAATATACCTCCTTGCATTTTCGAATGACGGGCTGTAAATATTTGAAGCTGATAAAGAAATTTCTCTAGCTCCCAGACAACAACAGCAGGTAAAGTCCAGTTAGTTCCAAGAATAACACACTTAGACTGCAAAAAGACATCATCTCGAACTAGAAAAAGACATCATCTCAAACTGCAAAAAGACATCATACTGCATCGGTTAAATAACGATCACTTGACAAGTTATCACAAACCTAAGTTAGAATACAAGTAGGCAACGGAGCAGGAAGTTGCAAGTAGTTGTGGAACATTTCAAACAATAATACTTCTGAGTGGAGTCAGAAAAATAATTTCACTTGGTAGACATCATACTCTGTTTCTCCATTTCTTTTACATTATTGTACTTAGTAGGGCTTCTCAGCCATCTTATCATGTCATGCAAAGTACGGGGTACAATCATAAATAGACCTCTAAGCAAATTTATTACTATACTTGATGTTTGATGCAAAAATAAATAAAAGTCATGTAAAGCACGGGGCACAATCATGCTAGTATATATAAAATCTTTTTCAAACTATTCTAGAGTGCTATATAAGTTTCTTATAATTATAGAGTGCCACGTAAGCATTTACATTTTCTCCTTTTATAAACCATTTTGAAAGGTCACATCAACACGCGCCTAACATATATTTACAAAAAATGAAATATAAAAATACTAAAAAAAGAAATTAAAAAATATTTACAAAATTTGAAAATAAAAAGACTAAAGAATTAAAAATTATAAAAATAAGAAATTAAAATTTGAAAGGAAAAACTAAAAATTTCAAAAGTTAAAAATAAGTATATGAAATTAAAGTTAACCTTATAAAATAAAAAAATAAATAAGAAATATAAAAATTAAAAAATAGAAAAATTAAAAGTTAATAGATAAGAAAGAAAAACTAAAAAAAAAATAAGAAATTAGGAACTAAAAAATTAAGGAATTCAAATATTAAAACATTAAAATTAAAAGTTAAAAATAAAAAATTAAAAAAAGTAAAATACAAAATTTAAATGAATTAATAAATAAACAAAACTCTAAATAAACAATTTCAACTTTTGATAGGTCATATTGTTTTTGTGCAACAACAAATTTTAAAACTATATTATTAAAATAAATAATAAGATGTAAAAAGCACAAAACAGGAAAGTGCTAGTGTTTTCTTATGGATAAATCATTTACGAAATCTAAGAATTAAGTGGACTTAATTAAATGTCTAAGGAATAAAATTACATAAAATGGTAAAGAGACATATAATGACAAAGAAAATAAGTCCAAAAACTATTTTAATATGTATTTAGTTGAGGATAATTGTTAATTAGACATATTAGGTGTTGTTTATTTTTTGTAAATTAACTAGAGTATAATCATTCGATGTATGAAAGAAATTAGTATTATTATGTCATTAAATATTATTGAAAGCCAATTTTTATGGTCTATACAATAATGAAATACAATTATATTTTACAAAATTTAATTTTTTATAATTTTTCGATACTAATCATGTTTTATAATGGTTCACGTATTAGATACAATGTTGAAATTAGGAAAATAAATAAGAGGGATATTTTGGAAAATGAATGCAATAAAATATGAATAATATATTTATCACGAACTAAAAAGATAAAAATGAATTTTACTTTGTATAATAACATAGAATATAAATACATGTATATAAGTTTTACAATTTACATAAGGACAAATTATAAAAATATTATGTGAAATTTAGTTCTTGTTAAATTTTCACTAGCAATCATTTTTTTTGTAAGTTTTCTTAATGTAAATGAAATGAAATTATTAAAAAGGTCATGGACTCAATGTGAAGGATAAAAATTTATGGGATGAGGATATGTATAATTGATTGAGAAAACATATATAACTAGTATAGTTCTCTATAGAAGGGATAAATGAATATTTCTTATATTTATTGTTAATGATTAATTTTTATAATTCATGTGAGAATAAAATATATAATATAAATATATTTTTATAAAATTTAATTTTAGAAAATTTTCCCAAAAAGTACATTTTTTCATAAAATTTGTGTAGTAATTGAAATAATATTTGAGTTGGAAAAGGTAAAAAGCATAAAATAAAAAGGGTCTTGCATGAAAAAAGGAATAAATAGCGTATTTTATTGAATTTTTTATTTTGAAAATTTTAATAATTTGGAAATGAAAAGGATGGATGGAATAGATTACATACAAAGATAAAATATAAAATAAAATTTTTAGCAAGTTTTTAAAATTAGCCATATATTTTCTTATGAGAAATTTGCAGTAATTGAAAAAAAAATAGTGTGATGTGAAAAATAAAAACAATGAAAGAAGAATAATACATTATTAAATTTATTGGCTTTGAAAATTTTTTGACGAGATCATAGGTGACAACATTTTTTTCTCAATTAGTCAAATTACCACTCTAATAATAATTTATACATACAGTTATGTTAGAATTTACACCGCACGAGCTTAACACAAGTATGTAAATACTTTTGAGGGCCCAAGATAAGTACTAGTACTAGAAAACAAATAAGCAAAAGCTAAAGCCCAAGTACCACCAACACACCGCAAATTATAAGATGCACCTTTACCATGATGCACCTTTACACGCGTGATTACACACGCTATAGCTATATATATATATATATATATATATATGTATATGTATGTATAAATTGATTGTCTCTTTGTTTTCTATGTTTCTCTCTGTAATTTCTTTATTTGATTCTTCTCACATGACACGTGTAGCCGAAGATATACGTATTAAATTGTTGAAAATCACTTGAACGCACGACCATTGCACGAAGCAGCATTTTGTTGGATGAAGCAAAATGCACAAAAAGGTTTTTAATCGTTGTTTTTAATATCTGGTTGTATTTACACTGCATTCACGGTTAGTTTAGGTTTTATTTTGTTTGATTATTGTTTATTATTATATATTTATGTGATTTGAAACCCTAATTTTGGTGTATTTTTTCGCTTTGTGAGTTGTGTTGTAATGCGATGACTTCTGCTAATGAAGATATGCAATTTGTGCCTTTTGTTGGAGAGAACATTCCTTCATTAGCTGAGCTCCATTATGTTGGTTCTTCAAGTGATGATGATGACAAGAGGTAAGCCTGACAATATCTATTATATTTTTTCAGTGTATTTGTTTAGTGTTTCTGTGTTTTTTCAATATATTTGTATGTGTGTAATGTTTGCATGTGTGTATAGGTTAGATTTTTTAACTATTTTTTTAGTATCTATGAATGTGTTTGTTGCTTTTAAATGTGTAATATTTGCACGTGTGTATAGGTTAGTAATAGTGATAATAGAGATTAAGATAAGTTAGGTAGAAATAGGTATAGAAACAGGTATCATCAGATAGTTGCATGTGTGTTTAGGTTAGCAATAGTGCTTTTGAATGTGTAATATGTGCATGTGTGTTTAGGCAGAAAATTTCTTTGTTCAATAACAGATAGTTGTTTGTTTAGCTGTTTATGTGTGTCATTTGTTTGTCTGCTAAATAAACATTTGTCCAAAAATTTGTGAATGTGTTTGTTGGTTAAGAAAATAGTTCAGTATTTGTGCATGTGTTTGTTGTTTTTGAGTATATTGTTTGTGTTTCTTTAATGTTTACTCTATAGAAGCAGGAATTGTGGTAATGGATCATTTAGGATAAGTTAGATATATATATATATATATATATATATATATATATCATCAACTTGAAAGCACAAGTAGATAATTTGTTTATTCAATATCTAATTATTGTTAGTTCAATGACAAATAATTGTTTATTCAGTAATTTATGTGTGTCATGTATTTGTCTAGTAGACAAACATTTGTTCAGATTATATGTTTGTTGAGTATGTAGTAACTAGTCGTTCAGTGACATATAAGTGTTTGTTCAAGAGGCATGCTCCTACTGCTAGGGGTAGGGCTACCTGATCTGTATTCGAACCCATATTCGCATCCGAATGGATAGGTTCAAAAAAGTTTTTTTTTTAGAATTTCGGATATACCTGACCCGATATCCGAAATTTTTTCGGATATTCAGGTAGGATATAGGGTAGCAATTTTGCTACCCATTTGGATATCAGGTTACCCGAACTTTTTTTTAATTAAAATAATATAATACTATACTAGTCAACAAAAGTCAAGACTCAAGACTTGAAAGTACACTTCATTAGAAATTATCTTGTCATATTTCTTATATTAAAAACTTAAACTTTATTTAATGTGTGTGGACTGTGAATTGTAAACATATAGACTTTGTATTTGGTGTGTGTGGAATATGAATTGTAAATTGTGTAGACTTCTCATTTAATGTGTGTAATATGGAGCACATCCAAACTTTTTGTGTGTTTTTTAAATAGAGGTAGAGACTATGTTTTTTGTTTAACTCTTATATCTAAGTATTTGTGTGTTTTCTATGTGTTTTATGTTGTATGGTTTTGTGAAGGACTATATTTTTATATTATGTCTATGTCTCATTTTTTTCATTTTAAAAAGCGAATTACTTGCCTAAGAATCAGTAATTTCAAAAAAATATTTAAAATAATAGCTAGAATTTGAATTTTTTTAGTTTATTCAAAAATATCTGAAAATCCGTATTCGAACTATCCGCTATTCAGAAATTTGATATCCAGCCGGATAGATAGTTTTTAGCTATCCGATCTGGAGGTATCCAAATATCTGAATATCCGAATATCCAATTTGATTCCTACCCTTACCTACGCTACTTGAAGAGTGCAAGAAGCCACTTGCCAACAACTATAATTTTGTGCTCAAATATATTTGTAGAGAAGTCAATAAAAGTATGAATTAAATAGCTAATTTTGGTTTGCAATTCCCACTTAATTTACATAAACTAAAAGGTGCCCCACATCAATTGCAACTCATACTTGGAAACGATACAAGTCTGAACTCGACTTAGGGCTTGTTTGGATTGGCTTTTTTCAAAAGCGTTTTTTTTAACAACTTTTGAAAAATAGTTTTTTTTATAAGCTGAAAATTTTAGCTTCTAAAAAAAGTTGTATTTGAACTTTTTTTTCAGAATTTTAACCTTTTTAAAAGTCAAATCTAATAGTTATTATAAACTTAATATATCTTAAAAAAAAATTTTTTAAAAAAAAACCAATCCAAACAGGCCTTAGCCCCTCTCTAAAAAAAAAAATATAATTCGAATGTTGTGGAAAGGCAGATCTAAAGAATCCTCTATGCTCATCCCCACCATAATCCTCCGTACACCTTAGGTATCCAATTCCGCAACCTATCCAAATCCCAAGACTCACCTCCTCTCACATACAAGCAAACGCAATCTATACGTAGTAATCGCTTATCGGCGATGTCAACGGCGGGAGCTTCCGACGAAAATAATGCTAACGGCGACGGTCAAAACGGCGGAACTGATACGACGCCATTACTAATCGACGAGAACAATTATCGCTGGCCGAGGTTTGGGCGGCGTCCGCCGAGTCTGCGCGGGGCAGCTCGGTTTTTGCGGAGAGCGAGCAGCCGGAGGATGCTGCGGGAGCCGTCGGTGAGGGTTCGAGAGGCGGCGGCAGAGCAAATCGAGGAGCGGCAAACTGATTGGGCCTACTCGAAGCCGATAGTATTCCTTGATCTTGTGTGGAACCTTGCCTTCGTTATAGTCTCCATCTCCGTGCTCATCATGAGCCGGTACGAGCATCCATCAATGCCTCTGAGGCTCTGGATAGTTGGCTACACTATGCAGTGTGTGCTTCACATGATATGTGTATGCGTTGAGTATAAGAGGCGGTGCCAGATTCGTAATTTGCCCGAAAGTTTGATTTCTCGGCAAAGCGGTAGCAGTGGAAGGTGGAGTAGTGGCAATTCTTCGGGGAGTGATGAAGGGGAGTCTGCTGATTATGTTACGGAAAGCCATGCGAATGAGGAAGAAATGAGGTACATCGTCAGCTTTCAATTTGTATGTCCATGTCTAAATATTTGAGTTGATGAATCGATTCTTGCGTTTAAATCATATTCTGGATTGCATCGCATGGGCTATAAGAGTACTGAATTTGTTGTATTGACTATATCTTGAGTGCATATAAGACGCTTATTGTCTAGGGAGTACGGATTTTGTGTGCGTAGTTATTGTTGTGGCGAGGCGTTATGTTTGCGGAGGATTTTTCCTTTATGTATTGGAAGGAAATTGAGTTGGGTGAAGGAGATTTAGTGAGATGATGTTTTCTATTAGTTTTGCGACGGGAGACTTGTGCTTCTATCTTCTTTCTTTTAACATTTAGTAGTGTCTAGCTTCAGCTTATGTTTATATCTTCCTTATTTAGTAGTTGTGAAGTTATATACCAGATTTTCTAGTTTATTTGTGTGTAGAAGTTGAGAAAAATGTTAAGTGGAAGAAAAAGAATGAAGATGAACTATTCCACTTATTTAGTTAGGAAGTAAAGGAGGAGTGCGAGTTAAACTGAAGGGTACTTACCCCTTGTTGTCTGAAGTCAGATTGTTTCTTCCCTCCTGTACAAGGATTGACTATGTTGAACTTCTTCCATTCCATTTGGTAATGGGAACTATAGTTCATATGAAGCTTCGTATAATTATGGGCCTGTTTGGATTGGCTTTTTTCCCCAGAAAAAATACCTTTTTTCCTGAAAAAGTTACGTTAAATTTGCAATAACTATTTGATTTGTCTTCCAAAAAAACTGAAACACTGAAAAAAGCTCAAATACAGCTTTTTTTAAAAGCCAAAATTTTCAGCTTCTAAAAAAAGTTGTTTTTCAAAAGATGTTAAAAAGGGCTTTTGAGAAAAGCCAATCCAAACAGGCCCTATGTTGTAAATGAGCAGATTGCCTTATAATGGTTCATTTTCTGATGTTTCTAAACTGTTTACTGAGACAAGTTTGGTATCATTTATAACTAATCTTATATGTTGGATCCTTTGCTTAGCATGAAGAAGTAGAATTGTTAAATGGATTGCTATATGTGAATTCCACAATGGCATTTATGCGGTGCAGTGTTGCAAAACATCTGGAGTCTGCGAATACAATGTTTTCATTTATTTGGTGGATAATTGGATTCTACTGGGTATCAGCTGGAGGCCAAAACTTGACTCAGGATTCACCTCAGCTATACTGGTTTGTCTAGCATTTTTATGTCTTCCTCCTCTTGATTGAATTTTGGTTTTATTTAGTCTGTCTTACTTGAGGTTTACTCAGGCATACTTTCAATCCGCAGGCTTTGTATTACGTTTCTGGCATTTGATGTGTTCTTTGTTGTTATCTGCGTTGCGGTGGCATGTGTCATTGGAATTGCTGTTTGCTGCTGTCTACCCTGTATTATCGCAATCTTATATGCAGTTGCAGATCAGGTAGCATACAAAGTCAAACCTTTCTGCAGCCTTTAGAGGATGCTTAAGTAACTTAACATTTAGCTTTTCCATGGTCGTGTAGTTCTACTGCATTATGTTAACGGTCTATTTGGTAAAGCTGTGAAATTTTAGCAATTGAGTTCTACAGCTTTCAGCGGTATATCTTCAGTTAGAAGTGCTGTTGAGCACTGCTTGGCATTATTCTTTTTCAACCATTTGAGCTTTCAGCTGTCAATTTGGGCTTCCAAAAAATATCAAGGAGTATTTTATAGAAAAACAAGTAAAACAACTTCTCTCATTATAGAACAGTACTGCAAAATTCTTTTCTGGAAAACTACAATTGGAGCTTTCTGAGGCCTGTTTGGATCGGCTTGTAAAAGATGTTTTTTTTTTTGGGATAACTTGAGAAAAGGATTTATCTTGAGAAGTTCAAATTTTTGCTTTTGAGAAAAAGCCCAATTTGAGTTTTTATTAGCTTATTTTAAGGGTTTCTGCTTTTTTAAGAAGCCAATTCAAACATCTATTGGGGAAAAAAGTTGCTTTTTTCATGGACTTTTTTATTTGGGCGGTGAAAAGGCCAATCCCTAGGTGCTCTTTAGTTTTTCATTTTTCTTGGATTTGGCTTTAGCTAAAGCTTTTATGGAAGTCTAAAAGATTATTTCGACATCCAACATATGGGAGGTTTCTCCCCTCCCCCCTGCACGTGCATCATGTTTGTTGGGGTTAGGGGGAACTTTGTGCAAGCTGGCATATCAAGAAAAGGGTGTGGAGTATATACAATAGGAATCATGTTGGATGAATCATGGTTTGACTACCAAATAGTGATGTAGAGATGGCTATGATGATATCAAGATACTGTTCTCTGCTTTGAGAAAAACCATGATTTAGCAGCAATGCCAAGGGTTTTAGTGTTATTGGAAGAGAGAAAATGTTTTACTTTCTGTATCATGTGTACATGAATGCAAGTTTTAGCACAGTAATTACAATTCTTGTCCCTTTGTTGATATTGAATTGGATAAAACTTGTCAGCCACATTCTAAGATACAAAGTAGTATAATAACTAAAAGGGATGCTGAATGAGATTATGTTACATGCGATTTTCAGAGGTTGTTGACTTACAAATCATGGTCCCCCACTTGAAGAATAAACTTCAGGTTGAAACTGTGTATAAGTGAATCATCAAACTTCACCCGCCTCAAAAATAAAAAATGTAGTGAATAATCAAGCTTGGATCTTCAGTTGCTTGAACTTATATAGGATATCTTCAGATCCTTTTTCTCTTTTGGATAGTCATTAATTTCTGCAATTTTATATTGGAGAGTGAGGCTGAACTGTTCCTTAGTCTTTATCTGTTTCATCAACCTTTAATTGGATTTATCCAAAACCTTGTATAAAACTGAAATGGTATTTTAATAGCAACCTTATTTCGCATGATTTTTTCTTTGGCCTTTTTTTGAATGTAGACGGAAATAAATTATGTTGGACTCATTGAGGGACCTAAGTTGAACTCCCTAGAGATCCCATCCTGGACCTCATACATGTTGAGAATTTTTGAGTTAGACCTTGGGAGTACTGGTGTTGGACACTTGATACTTTTTGGACTAGGGTATTAACTGTGTTTGACACTCCAAAGATTGGATACTCCAATCTTCTGAAGTAAAGATGACAGTAGGATCAGCAGTTGAGAGGTGAAAGACAAATATTTCGTACAACTTATTAAATGTCCTAATTTGACTTGGAATTGTGTTTTTGCAGAAAGCTTAGATAATATATATATATATATATATATATATATATATATATATATTGTGTTTGTATAGCATGGAGAGGGACCAACCAAAGCATTTTGAATTTTCAAAATTTTGACAGTTAACAAGGGAGGGAGAAGTGGGTTCCGTAAGAATATTTTGAGATCATTAGAGCAGTGTAAAAGATAGGCTGGCCACAAAGGAGACAAGGACTGTGAATTGGGGCATGAGGAGTGTTTTGCATATTACTTGATCAATCCCACTATGGAAGATGTGTTCTTGGAGTCATGATCACATTTTCGGACACCTTTAGTCAAACTGTTATATCTTGCACATCAATGGCATGGGCAGCTTTGGTTCGTAGACAAACGTGCCCCATACACTTGTACGAGTCCCTGTGACGTTATGTTTTCCAGTTGATTTTATCCTCTAACTTGGACCCCCTATATAGAATGTATAGGCTATCGCATCAGTACTACTTTTCCCCTGTAAGCTGTCACTTCAGTATTGAAATAGCCGTTTGAGTGGAATTATATAAAATAAATCAATCAATGCTCCATTATGCTAGCAAAGACGGAGACAGAAAGGAAGATAAAAGGAAAGGAATGCAAGAGTGTTGGTTCTCACATTTATTTTGGTTCAATGGATACGAAGAAAAGGGTTTTCTTTCACTACTAGTGGAGGAAAAGAAAAGGAGAGAAATTAAAAACTGGGGAGGGTTTTATAAATTATACTATCGCTGCTCTTTAATTGTTAACAGGAAATTTGCCACTTTATGTGGTGTCCTAGGTTGGTGACAGTGGGGGATATAAAGTGAGAATTATTCAAAGTGGGTGTTATAGGTTTAAATAATTAATTTAGGTTGCCTATTTTAGACTAGCGGACAGTTACTCTTACACTTACAACATGTGTCTCGTTGCAGGCTCCTCCCTCTCTCTCTCTCTATATATACATACATACATATATACACACACACACATATACCCCCCCCCCCCGGGCGGGCCCTCCAACACAGACACACACAGAGGGAAATAGTCTCAACCATTTGAGTTACTCCCTAATTCCCAGGTGTTGTGTTCTTGGCATGATAGAATTGTAGTAGAGCCAGATTCAACTGAAAGTGCGGAAACTGTGTCTTATGGGGGAACAAAGTGCTACATTGTGAGAAAGCAAATGGAAGTCACCTCTTGAACTCGTTTGAGCCACCCTTCGGCTCTTGCACTATCTTGTTCTGGTTGCTCTCATGGTGATTGTGATTTTCTACTTTATTGTTAGACATAAAGTAGGAATGGTTTATAAGTGGGAGTCATAAGTTCAAGTAAGTAACTTGGTTGAACTATTTTGGATCAGTAAGAAATAGCTATTGTTAAGCCTATAACTCTAGTTCGAATGAGGGCTTGGGGGTCGAGGCCTAGGATGTCATACATTACTATTATTATGGAGCAATGTATGTATATCTATGAAAAAGAAGAAAAAGACAAGGAAAAGAGACAGACAGATGGATAGAATGAATATTATATCTTCTTTCCTTTTTCTTTATTCTATCGAGTTCCCATGCTTTGTTCTACAATATTATCTGGAAAAATATTTTGTGGTTCTGATATGGCAAATGCAGGGCTTCTTGGCATCTATTAACTTTACCAATTCATGACTAATTGTGCATCAAATACATATTATTTTGGATATCTTGATTAATAGAGAATGTACATTTATTGGATATCAGATAATTATGGATAAACATATTATATTGGTACATAAGTACGTAGCCAGAATATAATAACTGATTCTCTGGCACCTGCAGAGTACTTATATATTCTACAAGGTGAGCTAATTTGATTGGGCTTCATCTAATCATTGGTTCATATTTTCACATGAATTTTGCTTATTTTAATATAATTTGCGTTTTTTTTGGTCAAAGAAGTTACCTGTTTCAAGGTCAGAGACCTTAGCATTTCTATTGAAAAAATTTATTTGTTTTGATTAATACAGGAAGGAGCAACAAAGGATGAGATTGAACGGCTGCCTAAATACAAATTCCGGAAGATTGGTGATTTTGAAAAACAAAATGGCGAGATTCAAGAATCATTTGGAGGAATAATGACTGAATGTGACACTGATACACCCATTGAACATGTCCTTCCCCTTGAGGATGCTGTAAGTTCTATATCCTGCTGTATATTCAAACCTTGATTTCTCTAGAGATAGAAATAACTGCGTTCATAAGTATGGCAACTAATAAACTTCAAGCTTACATACAACTGCATCATAGGATAGCCATTGGGATTGTGGATATTGATTCAGTAAGCATGACAGATATGAATCTAAAATACCTATTATACAAATAAGTGACACTCAGCAGAGGTGATGCTTATCTTCTGGAATCTCTTCAACATTAGAAGAAGAAACATGAATTCCTAGAGATTAGAGGGGAACAGGTGGCAGGGTATGTTACAAGTTTAATGTTTACATACAGTTCTCTGACCATGACTATATGTTAAATGTCTAGCTGTAGCTGAATTAGGTATTACCATGTTTAACCCTTGAATTGGCTTGCCGTGATTGCAGTAAATAGATTGCCAACTGAGTTCTAACCATGTTAAATAGAGTTGTTTCACTGAATTCTGCTGTTGAAATGGCATCTTTTATTGGATTACAGGAATGTTGCATTTGCCTCTGCACATATGATGACGGAGCTGAATTGCGCAAACTCCCTTGCCGTCATCACTTCCACTGTGCTTGCATAGACAAGTGGTTATACATCAATGCCACGTGTCCTCTATGCAAGTACAACATATTGAAAAATGGCAATCAGAGTGGTAGTGAAGAAGTGTGAGAGAGCATACCACATCCATAGCATATAGTGTATTAAGACTTCTAGGTGTACAGTTGGATTTGGAACTCACTTTGATGAAAATTTCAATGCCTTTTGCTGCTTGTGTGTGTATTTAGGTGTGCAGCACGGGCCACACCTGTATTCCATGTGGTTGATGTATATGGTGTTCGTTGATTGTGGAACTTAAAGAAGTTCTGAACCACATGTAAAGAATGTCGTTGATATAAAAGTGAGATTTTATTGTTCCATCTTTGGACTAAGATTTACTCCATTCTTGTGAAATTAGCAAGTATCCATTCTTCGTTCACGGAGGGCAGGTTGACTAATAGAGCAGTAAGACAATTCAGTGTGTTAAGAATGGCACTAACCCAAAAAGTCTCAGCGTCTGATACTACGCACCGCTGAGGAATCGGAATGTAGAGGTCATGCCACAAGGGACTTTTCTACCACAACTGGGAATGTTGTTCATTGTGGAAAATTTTTCCTAAGGCCAAATTTACTAGGCCATGGCTTTGATTAAATTTTGACCTTCTTTGCTGATGATGTCACTTTGATGCCTTGCAAAAGAATTTCAAATGGATTTTCTCTTGCCTCGAACTAAGTCTGGAGACGTGTACTATACTTAATACGCGGTTATCTTCTTGCTTAACAAAAGGCTATGCAGAATGAGCATGTCCGTCAGCTAAACTTTTGGATTGGTTCGCGTTGAAAACGCTTTTAGATGCCAGATCTATTAGTGCTTGTCTTTTTGGTCAAATGGTTGCTAGTTAAGTGTGATACCTCAAAGGATATTTTGGATCGACACACCGAGTGACTGACCGGAAGAGCCATGAAAACAATCTACTCTTGTGCTTTTTCGATTTCCCAAGATCACGAATAAGGCCACTCCGATCTAAAGCTAAGCTATCTAAGAGCCAGAGAGTTGAGAAGCTACGTTTGGCTATGATAACTAGGATCATATTCGGATAAATAAGACTGAGGTGTGGTGGTTGTGGAATTCGTTGGAGTCTTTAGCTATCTTTTTATACTTGAAGCACTCCGAAAATCTCTTAACTTTCCCCATGAATTTTGGGACTCCAACTAATTTGATTGTCTTTTCTGATTTGGTTGTAGAACAAGTTTCCTATTCCTCTCATATAGTTTTATTTCAAAATTATACTCATTAATAGCTCATATTATGCCACATATTTTACTTGTTTTACGCTTCGTCTTCTTGTTGACTTAGTCTTTCATTCAGCCATGTCTGGCTGAACTTGCAAATTTTGGGTGTGAATAACACCCCTTATAAGTTGGCCAAAAGACATCACAGGGGTTTGGACTGCTCATGCCTTTCCTCGATCGGTGTCATGTGTTTGTGTCTAAGCTATCATTCCTTTGACACACTTGTGGATGTCACCACCAAATGTATTTTTCGCTTTCAGGACTATCAATCACTTAAAGTGCCATAATTCTTGCAGACCATGCCTATGTCATGCTCAACCCATTTGAAGTCCACAAAGCTAGCGTAGGTATTTCAACCATTGCCTCTGTCATGCTCAACCCCTTTGAAGTCCGTAAAGCAGGCATAGGTATTTCATGTCTTGCATAATGTGATAACTACACAAAAAACTAAGTCGACCCAACACCACTACCATAGTCGACCACCTCTATACAAGCAAGTACAATACTTGGATACAATAACAGTCTATGTATGTAAATATTAAAACAAAGAGCATCACCACAAAAAAAGTACAACAAACAAAGCCAATTCTATCCAATTTATTCAAAATGACATCATCCCCATTCCCATTCCCACAATCCCCTAGGAATGTGACCTCTTCTTCATCACTATCAAACTCAAACTCATCTTCAACAAACACCGGAGAATGGTACAAAACATTTCCATCTTCACCTATAGTATAGAGACACACCGGGTTCACATCATCCAAAAGAATTGCATTTGTTACATTTGTAGAACAATTTTTCCTTTGATTCCTTTGCATCATTTGCTACCACCAAAATGGGAAACTTTTTAAAGCATTTTTGACACCTCTTGTTCACATATATCTAATCAAGTTCAAGCACCTTGTTCTTGCTTCCCACTGCCCCACTTGTTGATGACATGGTGCCAAAGGTGATGTGCAAAGGCAAACTCATAGTGGTGGCCTCGGGGGGTGGCGGTCACCCCTCAATTTTTTTATTTTTTTTCCATTTATTTTTTTACTTTTGTAGGTTAAACACTAGTGAATATCTATTTGTGGCACCCCTTATTAAGCAAGACTTAGTAAGGTAGCTTGGTGGTCAAGTGTGTGTTTCCTCATCGTAAGGTCATGTGTTTGAGACTTGATGTTTTTTCTTACTTTTTAAAAACTTTTCTGCGAACATAATTTGACGTCTTTTTGACATAATTAAGAAAAAGAGTAGGTCTTGTAGAAAATAAATTACCCACTTTGACTTGTTATTTGATGAAAAAAAAAAAAAAAGCCAAGCTGGCCCACACTTCCATATTTGTTGGCCCACATTCCGACATTATCATAAGAATAAAGAAAATGCATATTGCAAACACATAACAGAAGAAAAACGCGGCTTATCAATTAGCTACCATTCACCATTTTCTTAAGGTTTTTACGTTTACATTGATACAAATTATTTTATTTTTTTTTAATTTTTAAATTCTTATGGGTTATGAATCACTTTCTTTTTGGTTTTTTAAGTTTATTAAATATTTTTTATTTGAGGATACTTCTCGCAAAATTGCAACGTGGTTCACCGAATCAGCAACACAAAAGTTACAAAATCTATTGCCTTGTGAACCAGGTTAGTATTCTTCACTCTAATTTTAGTTTTTAACAACTTTTGTGTAGATGACTCATCTTATATGTATATTTATTGATATTTTATTTGGGAAAATTAATTAATTATTATTTTTAATTCTTCTCAATTGTAGGAAAATAAAGATTTTCTTATTCTTTATTATTAACTCAAAAATTGATTCTTACTTCAAGAAAAGATCTTAGCAAAATAAAGTTGACCTTTTGATTTATGAAAAACAAGTACCAATGTCAGTAATTCTTATCCAGTTTCTAATGTATCCATGGAGCGTGCATTTTCAGCAATGAAGATTATAAAGATAAGATTGCATAATAAGATGAAAGATGATTTTTTTTGCTATTACACTTCTCCTTTACATTAAGAAAGAGATTTTTGAGACACTGAGTTAGTCATTAATAAATTTGAAAGAATGAAAACAGGTCAAGTGTGATTTAATATGCCTAATGTGAAAAAATGATTTTCAGATTTTTGTGTTTCATCTAATCTATTTGTATTCAGTTATTCTGAAATATATAATATCTTTTTTTATAGTTCATTTTTATTTTAGAAGTGACTATTTTGAGATTTGGAAAGTTTGAACCAAAACATGATTTGGTAAAAATATTTTTTTTGCTACCCTTAATTAAAATCCTAGATTCGCCATTGGAGATGTTTTAATACTTAAAAAAAAAAAAAGACAAGGAAAGGACTCACCTTTGAAAAAAATTAGCTGATGAACCTTTTTTTCTTGAAGTAGCTGATATACAAGTAGTTTGAAGCATTTGATGACTTTTTGTTGTTTTTAATAAAGATGGAAGGGTAATTTTGTCCAAAATAACACTTTATCGAGTATATATCCTTCTAGCATCTCAACAATCACGCATGTATAACACTTCTCGTCAAGTCTGACAATTTTTTAACAGTGGGAGTCAAGAGCTTACTTTTAAAAGTAGAAGGGGGTGATCAATTGGTTTTAAAAGTTTAAAGGATAGTTATGCACTTATGCCTAAATTCAGGCAGGTAATATGCTATTTATTTACAAGAAAATTGATGGGATCTTATATCATAATCCTATATCATTATGCTCCTATGAGAGCAACATGTACCTATTGTGTGTGAACAGCATGTGATTCTGCAAAGAACCAGATAAACTCTTCCAAAGCTTGCTCCGGTGGATTCAACCTGCAAAACAAAAGGAACTAGGCATCGGTGTGGTATTAGCCAAAAAGCCTCCGATGCCTAAGTCAGTATTTTGCTTAAAGGGGTAAGTTTTAGGAAGTGCGTGAGTAGGAATGAATGTGTTACTTTATTTGGAACCAAGGGGCCCTATTTATAGTTTGGGGGGAAGGACACTTGTCGCCTTATCTTATTCGTATGACTAGTCATCAGGCCCTGTGGACCTGATTGGGAATTGTTCGTGAATAGTTAGTCAGCTCTATTCAAAGGAGATATTATTGGGAAAATTCGAATAAGATCGGGGCGCTGCCAGATCTGGTATCATTAGACCCCATTTGGGAACGTGCCGTGTCGAAATGTCGCCAAATGTTTCCCAATCATCTAGTCTTATACTTAGGCATTTTTTGGGCTTCTGGCGCATGTTAGTGGGTCACAATGTTTTCTCGTACGCGTGTGAGCCATAAGAACCGACGCTCCTGTTATGCAATAATGATGTTTCTTAAAAACGCGCAACAGAGCCTTTACCAGAGACGTGACCCTTCACCTAACCAGCGTTTTGACACCTTTTTTGAAATTCAAATGTCTTTATTTTGGAGTATAAATATGTTTTTCTCCTTTTGTTTTTATTTTCTGCCCACTCGCTTTTTCCTCTGCCCAGAAATCTCTCTACATCTTCAATTGCTTTCTCACTTTGCTTTTTGTATTCTATATATAACCGCCGCTAAAGACATCTCTGGTGTCTCGTTCATTCTGTTTGATTCTTTCACTCTAAAGCTCTTCATGTTCATTTTACTAACAAGCACGCCTCCTTCCTATGCCTTCATTTTCTCTTATTATACTTTCTCATTTGTCTTATTCAATTCTTTCTCTTGTGTACTTATTCTTTTCCCTTTGCTTTCTTTGTTCTTGTTTATTTGTTTGATGTCAGAGCCCTTTAGTTTGCCTAGAAATAACGAGAATAACCCTTCACCATTAGTGTCTAATTTTGACAACCATAGGGTTAGGGTTATATTGGAATTTTTGGGCATTTTTTATAATTTATGGACCTTTGAAACCTCTGCCCCCACTAGTCCAACCACTCTCGAAAAGGCTTTGGCCTTTAGTTTTAGTGAGCACTTTTTCCTAAATTCATCCAATGAGAGATTTTCTTCGATTGCTCATTTAGCTACCATGGATTCTGACCGTAACACCATGCCTAGGATGCGTTTGAGGGTTTAGAATTTCCTAATCCTGAGAATCGGGTTGTCGAGATGGGCGACATAGCCCAAAACAATGATTATGATGACCTCCCTATCATGGGCAAAAATAATCAGTTGGAGAGAGGGGAAGTAGTAATGTTCGATCGCAAAGACCCCGATGACGGTGATGTGGTCTCTGTTGAAGATAAGGACTTGGGAAATGAGGAGATTTTGATGGAAGAAGCCCCAATGCTGGTGGGGGCTAGGGCCCCTTTCAACGCCCTAGTGAAAGAAACGATATTGGACCTCAGTATTTTGGATAATATTAGACTTTGTCTTGGGATTCACGATGATTATGTTGCCAGGTTTTTGGATCCCAGAGAATATGCCTGTGCATGAGAGGAAGGCGAGATTGCATTCTATAAAGACTTTTTTACCATGGGCCTAAGGTAGCCTATTCTAGGGTTGATCTGAGACTACCTTAACCTCTACGAACTTTGCCCCAGCCAACTATGTCTGAATGGCTGGGCCACTCTTATCGTGTGGTACTTGTACCTGAGGGCGAGTGAAATCGAGCCCTTGGTGAACATTTTTCGATATATGTTTCGGTTAGCCTAGGATCGGGAAAAGGGGTAGTACAACATCGTGGTGGCCAGGAATCAATAAGTGGTCGTGAAAGGAAACCCTTTGTCCCATAAGGGCTGGCATAACATATATGTCTTCATCAGGTGCCTCAGTTCGTGGGGTGTTAATCTCTAGTAGACCAAGTTGGACGTCACCTGTGGGATCAAGAAGAGGCTTAACCAAGTTCCTAAACTTACCTGTAGAAAGAAGGAGAGATATGACATCCTGGAGCTACTTAAGTCTTTGGGCCATACAATTAATGCACTTGCCAATTGGTTCTTCGACGTCGTTGATGCGGCTAAGGTGGACAGACTCCGTAAGAAGGTTCAATGGGTGAAGACATCCAGGGGGAATGCCTGAACACGTCACCTTGACGAGTTACAGGCTTTGAGGACCCACCATTTTGAGACATTGCAAGGAAAGGACGAAGAAATACATAAGCAAGAATATCAGATCAACACCTTAGGGGAGAGCATCAACAATCAATGGACAACCCTCTAAAAGCTTGGCGAGAAAGTAAAGGGTCTTTAACGAGATAGGGAGGAAGCACTTTACACATTGAGGGTCTCTAACGAGATAGGGAAAAGGCCGCTCTCAACATTGCTCAGTTGGAGAGAGAGTACTAGAGAGCACTAGAGTGCAAAGGACTCCGCTATTACGGAGTACAAGGCCTTTGATGAGTATACTTCTTAGCTATTCGAGAAAGCCGTTATTCGGTATAAGAGCGACACAAAGCTGGTGCTCAGAAGGCCCTTGAGCTACTATAGAGTGACTCTTCCCCTCCCTTCAAGTCCCTGGTCGAGGTCGTGCTTGATGAGATAATCCCTAAGCCTTTCCCTGATGATGCCCTCGACGAGATGATTTCTGCACTTTCACCTAATGATGCCTTCGATGCTGCTGTCGAGGGGTCAAAGAACGTAGTCCTTGACCCTCCGGCAAGGGTATCTAAACCTATGTCGGTGGAGGTAGAGGCTCGTATATGCCCTCAATCACGGTAAAAAAAGATGAAGAGCTGGTGGAGCTTGAATCTAGTGCTGGAGATGACGGTAGTGGTGCTATGGCTGCAACTGAGTAAGAAGTGGTGCCAGCTACTGGCAGTTATCAGGTCCAGGTGGTTATGATCGATCATGAAGTGGCCCCTGCAGCTTGAATCTTCTGTTTTTTTTCCCTTTATTTAAGGATGATGTGCAAACACTTGAATAATTTTCCGTTTCTATTTTGATGTATCGAACAATGTTTGTTTTATTTTCATTTAAAGTATTACATAGCCTCTTATTGGCTATGTGTTCTTCTCCTTCTTTATCCTATATAGATCTGTTGTATCAACCTTTGAGTGGATGAATGTTTAATTGCTATTTGTCATGGGAACTTATTATTCCTTTTTCATTGTTGCCTTCTTTAATGTAATTTGCCCCAAATAAGTAAAACTTACCATAGAATAAATGGGCATGGAACCATAATCTACCATTCAATTGAATGTTTAAATACATAGGAGAGGAAACAAGACATTTAATGTTAGACATAGTACTTTTTCAAGTGTTCTGAATTCCATGCGTTTAAGAGCAATGTCCCATCAGCTCTTGCCAATTTGAAGGTTCCTGGTCGGATTACCTTCACTACCCGATAAGGGCTTTCCCAATTTTTATCGAGTTTATTGAGGTTGCCTTTGGCAAAATGGGGGCTTGCGGAGTACCATGTGCCTAACCTCTCTAATAATTGGCGCTTCAAAGCTTCCTTTGTTACTTCATTCTTAAGAGGGTGTTTGGTTTGGTTTTCTTTTTCTGGTCAAACCTGCTTAAAGCCTAATTTAAGTTAATAAAAGTGTTTGTTTTAATTAAAAAATGTGCTTTTTTTAAGTAACTTTAAGTATAAAATAAAAGCTCCCTAACCCTAACTTTTGCTTTTTATGGCTTTAAGCTTTGAAAAAAAAAAACAAGTTTGACCAAATCATTTACTATCTTATCCTTTCCTTTTTATTTTTTTTTACTAAAATATCTTTACTCTTTTATCTTATGCTTACCTTGTTTGATTCTATTGTAATGTCTTTAATAGTTATTTTAAATATATAACTTACTTTTCAACCCACTTTAATCAAACATGAAAATACTTATTTTTATAACTACAACTTTTATTCAAATACGTAACTACTTAAAGTTGACAATAAAAAAAAGTCACTTAAAGCCAGAAGTGCTTTAAGTAGCTTCTTTATAAGCCAATCCAAACACCGTCTAAGATGCGCATCTTCTCCTACCTCGTCGAGCAGTTCCAACTAATTTTTAAGACCTCATCATTTTCCAATTTGGTGAAGTGCTTTACTTGCAATATCAGGTATAAAATCTCTATTGGGACCACTGCTTCTGACCCATAAACCATTCAGAATGGAGTTTCTCTAGTGTTACTATGGTTGGTCATCCGATAGGCCCATAAAACTTCTGGTAACACCTCTAGCCACAACCCTTTCATATCCTCGAGCTTTGTCTTTAAACCATTGATTATGGCTTGGTCTGTGACCTCTACTTATCCTTTTGCCTGCGGGTGAGCCACTGCAGAGAAGTGCAAATCAATCTTCAATTCATCGGCTCATTCTCAAAAGTATTTTGAATCAAACTGCTTGCCATGATCTGTAATAATAGTCCTTGGTACCCCAAATCAGCATATGATGTTCTTCCAAACAAAATTCCTTGCTGCCTTATGAGTTATTGTTGCTACAGCCTCAACTTCAGGCTATTTTGTGAAATAATCAATAGCGACAAATGTGAATTTTTGTTGTTCCTTCCCAATGGGCATAGGACAGATAATGTCAAGCTCTCATCTTGCAAACGGCGAAAGGCTGCTTATCAGACTTGAGATAATATGCCCCACACGCTAAATGTTGGCATTGTTCTGGCATCGATCACATTTCTCAACAATCTCTTTGGTTGTCTTCACAATGTTAGGCCAGTAGTACCCCTGATGGATGGCTTTCTGTGCCAAAGTCTTAGCTCCAGAGTGATTTCCACATTCCTTCCTACATCTCTCTAATAATGAAATATCTTCCTACACTGCCTACACACTTCAACAAAGGTCCCCTGATAATGTGTTTGTACTGTTGATCCTTAAGAATGATGAATCATGATGATCGGTTCACCACCTTCGAAGCTTCTGGATCATCGTCTGGCAGGGTGCTGTGTTTTAGATATTACATTATCGAGCGTCTCTAATCGGCTTCATTAGTGATGTCGATGAGTAAAACATTGACTGTGGGACCCATAAGCCTCTCAATACTGATCACTCCATCTTTCTTAAAGGCGGATGCTATCTTCAACAAGGCATCGGCTTAATTGTTGCTTCCCTTTGATATCTACTAAAGCGAGAATTTTTCAAATGATGTGATTGTTCACCTGTTTTGATAAGCTTTCATCTTGTTATCCTTAGTTTTAAAGGTTCCCAAATCCTTAGGTTCAAAGGTTCCCACCTGTTCTTCAATCAATTGCGAATCAGTATAGGCCTTAACTGCTCTTGTCCGCAGTTCTCTGAGCAACTACATTCTCGATAACATTGCTTCATATTCGGCTTTATTGTTTGTTATCTTGAACTCAAACTTAACCACATACTTGAGCTCAGTTCTGTCAAGCTTCCCGATCACAATACCTATTCCCAAACTTGCTTTACTAGTTGCATCATCTACACACACTGTTTACACTCTAATCACTTCTTCTGTTGGCTGTGCATATTCCACTACAAAACCCGCTAAGGTCTGAGCTTTGATCATGGTTCTTGGTTGATAGGTGATGTGGTACTATCTTAGCTCGATCATCCATTTCAATAGTCAGCCTGATAACTCTGGATTGTACAACACTTGTAGTAGAGGCTAAGCAGTCATCACTGTGAACGGGTACACCTTGAAATAGGGCTTTAACTTTCGAGCTAATATGACCAATGCAACTGCTATTTTTTCTAGGTTGCTGTACCTGAGTTTTGCTCCCTTTAGTGTTTTACTAACATAGTAGACTGGCTTTTGACCTTCTTCAATTTCTTTAATCAGCATGGTTGCCACTACTAGGTTGGAGTTTTACAAGTATAACAACAATGTTTCCCTTCTCTAGGCATGACGAGGACTAGAGGCTTTGTAAGGTAAGACTTGATCTCTTTAGACGCTTCTTGACATTTGAGAGTCCATTTGAAATCTTTTGGATTTCAAAGAATTTTGAAGAATAGTGCTCACTGATCAACTTATCTCGACATAAACAATCTTTTCGAACACTGACAATATATCGTGTACGGTTCTTGGAGGCTTGAGATTGAGTATAGCCTTAATCTTTTTTAGGCTAGCCTTAATACCGTGGCGCGTCACCATGAAGCTCAAGAATTTCCCTACTCGCACACCAAAAGCACATTTCTTAGGGTTTAATTTGATGCCGAAACTCCTTATTGTTTGAAAGGCCTCATTCAAGTCAAACACGTGGTCCGATGCTTGCTTGCTTTTAATGAGCATTTCATCGATGTAGACTTTCATATTTCAACCTATCTGGTCCTTGAAACCCATGTTGACCATGGGTTGATATGTTGCCCTAGTGTTTTCAACCTGAAGGCATGACTTTATGACAATAGAGTCCTCGATCTATGACGAAGGCAATGTGCGATTAGTCAACTAGTGTCATTTTTATCTAATTGTAGCTTGAAAAGACATCTAAAAATGATAGCATCTCGAATCTTGTAGTCAAGTCAACTAGCTGGTTAAGGGCTTGTTTGGATTGGCTTTTTTTAACAGCTTTTGAAAAACAGCTTTTTTTGAAAAGCTGAAAATTTTGGCTTCTAAAAAAAGCTGTATTTGAGCTTTTTTCGAAGTTTCAGCTTTTTTGGGAGCCAATCTAATAGTTATTACAAATTTAAGGTAACTTTTTCAGGAAAAAAAGTGTTTTTTCCTGAAAAAAAAAGCCAATCCAAACAGGCCCTAATTCTGGATAGTGGAAAGCTGTTCTTTAGACATGTTTTGTTCAGATTAGTAAAGTCTCCTCAGAGTCTCCATCTCCCGTTGGCCTTTTTGACCATTACCACATTGGAAACCCAGGATGGGTATTTTATTTCTTGAATATGTCCTACTTTTAGCAGTTTCTCCACTTGTTTGAAGATTGCTTGAATTTTCTTTACACTAAATGGTCAGCATTTTTGTCGGACCGGCCTAAAAGTAGGGTTGATGTTCAAGCGATGCTCAATGACTTTTGGATCTATCCTTGTCATATCAGTTGAACCCCAAGGAAATATATCAAAATTTAAAGATAAGAATTCAGAGATACCTTATCAGATTTCTTTACTTTGCTCAGCTCTAACATAGTTTTTTTTTATTTATTAGGCTATCTGATCTCAACGGCCTCTAGCTCTTCACCCAGCCTTCCTCTCTTGGGATCATCCTTAAACAACTCTACCATCATGTTTTCAAGCTTCTTTTGATCATCCTTTGACTTTAGATTTGTAGCATGACACGCTCTGGCATCTTGTTGATTTCCTCTTACTGTAGTCACTCCATCTCAGGTCGGGAACTTCAACATCTGGTAGTAAGTTGACACTTTGGCTCTTAACTTGTTTAGAGTTACCTATCCGATGACTTCATTGATTGTGCTCGAGCAATTTACCACCACAAAGTCTGATTGAAGATCAACATATTTGTCGTCATCCCGATGCTAAGAGGGAGGTTAACCACCTCCTCAAGCTAAACCCCTTTGGCAAAGAAGCCGGTCAGCTCGTGTTTTGATAAAGTGAGAAGTGCTTGATCTAACTTTAGCCATTCAAATACTTCGTAGTACAGCACATTTGCAACACTGCTAGTATCTATCAATATCCAGTGCACTTCATAATTAGTCAAAATAACTATAATGACAAGGGGATCGTCATTATTTATCGGGATTTTAACTAGGTCCTTACTATTGAAGATGATGTCCTCCATTCTTCTTATCTTACTTGGTGGAGCGGTTTGCAAGGATCGGACGTATATTTTCCTTTCGATGGTTGAATCCCCATCTGCTGCTGGGCCTTTCCAAACCATATCAACCGTGCTGAACACCTTCTTTCTTTCCTCAAACTACGAAGGCATTCTCCTGAAGCCTCCCCCTGCCGTCTAACGAACTACATCAATTTCTCTTTCCTGATCAATGACTCGATCTCATCTTTCAAAATTTGACACTCATTTGTGGTGTGGTTGTGATCCTAGTGGAAATAGAAATACTTGTTCTTGTCTCTCTTATCAGGATTACTCTTCATCTTGTCGGGCCACTTCACTTCTCGCTCTCATTTCATTGCTGCCAATACATCAGACCTGGATGCATTCAGAGGCGTGCAAGTGTCATAATATTTTTCCCGATATTGGTATGATTCCTGTTGCTTCTGCTTCTATATCCCTTTATTCTTTACCATCTTGTACTTTTTCTCCCGTTCCCTTTTTTATAAGATCACATCTCCGCCAGGATATATTTTTCCGTTTTGGCCATGAGATTGGTTAGTGAAGCAGGTTTCTTCCCAGTTAGAGAGCTGGACAACTTGTCGTCTCGAACCCTATGGATAAAAGCTTTCATAGCTACTGAACAGGCTAGGCCAGGCACCCACAAAGTTGCTTCATTGCTCTTAGCAAATGCCTGCAGAGTCTCGTCACTCCGTTGCCTCATCTCGATAATCGAACTCGACGATTTGAGGGCTATCTTTACACTAGAGAATCTATCCATAAAAGCTATTGCTAGCTGCTTAAAGGACTGGATTGAATGTGGTGGCTGCTCATCATACCACATTTGGGCAGATCACACTAATGTTATGGAAAATACCTTGCACCGAGCAGCATCAGTGGCATTATGAAATAGCATTTATGGTTGATTACGGGCATGTGATTGGCAGGGTCGCCTGTGTAGGATCTAATGGAGCATGCAAGACTAACCCTAGGCCAATTTTTAAATTATTAACCCTAGGTGCAGCGGAAAAAAAAATTGCATGCAATAATACCACACATGCATAGAATAAACAAGAACACAAAGTAAAATTGTTAGAACAAATTTACCTCCTGAGCAAAAAAATAGCCAGAAATTTTTATTGATTTTTGGATTATCTTCTGGACCTCTGATCAACAATCTAACAATTGGATGTGAAGCTCTGGAAGTGTATAACATCCTCCTAAAATTTCAGCACGATTTGATAAGTGATGGACACCCGATCAAGCTTAGATCTGAGATTGTGTAGGCTGTGATGGGAAAAGACAATTTCTGTTCTCTTGTGTTTTTCTCTCCAAAAACCTCTATAAGAATGACCCAAAAAGCTTTTGATCTTCCTTACTATGACTGGGGATATGTTATCAATAAGTAAGAACTGAATTCTTGATGAAAGAATCGGTTTTAGAATTGTAGAAGTCTATTTTTGTTTTGGTCGATCAAGAGAAGAAGAAGAGAATTCTTTCTTTTCTAAACTTCTCCAAGAACGTACGTGTCTCCAATATTTTTTTATGTACAAAAACTTTTGGATTTTGTTAGACTTAGTTGACCCTCTTTA
This sequence comes from Cordia subcordata, assembly GCA_028554755.1. Classification (NCBI taxonomy): domain Eukaryota; kingdom Viridiplantae; phylum Streptophyta; class Magnoliopsida; order Boraginales; family Cordiaceae; genus Cordia; species Cordia subcordata. The sequence continues at coordinate 5,947,168 of JAPTOF010000025.1, read as the reverse complement.
AGAGTTCTCTTAGCAATAGAACTCCTAGGTAGACTAGGATTTTATCTCAAGGAGTTTAAATTCAAATGAAAGATCTTTAGGTGATAAGAGTTTCAAATTAAAACCAACTCTTGACCTAATCTTCTAGAATTTAAATCCCAACAAATATTCTAGAATATGCGGGGCCCACTATCTCTTACCTCCTTCTAAGACGGCTTGACAAATTAAATATTCCAAGATAGAAAACTTGGAGTTCCAGATATTTGAATTATCTTGTAAAAATATAACAACTCCATCCTAATTTGGAAATCTTACTCAAAAGTCACGTCTCGCATACTTAGAAGCTTTAGGAAAGAGATTAAGACACATTCTAATTATCTAAAATAAAAATTGGACCAATAAGAATTAAGAACAAATCTTATTTCCTGTTTTCAAGAATCCCAATGCAATTAGAACTCTTATGAAAACACATATTTAGCAATCAACCAATAAGGAAATAGTCAAGAAAAAACTTCTCATGCTTAAAACAATATCCGACTAGCAGAGGGACCAAAAGACATAACTATCCTTGGCTCTCAAAAAGACCAAAATGCCCTTGCCTCCCCTTAGGCAACATAATGACCATTTTGACCTTAGTCTATTTCACCACAAGACTAAAGCCGCACGACAAGGATAATTACTGGATGCCAGAAGCTTGTCACAATAACGAGTGACCTTTGTCTTTGACCTACTAAGCAAAATGATTGAAACGCCCCTATATGTATACTGCAGTCAAGGTCTGTCTTTTGATTGTACCATAACCTCCTTAACTACCCTTAAACCTTGGAATAACTTGTCCAAGATATCAATCATCTTTTGGTCACATTACTCTTGATATCGGGAGTGACCCACAAGGTAAATGACCCATATACCCTTGAAGGGTTATATCACTAGATCTAGATTTAGATGATCATATGGATAAGACCAAATGGGCACATAGAATCTACTATTTCATATGCATGTCCCAACTGACTAGAACTCAACACCCAATGCACAGAGCTGTTGACCCTAGCCAAGTAAGATCTCGCTCATAGTAGATCAAAGTGCTAAACTCTGACTCTATTAGTTCATCCACATATGCTCAAGATTGAGAGCGTTGGCCACTTAGCAGTAGTCAGTATTGTATTTTCTGACTTTGATAGTACAGTTATAAGAAAACTAACTCACAGTGGTTCGGTCTAATGTGTGACGCAAGCACTAGGAAGACAAGTCTAAAAAGGCCTCTAATGACCTAGGTAGGTTACCCTTACAAGGAGACTTGCTCACTATAACCTTATCTTGGTAGAGTTCCCAGCACTACCACACAGTTATGGGCTTATTTATGACATTATTAGGTCTAGACTTGGACCTATTACGCGTCCACCCTCACTGTGCACCCAAGTCCTCAATTAATGTCATTGGGCCTTCACTAATGCACCATATAATCATACACCAGAGACAATGTACAAAATTGAAATTCAAAAATAATTGTAACAATATCCAGAAAAATAGTGTCCAAGTGGTCTTTGGGGCATACCAATCCCAACAGCCTGAACCATCGTAGTATGGCAATTTCAGGATGACGATATCTCTTGGTATTGGCTCTTTAATGATTTCCTCCGACAATGGATTGTTAGCAAACTCTTTTGCATTTATGGCTTGGATAGGCCACGGGTTTAGAAAAATTTGTGTGGAGGCCATAGCAATTGCCGGGGATTTAGTTGATGTGTTACCCTGGCATAATGATTCTTCTTGCATGTCTAAAGGGGGTTGGTGAACGGGTTGTGGCATATGAGCAGGAGTTTCAACATTGGCTTGCAGACCTAGGTTTGGAAAAGGAAAGGTGTATGGTTAAGTAAATGGTTGGGTTTGTGGGGAGAAATTTTGGTTCATGTCGTTTTGGATATTGGCAAACATGTTAGCTATAGTAACCATTTGGGCTAGTGAACACTGTGGCTATACCATGCTTGTTGGCTATGCAGGCATTGAGAAGGGTAGATTAAAGGTGAAAAGCTCGATGGTTGGTTCCGGTTGGTGAGTAGATAGTTGAGGGTGATTTCGTGGTTGTTGTGAGTGTGGTCTGGACGATTGTGGGCGTTGAGTTTGCTGTGGTTTGCTATTTTCATCTCTTTCTCTGCCATGAACTCGCTGGCAGCTTGGCTACATATGATTGCTATGTGGGCTCAATGGCAATATCAAACTCGAATATTTTTATAGGTGGCGACAATCTGACCCTGTAAAGAACTAGATAAACTCTTCCAAAGCTTGCTCCGGTGGATTCAACCTGCAAAAGAAAAGGAACTAGGTATCGGTGTGGTACTAACTGAAGAGCCTCTGATGCCTAAGTCAATATTTTGCTTAAAAGGGTAAGTTTCGAGAAGTAAGTAAGTAGGAATGAATCAATTACCTTATCTATAACCAAGGGGCTCTATTTATAGTTTGGTGGCAAAGACATCTGTCACATTATCCTATACGACTGATCATTGTGCCCTGTAGGCTTGATTGGGAATTGTTCATGAATAGTCGGTCAGCTCTATTCAGAGGAGATATTATTGGAAAAATTCCGATAAGATCAGGGCGTTGCCCTATCCCGTATCAGTATGTGTTACTGTTCATGCACAGTAAAATTTAAAAAATATTTTTATTTTACTCACCTCGCATATATTTGTTCACAACTTCATATTTATTTGTTTACTGACTTTCATACACCAATTATTTATTCATTACTTCATATATATTTGTTTACTACTCTCACACACACATTGACACACAAAAATGCAAACATACATATTTGTTCATTACTTTACATTTATTTATTCATCACTTCATAAATAGTTATTTACCACACTCTCGCACACAAACACAAACTTGAAATTACTTGAGCATCCATTAATGGTGAGTATAGATTTAAGCAATTAAATATTGAATTAAAACATCATGAGAGTTGCAAAGCTACAACGAGAAGATTGATGGTGTTAGCACGTGCAATGGTACAAAGAAGTAATGTCGGAAAGAGCTTGAAGCTTGTGACATGGTCGCTTGGCGGTGGACGGTGTAGTGGTGTCGGCGTGATGATCGGAGAGCATGGTTGGGTTCGTTGGAGGGCAACGACAAACATCGCTTTGCTGTATGGTGGTTAGAGGTTGAACACGTCGCGGAAAAGTTATTATGTGTGAGTGTGTGTACGTGAGTGTGTTTTTTGTGATGAGCTATAGGAGTACAATGCTGCTGGTGCATCATATAATTCGCGAAAATAGATAAAGTTGTTAGATTAGGCTTTGTTTGGTTTAACTGTGAGATTTTAATTATTGAACTATAAAGCTTTTAGTAGTAAAGTTTTGAGTAAAAGTCGTTAATTGTTTGGGTTTATATGCGAAGTTTGAGCTTTCAGTAATATTGGACTTTCAAAAATATAAAATATTCCTTTTGAAAAAAATAAGTTAAAAAGTTTGTGGTATAATATAAAAATAGTTTTTCAAAAATATTTTTTCCCCCAAAAAAAAAAAAAAGAGAGAGAGAGAGAAAATAGATTAAAGAAGCCTTGTCCCGAGAGTGGCAAACGACATCGTTTGGAAAACATATTATCTTCTGCTACGCTTGAGCAAATGAGCAGAAGACAGTAGAGAGGTTACACAATACAAGCACAAAAAAAAATGGCTTATCATCGTTCTCTGCCTTCTTCATCACATCTCTCTCCACTCCCCACCAAGCCTTTACTCCCACCATTTTCCACAACCACGCTCTTCAACCTTGCACCATCCACCCGGGCCGCCCACACCAAGACCCGGTTCAGATGCTCGGCTAGCCAGACCGGGTTCTTCTCGAAACTCGGCCGGCTGATCAAAGAGAAAGCCAAAAGCGACGTCGAGAAGATATTCTCGGGGTTCACCAAGACCAGAGATAATTTAGCCGTCATTGATGAGCTTCTTCTTTACTGGAACCTTTCTGATACTGACCGCGTTCTTGATGAACTTGAAGAGGTCGATTCATGCTTTCTGTTCTTGTATCTGTCTGGTTTTTAATGAAAATTTTCTCTGTTCTTTTCTTTTTCTTTTGTTTTTTGTTTTTCTTTTTGCTCTCTGTTTAGTTCTTTGCTATTTAAAATGCTTGAGAGTTGAAAATTTAGACTACGGGTTTTGATTCTTTTCTTTGTTGAATGCTCCAGTGAGCTTAAAAGGGTATATTTTTTTAATTTATTTTTTATTTTTAGTTTTAAGAAAATTGTCCCGTTTTGTGTGTGGATTTCCTTGCATAATGATATTTTGGAACTTAGTTTTCAATACGATAGGTAAACAAAATGAAAATGTGGATTATCAGCATTGTTTTCTGCTTATTTGTTGCATTTTTCCTGTGAGCTTAGAAAATTTACCTTTTCGTTTTTTTTCCAGGTCCTAAGAAAATTTGTTCTTTTTTTTTTGTTTGTTTGTATTATTTGGAGAATGAAAGTTTTGTTCTTGTTTTTGGTGGTTTTAGGCATTGTTGGTGTCAGATTTTGGGCCAAGGATTACTATAAAGATTGTGGAGAGCTTGCGAGATGATATATATGCTGGAAAACTCAAGTCGGGAAGTGAGATTAAGGTAATTATGCTGAGAGCTTATGTGGTTTCAAATAGGTCAATAAGCATTTTGGTTGCTCATGGCATGGGAGGAATAACTGAAAACTACATATAGCTGATTAAGGTAATTAAGCTGAGAGTTCATGAGTTTCTGATCGAGTTCCTGATCAGTTTCTTGCGACGAATTATGCAATAGTCTTATTTAAAGCATTCAGTTAATCTATTTCCGTGGTTAAATTATACTTTGATGGTATGTAGGAGGCGTTGAAGAAAAGTATACTGAACTTATTAACTAGTAAGGGGCTCAAAACAGAGCTTAAACTTGGATTCAGGTTTGGATCACTTCCAGAATTCAATTGTGATAGTGTCTTTTTGCCTGTCTAGTCTATTATGGGCTCTAATCTAGCAATAGGTTTTCTTCATTTTGGTTATGTTTCTAGAAAACCAGCCGTGATCATGATTGTTGGTGTCAATGGAGGTGGAAAGACAACATCTCTTGGTAAGACGGAGTGACTGTGGCAACTAGTTTTGCTAGATTTTTATCTGCTATTTTCTGGTAAATAGCTCTCTTAAAGAGAACCAAGGTTTTTGAGGTCATTGTTTTATCTTTCTTTCCCATGCATGATGATGAGTTATCATCGTTTTGGATGTTAAATACAGTAAAAAGTCAATAGTTCTAACTCAAGAAAATTACTCCCAAAAAGCTATTAGTTATTATCTCCTATTTCCCTTTTCTCCATAATATGCATTTGGTATATATATACACGTATATATCTTTCTCTGTCTTTCTTGGGAAGTGAGGTTTCAAGAAATTGCAATAACTGAAGAATCTCATGCAGGAAAGCTTGCTAATCGATTGAAGAAAGAAGGAGCCAAGGTGAGGTGATATGGTCAAATTAAGATGAGATTGACTTTAATTTTTATGAATTTCTTTTTGCCAGTAGACATCGTAATTCTGTCTAAATCTGATTGCATTTATCACTGGAGAGGAGGAAGAAAATCTTATCAATTCCTATGGTATTGATTGAATTGTTGAAACCCTCTGCTCCTCTCTTTTCGATGGGTTATGGGAGCACAAGAGAAATATACCTTTGGCATACTTAACAAATATCAACAATGTTCATGTCGATGCCCATTCACACTAAGTACCATACATTGTGATGCTTACCCAGTTTTATCATGTGGAGCATTTGAAATGATGACCGCACCTAGTGGGATAAGGCTGGGTTTGGTTTATGCATTTGAAGTGATACTTGGCCTCTCCAACTGTTTGATATTTAAGGTAGATAAGGTATCCTGAGCAATATTAATATTGAAGGCAAGATGGATAAATTGTCCATATCCTTGATAGTTAACTACCTAACTTACATACTTTTATCATGCCATTAAACTACAAGGTGGTTTCTGTCCTTAATTCTATGTGCGTTACTGTTCTACCAGATATTAATGGCTGCAGGTGACACCTTCAGGGCAGCTGCGAGTGACCAACTGGAGATTTGGGCCGAGAGGACTGCATGTGAGATTGTTGTAGCAGAAAACGAGAACGCAAAAGCAGCATCAGGTAGATATCTATGTCTACTAGGATTTATTTATGAACCTTTTTGAATCCATAACTTTTAAGTGTTATTAAAATGGAAAGGATAATATTGATGCATGATCTTGAAGTTCTTCCTGAGTAGTTCTTTCACAGGCTGTTAAAAGAGGGAAAGAACAGGGCTTTGACGTTGTTCTGTGTGACACATCTGGACGTAAGTTTGAAGAACATAAAAATGTAGCCTTTTCATCTAGACCTCATGTTTGTCAGTTATTCATTGATTATTTAATTTTTTGGTCAGGTCTTCATACTAATTATAGCTTGATGGAGGAATTGATTGCATGCAAGAAAGCTATCAGCAAAGTTGTTTCTGGTGCACCCAATGTAAGCTTGAATATCCGCAGTTTTTTCATCATCATCACCATTTGATCTTTGTTGTCTTGAAGCAATAGTTATCATATATTAATCTAATTTTTGATAAAGTGGTAGATGCATATTATTCATGAACTACAGGTAGTGAGTATAACTCTTGTGTCGTCTATCATGATAGTTTTTGGTTCTAAGTAGTTTTTCTCGGCAGTATTCGTGCCTTTGATTCCTGTGTGTGTAAAAGATTAGCAGTAATTAATGTTAGCCCTCTCATTTATTGGTCACTGTAAAATAATCATCTTACTATTTTAGTAAGGGGTAAAACTTGGAAATGCAGCAGAAAATTTCTTCATTATACTGCTTTTTACCTGCTTTATACCACCATTAGAAGGAGAGTTTATAAATAGGGAAGGGAGGGAATGAGGTATTTGTCCTGGAAGCATATCAATTATGAGTTTAATCACTGCCCTTGATGATACAGCATCCATAATATTTTTAGGGAAAAACATGAAAGAGGAAAAAGAAAAGAACATTCTAAATAACCTGGAAACCAAATTTGTTTGTACTACATAGATCATCCTGGTTTGTCATTTTGCTTTTTGAAATTTCCTCGACTATCATTCTCGTGGTGATATTTATTATCCTTCATTAACAAGTGTTAGTAATCACTTAAAACATTTGCAGGAAATTCTCCTTGTACTGGATGGAACAACTGGTTTAAATATGCTTCCACAGGCTAGAGAATTCAATGAGGTAATCTCTCCCATCCTTCTCTAAAGTAAGAAGTTCAGTTTCCTTTTTACAATTTTTTATTATCTAAACAAGGTCTCCACATCAGCATATTTATGAAACTTCATCCTTGAGGCTCAAGCAAGGACACCCAAGAACTAAAATGTAGTGAATATTGGTTGTCGCCATGTCTCTGTTCTAGTCCTGTTGGCCCTACTAAGCACATTATTGATCACGGAAGCCTCATTTTAGGTTGTGAACCTAGGCAAATCCTGCAACCTATGAGCCAATTTAGCTGTATCAGTTCTGACTGTAACGAGTTAGTGGAAGCAAGGGCATTCTTGAGATAATATCTCAAGCCTATTTTTTAAGTTAACAAGTTAGTATTAAAGTATTAGCTATAATGTATTTATTTGGCTTGAACAGGTAGACTTCACAGTTTTGAATTTATTTCCATGAGTTCTACTTGGTTTATACTGACCTAGTATCAAAATCCTTGCTCCCACTCTTTATTGAAAAAAAGGTCTATCTTGAACAAGTCTCTTTTCACAAGTCTATCTTGAACAAGGCTTCTCCAGAAATCTGTGGTTAATAGCTGCATTGGCTTTTTCCCCCTTTGCTCGCACATGGCCGTGGTACTTGTCGAGAGGGTAAGACAGGGAGACAATTGTTTTCGGCAAGTGTCATAACCGCCACCTACCCTGCTTCAATTTCATCTCATGCTTCCTGCTGAAATCTTCTTTTTTTTTTTCTCTCTCTCTCTCTCTCTCACATCATGCACTGAAATCTGCAGTTCACTACTGTGTACTGACCATATCCTTGTCAACTACATGTATGATATAGAGCATTGAAGAAATTATATTTAATAATGAGTCCAGTTCTAACAAGAATTATTGGTTGAATCTTTATCGAAGTACCAGGTGCCTCATTGATTCAGTTGAGATCATATATGGACCTAGTTTTCATTGTTTACTGACTATAATTGCTAAAAGAATTAAGAAGGTTACCATTTTCCATGTAGATTATCCATAAGGATGTGCATAATCATTCTAGGTATTACTTTTGCCGTAGAATCTGGGTTAAGAAGTGATTTTGAGTCTTCAGAATCACATTTTCTTCATTTTTAGAAAGGTATGCAAAGAGGAAAAACTGTTAGTAGGGAACTCATTCTCCTTCCACTTTAAATGAACACATTGAGACCTTACTTTACTTGCCTCCTCTAGATTAATATCTTTCCACATGGTTTCTGGCTCCCATATGTTTTAGTGAATTGTATTATCTTTTGACACATTGTCTGCTGCTATCAGAATTTTGTTTATTTAAATTTTGATGGCAATTGCTGCTCAGAAATTTTTATTTGTACTTTTCTACTCTTGCTACACTTATAGAAATGCACGTTCTTTCCCAAAATCTTGATCCAGGTTGTTGGAGTGACTGGATTAATATTGACAAAGCTTGATGGTTCAGCCAGAGGTGGTTGTGTGGTAGGATTGAAGTTTTCCACCAAACATTTAGTTTAGTTCATTTGATTTATATGGAAGCCAAAATGTCATTGGTTCTGAAACTCTTTAAGACTAAGCCATTTGACACATTTTCTCTTGCAGGTAAGTGTTGTTGATGAGCTTGGCATTCCTGTTAAGTTTGTAGGAGTGGGTGAAGGTGTAGAAGATCTCCAGCCCTTTGATGCTGAGGCATTTGTTAATGCAGTATTTCCATGAGGCTTTACACTGTAAGTATTTGCATCAATTTTTTTCCTTACTTTGTAGCTCTCGTGTTTCTAAGTACAGGGCCTGTCAAGTGTTAGTAAAGAATCAGAGCTTATTTATGTTTTAAATGATCATGTTAGTTGAACCAAATCATACGTCTGCCAATGCAGATCCTGATGGATAGCCCACTTCCAACTTGTTTCATGAACTAGAATTAACCTACCTCAATGCTAATTATTCTATCCTTGTAAATATGGATGCTCATATCCTCAGGATGCTGCATCCACTAATATTACGTATTCTGAATGTTTAAGAATGTGGTAAAAGAAGTCCTATCGTCTAAATATTTTTGTCAAAGATCAATTCATAAGCAAAGAGCATTTTGCTTCTCAATATAATTTCCCATAACAAATTTGTTTGTTACAAGTATGTTAGTAAATTCATACTCGTCAATGTGATGCAGAAATGTACATGATGCAGCAATGTTAGTGGCAGGATAACTGTACCAATATATATTCACTGGCCATGGTATACAACATATTTCTTTTCCAGTCATCTCCATGTTAGGTAGTGATGGGATGCAATGGCGCATAGGTTAGTTCATGTTGGTGACAATGTGTTTTTGTTTCTGTATACCAGAGAATTTTGTTCTCAATGAAAAAATATGTACAGCATTTTTTTTGTTGAAGGGATTGAATACATTGGGTAATGATATCTGATCTACTAAAAACATTTGGAGTTTTTGGACAAATAGTCTCTACCTCTTGGGGAGAGGTGCACTTGCTCATTTGCCGCGCAAATACACTATTCTTGTGACTTTGAGCAAATGAAATGCGTTTGAATCTACCCAACTCTTTAACAGTTACTAAATGCCAAATCTAGGGGAGGATGGGATTAGGAGATAGTTCAAGTGGTCGTAACTAATTCTTCTAAGCGTGAGGTTCTGGGTTCAAATCTCGTGGGAGATGGGGGGTTGGGTGAAAAAAGAGAAACTAGCAGAGGATGCCATACGTGGAGTGTGCTTATGAGTTATGCTCTCTTGAATGCCATATTCTATATCATCATACTATGATTGGATCTCTATACTATCAAAATTTTGTAAATTTTGAGACTTTAAACTGATTGGTCAATCATATTGATTCCAGTTAAAGGTAACACTATGTAACTCGGCCATTGTTTAAGATGATTTTGTTTTTGTAAAACACAGCTAAATATCCAACCAAAAACAAAATAACAGACTTAAGTTGCCATAAGTACTTGAACTAACATTTCCCTAATGATATCAAAATTATTGGCCTGAAAGTTTCTGACCTCATCAATTCTTGCTTTATCACAACATTTGGATTTATTTCTAGCAACTGAACTTCCATAAAAGTGAAGAAGCGTTTCCACACACATACGGAGGATTTTATACGTGACCGACTCATTCAAGGTGTGTAACGTTTATAAACATACGAAAGAAAAAAGTATGTCGATGGCTAATTTTTTTTAACATCAAACCGTGTCTCCATGCGAGGATGAATGCAAATATAACTTTTAAAATTTAACTTTTGAAAATTTTGAAGACTAATAGTGTTTTTATGCATGATCTCCAATAATTGGATAAAACGTTGTAATTATTTTTGAGAAATCTTTAGTAATTAAACAAAATATTTAACTTAAGAAAGTAGAATTAGAAAATGGTCTCATATGGATAAAAAAAATAAACGATCTTTAAATGTTATTTTTTGATAAAAAATAATATCATCGGTTGGTGATCAAACAGTTAAGTATAGTTGTGTGTGTGTATATATATATATATATATATATATATATATATATATATATATATATATAGAAAAGGAGACTAAATGTTTTGCGAAATGAATTGAAACACAACAGATTCATCTGGTGACCATTCTCTTGTAAAAGCACCATGGGGTAGGCGAAGTGGACAGCATCTCCTTAGCTGCTTTCGGAGCAGCATTAGAAAGGAATGATCGCACACCGCCCAAAAACTCAATATGTGGCTGAGCGGTAGGGAGCGACTACATGTATAATGCACGTATTAGTTCGTCAACTCAACGAGATTATGCTGGCTACAAACTGAGAAGCTCATAAATTGCGGAGAGAAACCACTAAAGGGGTTCATTATATTCAAGCTAAACAGAGAGCTTCCCTTCTAAGTTTGTATTACATGAATCTTAAAGACATAAATCATAAAGTATTTGTGATATTGCTGTGGGATATTTGCTCATGCTCCAATGACAGAATGCAGAGTTTAGCATTTCCCTGTACACCGGTAACATATTTCATGAAGTTATATTCCATGATTATTTCGAACAAGTTGCAAAATATGTATTACATGGTGGATATACTTACTGAATGCGGAGACTATTTAACTAAGTTGTTCTTCACAAACTTGAAGCAGGCATGTGATAGAAAGTTGCGCGGTAAGTGTAAACAAGTCGCTTAGATTCCTTAAGCCTGTACTCAACTGAGGCTATAGTTAAGTTTCTTCCACTCCTTACCACAGATGCATCAACTACCATTTCAGCCTGTAAAACAGAAAACCACTCAAATTTTACTGGGGGATAGGAGAGCAACAAAACATGTGTCATCAGAATGTAGAACTGAAAGAGGAAAGACACAGAAACACATGTCCTCCATACCTATAGAATTCCACAAACTAATTAAAAATCATCCAAGCAGAAATCTTAGACCCCAGTCATTATTTCTAAGGTAACTAAAATGATGAGTCACTGCATCTCTTGCCGGGAATGCCTAATTTTCATATCTATGGCAATTGACTTCGTTCATGAATATAGCATACTTCCTATTCTGCATGCAAATTTGCCAACTCAATCTTGCCAAATCCAGACTAGTTACTTGTGGCAAACTCCACACTACTTCCTACAAATTATTTGTGGTAGTCGTCATCCTAGTATATGTCAATGCATGTCTCGTGATACAAATATTTGTTCATATGGACTGACTTGATCTCTGGTAATGTTTCAATTTAAGACTAATGTCTCTGTAGAAATTCGTCTAACAAGTACTTTCATAGCCTTATTGCAATTATTTTAAATTGATTAACTGGATTCATGTGAAAAGACATCCACTATATTTCCACAATGTAATATTTTAAATTTGAAATACTAGCTTTGATGGAGAAATTCTCCTAATAATTAAGATCTAATTGGGATGCTGAGCGTGAAGTGATCAATTTATAAGGTAGATAGCCATGATGAGACAGCCAGAATATGAGATACAAACAAGGAGTGACAATTTCGTAGTTATGCGACAACAATGCATGTTTGGCTTTGACAACCATCTCTCCTGTAATGTTAAGATAATATTTAAGAACCTCTAATCAAGATATCCATTAGAAGCATCACAGGGAAATAGGGAAAGTTGAATTTATCCATTCTCTCTTTACTATCATTTTTAAAGTACCAATCAGATTTATGGCATTATTTGAAACTTGCAGAACGGAAAAATGAATATTAACTAGAAACATTTAGGACAAGTACTACAACGTCCTTGTAAAGATGTTCTATCCAAAGGGAAAAAGAAGCAAATTATAATTTCATCTACAGAACCCAAGCCATTGAAATTGTGCACCATCTGGTAGAAGTTTCCATCTGCTAGAGAGATAAGGCATAAAAGCTACAATGGAAGTGCACGCTGGATTACCCTTTTGAGCTAATGGAGAGGCTTTCCATTAGTTCATTTTGTAAGAGAAGCACATAAGTTACTGGATGTGCGAGGTGGTGCTTGGAACTGGATTCTAATGGATAGCTCATGAAAGAAAGACGCTTTGCGTTCTTGCTCTCACTTCAGATTCCAGGTACTCTGATGCAGGTGATCTCTCTCTCTCTCTCACACGCGTGCACACATACACAAAATAGAAAAAGAGCATGCCTACTCTTAGATTTCTAGGAGAGAAACTTACAGCTATTCCAACTAAAATGATCAGGGTACAGAAAAGTATTCAGAGATGGAGATTGATCAATGTTTTGCCAAGGGAGGAGGTGAAGGTGCGTTTTCTTTTTCTTCCTTTTCTCATTTTGTTCTCTATCTTTTGACTATCCAACACACCAATCCTTTGTCCCACGCCTTATATTCTGTCTACTGTAACCATTTTACGTAACATCAAACATGAATTTGATACATGATCCTTTCCAATGACTGGATTGTTAGTAGTTAATAGTAGTGTTATGGTAATTGTCTGTTATGGTAATGTTAGTAGTATTATGGTAATTCTCCATTATGGTAATGTTCTTACATCGGATAAATAGGAAATTTTGTGTTATAGATAAGGCGAAGTACACAATATGTACTAAACCATTCTCTTCAAATCTTAATGTCTTTTCTATTGAACATGGTATTTAGAGCTAGGTTGAGAGATTAGGCTTTCTTCCACAATATAACAGTTTTCTTTTTCACCTCGAAATCCAAACACAATAACAATTAAAAAAAAAAAAAACCAGAATCCCATTACTGTTCATTGCTGTTCGAAACAGCCCTCACCGGCTAGCCCTACCCCAAACCATGACCACCAGCCTCTTCCCCACCCCTCGGCGACCCCCCATCCCCGGTGCCATCCTTGGATTCTGCCGGGAAAGTCCATAACAACCATCTAGGGTATTTAACCCTCTTCCACCATTATTTCGCCTATCAAACGAGTCCTTGTCGGCGTGTGAACTGCCTCACAAGATTCTTCACCCCTGGCCGACCACAGCAACACCACCTGTGCACCTCCAATAGTTGCGTTTGCGCTTCACGCGCCACAGTGTACTCCACATGTCGGCGATGTCCAACGATCGACCTTCCAGCCTGCTCGGTTCTCTATGTTTTGTCTTCTGGGGGTTGTTTTTGGTTGCTTTAATATTTTTTTATGTTTTTTTCCCCTTCTTGACACTTAGATTTTGATCCTGTTAACACCTCCCCCCCCCCCAAAAAAAAAAAAAACCAAAAGGAACAAAAAAGAAAAAGAAAGAACGGACATGAATGAAGTTGTCATGATAAGAGGTTGTTAGCCTGCCTTTTCGCTGTTTTTGTTCTTGGTAATTCCATCTTTTTGCCTTGCCTTTTAGTTTGTTGAGTTTGGTCATCTCAATAGTATGGATATCTCTAAAACTATTACCAATGATTCTGCTACTACCATGGTTGATACTGAATCAGTTACTTCCGTTGTTGTGCGGCACTCCTATTATTACGACGACCATATTCACAGTTCGTAATTTCTCTCGTTGGTGTTTTACGGTTATGTTATGGTTTGAAGCGCAAGGTTTGGAAGATCATTTAACTGCGGATGGCCCAGCTACTTTGTTCGCTACAAATAAACAACTGTGGGAGCGCGTTGATGCCTAACTTGCTTGTTTACTGTTGCAATCTATTGACTCCATATTTCACGATGCCTTTGATGAGTGTCTATCTTGTAAGGCAATATGGACTTTGGTGAAAGAGATGTATTCCAACAATGCTAGTTGTATCTATGACGTTGTCAATGGTCTCCGAATTCAATTGGATGATCGTGGCCTCCAAGTTTATTTTGGTCGCTTTTGACCTACCATGTCTGCATACAATGATATCCTAATATAGACATTGCGTGGAAACAATGTGAACAATACTTTGTCGTGCTTATGCTTCGTGGCCTTCCTCCTCAGTACAAGTCAGTTCGTTCCCAAATTCTTTTTGGTCCAGTACTACCACCAATGTCTGAAGTTTATTCACGCCTTTATTGTGCTTCTATTAGGAATCCTTTCCAGACTCCGTTAGACCAATCTGCTCTTGTTGCACAGCCTCAGCCTGGTGGAGGACAAGACACTACTTCCCGCGGATGACGTGGTCGTGGTCGCGGTGTTAGTAGTAGAGGAGGGCAATCCAGTAATACTTCTCGACCACAGTGTACTTATTGTAATAAGATGGGTCATACTAGAGATAACTACTGGGATCTACACGGTCGACCCTTCAGTAACGCTAATACTGCCCATGTAGACAATGAAGAACCCTCTTTGACAGCTCCGCCACCTCAGCAGGCCAACTCCAATTGTGCTACCTTTACTTTGTCTGAAGCAGAGTACAAGCACTATCTTCAGCTTCAAGCATCGCAGAAAACTGTCCAACTTTCCACAACTTCTTTTGCACATGTTGCATCTTCTACATCTGCCTATCTTTCCCATTCCTTGCAAAGTGTTGGTAAGTGGATTTTAGATTCTGGTGCGTTAGACTATATGACGGTAATTGTTCTCTTCTTCTAATATCCAACCCCCTAAGTCTATCTCCCCTGTCAAACATGCAAATGGTTCTTTTGCTACTGTGTTTGGAATTGGTTCCTCGTCTCCTACATCCTCTATCTCCCTTTCTTCCGTCTTATATCTTCCTGATTTCTGGCAATTTGTTGTCTGTTAGTTAGTTAACTAAATCGTTTAATTGTTCTGTCACCTTTACATCTAATTCTGTGATTATTCAGGATCAGAGAACGTGTGAGCAGATTGGCACAAGGCATGAGTTTAGTAGCCTTTACTACCTTAATAATATTTCTTCCACAGGTTTCATAGCCGTTTCCATCCCTGAAGTCATTCATAGCTGTCTTGGTCATCCCAATCTTTCAAGTCTTAAGCACATGGTTCTTAGTTTGGATAGTGTTATGGATATCCACTGTGAGTCTTGTCAGTTAGGTAAACATAGTCGTACGTCCATTGTTAATCGTGTCAATTAGCGGATCAATGCCCTTTGAATTAGTTCATTTTGATATTTGAGGACCTAGTCGTCATGTTTCCAAGTTTGGATATCGTTATTTTGTTAGTTTTATTGATGACTTCTCTCCTGTTACTTGGTTATATTTAATGAAAGACCATTCTAAGTTGTTTTCCATGTTTTCTCTCTTTTACGCTGAAGTGAAAAATTAGGTTAATGCATCTATTCGTATTTTGCGAAGTGACAATACCAACGAGTATTTTTCTGCGTCTTTTTCTTCTTTTCTTCAAAAAAATGACATTATACATCAATCTTCTTGTGCTTACACGCCTTAGCAAAATGGAGTTGCTAAGCACAAGAACAAGTACTTAATTGAGACTGCTTGTACCCTTTTTATTGATATGAATGTTTCTTTTCATTTTTGGGACGATGTTGTTCTCACTGCCTGTTACTTCATCAATCGCTTGCCTTCCTCTGTTCTTCAAAATCAAATACCGTTGTCTGTTCTTTTTCCTCGTCAGTCTATTTATTTATTACCACCTCAGGTGTTTGGGTGTGTTTGCATTGTTCATATCTTGATTCCAGGGACTGATAAGTTGGATCCACGTGCCATTAAGTGTGTTTTCCTTAGATATGCTTGTCATAAAAAAAAGCTATCGTTGTTACTCTCTTGAGTTGAATAAGCTCTTTTACTATTTTCATGTTACATTTTTTGAGTCTCAACCCTTCTTCTCTTCTACGTCCTATTCCTCTACGTCAATAGTTGATGATCTTCCATTTCCTGTGCCCTTCTTTAGTGCTCCGTTGAATGTCCCGCCTTCACCTGCGCCACTATCTCCTGATCCTGCCCTGTCACACTTGGATCGTCCGGACCTCAAGACTTATCATTGACATAATTGCTCACTTGCTGATGCTTTTGTGCCACTGGCTTCGCCCTCTCTGGATCGTTTGCCTTCTCCACCCTCCGACTTGGATGTTCCTATTGCATTCCGTAAAAGTATTCGCTCTTGTACTACTAAACATCTGATATCCAATTTTGTTTCTCATCACTCTCTGTCCTCCATGTATTAGTTGTTTGTTGCTTCTCTTTTGTCTATGTCTGTCCCATCTAATTTCGTAAAGGCACTTGGTCATCCGGGTTGGCATGCCGCGATGGTGGAAGATATGTCGGCTTTACAAACTAATGATACATAGGATTTGGTTGATTAACCTCCTGCAAAGACCGTTGTTGGTTGTCGTTGGATTTATACCATGAAGTGTTCTCCCGATGGGACTGTGGATTGCTTGAAGGCTCGCCTGGTCGCAAAAGGATATACACAAGTTTACGGTGTTAATTATAATGATACCTTTTCTCCTGTTGCTAAGAAGCCTTCGGTTCATATTGTTCTTGCTCTAGCAGCTATGTTTGACTGACTGCTTTATCAACTTGATATAAGAATGCTTTCCTTAATGGTTCAGTTGAAGAAGAAGTATACATAGAGAAACCACCAGGATTTCTTGCTCAGGGGGAATTTAGTAAGGTATGTCGGTTGAAGAAATCATTGTATGGTCTTAAACAGTCACCTCGAGTATGGTTTGGTCAATTCAGTGAGGTCGCCATCAAGCTTGGATTGTCGAGATATAGGGTTGATCATTCGGTCTTGTATCGACACACTTAAGCCGAAAAGCGCTTATTATTGATTGTTTATGTTCACGATATTATTATAACAGGCGATGATCTAACAAGTATATTTGAAGGCATGTTTACATCAGCACTTTCAGATAAAAAGACTTGGGACAATTGGACTACTTTTTTGGCATTGAGGTTGCCTATTCAGATCAAAGTATTTTTATTTCTCAGCATAAATATGCACTTGATATGTTGGCAGAAGCAAGAATGCTCGGATGCAAACCTTGTAAGTCGCCAATGGATCCAAATATCAAACTTCGACGAAATGAGGGGGAACCATTACAAGATCCAGGAATATACAGAAGGTTGGTAGGCAAGCTCAATTATATTACTGTAACTCGCCCAGATATTTCTTTTCAAGTGAGCGTGGTCAGTCAATTCTTGAATTCGCCGTGGAAAAGTTATTGGGATGCTGTCATTCGTATCCTACAATACATTAAACATGTTCCAGAGAGAGGGCTGCAATATAAAAAGAGAGAAGGCATGAGTATTGTTGGTTATTTTGATGCAGATTGGGCAGGATACCTAGATGATAGACGGCCCACCTCTAGCCATTGTGTGATCTTTGGCGGAAATCTCATCTCGTGGAAAAATAAGAAGCAATCAATCGTAGCCTGCTCAAGTGCAAAATCTGAATATAGAGCTATGACATTAGCGGTGTCTCAATTAATTTGGGTGAAACCCTTGCTAGAGGAACTTGGAGTAGATTGCTCTCAACCTTTGAAGTTAATATGCGATAACCAAGCAGTAATGCCTATTGTAACCAATCTCGTCTTTCATGAAAAGACCAAGCACATTGAAGTGGATTGTCACTTTGTAAGGAGTAAAGTATTAACTAAGGAGATTGTTACGCCACATGTCAATTCAAATGATCAGTTAACAGATCACTCTACTATGCCTTTTAGGAGTTCTCGTGTTGAGTACATTTGTAAGAAGCTAGGCACATATGATATTTATACTTTAGCTTGAGGGGAAGTGTTAGTAGTTATTAGTAATGTTATGGTAATTGTTTGTTATGGTAATTTTAGTAGTGTTATGGTAATTCTCTGTTATGATAATGTTCTTACATCGGAGAAATAGGAAATTTTGTATGTTATAAATTAGGGCAAGTACACAATATGTAATAAGCCATCCTCTTCAAATCCTAATATCTTTTCTATTCAACACGGATGTCCTAAAACTCCAATATTATGTTTGTCCTAATATATTGAATAGAAAAAAGAGCAATCAAATCTGTGAGACATATTACATTAAATGATTTAACAGAAAAAGATCACAGAGAAGAAATGTAATACTTCTTTAAGCAAAGAGATTGGAAAGGGAGACTTTTGCCAATACTAACACAAGCTTTCTAGACTGCAAAAAGGAATATGACAACAAGAAAACCAAAGTTTAAGAAATGATAAAGCTTGACAATGTTTCTAAGCAGCTCTAATAAGGAATGAAAATTTATACGTGCAGCAAGATCAAAACAAAGTTGGAGCTCCAAAAGAGTTAAAAGTGCAATCACTTACATTGGCTGGAGCAGCAGAGAGATAACACGTGCTCAACTCACCAAGGAACAGTTCTTTGTCTTTTCCTACGACGGTTCTAGCACAAGCAATTGATACAATTTCCCCCACAGATGCAACAGCTCCTCCATGCATTCCGCCGTAAACATTCTAACATTCCAGTGAAATAAACCATAAAGTTTTATTAGGTTAGCCAGGAATAGAAAAAATAAAAGAGAAAGCTGTAACAACTCGATGTCCATTGATGTGCTGTCCCTCCCCCATCACACTCTTAAAGCCAAAAAGGGAAAGGAGGGTGATGAAAGTAGATGTACAGTTGGGACAGTTAATGTGATCTAGTGAATCCCGGTCACTAGGCTCAATTTCAAGAAAGCTATTGAAGATTTTACAGCTTTTTATGAACCAACACATAGCCACCCAAAAAAAAAAAGAAAAAAAGAAAAAAAAAAGAAACTCTTCCCAAGTAGTCTGTTTCCTCAACATCAGAATAAACTAAAACTGCAGAATCCAATATCAGGCCGTCTGTTCTTACTGATAGTTTCCTTCATCTGATCAGAGAAGGCAATATATGGTTTCACTTCATGAGTATACATAAAACTAGAAGTGATTGTTTATTGAAAAAGACCATTTCATTACGGTGGAGACCAATTCTGTCAGCTTTCCAGGAAGTTATATCGTGCACCCACAGCACTATACACCTCCAAGCAGGGATGCACCCCAAGCGTGTGATTCTCATGCCCTCTTTTTTTTTTTTTTTTTTTTCAATAAAAAAGAATCACACGTTCACAATGTTTATGTTCCATGTTCATAACAGAATCCATCTGAATGTACATGTAATGATCTGGTTCCCACCTGCTAATTTGTGGACATCCAAAGCTTAATCAATTAGCCTCGAATACTTAAATTAACCCGTCCAAAAAGTAGTAAAGAATCCATCTCGTTATAAACAAAACATGAATCTTTCATGGAACCTATTCAAGACAAGATGTTGATGTTTAACAGTCTAAAATAGACTTGAAAGACTCATAGTGCCCTCTACTAAGAAACTAATCCAAAATTATAAATTTCTACAAAAATCAATAGTACCGATACTTTTTATGTTGCTTGTTGAGTCAGCAGCACCCGTTGTGTGTACATAAACAAAAAACAATCACAAAAGACCATGGTATTATACTCTCTCTATATAAGCAAATGAATTAGTGTACGATCCATGTCGGTTAGTTATCCTTTTCCAAATTATGATACTTCAATTTTTTTCTTTAATTCGCACAGACAACTGACTCCTTTTTCAATAGAAAAGAATAGCCAAACCAACGCAGCTGACTGATCAATCTCAGTGATCTTGTCGGCCCGTCAATTACAGGTTTCCAGGTCCCTGCCCGCTATTGCTAACGTAGGTGACTATATAGTATCGCTCGCTCAGCTTGTCCCCAAAGATCAAATCGCTATATAACTATGTATAAGTCAACTATCATTATTTATTTAAATATAAAATTCGACCCAGATTGATCATCTCGAATAATTGAACGAACAAACAAATCATACTGACTCGTATGAAAAGAGCAGCACGATCATGATGGACCCACTGAGACGATGCTAAAACATGTAAAGAAGTAAAAAGGGTGAAATGGGTTGGGAGAAGGATGATAAAGTTACCGTGACAGCAGGCTTGTTGGTGACGACGCAGGAGATTCTGCCACGCTGGACAGTTTGGACCTTGAGGATACCTCTGATGAGGTGGGAGTAAAAGTCCTTAGTGTCGCAATTGGGAGGAACAATTGCAGAGCCACCAAAGTATCTGAAGAAATTTTGGACCCTGGAAGCTGATTCTGAAGAGATGTGTTGGGAAACAATGGTGTGTTTTTCATTCTCCATTTCTGATGTCATCTGCTGGTGGTGTTAGCAGGAGCTCTTATATATGAGTGTGTGTTGGACCAACGAAAAGTACTCTTTTGTTGGTCAAGAAACAAACAAGTACTGGTTAGTTTTTTTATTTTTTTGGGGGAAAATAGTAAATTTAGGTCCAAAAATTTGTGAAATATGAATTTAAGAGCTTCGATTTTAAAACCTTTAATAAAAAGAGTTGAATGTATGAATGTAAAGTGTTAGATACTGTTAATTAACGATATTAGTTTTGCGCTTATGTGACCTTGTATTTACTTTTAAATCCTACATAACAACTCTTTATTCTTTTATATCTTATAGACTAGTTCCTTTTTTATAGATGGTATTACAGATTTTACATGTCATATACACAAATAAAACAATTCAAACCATATCAAGTATATATGCATATGTATAATTTTGACTTTTTTCAGGCTTTTGACGTATATAGGTGCATGTTCATAGTTCCGAGGTATGTATTGAATATTTTTTAACTCTTCCTTTTGTATATTAAGGCTAAGGAAAAAAATATTGAGACTACATTTGGTTTAGGTTTTTCTTTTAGAAATATATATATATATACATATATATATATATATATATATATGAAATTAGTTTTTTCCACTACTAGAAATTAACAACTTAGAGACGAAAAAATTCCGTCGCAAATATTTAAAATTCCGTCTCAAAACTCGTTTGCGACGGAATTTGAGACGGAAACTTTCCGTCGCAAAAAGCCTCGTCTCAAATTTTGAGACGGAATTTTCCGTCTCAAATTTCGTCTCAAACACTTTGTTAAAATTCGTCACTGACAACATATAGTGACGAAATATTCCGTCTCAAAAGTCTGTCTCTATTTTGTGACGGAAATTTCTGTCTTTAATTGCGTTAAAGCTATTTTATTGTTTATGAAATATAGTGACTAAAATTTCCGTCTCAAAATTTCCATCCCAAATTAGTCTTAAACTATGTGAAAGATGTTGACAAAATGTTCCGTCTCTATTCCGTCATAAACCTCGCCACGTTTTTTGAAAAATTCTGTCTCAATTCTGTCTTTAATGTATTTGAACTAAAATAATTTCCGTCTCAAATCCGTCTCAAATGCAATTTAACTAAATTTATTTCCGTCTCAAATCCGTCACTAATGCAATTTGACTAAAATATTTTCCGTCTCAGATCCGTCTCTAATATGTTCTTTCTTGAAAATATTTTACCTATTTATTTGTTATCCATACCTGTTAAGCTATAATTATATACCAATTTAATCCATCCATTCAACCATTACAACTCATAAAAGGCAAATGTTCTCATACATTCCACCAATATACCATTCAACCCATACAATGTAACTTATACTAGGTCTACACCCAACCAACCATACATTTCACTAAACCATAAGTCATCAACATAGCGCCAAATTCCAAATTCACCATAACATAATTAGATAGTTCACCAAGATAAAAATATCACATAGTTATGTAATTCACCAAAAGTAAAACTAATATAAATACAATGGTCCAAACTAATTGTCAAATAGTGTGAAAAGAGACATAGCTAGCTATCTGTAAAAGCATGAGCAAGAGTAGTAGGCATAGGAGGTAGGTTGATGCCAAGCCTAGTAAGTCTCTCATCAACATAAGATGAGATCAATTGTGGGATAAAACCTTTCAATTCATTAAGTTCTGCTATAGTTGAGTTGAGCTTCTCTTCAGTTGATTGTAACTTTTCCTTGGTTGATTCGAGCTCAGCCCTTAATGCCGAATCGTCACCATAGTTGCCATGAACAGAGCTTGATGAGGCAGATCTTGCAATAAGATAGATCCATGAGCATCTCTTTCATGAGATATGATAGATTAAAAAGAGACACCAAAAGAATTAATTACTGAGCAATATGAGGTACCTATGCCAAGCAATTTATCAACATCACATGCACCAAGGCCATATATATATATATATATATATATATATATATATAAAGACTCAAAGCCCAATTCAATAAAAATTAATCTTAAGTCCAATATAATATGAGATATCCTAATAATTGAAAGAACAAATAGTAAAAAGTTTAACATCTTTAACTTATACATCTTAACCAAAATAAAAATAAAAAAATAAAACCCAAAATGGTACAAAGCACTAGTAGTGTTTTTGGTTTTCTTATTTCTAGTTATAAGGTTTAAAAAGAGTTTTGGTTACTTAGATATAGGTACAGGGAACTAATAAAAAGATCTAGTGATTTTTCTTCTTATTATACCTTTGTTAAATTAGTCTTTTTATTGTCAAATCTAATGATATTTTGGTCAAATCAACTTGTTTCTGTATCCAATATAAACATGACTTAATAATTGCGCTTTTGATTTAGAAATTTATTAAATAAGTAACTTTTTTTAAAAAACTTTAAATTTAAAATAAATTTTCCATTCCAAAAAAATCCACCTTTGTCATCTTTTCATTAGGCAATGCCATTCTACTAAAAGATTTTTTAAAGAAAAAATACATTTTTTTCTTAAAAAGTACATTTTCTCTGTAATAATTATTTGGTTTGATTTAAAAAAAGTTTAAAACTCTAAAAAGTTTAAATACATTTTTTTTAAAGTTAGAAATTTTTACCTTATCAAAAGAGCATTTTTTTTTAAAAAAAAAATTGTTAAACATTTTTTTAAAAAAAAAGTCAACCCCAACACAAAGCATAAAAAGGGAAAGTGCTCATTCCTTCTTTATCGTCAATTATCTCCGAATATATAATTCTAATTGCATTGTCAAGACGAAAAAGAATAATAAATGAAACAATTGCACTATCACATAGAATGGATGTGACAATGGACCCTGAGCCACACCCTGAAAGTCATTAGTAAAACAAACGTTTTCTTTTTCTTTTTTGTTTTTCTTGAATTGTGGGCTAGATAAGCTTGTGTTTCACCGGGCTCAAACATGACTTCAATATGTGCTATCTAATTTAGTCCTAAATCTCAAGTTCTCAGAGTTGTTAGTTTATTAATACACAAGTATTATTAAGATTTAAAAAATTAAAGCTAATAACTAATAATGATAAAGTGGCCAAAAAGGCCAACACTTGAAATAGGAAAATGTTTCATTGTGGGCATTACGGGCTGCACAATCTATTCCAAGTAATCTTCCAATCTGTTTCTGCTAGAAAAGGACTTAGTCAAACAGCATAAGTGTGTGACGTCCTTAATTTTGGGTGATGTTCAATTTGCCCGCCAAATTATCTTCTAAACTCTATATTTCTACTCATCTTTCTACTATGCATAGAAAATTAAATTAAAAATATTCCAACCAAATCAACCCAGATTGAAATAAATAAATAAAAAAAAAAAATAGAGAACTTACCTGTAAGCACGGAGCTAGAGACGAACGGGTTAAGCGTGGAGTTGCTAGGCCTGTTCAAAATAAGTTAAAAGTACGACTTAAAAGGCAAAAGTTTAACAAAATCTTATTCCCAAGCACTGAAATAAGGCAGATTAAATCTGAAATCCTAAAGCCCTAATAATACATTTATTTAGGTAAACAAAGTCTTTATTTTTGGTGAATAATGAAAATATTGTAAGTCTAAAATCAAAATATTCACAGATCCAAGTCTCACTATGCGTAGAAAATTAAAGATCTGAATAAATAAACTGAAAATTTCTACACGAACAAGTGCTAAGTGCATAAGAAAATTTGTTGTCGAGCCCCTGCTGCTATTGACTGCTGTGTCGCCGCCGCTGACTGCTGCACCTTGATGTTGCCAAGCTGCTGCCGTTGCTGATGAGCGTTAGTGAGTGTGTGTGTGGGTGCGCGTGTGAATGGCCGAGTGAGTGATGAAGCAAAGTGTTTGGTGCGTGTGTAGCTGGGTAGGACTTGAAGAGATAAAAACTAAGCTTTTTACTTATTTTATTGTCCTAGGGTTAGATATATTTTCTTTAGGAATATAAGGTAGACATTTAACTTTTATTATTTTATACTTAAATCATGTCTAACTTCTAAGTAATTGATTTTTTATAATTATATTTTTACTCTCGTTAATTATTTATTTCTTTTAAATTGTTATCTAAAATAATTTTCTAACAATTTTTATATCTACTTTAAATTTTAAATTATAACTAAAATATTTTATTCACTTACTAATCAAGTCATATTTTTGTTTTAAGCTTTTACTTTCTAATTTGAATGGTTTCTTTTGAGTTTTCATAAATTATTTTACTTTCTAAAATTCTTCAGTTTTTATATAAATAAAATTATGGCTTTGTTAGAGTTTCATAATATACTTATGACAAGTTATCTTATTTATATTTGTAAAAAGAAACAATAAAGGTATAATTTCTTTTGAGTTTTTATAAAATACATGCCTTATATATAAGACGATAAACATTGTCTCATTCATGTCAACAAGATAAGCATTTTTTACTTATACTTTTAAGTTTTTCAAACTATTTTATTTCTTAAAATATGTATGACTATTAATTGTAATAGAATAAGTAAATCTTTTTTGCCCTCATTTTGTTTAGTTAGAATCACATATTTGATAAAAATCATTAAATCAATAGCATATCTATAAAAAAGATCAAATATTGCTAACATAACAATTTAATCAAATATTGGTAGTATAAAAAAGTCAACAAACCCTGACCCCGCCGCGCATCGGCACTGGTGTAGTGGAGAAAAATCTCGCTTCTCCCCATCCAGGGGCTTTTTCACAAAAATCCCTACCCGTCCCCTGTGGTACTCCAACGGGGCGAGGAGGGGCGGGGCGGGGCCCATTGCCAACCCTAATAGTACTTTAGTATTTATGCCAATTAATTTTATTTTTTTTCATAATTCTCTCCATTTTTTCGTCTCTATTTCATCTCAACTATTAAAATGTCTTAAATTTTTAATAATTTTAAATTTCAATTCCGTCTTAGATCTGTCTCGAATAATTTACTTCTCAAATTTAATAATTAAATATTTACAAAATTCATCTCTATTCCGTCGCAATATTCTCAAAATTTGTAATATACATTCTGCCTCTAATCCGTCTCAAGATAAAATAAATAAATTTTAAAAGAAATCCATCTCTATTCCGTTTCTAATTCATATGTCTCAGAATGAGTAAAAAGATTTTAAAAATATGTCTCTATTCCATTGCAAAATATTTTTTAACCCTACAAACAATAATACTCAATCAAAATTCTGTCTCTATTCCGTCTAAAATATTCTAAAAAAATTATAGAAAAATTCGTCTCTATTCCATCTCAAAAATATTAAAATATTAATATCCATTTCGTCTCTAATCCGTCTCAAAACTGACAAAAGAGAAAAACCATCATAAAATTCGTCTCAAAAATTTACGACACACATTCTGTCACAAATTTCATCGCTACATATTATCTTTCCACCTTTTGAGATGGATTTTGTGACGGAAAAAATTACGTCACAAATTCCGTCGCAAGTTCCGTCTACAAGTATGACAAACTTTTTGTGCAAGAGATCATCCCAATTTCATCTCAAATCCGTCTCAATTTGAGACAGAAAATTTCTGTCTCAAACTTTACGTCTCTAAACTGTCAGTTTCTAGTAGTGTTCTAAATTGACTTTTATAATATTGGGTCTGTTTTAAACTGTATTGCTATTTTCTATTATATAGATGAAGCACATATATATAAGTTTATTATTGGATTATTGGAATTTTATAAAATTTTTTATTTTTAATGCTTGATGCAGACAATTAATATATATTTTACAGATTTGATATATAAATTTAGTAAAAGAAAATTTGAAATGCTTGTACTAATAATTATTAACACTTTCATTTGGAACAAATTTTTTTTTTCTAATTTACATTTCCAAAGCCTAGAAGAAATCCAAAAATTATATAAATACAATACATAAATACATACACACATACATATATATACATATATATATATGTATATATCATAGAGTTGGGTTATGTTATATTTGTGTGTATATGCCATCTAAGATGTAAAATAAAAATGAATGCCACATATGATTTGAAAGTTAGAAAAATGCCACGTAAGTACAAAACTAGCACTACTAGTTAACGATGTCTAAAACGTCACATTTTTATAAGTCCAAGCCCTTTTATTAAAAGTTTTGAAGTTCAAATTCTTGAATCCATATTTTACAAAGTTTAGGGCCTAAAACTGCCATTTTTTCTTTTTTTTTTCTTTGGTCAAAAATATTCAAAGTTTAGGGCCTAAAACTTCCATTTTTTCTTTTTTCCTTCGGTCGAAAATATTCATTCAGTGGTAGTTTTAGTGTTAAGGTTAAGCCTCCCCCTAACGAAAAAGCCTTTGACATGCTACAGTGGCACGCGCTACAGCCATCCAGTAAGGGGATCTCGCGTTCCATTACAATTGAGTTCATGAAGTCGATAAATGATATACATGAAATAAATGCAAACATGACATGAGTGCTTTAGGGCTTAACGTGTGATAGTGTTTTCATAGTACTCAATGCTACGATTGATGGAGTGTCTTGAAGGTTAGAGATAATTTTAATGGGGATGACCTTGCCAGCCAAAACCTTATAAGGTTGTCTTAGCTAGATTCCTGCTTTGGGTGCTGACTTTACCAGTGAAATCTTGAGTCACTGAGGATGGGCTTTAAATAGGCCTTGAGTCCCTTTGGAATTTATGTGTTAAAACCTTGCGCCTTCATTTTTTTAATTGATAGAATAGTTAGAATTGTTGTTACTTATAATTAAATGGAGATACATCTAAAGAGAAGCAAGATGTGTAGGACTACCATTTTTTTTCTTTGTGTACATGTACTATTTTTTTGCATTTCTCAAAGCAAAAAGACCACACTTTCCTCGCAAAAAAATAGGCAAGATGTGTAATTACCATTGGAAACTCTATGATACAATAGTCCTAAATCTGAAAGTACTAAGGCAATAAGTTTTGTAGGAATTTTTGGTTTGTGGATTCTCTGTGGGCTATATCAGTTGCTACACATTTCAAAAATATAATCACGTGATTGCTCGAGCATTAAATTCTAACATGTGTAGTATGTTTTTGTACTCAATTGTTTTTCACTTTCCTAGTTGATTTGTGTTTTAATAATAAGAAAAATAAATAAAGGCCTAGGATAGATGCACCTAGAAATCCTTCAATATTTTGCTTTCCATTTGAAGAGTTAGCAGTGCAATTTTACTTCATAGTCCTACATGAAACTGATTCTCTTAATAGAAAGCATATCCAGAATTAGACTTCTTAGAATCTCTTTGTGACTAGAAATCTCACAATGTTATAGGCCAATGGTGTTAAATCATTTGCATGATGCTCAAGCATATTACTTTTTTTTTCCAAAGATACTTGAATATACACTTGACCTGTTTGGAATACTGTCCCAAGTCAGCCGTCTGTTATAGCTTTAGAGCTATGTTGAATGTGATATATTAGTTATTTGGCCATTACTTGCTAGTGTTCCATCCTTTTTTGTGTT
This sequence comes from Cordia subcordata, assembly GCA_028554755.1. NCBI lineage: Eukaryota > Viridiplantae > Streptophyta > Magnoliopsida > Boraginales > Cordiaceae > Cordia > Cordia subcordata. The sequence continues at coordinate 5,919,081 of JAPTOF010000025.1, read as the reverse complement.
TTGATCACAATATTGTTCCTTAGAACAACTAAATGGAATTGAGTGAATGAGGATTGGTTCTTCTTAAATACTGTTCATAGTTGAATGATAGAATTGATACGATGATGCCAATTCTACTTAGAAGAGGCTATTGTTTTTTGCATGGTTTGGTCATCCTCATGACTAATGGGTGTTAGGACACTACTGTGGTACATAAGCAAGGTGTAAGGACACACTTATTGAACTTGACTCACATACGAGCATCCTACAGTGTGTACCCTACTATTGAAGGATTTCTTGTGGTGTATTAGGACGTTGCACTCCCTCCCAACTAAGACTACTATAGAGGCTTATGAATTACTCCCCATGTTTGGTACTAGAATATCCAAATTTCTGATTTGGGGATGGGAAGTCACGCGGCTTGACCATTTATCATGAATTCAACATGCAGGTCAAGATGAGATTGACCATTTTGGGTATCATTGGCCAAAGCTTTTCATGTGACATGTCATGGGATTGAGTCTTGATGAGTTATGGCGGGGTTGGCACTTGATATGGAATAGCTCATCAGTGACTGCCCTAAGGGCTATTCGGATGTCTAGGGTCATAAGGAATTTGGCTTAGTACCAAGGTTTGTCGATTGATTACCTTGCAACCATCCAGCTGATTTGGACAGAAAACTGTTGTCAGGTGGTATCTTTGATTAGTATCGGGATGGTATTTGTATTATTGATTTATATTTGAACCTACAAAGCCATGTATATGGTCAAGAGTTTGTTGACGAATTGACTTATTACATTTAATTTAGAATTCAATGAGCTTTTATTTGATTATGAATTAAGTAAAACATTTAATAATTAATTTAATATTAATTAAGAAATAAATATTTAGTATTAATTATTAATTTATAAGTCCTCAATTTAGTTATGACTATATCTGGCTAGTAGTAAATGTGTGACTTAGGTTAAATCATGTGTGGATAGAATTTTAGATTAAATAAGCATTTAATCCTAAATTCTAGTTGGTTTAAACTTAGAAAATTGGAAGCTAGAAGGATTGGGTTTAGTGAAGACCTAACCCTTGCACTCATCTAGTAATGTTAGGAGGATCTTTCAGTTGAGTTCATCATTTGGGTACTTCTTAGCCAAGACCTCAAGCTATTTATGATCTTTGAAAACCTTTGCTGTATCTCGTTCAAGGTCTCTTTAGGCTTCATCTAGAAAAGTTGATATTCGTGAATGTGTAGGCCTATCTTAGTATCTTTTACTTGAACAGTTTCATAGTAATATAGTTCCAATAGCTCTCACACCTCTTTGGCGGTCTTACATTGACACATGCAACTATAATCGGTCTCATTCAAGGCATAATGCAAGGTCACCAATGCTTTAACATTCTTCATGAGCATGATCTTGACATAATTGGTGAGTTTGTCCCCTGTTTTTTACGTATTTTCTTTAGTATTCAGGTTGATCTTCATAAGGACGAACATGTATTCTCTGACTATGGTCCAAAGGTCATAGTCTTATGATTGGATGTAGATCTCAATCATTTTCCTCCAATAATCATAGTTTGATCTTGTGAGCGTAGAAGGATGTTAGGGCAAATATCTTAAGAGGAGAGGGGTGAATTAAGATATTTACTAATTTTTGGAATAAAAAATTATCAATCAAAGCAAGTAATTTCACTTAGGTAATTCAACAAACACTAAGCAATCAAATATATCAAGTAAGCTAAAACTAAAGAGTGGGAGGAAGAAACAAATAATTTTTAGGTGCTTCGATTTTGCCTACATCCACTGCCTAAGGATGCTCCTCTTAAGACTTGAACACCTCTACTATTAAACGCTTCTTCAAGACTTGGTGAAACACAAACCAAGTAATACACCACTTTGAAGCCCAGCTTCAATGAACCCAAGAGTCATACTCTTTAGGAATTCCCTACACTCTTTCAAGCTTAAAAAATATTTCTCTTAAGAAATTCTAGCTTATAGAGTGTTTTTACAACAATAATTTGAAGGAATTTGAAATTTTAGGGTTACAAGCTTCAATAAGCAAATATCGCAAAGATTGGCTCAAGTTCTTGCTTGAAAGATATAGCAAATTATAGCTCAAGAAAGGATTTCTAAGATTGAAAGATGTTAGAAAAGGTTTGGAATAGGCATAGAAAATAAGATTGAATGCTCTTGGTTGCTACTGGAAGAAGGTGGGTGAAGGGATATTTAAAAAGGCTTATAATGTTTTAAAATGGCTAATGTATTTAATGCAGTAGGCTCTACCGATTGATGATTTGGTCGGCTGGTAGGGCATTTGGTAGGAGACTTAAGGTCACTAGTGGTTCGGTCGACTATAACCTCTCTGCCGGTTGATCGGCAAAGGGCGACTGGCAGCTCCAGAAGCTAAATTCTAGCTGCCTTGTTTTGCTAATGTTGCCGGTAGCCTAAACATCTCGTCAGTAGACCGACAAAGGGTGTCTGGCACAACCAAAAAACTAATTTTCACCTTTCAAACATGTTTTGAAATCTATCTATTAAGGTAAAAAGTCTTGGCCAAGCATGAGCTGTTCAAAGATCAAGTTATATGCAAAGATTGAGACCAACCAACATGTTTTTCAAATGCCTTGAAGTTTTTCAAGAATTTTAAGAAAATAGGAACATCTTCAAGATAATTTGACATTCTTAATCAAGATTTTGCAAAAAAGCATCCAATAAAAGTTTTCAAGGAAGTTGAGCAAGTAAAGAGCTATAATGGGCATAATCAAGGTCAAGCAAAAGTGAACAATACCGATATCCCTTATGTCACCTCATTTCTGCCTTATAACTCTATTTTCATATGATACTTGAGCTCTTCTTTTTTTTTTCGGTTCCAAGCAAGCTTCTTTTGGGTGAGAAATCTTTTGCCACAAAGCATTGCATCCTTTCTTTTCATATATATATATATATATATATATGTATATACACACACACACACACATACATATACACACCATGCTAAGATCATAAATAAGGGAGCTCACAACGTATTTGTCTATTAATAGCATTTCAATTATTCCACTATAGTTTTCATCATCAAAACACTTTTAAGCAATTATGCCAACAATCTCTCCTTTTTTGTTGATGACAAATTATCACACAAAGTTGGAGCCCAAACAATTTGGCTTCCCGTTAATCAATGCATAACAAGCATATTGGAATAAAACTCCCCCTAAATTAAACACCATATGCATTTCATCATTAACCAACTCATCATTCATACAGCATAGTATATCATGAGTAGTCATAAGCAAGAGCCCCTCTATACCAATATACCAAAGCACACATATTTTTTGCTCCTTTGGCATCATCGAAACAAATAAGAGCATAGGAAGAGAATAGAGAGCCATGAAAGTACCACATTTCATAAAGTTAAAACGCAAGTGGAATCGAATTGCAATGTTAAAACTAGAGAAAGTTTCAAAGCTAAACTAGAGATAAACTAAGTTAAAGTTAGTTCAAAAAACTAAGCTAATTGAAATGCAATAGTTTTTGAAAAAGTTTAGTGCAAGTGCATGAGAGGTAATGCAAGTGGTGTCTCCAAGAATCAAGGCTGATCATCTCGATAGCGAGCACAATATTTCTTAAGAAACTTATCTATGTCATGATAGATCCCTTTAACTTCAGCCTCCATACGACTAACTCTCTCATTCATCAACGTCATCTGGTCCAGAATTCGTGATAGAATAGAATTATCACTCTCAGTGCCTAAACTAGAATCAGTGCCTTGCCTCAGCTCTTCACGTTGGATTTCCTTAACCCTAGCTTGTTCTCTGGAATCCCTAGTAGCTAAATGGAATATCTGAACTTTTAGATCGTCCTCACTTTCACTAACAACCATAGGATTACCAACTCTGGGCTCATTTATAGCAACACCTTATTTCCTAGGTTGTGCTTCACTTGAAGCACGATTTAGTTCCTCTTGAATCTCATCATGAATTAGGGCCAGGACAGAATTAGAGAAGGTAGTATGTCTCTTGGTTCTTTCCTTAATCTTTTCTTGTGTGTTCAAAGGTAATGCCTTGAATTCAGCCTTTGAATTTAGATTTCCATTATACCAATAAATTTCTATTTGGTTTATGTAGACCATATCAAAGTTCCAATGGAATGGAGTGGGTTTAACATACAGAGACAAATTGAAGTGATTGAAGATATGAATAAGTGGCATTGTATGCCCCACGTGCTTTCCTAATTCAGCTAAGTGCATTATGTGTTGTAAGATGATAAATGGAAAAGCAACTTTTTTCTTCTCAAACACATGGTACATATTGCATGCATCAATAAAAGTAACCCTATCATCAGTCATCTTTCAAGGCATAAGTATCTCATTAAAACTTTTATTCATAATTCTCTTTTCTACATTTAAGGAGCTTCTGAAGTTGTGGATTTTGCTATAGGGTGATCATTAATTCCTTTTCAGATAAATTTTATCGCTTCATGCACAATGTGATCTTTCTTTCTAGGCCAATCCTTTGGGTAATACTCACCCTCTCCTTCAACAGGTAAGTGAAATATTTTGTTCAACATCTCTTCCTCTAGTTCAATCTCAACATCATGTACCCATGATCTAATAGTGAACTTAAGTTTCCAAGTAACCTTGACAACATTTGAATAAATCTCAAGTATTATATCATCATCAACATCATAACTAAGATGAGTGAATTTGTATCAACCTTGTTCTGTCAAAAGCTCAATAATGTTGGTGCCTTTTAAATCCTCATCCCTCATTAACAAGGCATTTCCCATATCAGATTTTCCTTTTGCTTACATCATAGTTTGCCACCCAATCCAGAAGTGGTGCATAGTGTGGTTGTAATGGTAATGGTGGAGAACTTCTCCTTGGCCTTTTTGATGGAGCTTTTCCTTTGCCCTTTTTTGTATCCACCATATTTGAGGGTTTTTGAAAGAAATTTTGATGCACAAATGCTTTTTGTGATGTGGGGAACACAAATATGCAATCAATTTGATGTAAGAAGAGATGTATTATGGAGATTAAGAATTGGGTCTGAGAGATTTTTAGGTTAGGCTTTGAGAAAAGTGTGAAGAAGGTGAAGAAATTGGGAGAAAAAGATATTTTAAAGGGCTTTTCCCGATCTTGTCGGTCGACCGACAACATCAACATGTCGACTGGCTATGCCTTCGGCAACACCAGTATATATTCTACCAGTGCCGGTCACATTGTGCCCTTCTGACCAACAACTTCTAATAGGATGATCGGCAGTCCCAAAATATGCTAAAAATTGATTTTTGCTGGTCCAGGTTATTTTGAAGGCTATTTTGAGTTGAAAACTACAATACATGTCAAGAAAAGAAACATTTTTCCCAAAAATTTTTATACCAATTTCTCTCCTAATCTTATAAAGTTGGTCCTCATACAATGGTTTTGTAAAAATGTCCACAACTTTATGAAATGTATCAACAACTTCAAGCATAACGTTACCTTTTTACACGATTTCTAATGAAATGATGCTTAATCTCAATATGTTTAGTTCTAGAATGTTGCATAGGATTTTTAGTGAGATTAATGGCATTAATATTGTCATAATAAATAGGAACATGATCATAATACAAACCATAGTCAAGTAAATTTTGTTTCATCCACAAAATTTGAGCAAGACAACTTCTAGCAGCAATATATTCTGCCTCCGTGGTAAATATAGCTACACTATTTTGCTTCCTACTAGACTAAGACACTAAGGAATGACCAAGAAATTGACACATGCTACTAGTACTCTTACGATCTACCTTACAACGGGCAAAATTGACATTTGAAAACCACATAAATCAAATGAAGTTCCTTTTGCATACCAAAGTCCTAAGTTACTAGTTCCCTTAAGATATCTAATGATTTGTTTTACGATGACTAGATGGATTTCCTTAGAATTAGATTGAAATCTAGCACATAAACGTATGACAAACATAATATCTGACCTTGAGGTTGTCAAGTAGAATAGGCTATCAATCATACCTCGATACATTTTCTCATCTACTGGCTCACCTTTTTCATCCTTATCTAGCTTTGTTGAAGGATTCATCGGGGTTCCAATCTCCTTGGCATCTTCAAGCCCAAACTTCTTTATAATCTCCTTTATGAACTTGGCTTGATTAATGAAGATGCCTTCATTTGTTTGCTTGATCTGGAATTCGAGAAAGAATGGCAACTCTTCTATCATGCTTATTTTGAACTCCTTATGCATATACTTGGAAAAACTCTTACACAAAGCAATATTAGTAGCACCAAATATTACATCGTCCACATAAATTTATACAAGCAAAATATATTTTTCTTCTCTTTTCACAAACAAAGTGGAGTCAAGTTTTCCTCTTTCAAAACCATTTTCAACAAGAAAACCACTAAGTCTTTCATACCAAGCCCTAGGGGCTTGTTTTAAACCATATAAATCTTTTCCAAGTTTGAAAACATGGTTTGGAAAACAAGGGTCTTCAAAACCGGCAGGTTATTCAACATAGACCTTCTCTTCAATAAAACCATTTAAGAAAGCACTCGCGACATCCATTTGGTAAAGTTTAAAATCCATATAGCAAGTAAATGCAAGTAACATGCGAATGGACTCCAATCTAGCCATGGGGGTATAATTCTCATTATAGTCAATTCCTTCTTCTTGGTTGTACTCTTGAGCTACAAGTCTAGCCTTGTTTCTAGTTACTATACCGGATTCATCTAATTTGTTCTTAAATACCCATTTAGTTCTAATTACCGGCTAGTCTCTAGGTCTTTCAAGTGGTTTCCATACTTTGTTTCTAGTTAATTGATTTAGCTCATCTTGCATAGCAATTATCCAATCCTCATCAAGTAAAACCTATTTAACGTTCTTAGGTTCTACATCAGAAATGAATGCAAAATGCTCACAAAAAGTGCCAAGGTTACGCCTTGTGATGGATCGCCAAGGATTTAGTCTTGAAGGTGATTCCGCATCGAAGCCAGCGCTCAAAAAGCCGTTGAGTTGCTTCAAGGTGAATCTCCTCCCCCCTTGAGCCCCTGGTCGATGTCGTCTTGAATGACATGGCTCCTCTTCCTGATGATGCTGCTACTGAGGATATGGTGGCTCCTTCCTCTACTCCTGCTCCTGCTCCATCTGCCGAAGATACTGCCCCTAATGCTACTGATAGGGGATCGGGTAGTGTCTATTCATATCTTCCATCGAAAGCATTAGAACCTCCCCTGGTGGAGCCTAGAGGCCAAGAAGAAGAGGAATCAATCGTCTCTACTACTATTGTTGATTCAAAATATGAAATGACGGAGGTGAGGGTCGATATTGGAGGTGATAGTGGTGAAAATGATGGTGGAGTCTTACCTTGGGCTGGTAGAGGCGGCATGGTGGTTATTGATCATGAGGTGGTGTCGGCGGCTTGATTGTATTTTTTTTATCCTATTGAAACAATATGCAGATTTCCTTTACTCTTGTATAAACAATTTTAATTTCTAATTCATGAATTTTTTTGTTGGTATTAAATGATGTTTTCTTTATTGCTTTTTTCATCATGTTCCATAATATGCTTTCTTGGCTTAGCTTTTCTTTACCGATTTGGCAAAATTATAAAACGTACTCACTTAAGTAAGAGAATTTTCAAAGATTGCCTATAAATTGTCGAGCGTGGAATATTTTATTTGTCATCCATTAATCAAATATAATAAATACATATGAGATCAAACATAATATTTCCATAAATGATCAAAATTCCACACATTCGGGAGTAGTGTCCCTTCTGGTTAAGCCAGTTTAAAAGTTCTTGGTTAGATCACCTTTATAACTTTATAGGGGCCTTCCCAGTTTTTGTCAAGCTTGTTGAGGTTGTTTTTAACAAAGTGGTTCTTTCGAAGCACCAAGTCTCCAAGCCTGATGTCCTTCGGTTGAACCTTTCCCACTAGCTGGCATTTTAAAATTGTCTTTTATAGCTTCATATCTTGCCTGAGCATCTTCTCGTATTTCATTAAGCAATTTCAACTGAACCCTTAAGACTTCAACATTTTCTGCCTCTGTAAAGTGTTTAACCCACAATGTTGGGGATAATATTTCTATCGGTGCCACTGCTTCGGATTTATAAACCATTTTGAATGGAGTCTCACCGTTACTCTTGTGTATAGTTGTTCGATAAGCGCATAGAACGTGAGGCAATACTTCTAGCCATAACCTCTTGGCATCTTCAAGTTTTGCTTTTAACCCATTAATAATGGCATGATTAATAACTTCTACTTGTCCATTAGCTTGAGGGTGTGCTACTGCAGAAAATTGCAGGTTAATTTTTAGCTCAACTGCTCGTTCCTGAAAATATTTTGAATCAAACTGTCTTTCCTGGTTGGTGATTATGCTTCTTGGGATCCCGAGCCTACATATTATGTTTCTCCATACAAAATTCCAAGTTTCTGTATCAGTTATAGTTGCCATAGCTTTGGCTTCCACCCACTTAGTGAAATAATCAATTGTTATGAATGCAAATTTCTTTTGGGCTTTTCCGATAGGCAGGGGACCAATAATATCAAGCCCCCATTTTGCAAATGGCCATGGACTCATTATCAGATTTGGAACAGAATGTGCTACATGTTGCATGTTGGCATTCTTCTGACATCGATTGCATTTCTCAACGCTTTCTTTAGTAGTTCTCTCTATATTAGGCCAATAGTATCCTTGCCTAATGGCTTTCCAGGCCAACATCTTAGCTCCAAAGTGGTTTTCAGACATACCTTCACGTATTTCCTTGATGATGAATTCCTCTTCAAAGCTACTCATATATTTCAAAAGAGGTCCTTCGATAGTACATTTGTATAATTGATCCTTGAAGATGAGGAGTCGTGATGACCTATTCATCACTTTCGAGGACTCCCTTTCATCATTTGGTAATATACTACGCTGTAAGTATTGTGTTATAGAACTTCTCCAATTTGTCTTATCAGTGATGCTGATAAGTGAGGTGCTAATAGTGGGACCTAGTGTTTGTCAACGCTAATGACCTCTCCTTCTTAAAAAGCTGATGCTATCTTAGATAAGGCATTGGCTTGAACATTACCAGTTCTCAGGATTTGTTGAAGTGTGAAGTCTTCAAAGAATGCTATAGCCTCGTTCACATGTTTCTGATAAGACTTTATCTTGCTATCTTTGGCTTTGAATTATCCATTAACTTGCCCGTCTATCAATTGGGAGTTGGTATATGCTTTAACTGTTTGTGCCCTCAGCTCCTTGAGCAGTCTTATTCCAAATATTAATGCTTCGTATTCTGCTTCATTGTTGGTTACCTTAAATTCAAACTTTATCACGTACTTCAGCTCAAATCCATCAGGCTTTCCAATTACAATTCCTACACCTGATCCCATTTTACTTGCAGCGCCATCAACATATAAACTCTATTCTCGAACCACTTATTCTACCGACTGAGTGTATTCCACCACGAAATCAACGAGGACCTATGCTTTAATTATGATCCTCGATTGATATGTGATATGGTATTAACTGAGCTCTATGGACGATTTCAATAAACGTCCCGACTGTTTTGGCTTATGCAAAACCTGGCGCAAAGGTTGGTCGGTTATTACTGTTATCAGATGTGCTTCAAAGTAGGGCTTTAATTTCTGAGCTAACATTACCAATGCAAGTGCCAACTTTTTCAGGCCACTATATCTTGGCTTTACTCCCTTCAGTCTCTTACTAACGTAATACACTTGCCTCTGGCCTTCGTTGGTGTTTTTAACTAGAACAGCTACTACTGCAAGATTAGAATTAGACAAATAGAGGAGCAGGGTCTCTCTTTTTTCGGGTCTGGCAAGAATTGGTGGTTGTGTCATATAGGACTTAGTCTTTTTGAATGCATCTTGGCATTTGGGTGTCCATTTGAAATCCTTTAGGTATCCATTTGAAATCCTTTAGGTTTTAGAGGATTTTAAATAATAGAGTGCAACTTTCCGCCGATCTGGACATAAATCTACTCAAGGCCATGACTTTGCCAGAAAGTGACTGTATATCATGTATGGTTTTTAGGGGCTCAAGATTGAATATGGCCTCAATCTTTTCGAGATTGGCCTTGATGCCTCGATGTGTCACCATAAACCCTAAGAATTTTCGCACTTTTACCCTAAAGGCATATTTCTCTGGGTTCAATTTGATCCCAAATTGCTCATTGTTTAGAAAGCTTTAGTGAGGTTAGACGCGTGGTCTGATGCCCTCCTGCTCTTGACGAGTATGTCATTAATGTAGACTTCCATATTTCGCCATATCTGGTCTTTGAATGCCATAATCTATATGCGTTGATATATGGCCCCTGCATTTTTAACCCAAAAGGCATGACTTTATAGCAAAACCGTTCTTGGTTAGTGATGAAAATAGTTTGTGGCTGATCAGCAAATGCCATTATAGCCTGAAAAGGCATTCATGAATGATAACATCTCAAATCCTATAGTTGAATCAACCAATTGGTCAATTCTTGGTAAAAGAAAGTTGTCATTTGGACAAGCTTTATTTAGGTCAGGGAAGTCTACATAGAGTCTCCACTTCCTGTTGACTTTTTTGACCATTACCACATTAGAAACCCATGTTAGGTATTTTATCTCTTGAATGTGGCCTGCCTTTAGCAGTTTTTCAACTTGATCGTGGATTGCTTAATTCTTTTCTGCACCAAACGTTCGTCGTTGTTGTTAGATTGGCCTAAAGGAGGGATCGTTCTTTTACCGATGCTTGATGATTTTTGGATCTATCCCTGTCATATCAGAAGAGTCCCAAGCAAATATATCAAAATTTAAAGTTAGAAATTGAGTGATACCTCGTCAGACTTCTTCTATTTGTTCCGCTCCTACATGAGTTTTCTTATCACCCTCTCCAATTTGAACGAGGTTGAGCTTTTCGATTAGGCTTTCTCTTATGGGATCTTCTTTCAACAATTCTATTATCATGTTCTCAAGCTTCTTCTGGTTTTCCTTTGGTTTTAACCTTGCTATGTAGCATGATCTGGCATCATGTTGGTTTCCCCTTACCACAATCATTTTGTCCCTGGTCGAGAATTTCATCATTTGATGATAGATGGATACAATGGCTCCCACGAGGGTTAATGTACTCACTAGGTAATCCCTTTGATAGTGCTTGACCAATTTACTACTACGAAGTCCGATTGGAGGTCGACGTATCTGCTTCCATTCTCGATGCTAAAAGGTAGGTTGGCTACCTTTTCAGCCTATACTTCATTGCCGGAAAACCTTATAAGATCATGATTTAAAGGCTTGAGGATAGACCAATCCAGATTCAGGCATTCGGACACTTCATAATATAGCACATTCGCAGCACTGCCCGTATCTATCAATGTCCTACGAACTTTATAGTTAGCCAAAATAATTGTAATGACAAGGGGATCATCATGGTTTATCGGTAATCCGACCAAGTCCTTACTGGTGAACGTACATCTTTCATCTTTCTCATTTTGTTTGTCGAAGCAATCTGCAGAGAATGGACATACATCTTTCTCTTTGTGGTAGAATCTCCTCCAGCAGCCGGTCCGCCCCGTATCATATCTATTGTGCCAAGGACCTTTTCTCCTTTCCTAGGGCTATGTGGTCGTTCCTCCTTAGCCTCTCTTTGCCGTTTAACATATTGTGTCAGCTTTCCCTTTCTAATATGGGACTCGATCTCATCCTTAAATTTTGACACTCATCGGTAGTATGGCAGTGGTCTCTGTGGAAGTGGCAATATTTACTTTTGGCCTTCTTGTCTGGATTTCCCTTCATCCTTTATTGCTATTTCACATTTAGTTCACGCTTTATGGTAACTAGGATGTCTGACTGGGGTGCGTAAAGGTGTAGAAGTGTCAAAATGTCTCCTGAAGACTTCTGGTTCTCTTTTCTCTTTTTCGACTCACTTTGATCTTGACGTGGCTCCTGCTGCTTCTATTTCCCTTTTTCTTTCTTATTTTCATACTCCTTATCCCGCTCTTTTTTTCCAATAATACATCTTCGGCCAAAATGTACTTCTCTACTCTAGCCATGGGATCAGTCATCGAAGCTGGTTTCTTCCTTGTTAAAGAATTGAATAATTTTCTATCCCTGACACCATGGATGAAAGCCTCCATAGCTACTGGGTATGCCAAGTCAAGCATTCGTAGTGTTGCCTAATTAAATCGTTTAGCGATTGCCCTCAAAGTCTCATTACTCCTCTGCCTCATTCTAATAACCGAACTGGACGACTTTGGGGCCTCTTTTCTGTTAGTAAATCGATTCATGAAGGTTGCAGCCAACTCTTTAAAGGAATTGATAGAGCATGGTGGCTGCTCATCATACCATGCTCCAGCTAATTTGACTATAGTAGAGAAAGGTTTGCATCTTGCAACATCAATCACATTATAGAATAGCATTTTATGATTGATGACCGATAAGTGGTCAGCTGGGAAGTATGACAACTTTGGAATCATGAAGTCTTTTAGTACTGGTTCTTTGATTATTTCCTTTGATAGAGGACTGCTGTCAAATTCTTGAACAATTATGGTATGTATAGGCCATGGATTTGGTGCGGTCTGTCCGAAGACTGTATGCAAAGGTGGTCTAGAAGAGCTATCTCCTTGGTATAAGGACTCTTCCTATACATCGAAAGGGTGTGATGGGTATTTTGCAGTATATGGGTAGGAGGTGCAATGTTTTGTGGTGTTGGGTTTAGAAAAGGGAAAGTAAACGATTGATTACAAGGGTGTGTTTGTAGGGGAAATATCTGGCTCATGTAGTTTTGAATGTTGGCGAACATGTTAAAATTGGCTGCCAGTTGAGTTGGTGAACAAGATGGCATAGACATGTTTGCCAACTGTGTTGATAGGGATGTTCATTGGGGAATCCCCGTCCCAATCAACATAATTTTTTTCCCCGAAATAATATTTGGGGAACGACCTTTGTTCCGTTCCCCGCCTCAATTCACTAATGGGGAATACATTTTGGGGAATTGGGGAATGGGGAAAAATGAACGGGGATCGGGGAATCCCTGAAAACATGCTATCATAATTAACTACATAAATCATAGCTTCAAACCACAATATAAATAAAGTATATAAACCATAGTTTCAAACCACAACGTAAATAAAGTACATAGATCACAGTCTCATAAGTCATAATCAGTCAACTATAGCATAAATAAAAGGTCCAAAGCATAAATGAAAAACATTATTTTAACAAGTTGCCAATAATCATTTATCTCCATTTTCCATTACTCCATGAACCTTCAAATCTTAGTCATTGTTTTTGTTGGTTCAATACTAACTTTGATATGTCTAAGAGATAAAAAACCAAATATAATATATAATATGTATTATATATATATAAAAAATAAAATAAAATAAGTAGTTCGGGTTTTGGGGATTCCCCAAATAAAAAAAATTATGTCGTTCTCCAACTTGAGTCTCCAATATTTTTTTCCCATCCTCAATATTGTTTTCCCCGTTTTCCATTTCCCCAAACCCGATTTCCCCGAACCCCCGATTTCCCCGAACCCTCGATTTTTCGGGTTGGTAATCGGGTTTCCCCAAATAATGCACAACCCTATGTGTTGGGATATGGGAAGATGTACGAAAGTCGTAAGGCCCATTGGCCTACTCTAGTTGCTCATCTTGTGGCTGATGGTGACTTTCGGGGCTTGAGATCGTGGCCTTCGCGGCAGTTGTTGTGCTAATCGCTGTTTGCTACTTTCTTTGTCCTCTCCGGCATGAGGCTCATCAGCAGCTTGGCTTCGAGTTATAGCCATATAAACTCAGTAGGATTACTCGTTGTCGGTTTCCCACAGACAGCCAATCTGATCCTGATAAGAATCAGATGATGCTCCTATGAAGAATCTCCGGTTATGATTACCTACAAAATAGAAGAAATCTAAGCACCGGTGTGTTACTAGCCAAATGACCTCCGATGCCTAAGTCAAAGTGTTTCCTTTTGGAGAGAACTTTTTTTGAAGGAAAATGGATAGAGTAAAATTAGGTTGCCTTATTTGGGATCATAAGATCCTATCTTTTGAGGATGGCTAGACATTGGCTGCTTGCATTTTATTTATACTCACTGATTATTGGGCATAGTAGTCTTATTAATTCACTTCATAAGTGATCTATCAGTACTACCTTATCAGTGGTAACCGATAAGATTCTCGGACGCAACTTCAATTCAGGTCATCCTCGTAATATGAGTTCTCTTATCGGGCATAGCCATGATCCGACCCCTTATCATTCATCATCAAAACAATTTTAAGCAATTATGCCAATAGAGGCTTAAGTTTTGAGAAACCTTCAACAAAAAGGGAATTAGCTAAGTTGTTAGCTGTTTGATAAACTCCAATAGATGTTAAGCTTGCGTGGAGCCCTAGCTCTTGATACTACATGTCAATGGCTAATTGGATATTGGAAGGGGAGGCAGTTTGAATTAGATCACTAGAAACTTCAAATCCAAAAACTAATTGCAACCCACAAACACAATTTAACAAACACAAGGCATAGTAAATAAGTAAACAATTAGAGAGAGGGAAAGAGAGATTGCAAACAATGATTTTGGAATGGGTCGATTCTAAGGTCCTAATCTACTACCTAAAGCCTCCATTTTAGGTTTCAACTAATCCATTAATCATAAAACTGAGTGCAAAATTTCAAGTTTGGTAAAGCACTTGTACACCAACTTAGGGCCTGTTTGGATTGGCTCTTTTTCAGGAAAAAGTACTTTTTTTTCCCTGAAAAAGTTGCATTAAATTTGCAATAACTATTTGATTTGGCTTTCAAAAAAACTGAAACTCTGGAAACAGCTCAAATACCGCTTTTTTTAGAAGCCAGAATTTTCAACTTCTCAAAAAAAGTTATTTTTTCAAAAGCTGTTAAAAAAACACTTTTGATAAAAGCCAATCCAAACGAGCACTTATAATACTTTGAATCCTTACTCAATGCCTCTTTGAGTAAACCTCTTACTCAAAGATACATAGACTCTTTTCTCCAAGCCTTGAACCCGTCAAAGCTCAAGAGAGCTATCAAAAACACTCAAAAGAACAATAATTTAAGTTCACACCCCTTTACAAAAGAGGCAACATGAAGAATAATAGCTTATAACATAAAATAATAGCTTTTGCCCGAAACAGTAGTGTTTTTGCACATTCTTAGTGAACTCTAAGAGTTCATTTGATATCATTATTGTTTCTAATTTTTTGTTTTTGTTGATCAAAACTTAGAAAACAGTTCGTTTGTTTGTTTTTTTATTTTCTATAAAAACAAGAACTAACAACTAATTTTTGCAACTTTGATAAATAAAAAAGTGAGTTTCTCATATTGTGGCAACAAGTTGAAAACTTATATTTACATTTTGGTAAAAATACTTTCTAGATTTATCTTTTTAAAATTAAATTGAACTCATTAATTTTTTGGAAAAATAAATTATTAAAACTAAAACAATTTTTGAAAAGTACTTTTTTTTTTGAAAATTTTACTTTCAAAAATATTTTTAAAAAAATATTTTTTAAAAAATTTAATTTAATTTATAAACAAAAATTTTAGGAAAATTTCAAATATCATTAAAATTAAAATTTCATTTTTATAGAATAAATAATTAAAAATAATTTTAGGCTGTTATCGAATAGGTTCTTCTCTTTGCAAGTTCATCGTTCTATCTAGCTGCTTCAATCAAGGAAGAATTCCTTTTCCTGGGAGAGAATCTAGTGATTCACACCCACTACTAGTGAACTGGAAGGCCCGAAGTAAGTGTGGTGTGGCCTGGGAATTGCCACCGGTCAGTTTTCCCCTTGATAGAGATATAGAAACTCAAGGAGCCAGGCATGCTGGAGTGAAGAAGGTAGCTCTATACGGGTCATTTCCCTAAGTGGAGCCTTTTTCTTAAAAATAAGGAAGATAACTAACTCTTAAAATAATTTTGGAAGTTAAAATAATTAAAGAATAATTATTTTTAATAAATTTAAAATAATTAAAAATTGTTCTAATAAATGATTATTTTAAAAATAACTAAACTAATTATTTTAATAAATTAAAATAATTTTAAAATAAGTATTTTAATAACTTAAAATAACCAATAAAAAATTTTAATAAATTGAAATGTTCTTAAAAAGATTTTTAATAAAATAATTTTTTTAAAAAATAATTATTAAAGTAATTAAATTAGTTTTTGATAATATAATCTTGAAGAAAATAAATTAGTTTTAAAAAATAATTTTCAAAAATATTGAAATATCAAAAAGGAAAATAAAAGAATCTTCAAAAGAATTAAATATTAAAATATGTCCTTATATGCGATTTAAACAATCAAAAGCGGTTCATATAAACCCAAGCAAAATAAAACTTGGATATAATATCATTTACTCGGAGAAAACCAAGAAAGACCAACTCCATGACATATCTATAGCATCTAAAGTAGCGTGAGTGTTAATACTTTTATATGTACATATCTCACAAATGCATAAAGAGCAAAATTCACATCTATACTACTAAACAATAGTAGCACTTAAAAAGAGTAATATACCATTTGATCAAGGCCGGTTGAGTATCTCGATTAAATTAGATCCAGCAATCGGATGCAAAGTGTTACTCAATTATAGTTAACATTAGTATGATCATTGCAGTTACAAGTCTTTTTTCAAGCAAGATTTCACAAAAAATCTCTTGGTCACAGAAATCTATGGCATTTAAGATCAACCTTTTTGTTCCATATTGGTTTAATTCTTTGTTATTTTCTACTGATCCCCAAATCTAGTTCCTAACATCATGTGGAGTGGCATGATGTATGTGGTAGTAAACAAATGTGGGAATTGAAAATTTGAAAACAAAAAATGTGAATAGAAGCTAAAAATAAATGCTAGTGTCATGTTTGTACTCACTCATTCTAAACCTATCATTTTTTAATATTTCTCTGTTAGGAATTAGTTTGTAAGTCAAAGAAATCAATTGTTTACAGCTACTAGAAAGTCAATACTTCACTTGTAGAATAGCAAGATCCTACAGTGTTGGGCAAATGAAGTTATAAACTCATCAGTGCACATGCTAAAGCCATTTAGTAAGAAACTCATTTTTGTTTAATGCTTGCAATTTTTGAAAACAGAAATACGAAATGCAAACTGTTTGTCATAGGTTCTTGGTATTAAGATGGCTTTGTTTCTCAAGCTGAAAGCAATTTTAACTTGATCGTTGATGGAATGAGACATAGGGGCACCATTTAATTAAGGAGTTCACCACAAAGCCACTAACTATATGTCAAAGGTCCTTCAAAGCTTTACCCTTAACAATATTCATCGTAGAAGATAAAGGAACAAAGAAATGGAATTCAAGATACAAGATTTACAAATAAATGCTGAGGATAACTTAATTCAAATATGTATGTTCCCTAAGCTCTTACAACGACTTATCATCCATTATTTTGCTTGAAAGACATTTATCTAATATATTGATGATAACGTCTTAATAATAAGATATATATCAATCACCATAAGAATTGACCAACAATGCGATGCATATTCAAGAGTTTTTCAAGCTAAATTATAACATACACACAATCACACACACAAACACACACATAACTTTACATATTTGAACTAATTTCCCCAAAATGCAAGCAAATCATCTAACACAACTATTAAATATCAATTTCACCAGAATATTACAAATTTTAAAGATTGTGAAGCTAAAATCAAAAAGCATACTTGAATTCTGAAACTTGGATAAGAATGAAGCTAGAGCCCCAAATTTTTTGTTGTAGAGTTGTCGATACTACGAGCTATCATATCTTTCTTTGCTTCGTAATAGAAATTGAATAGAAGAATTGAGATGTTTCGACAGGAATTATGTGCAATATTTTATTGTGAGATGAGAATTGTGATGTGCCTTGGTTTGTGTGTGTTTGTCTATGCATTCCTATTTTTGTTTTAAGGTGTTTTATGCTGTATAAGGTATATTAGTATAGCATTTATATCATAATTGTGCATAATAGGATTTAATAGGCTTTAAATGTTCTTAGTTGAACTTAGAGATCAAATGTTACACTACTATGCACTTATTTCATCTTTTGTGTGAGTTTTGAGGAGATGTTTTGGAGTTTGATTGAAGATGTAGATGGCATAGACAAAGCTTGAAGATGTTGTAGGGATGAAAAGATCAAGAAAAATGAGTTTGAAAGACGCTAGAAGAGGTTCAAGGCAAGCGGAGACGACTAGAAGCAAAATCGACGAAGATTGGAGCAAAGGGTTGTTTTTGCTGGTCATCCCAGGCCCTCTACCGGTTGAGTAGTTAGGGTAACCAGCAGTGGTAGAGAGCATCATTTTCAACTAGTTACCCAAGCCCCTCTTGCCGGCTGATCGGTTGGGACATTGGCAGGCCCCACAGCACAGTTATTTAAGCTCATTTTGGCCTTTATTTTGGGAGATATCAACCCTATCTCTCATGCCTACTTCATCCTATTAAAACCTTAGCTCAGATACATTCTCACCCACCTCACACATACTCATCCATACATATCTACACATAGCATCAAGCTACTTTTTGAGGATAAAAAACTTGGATTTGAG
Source organism: Cordia subcordata (assembly GCA_028554755.1). Lineage (NCBI taxonomy): Eukaryota > Viridiplantae > Streptophyta > Magnoliopsida > Boraginales > Cordiaceae > Cordia > Cordia subcordata. The sequence continues at coordinate 5,900,571 of JAPTOF010000025.1, read as the reverse complement.
GATTTGTACAAGCTTTGTAAAGAGATTGCTAAGTATGGAAGGGAAAACTCTTTATCTCCCTTTTATTTTAATTTATTCTATGTTTGAGTAGAGTATTACATGGTGATTAACCTTGTATTATGGGTTAAATTATTACCTTCTTGTTATGGGATATTTGATAGATTTATATATTCTTTGTTTTTAGGGTTTTAATGACTATTTTTTATAATACATGTCTAAGTGTTTGATGATGTATCACAATGAGATAACATATAATATCTTGATGCTTGCTTGCTTTCATAGCCTTATTCAAGCTTGTTTATGTGTGTGTTAAGGATCTATAAAGATTGGCTCTACTCATTCATGTCCATGTGTTTGTTTATATGCCTTAATAATGAAGCATGCTTTATTTACATACATGTTGGCTCTTTGTTGCTTTTATGGTGTTCTTTAAGCAAGTCTAGGTGTTAGTAGTTGAATATGTCTATGTATTTAACAAATGCCATAATCAAGAACTTGTATTCTATTGTGATACGTGATTGAGGTAGGTGTAGTTGAGTTCCTTTAGCTTTAAATCCAACAATAGGTGTCTGACTTAATCTAATCGATCTTAATTGGACTAGGTCTTAGCTTTAAATTTAGCTAATAGTTTAGACATTAAGGGAAGATCAATCAACATCACCTAGAAAGCCTTAGTAACTAGCCCGAAAACTCTAGGTAATAAGGACCATGCTACATTCTAAGGACAACCGACCTATGGATAGACTCACACCAAGGCCTAGAGGATAGTAAAGCAGTTAATAAGGAATTCTAGCAAGAGCAATCTAAAACCCATCAAATAGCCCTAACTAAGAGTGCATAATGCCTCTATAATCAAGTGTAGGTCACCCTATTCCCTATTTCTAGTGCCTGTTTCCCCTTATTAGCTTGTTTCCATTATCTTCCCTCACACTCATTTTACTTTAGTTTCATTTACTTTGAGCTCCATTCAATTTGAAAATCCAAAAAGAGTTAATTTAGGTCTCACGTAGCTTCTTTAGAGCACATACTCCTTAGAAACCGAGCCTAGATTACTTCTCTAAGGAGACGATAACCCAATATTACGTCCCTATGCAATAGGATCTGTGTGCTTGCAGGGTTTTAAACACATCAAGTTATGTTGTATTTGAAAAAGAAAGAAAAAAGAAGAAGGAAGAGATCGGAGTCGTAAAAAAGGAACCGGAATGATGTTTGAAATGATAAATAGAATTTGAAGTTTTTAGTTTTAATAGAATTTGTAATAAATTATTCATACTTTAGTTGTAGTCGCAGGAGTGAAGCAATATTTTAGTTTTAAATGATAATAATAATAATGATTGTTCTTATCTTTTATCTAATAAATTTTTGTAAAAATAATATTATAAATTATAACAAAAATTAATAATTATGACTTGTATTCGCGAGAGGTGTATACAACTTAGATTTTATAATGGTTAGACCAATCATTGGCAAAAGTTTCACTTAAGGAATAACTAAGACTTCGTTGTAAAAGATTAACTGTGGCAACTCTTTTATTTTCTTTTCTTCTTTTTTTTTTCAATAGTTTTAAGCATTGGTTAAATTTTGTCCAAAAAACGATCTATGGTAATGATTTGTTCTTTTACTTTTCAAATTTAGCATTGTAACAAGTTCAAAACATTACACTACAATTGAATTTAGAAGTGATAATCTAAGTTCCAGTCAGGGGCAGAACCAAGGGGGGGGGGGCGAGCGGGCCCCCCCCAAGCATCGAAAAAATATATTTTAGTGTATATAAAATTTTTAAAAATTTGAAAAAATCTTCTTATGGCCCCCCTTAATTTTTTCACTTCTTTTGTTTTGTTTGAAATTGTTCTCGAAATAATATTTTTCAAATATATTTTTTTATGTAGATGATATTTCAATGATTATAAATAAGTAACTTTACAAATAAATTTTAGTAATCTTTAATTTATTTGTTCTGTTGTTAAGTAGTTAGAGTAATTTTTTTTGACAAGATAGATTTAAAGCTTCATAAAATTTAGATAGCCATTCCATAGAAAATTTATTTTATTTAGAGAATCTTTTCATATATTATTTATGTATTTGTTTTGGCTAGAAAATTCCGCAAAGGAGTGTATAACTTAATTTCATTAATAGAATCAGTATACTTTTTTTTATATAATTTATATTGTTTTGCTAAATAATATTTTCTATACACTTGTTTATGTTTTAAAAAAAACTAGCATCACTAACCTTTATTGTTATGATTATTGCTATATATTCTCATGTTAAAAAATTGAAGCCTTGCTTTTTTATTTAACATTATTTCGACGATCATTTTTCATTCAAATATGTATGTAGACCTTGGCCCCCCGACAAAAAATTTTTGATTCCGCCCCTGGTTCCAGTCTCTAAGGTTGGGATTTAAAAATAATAATAAAGAACATTGGAAGACAATGATTTCATTTTAGTTTAGCTTTTAGGTGCATGCCAAATTTTATACTGAGTTTGATTTACTTATAATAAAAATATTTGAAAGTTTTAAACTAGTTATAGGTCATCTTACTCATGACAAATTTTGCATATGTTTAAAAACATTACATAAATTTTAGATTTATATCTAAAGTTTTGCCACAGGTAACCTTACTTGTGGCAAACATTTATACAATTATGGTAAACAAGCAAGAAAGCCATTAATTTAGCCACGAGTAATCTTACTACTTGCAAATTTTGACTTAAGTTTCAAATTAGCCATGGATGATCTTACTTGTGGTAAATTTCAGCACTAAATTATTTTTCTTGCCACAAATTTTGATTTCCCATGGCTAATTTTGTGGCCCAAATACGTAATTGTTGTAGTGTCAAGCACAGAAACTATGTATATGCTAAAAGCTTAGAAACAATGTATATGCCAAAAGCTTTAAGAATTGAATACTTTTCGATTTCCAAAGTAAATGGATATTTATAGATATAGAATTTGCATATGATATGTTTCTTTAAGTCCATCGAATAACCATGGAGATAGTGGATTTCCATCAGTCTCATTAATTAGAGTTTTAGTAGAAGTAGGTTATTTGATATATCTTGAAATTCTCGAGACTGACCTTGAATAAACTATAGTCCCACGAAATTCTTAGGCACCCTCTTTGGGTTGGTTGGTACTTGGACCCAGAAAATACATATGGAGTCGGGGCATACCTATACTAGTACTATATAAAATATTTACAGATAGACACCCCAGGGACAAAACACTTCATAAAAGTTTCAAGTGAACGAACAATTAAGGAGTCTTGAAATTCCATAAGTTCTATCACAAGACGAAATCGTACATAATTTGGAACATCCAGTACAAAAACTAGCACTTTTTGTTATGGTTCAGAATCAAGAAGAGAACTCCTACAAAATCTGATGTGTAGCTAACAAAGCCGCTCATATCCTCCACTTCGTCCTCCTACCCCTCACATATCAGACAACACATCTCCAATTATGGTACCTTCTAGCAGTAATCCAGTACCCCAAGCCCAATCCTAGTCTCTTTCCCATCCCAGAAATTTTCCTTTTAGGCAACTTTCCTGGCTGTTGATGTCCACAGCCTGGAGGTGGTGAATGTCCATAGCCAGGTGGGCACCCCTCCTGGTGGTGGATAACCAACATATCCTTGAGAAGGAGGAGGAGGTGGAGGAGGGTGTCCTGGATAACCTCGACCAGGCGTTACCATTCTTATTGGATGGGATGGGAATGGGTATCCCATAGCTGGATCACTAGCACCAGGCTGTCCATTTCCGTTTCTTACAGGATACGCTGTCGTCACAATCTCTCCCGTTTTGTTCATGTTAACATTGTTATCGTAAGGTCTCTTGTCACTAAACCTGAAGGAAAACCTGAGGGTGCCTTTAGGTTTCCCTGAGGAAGTCTTGACTTGATACTCTACCACCTTTGCGGTTGCATCACCATTTCCCTTGGCAAAACAAGGGTTGCCATTCTCGAAAAGCTCAGAAATGTGGACTGTCACCTCTCTAATATTCTTATCGCCGATGGGTTTATTAGCCTTAAGCTGAACAACTAGGAAAAGGTTTCGATTATAAAGAGATCTCTCATCAATTATAAACTGCATTTTGTGATTCCACCTGGGCCTGGTGCCGCAATTCATTTCAACATTGGTCTTCTTTTTGGTAACAGAATAACCGATGATCGACGCTACAGCGTACACGTCCATTTTCCCGAACATGTTTACATCCTTAATACCGTCAGCAGATATTATCGTGATCTCTAATGAACGATGATACTTCATTTTCTCTGCCTTTCTTCACTAGATTTATTTTGTCCCTGATTTGATGATTCTATATGTGTGTATATACACACAACTCCTATATATATATATATATATATATATATATATATATATATCTATATATCTATATATATATATGATGAGATTTAAGGGGTTGTTTAATATGATAAGAGATAAAATCCAGGGAATTGAAAGAGAAGAAGATGGAGGATATGATAGTTGTTTATGTGAGATGTTTTCGATGGGGACCAAATGAAGAAGGAAAAGGAACAGAAAGGTTAGTTTTGATGTAATATCATGACCACCAAGAGATGGAGGGAGAGGATATTTGCACCATATAGTTATTTACCGTCCTTTATCAAGCACTCCAGCCTTTTAGCTTTTCCAGAGACACAAGTTTTTATTTGTTTGTTTTCTGTTTTCTCCCATCCTTTGTTTTCTTCCCAAATTTAAAAACCATATGGGCAGATTTTATCCGTGTTTACTACGTGTAGAAATCGAGTGAAAAATGATTGGTAAGTAAGGGAAGGCCTTTTTTAAAAAAAAAATATTCCTCCTTTTATTCTTCTTTTGAAAATATTAAACTTTTCAAACTTTTTTTTTCATTTTTCAAAGAAGAAGAGTCCACGTTTCGAAAATGCTATAAACACGTCTCTTTTAAGAGATTGAATGTGGCTCACTTGTTAAATCAAAATGTTAAAATAATTTTGGTATATTAGCGATAATTATATAAGATAATTATTTTTGTAATAAATTCAAAATTAAGATAATTATTTGAGATAAATATATTGCTGATAAATCAAATATTGAGATCATTGTTAATCATTGATAAAGATAAATATTTACTTAAATAAAGAAACACTTCCTCGATGGGATGGAGTGATAGTACCAAACTCTTCAAGTTTATCTATAGGGTCCATATCTTAGTCTATAAATAGCTTGTGATTACTATCAAATCAAGGAATAAAAAATTATTGATATAAGGTAGAATCCACTTGTAATTGAGAGTGGCAAGATCATGAGAAATGGCTAGAAATATGTTCAATTTACTTCTTCTGGTATCAAAGCCTAACTTTGGTCATCTTGTTCAGTATATTAGTATCTAATCACGGCTAACATCAATTAATGATTTTTGAGACATTCTTACATATGATAATAATATGGCTCAATCAATTAGTGATGTTTGAGACATATATTTTCATGTTGTGATAATAAAGCTCACATCAACCAACGATGTTTGAGACATTTATGTCCTATTAACATAGCTTACATCAATTAATGATGTCTAAGACAAATGCTTACATATGGTACAAATATGGCGCAATCATGTATAAATCAAATTTATATTTAATGCTCTCACTGTCATTATAGTTTTTATTCTGAGTTAAACTTGAGATCAAAACTTGTAAGGTGAACTGAAGAATTTATTCTTCTATTCAAGATAGATACTTTAATAAAAATGAAGGACACATGAGTAGCATTTGGTTATACTTCTGTGCAACTATCCCAATAGTACCAGAATTGTTGCATTATCACGTTTAGAAATTCTGAATATTATACAACATATAACTATTGTTCAAGGATTAAGAATAGACTATTATTGTAAATCGATTAGCTCTAAATGACAGAATTTTGTTACTATTTAATTTTGTTGATGTCATTGTTAAAAGCATAATATCAATGGCTTTAGAGTAGCAATAGCATTTAAGCAATGTTGATATTAGGTAATCACATATTATTTAAAGGACTAAATAAAGATAAATGGCATCTATAATTGCATTTAGTTTATAGAATACTTTACTTGGCCACACAAGGAGGTGATTATTTTCATAGACTTAGGGCTCATTTAGCTTCTAGTTTGAGAACGTCGTTTTCTAAGAAAGCCTTTTAAACATGAACTTTTGGTTAGAAGGACTTCTTGTGAGAAAAAAAATATGGTTGGTTCTTTTTATATAAAATAAATTTTTATTAAATAAAATGATGTTTGGTTTTACATTTGGAAAAACATTTAGTTATATAAAGTACTAAAAGGTGCATTTTCAAATGTATAGTAATAAACTATTATTTGCTCTACGTGATATGAATGAGAATTAATTAACTTACATTAAAATTAATATATTATTATTCAATTAAAAATTATTACACATTTAAGTTATTATTTTTAATTGAATTATTATTTATTTACATTGTTTTCTTTTTATTCATTTTTAATTAATTAAATTAATTTAGTTATTTATTACTATATTTTATTATTTTTTGTTATTTATTTTTTATTAACTTTAAACTTTTAAGTTCATTTTTTTGTTTTTAGTTATTATATTTTATTACTTTATCTATTTTATTTATTTTTGAATTGTAATCATAATTCAAGAAATGTTAATAACAAAAATAATGGGGATACTTTTGTCTACAGAATTTTTAAAACTCTTTTCGACAAACTGCAAAGGAAGAAGTAAAAAAATTTAACTTCTTTGTCTAAGCCTCAAAATTGGTTGACTTTGGGACAAACCACATTTTAGGGTAGAAAGCCAAACACCCTCTTATTCTCAAAATGGACTTTTAGGCAGTAAAAGTCAGTTTGAATCTCAAAATGCAAAACCAAACTACCTCTTGATGGAATAAAATAGTGAATGTAACATCAACAGTGAAAACTCTTTGACCCACATGTATGAACTATTTGTCTTTTAATATTTGGTTCACTAGTCTTATAATAAAGTTAGTTAGTTCATGCATCATGCAACCTTTGCCCATAGAAAGGTTTGGATTTACTATTTGAATTTAATATTATTGACTCAAAATTAAGTTTTTTTTCATAGCGTGATATGTATGTTTTCTTAATTATTGTAGTTGTTCTTTCTACTATTCTTGATGATACTTCTCACATTTCAATTTGGACTGGTGACAATTTTTCTAAATGGAAGAGAAAATTCTCTTGACTTTGAATGCATAGATCTTGACTTGGTGCTTCATGTGGACGAACCACTCGTCCCTATAGAAATGATTTTGCTAGCTGATAAGAGTTTATACAAGCGGTGGAGCTATTTATTCGCTTAAGTTTAATGCTTAATAAATCTCATATTAGCAAACAGGTTCCATTCCTAATAGTAATAAAGTCAAAGACTTTGTGAAAGGTGTTGAGGATCAGTTGCTAAAATCTAATAAGGCATTTGACTAGCACCCTAACGTAAGAGCTTTTGAGCATGAAATTTGACAATTCCAAGAGTGTGAGTGAGTATATAATGTAAATGTGGGACACTTAATTAAACTCTTTGAAAGTTGAGTTCTTTGAGACATTTTTTGTCACGTTTATTCTTAACTCTCTTCCTAATGAATATGGATCTTTTAAGATCTCCTATAACACATGTAAAGAAAAATGGTCTGTTAACGAGTTTGTAGCTATGTGTGTTTATCTGCTTGGAAAATATCCTTTCTGGCTGTACATCCTTGGCCGCAGCTTCAACCAGGTCATGACCTTGCGATGAGAAGACTATATTCTTTTGCAACGCCTTTGCAGCCTCTTGGTTCCTTTATGCAAACTCACTATGAAGGGTTCTTCTTGCCTCAAATTCGATATAAGGACTTGTATAGGTCACGACCAATTATAATGAATCAATTGTGTAATAATTCAATCATTAATTAAATAAAACAACAAAAAAGGATCAAATCCAAAGCATATAGATGAATGAATAGGTGATGCACCTATAGCAAAATTTTATTACTCTGAATGCGAGATTACAAAGAGTACCCCATAACAAATCTCTTTGAATATATAATTTGATACAAAGAATATCAGAATTACGATGATTCTATAGTGTTTACTAACTAAGTTTACTGCTAAGCTATACTAGATTAGGCTATGACTAGGTTAGACTATGCTATGAAAAGCTAAGATAATAGGATAAAGATTTAGTAGTTGTGAAACACTTTGCTTCTAAACCTTGTGCCACCTTTATTATACAGGCTCCCATGAATTTCTGAACAGATTAGCCTTATTTCAGAGCCATAATGAGTAATTAGGTTGTGCTTGATTTGCTTTCGATCTTATCCTGGATTTTGCTCAGAAGCTGAAGAGTGCTCATTTGACAACTCATGGAAAAGGAAGTGTCAAAAAAGGCAAATATATTCCCATAGGGCTAAACAATAGAGAAACACAAAAGAAACCCAAAGGAAAAAGCGTTCAGTGTTTCTTCTACAAGAAAAAGTGATATATAAAAAATGATTACCTAAAATAAAATAAATGGCTTGAAAAGAAAGATACGCTTTATATTTAAATTTCGTACTTTAGGGCCTAGGGTGGCTGAAGAAGAGAAAGCCGATTATGGCCATATGGCAAAAAAAGGGAGGTTGAAAGCATGGCCAAGGAAGTAGCAAGGCTGATCTACAGCTCAGAGAATAAATGAATAAGTGCAATGCACGTGGATGTGAGAAAGAGAATACCAAGTCAAAATAAAGGTGATACATGCCTGAGGGTTTACCAATAACTTCTTACCAATTAGGAGAAGGAAATCAATATAGAATCAAGCTCAACCCCCATCTGGCTAATGTCACTCTAAAATGTGCTAATCCCTTGAGATTTTCTGGGAAGTTCTTGCAATGAAAACGGTACAAGGATCAGATGTCATTGGTTCCAAACCACTAATTCTTATTATCTCTTTTAACACTTCTTAGCTACTTAGCTTAGTCATAAGAGTATTTTAGCTTAGTATAGCATTAGTTTAGTTAGCCAAACACTACAATATTACCATAACATTGATTCTTAGAATCAAATTTGTATTCAAAGGGAGTTGTCATCTTGGACTCTTTATATTCTTGATTGCACGGTAAGAAAATCAACTACTAGGTGCAAAGATGTCCTTCCATTTATATGCTTTGGTTTTTCCTTTTCAATTAATTTAATTTGATTAGTGCTTGATCTTTTATACAAATTGATTACATATAATTGCAAAGCCCTTGGCTCATAGCAGTACAAGTCCTTGGATCGAATTTGGGGCAAGGAAAAAACCCTTCATTGTGAGTTTGCATAAAGAAACCAGAAGGTCGCATGGGCATTGGAAGGACATTAGATCTCCTCTTCAGAAGGTAAAAGTTTGGTCAAAGTTGTGGCCAAGAATATGTAGTCAGAAAGAAGATATGGCATGGAATACCCACAACAAAGGTCTAGCAACAGAAGTGGATGAAGATGAGGATCCAATGTCTTATCTATTAACCTCAAACCAGGATACATTAATGTCACAACCCATAAAGGTAGCCACTGGCCAAGGGGTATCCATTCCTAGCATACCCAATTGTAGACGTCCAGCCCAACCATCTTGTGATGAATCTCGAAGGCTTGACATAGCCAAGCAGGTGATGGCTTAAAATCGTGGCTCTAGGATGTCATCCAAGGTTAAGGTTTGGTTAATGCCGCAGCTGAGTATGTTCAGCCTTGGAAAAGTTTTTCTATGCAAAATGTCCTCCATATGCACTGCTTTTGAGCTCAACTTGTCATCCTCTTATCAAACAAAATAGAGGAACCCAATTAGCAAAACTACTACATCTACACCGAGAAGTAACTTTGATAGTTATGGATAGAGATTGACTAATCTAGTAGCACACTGTCTAATGGCCTCAGTCTCAAATCCTTGACTCAAATGGCACGACAAAGTACATGTCAACTTTCTCCCAAGAGTTCCATTCAAACTATTCGCACGAATCTTCCAACCCATGTCATTCTTGAGATAATCACTGGTCTATTTTAAGCACTGTCTCGCACTCTACAACTTGTTGGAGAACCTTTCATCTTCATTGAGTGGACACCTACTGCTCGCAAGTCTGAATCTAAATAAGTAACCACTACTTCTAAAAGGAAAACACTTGATTCCTCTACTAAACTAAGCCTCTAAACTAAGCCTTATTCTGCTTGCCGAAGTCACAAACTCACCAACATGAGCCTTCTTGTCTTTTCTAAGCAAAACCTACTAGTTCCTTGTAGTCAACTCCTTCACGCACTTGTGGCACGCACAGCCATAACCACATGGAGTCGTTATTATTCCTTCACACGCTTGTGGCGTCTACAGCCATAACCACATAGAGTCGTAATTATTTCTCCCTAATGTAACTGCCAAACTCATAACTGGGAGACCAAACCGTCCGTCCATCGATCTCTCCATTTTTGTACATCTTCAAAAGTTGAAAAATGCTCTATTCATTCCAAGACACACGCAACCACTTGTAATTTGGTCAAAGAACTACAAATTCAGACTTGACACATCAAAAAGCCTTTTTGAACTCCTAGTCAACTCCGGTCAAACTTGGTGAAAGGTAAATTTGTGATCAAAGTTGACAAACCCCTAAACATGCACTTTGGAGTCAAATTTCAGAAATGAAGCTCAAAATTAGATTTAGGACATTGAAAGACATTGTGGATGGCTCTTTGTTAACTCTATTAGGTTTCTGTCTAGAAAAGCTCATGAAGCTCCATATGCGTACAACACATTGAATCAGAACCCACTGCATATCTATTTAGGTGCCAAGTGTACCCATTCATCCATGTGTTATGACTTACTGGATTCTAAACTCTTTAGATCATCATTTAGTGGTCACATTAAGCAAGCTCACAAACTCACTAACACCGAAAAGCACCTAAGAAAATTGTTTTAGATCTTATCATCTATGTACTTAAAGGCCAAGATTCTCGCACTTATAGCACAACCATGAGCTACAAAGTTTTGGATTAGACGACGTCATCTTCTTTACTCAACATATTCAATCTGTTGACCCACGAGACCTCGTGACCCGACCCAATCGCAATACATGGTTTACTAGTTAGATTATTAATTAGCCATCACCAAAACGACTTATGCCTCGTGTATACCTATACTAGCATTTCAATTATCGTTCAAGGGCTACTCGACCATCCATTGTCACTCGATACACCATTATCTTCTCCATATCATCGGTATTTCCCTAGGCACTAAAACGCGACACCATTTGCACTAAAAGCTTTCTCTCATTATGGCCTTTCTAATGGTACCTTCCACAGAGGATCTGGATCTCCCAAATGTCATTCACCATTAAAGTAATTCTTTTCTTCTTTCCTGTTCGATGGCTTTCTTGGTTGCAAAATATGACAATACCACCATCATTGAAGTCCTCTCAACATATTGAGAATTTAGTATGCTCTGCTTTTTGCGGGGCATCTTTCTTTGGCGAGACAACAAAGAAGCTAACGATGTTGAGAGCAAGATCCCTGATGACATTAGCATAATATCATCATCTTATACTATGCCGATGTCAGCATCTTCTCTAACGGCCCCTTCTTCTGTTTTCCATGCCAAACACATCCAAGATCCAAACAGGATTTGTTTTTCATGCATTAATATAATTGACTTAAAAACACAAATAATGAAATCTCCCTTGTTCTCACCTACTCCCCCAACCTGTCCAATTCTCCAGCTAGGCCCCATACCAGTTTGTTGAGAATTAGGGTGTCAGAACAAAGAATTAATTAATTAGAGAAAGATAATGATAGAAACACAAAGTTTAACATAGTTTGACCTAAACGTCTACATCTATGGAAAGATAAGAGAATTTCACTATATATATAATGAATATATCAAGGAGAAAAGACTCAGGCTTTAGAGCCCTCACACCTTTAACTTTTTTCATTGTTATTGTCACGTATTTAGCTTATTACACTATGCTATATTTGTTAAAAGGTGGCCTATATTCTTGGGGTACAAGTTAGCAAGTTATCATAATCACACATATTTAACAGGTTGCCTTAATTATTCAATAGTTTTAGGAAACTTATGCACTGTAAATATGTGGCAATACTAATTGTATTAAGTGTGGGAGAGAGACCAAAGTAAGGAGCCTTGCACTATTTGCATATTAATAGTGACATTGTCCTCTGTTACCCGTGGACATAAGTTTTAAGGTCGAACCATGTAAATTCTCTCGTGTCATTTTCTTCTTGTGTTCTTCATTTGTGCACATTTTCCCTAACAAGTTGATATCTAGAGCTTGGGTTTATTCCGTTACTTGACAGAAAAAGAAAATTCAAAACTCAATTCAAAATAAAAAACCAAATAGGGCCCTGTAAAATGAAAAATCACAAAACCAAATAGAGCCTTTAACACATGTTTGATCTTTTCCTGGTTTTCTCTATCAGTGTTGCTAAGTCAACGGAGCCGATTACCGTCACATTCATTGTCAAGCATGGAGCACAACGGTACCTTTACCTTTATGTTTTGGTATACATAGAGGTACCGATGAGAGCCCGAAAGGCTATGTGTTGCAAGATGGTTGTTAGCGGTACTCTGATGGTGTAATCGGTGCTTTAACAGAGTAGAACTGGTCATCGTTGGGTGAGGGTTGTTTTGAAGCTGGTCGCATATGATTTGGTAGACTGGGTCAGAAGTTAGTGTCGCGAGTCAAGCTTGGAGTTTAGGCTCTTTGAGCTTGATGGCGTGACTTCTTTGGTAGAGTGTTTCACATTTAAAGGCTGTAACATAGGTCACCAATGGATAGCGTTTCTTTTAGCACTGGCGGCGAGTTATTTGATCGGCTAGTGAATGAGGTAGCGGCAAGCTGGGTTGACTTTGGCTAGGTTGTAAGCTATTACTGAATGAGCGAAGAAGATAGGAATCTTAGGTCCTTCGCAGGTTGGGTTTAGAGCTTTGGGTTGCTTAGTTTCGTTTTGGGTCAGGTAGTGGTTTATAACATGGACTAGGTTTTTTGGGTTTTAGGCGGAGCAGTGGGTTTGGGGTTTGAATCGGGCTAGGGTAGAGGCCTTGTTCGAGGGTTAGGTTCTTGAGTTATTAGGCTTGATTTGCTGTATTTGTGTCTTGGGTCATTAAGGCTTTGGGTTATTTTTGTTTGGGCTTGGGCTTAGTTTAAAGTAAAAGGAAACAATTTCTTTTGGTGTTGGGCTTGCTGTCTAGTCCAAAAACAAAAAAAAAAGAAAAAAAAGGAAAAAGGCCAGTTTAGCTAGTTGACCACGTTGACCCCTTGACTAGGGTTTGACTAGGGAGTTGACTTTTGCTATTGATTGTTAATCGAGGGTTGATCAAGTTGGATTGGAGCCTTACCTCACGTTTCTTGATATGTTGAGTTCAATTTTAGTCTTTGTTATTTTTTCTAGAATTTGCTCAAGTGCATGTTTAGAGATGGTGTTGATTTTGACCAATAGGTTTGACTTCGACCGGTATTGACCAAAGTTGACCAGGTGTGTTCATAAGGTTTTTCAACGTACTGAATCCATTTTCGTGGTCTATTGAGCCAAATTCTATCCCGAGGTTATGCATCTGGGAGGAAAGGTTACAGGTTGTGCTGATGAGGAAACCTAAAGACTTTTAGGCAAAGAAGTGCATATTCCTAGGCTATGCATTTGAGAGGAAAGGTTATAAGTTGTGGTGCACAGATCCAAAGTCTTTAGGTTTCCTCATCAGCAGGGATGTCAAATTCAATGAGTCTGCTTCATTAGAATGGGACAAAGAGAAAGTAGTAGCTAGTTTAGACCATGGTGTCAGTGAATAGGTAAAGGTATTCGTTGATGTTTCAAATATTCCATCTAGAAGTAGTAGCAATCTGATTCAGTCGACTCAGATGCATGATGAGAATGTGCCTGAACAAAAAAAGTACATTATTGCTACTAGGCAGGAAAGGAGATAAAGGAGCCTTAGATGTATGGATATACTGATCTTGTTACTTATGCTTTGACTATTGCTGAAACAATCAAGGGACATAAGCCGAATTCATATAAGGAGGCCATATCTAGAAAATACTCCGCTCAGTAGGTAGGTGCCATGAGTGAGGAGATTGAGTCTCTTCATAAGATTCAAACATGGAAGTTTGTTGAAATGCTAGATAGACAGCCAGTCATTGGTTGCAAATGGCTTTACAAAAAAAAGGAAGGTACTACAAGGGTTAAAGGTCCTTAATGCAAGGAATTTTTTGTGGCAAAAGGCTATATACAAAAAGATGGTATTGACTTTAATGAAGTGTTCTCTTCGATTGTGAAGCATAGTTCCATCAAAGTTTTACTTGTTGTGGTTGCTTTTCATGATTTAGAGCTGAAGCAGCTAGATGTGAAAATAGTGTTTGTCTGTGGTGATCTTAAGGAGCAAATTTACATGAGTCAACCAGAAGGGTATGTTGTTCCTGGTAAGGAAAACTGTGTTTGCAAATTGAGGAAATCTTTATATAGATTGAAGTAGTTGTCTTGGCAATGATACAAAAGATTTGACACGTTCATGATGGGTGCTGGGTTTATAAAGAGTGTCTATAATAGTTGTGTGCATCTCAAGAAGCTTCCAAATGGTTCATATGTGTACTTGTTGTTTTATATCGATGACATGCTTATTGCTGCTAAAAGCATCTCTGTCATCGACGAATTAAAGAAGCAGTTGAGTGATGAGTTTGAGATAAAGAACCTTGGAGCAGAAAAGAAGATTCTTTGCATGGAGATTCACAAGGATAGAAATGCGGGAAAGTTGTCCCTGTCTTAGAGGTATATTGAGAAGGTGCTGGAGCATGATGTGCCTTGAAGGCGCAAGCCCTAAAAGGTCCCACAAGTGTATGGACCGTGCAAGATAGTGAGTACTAATGTAGGTGCTAAACCACAGGGAAACGTGAAATATGGAAGAATCCTATGCTAGTGTGTTCTAGAAGAATCCTGGAAAGGAACCTAAAGTATATTTTTTTTTTTGTACTTTTAGATTTTTGTTAGCTAAGGGGAAAATAAAAAGGACTACACTATGAGTGCAACAAAGAAAAAGCAGAAACTAAGCTAACCTAAGGGAGATTAGACCAATAGGAAGGTGATAGGGTGACCTAAACTTGTGAATGGGCGACTTTCTACCTCTTTGTTATGGGATTTGGGGATTGGCTTACTAAGTGATGCTTTAATACTAAGCAACTAACTAGTATCCTATTATAGCCTAAGACTTGGTGTGGGTCCATCCTTAAGCGTGCACACTTAACAGTACGGTGTGGTCCTTATGTACTTAAGGCCATAGAAAGGACTAAAAAGCTATTTAGATGTCCTAAAATGATCCTACCCTAGCTTTTAAACTATTGGTTGGATTTAAAACCAAAGCCTAGGGTGACTAGGGCTGACCAAAACCCACCCGGACTTCTATTAGCTGGATTTAAAGCTAAAGGATCTTGAACTAGGCTAGTCTAGACTTAAGCTTTGTCGATCTAGGGACACAAAAGCGGATTAGTCTAATAAGTGCAATCCTACATGTTCTAAGGTAAGGTGTTGTGAATATGTTGACCTATACATTATCCAAACATCAACAAGTTTGATTTGCACCATTGAAAACAATTGGGAATCATCATGTAGTCAGATTAGAGCTATATTTACCATAAAGCATGTTTATACTCACATAGACATGAACATAGCAAACCCATTTCATGCAATCCATAAATACACATATAGACATGCATATTAGATAGATTAGAGGTGTTCTATGGCAAATACACTTCAGTTTATATACATACTACTAATTCAAGCATTATATCAAACATATAGATATGAATTGATAAAAAGCTATTTGCATTAAGAATAAAGCATGTATATATATATAAGCCAATAGAATTCCATAACGAAGAGAATAAAATCAATCCATTACACAAGTTTAGTCACCTTAATATATCTACTCAAGCATCAAATTAAATGGAATGAAAGAGGGTTGAGGAAACTCTTCTTCCATCCTTGCTCGTTCTTCTACAATCTTGAGCAAATCCTGACCAAAAGTTGTTGTAATCCTCCAAAATAATCTTATATCTAGGTAGGTGTGTATGTGTGTGTGTATGTTAATGTATGTATTGAAGGTGGGTGAAGGTAAGGTTTAGTGTGTGAGAAATGGGTGTGTGAATGGGAGATGAAATGGGGTTCAAAGATACTCAAAATAGGCTAAACAAGTGCTTAAATACAGCTGAATTCGCGACAAGTTTGGGGACTAGGCCGATCGACCGGCTTAGCACATAGGTCAACCGGCCTAAATGCTTTAACTAGTGGTTTGGACGGTTAACCGGCCTGGTTGACCAGCCTAGGACAGGGGTTGACCGGCCAGGTTAGTGCCTTAGCCGATTTTGCGCTCGTTGATCCCGTTTTGCTCCAGTTGCACTTTCCTTCACTCGGTTGCATCCAAAAGCTTCTTTTATACTTCTTTCACATCTCGAACACCTGTAGCTTGTCTCCATCATCAAATCATCATCAATTTAAGGCCCGATCTTTGACCTAACTTTACCAAACACAAGAAACAAGCATGCATTAGTGTAGTATTTATCTTTAAACTCAACTATGTACAATTGTATGTGCTTAGGTCTATCTCAAGTATAAGTATTATACTAATGCATCTATTAAAGCTCAAAAAAACCTCTTAAATATAGACAAATAACAATGCAAACACACATAAAAACACAATACATTAGAGCATTTTAGGATGCATAAAGCAAAGCCTATGAGTGTGCTGCTTGTAGCTAATTTCAGATTGTCTTCGAGGAGAAGGTAGAGCATATGTTTCATGTTCCATACTCGAGTGTCATTAGCAGCTTAATGTATGCTACAGTATGCACTCGTCCTAACATTTCACATGTAGTCAGTGTAGTTAGCAAATATATGGCATTACCGAGAAAGAACATTGGAATGTTGTGAAATAGATAATGAGATATTTGCGGGGCACTGCAAATGTGAGTTTCCTATTTAGCAAGATGACTAGAGATTGCACGAGTTTGGAAGATTACTATGAGTCAGACTTTGCGAGTAATTTTGATAAGAGGAGATCTCTGACAAGTTACTTATTTACTCTCTCTGGGTATGCTATCAGTTGGAAAGTGACATTACAGTTTACTGTGACATTGTTGACTGCTGAGAGAGAGTACAAACAAGGCCTGGTTTGTGAGCTTGGACTACAGTAAGGTCAAAGTAAAGTCTTTTGTAATAGCCAGAGTGCAATTCATCTAATAAATAATCAAATGTATCATGAGAAGACTAAACATATTGATGTCAAATATTATTTTATTTGAGATGTTGTGTCTAAAGGAATCATATTAGTGTAGAAGATTTCTACCTATAAGAATCCAGCAGATAAGATGACCAAGGTAGTTCCAGTCAGTAAGCATTGCTTGGACTTGATTGCCATCTGTGATATAGACTATTGAGCCCTGAGAGAGCGGTTGGCAGCAGAAATAATGGTGTGTTGATTGAAGCGAATACGTGTCAAAGTAGAGATTTGTTAAAAGGTGGCTTATATTTTTGGGACATAAGTTAGCAAGTTACGAAATTAGTACACAATTAATAGGTTGCCTTATTTGTTCAATAGGTTTTAGAAAATTTATGTATTATTATATATAGCAATACTAATTGTATTAAGTGTGGCAGAGACCAAAGTGATGAGCTTTGTACTATTTGCATATCAATAGTGAAATTGTTCTCTATTGCTCATGGATGTAGGATTTAAAGTTGAACTACATAAATTCTCTCGTGTTGTTTTCTTCTCATATTCTTCGTTTGTGTATGTTTTTCTCTTGCAATATTCATAGAACATAAGAAGAGACAAATCTATGTAGGAATATGTTTCTTAATTTGACCAAATTTGAAATTTCTAAAGCCCATGTAAAATAAGAACCATAATCTTACACATCAAAATAACGACAACACAAATAGGCACTTAGTTTGGATCGCGCTTTTGACGTGTCACATATAAATGATCACATATCATTTTTATGCTTCATCAGTTATAGCCGATTTTATTCAAAAGCTTGCAAATGGATGCCAACTCTCCACCTTCTATACTTGAGATTCGGAGATACGTTCGACGGCAGCAGTCAAGTTGAAGCTGACAAATTGGTCCAAAGACAAAATAAGAGAGAATTTGAAAGGCTTGTGAATGGCTACTATCAGATTTAAGTGTCATTCTTTGATATCATTGCAACATCCCAGCCATTAGTACGTCATTTGTGTGGTCTGTTTTGCTTATTCAAGCGTAATAAAGAAACGTTTGATCATAAAGGACAACAACGAGATAGCAATGACACAAGCCACCAAGATAGTGACTTTGGTACCATATGAAAAAAAAAATTTGAAAAGAAAAAATATGGAGAGAAAATAAGAAAAATGTTGAAGATGGTTAAAGTCACCACTAATGGTAGATCTAAAAAAGAGAGATTCGTAAATATTACATTGTGAATTCTAGATATTACAATATCCTAAGTTTGCTAAAATATATAAATATATAAACATACATACATACATACATACATATATATATATATATATATATATTTGAATGTGGCCCGTATTCTTGGGCAACAAGAATAGCAGATTTCCTTATTAGCATATTACCTTATTCGCTTGTTATCTTTTGTAGCACATAATTAATTAATTGCCTTTTCTACTTAATAGGTTTAGGAAACCTTTGCACTATAAATATGTGGCAATACTCATTATGTTATGTGTGAGAGAGAAACCAAAGTGAGAGCCTTGTAGCATTCGTGATCAGTAATAGAATTATTCTCTGTTGCCCGTGGACATAGGCTTTAAAGTCGAACCACGTAATTTCTTGTGTCCGTTATTTCTTTTCGTATTCTTCGTGTTTGCATGTTTTTCCCCAACAAACTGGTATCTAGAGCTTAGGTATATTCCGCTGCTTGAGGGAAAAAGGAAAAACAAAACTCATCGTATAAATAAGGCGGAACCAAACAGAGCCTTAATTTTTTTTTTCCAAACTGAAACCAAACACGACCTTAAAACTAGCCGTGTTGGGTCTTGTTTGAAACCGCTCGCCGGAGTAGCCAAATCTCTGAAGCTTGGTATCGTTGTGTTCGTCGTCACGCAAGGAACTCAACGGTACCTCTGTCATCGAATTTGGTGGCCGAAGGAGCAAGTTGCCATTGAAGAAGCTTTAAAGCTTGGCGCGCTTGGTGTTGACGGAGGCAGCGTATTCTGGCACGAAACTGGTGCGATACTGGTGCTACTGTGGTCGCTATCGAACAAGGAGGGCATTGGTACTGATGGCGTAGCGTTTGGAGGCCTGCAGAGCAAGGAAGAACTGGGTCGGGTTGGCTGCGTTTTGGGTCAACTATCGGGTGAGGAAGACAAAGTTTTTGGGCCGGTTTTTTTTTGTTTCGGGCGATTGTTTTTTTTTTGGGTTGGGTTCTGGCTTTGGGTGGACCGAGTTTTGGGTTATTATTATTTTTTTTTTGGGCTGGGCTAGGTTCTATTAATAAAAAAAAAATAATAGAAGATAACCCTTCTGGGCTTGGGTCGCGAATCGGGCCAGGGTAGTGGCCTTGTTCAATTTTTTTTTGGTCTGAAAGTTTTTTTTTGTTTGTTTGTTTTTGGGCTGGGCAAATTTTTAATTCTGGGTTGGGCCTAGTCCAAGAAGAAAAAAAAAACTGATTTGACCTTTGACCAGCGTTGACCAGGGTTGACTTTGACCGTTGACCATTGACCAAGGGTTGACCGAGTTTGACCAAAGCCTTACCCCACGTTTTTTCGACGTGCTGAATCCGTTTTTGCGATCCATTGAGTCAAATTCCATCCCGAAGAGTGAGTTTTGAGCAAACGAAGATGTCTTCCACAGGTGGAAAGTTTGAAATCGAGAAGTTTGACGGGAGAATGAGTTTCAGTCTTTGGAGGATCAGATTCAAGGCATTTATGACAATGCAGGGACTTTGGAAAGTCATTGAAGGAGTGATCCCCGAAAAGATAGAACCAGCAGTGAGAGAAGAACTCGAAGCAAAAGCCTTGAGTGCAATACATATGTCCGTGACAAATGAAGTATTGCTGGAGATTGCTGAGAAGACGACAGCAGTTGAGGCTTGGAATACTTTGGTGGAATTGTATGCATCTAAATCTCTCACCAATCGCCTCTACTTGAAGAAGCGATTGTATCATCTTAGAATGAAAGAAGGTACGTCACTAAAACAACACCTTGATGAGTTTACCTCTTGTTTTATTGCTTTGAAGGATGTGGGTGTTAAAATTGATGATGAAGATCAAGCTATGATCGTATTATGCTCTTTACCGCCTTCATATATGAACTTTGTGGACACTATGTTGTACAGGAGGGATAAAATTACTTTTGAAGATGTGATTACTTCATTAAAATCGAAGGATCTTCAAACACATATTCTGGGACATAGGGAAGAAGTTCATGGGGAAGGTTTAGTGAGTAGAGGGAGATCAGAGAATAGAGGTGGATCTTCGGATAGAACGAAAAGCAAGTCAAGGTCAAAATCAAGAGCAAGGAAGCTACGCTGTTTCGAGTGTGGCGAAAAGGGTCACATTAAGAAAGAATGTCCAAGACTGAGAAAAGGAAAGAAAAAGGTGGAGAATTCAGCTAATGTGGTGGAGAGTGCTGACAGTGATGGAGATAACTCGAGTAGTACCGGGGAAGTTTTGACTGTGAGTGGATCACAGTGGCAAAATGAATGGATTCTTGATACTGGTGCAACGTTCCATATGTGTCCTAGGAGCGACTGGTTCTCTTCTTATTCCAAAAGAGAAAGGAAAGTCTTTCTAGGCAATGATCTTTCGTTAAAGGTGGAGGGAATGGGCATCGTAAATATCAAGATGTTTGATGGTATTACAAGATCTCTCGAGTGTTGGCATGTACCGGAGCTGAAGAAAAACTTGATTTCTCTTGGGCGTTTGGATTCTCATGGATACAAATTTCGAAGTGAGAATGGTGTCTTAAAGGTGACCAAATGTGCAATTGTGCTCTTGAAAGGGAACTTGACTGGCGGCCTATATGTCCTTCAAGGTAGTACAGTTACAGGTGTTGCAACTGTTACATGCGAGGAGAGTGATAATGACACTACACAGTTATGGCACAAAAGGTTGGGCTATATGAGCGAGAGGGGACTGACCGAGCTGAGCAAAAGGGATTTGCTTTGTGGACAAAGAACTGGAAAGCTTGAATTCTGCGAGCATTGTGTCTTTGGAAAGCAAACCAGGGTGAAGTTCAGTAAGGGGCAGGAGAACACCAAAGGCACACTTGATTATATTCATTCTGATCTTTGGGTACCTAATAAAGTTCCTTCCAAGAAAGGTGCTAGGTATTACATCACTTTCATTGATGCATATTCTCGGATGGTGTGGGTATACTTCTTAAAAACTAAAGATGAGGCGTTTCCAACATTTGTCGAGTGGAAGACGTTGATTGAGAAGCAGACTGGTAAACAAATTAAGCCGCCTTAGGACCGACAATGGGTTGGAATATTGCAACAAAGAGTTTGATGAGTTCGCAAGAAACATGGCATTGTGAGACACCGCACATGTGTAGGGACACCACAATGTAATGGAGTTGCAGAACACATGAATAAAACTCTGGTGGAGAGAGCTCGTTGTATGCTCTCCCAATCTGGTTTGAGTCAAGACTTTTGGGCTGAAGCCGTCAATACGGCATGCTACTTGGTGAATAGGTCCCCATCCAAAGCTATTGAATTGAAAACTCCTTTTGAGTTATGGTCTGGTAAGCCTGCTGACTACTCTCGATTGAGGGTGTTCGGTTGCCCTGCATACGCTCACGTGAAGGATGTCAAGTTGGAGCCGAGGGCAAAGAAATGCATATTTTTAGGCTATGCGTCCGAGAGGAAAGGTTACAGGTTGTGGTGCACAGATCCAAAGTCTCCAGGTTTCCTCATCAGCAGGGATGTCACGTTCAATGAGTCTGCTTTATTAGACCAAGAAAAGGAGAAAGCGGTAGCTGATTTAGACCACGGTGTCAAAGAGCAGGTGGAGGTATTTTCTGATGTACCAAATGTTCCATCTAGCAATAGTAGCAGTCAAATTCAGCCGACTCAACCAACTGAGGTACATGATCAAAATGTGCCTGAATAACAAAAGTACAGCATTGCCACTGGGCGAGAAAGGAGACAGATTAGAGAGCCTCAAAGGTATGGATACGCTGATCTTGTTACTTATGCTTTGACTGTTGCCGAAACAATTGAAGGACATGAGCCGAATTCATACAAAGAGGCCATATCTGGGAAAGATTCTGCTCAGTGGGTGGGTGCCATGAGTGAGGAGATTGAGTCTCTTCATAAGAATCAAACATGGGAGCTTGTTGAATTGCCTAAGGGACAGCGAGTTGTCGGTTGCAAATGGGTTTAAAGAAAAAGGAAGGTACTCCAGGGGTTGAAGGTCCTCGATACAAGGCACGGCTGGTGGCAAAAGGCTATACACAAAGGGAGGGTGTTGACTTCAGCGAAGTGTTCTCTCCGGTTGTGAAGCATAGTTCTATCAGGGTTTTACTTGCCTTGGTTGCTCTTCATGACTTAGAGCTTGAGTGGCTAGATGTGAAAACGGCATTTTTGTATGGTGATCTTGAAGAGCAAATTTACATGAGTCAACCGGAGGGGTATGTAGTTCCTAGTAAGGAGAACCATATTTGCAAACTAAAGAAGTCCTTGTATGGGTTGAAGCAGTCACCTCGGCAATGGTATAAGAGATTTGACACATTCATGGTAGGTGCTGGGGACACAAGGAGTGCCTACGACAGCTGTGTATATCTCAAGAAGCTTCCAGATGGTTCGTTTGTGTATTTGCTGTTGTATGTCGATGATATGCTTATTGCTGCTAAAAGCATGTCTGCAATCGACAAATTAAAGAAGCAGCTAGGTGATGAGTTTGAGATGAAGGATCTTGGAGCAGCGAAGAAGATTCTTGGCATGGAGATTCACAGATATAGAAACGCTGGGAAGCTATTCTTGTCTCAACAAAGTTATATTGAGAAGGTGCTGGAGCGTTTCGGGATGCTTAAAGCTAAGCCTGTGAGTGTGCCGCTTGCTGCTCACTTCAAATTGTCTGCAGATTTGTCACCTAAAACTGAGGAGGAGGTGGAGCATATGTCTCATGTTCCATACTCGAGTGCTGTTGGTAGTTTGATGTATGCTATGGTGTACACTCGTCCTGATATTTCACATGCAGTTAGTGTTGTGAGCAGGTATATGGCATTACCTGGGAAAACACACTGGGAAGTGGTGAAATGGATAATGAGATATTTGCGTGGCACTGCGAATATAGGATTGCTATTTAGCAAGATGACTGGAGATTGCGCGAGGTTGGTGGGTTATTGTGATTCAAACTTTGCAGGTGACCTTAATAAGAGAAGATATCTGACGGGTTACGTGTTTACTCTCTCTGGATGTGCTATCAGTTGGAAAGCGACATTACTCATCGTGGCATTGTCGACTACTGAAGCGGAGTACATGGCAATTGCAGAAGCTGTGAAGGAGGTCATGTGGTTACAAGGACTAGTTCGTGATCTTGGACTGCAGCAAGATACAAGTACAGTCTTTTGTGATAGCCAGAGTGCAATCCATCTGACGAAGAATCAGATGTATCATGAGAGGACTAAACACATTGACATCAGATATCATTTTATCATAGATGTTGTATCACAAGGAATCATATCGGTGCAAAAGATATCTACCCATGAGAATCCAGCAGATATGATGACTAAGGTAGTTCCAGTCAGCAAGTTTAAGCATTGCTTGGACTTGGTTGTTATTTGCGGTGCGGAGCATTGAGCTCTTAGAGGCAGTTGGCTGCAGGGATGATGGTGTATTGATTGGAGCGAATACGTGCCAAGGTGGAGATTTGTTGAATGTGGCCTGTATTCTTGGGCAACAAGAATAGCAAATTTCCTTATTAGCATATTACCTTATTCGATTGTTACCTTTTGTAGCACATAATTAATTAGTTGCCTTTTCTACTTAATAGGTTTAGGAAACCTTTGCACTATAAATATGTGGCAATACTCATTATGTTATGTGTGAGAGAGAAACCAAAGTGAGAGCCTTTTAGCATTCGTGATCAGTAATAGAATTATTCTCTGCTGCCCGTGGACGTAGGCTTCAAAGCCAAACCACGTAATTTCTTGTGTCCGTTATTTCTTCTCGTATTCTTCGTGTTTGCATGTTTTTCCCCAACATATATATATATATATATATATATATATAAACTAAGTTACTTGGTGTTCAGGTTGTCTGAAACCCAAAAAGATGAGAATATACTGAATCTAATACATAATATAACAACGTATATTAAAAATCTAAATACACTTCAACAACAATTACTAACAAGCCAAGAATAGAATATAGTTGAGGCATCACAATTTGAGTTCTTTTCAAGGAAATCATTTGCTTTGTTGAGGACCATGGCCGCACTGTCATACAAATCTTACATTGAGTGGTAACCTATATAGCCAAAAATAAGTACAACAAAAGATGATTGCAACAGATTATAAATCAACTACAAAGATCTAGGAGGTTTCTCTAACACTGCAGAAACATAAACTTCATCTTTGGATTTGGGAGCAATTGACCACTTGTGCTTCTTGTACCTGAACTGCAGAAACATGTACATATAGTCATCCAGATCTTTCCTCCTGCAAAAGAACCGATCGATCCACAACAAACCTCCCGGTCTTAAGACGCGATCCCAGTCGAATAGGATAAAATCCAGCAATACTAGATCAATCCAACCATCCATAAATCCAGCCGTGTGTATTATATCCATCGTGTTATCAAAGAACGGTAGCCTTTGATTGAGCGTTATGTATAGAGGAATCAGGCCTCTAAGCGCAATCATTTCATTGAAAGGAGCACCGAGGTTGAGAGCAGTAGAGATTATTGTGACATTTTGCTCTCTCATTCGTGCAGCAAATGTACCGGTGCCAATGCCATAATCCAGGCCTATCCTTATCTCCCCTGGTTTAATTGCTAAAACATCTTTGATCGGATAATCTATTGGCAGTGAACTGTTAGTCACCCATTTAAGCTGTTCTTTCTCCATCTCAAAACACCCTGTACACTTCCTGTAGCCTCGTTTCGGGTTCTTACTCGATAGGCACTCGAAGTTCCTGCACTGGTAATTGCTCCATCTCACATTTCTACCATCAGGAATTCTCCAGAGGGATTCATTGATCGGATAAGGCCTAAGATAAAGCTTGGAGGCCCTTGTCAAGCACCGCCTGCGCGGCAACGGATCACAACCCTGAACCGTAAGCTTCTGTGCCAAGTTCCAATCATCTTTACAATATGATCCAATGTCATAATCCATGTACTCTTCCAATTCCTTCTTCATCAACACACAGGCATGCCCGATCGTGTTGTAAATCCTCTTTGCTCCATATATGTTAACATTCCCAACTCTGCTCTCTTTCGGGGTTATATACTTCCTGATCTCCTCAACCACAAAATGGTTAATCAGAGGGTGTTCTGCAATGGTTGTGTCCTCCAATCCCTCGATCTTTGGCAGCCGAATCTGCCTGAGTGCGATATGAGCACCATAAAGAGGCCTAATGACCTCCTCCTCCAGGAACCTCTTGTATTCCAGCCTTGAAATGTTGCTCTTATACAACTCCACTTTGTTCTTTTCCATCTGCTGCACTGTTGATTCAAGCATGTCCTGCAATTTTTCCATCTTATCAAGTACTTCTCCAACGCGGGCAGCGAGTGCTCGGACGTCAAACCCCTCATAACCATCGTTCATACCATTGAAATGGCGGCATATATCCTCATTATGCAGAAAAAAACCAGCAGAGTAGAAGGTGAATAAAGTCGAAATGCTGACACATATAACTAGCCCTCCCAGGATAAGCTGAAGCCATGCCATAATTCTTCCAAATCTATATTTTGGAAAGCATGACTTTCTCATCTTTATTTTTGCAATACAACTCAGAAATATAATTGATCCCCCTTAAGTGAATCTTTATGCTCTATCTTAGGTAAATATCCAGATAACAACTCAGACAGAAAGATCTACGCATTGAAAAAGCTAGAGCAAATATAACTGTCAATATCATGTGTGTGTGTGTGTGTATATATATATATATATATATATATATATGTCAATATCAAGAAGCTTATGGGATATTACCCGAGCACTGGCATCAAAACTGGTGGCTGATGGAGAAGACGATTCAAAATGCGGAACTTTGAGGATGACATTTTGATAATTAAGCTCAGAGGCAGACTTTTTATTAGAGTTACCAATTTATCCAAAAATTTAAGCTTATAGCGAGCATTTGATTATATATTTATTTATTGTACTTAATATGCCCTTTATATATAACGTGATTTATTTAAAATTTATATACAAATAATTTAATATTTTTTAAATAAGTGGTAGTGCGTTTTGAATATAAGACTCTTTGATTTTTAGAGTTGAATATTATATTAAAATTATCACCTCATTTAAAATTTTAAATTTGTAAAAAAAATTTAATTATATATTTATTTATTGTTTTTAACACTTTTAACGATGATTTGAAGCTTCCATGAAACTAATGCAAGGAGAGCGTGAAGCAGCGTGGAAAATAAATAAAGATTGCGAAATAGACTTTGCTTTCATAGCTTTAGCTTCAGAGCTGCAAAATCTTGCGCTCTAAGCTCACTCTCATAATTTTTTTAGCTCATATAATTAACAAAGGTGCAGATCCCGTGAAGTAATACTAAAAGCTCGCAAATCTAGGACAAAGACTATATATATATATATATATATATATATATATATAAATACGCATAGTTGCAGTTTATAGCTATATAGAAAGAATTGTTTATTTAAGTTCATGCACTCAGAAACATGGTTAGTAATAAGCGTTGACTCTGAGAAAACTGGTGACGAAGGTGCGATGCCAGCTAGGTTCCTTACAGTGAAAGTTCAGCTAATTTTGCGTGAACTTTGAAAAATACAGACAGTTAAAGTTCCATTAATTTGATATAGGTTGACTACTAAATATGAAGAAGAAACTCCCGTTTTGGTATATCTTTACCTCTATTATTATCTAAAAGAAAATTATATTTGTAGCTCGTCATGTGCATTCTTGTATAATTGTATTAATGGTTATTAGAGTTATACGTTATATTTTTACATCTAAAATAGACATACATCAGATGAGTTCCATTGTAGTTACCTTCTAACCTTTAAATTCGAAAGCTCCATTGCAAAGAATAGGGTTAGTATGGTCTATTCTCGTTATATGTTAAAAGTCAATCAATGTAGGATATTTCTGTCCCAAAGCAAATCTGTAGCTTGCACTTGTGCAGTAAAAGCTTGTACATTTCGTTGTTTTACTATGTACCAGCTATATTATATCTCAAAATACCTGCACTTACTATTATGAAAGTATGCAAACAAATACGAGTACTATGAGTTAATAATGAGGCCAAGAGACAAATGTGAATACACAAGGATAATTGTGTGGCAAACAAACTAATTGGAAATTTTGAATTGCGTCCCATGTGCGCATATAAATGTAAGCCACATGTCTTGTACTCGAGAAGCTACAAAGTTGCCCCCAAGAGCATAGGTGAGTTGGTAAGTGGCCAGGTGATTAGGGTGGTGACACCCTGACAACGCGGGATCGAGTCCGTGTGGCGGCAGTACTCCGCTGAAATATTGCGGGGGCTGTTGCTGGATTTCCACGCCCGTTGGTCCTCTCCCTGGTCGGGCTGCCACTCACGCACATCCCTCGATTTACCTCCCGCCTGGTTAAGGGGTCTCTGGCCAAGTGGGAAAGGAGTGCTCCTTTGGTTAACCCTTTTAAAAAAAAAAGAGAAGCTACAAAGTTGTGGAGACCAACTCTCCCCCATGACGTAGCACTAGCAATGAGCTGAGGTCTGCAATAAATCCCCGGACTTCCAAGGACACCTATATAGCAGTCCTCCAAAGCTGCCTACACGGCAAACCTGAAGGTCATTGAGAAGCCAAGTCATCATCAGCCCACTGACAGCAGTGCCTTCGCTTCGAAATTAAAGAAGAAAATCCAGCTCTGTGATAGTGGCAGCATCCTAGGAGGAACTAGCATCCTCGTGTGCTTAGGCTTAGCTAGGTCGTCTTCAAGCTCAAAAAGAGCAGTGAAGGGTCGTAGACCTCATGTTTGCATGCCTTGAGCTAACTATAAATTACCGAAGGCACAATCAAGTTACAGCAAGTACTTTTGCTTTCCAAAATAGGCTTTCCCCTAGCTTCTACTAACTTGACCATCAAAGTCCACCCTGGGAAAAAAAGTCCTTTTTGTAGGACTTCGACGACCAAAACAATACTGGTGAAAGTTGTGCTTCATTATTGGGTTCTTTCTATGGGAAATGAAGAAAAGTGTGAAAAAACCCACTAAGAAAACATGAAAACTCATGCAAGGTCCAAGAACACCATTACTAGGACAAGAAAGAATGAGACAAGAAGCAGAGAAAAGCATAGGCGACTCCGCAGTCATCAATCTGATAGATTGAAGTCAGTGCAGCAGCTCAAGTTCGAAATGCCAATTTGGTGAAGGCTATAGGAAAGTTCCAACCGTTCAGGAATGGTAAGTAATAGATTACCCACAAGAGATATCATCGGAATCTCATCACTTACTGGCGCCTTTACATCTTTGCCAAGAGAGTCAAATGGGGAAAGGAACCTCTAGGAGCACCAGACAGCTAGTGATGGAGGTAAAGAAGCCAGGTAGACGGAGGAACCCTCTTACTTTTGGCACCCGATTTGGAGAGGGTAAGGTTTCCTTAGAAGCATCCTTCCCCCATTTAGACAGACATGATGGGACCAGCGATCTTGTCACCTATTTAAATACCTTTACGCAACCCCACGGATTATGGGGTTGTCCAAAGCTGCATGCTAAGTGTTGCAATGCACATTATCGGGAAATACCCATATGTGGTACCACGGGTTGCCAAGTTGGTCAATGGGAATCTTTGATGACTTCGTTGCTGGCCTGGTCCGAATGTTTGGAAATCTTGAACAAAATTAGGATGCTTATATGCAAGGAGTCAATAAGACTTTTACCCTGTGTTTGGATTCAAGGAGGAGAATTTAATAAAGAAAAGGAAAGGATGGGATTATAAAAGAAAGGAGGGGAAATGATTAATTCTTGTTTGGATTAAAAAAAATTTGTAAAGGAAAGGTTTATAAAGAATTGTAGTTTTCTCTTGTTTGGATTGAAAAGAAATGGAAGAGAGAGATAAATTTTATATTTAAATAGACATTTATACCCTTTATTACTTTTATATTTAAATATAAAGTACAGGGTAAAAAAGTCATTACAATAAAAAGGAATCCTTTCCCTCCATTTCCTTCTAATTTGGGAGGATCAATATTAAAGGAAATGAGAGAATTGGTCTTAACCCTATCTCCCCAAATCCTTTCTACCTAAACAAGGGAAAGGATTCATAAATCCTTCCTAATCTATTCCTTTCCCCCCATTCCCCTCAATCTAAACACAGCGTTAGAGAATATACCATTCAGTTCATGCAGGTAGTATTAAACCTAGAAAAGTAGTATGCTATTTAGGCTTACATCAAAGTGCTACAAGAGGGAACCTTAAAGTACCTTTTGCAGCGAGAAGATACCCAAACTATAGCCCCTCAATCTAAACACAGCGTTAGAGAATATACCATTCAGTTCATGCAGGTAGTATTAAACCTAGAAAAGTAGTATGCTATTTAGGCTTACATCAAAGTGCTACAAGAGAGAACCTTAAAGTACCTTTTGCAGCGAGAAGATACCCAAACTATAGCTAAACTGCTCGAGATGGTTGAAGGGTGATGTAGCCCAATTCTAGTTATATTAGAAATTGGATTTGTTATCGCCCAATTCTAATTATATTAAGACTTGAATTTGTTATCTGTTATTGAGTCCTAATTATATTAGAATTATTTATTAGCTATTTTTATATGGAAAAGACTGGTGAAGGACGTAAAATAGCTATTCAGTTTTGGATTCCTAAAATAGCTATATACAGGGGTAAAAGTTTTCATTATTGGAGGACCTTTTCCAGAAATTATTCAATAATATATTTATTCCCTCCCTTAAGGTTTATTATCTTATGGATTTCTTGGCTAATTTTAGCCTTGAAATTGAGCTTCTTAATTCTTCTCCTTTCTTATTCATGTTCTTCAAATTTTCGTTACATTAGTTGGTATCATAGCAAGGTTTTTCTTCATCTAATTTCAAGTTCACGATGCTTTTAAGGAGAGGAAGAAGTCGTGTTGTAGCAGCTGGAGTTTTCCCCCTAATTAACAACAACGAGATGGAGGCGTTAGTTGGTATTTTGAGTTTTTGCTCCCTGATCAACAATAACGAGATGGAGAAATTCAAGAGTTCAGACGACAAGTTGAAGCCTTATCCGCTTTGCACAATTGGAAACTCCAACTCATAATGGCGATCATGATGAGTCAGAGGAAGAGATGTCCTCAAGTCAAACATCTTGTTCCATATCAGGGTGATTTAGTGGACCATGGTGGTGGAAAACTCGAGGAGGAGTTCTTTTCCCACCTGGGGAGACTGATGCAGACCAATTTTAGTTATATTAGGATTTGGATTTGTTATATGTTATTGAGTCCTATTGTTATTTGTTATTGAGTCTTAGTTATATTAGAATTAGTTTATTAGCTATTTTTATATGGAAAAGACTGGCGGAGTCAAATTCTATTTAGTTTTGGATTCCTAGAATAGCTATATATAAGGGTGAAAGTTTTTATTGTTGGAGGACCTTTCCAGAAATTATTCAATAATATATTTATTCCCTCTCTTAGGGTTTATTATCTTAGAGATTCCTTGGCTAATTTCATCCTTGAAATTAAGCTTTTTAATTCTTCTACTTTCTTGTTTATATTCTACAAATATCTGTTGCGTTAAAGGGTATATTTGGAAAGAAGAAATAGAGTAGCAACTTGGGGAGATGAATTGGTTACAATATGGTGAAGAGAGGTGTGGCCTCATCAATGTGTAAGAAGAAGAGAAAGGAACCTCCAACCTCACCTCTATCATTCCCGACCAGACCATCTTGGTCATGAGGAAATGAGGAATGAAGATTAATACATATGCCCGTTCTTGCAATGGAGTCTGCATCCATTTGGGTTGTTCCTCGAAGTTGATAGCCCAAAAAATTTATTAATATTGTTGCAATTCACATAACAACAATAGGGCAAAAGCTGCAGCCGTAGCAGAAAATTTAGATAAATTGGCATAGAGGTTCTTCTAGAATGAGATAGTGGAGCATTTTGGTAACCCTTATCTAGTACTTGTGGACATGACCAGAAAGTTTGGGTCCATAACGTTTATGAGGGATTGCGAAAAGGCATAGATTAGTTTTATTTGGATTATTGCGGGAAATAGAAGGGAAATTACTGGATTAAGTGCTACTCCACTACTATGTAAGGAGAAAAACAAAAGAAAAAGTGTGAGAGGCTTAAGAAGCTGCTCTCTCGAACATCCTTCATGTACCCGCCATTGATCTAAATTGCCTTAAAAGAGCTTTTGGTCATTACACTAGGACTATCGGAGTTGCGGGCCCACAACTAAGACTACTTGGAATAAGGACTAATGAAAGATAGAAAGAAAATGGAAGCGAGTATCCTGTACTAGTTTTGTTTCAAGTAAAATGTAACTTCAGAACGAATTTTGACTTTTGACCTTGGGTGGCATTACCTCAATAACATAAACCTCCTATTATAAAGTTTCGAAGTAAAATGAACTTATCTGCTTAACATCACGAAGCAAGAGTTTGTAAATAAAAGAGGGCCATAAGTCAGTCACAAAACTAGGACAGGCTTTAGCTTTTAAAAGAGACATAAGTCAAGTCTCGAGACGGAAAATTTTTATTTTTAACCCTATTTTTTAATTTGCTTCCAAAAATAACCCAATTTTGAGAGGTGTTGCAAAAGTAGACTTTTCGAACTTATGAAGTTCGAAAACGAAGTTACAAAGTTCGACTATGTCAAGGAAAAAAAACAACATTATAATATGAGATATCGAACTAGAGAAGTTCGACTAATAAATTCGAAATTCAGAAGCTCGGACTTGAACTTCTGAAGTCCGACTGTGGATCTCGGAAACCGCAGTAGGAAGCTAGCCGTTTTCGAAATTTGAAAGTTCGAATGCGCGCGTCTCGGAGTAACTATCACTGCACGTAATAGACAGGGCATTAAAGCAGAATCTCGAAACTCGATATTGAATTTCTGAAATTCGAAATACATAAAATCAAACTTCAAAAGTTCGAATACCGTATATACTCGAACTTCAGAAGTTCTAAAACTGGCTTTTCTTCCTTGATGTCGAACTTCTGAAGTTCGACTCCTCGGAAACCGCAAAAGGAAGCTGGCCGTTTCGAAATTTGAAAGTCCGAATGCGCGCGTCTCGGAGTAACTATCGCTGCACGTAACAGACAGGGCATTAAAGCAGAATCTCGAAACTCGATGTCGAATTTCTGAAATTCAAAATACATAAAATCGAACTTCAGAAGTTCGATAACCCTGTATACTCGAACTTCAGAAGTTCGAAATCTAGCTTTTGTTCCTCGATGTCGAACTTCTGAAATTCGACTCCTTTAGTATTTAAATCCCTCGGCCCAAACCCTCCTCTTCCATCTGAAATCTCACCTCTTTTGCTCTCTCCAGTGCTCTTTGATCCCTCTCTCATTTTTCTCCCACCCAACTCGAAAATTTAGTACAAATTTTCCACATCCTAGGATTTTGCCTAAATCTTGTAAGTTTTCTCTTTTTTTTTTTTGGTACCAAATTTATATGTTTTAATGTGTTTGTTTGTTTAATTTATATGATGTTAAATTTCAAAATTATATGTTAATTATATGTTGCCTACGTTTAATTTGAAAATTAGATTATTGTTTAGTTTAGTGGAATATTAATCATATTGGTTTATTTTATATGTTAATTATATGTTGCTTAATACGTTAAATTTTAAAATTAGACTATTGTTTAGTTTAGTGGAATATTAATTTTGTTGGTTTAATTTATATGTTAATTATATGTTGATTTATTTTTGGAATATTAATCATTTTATGATGATGGGATGTATTAATCATTGTGTATATAATTTGTGTGCATATAATCAGTATGCATATAATTAGTGTGAATTTATAATTATTCAATTAATCATATGGAGTTTTAGGGTTTTAGTGGAATTTTAGGATTAATTATGTTAATTATTAGTCAATTTAAGATGACGTTATGTATTAATTAAGTATTAAAGTTGTAGTTCTAAAGTATTTAATATGAATTTTTATAAATTTTAAATAATATAAAATTTAAGAAATGAGAAAATTAAAGTTATAGGGCATATAGTAAGTAACTGAAGTTAGGGTTTTAGTGGAGTTTTAGGATTAATTATGTTCATTATTAGTAATTTTAAGATGAAGTGATATATTTGTTCAATATTAAAGCTGTAGTTCTAAATTAATTAGTAATAAATTTTTTGACGTTTAGATAATGTTAAGCAGTATTAATTTTATTTGTTGTGCAACTTTAATTTGAAAATTAGATTATTGTTTATTTTAGTGGAATATTAATCGTGTTGGTGTATTTTATATGTTAATTATATGTTGCTTAATACATTAAATTTCAAAATTAGACTATTGTTTATTTTAGTGGAATATTAATCATGTTGGTTTATTTTATATGTTAATTATATGTTGATTTATTATTTGGAATATTAATATTTTTATGATGATGGGATGTATTAATCACTATAATTTTAATTAATATGAAAGTAGAAAAATTAAAATATTATGAATTTTACAAAGTTAGCAAAATTAGTTAAATATTAAAGTTGCAGTTCTAAACTAATTAGTAATAATTAGCACTTTTACATTTTTTTTATTTACTTAATGCTCGTAGGACCTATGACTCATAGACCAGCTCCTAGCGATCATTCAGTGTTATGCTATTACTATGACCACCAGGTGAATTATTTGTCATCATCCCATCAGTTAGAGGAACACAAGATTTATAGGAGTGATAGAGATTTATTCCTATGGACGGAGCATCCTGTTGTGCAGACGGCTTTATTGAGAGCCGGATTTTTTGGATGTTATGTGGCGCGCTTCCATCAGGTTGACAATCTTCTTATTACTGCCTTGATTGAGAGGTGGCGACCAGAGACGCATACATTTCATTTGCCTGTAGGCGAAGCCATGATCACACTCCAGGATGTCGCTGTATATTGGGGATTACCGATTGTTGGTCAGGTTGTCCCGGTGCTCGACGATACTAGTCGAACTCTGGAAGAGTGGCGGACACGTGTTCATCAGTATATGGGGGTATATGTATCTTTGGACAAAATTAGTGGAAATTCGATTAACATACCCCATTTGAGGGAATTGTACGTAGCCCAAGGCACTCCGGAGAATCCTGAGGTAGAGGAAGCGGAACGGCGGGACCGTTTGTGAATTTTTTTGTTATTTGGCACCCATATGTTCACTGATAAGACAGGAAATAAATTATCGTTACATTGGTTAGACTTTTTGATTGACTTTGATCATATCAGTGAATATAATTGGGGGGCAGCATGCCTAGCGCATCTGTATAGATGGCTTTGTAAGGCTTGCTGCCGTGATTGTAGAGGCATGTGCAGGGCTGTCATGCTCATTCAGGTAGCACACTTAATCATCTCATTGTTGTTAATGATATTTGAAGAAGTATTATTGCTTATAATATAATTATCTTGTACAATGCAGTTTTTTGCTTGGGACAGACTCACAGCTTTTAGGCCAACACTGTGTGAGCAGACGGATAGGCACCATCAGAGGGATGGCCATGCTGTTCACCCCGATTTCCCGTTGCCAGGCCCACCACGCGGCTACATGTTCTTTGCGAGGAAGGATCTGAAGTGGGTTGCGGGCCGGGCTGGTTTGAACGAGGCGCGAGACATGATTGACCGTTTGCAGCGCGGCGAGGTTTGAAAAAATTTACATCTCACATTTATTACTCTCCCTTGTTAATTTACGTTATATGTTTTATAAACTAATCTACCGTTATTGTTGTGTTCCTAGTTTATTTGGCAGCCATTCGAGCATGCAATGGGTGGTTTGCCATAGTATTGCTTGCAAAATGCAGAAGCGTGGCGAGCATGTGTACCCCTCATCGTTGGTAGGCGGGTTGAGTGGCACCGTCCTGATCGGGTACTTCGGCAGTTCGGCATGTGGCAGACGATTTCCGTTAATCCACCAGCGTGGCAGAAGCACCAGGACGGGAAAGAGAAGATTACAGCCGAACAATATAATTCGGCAGTCGACATGTGGGTCAATTGGGAAAACACTGTTGTGGCGACGGAGTTAGAGGACTTTTCCAATCCTGGGGCTTTGAGGGCGTATATGAGATGGTACCGAGGGATAACCATACTACATGCTGGACACCCTCGGACTAGTCATACAGACGACGGCTATGTTGCGTCGGCCCACGATGAGAACAGTCTGGTTAGTGCAATATGAATGTTTTCCCATAAATTCGAATTTAGTATGCATTGATGCAATACCTATTGACAGTGCCCGTAAATTTTTCTTTAGGCGGTATACGCTCAGCATGTGGTTAACCACAGTGGGAGTATTATACGGCAGTACAAGGTGGGAGACTTACGAGTAGATACAGCTACTCTTGATTTTATGGTGAGTCATCTGCAGGTCCTGCACATCAAAGGCTAGGCCGTACTTCAGCAGACCCAGCATGAGCACCTGTTGGACGACACGACAGCCATGTATGACGTCCAACGTCCGCAACCGCCTCCACAAACGTTACATCGGTCGGGACAGCGAGGCCGTTATCATCATCCCACTCAGGAGCCCAGCACTTCGTACACACCGCCGTAGCCTGGTAGGTTTAGCCAGTTCGAGTATGGCAGTCCGTGGGTCGATCCCAGCACTTCATACATGCCGCCACACCATGGTAGGTTTAGCCAATTTGAGTATGGCGGTCCGTCACATCAGGAGCCCAACACCTTGAACACGCCACCGCAGGGGCCGTTATCTACCAGTGATTATCTGATAGATGATCAGACTGCTGAGCTGGTGCTCGAGGAAGACCATTTACTGCGTCGTACTCGTAGACGCACACAGTCACCGCATCCACCGCCACGCGTTTTACCCAACTGGACCAGCAGGGGTCAGAGGCCCGATTATTACACGTCTTCTCAGTATTGATGTAGTTGAATAAACATTTTACATTTCAAACTTATTTTAGTAATTCTATGTAATTGAACTTTCATTTTTCATTGTTTTTTCGTGCTTATTATCATGTCTCAATATAAATTGTGTTGATGTTGATAATATTTTGAGATGGAAAGATTTGACAATATCTTTTATTGAAAACATTACACACCATAGTAGAAAAGACCAATTAGCTTCATATGCTACAACTTCATGATAACCATTCGAAGCTATGTATCTATTCTTAGGGGGCAATTTGGTGCAATATGCCCAGGGTTACGGCAATAACCGCACTTTCTTCTGCCTACTTGGTCAGAATTGTCCATCTCGTTTGGTATACACCGAGCTCTTTCCCGCCCACGTCTTCTGTCTCGCACTCGTAAAGCATTCGGGATTAACGTCCAACTGGGTCCTGGAGGCCAGTAAAATTCATGTCCAAGGGGTTGAAATGTCATATTATATGTTGCCTCGAATGACTCTACCGTATAATGAAGATCAAGCATGGTTGAAGGGTTTCCACCCCTATAACGGGCAACATATTAGGCATGAGAACATGGCATATGATAGGCTGTCCACTCGCCACATGTATATGTTCGTCCCACCCAATCTACCTCTTGTTCGTTGGGAACATCGTTCCATCGTTCTGCCATTCGACCGACCTGGTACCACTCATCTAGTCTGAATGCATGCAATCGCATCCAGTGTGAAGACGTCTCCCACTTTTCATATTTTTCTCTCGCTCGATCCGTCAGAATACGACCATCTCTATGCATGTGCATCGCGTTTGCCAACCTATCGTGGAAATATCCCTTTAGCTTTAAAAAAGTGTTATTTACTAGTGCCGTAATGGGCAATCCCCTGGCTCCGACAATCACACCATTAAAGCATTCAACATTATTTGTTGTCAGCACTCCCCATCTATAACCCCCATCGTGGCTCAATGTCCATGAATCTGGACCGAGGTCGGCTAACATCTGGTGCACCCGTGTACCAACGCCAGTGGGTCGTGGGTCGATATTACGAATAATGTCCATGGCGGCGATGTGCTTCCGTTTCTGGCTTTCTTTTTCGGCTATCCAACACATGTCTTTTGTGAATTGGTTATGCCATCTTTTCATCACATTGCTTTTTAGATGTCTCAAGCAAATGCAATGCTTCACTTGAAGTCGGCCGTCAGATGTTATTGTATTGATGGCTGCCGCGATTCCTGCGTGTCGATCAGACAGAATGCAAACTATTGACATGTCGTTTAAAAAACACTGACTTACCTTCTCTAGGAACCACCTCCAACTATTTGTACTCTCGCCATCGACAACGGCAAATGCCAACGGTAATATATGGTCGTTGGCATCTGTCGCTAAGGCGACGAGCAGGTGGCCCTTGTACTTCCCATGCAGATGTGTTCTGTCCAATGAGAGTACAGGTCGACAGTGCCTCCATGCCATGATGCACGGACCAAAAGCCCAAAAAACATAGTGGAAAATTTTTTCTGTTTCAGTTGAACCCGGGGCGAACTTGTAGTGGACAACGGTTTCCGGATTCTTTGCAATTACGACGGCAAAAAAGTGTGGCAGCATCTTGTATGACATGTCCCAGTCTCCAAAAACTACCACGCCAAGTTTTCCCGTATGTTATATCAACATTTAAAGTCTTCTTTACGTGGGCTTGGACAAGATGTACCTCGAAATCAGGTTTTTCTGCAACAAAATGCCTAACCATGTAGCTGACCAGACCAGATGTTAGATTTCTATGGTTTGGCCCGCATTTATCTCCCATGCAAATATGCATGCTTTGGTACCTCGTAATCTCGAACATCTTGTGTGTGCATTTTTTTACTGCATGAACCTTCCACTTGCATGGTGTCTTAGGATTGCTTGATTCGTAGCAACACATGTCCCACAAGGACTTATTTGACTTCACCACCCTGTATTCTCATTTATGTTTTATCACGTTTTGTTGGACAGCCCGTATAAGATCAACCTTTTTCGGGAACACCATGCGTTTGGCCAACTCCATCCGTCTCTCGTCCCACATTGGTCTCTCCATTGGAGGCTCATTTGAAGTGATGTAATACTCTGTCCTAGCTGTGTAGAAAGCTACTGGTTCTTCCTTCTCTAGATCCGGCTCCAGCTCTTCGCCATTGCCTGGCCCCACATCAACCTCTTCGTTTTCGTAGATTAAAACATCTTCCTCCTCGTTTAACTGGACATCCTCATCTACTTCTTCCGGTTCAGATAAAATAGAATCTAATCCTACCTCAAATATCTCCCGAATGTCACTAGCTTGAGAGGGTCCTCCAACTTCAAATGTGGGGCATGGCGGTGGAGAAAGGGAAAATATGGCAAACCCTGCCATTGTGGTTGGAATGTTGACTTCCGCATTGACATAATAAGGTGGTTCCACATTCAAATCTGGCAAATCACCAACAACTTCTTGTAGTGTTGCTTCTTCATTTAAAGGCTGTGGATTGTACATGACATCACTTTGCACGTCTACGACAACGTGCGCACATCTCCTATTCATATCCATGCAAGTTGTTTCGTATATGTCCTGTACATCTTCGTCATCCTTAATGCCACTAGGGTAATAATATATTTGTTGTAGGTTTGTGTCCCATTTGGGATCACGATAACACAACTCAACTCTATCGATTGTAGGCCACAATTGGAGCTTCATGAATATACGAGATACAAACTGATAGTATGTCGTTTCGGGAAAAATTTTTATTTTACATGGTAAGTTTGGACCTACATAGTCGAGCCTATGATTTGTTTCAATTTTGTTGCCACCGTAATATAAATATACGTTAACTACATCAACATTTGCATTCATCTTTTTGGGTGAAAAAAAAATGTATAACGTGACTTAGATGTGAATGAGTTGCAGAAGGGAGGGAAGTGGAGTGGTTAGTGGTATAGCAGCAAATCCAAATTTTGAAAATGCTACATAATGTGACTTATCGTGTGAACGTGTGTAGGGTTAGTGATTTTGGAACGAGATGATGAAGGGAGAAGTGGGGTGTGCATTATATAGTAACAAATTCGAACATAGAAATTCGGATTTTAAACTTCTGAGTTTCGACTTATAACCTAACTCGAATTTTAAAAACTCGAAACAACAAAATCGCACGTCAGAAGTTCGAAAGTGTGAAAAATTCGAACTTCAAAAGTTTGAAATTTTCAAAACTTCGAACTTCAAAAGTTCGAAAAAGGACATCTCTGACAAAAATTTTATTCTCTGCTCTGCTCTGCCCTCGATCACGTCGAAATCTTGTAAACTCGAACTTCTAAAGTTCAAAACACGATATTATTGTCTCCCTTCTGATATTATTCTCTGCCCTCTATTACATCGTCGCAACATCGTCACAGAAGGAATCCTGCAAACCCTAGCACCCTAATTTCGAACTTCATAAGTTCGAAGTTGTTACTGTTGATAATTTCGAACTTTTGAAGTTTGATATTGAAGTTCCATTATTCGAAAATATTTTCGAACTTTCGAAGTCCGATATTGAGTTTTCATCATTCGTGATCGGGCTTCTGAACTTCGAAAAGTCTACTTTTGCAACTCCTGTTAAAACTAGACTATTTTTGGAAGTAAATTAAAAAATAAGGTTAAAAATAAAAATAACCCGTCTCGAGACAAGGATAGGCCATAAGTCGGGTCTGGAAACTAGGACAAGTCTTAGCTTTTGAAAGGAGCCATACGTTAGGACAAGTCTTAACTTTTGAAAGAAGCCACAAGTCCAAAGACCAGGATAGGCCTTAGCTTTTAAAAGGGCCATGAGTCAAGTCTGAAAGCCAAGACATGTCTTAGCTTTTATAGGTTTAGAGACCAGGACAAGCCTTAGTTTTTAAGAGGCCATAAGCCATCAAGACTCAGTCGTAAGGTAAGTCTAAGAGATCTTTCTATCTTGTGAGGTCTGAAGTCGAAGTTGAACCAATAAAAAAGAAGACGAGGATAGCCCCCAAGGACACAAAAGATGGTCAAGAGCTAATGGAAGAAACGTCCAACAGGAAAAAAAAAAAGGTAAGCACGAGACATAAAGCAAAAATATAGGAGAAACATTACTATCATTAAAAAGTATTTATGATAGAAATTCTGTAAGCATATAAAAAAGAAGAGAACACAAGGAAAAACCAAAAAATTAACAATCCTAAGAATCCTCTCAAGCTTCAGGAACCCCTTCGGCATCTGCTCTTGGAGGAAGAATTTTGCCAACTTCAGCATTTCCCGCCTCTGCCCAGGAGGTTCTGCGGCCCCAACAAGCATGTTCCCAATTAGTTGATGTAGCAGACAAGGCCTTAGACAATCAAGATTGAGCTCAGGAAATTACTTATGTAATACCATCAATATTTTTGAGTTCGAGGAACCAAAGAAGAGTGTATTCATTACAACTGACCTTCTTGGGCTGACTAATGTGCACTCCTTTTGCTTACAACAGGGAGGACTCTGCTAAACATAAGGATCCTCTAACTCAGTAACTACTTAGCTGATACTTGGTGGAACTTCCACGATTTTACTACTGTTGGATTCTTGGCGGTGAGCCCATTTGATGCTTTTCTCATGACACTGTGGATCTCAAATCTGATGAAACTTGTTTCACAGGCCAACTAATAATAATTAAAATATCAGTATACTTTATTCACTCGGACTCGGACTCAGGTGTCTGACCTACGGTTCACCTGCAAAACGAGCAAAAGCTGACCAGGTCAACTTGACATTCTGGTGTGATGTCAGCCATAGAAATAAGCATTCTGTTATAATCGAATCAAAATAATTGAAATCAAATAATCGAAAATCGAAATTTTGTAAAATTTAATAACCAAAACCGAATCGAATAGTTGAATAAGCAAAATTGTAGAAGTGGTTTTTTTGGTTTAGTTTTAGTTAATAACCGAAATAACTAAATGACAAAAGTAAAATCTAAATGGCTAAATCTACAAGTTAGTTTAGTTTTAGATCTATAAAAAGTAGATATGAAAAAAAGAAAACACAAAAAAGAAAATTAACCTCCTGACTCCCGTGATTGTGCTATTGATTCTTCATTCTTGAATACTTGAATAGCTCTTACAAGTTGCAATTGTGAGGCTTCAGTTGTTGTGAAGTGTGAGTTGCGATTGCTGATGGGTTTGCGAATTTAGTTTTGATGTTTTATTTTTCTGATCTAAACACTAGCATTGTTTTTTTATTTTTTGGCGTCAAAAGTTTAAAAGTGTTATTATGATTTAGGTTATGCATATATATGCATAAATCAGTAAAGCACTTAAGTAGAAAAGCAAAAAAATTATGCAATTTAACTAATCCGGTTATTTCAATTATTCAATGAATTTTTAAAACAATAACCAGAACTAAAATAAAAAATAAGAAAAAATTACCAACCGACACCAAACAAAATACCCGAATAACCAAAACCAATTATTATTTTGGTTCAATTCAATTTTAATTAATGACCGAATTAGACTCAGTCTTAATCAACCAATGGTACTCCGATTATCAAGTCACAGAAAGGATCGAACAGCTCAATCAAAGAGAGGCTTATAATATCCTCTAAAGGCTTGCGAATTGCATACTTTTGTCTGTGGGATAGCTAGGTCATTATAGTTCTTTGAGAGGTAGAATTTAGATAAGATCTACCTCTTTAAGTTAG
Organism: Cordia subcordata; assembly: GCA_028554755.1. Lineage (NCBI taxonomy): Eukaryota > Viridiplantae > Streptophyta > Magnoliopsida > Boraginales > Cordiaceae > Cordia > Cordia subcordata. Next base: position 5,858,720 of record JAPTOF010000025.1, on the reverse strand, counting down.
TTGAATAACGACATAGATAGTGGAGTATCAATAGAATGAGTTGTTAGAGTTTTGCACTAGTTGTATTCGTAATATAGAATAAAAAAGTGCATATATCATTTTCACAAGGATCAAATTTTATGTTGGCAATTTCTTTGATATTAAATTTGTTATTTGAGAAGTCAAATAAATTGAAAAAGTAAAGAACAAGAAAATAAAATTTAAAAGAAACAAATTACAATTAAAGGCAACAACATAAACTCAAGGGAAATTCAATACTGACTGAAGCGTTAGGGTACACAATCCACTCTAGCTCACCCAGATGTTGATTTTATTCTAGAATTTCAACTTTGGAATTGGCGAGTTCTCTCGATAGTCTACCTACCCATCTTTTAGGATATAGGTTTTCAACCCAATTTATGTACTTTATCCGCTGGTCTAAATTGAATTGCATAAGACCTTAACTCTAAATTCAATCCTATTTGGGAAGAATTTGGCCACAAGTTCACTTAGAATGCTTCTTCAGCTAGGCCTTAAACTTCTCAGTTTGAACCTTGCTAAGGCTAAATCATACACATAAGATTGATTGAAAACAAAATCACTTTCTCTCTTTGAACCTCATTAAGGAATTGCTAACAATCAATAATGAACAAGCATTAAACACAACAATTATTACATAAAGTCTAAATATGAAATTCATAAAATAAATTTAAGCATTCATAGTAATCTAGAGTTTCACGCTTTCCCTAACTAATTAAAATTACTCCATACTAAAAGAAGCTAGATCAAAAACAATACTAAAATTGTACATAGACATGTTCAAAAAAGAAAAAAGTGAAAGAAAAGCTTAGTGTAAGAGACGTCTTCTTCCGCCCAACAATCTTCAATCTTGAATCTTCATGTTATTGGACTTTTCTTGAATTTAGGAGAGAGATAGGATCTCCTTTCTATGTTTTTCAAGCCGTCAACTTTTGCCTTTTCTTCCTCTATTTACAATAAAAGAAAGAGTTCTAATTGGAAAAAGTTCGCTAAACTAATGCAACTTTCTTTCCAAGAAACCTTCCAAAAATAACTTTCCTAAACCAAAAAGGCAAAATATTCTTCGCGAAATAATTTTCATCCTCCGAAAAGTCTTCCAAACATGTTAGGAAACAAAATTCTAAGTTTCCATAAGCTCAAATTCAAACTTTTATTAAAATATCTCGCAGGTGCAATTTTATGACTTGTATGTAGATTTCATGACTTGCCAAAAACTTCATGGCTCAGACATGAAACCCTTTATCCGAACTTCATAACTTGGGCAAATTTCACGGCTTGATCAAGATTTTCATGACTTCTCTTCAAAATGCACCTAAAACAGGCAAAACAACTCAGTTAAGTAGCAAATTGCTTCAAATCACTTCTAATGGTTAATTTGACCAAAAATATAAGAGAAATATCAAACTTTTAATGACCAAACTAAATTAAAACAACAAAAATTGCCCTTAACATCACTATAAAAATACCTTATATCAACTACCCCAAACTTTAAACTTTACTCGGGCGAGTGAAGTAAGACAAGACAAAAACACAAAACACATAACTTACTTTGACTCACAAAACACAACTTAACCACCTTATTCCACAAGCCGAGCATTACTGAAGTACTCATACATAGAGCATATAGTTGAAATTAGAAAAGCAAGCATGGTATACTCAATCAAATGTGTTCATCTTTTGGGGCATCAATCTGTGCATATGAAATGGAACATTAACTTATAGTTAAAGTTGTCCTCTGGATCTTGGAATTTACCCACGAGAGACTTCTACTACTGCTTCTCTATCAAAAACACATTCCTTTACAATTGAGTAAATCTCTTCAATCACAGCACTTCTTGAATCAACTATGAATCTAAAGATTGTCATTCCCATGCACCCACGGGAGATAAGATTTAAGATGAGGAATACCAAAATAATGAATTCCATAGGCCTACTTTTCATACCAGCTATCCAGTGATATAGACAATGCACTACCAAGAATCAATAGGACTTTTTAAGGTTGTAATGTAAGGCTTGGTTCTTGGCTACAAAAGAAAGGATAAATAGGATTCACAAAGAAAAAGAACAAGAGAACTCACATGAATCCACAATGAAACACAACCACTCTCGCTTGTAGCACAAAAACAATAACATTTCACAACCTCACTCCTTCCCTCTTCATCTTCAGCCCATTTTTCCTACTTTTCTTCCTTTTTCTTCTTTCTCGAATTGACAACACTTTGGAATAAGCAACTTTTTCTCTTTTTTTTAATACTTTGCTTTATTTTGTTTTTGTTCTTTCTTCATGCATTCTTTCACAACATGAGGGATTCTTATAACACACAATTTTTCTTGTCCCTCTTTCTTTTCCCAAGATTGACTTTCCCAAAAGATTTTTGCATTTACTTCTTTATGGAGCAAATGAGTTCTCTTGAAAGGTAGGGATAAGCATTTGATAGGTTAAAGGGTCAGGATAGGTTAAAGGGTCAGGAATAATGAGCTTTAACAAAGGAAAAGGCTATCACATAAAGGGTCAAAGGGTTAACTAAGGATACAATGACATAGGGTAGGCTACAAAGGCTCAAATGATCCAAAGATGGCCTAAATCATCTCCCTGATAGTGCATCATCTAGGATTTCACCTCAAGTGGTAATTAAGCAAATTCTATAATTCAACAATGATGATAATAACAAATTGCCTCAACAGACATAACTATTCAAAGAAGACAAATGAGTAAATGCTTATGCTTATGTGAACTCTCAAGAATTTCAATCAAAGTGCAATCAATGCCCAAACCAACCTAACCAAAAGAAACAATATTCATCCCTTTCAAAGGGCTATATCAAATCTCATTCTTTTTTTTTTTTTTGGCTTTTCTCTTTTCTTTTTTTTCCACTTTTTTATTTTTTCTTCTTTTTTATTTTTTTCAAGTCCCATGTAGGCTTCCTTCTTAATCCAAAGCACAATAGTCCCCGCAAAATAACACAAAAAAATTTCATACTTACTTCTCTAGCCCCTATTGGCAAATGCAATTCTCATTTGTATATGCATTACAGGATTCTAGACTTTTCAAGATATGAAATATGTATGAACTGTTAGAAAATAAACTTGATTTAGAATTTAGATATGTTTAAAAGTCCTAATTATATTAGGATTAGTTTATTGGTTATTTTCCTAGTCAAATTAGGATTGATTTATTAGCTATTTTAATATTTAAAGGATTGGTTTAACCAAATCCTATTTAGTTTTGGATTTCTAGAGTAGCCTATATATAGAAGTGAGAGCTTTCAGTTGTATATGCCCAAGTTAGAAGAGATAATAAAGTTTAATATATTCTCTCTATATTCAAAATAGCCTCTTCCACTTTCTAACAAGGTGGTATCTAGAGCTAGGTAAATATGATGGCTAATGGGATGCTTCCGTTTCAATTCCTTCGCCTGACGAAGGATAATTACGATAATTGGACAATTCGTCTAAAAGCCCTTCTTGGCTCTCAAGAAGCTTGGGAGATTGTAGAAAAAGGCTACACGGAACAGGATGAAGATGCAGCCTTACGTCAAGCTCAAAAGGAAGCCTTGACAAGATTGCATAAAAAAGATCAACAAGCTCTTTCTATCATCCATCTATGTTTGGATGAAGCAATGTTCGAGAATATCTCATGTGCCACTATAGCGAAGGAAGCATGGGAGATTCTTCAAAAATCTCAAAAGGGAGTAGATAAGGTAAAAAAAGGTTCATCTTCAGACTTTAAGAGGTGAGTTCGAATCTCTCCATATGAATGATACTGAATCTATTATTGATTATATTTCAAGAGTTTTGGTGGTTTCCAATCAATTAAAAAGATATGGAGAAGATTTGAAAGATGTCCGTGTAGTAGAAAAAATCCTTCGTTCTTTGCATCCAAAATATGAATATATTGTTGTAGCAATTGAAGAATCAAAGGATTTAGATACCACGTCCATTGATAAACTCATGGGTTCGTTACAAGCCCATGAAGAAAGACAAAAAAAGAAGGATATGGAAGTCCTTGAAAAGGTTCTTCAAAGCAATCTTACTTTGAAGAAAGAAGAAAACTCCAATAATAATGAAGGTCAAAGAGGACATGGACGTGGTCATGGACAAAGAGGGCGAGGACGTGGCGGAAGAGGAGGATTTAATCAATCCAATCAAGAAGAGAATAATACACAAGGACCTGGGCATGGAAGAGGCAAGGGAAAGTATGATAAATTGTCAATTCAATGTTACAATTGTCAAAAATTTGGGCATTATTCTTATGAATGCCGAAAAAATCCAAAAGTTGTGGCTGTGAAAGCAAATTATATAGAGAAACAAGAAGAAGAAGAGATAACCTTGTTGATGGCTCATCAAGGTAAACCTAATGGAGATGGGACTTCATGGTATCTTGATACAGCAGCTAGCAGTCACATGAGTGGAAAATGGAATATGTTTGTAGAGCTCGATGAAACTATCAAGGGCAATGTAAAATTTGGAGATGGCTCTACAATTTCTGTGGAAGGCAAAGGTAAGATTCTAATCCGTTTGAAAGATGGAAGACATCGTCTTATTTCTGAAGTTTATTATGTGCCAAAATTAAAAAGTAATATTTTGAGTCTTGGCCAACTTCTTGAGAAAAATTACACAATTTTATTGGAAGATAAACATTGTGTAATAAGGGATGAAAATAATATTTTGATAACAAAAGTGCCAATGACAAGAAATAGATTATTTGTATTAAATATTCAGAATGATACAGCAAAATGTTTTAAAGCTTGTGGAAAAGAAACTTCTTGGTTTTGGCATTTGAGATTTGGGCACATAAATTTTGAAAATTTGTCTTTGATGTCGAAAAACAATATGGTGAAGGATTGCCTCTCATCAATCATCCGGAGCAAATATGTGAAGGCTGTCTTCTTGGGAAACAAGCTAGGAAAAGTTTTGCACATGAGGCTACATCAAAAGCAAGGAGGCCACTTGAACTTGTCCATACCGATATTTGTGGACCTATAAATCCAAGTTCTTATGGTAAAAATAAGTACTTTATTCTTTTCATTGATGATTATAATCGTAAAACTTGGGTCTATTTACTAAAAGAAAAATCTGAAGCTTTTGAGAAGTTCAAGATATTTAAGGCCCTTGTTGAAAAGGAAAGTGGTTACTAGATAAAAGCTTTGAGATCTGATAGAGGCGGAGAATTCAAATCAAAAGAATTTGAAAGGTTTTGTGAAGATCAAGGTATTCGACGTCTTTTGACAGTTCCTCGATCGCCTCAATAGAATGGAGTTGCTGAGAGGAAAAATAGAGTTATTCTTGAGATGATACGGAGCATGTTGAAGACCAAAGGAATGCCAAAAGAATTTTAGGCTGAAGCTGTTGATTGTGCTGTGTATCTTTTGAATCGTAGTGCTACAAAGAGTCTTTCTAACAAGACACCATTGGAAGCCTGGTATAAAAAGAAGCCTGGCATCAAGCATTTACAAGTTTTTGGATGCATAGCCTATGCTCATATTACAGATCAAGTTAGATCCAAGCTTGACGACAAGAGTCAAAAACTTGTTTTTATTGGCTACGATAGACGCTCCAAAGGTTACAAGCTCTATAATCCAATTAGTGGAAGGATTATTATTAGCAGAGATGTTCAATTTGATGAAAAAGCTGATTGGGATTGGGGTACTAATGAGCAAAAAGAAGATAAATTCTTGCCACTTCAAGAGCAAGAAGTAGAAGCAAATAGGGATTCAATCTCTCAAATTCCTACTCCAACTTCAAGTGCAGTTCCAACTCCAACTCCAACTCCATCTCCAACTATTGGTCAAGGAAACTCCTTTGTAACAAGTTTGAGTCCTGAAGAAAGAACTCCTCGATATAGAAATTTGAGTGAAAGTTATGATGTAACTCAAAATTTAAATGATGAACTAACTCTTTTTTGTCTTCTTGTTGATTGCGAGCCAATAACATTCGAGGAAGCTGATAAGAATGAAAAATGGAGAGAAGCTATGGAAGAAAAGATCAAGGCGATAAAAAAGAATGAGACTTGGGAGCTTGCAACTGTACCTGAAGGAAACAAAGCCATTGGAGTAAAGTGGGTCTACAAAATAAAGAGGAATGCAAAAGGTGAAATAGAAAGATATAAGGCAAGACTGGTAGCAAAAGGCTGTAGTCAAAGAGCTGGAATTGACTATGAAGAGGTATTTGCTCCTGTTGCTTGCTTGGAAACTATAAGATTTATTATATCTTTGGCAGCTCAATATAGATGGAAAATTCATCAATTAGATGTGAAATCTGCATTCCTAAATGGTTTTTTGAATGAAGAGGTTTATATTGAACAACCATTGGGTTATGTAGATAAAGGATCTAAAAACAAAGTTTTGAAGCTAAACAAAGCCCTTTATGGCTTAAAACAAGCTCCAAGAGCTTGGTATAGTAGAATTGATGAATACTTTCGTCATAATAATTTCTCTAAGTGTTGACATGAGCACGCTCTCTACACAAAGTGTCAAAATGGCGATATTTTGATTGTTTGCTTGTATGTGGATGACTTGATTTTCACCGGCAATAATCCAAGCTTATTTGGAGAGTTCAAAAGGACAATGGCGAAAGAGTTCGAGATGACTGATATAGGACTCATGTCCTATTATCTTGGAATTGAAGTGAGGCAAACAGATGAAGGAATATTTATTTCTTAAGGAGGTTATGCAAAAGAAATTCTAAAGAAGTTCAATATGGAAAACTGCCAGCCTGTAAATACTCCAATCGAATATGGCGTGCAATTATCAAGAGATGATATGGAAGAACGAGTAGATCCAACATTATTCAAGAGTCTAGTTGGAAGCTTAAGGTACTTGACATACACAAGACCTGATATTCTCTTTGCTGTAGGACTTGTAAGCCGCTTTATGGAGGCTCCTACTAAGATACATCTCAAGATTGCCAAGAGAATACTTCGCTACATCAAAGGGACTCTTGATTATGGACTTTTATACTCCCAAAGCCATAATTTCAAGCTTGTGGGATATAGTGATAGCGATTGGGCTGGTGATCTAGATGATAGGAAAAGTACAACTGGATTTGTTTTCTTTATAGGGGATACTGCGTTCACTTGGAGTTCTAAGAAACAACCCATTGTCACACTCTCAACATGTGAAGCTGAGTATATAGCCACCACCTCATGTGTTTGTCATGCATTATGGTTAAGAAACTTGATGAAGGAGCTTAATATGCCTCAAAAAGAGCCTGTGGAGATCTATGTTGACAACAAGTCTGCAATTGCCTTGGCGAAAAATCCAGTCTTTCATGAAAGAAGCAAGCACATTGATACACGTTACCACTTTATTTGAGAATGTGTCGCATGGAAAGAAGTGAAGATAGAGCATGTGAAGTCTCAAGATCAGATTCCCGACATTTTAACAAAGCCCCCCAAGAGTGACGTGTTCATCCAGCTGAGAGCTTTGCTTGGAGTTAGGAGAATCAAATCAAGTTTAAGGGGGGTGTTAGAAAATAAACTTGATTTAGAATTTGGATATGTTTAAAAGTCCTAATTATATTAGGATTAGTTTATTGGTTATTTTCCTAGTCAAATTAGGATTGATTTATTAGCTATTTTAGTATGTAAAGGATTGGGTTAACCAAATCCTATTTAGTTTTGGATTTCTAGAGTAGCCTATATATAAAGGTAAGAGCTTTCAGTTGTATATGCTCAAGTTAGAAGAGATAATAAAGTTTAATATATTCTCTCTATATTCAAAATAGCCTCTTCCACTTTCTAACATGAACCCGTGAAGAAATTTAAGATAGCTCAATATTGCAAGATTTGAGAGTTTCAACGTGCAAACACAATTCAAAACAAATCCACACGATAGCAAGAAAATAGGATAAAAAAAAAGTAGCTGATACAAACATGCTTCAACAAACAACTTCAAAACACAAAACATAAAACTCACACATAAAGCACTTTGACGTGGATGAGATGAAATAAAATAAAAATAATCATGCCCACCCCAAACTTTAGAGATGGCATTGTCCTTAGTGCCAAAAGAAAAATAGAGCAAACTAAAATAAGAAAAGAAAAGGAAATAGAAAACTTCCTTGAAAGTAGAACTGAGGAGATGAACGATCAATTCACTCAGATAGAGACCTTGATGAAGGCGATCGGTCACGACTGGAGCTAGCAGACTGCCGATCAACTTTCCATTCAATCCAATCCAATCCATCCTGCTCTTCCTCTCGTTAGGCAACCTATCCTTTAAAAACATATCTCGATCTAATATGAGTGCATAGTTTAAATGTTTGACAAGCAATGAGATTAACTCCCTCGCAACATTCCATCGGGGTGCCTAGATCAGTGATGTCTAGATAGGATGTAATAGTCATAATGACACTCCTTATAGCAATGCCTTCTTTTTTAGCGACTGCTACTTGTTGAAAGCATTTCAAGAGGTAAAGAGCACGATTTACCTGTACGCCCTTTTCCATGGCCTATATGAAGAATAATTCATCGGCATTAACTTGTCCAGTGCTATCACGTCGTTCTAAAATTATGTGACTTATAACTCGGTGTAAGTAACGATACGCGAGGTTTGAGAGCCTATTAGACTTTGCATTGCCACTAACATACTGTGTCTCATTGGTGAACTGTTTCAACACAAGAATGAGCCTAAATGTGTAGTAATGGCAAGTTGTACGCCATGTGGAGAAAAGTGAAAAAAGTGACTAAAGGCACGGAAGGACAAACCACACTCTTGATTCCTAAGTCAAAAAGTAATGGTAGACTCTTCATGCTCACGACTTGTTGCATAACAAAATGCCAAGGAACTTAGAAATTCTCTAGTAAGATGTGTCTATGTGTATGCTTTCAAATTTAAGAACTTGGTTCACCCTATGTGTTAAGGGGGTGAATTAAGATATTGACTTATTTTCATGATAAAAATACTCAATCAAAGCAAGAAATATCACTTAGGCAATCTTACAAACACTTAGCAAACAATTATAGCAAGTAAGCTACAAGTAGAGAAAGACAAGAAGAAAACAAATGATTTTTAAGTAGTTTAGCCTTGCCTACATCCACCACCTAAGGATGCTCCCCTTAGGACTTCAACACCTTTACTAGTGGATGCTTCTTCAACATTTGATGAAGTACAAACCAAATAGTATATCTCTTTGAAGCCGAACTTCAAAGAACCCAAGAGGCTTATTCTTTAGGATTTCTCCACAATCTCTCATGCTTAACAAGTGTTTCTCTCAAGAATTTCTAACTTTTAGAGTGTGTGTTTACAGAAATAAATGAAGAAATAAACGTGTAAATGAGTACAACTTCTTATGAATAGATGTAGTAAGACGAAGCTTTTGATTGCTCAAAGGGTTTCACAATAATAGCTCAAATCTCTTAGCAATTAATGATATGAAAGAGTTTAGAAAGCTTAGATGATCTCTATTGAATGATAGGAAAGTGTATTTAAAAAGAATTTGAGTGTCAGGGCAAAGGTGGTTGAGAAAAGGGGTGAAAATTAGGTTGCAACGGTAAGAAAACAACTACAGCAGTTATTGTTGCAGAGAAGGCCGTTCACGTAGGTAGTCAATTGGCTGGGGGTTCGGTTTCTTACCTGAACTTACTAATTAAGCCCGATGCCTTAGCCGGTCGACTAGCTAAGTGTCCGATTTTAGCCCTCAATATTTTGAGGAGGTCAGTTGACCTCCGTAATTAGCCAGTCGACCAGCTAAATGGTCTAGCCACTCCAAACTGTCTAAAAACTATGCCAAACGATTTTCAAAAGCTTCCAACTTTGAATCAAGACATTTTGCAAGTATAAACCAAATCAAAGAAGGTTTTTCTAGGTCAAATGAAGTCCAAAAAACATGCCAACACATTTGTCTAAAGTTTTCCAAGCTTTTATGCAATGAAATCAAGACTTTAGATTTGTAAACCATTGCTCGCAAAGGTTTTATGTAAAGTATGCACAGAGTAAATAGATAATTTGCGCTATTACAATGAACTTAAGACTATTCACAAGGAGCATTGGTTCGGTACCACTTATGATGCCTCGTCTCCGCCTTATGACTCCTCATCTTCTTCCTCTTTAAGCTCTATTCTTGAAATAGCAATCTTCAAATGATCAAGCCTCAAATCCAACATTTCATTACTTCAAAGCACCTATCTTAAGAATATGCAATCAAGCTCACAAGATGCTTTAGTAATTAAGATATAATTTGCATCATCAAAATCATCATAAAATGAGATATTAAGACAACACTATGCGTGATAGCAACCTATTGACTTCCGATTCTATTTGTAAAGTGAACGTATCAAGGTACCTGGTACAATAGATAGATTAGTCAATCAATGCTATGTACCTTTTGCATTGTTTGACACTTTCTTGAAAGACAAGACCTTCGAATAACTCTACATTGCATCTGCTCCCTCTTGTGGTCAACGTTGAATGTTGAGCCCGTGAAGTTTGGTTGCATCATCGGAGTAGCATTATGTGAAGGTTAAAGCTTGCAAACAAAGTTCCAAAAATAAGGCCCCACTATGCAAAAAACAATGACCAACAATCTTACAATGTCACGATGAAAGCCGAGTGATCCAAACACATACGCTTAACAAACTATCCAATCCCACACATGTTGCCCATGATACATACTAAGCTATATGATCCGTCAATTTAGTTCACTACACACCCACAAGAGACTAACGCCCACTAACATGAAGTATAAAAGTAAACAAGAACTGCATTTTTTTGGAAATAGAGAACCCAAAAAAAACTAAAAACTAAAAACAAAACTTGAATGAGAAAAATCTCGCTAGACTACACAAATATACATACATACATACATATATATACATACATATATATACACACACACACATACATAAAATGTACATTATAATGTGTTATTTTTCAAAAATAACATATTAGTTTTTCACCAAAATAGAGAAACGCTAGAGAGAAATAGAAAGAGACTGAGACAGCTACCAATTAAGATAAGAATAAGATGACAGAGGAAGTGAAACACTATATGTGGGTTTTGAAGCTCTTTTTTGGGTTGTGCATCTAGTAAGGAAGAAGACCAATAACAAGTTATTTTGAGGACCTAAAAGAATTATCAATTTTAATTTTGTTATTTTGTGATTTGTAAATATGAAATTTGCAAGTTGTGAAATGTGTTTACCGATTGTGAATATGTTGTGCATAGTTGTGAATATTTCGGTCAAAGTTGTGGTCATGTGGTTTATAGGTTTGAACGTATGGGTGAAGTTGTGCACATGGCATTTGTCAATTGTGAACATATAGTTTAACACTGATGAATAATTAAATTTATGAATATATCGTGTATATAAACTATTAAAATTATTAAAATTGTGAACATGTAATATAAAAATTATGAACCTGTAAAAATTGCAAATATATAATATAAAGATTGTGAACATATAATATAAAAATTGTGAGTGGGTACACCATACTATGTTGGTGCATGTAGCTTTGGGTGCATGGTATTTAGTCTTTGAGGGGTGAGAGTGGTGTTTCTTTTAATTAGCCATGTTAATGGGGTAAGGCTGGAGAGAGGTGGTTGTTGATTTAAAAAAAAATAAAAAAGCTGAAAGAGAGATGGTTGAAAAAGGTCGTATTTGATCGAAGATGGGCATAATGAACGTTAGATTAGAATTTCAGTGAATGGTGGTCATTTTGGTTTTTTTTTTTTTTTGGTTATGAAAGAAGCGATTTGGGTCTTTTTTTTTTTTTTGGTTATGGATAGACACAGAGGACGAAGCTTCGACCATTTGGTGGCTTTTGGTCATTCTATGGCCAAATGTCAAGAGTGAGGCTCTAGCCATTCACTAACATACCTCATCCCACAGTTGGACATCGAGAGAGATGCTCCGGCCCGGCCATTTACTACCGTTGCTTCTCCCCTGGCTGGACGTGGAGAGTGAAGCTCCCACAGTACAAAGAGCCAAGCCATGACGTCATGCACGTATGTAGAAGCAAACCATTTTGACACCTGATTTTGTTGTTAGCTTTAGCCCAAAAAGGGAAGATTTAAGGACTTGGACGAAGATTCTTATAAATACCCCCATTCATTCCACTCAAAAAGGAAAGGTCCTTGGACTCAATTCTGTATATTTGGTTAATATATATACATCCATACATACATATATATATATATATATATGTTTGTCTGAGTCCATATATATATTAAAGTTTTTCTCAACGAGCAGTATTTGAAAAAAAACATTACACCTAATGTTCTTACGATATTACAGTTTATATATTACAATGTAGCGATATACGATAAAGTACAAAAAATCTGTGATGCACCTAACTAAATACATGTCGTTTAAAACTCAAATATAACTACTTATCAATTACCATACACACTAATCCTTAATTAGATAGCTTTGTGCGTTGATTTGTCTTGTACTTTATTCCATGTGATGATTTTATTACTTGTCTGAGTCCATGAATATATTGTACTTCCTCTCAACGAATGGTGTTTGCAGAAAACATCAATGGCGTAGTATTCAATTCTGAGTTGCATTCTCCAAAGACGTCGAAAGTGTTGACAAAATAAGAGTTTAATTGATGAATAGGGTAAAGATCTCTTTCTTCTGCTCCACCATAGAGCTCTGTTACTACCTCATTCTCAGCCATTAAGTGCACATCCTCCATGTTATTATCCTGTGTTTGTACCGAAGGATGCTTGTTGAATTTTCTTAAACTTTCAAGCTCCACGGTCACTTCTTTCATAGTAGGTCTACTTTCACCATTCAAACAAAGACATCTCTTTATCAGTTGAGCAACTTCTTGGAATTGCTCTAGTGGTCCTTCCCTTACAATTCGTGGATTGAGAATTTGGAACAAGCAATTCTCGTTCATGGACATGACAAGATAGTTGGCCAAGTTTCTTTCTTCTTGGCTTCTTTTCATACAAACAGGTTTTCTCCTGGTCAACAGTTTTGCAAGAACCACCCCAAAGATATATATATATCGCTTTTTTCTGTCAATTGACTAGTATGGAGATATTTGGGATCCAAATAACCTAATGTCCCTTGGACAAAAGTGGTCACTTGAGTTTTGGCTTCAAAATCTAATAGTTTTGCTGTGTAACAATCATCTAATAATATGTTTGATGACTTTACATATCTATGAATAATAGATGTGGAAGCTGCCGAATGAAGAAAAGCTAGTGCACCCACAATTTCAGCAGCTATCCTTAAACGGTTATCCCACGAGAGCCAAGATGTTCCACTATTATGGATGTAGTAGAACAGAGTTTTATTGGAGATATACTTGTACACTAATAGAGGAACTTTAGCTGCTTCTAAACAACACCCTAAAAGTTTTGCTAGGTTTCGGTGGTTGACTTGTGTAAGAATAATCACCTCATCGATGAACTGTTCTATTTGACTCTTATCCATTACTTTGGATTTTTTATTGCAACTGTGCGTTTATCTGACAAAATTCCCTTATAAACTATACCACATCCACCTTGACCAAGGATTCTATCTTCTGCATAATTGTTGGTGGCTTTCTCCAATTCTTTGGCTGTGAAAATATTTGTTGATTCTAACCCATTCTCATTGGAATTGATCTTTTGTTTCAACAAAGAGCCTCCATTTTGCTAGAAATACTTCTCTCTCGTTTTAATAAGCTTCTTTTTCTGGATGCCAATGTATAGCTAGCTTACGCCAATAAGCAAAAACAAAATGCCAAATACAATACCTGCATGTCATTTCAATGAGAAGCCATTTCAAAAAGAAATAACATATGCGAACCGCCATCTTTATCCTTTATAAACAATAACATATTAACAATCCATCAACTTAAGGTGACAGCCTACTTATCTTTTGTTTGATGGACCATAAAGAAGCCAATATATAATAAATCTACCGACTATGACTATTTATTTATTTTTGTTTCTGTAAAATGATTACTAATTATGGTATTATAATAGCTACGTGTCATGCATCCTTATTCGTAGCTATGTATAGAACAAAACAGAACTAAAGAATTGTTCGATGTTTAATCTTAGTTCATAAGTGTCGCGAAGAAAGAATATAGACAACATCAGTTCATTAACAACAACGAAATGGCAAAAATTACCTAAGAAGATCTTGGTCTTGGGAAACGCCTCCTCGTCAATCCTTGGTTTAAAAAAAAAAAAAAAAAAAGAAGCAAAAGTAATATTAGTCTATCATGACTTGTGCGTTTTGGGGGGTGGGAGGAAAAAAAGAAGCCAAGTTGTTTGATTAATGTTCGATAGACAAACCTTGGCAGCCCAGATCAAGATAAGGATTTCCCTCGAAGCCATCTTTGTAGCGGCATCGATACCCTCCTATATCGAAATCTAAATCAATGCAATCACTATTTGCTTTGTATCCATAACTATCCGACTCTTTGACTTCTTCGTAACTCAAGTTCCCAATCGTCTAGTCCAGCTATGGGAACACTAGCCTTGATTCTATCCACTAACTTAGTATCATTGAGATCTTCTACCCCACGAAATTTAAATCTTTCTTGCTCACCAAGAAAGATATAACTGCAAGGATTGAACGAATCAACACTAATATTCTTATTAATAAAACCAAGAAGGATGAAGGGGTTCTTTTGACCCTTTTGCATAGATATTTGACAACATCCATGGCCGTAACAAGATCTATTATTGTTTGTATACACGTCTTCTACATTGGTGAAGTTGGAGAAGCATCCAATAAAGCTGAGACCATCTAACTACTGAGACAAGGCCATCATAGCCATGCCATTGCCGCCAACAACAGTGACTTTATTTTCATCAGAGAAGGAGTATGGCGTATCACTAAAATTGGCCAATGGATTGTACCAGTACCGTCCTTCTATATGTCCAAATGAGTTGTCACACGTGGTGGAAACGACATTTAAAATACGTAGTCGGGCGTCTAATATATTATATACCTGGAGGTTATTTTGTATGAAGGCACAGCAGAATCGCATGTGATTTCGAACCCAAGTTCCATAGCACAGCCTTCTTTTATGCCAAAAGGATATGAAACCGTCAGGTTTCTTCATTTGGTGGGGCATCCTGGCTTTGCTATGAAGCCATCTTTTAGTATAGAGTAAGTGTCTGTGTCGTCAGTGGTGGTGTTGTCTGAGGTGGTGGTGGTGGTGGTGGTAGTAGTGACCGTTGCAGCTAACATTGACGCTGGCGCCTAACAGAGCAAAAGCCAGCTGGCCACGTGAAGAAGCAACATCTTGCTTTGCCAGAAGTACTTATTATTATGGTTGATGCTATTAAGCATTTCCAGCATGACACAACAAAAGAAAAGTAGAGAAGATATTCTAGACCAGAAGAACAAGTGTCTATTTTGCATACTTTGGCACAATCCAGTTCCTTTTGTAAATACTAGTCTAGGTCTAGGATTGAAGCAAGCGTGCATCTTTATGCAAGTGTGCATCTTTACGCAAGTGTAAGGTCGCATACTTCTAGGAAAATAAGAAAGAAGGGGGGCTGTAATTTATAACTTTTATTTATTTATTTACTATGCTTATCTCTTTACCATACTTACGAAAGCTAAGTAGACCACGCTCCAGATAATTTCTTCGTTATTTCATATTTTCTGTTCGGAGACAGGTGCAAGAAGAACATTGAAAAAAAAAAAAGACAAGATAATATCAATTACATTAATAACCCTTTATCAATTATATTAAAGAAGTCTAAATAACCCTTTGATGCCTTTATTTATGTGTATTTAATGCCGAAAAATATTTTATATTATCTTTTCACTACTTCATTCTTCTTTCTACACTAAAAATTTATATATTATGTGTGAAATTTTCATATATGAAATGTAAAACTTTATTATATATAAATGGAAGGAAAAAATGTGAAGTGGTGATCATAAATGCGATCTTAAGTATATATGTCATGTATGCTCTTTATTAGTTAGAGCATATCCAATATCCAGCTGGAGCATGTCACAACAAATAACTTCTTATTGTGATATGTTCTTCAACTGCAATGCTCAACTAAAATTAGTTTCCGTCACACACACACACATATATATACACACACTGGTTTTATGATTGAAGTGGCTAAATAGCCTAGTTTGATGTCGATGTCAAGCGAGTTGCCTGAACCTGGTATAGTGGCATTTAATTTTATCTTCAGTGCATATCAACAGCTTTTATTTGGCTACATAGTATATTTTATAGCCAGGAAGGAAGATGGAATGATTTTTGTATATATCCGAGGAAAATGATCACTAGATGGTTGGCAACTTAAAAAAAATGATCTTTTATCAATCATATTAGTAAACTCTAATAAGTTTATTATTTACACTTTAAGTTTTTTTATTATATTTATAAACTTTGATGTTGAAGAAATTAAACTATATACTCAATTAAAGCTTGATAATATTTTTATTTCTAATTTATTACTTGATTTTTTAGATGGATATGCCAAACAATGCATATTTCAAAATTTTAGTAAAAGTTAACCAAAAACGTGACATGTGAAAAATAAAAATAAAAACAATTGTAAAAATTAAATAAAAATGAATATTAATATAGTGATTAGGATTTTTTTTGAAAATTGTGAAAAACGTGTGTCAAAAATAAATAATGAAATATTAATGTGAAAATAGAAAATAAAGTGAAAAAGTTGACAGTCTATTGAAATAAAACTGAAATAAGATTGAAAAAATAAAGTAAGAATGCCATTAGATTAAAATTGAAATAGAGAGTTCAATGTCAAGAGAATGGAAAGTTCCCGTGTATATATATATATGGGAAAAAAAATAGAAAGACTATTAGAATTAGCTTAATACAAATAACTTGTCATGGTGAGACACAAAAACCAAAAAAGGAAAAAAAAATCAAATTGAGGGTGTCGTTTAGTATATCACTCAGTGGCCAGCGGGAGGTGAAATTGGAATGGATTCTTATATCATGATCTCTTATAAGGTGTTTCTTTATTAAGCATTGTGCTCTTCCTGCTATTGTTTACACACAGTAAATATTTGTTCACTGCCTTATAACTGTTTATTCGCTGATTGTTTGTTTATTATCCCATAACTATTGGTTTACTGACTATTTGTTCATTATCCCACAATTATTTGTTCATTGACTTTCATATATATATCAAATATTTGTTTAATACACCACAATTGTTTATTCACTGTCACACAACTATTTATTCACTACCTATTTGTTCATTAACTTACAACTATTTGTTCATTGACTTTTATATATACATCAAATATTTGTTCATTATCCCACAACTATTAGTTTGCTGCTCTTACATAGACACATAAACACAAACACATCTGCATGTATGTATACTTGAAGGTGAAATTGAGTTTTACAATGGCAGATTGATTTTGGAGCGTCCAAAACACCACTTGGGAGGTACGATTAGAATCACACCAAGGAGAGGAAGAGATTGGTAATTGTGGCGCGGCGAGATGGTGCCGGAATCTTCACTGGTATGGGGAAGAAGAGCACGAGCTTTAATGGTGGATCGATACCTAAGAGGTTTTTTTGGACGTAATACACATCATTGCGAACAGCGAAGAAAGGTGAATTTTATGGCGGTCTTTATCTGACGTAAGATGACTGGTGGTATCACTGGTGAAGCAAATAAAAGAAGAAGAGAAGAAGAGAAAGATGAGAAAAGAGAAGCACGAAGAGAGAAAAATTAAAGGAGAGAGAAAAGCGCGCCTTAGCTGTATGATTTTTTTTTTTTTTAAATACATGAGGGAGCATGATGTTTAATGAAAGAGCAACTTACGAGTGGACTATGGTATAATTTGTTAATCAAAAGTTTAAAAAGGGAGAAAAATATTTTAGTCTCTCAATTTTTGTGGTCTGCACTTCAAGAGTCTTTCCAATTATAAACACTTGCCAGAAAATCCTTGTTGCGTGCCTATTTGCAAAATATCAAAAAATGTTCTTCTTCTATTATGCATATCTTGATCAGATTAACACTATCCTAAACTCTTTGAAAGCTGTTGGGGAATCTTTATCTGATAAGGATTTGGTATTGGCTATTTTGGAAGGACTGCCTCTGGACTATCATCCCTTTGTCACTTTAGAAAAGAATCTTCCTACTCCTTCTTTTAGTCAAGTTTGTGCTAAGCTTATGACTTTTGAGCAATGTTTGATCTATGATGGTGATGCCTTCTTTACTTCTGATTCTTTTATTCAAGCTCTTACCACTCAACTTCAATAGTCTGCCTTAATGACTAACACTGTTTCCAAGTCGACCACTTCTGGTCATTCCCAAAACTTTACTAAATCATCTTCTTTGTGATTTATATGTCGTCAACAAGGTCATTTTGTTCTCTACTGCAAGCTTTCGTTTTTCTTTTCCTCCTGGCATGTCTGTTTCTCTGTTTGCTGGCCTGCATCAACAGTCAAGTACTTAACCTTCACTTCTCCCTCCTCCCACACCTTCTCCATGGATTGCTGACACTGGCACTACTTCCCATACTATTAGTGACTCTGTTGTTATTCAGAATCTTCAGCCACATCACGGTTTTGATCAAGTAGTTGTTGGTGATGGTAAGCCTTTGTCTATTACTCATACTGGTTCCACTTTGATTTCTCATTTTTCTTATTCCTTACACGTAAACCGTGTCTTGCATGTTCTCTCTTTTTCTCATAATTTGATCTCTATTTCTCAATTGCATAAAGAAAATAATGTCTCATTGAGTTTTTTTCATCCATGTGTCTTGTTAAGGATTTGCAAACAAGGAAACCATTGCTCAAGGGCCACGTTGAGTTCAATCTCTATGCTTTCTCCATTCTATCTTCTCAGCAATCCTAGTGTTCTATGGCACTTTCTGCAACAACTAAGTCTCCGTCTCTATGGCACAACAGGTTGGGTCATCCTGCTAAGCCTATTTTGTCCACATTGCATTCTCGAGCATTAATTCAGTTTAGGGACTTTCATTCTTTGAATAAAGTATATCATTCTTGTATGCTAGGCAAGAGTCATAAATTGCCCTTTTCTTCATCTATTCGTCAGTCAGTTAGTCCTTTAGAACTTGTTCATTATGATATTTGGGGTCCAGCCACGGTTCCTTCTTGTTCAAGTTATCGTTATTTCGTGTGTTTATCAATGATTTTAGTCGATATACATGGTTGTACCTTTGCATAATAAAAGTGATGTTGTTGATTGTTTTATACAATTCCAAAAGCTTGCTGAAAATTTGCTTTCTTCTAGAATCCACAGTTTTCAATGTTATGGTGCATTTGGGTTTGTATGCCCTAAAGACCACAAGTGCAAGATGTTTACTGGATATTAGACATAATACGCCCAAGTTTTTTTTTCAGTTAATATGATTGAGTTTCGCACACTATATTCTTTCCACTGTGCGTTGATGTGATACATGAAGGCCCAATGACATTAACTAAAGACTTGGGTATGCAGCAAGGCTGGACGCGGAATAGGTCCAAGTCTAGTCTTAGTAATGTCATAAATAAGTCCATAATCGTATGATGATGCTGGACACTCTACTAGGATAAAGTTATAGTGAGCAATTCTCCTTGTCAAGGTGACCTACCTAGGTCATTGGAGGCCTTTCCGGACTTGTCTTTCTAGTGCGTGAGTCACACATTGGACTGGACCACTGGGAGTTAGTTTTCTTGTAACCGTACTATCAAAGTTAGAAAACACAATACTTACTACTGCTAAGTGGCCAATGCTCTTAATCTTGAGCGTATGTGGATGAATTAACGGATCCAGGGTTTAGCACTTTGATCCACTATGAGTGAGACCTTGCTTAGCTAGGGTCAACAGCTATGTGCGTTGGGTGCTAAGTTCTGGTCAGTTGGGACATGCATATACAATAGTAGATTCTATGTGCCCCCTTGGTCTTGTCTGTATGATCATCTAAATCTAGATCTAGTGGTATAACCCTTCAAGGGTATATTGGTCATTTAACTTGTGGGTCGCTTCCGAGATCAAGAGTAGTGTGACCAGAAGATGATTGATATCTTGGACAAGTTATTCCAAGGTTTAAAGGTAGTAAAGAGGTGATGGGACAGTTAAAGGACCAACCTTAACTACGGGCATACATAGAGGGGCATTTTGGTCATTTTGCTTAATAGGTCAAAGACAAAAGTCACTTGTTGTTGTGACAAGCTTCTGACATTTAATAATTATCCTTAGAGTACAGCTTAGTCTTGTGGTGAAATAGACTAGGGTCAAAATGGTCATTATGTCGCCTAAGAGGAGGCAAGGGCATTTTGGTCATTTTCGCAACCACGGGTAGTTATGTCTTTTGGTTCCTCTACTAGCTGGATATTATTTTAAGCGTGAGAAGTCTTTTCTTGGATTGGTCGATTGCTAAATGCGTGTTTTCATAAGAGTTCTAATTGCATTAGGATTCTTAGAAATAAGAAATAAGATTTGTTCTTAATTCTTATTGGTCCAAGATTTAATGTAGATAATTAGAATGTATCTTAATCTCTTTCCTAAAGCTTCTAGGCATGCAAGATGTGACTTTTCAGTAAGGTTTCCAAATTAGGATGGAGTTGCTATATTTTACAAGATAATTCAAATATTTTGAACTTCAAGATTTCTATCTTGGAATATTAATTTTTTGTTGAGTTGTCTTGCAAGAAGGCGTCCAAATTTGGAAAGAAGAAAGAGATAGTGGGCCCTACAAGTTCTAGAAGATTTGTTGGGATTTAAATTCTAGAAGATTAGGTCAAGAGTTAGTTTTAATTTGAAACTCTTATTACCTAAAGATCTTCTATTTGAATTTAAACTCCTCAAGATAAAGTCCTAGTCTACCTAGGAGTTCTATTACTAAGAGAACTCTTAACGAGGGTCAACTAAGTTTGATAAAATGCAAAAGCTTTTGTACGTCAAAAAGATTGAAGACACACACATTCTTGGAGAAGTTTAGAAAGGAAAAATTCTCTTCTCCTTCTCTTCTTCTTCTCTTGATCGACCAAAAACAAAATTAGACGTCTACAATTCTAAAACCAATTCTTTCACTAAGAATTTGGTTCTTGCTTATAGTTAACATCTCCCCAGTCATATTAGGGAAGATCAAAAGCTTTTTGGGTCGTTCTTATAGAGGTTTTTGGAGAGAAAAACATAAGAGGACAGAAACTGTCTTTTCCCGTCATACCCTGTGCAATCTCAGATCCAGGCTTGATCGAGTGTCCATCACTTATTGGATTGTATTGAAATTTTAGAAGGACGTTCTATACTTCTAGGGTTTAAAATCTAACTGTTTGATTGTCGATCAGAAGTCCATAAGGCAATTTGATAGTCAGCTAAATTTTCTAGTCATTTT
This sequence comes from Cordia subcordata, assembly GCA_028554755.1. NCBI lineage: Eukaryota > Viridiplantae > Streptophyta > Magnoliopsida > Boraginales > Cordiaceae > Cordia > Cordia subcordata. Next base: position 5,837,443 of record JAPTOF010000025.1, on the reverse strand, counting down.
CTGCTCCAGGAGGTAAATTTGTTCTAACAATTTTACTTTGTGTTCCTGTTTATTCTATGCATGTGTGGTATTATTGTATGCAAGTATTTATTTTTTCCGCTACGCCTAGGGTTAAAATTATAAAAATGACTCCATTAGATCCTTCAAGTGGTATTAGAGCAGGCTACCATTACACATGCTTAGGATAATTGATCTAGAACACTAGAATTGAAAAAAACACTAGTAATTGTCTCTTGGGTGGCGAGAATAGGCGCATTTTTCAATGTGTTGCTTACTGGAATATTGCTAACCATGCAAGGATTTAATGCTCTCTCATGATGGTTCGTATGTATGTTGTTTAGAATTGATGTATGGTCATCATTGTGTGATCATAGGATTTTTTTACATGTAATTAGTTTGCTGGAAAATTTTGAAGCTTCAGTTTAAAAGAAGCATAGGAATTTTATGGCATGTACTTTTGGGTCAATTTATGTTTCTTTTAGTATTAGAAGCTTGTATAGGTTTCCTAGCATAATTTCATGTAATATCCCTTTCCATTAGAGAGCATCACAAGCAGTGATAGAGAAGAAGGTAATCAAGATCAATGGAGAGTGGCATTCACGGGCTTGGGAGAGCCAAGGGAGGTCCAAACCAATCAAAGAGGCCAATTTGGGTCTAAGGTCTGTGAAGTAAAACATTAGCCAAGCTTAAGTTTTTGGGTTTGGGCCATTATGGCCTAAAGCATTGAATAGGGAGCCATCATGAGAGAACCATGTGCTATGGATGTTTTATTTTTATATCTTTATCATACAATTGCTTGTATATATGATTAAGAGGGACTCGTGAAGAGCTTTCATATATAATTTTGAGTTAAGTATTTTGGGTCGGCCTGACGTTCAATCATTATTTAGATGGAATATTATCCATCAATTACTTCCAAAAGAAATTTTTTGGAGCAAACAACTCGTATTTTGAGTGTCTGAATATTTTGATTATTGATATTATATGGACCATTCTAACTTGCCAAGATAACAAAAAACTATTGGTCCTAAAGCATACCTCATTACATCTTGCTATATTACATGTGCCGATAAAATTTTCTCTTATTTTATTAGCAAAAGATGGTTTTGTACCAGTAGAATGACCTTGGAGGTATTACACACAAGTTTCGTTATCATCAAGACACTCAGAGTCAAAATTGAATAAGCATGAAAATTGTTGAGTATTTATTGACTCACAATGAGCAATATGTTTTAACATATGCTAAAATTATTATATTTATACTCGTGAAAGCTCTTTATTATTGTTATCTCCCCAAAGCATGCTAATATATTACTCAACAAATGAATGACGTGTATTGTTTGAGTAAAAGGTGATTATATTAAATGTGGAATAAACCTTACATATTATGCTAAATCCTTGCATGACCTCCCCAAGAAATATATACTAAAGGCTCATCAAGTTTCTCAAGCAAGAACTTAGTAAGTTCATCTTAATTGATATCATCTATAATGATTTTTGAGAAACTATAAGATTGACATGTGTACTCAGATATTTCTTAATATGTCTAAATCAGGGGAAGACAAATACGCATTGTACTTTTTTTTTTCCTTAGCCTAGGTTTTTTCTCACTAGATTTTCTTGGCAAAGTTTTTAATGAGATAGCACAAAGCATATAATAAGAATATTGTACTCTTTTTCCTTCGCTAGGATTTTTGTCCCACTGGGTTTTTTTTTTCTAATAAAGTTTTAATGAAGCATATTCTTAAGAGATGAATATCCAAGAGAGAGTGGTATGAAATTATTATTTATTGTGGATATTCATATCGTCCATAAAGAGATATTAGGTTATAACCCAAATCCAAGCTCGAGAAGAGAAAAGCTCGCTAATGTTGTAAAGGAACTTTCTTAGAGACATAGTCATTCTTGGAGTGCAGTCATTGTATTCTTATAAATAGAGGCTTATATTTTGTAATTCTGCACACATCAATATCAATAAAAATATCTCTTCCCTCGTCTTTCATTCTTATCTGTTCTCTTATTTTCTCTCCTTTCTCTTTAATTTTATAACAAATACTTTATAACTAAGCATACTCATACATACCACACACAATAACAAGAACCCTACATAGGCCCATACGCTGTCCAATTCGGTGAAACGACTCTTGGGGAGTCTTATACTTTGTACCCGCAGGTGCAAGTTACAATGTGCACCTGCGAGCTGTGTATTTCATGCGCTATATAAGCGATTCATCCTTTTTCTTTTTGGCCTACAATTCTTTCCTCTCTCTTCTCTATTGTAACATCTCCAATTCAAACCCAAATCTCACAAACCCTAACTGCACTTGTTCAATTCAATTTTTTCAATAACTAAACAAATATTATAAATCAAAATTGCAGATTGAATCTAATAAAATGATGGAAACAACAACATCCAAAAGATTTGAAAACATCGAATCGGAAGCAATAACATCCAAAGGATTTAAAAACATCAAATCCAAAGCAACAACATGCAAAGAAATCAAAGCAAAACTAGAATTGAATTTACTTATATGCTTATGTGTTTCTACTGATATGTTAAATGCAAATGCAACTAATTTCAATTATAAAAAGATATTTTAATGAATAATATGCTACTAAATAAACAATAATAGTCTATTAAACAAACACTTGTAAAACACTAAACAAACAATAACATGCTATTACTACTGAACAAATAATAATAGCCTACTGAACAAATAATAATAGGTTATAGAACAAACAGTTATAAAGCACTGAACAAACAATAATAGATTATAGACTACTGAACAAACAATAATAGATAAAAGAGTACGAAACAAATAGTTATAGAGCACTGAACAAACAAATATGGAGCACTGAACAAATAATAATTGTCTACTAAACAAATAATTATGGAATACCGAACAAATAAAAATGGGCTACTGAACAAACTATAATAGCCTACTGAACAAACAGTTATAAAACACTGAACAGACAATAATATGTTATAGAAGAAATAGTTATAGAAAACTGAACAAACAATAATAGACTATTAAATAAATACCAATCCTTCAAATATATATGTATACAACCATTAGAACCAATTATTACGAAGATACAACCCATCAATCAATTGCATTCACCACCATTTCTCGATATCAATCCAATCAATTGTTAATAATATCAAACCATCAACCTATTAGCAATATAAAAAAAAAGAATATTAACACAAATCAACTATCAAAACAGAGAAAGAGAGAAAATTGAAAAGAGAGAAAAGAGATGTACAGAGAGAAAGAGAGAATAGAGACGTATAGAGAGAGATAGGAGAGATGTATATAGAGAGATAATACAAAGACTGAGATTTAAGTGGAGAAATGATTCTTTAATTTTTTTTAATATGTATATATAGGCATGTGTGTTAACATGCCTGAAGGACCATATAGATGAAAGTGCACTTTATTGAAGGTTCACCTTATAATTTGCTGACTTTTGGTCTTGAGTCCTAGTTTACTCACCAGAGAGAAAGAAAAAGAGAGAGAGAAGTGTTGAGTGATTAGCTCTTAGAATGAAGAAGACCTTTGGTGTGATTTTTCTTTTCATTTGGATCTTGACTGAAGACCTTGGTAAAAATATTATTATAAAGTATATATTTAGACTTAAAAGTTTTGATCTTAGATTTGTATAATAGATGGTTTTTTATATTGGGAACTATTTTCTAAAAACGTTCATATGTATTTAATATGTATATTTTAATAAAATAATTAATCTTTATTAAAGAGTATATATATTGGATGATTTTAAATTAAATAAATTTGAGCTTATTATTTGCATGGTAAGAAAGCAATTAAGTAAGACATTGGTTTTAAAATATTTGAAGTTTTAACCTAGCCACAGGTGATCTTATCCATGACAAATTTTGACTTAAGTTTCAAACTAGTCACAGATGGTGTTACCCGTGGAAAAATTTGAAACTCAATTTTCTTTTTTGCCACAAATTTTAATTTATAATGGCTAATTTTGTGGCCTAAATGACTAATTATTGTTGTGGGTGAACTAATTCATACAACTTCAAGTAATATACACATAAAGTTAGTGATGGATATAATTTGGTTCGGTTTCATTTATGAAAGAAAAAATGAATTCATAGTTCAAAGATGAATACTTATCTGAATTGCCTAAAATTCTAATGTACATCACTCTATTTAACTCATGAATCAAAGTCTTAACACAACCTAGTTGAAGAGCGTCTTTCACAACTTAAGTGCCCTTTTCTACGTAGTGTTTTTTGTGGAGAGAAATTTGAGTCATATTTTAATTAAGAACTTATCTTAATTAGATACAGATAATTCCCTTGTATAGAGATAATGGGGAGTTATTTAACTTCCCATAACTCCTTTTCTCTTTTTTTTTTTTTTGCTTTATCCATTAATAAATTGGTCTGATTAAGTTAGTCCATATTAGGCGATCCGACTTGAAATTCTAACGGGTTTGTACACTTATTCTAAACCAGACCAAACCAGTTATTTCACCCAAATATACACTACTAGCATCCAAATTCTTTATTATCATTTTGTAATTCTAAGTTGAATGTCATTTTGTCCTATAAGTTTTAGCCTATTCTTTACACTTTTTTTATGAAAATTTTGTTTTACTCATTTTTTGTGATATCGAATTTTACCAGTGTTATCCTCATTGATAGAGAAAAGGCAATTGAGTCTAGTCACACTCTATCCACATCAGTTGGGTTTGTCACACAAGCACGTGCCTCGTTAGTTAAGCAATAATTGGGCTAGGAGTTATGTAATGGACTTTGTTATGTATATACATAGCACTAACATTATAACTTTGACGAAGAAATGGCAATCCTCTCTATTGTCTCTTTTCATTGTTTATATTCTATTATGGTATTATGAAGCCGTAAATCCTAAAAGCCTTATTTTCTTATTTTTATTTTTTACCCATAAAAGCATTTTTTTTATTGAATAACATTATAGTCATTTTTAACTTGATCGGAATGTGATACAAGTATTTTCTTGCATGGAATTGAGCCATTTGGACTAAAATGAGGACCCCAGTTTTACAGTAGTGAAGAGAAATGAAAAAGAAATCAATACATTGCTAAGTTAGCAAATGTTATTTTCCACACTACACATAAGATAAACTAACACATCGACACACCACACCTAAGCTAACTTTATTTCCCACAGTACAACAATGGGCTAGCAGATATGCTCAACGGGCATTATTTGAAGGAAACAACATTGGAATACTATCTAATTCCAGACTGTATTGTCCCGAGCCATTGGAAGCATTAGTATAAGAGCTTAACTGAATAGTTTCAAGATCTCTTGCTTCACCTCCAGTACCATAAAGGTCTACTGCATGTTCGTCAGCCATTAGACCTACAACCTCCTCGTTACCTTGCAGTTGTATCCTAGGTTGCTTATTCAATTTTCTTATCCCTTCGAGCTCTATGGTCACTTCTGCCATTGTTGGCCTATTTTCGCCATTCAAATTAACACATCTCTTTACGAGTTCAGCCATTGCTTGGATTTGTTCCAATGACCCTTCTCTTATGATTTGAGGATCAAGAATTTGAAATAGTCGGCTCTCCTTCATAGACTTAAGAAGATAAGCAGTCAAGCTTCTTACTTCTTGGCTTCTTTCCATACAAAGAGGTTTTCCCCCGGTCAAAAGTTCTGCGAGAACTACTCCAAAACTGTATACATCGCTTTTCGTTGTCAATTGACTATTATGGAAATATTCAGGATCCAAATAGCCTAATGTTCCCTGAACTATCGTGGCCACTTGAGTTTGATCCAAGGAGACTAGTCTGGAGGCCCCAAAATCTGAAATTTTAACGGTGTAATTGTCATCTAATAATATGTTTGCTGACTTGACATCTCTGTGGATAATAGGCTTGGAAGCTGCAGAATGAAGATAAGCTAGTGCACCTGACGCTTCGATAGCTATTCTTAAACGATTCTCCCATGAGAGCCAAGATGTTGCACTACTATGGATGTGGTCAAAAAGAGTGCCATTAGAGACATATTCATACACTAACAAAGGAACTTCAGCAGCCTCTAAACAACACCCCAAAAGTTTCACTACATTTCGATGGTTGACTTGTGCAAGAATAACCACCTCATTAATGAACTGCTCTATTTGACTCTTATCCATTATTCTAGACTTTTTAATTGCAACTTCACGTTTATCTAACAATATTCCCATGTAAACTATACCATATCCACCTTGGCCAAGAATCCTATCTTCTGCATAATTGTTGGTGGCTTTCTCTAGCTCTTCAGCCGTGAATAATCTTGTCGATTCTACACCACCCTCGTTTGAATCAATTTGTTGCTTCAGTAAAAGACCTCCATTTTGCAGAAAAAATTTCTCTCTCAATTTAGTAAGCTTCCTTCCCTTGTTGGAAAAGTATAGCCAACTTACCATAATAAGTAGGGCCAAAAAGCCGAAGGCTATACCTACATCGCATTTCAGTAAGAAATAAGGACTTTCCACAAAAATGAAATTACTGTCGAAAGTCAAATATATAAAAGCTAGTCTAAATAAGACCAGAACTATAAATATTGTGGCCTTGTTGTAGAAAGATAACTAAATAAAACAAAATATAAAACCATAATATAGAAGAAGATAACCAAATAAAAATATAAGAAAGAGTGATTCGTGCACTCCCATTATAGATCAGAATGATAAAAAGACAAGAAAAAGGACCTAGTCAAACATTAGAGCAGGTTAAATAAAGAGTATCCTAGATACAAAATGCATATTATATTCCAAATTTAACTTATAAGGATCGGAGCTAAAATAGACCGTATCTTTGAGAGTTGCATTTTAATGTTCTAGGACATCCAAGCCAATAATGATATATTTGCTAGAACATAACCAAGGCCATATGTCAACTTATAACACCAACAATTTATTCATATACTTGTTTATTAATTTTATTGTTTCTGTCATAAAATTTTATACTCGTGTACATACATATATTGATATAGTTTCTGCCTAATTATGTACATACTTATATATATTTATCAATTTATAGTAATTAACACACCAACAATTTATATACTTGTGTATATAAGTAATAGATTAATATTTAAAGGGTGATGCTTATAAACACCAAATAAGCAAAGCCAAACACCCTCTTAGATTTGTACTGAAAGAAGAATCTAACCAACCTGCTTACTTCCTGTGGTTCACGACAATAAGAAATTAATTACCTAGAGATAACCAGATCACTGAGAACTTGCGAGTGCAGCTACCCTTTGTCCCGTCACCGAAGTGTCCAGGAGGACACGAACAATAAAATCTCCAGGGAAGTTAGTGCAGATCTCGCATTTATTACGGTCAGGATCCTCGCATTCATTAATATCTGGAAAATAATCAAAATGTTGTTAGTAAATAAACTTGATTATGTTATAAAATTATTAATTATTGTGGATATTTATCTTTGGACTAGTTTATTATTATCCAAACTCTAAATATAGTTCATCATTATATGAACTCGCATGTGATGTAGTTGGATCAACTTACCAACAATCAAGAGATATGAAGAGATTATTATAAAGATCTGAAGAAAAAGAATTCTTGATAACATAAGGATATTCATACCATAATTTTTGGTAAACTGATATTGCAATTATCAGCGAAGTTTATTTTAGTCTTTTTAGTTTTTTTTTGAATTATATATATTTCAGGATGTCAAATGTCACAAACTAAAACTTCATTGTTTAATTATATTATGCAATTTGATTGGAAAGCTGAATTGATATCCATATGATCTCGAAATAGAAGCTCGATATTTTATTATATCAGGCAATGAAAATATGAGATGAATCCTTTGAGGTTAAATTCCATATGGATGATATGAATTATGGAGAAATTCTTTTATGGAAGGAAATTACACATCCCTAAAGGATTACGATAAATTAATAATGTTCTTTCATTATCTCCACAGAATGAAGCCTATATATCGATTGGCCTGAAATAAATCATCAAAAAGCAATATTTAAAAACTTGCTATGAATAAATTTAATTATGATTGCAGAATTTTGAAATTGAAAGCGAGTATAAATCCAAAATATTTCTCAAATAATTTTATGCGAAAAAATATAGATGCCCTGAATATGCACCAATATTATCAATATTAGGAGCATGATTTGAAAATTATTTTTGGGCATTATCACATCCTATGAGCAAAATAAGTTATGACAAAATTATTTATGACGAATTGTTCTCAGTCATATCAAACTACCCGAAACAATTCTTTGAAGAGAATGGTATATTATCTTATTACTATAGATGTGATCACAGATGTTATGATGGTCATATGAGTGCAATAATAATGAATGAGGAGAATTCTTAAGAATTCATATATGCACCTGTAAATGTGTTAATTGTTCCCAAGAGGAAAAATGATAAGTAGTAAAGACGTTGATCGTCTAAATTTCTATAATGAATTGAAAGGGGTATATATTGGTCTAGTGGAATCGTTAATTGAATGCTTAAAAGCGTATCTTCCTAGACCATCATTTGTAATAATGAAATTGTCTAATTTTATCGAGGAACATGTTATGTAATATATTGTAGCATCTATTAAAGAAGGCCAACTTCTTATCAATCATTACTCTCCATTCGTCTAGAAAAAGAAATCCTATATAAATACTTTTATTACGGGAGATATATTTTAATTGCTCCACCACAACGCATTAAGATAGGTTGACGAAAAGTTGAGAATTTATGTTAAATCTCAATCAATTATTAAATATTTTGTATCATCAATTGAACATATTGAAATAGCATATTTTGCTAGTTGTTGAAATAAAGTTCCCAACATGAGAGGGAGAAAAACGAAAGCTAGAAAGATGAAAAATTTTATGAAATGCATCTGATCCTCGCTTGAAAATTATTTATTTGCAAAACGATTGAAAAGATGCATTCATAGTGACAAAGTCACATAGACCAGCTATAAGTGCTCCTATGTAAATTGATGTCTCAATAAACAAATTACAGTATATATCTACTGGATGCTAGAAACGTAGTAGACTTATAGGTTCCAACTATAGAGGAGTAAAATGAGCAAGTTGGCATTTTTGAAATATTTGATATCCTGAAGATATTAAGCCATTCATGCAAGTATAAGATACAACTAAAAAGTACTACTCTACTCTAAAAGAGTATCAAGAACCTGAATATGATTGAAATTATTGAAAATAAAGAGATCTCACTCAGTTATGTTACTTTACTCTTCAAAAGAGTGGAATTGAAAAGAAAAAAATGATCATGATTAAATATTTGCATATGCAGTAGCTACTTATTATGATGAAAAGCGAGGATAATAAATTGAAGTCCATCTAAAGATGTCGACATAAATAAATTTGGCCATATATACAAAAGACGTAATCTAGACATATCTAAATGTGTTGATCCTTATTGGTCAACACATATTGCATATGGGATTGAGGGGGAGTGTATAAACCAATCCCATATTGCTTGAGAATTTCAAAGGTATTTGCTACATGGTTGTCGAGCTTTTAAACTGCTAATTCTAGTTAGGGAATGGGCTAGTGTATCATGTGGTTATATTTTGTTATGATACTCTTTTCTTGTATAAACCAAGCATTAATGACTTGGAATTAATTATAAGGAGATATGTTTTAATGTGGTGGACACAATTATATTAGCCTAGCAATTTTCGAAAGAATGTCAATTATGTGTCTTATAAATATGAAACATTTCATGAGTTTGATATTTGTATACATGTCATAAAGGATTAGAGATGTTTAAAACATAAATCTCTGGAGAAGTATATTCAAAGCTCTTTATGTGAGCTAAAACATCTCAAAATTGAGTCATATTTGCTTTAATGCAAATCTTCTAAAGAAACGGATTTAATAACCCATATATAAGAGAGACTTATGAAGAAGTTTCATAAAGAAATTTTGATATGATTATTTTGGCTCAGCTTGTAGTTCAATTATTATTTAGATGAAATATTATCCATCAATCATATCGGCAAAACAAATTTTGGGGCTGAAGAGCCCATATATTGAGTGTCTCAATATTTTGATGGACCATCTTGATTTTGTAAAGATAACGAAAAACTATTGGTCCCAAAGTGTCATATATCAATAAATCTTGCTATACTTTATGTGCCGGCACAGCCATCTATTTTTTTATTAGCAAGAGTTAGTTTTGTACCAATAGAAAGGCTTTAGAGGTATTATATAGAAATTTCGTTATCATTATTATCAAGACACTCAAAGTCAAAGTTGATTGAGCATGAAAATTGTTAAGTATTTGTTGGCTCACAATGAGCAATATGTTCTAATATATGCTAAAATTATTACATGCTTATACTCATGAAAGCTCATTGTTATTGTTATCTTCCTGAAGCATGGCAATTTATTGCTGAACAAATGAATGATATGAATTGTTTGAGTAAAGGGAAATTATATTGAAAGTGATTGAGCCTAGCATATAATGCTAAATCCATGCACGAACTCCACAAGAAATATGAAAAAATGCTTATCAAGTTTCTCAAGCTTGGCAAGTCCATCTTAATTGATATCATGTATAATGATATTTGAGAAACTACAAGATTGGCATGTGTATTCAAAGATTCTTCATATGTTTATATGAGAGGGAGTCAAATGACCGTTGTACTCTTTTTCCCTTAGCCTAGGTTTTGTCCCACTGGGTTTCCTGGCAAAGTTTTTAATGAAGCAGCATAAAGTGTATAACAAGAATATTGTATTCTTTTTCCTTCAATATTGTATTTTTTTTTCCTTCGCTAGGATTTTTCTCCTACTAGGTTTTTTTCTAGTAAGGTTTTGATAAGGCATATTCTTAAGAGATGAATATCCAAGGGGAAGTGTTATGAAATTATTAATTATTGCGAATATTCATCTTAAGGTTGGTTTATTATTATTTAAACTCTAGATATGGTTTATAACTATCAGAATTGTTATGAGATAAAGTTGAATAAGCTTAGGTATTTTATCACAATGTAAATTCTAGCCCTATATAGCTTACTCTTGTATTACTCCTATAAATAGGGTTCTCTGTATTGTAAAGTTATGCCAACATCAAGAAAAATAATAAAATATTCTCCCCTCTTCTCTCTATTATATTTTCTCTCTTTTCTTGTTATTTATATTCTCTTTATTTCTGTTATTCATATATCTCTTTTCTATTTTGTAGTTAGTTTTTATAAACAAGAATATTGTACTCTTTTTCCTTCACTAGAATTTTTGTCCCACTGCGTTTTTCCCTAAAAAGGTTTTAACGAGGCATATTCTTAAGAGATAAATATCCAAGGGGGAGTGTTATAAAATTATTTATTATTGTGAATATTCATCTTTGGGCTAGTTCATTATAATCCAAACTCTAGATATGATTCATCATTATCTAGAATCTCACGTGATGTAGTTTGATAAGTTCTATATTTTTATAGTAAATCCCTTTAATTTAATTCTATTATATCATTAATTGGTGGTAAATTGAGCTATTTAATTTAATTTTTGATATGATGTAGATTTGGAAGAAGAATGGCTGAAGTTGAAGCGAAAACGAAGAAATTAGAGCGAGAAAAGGAAAGTTGAACGTTAAAAAATTCGCGAGTTCCAGGGAACGGTGCACGAAATAATTCATGATCGGAGGTCCGAACTCTGAATGAACTGATTCAAGATTCTACGGAGAGCTTGCATCAAGGGCTATAACTTTCTTGGTGGGTTTTTGCTAATTCGAATATGAAGATGAAGTAATTTGCGTTTGAAGATCCTACACAAAAATTGGAAAAAAGATAACTTTTCTTCTAAAGTGGTGGGATCCTTGCTATTATAATAATCAGCCAAGAGGTAAGAGACTTACACGTCCACCAAAGTCTCACATGCAAGAATTAGTAATTTCTCATTCAATTTTGGCAGACCCCATAAGAAGCAAAAACAAATAAAGAAAGGGAAAGAAAGTTTTGCTCTTTTCTCCTTTCTTGATGGCCACATGAAAGAGAAAGGAAAAAAACCAACTTCTTGGCAAAGTTGGTCAAATCCCCCTCACCATATATATAGAACTTACATCCAATTGAAAAAGAGGGAGCGCACAGTGCCGCGTGGAACTTCTCTAGCAAATAGTTTTCTCGTCCTTCTTAAGTTCTTCTAGTTTTCTTAGGACAAATTTTAACTGAAAATTTGTGAGATTAAATTGAGGGAATTTTCAGCAGCTTTTGGAGAAATTTTGGGACAGAATTTTCAGAGATTATTTGTCTACGAACAACAATGTGTTTTCTTGCCTTTAATTCTTTTTTAATTTGTACTTTAAATTTCATTATGAACTAAACCCCTATGATTTGAGATGATAGTTAGTGATTATTTTTTTTTTCATGTTTTAGATTCTCTTGGGATTTATTTGATTATTCGTATTTGTGCTTTATTGCTATTAAATTCTTGGTCAATCACTATTATACTTGTAGCTAATTTTTGTTAGTCAAGATTTATACATTTTGCCATATAAAAATCTTGTAGGTTCTTGTCAGTACGATAGATCAATTTTAATAAAACTAGAAATAATTAATTGTTTCAGGATTGTAATAGATTATTCTACTGAGATAGTCTATACTTTTGTAGTCTCAATCAATTATCCAAGACCTATTAGATTAGTTAATTAGATAACTTGAGTGATAATTTATACCAATGAGATAGGTTATGCCTCAGTAACTTTAGTTAATTAATCTAGGTGAGTTAGAGCTTATAGCCTAATCCCATGAGTTTAATTGGAAATCCTAGAGTTGACAAACATGAATAGGATAATTTCCTAGCTATTACCCTGAATCGCATTTCCCAAAGATTGAAGTCTTGCAATTTTCTTGGTTGATTTATGTAATTATTTTTCTTTTAGTTTATTTAATTTATCTTATTTTTCAATTTTGTTTGGTTCAAAAGTTGTTTTCCTCATCTTAGTTAATTTATTTATTTTCAATTTTCTATTTAGTTTAGAATTTATTTTATTTCTTTTTAATTCCTAGCAATAATCCTGATTCCCCATGGTTCAACCTTTGAGTTGCATTCGTGTGATAAAGAAGATAAATTTTGTGATTTTGTCATTGCTTGATTTAATTGATTTTATTTGGCCATACAACAACGTGATCATAGTTGGACCAATTTATGTATTCTAAGTCTATGCAATTTCTAGCCCTATGTAATTACTCTTGTATTGCTCCTGTAAATAGAGGCCTCTGCATTGTAAACTTGTATTATGTACCAAGTACCAACAATCAAGAGAAACAATAAAATATTCCCCCCTCTTCTCTCTTTTATATTTTCTCTCTTTCTCTTATTATTTATATTCTCTTTATTTATCTTGCTCATATATCTCTTTACTATTTTTAAATTATTTTTATAATAGATTATTTAGGATTTGGATTTATTGAGTCCTAGGATTAGTTTATTGGTTATTTTCCTAGTCTAATTAGGATTAGTTAATTAGACACATTAATATGTAAAGGATTGGTTTAACCAAATCTTATTTAGTTTTAGATTCTAGAATAGCCTACATAAAGGGTGAGAGCTTTTGGTTGTAATGTCCATGCCCAAATTAGAAGAAATGATAAAATTCAGTTTAGTTCTCTCTTCATATTCAAAATAGCCTCTTCCATGTTCTTCCAAAGTGGTATAAAAGCTAGGGAAACATGATGGCTAACGGGATGCATTCGTTTCAATTCCTTCGCTTGACAAAGAATAATTATGATAATTGGGCAATTCATTTGAAGGCTCTTTTTGGCTCTCAAGATGCTTGGGAGATTGTAGAAAAAGGCTACATAGAACCTGATGAAGATACAACCATGAATCAACCTCAAAAGGATGTGTTGACAAGAGCTCATAAAAAAAATCAACAAGCTCTTTCTATCATCCATCTATGTTTGGATGAAGCGATGTTCGAAAAGATCTCATGTGCCACTATCGCAAAGGAAGCATGAGAGATTCTCCAAAAATCTCAAAAAGGAGTTAACGAAGTGAAAAAGGTGAGTTCGAATCTCTCCATATGAATAATACTGAATCTATATCAGATTATATTTCAAGAGCTTTGGTAGTTTCCAACCAATTAAAAAGAAATGGAGAAGATTTGGAAGATGTCCATGTAATGGAAAAAATCGTTCGTTCCTTGCATCCAAAATATAAATATTGTTGTAGCCAAGGATCAAAGGATTTAGATACCATGTCCATCGATGAACTCATGGGTTCGTTACAAGCCCATGAAAAAAGACATAAAAAGAAGAATAAAGATGTCCTAGAAAAGGTTCTTCAAAGTAATCTTACTTTGAAGAAAGAATAAAACTCCAATAACAATGGAGGTCAAAGAGGAAGTGGACAAGGACAAGGACATGGACAAAGAGGGTGAGGGCGAGGACGTGGTGGAAGAGGAGGATTTAATTAATCCAATCAAGAAGATAACAATACACAAAGACCTGGGCGTGGAAGAGGCAACAATTCTGGAAGGTATGATAAGTCATCAATTCAATGTTATTCTTATAAAAAAATTTGGGTACTGTTCTTGAGAATGCAGAAAAAATCCAAAAGTTGTGGCTAAGAAAACAAATTACATGGAGAAACGAGGAAAAGAAGAGATAACTTTGTTGATAGCTCATCGAGGTGAACGCAATGGAGAGGGGACTTCATGGTATCTTGATATAGTAATTAGCAGTCACATGAGTAGAAAAAGGACTATGTTTGCAAAGCTCAATAAAAATTGTTAAGGGCAATGTAAAATTTAGAGACGGCTCTACAACCTATGTAGAAGGCAAAGGTAAAATTCTAATCCGTTTGAAAGATGGCAGACATCGTCTTATTTTTTAGTTATATTATATGCCAAAATTAAAAAGTAATATTTTTAGTCCAGGCCAACTTTTCGAGAAAAATTACACAATTTTATTGGAAGATAAATATTGTGTAATAAGGGATGAAAATATTTTTTTGATAACAAAAGTACCATTGACAAGAAGTGGATTGTTTATGCTAAATATTCAGAAAGATGTAGCAAAATGTCTTAAAGCTTGTGTAAAAGAAAGTTCTTGGCTTTGGCACTTGAGATTTGGACACATAAATTTTAAAAATTTGTCTTTAATGTCAAAAAATAAAATGGTGAATGGATTGCCTTCTATCGATCATCTAGAACAAATCTGTGAAGATTATCTTCTTGGAAAACAAGCTAGAAAAATTTTTTCCAGGAGGCTACATCAAGAGCTAAAAGGGCACTTGAACTTGTCCATACCAATATTTGTGAGCTTATAAATCCAAGTTTTTATGGTAAAAATGAGTACCTTATTCTTGTCATTGATAATTATAGCTGTAAAACTTAGGTCTATTTTTTTTTTAAATCTAAAGCTTTTAAGAAGTTTAAGATACTTAAGGCCCTTGTTGAAAAGGAAAGTGGCCACAAGATAAAAGCCATCAGATCTGATAAAGGGTTAGAATTCACATCAAAAGAATTTGAAAGGTTTTGTGAACATCAAGGTATCGGATGCCCTTTGACAGTTCCTTGATCGTTTCAACAAAATAAAGTTACTGAAAGAAAAAATAGGGTGATTCTTGTGATGATGTGGAGCATGTTGAAGACCAAAGAGATGCCGAAAGAATTTCGGGCTGAAGCTGTTGATTGTGTAATTTATCTTTTGAATCATTGTGCTAGAAAGAGTCTCTCTAACAAGACACCATTAGAAGCATGTTATAAAAATAAGCCCAGCATTAAGCATTTGCAAGTTTTTGCATGCGTGGCCTGTGCTTATGTTCCTGATCAAGTTCGACCCAATCTTGATGACAAAAGCCAAAAACTTGTGTTTATTGGCTACGGCCAACATTCCAAAGGCTACAAGCTCTATAATCCTATTAATGGAAGGATTATAATTAGCTAAGATGTTCAATTTGATAAAGAAGCAAAATGCGATTAGGTCACGAATGAGTAAAAAAGGATAAATTCTTACCTTTGCAAGAGCAAGAAGTAGAAGCAAATAGGTATTCTATCCCTCTAACTCCTACTCCAACTACATCTCCAATTCCAACTCCATCTCCAACTTTAGGATAAGAAAACTCTTTTGCTACAAGTTTAAATCTTGAAGAAAGAGTATCTTACTTTAGAAGTTTGAGTGAGATATACGAGGTAACTCGTAATTTAAATGAAGATCTAAATCTCTTTTGTTTCCATACTGATTGTGAGCTAAAAACATTTAGGATTGGAAACTGATAACAGTGAAAAATGGAGAGGAGCTATGGATGAAGAAATCAAGGCAATCAAGAAAAGTGATACTTGGGAGCTCGCAACTTTACCCAAAGGATAGAAAGACATTGGAGTAAACGGGTTAACAAAATAAAGAAGAATGCAAAAAATGAAGTAGAAAGATACAAGACAAGGTGGGTTGCAAAAGGCTACAGCCAAAGAGCTAGCATTGACTATGATGAGAATTCAAAAGGACAACAGTGAAAGAGTTCAAGAATGCATCAGAACAAAGGAAGTGAAAATAGAGTATGTGAAGGCTCTAGATTAGATTGTCGACATTCTCACAAAGCCCCTCAAGAGTAGCGTGTTCATCCAGTTGAGAGCTTTGCTTAAAGTAACTAGAATCAAATCAAGTTTAAGGGGGATGCTAGTAAATAAACTTGATTTAGGATTTGGATTTATTGAGTCGTAACTGTATTATGATTAGTTTATTAGTTATTTTGCTAGTCTAATTAGGATTAGTCAATTAGACATTTTAATATGTAAAGTATTGGTTTAACCAAATCTTATTTAGTTTTGAATTTCTGGAATAATTTATATATAAGGGTAAAAGTTTTTAATTGTAGATGCCCGAGCCAAATTTAAAAAAAAAAAAAAATTCAGTTTAGTTGTCGCTCTATATTTAAAAAATAATCTCAACCACTTCCTAATAGAAGTAGCATGAAAGTTGATTACGTGGATCAAATAGTCTGTCAGGCACTTTGAGAAGCCATCAAGCCAAGAACAAGTAGTTATATAAATTGTTGACATAGTAGACAAACCTTCGCAGGCACCCTTTATCCCGTCACCAGTGTATCCAGGAGGACATGAACATCTAAAACCTCCGGGGAAGTTATGGCAAATCTCACAATTATTAATTTCAGGATCCTCACATTCATTAATATCTGGAAAATAATTAAGTAACATGAAAGTTAATTAGTTGATCAAGTAGTCAGTCGTGAGGGAGAGAGAGAGGGAGAGATAAAGTAGTTGAAAATAAATTGTTAATAACAGACGACAAACCTTCGCAGCCTGGATCAAGGTAAGGATTTCCCTTGTACCCTTGAAAGCATTTGCAAAGATACCCTCCTAAGCCGGTGTTCGAGACCACGCAAACACTATTTGCTTTACACGCATAGTCGCCTTTTGAGTTTTGGGCTGCTTGGCAACTATTAAAGTTCCCAATCGCCCAGTCTAGCACTACGTGAACAGTGTCCTCGATTCTAGCCATTAACGTCGAATCATTGAGATCTTGTGCCCCGAGGAACTTAAAACTATCTTGCTCACCAATAAAGGCGTAACCACAAGGATTGAAGGAGTGGACCTTGGTGTGGTTGTGGAAAGTTCCGAGGGTAATCTGATAGTACCTTTGGTCCTTTGTTATAGGAACTTCACAACACCCATTTCCAGAACAAGACCCAGGCCTCACGTCCTCTGCTTCGGAACATGACGATACGCATCCGGTGTATTTTATCCAATCCCTGTCACCAGTATAACCAATGTCATCGCAGCCGATGGCGAAGAACCTGTTTGCGTCTGAGTAGGAGTATGGGCTTCGTTTTAGGTCAATCCATGAGCCCAGAGCCTCAATCGTTATTCCTCCTGATTCATCGTAGCACAGTGTGGCAACGACAGTTTCAACGCGTACATAGTTATCTGATATGTCATACAACGGGATGTGACCCCCCCGTAAAAAGGCCTTTGGAGGGTTGAAAGAAGAGTTGCAGTAGATTTCGAACCGAGGTTCTATACTACAATCTTCCCCTACGCCAAATGGGTATGGAACTGTCAGGTCTCCGCAATTCCTTGGGCAGTGAGGGTGCTTGGTTATAATGGGAGCTTTTAGTATAGAGTGACTGTCTGTTGTTTTGGTTGGGGCGGCGGCGGTGGTACTAGTCTCAGACGTTGCGGCGCCTGCGGCTAGCGTCAACATTAGCTGCAGACACATGAAGAACCGGATGGGAACGTGCGGAAGCATCGTCATGTTTGAGTTACTTATGATGAATGAGGCTGGGCTACCTATCAGCAGTAGTGGGAGGATAAGATATATGGCGAAAAGAGATCAATGGCTTCTGGAACACCAAATATATATTTGTAATTAGACTGATACTGGTATATGCTTGTTTGCGGTGCAACTATATATATATATATATATATATATGCAGCTTACATTCATTTGGTCTTCGAAGACTTATTGACTTGTTGCGTACACAACACTACGCGGTAACATGTCGCTTTCCTCGTGGACCAATCTCGTTTATTATAAGTTAGGAACAACTATAGGCACCCCAACCCCCCTAAAGATTAGTGCATCACTCTTTCCTTTCTAATGCCCGGTTTGTTTTTAAAACTTAAAGCCTTCATATATTGGGTGCCGTGTGATATCATATCTATGATTAATTCTTTAATTTTTTTAGTAGTTTCTGCGCGCGGACTTAATTTGACATGGGTGTGACTGTCATTGATTTGCCAAACCACGTTCATGAAAAAGTCTAAGAGGGTGTTTGGTTTGGCTTTTTTTTTTTTAGGCAAATTTATTTAAAATCTAATTTAAGCTAATAAATTTGTTTTAATTAAAAATATATTTTTTTAAGTGGCTTAAGTAGAAAAAAGAAAGTTCTCCAATCCTAAATTTTACTTTTTATGACTTTAAATACTTTAAAAAAATAAATTTGATCAAATCATTTACTATCTTATCCTTACCTTTTTATTTTTATTACTAAAATATCTTTACTCTTTTATCTTATACTTACCTTTTAAATTCTATTTTAATATCCTTAATAGTTATTTTAAACATATAACTTATTTTTTAACCCACTTTAATTAAACATGTAAAGTTTTATATATGATGGTTTTAAAATTTTCAGCTTACACAGTAAAGTTTCTAATATGAGATTTTGACATTGATTGTGTTTCAATGATATTGTTGTTTCCTGCTTGCTTGCATGACTTGAATATTGATGGCAAATAAAGGAATAATTTTATGCAGTTATTACCATAAAAGTATATAAACTGTCATTTTATGCTTGGCATATATTTGTGCAAGTATAAGCAAATTATATGCATAGATTAAATAATACAGGATATGGTATTTTTCATACACCTTCGGGAACTTCTTATGAAGCTTGAAAAAAGCTTCATTGAGGTATTGTAAGTTGAAGGAATACAATGTATATATGCAATTATGTTTCAGTAATTTATAGTATTCTTTTTATTTCTGCTATATCCGGTTAATGATCGTTGTTTGCGAGTATGCAAATAAAGTTCATGTGAACTCACATAGGCCTAAAGTTTCATCTCGAGATATACAATTAAATGCTTCTTTAATGAAGTGGCTTCGGTTAGAAGCATTAAAGGGGATTTATGCCCGTTAAAGTTTAAGAGTTTCTTCTAAAACATAAAGGGGATTTCATCCCGTATAGGGTCTTTAAGACCATAAAGTGGCCGATTGTGGAAATTGACATATTCATCATTGTAGTTGGATTACATGTGCCAAATACCACACTATACTTTATCACACCATGGAATCCATGTTGATGAGGCATTAATATTTGTGATCATAGAGGTTCTATGCCAATAAATGGTAGAATAATTGCTTGACATGAATGTCCTTGTTGGACCAGATTCTGTATTGAGACGTTTTTAGGTGGCCACTAAAGTTGAGTTCAACCCGAGAGTCTTTTTGCGAAATACAACTTTTTAATATAAAACTAATCAGTGTTGCCTAAGTGGGAGACTGTTGGAAATTTTTATTAAAATTGTGGGCTGCCACTGATTGAGATATTTTATGCTTTCAAAAAAATGGGTTGAGGTTGACCGGTAAAGGCCAAAATATTGTTTTTTGTAATTCGTTTCAGTTGGGCTTAGGTCCATCTCATGAATATTATTATTTTAGTGGTGTGATCTGCAAGGTGTAAAGCCTACTAAAGTTTTGGGGCACCTTGATTGGGGGGCCCAATAAAATTTTTAAGACTTAGCCCTCTCTCCCATCCAGAGTACTAATAATCTACAAATATGCTATTAGGGTTGGCTTGTCTCATTGATAGCCATCATACAGAAGTTGGAGAGGGAGAGGAAGCCCCTAGTCTAGGCGTATCTACCACAACACGCTGCTACAGTTTTATTGTAGGATTCGCAGGATTATCATCGTAAGAAAATTGTTAACGGTTTCAAATCCAGGTGCACCTCAAGAATAATATATTTAATTTATTAGTGTAGTGTTTTTATTCCTGGTATTAGATCTAGTAAATTCTAACACATAAAGCATTATTTGAAAATAATTTAATTTATGAGGGAAAATAAATAAGACTAAGAGTTAATAAAGAATTTAGAATTTAAGCTAGGAATCATTATAAAAATATCATTTTCTTTGTAATTAAATATAAAAATTGCATCCAAGAAAAATAGCAATTAATCTTTCATACGTCTTTTACCCACTAAAGATTAAAGTCGTAGACAACTACATGAGATTGACCGCAAGTTCAGTAGTTCCCAACGCGACGGACGACGAGGACATCTTGCCGTGTGGTCCGGGGAAAGCAGAGGGAAGACCTTTTCTTTTCTTTCTTTTCCTTTTCAAGTCCCATCCTGTCTTAATCAATTTGGATACTCTCTAATTATTCTTCCTATTGGATACTCTCTAATTATTCTTCCTAACTCCTACTGCTTAAGTTCTTGGGCAATATCTGAGCCAAAAAAAAAAAAAAAGGAAGTTCCTAAGTAATAAGGTGGACTAATACCACTTGGCCAACAAATGAAAAAAGTTATGAATAAAATATATATGTAAATAACAAAATATATCGTCTGCATGTCAAATAATCTGATATCAAAATACTTTTTAATCTAAAGTTTTATTTACTGGAGGTCCATGTCGCAAGAAAATTTTGAAGAAAAGAAAAATCTCATGTGTTCTACCTTTTCGTTTTTCATCACATCCCAGCAAAGTAAAATCATTCATAACTACATTAAATGGTACGTAGGACTTAATTGTAACTAAGGTTGCGAATGGTTTGTCTATTTTCTATTCTCATTTTTCAGTTTTTATTTTTTATTTTATTTTCTAAAAACAGCTTTCATTTTCTGTTTTTCAAAATTTAGAAAATGTATTTGGTTAACAAAAGTTTTTTTTTATGTTTATTTATAAAATTGCCACCTTATTTGCTAAAATTTTTAGATATATTTACAAAAATTACCACCTTATTTTCTTAATTTTTTAAAGTAATTTGCAAAATTACCACTTTATTTTTTAAATCCTTTAGAGTTATTTACAAATTGCCACCATGTTTTCTATATCTTTAGAGTTATTTACAAAATTACCACTTTATTTTCAGATAAAATACTTTTTTGACGTTTTCTGATTTCTTAGAAAATTGTATTATGTTTTTTTGAAAATGAAAACGAAATTAGTTAATCAAATGAATTTTCTATCCTAATTTTCATTTGTTATGAAAATAAAAATAGAAAACAAGTAAACCAAACGCACCCTAAATTTCTCACGCAATTGCTGATTAGTGGAAGAAAATTTTCAATTATTTCCTTTTCTCTCAGCTCTATATTAGTAAATTCAGTCATATGTTTGGTAGGGAAAATTCAGGAAGAGAGAATGAGAAAGAAAGAGAATCGCTAATTAGTACTGAAACTTAATTTTCCAAGTACATCCGTACTAGAATTAAGGAGCTAGATGATTGATATGATTTCGAAAAGTTAAAAAAAAAGACAGCAACATATCCTTATTGCAGGGTGGACTAGGGAGTAATTATCAAGTTGTTGAGACTAATTTTTTAGCGACCTAAATTTAAATTTAATGAGAAACAGGATTGAATTTAGATTGGGTCAAGCAAAAAAAAAATCTGCGGGCTGGAATAATTGTCATTACACATACATGACTCACTTGCATGTCTCTCTTAATTTATGGCGTAAGAGTAGAGGAGAAGAATTAATGGCAATGACGTGTGGGTCAATCTCGTACAACGATCCAGAACTTCATATGTACTGACAGATAATTGAGAGACGAAATTGGGTAGTGATAACAAGGCCAGGGCTCATATCCTTAATAATAATTTTCCAAAAAATATATATCCAGGCCTACAAAGACTTAGGCTGTTGACTTAGAGCCCTAATAGCCTCTTTGGAATAATCTTATATAAAATCTGAAATTTGATAAGTATCTTATCTAATAGTTATTTTATAACAATAAGTGTCTGATACAACAAGACTGTTTGATTTGTTAGCTGAAATGCTGTTATAAATTACTTTGATAATAATGTTATCAATTTTGATTTATGTTATTTTAATTTTATAATTAAATAATAAATTATAAAATATAAATATTAATTAATTTTTATTTTTGTTTTAAAATTTTTAAAATTTTGAAATTTTAATTTTTAATATTTAATTTTTAACATGTTTTATTTTTTATTTTTTTTAATTTTTTAGTTTTTAAATTTTAAATTTTTTATTTTTATTTTTAATCTTTAATTTTTTATTTTTATTTTAAATTTTTTAATTTTCTTTATTTTTAATTTTTTAATTTTTAATTTTTTTCTATCTGATAAGATATAATATAAGATATAAGTACTCTAAACCTAACTTGTTTTTTATAACTACAAATAAGACATCTTATGAAAAGTATCTTATAAGTATTTTATAATAAGTGGATAATAAACAATCTTTTTCACATAAGTTATCAAATAAGATAAGTGTCTTATATTAAGCTCCAAACAAACACAGCATAAGTCCTTTATCGAAAAATTTTTTTTTACCCTATTTTTTTAAAGGCTTCGAAAATTAATCTAAAATTTTGAATGGGTTTGCAATTATAGACTCTTCGAGTTTTAGAAGTTCGATTTCGAACTTCTAAAGTTCGAATAACCATTGGGATTTCCACAAAACAATAATCTGAGTTTGAAAATTCGACAATGAAGATTGGAAGTTCGTTTCTGAGAAACTTGTTTTTTAAAATCCGATATTGAGTTTCTAAACTTCGACTTAACAATTTTGAATTTTCAATTCCCATTTCGAACAACGGAAGCTCGATATTGGCCTTCAAAAGTTTGATTGCGAGTTTATCAGAATAATGGATAAAGCATACAGGTAGTTTTTGAACTTTCAAAGTTTGATTGCGTGCTTCTCGGAATAACTGTTGCATTAGGTTGGTGACAGTGTAATAAAAATGTTACTCAGGAATTCGAAGTCGAGTTTTGAGAACTCGATTGTCGGACTTCAAAAATTCAAAATACGAAAATCGAACTTCCAAAGTTCAACATCGAGCTTTAGATCCTCGATTTGAACTTCCGAAGTTTGGCATTGAGCTTTAGATCCTCAATTTCGAACTTCAGAAGCTCGAAATGTTTCCTATATATACCCGATCCCCGCATTCCCTCTCTCATTCGAAGAAATCCTCCTCTTCAACCCCTTTCTGGTCTCTCTCACATATATTCTACCCAAACCGAAAGCTACAAAAAAAAAAAAAAAAAACTCCACATCCTAGGATTTGCCTATATCTTGTAAGTTTACTGTTTTTTTTCCCTTTTGTATCGGATTTATATGTTGTAATGTTTTTGTTTGTTTAATTTATATGTTGCTAAATATATTAAATTTACTTAATTAAATTGTTATTGTGTTTGCACATAATTAATTATATTTGTTGTTTAATTACTTACTTTAGTTTTTTTTTCATGGTTTTAGTAATTTAAATTTATGATAGGCTAAAAATTAAATAGTAACTGACATTAGGGTTTTTAGTTGTGTTTTATGATTAATTATTCGATTATCAATCATTTTATGATGATGTGATATATTAATTATTGTGCATATAGTTAGTATGAATTTATAAGTATTAGAAAATTTAGGTACTAATTTATTTAATTAGTATGAATTTAGAAAATTAAAATAATATGAATTTATAAAAAATGAGAAAATTAAAGTTGTAGGCATATAATTAGTAACTAACATTAGGGTTTTAGTGGTGTTTTATGATGAATTTTAGTGGTGTTTTATGATGAATTATTCAATTATTAATACTTGAATAATGAAGTGATATATTAATTAAATATTAAAGTTGTAGTTCTAAACTAATTATTATGAATTTTTTAAAATTAAAATAATATAAATTTATAAAAATGAGAACATTAAAATTATAGAGCATATAATTAGTAACTGACATTAGGGTTTTAGTGGCATTTTTTTATAATTTTTTGTTGAAAGACAATAGTTTAATTTATATGTTGGTAAATATATTAAATTTTGGAATAGTAATTGTTTATGTGTTTGCATGTAATTAATTCTATTTGTTGTTTAATTAGTTACCTTTAATTTTTTTTATTTTATAATTTTTTGTTGAAAGACAATAGTTTAATTTATATGTTGGTAAATATATTAAATTTACTTAATTAGATTGTTCATGTGTTTGCACGTAATTAATTCTATTTGTTGTTTAATTACTTACTTTTAGTTTTTTTTATTTTAGTAATTTAAATTTATGAATATTAGAAAACTAAAGTTGTAGTTATATAATTAGTAACTGATGTTAGGGTTTTGGTGGCATTTTATGATTAATTATTCGATTATTAATAGTTTAGTTTAGAAAAATATTAGAGTTTTTATTATGTATTGTGTTCATATCTTATAATATTTATTTTTATAATTTGCTTAATGATCATAGGATCTATGACTCAACCGCCTCCTCACAATAGTTTAGTTTTATGCTATTATTATGACCACTGGGTGAATTATTTATCGTCACCTCGATAGTTATAAGAGCACTAGGTTTATAGGAGTAATAGAGAGTTATTCCAATTGACGAAGCATCCCACCATGCAGATGGCTTTGCTTAGAGCCAGAATTTTTGAATGTTATATGGCGTGCTTCTATCAGGTTGACAATCCATTTATTACTGCCCTGATTGAGAGGTGGCAGCCAAAGACACATACCTTTCGTTTGCCTGTAGAAGAGGCCAGGATCACCCTCGAGGATGTCACCCTTATATTGGGGATTGCCTATTGTTTGCAAGGTTATCCCGATACCCGACGATATGAGTCAGACTCCGGAAGAGTGGCGAACGCGTATTTATCAGTATATGGGGGTGTATGTAAGTTTGGATAAGATCATTGGAAATCCAATTAACATACCCCATCTGAGGGATCTGTACGTGGCGGTAGGCACTCTGGAGAATCCCACTGAGGGGGAAGCGGAACGACGGACACGTTTGTGGATAGTTTTGTTTTTTGGTACCTATATGTTTACTAATACAATAGGGAATAAATTATCCTTACATGGTTAGACATTTTGATTGAATTTGATCAAATCAGTGATTAGAATTGGGGCGCAATATCCCTAGTGCATCTGTATAAATGGCTTTGTAAGGCTTGCTGCCGTGATTGTAAGGGCATGTACGGTGCCGTGATACTCATTCAGGTATTACCCTTAGTCATCTCTTTGTTGTTAATGATTTTTTAAAATGTATTCTTTCTTATAAAATAGTTGTCTCGTGCAATGCAGTTTTTTGCTTGGGACAGGTTCACGGCCTTTAAGCCCACACTGGGCGAGCAGATAGATGGTCACCATCACAGAGCTGGGATGGCCTTTGACCCTCAATTTCCATTGTCGGGCCCGCCATGCGGTTACATGTTTTTTGCGATGAAAGATATGAGGTGGGTCGCGGGCTCGGTGGGTTTGAACGAGGTGCGGGACATGATTGATCATTTGCAGCCTTGCGAGGTTCGGCAAATTTTACATCTCATATTCGCACTTATTCTTTTTAATTTTTGGTATTTGTTTTATAAATTACTTCTAATTGGTTTTTATGTTCGCAGTTTATTTGGCAGCTATTCGAGCGCGTCTTAGGGGTTTTGCCACATTATTGTCCACTAAACACGGAGGCATGGTGAGCATGAGTGCCCCTAATCGTTGGTAGGCGAGTCGAGTGGCATCATCTTGACCGGATACTTTGGCATGCGGCAGACCATTCTTGAAAATCCACCAACGTGGTAGAAACATAGGGATGGGGAAGAGAAGATAATAGACGCAGAATATAATGGCGCAGTTGACATGTGGGCAAATTGGCAAAACACTGTTGTTGAGACGGAGTTAAAGGACTTTCTCGATCCTAATGCACTTAGGGCGTACATGGGATGGTATCGAGGGATAACCATACGACACGTCAGACACCGAGGGACTAGTCATACGAATGACGCCTATGCATACGAATGACGCCTATGTTGCATCAGCTCACGATGAGAATAGTCTGGTTAACGAGATATCCTATGTTTCAATGAATTTGCATTAAGTTGACAATAATGAAATATATATTTACATTAACTATAACTTTTTGTTTAGGAAGCTTAGCATGTAGTTAACCATTCTGGCAATATACTACAGCAGTACGAGATGGGCGACCTGCAAGTAAATGTGGCTAGTTTTGAGGCCGTGATGAGTCATCTACAAGTGCTGCAAATCAAAGGCCAGGGCGTACTTCAGCAGCCCGTGATGAGTCAACTGATCCTTGCAATTTGACGCAACTCTAATTCGAACTTCTAAAGTTCGTTCTGCGAGATTCCCTGCCCCTCTATCACATCCTATCACATCGTTGCAAAGAATCTTGCTGGAAACCCTCATTCGAACTACGGAAGCTCGAAATCTGATGACGAAAGCTCGTACTCGAACTTCTGAAGTTCAAAGCTTAAAATCGAACTTCCATAATTCGACATACGGCAAACCAAACATCTAAAGTTTGAATTGTCAGGTTCCTATCAAGGAGCAGATTTTTGAGCTTTTCAAGTTCGAATAAGAATTTTAGAAGTTCAAAATCGAACTTCTAACACTCGAAGAGTCTATATTTGCGAACGCTTTAAAAAATAGGGTTAAAAAAATTATCTGTCCTTTATCCAATCAAAAGAAAATAGAAAATTAAGAAAAAGTGAGATAATTAATCGAAAGGGAGTTAGTTTTATTGGAGTAGTGATTGGTTGTATGTAAATGTTATAATACTTGTTATACTTCTTATATTTAAATTATTTTTTATGTCATTCTCCTTGGAACAATCTCAATATAGGTCATGTTTGAAAACCAAATGGCTATGCTTAATTATTCCGTATAAAACATAGTGCCATCCATCACATCTTGGTTGTAGCGTGCTTTTGAAAATTTTTGAAAATCAAACACACTGAGAAGACAGATGGATACTCAATCACCCCTGGAAACACGCGAAAACGTGCTAGAAATGATGTGAGACGTTTGGTCATGGGAAGACTTATGCTGTGTTTGTTAGAGACTAATAAGATACTTATCGTATTTGATGTCTTATTAGAAAAGTAATGTTTGTTTTAGACTTTTGATAAGATGCTTATTATAAGACATCTTATTTCTAGTTACAAAAAATAGGATAGCAATACCATGCTTATTGCTTATAAGACAGCAAGGGACACATTGGGAATTCTTTTAAAGTTTAATAAAATTCTTTTATTCCCATAATACCCTTCTTTTAGCTGGCAATAGCTCTCTCTCTCTTTTCTTTTTTCCTTCAGTAGATGCATTCTTTCTCTCATTTTCATGTCTTCTTCAACTTCTTCTCTCTCTCTCTCTCTCTCTCTCTCTCTCTCTCTCCTTTGTATATGCATCTATCAACTAGGGCAAGCAGCTAAAAGCGAAATGTGGGGTATAGTACTTTTGTTTCTTCTTCTTCTTCTTCTTCTTGTTTGTATGTGTGGTCATAACCTTCAGCTCTCTCTGCATTGAGAAGCTAATAAAAGTTAACAATTTTGAAAAGAAATTGATGTTGTAAGAATGTAAATTGCTTGCTAATGTTTTAAGTTGTAGCACAATGATTAATGTGCTAACAAATATGGGTTTAATTGGGAATGCAAAGAAGTTGTTTGATAAAATGCCCGAAAGAGAAATAGAAAGTTGAGGTTCTAACTTTATAAGGTTTTCATTTTATTGTGCGTTAAAGGCAGCTTTGTTATATGAAATTAACTTTCCCAAGTCAATTGAATCAGTATCAATTAGTATGTATATTGAGTATAGAGCTACTTTGTTTAAAAAACTATTCTTAGAGATGGCAAATTCAAATTTGTTTTGTTAGACCAATATGGTTTATTGTTAAACTTTTTAACAGTGTTGATAGGGATTGTTTAATTTCTTTAACCGAATTCATGAACATGATACGATTCCTTGGAACTTAATGATTTGTAATGATATTTGGTCTTAAAAAAAAGAATAGGTTTTGTAAACTTTAATAATTTGTTTAATATTCTTTATTTTATTTTATACTTTTATTTATCATTATCAATTTTAAGTTATTTAATTAATAATAATAATACTAATAATAATAATAATAATAATAATAACAATAACAATAACAATAACAATAACAATAACAATAACAATAACAATAAGAATAACAATAATAATAATAATAATAATAATAATAATAATAATAATAATAATAATAATAATAATAATAATAATAATAATAATAATAATAATAATAATAACAATAACAATAATAATAACAACAACAACAACAAGCATGGCGAATAGTTTTATTAACTCTTCTGCAAAGGTTGAAGGGCATTTTAGTCAAGTTAATTTATTTAAGCATTTCAAATTGGTTGATAATCCTTGTAATCCAAGCAGTCTTATGAAATCAGACACTTATTTCATATCAGACACTTATAAGATAAGATACTTATCAAATTTTAGATTTAAGATAAGTCTATTCCAAACGACCATTAGTTGGGTCAATTATTAAGACCTTTCATTTCTTTGAATTCTCTTTCATCTTCCATTTCTTCATTTCTACTTACATGACTTTTTATTTCTGGAACCCATCTAAATAATGTGTGTAGTACAAAGTTCTGTTGATATAATTCGCTAAATTATTCCCCAGCAGAAGCAGAGGAAAGGACGATTCATACTTGTTTGCTTCTAAGCATTTGGTCTAGGTGGGAGTTTTCCAAAAAAAAAATGCAAATTTCGATTTATGGATCTCTAAATTTAAGAAATCAAAATAAGAGGATCGAACCATTTCTTCTAACTCTTTTTCAAATTCGAGAAATGCTGGTTGATAGTAGGTGGCTCACTTTTTCTAAGTAATGGGGGAAGGACCAAAACATGTCACGTCTACACTATTCACCAGCCCTATGGCCTAGAGAGCAAGGGGACTAACTATGTGGCATAATTCCGCATTAGGCCCTCAAAGGTGGCCCAAACAGTGGTAGGACAGGTCAACAAGCCTAAAGCCACTCAAGCCGTAGGCTCGCAGAAGGAAAAGAATTAAATAAAGCATGTCGAAGCATAATAAGGAAGAATTATTTATGAAGAAAGGTTATGTAAGAGAAGGGAATATTGACTTACTTATACATAGCATGCAGGCGCAGTCTATAAATGAGGGAAGGAACAAATGCTAGAGGCACGATGAATACACGTATTCACCGTCCGTCCCTTCCTCCCTCCCTCCCCTTATACAATTCTTCATCTTCTCTCTTCACTAGACAAGACCGATATCTTACCCCCAAAAGAGAGAGAGAGAGCTTTGAGCTTGAACCCTAATTGTAGAAATCTCCTTTACATTTCCTTACTAGAATGAAGGAGCTAATTAATCCACACGATTGCGATCATTAGAAGTTTGAAAAGTAAAACTAGAAAAATAACACATTATACGTATATATAATAACACATTATTTTTTCTTTGGGTTGTGCGTCGGGTAAGGGAGAAGACCAAAATATATGTTATATGTATACATAATGTGTTATATATATACGTAAGTATACACACACACATATATATACATATATATGTATATGTATATGTATGTATGTATGTATGTATGTATTAAAATAAATGCATAAATAAATAGATAAAACAAAATTAAACTTTTGTTGTAGCAACTATTACACACAAGAACATTACTCTAGTAAACTAAAAAAATTTAAATGTAACAAAAAACTAAAATAAATAAAAAATAATACAATAAGAAAAATAGGAAATAAAAGAACTAATGCAAAATAGAAAATAAAATAAGTGAACTAATACAAAAATAAAAGAAAATTAAACCAAAATAAAATCAACGAGAAAAACTTGCTTGGGATCTCCTTGGATGTCGTGGGTAGGGGTAAGGTTACAAGGTAGATCGATGAGGGTAGCGGTTACAGGTAAGGGGTGGGGGTAAGGGCACATGGTAGGGGTGGGGTAGGGTGGTAGGTGACAAAGACAAAAAGGTACATAGCATCGATTGACTGACCTATCTATTGCACTAGGTACCTCGATACATTCACTCTACAAACTTTGGGTCTAGAATTAGAAGTCAGTAGGTTGCTATTATGCATAGGGTGGACCGAGTTCTTTAATTGAAGGCACACACATACGTGAATCTTACTAGAGAATTTATGAGTTTCTTTGCATTTCATTATGTGGCTAGTCCTGAACATGAGGAGTCACCATTACTTTTCGACTTATGAATCAAGAGTATGGTCTGTCTTTCTACACCTTTAGCAACATTTTTCACTTTCTTCTGCATGGCACACAACTTGTCAATACTACACAATTAAGGATCACACTTGTGTGGAAGGAGTTTACCAATGAGACACAGTATGTTAATGGTAATGCCAAGTCTAACAAGCTCATAAACCTCACACATTGTTACTTACACTGAGTTATAAGTTACACAATTTTAGGACAGCACGATGACATTGGACAAGTCAATGCCGATGGATTGTTCTTCATATGGGCCATGGAAAAGGGGATTAATTATTACAATATAATTAAATAATGTCAGACTTCACCTTAATTTTGTTAGAGTTGGCAGTGGGGCACAGCCCTGCTCTACTCCCTCGGAGTACCATTAAGGTTGGGGTGTGGTTTTTGTTAAAAAGAACTCATACCAGGGGTAGGGTAGGGTTTTTTTCCTTTCCCTGGTACCGGGACGGGGTAGGGCCTGGTCAGGGTTTAATAGGCCTACCCTACCCCAGCCCGGTATATATCTTTTTTTTTATTTTTATATATTTTTTATATACATATATACATATATAATATATTTAAGCTTTTCTATCAATAATACTTTGTTGCAGCCTAGTGAAGCATTTAGATTACTTCAAAGACCCAAGCTCGAGTCTTTTAACATGTTTTGCAAATTGTTTTTTGGGCTCTTAACTTATTTTGTACTCGTATATACATAGACATATAAAACATAAAAACCCTAAACATAACCCACGTCCCTCCTCTCCCTACAGCAGCCTTTACCCCTTTCAGGCTTTACCCCTCTGCCCTAACCTTCTACCCTTTATAGTAGCGAGGTCTGCCACCCCCCATCCTTACACCTACAATGGCTCACAAATCACACAATCCCCCTACTCCTGCAAGGTCGCTGCTAAGTCCTAAATTTTTCTTAATTTTGTAGCAATTTGTGCTTAGTCTTTGGATTATATGCTTCCTAATTGGTGACATTTCATGTGTTTTACATGTTTACACTTGGAAAAGGCAAATCAAAGCAATATATATGGATTTAGGGAGCTTTTGGGCACAAATTGAGCGATGAAGGAATTGACGTGACCTTTAGTTATGACCATGCCAGGAGCTACATGAGAATTGCTGTCAATAGATGTCTGGAAGATATTTTGGAGATTTCTTGAAGAGAAATTAATTGCTTATTAATGTAATTTAATTCTAGAAGGAAAGGATTTATTTTGGAAGAAATTTATTTTGATAAGGACATATTTTGTGAAACTTATCTTATCTTTTTGGCTAGCATTAAAGAGTTACCATATTATTTAGGAACCCTTAAGGTCATATAATTTCCTAGTGCCTCTACAGGGACAATTCTACTATTATTCAGACTTTATTTTCCAGCAAATATTATTTTCTTTTTTTTTTTGCTAGGCAAGTAAATATTATTTTCCTTTCTAGGTGCTTCAAAGCTTGTATGGATTGCTAAACATCTTCATCTATCCAGGGATTCATCCAAGTTCGAGGTTCTTTATAATCCGTGAGATCTAATTGATTTTCTTCTCTTGTTTATTTTTTCGGTATTTATATGTTTTTTGCTTTAAGAATTAATGCTATAGTGTGATTATTCAATTTTGCACGCAATTGATTAATTGCTAGATAGTAGGTGGCCAAATTGATTAGATAACTAATCTAATTAAAATAGTGGTGAACCGGGTTCCCGGGAAAACGTATAATCTAATTGAGCGATTGCCGTGAAAAAATTGACTTTTAGAATCAGAGAAGTCCTCTTTATTTCTTTTATTTCTTTTTCTCTTTGTTTTCTTTCTTCTCTTACAGATTGAGGACAACGTGCATGATAAATGTAGGGGAGTGTACACTTTGCTTTGTGATTTTTAGTTTACTTGTATATTATTTTTCTTAGTAACTAGAGTCCTGTGAAGTTAAGATTAGCTCTTAGTTTTTTGTTAATATGTCAATTAGTTCCTTTGAGTCATGTTTTTCTTTTAATTTTCATAAAAGAAAAAGGGAATTTTTTTAAAACAAAAATTCTAGGGTCTTTGAGTCTCTTGTGTTTTAATTGTGTGTCTATAATCTAACTGAGTGATTACCGTGAGAGAATTGACTTTTAGAATCAAGTCATTCTAGAACTATAGTGTTGCCTTTAGATAAACCTTATGGGCGTAGACCGTCTAATAGGCAAGGGTAGTAATTGGAGAGAGAGTGCAGAGTTCTCAAACTGTTACCAACCCTGAAAGGAAGGATTAGGTTATTAGGCCGTGCTAACGACTATAATTCGTTTATCGAGAAGAACGAGAGTCATCCTTGTATCTAGAATCGGATTTGTAGGCCCAAATGAGAATTATACCATAGGCTTGATTCCACAATACTTGAATCTCTTTAATTGTTATTTCTCTAAATTTTATTTACAATTTTAGTACTAATTTCGTAATTCATTAGTTTATTGTTTGATTGTTTTAAGTTGGCGTGGTCTTGAGCGTAACCTCGTCTAAGGTGACTGTCAATCTTTATTTTCTAGAATTATATTTTCTTTGTTTATTGCATTAACCCGCCTTCCCCCCCCCCCCCAAAACCTTCGTAATTCACTTGTTTGATGGATTTGGCATAATTTTATAATTATTACACGGTCTCTATGGGTTCGACCTAACTCATCACTTGCACAAATTACCAGGTACGAGTTGGAATTTATTTTTGGTAGTTTCGACACCTACCAGTTATCAACCCCATCATCACCCCTCCTAGTGAGGTCGCGACCATCTCTCTCTCTCTCTCTCTCTCTCTCTCTCATTTTTTTGGTTGTGCATGTTCTATTATCTTTTCTTATAGATCTAATATTTTCCATCTTCAGTTTTTTCTAGAAATTTTGTTTTTGGTATGAGATTCTAATATTCTGGTTAGTCCCAAAATTTTCAAATTTGGGACTGTGGCATATAATCCCAGCATGGATTCTTGGCAAAGATGGTAAAAATTTGACTAATAATAATTTTCGAAAAGAATGAGCTAACGCATTCTTTGGTATGCTATCCATTATCCAAGTTTCACAAGTTTGGTTTTTTATTCTTCCAATTTTTAGTAGATCTTTTTGTATTTTTTAAATTCCATTTATTTGTTTTTCTATATTTTTTGTAGGCCGTTTAGTATTCTTTTTCTAAAATCTCCAAAAAAAAAAAAAAAAAAAGAAATGGACAGAGGCCTTATGGGGGCTGGATGGGGTTTTCCAAATCGAATAGGGGCGAAGATGGTGTCCAGGGATAACCCCAGTACCAGGTATAGAGTTGGGGTCGAGGGAGGTAGTATTTTAAAAGGTGCAGGGTAAGGATATGCAAACCCCACCCCTATCCCGCCCTATTGACTACTCTAAATTTTATCACTCAAACATCACCTCTTATATTTTTATCTAATATAGCATATTGAAAGAACTTCTTTTTTTATTTCTTTATCTTATTTTCATATATTAATTGGATATAAAATTGTACTTCAATACTTAAAATAAAGTGTATATATAATATTACTCTTCTCCGGAACTTAGTCACACACCACATTATGAATACTGTGCAGGACGTTGAAGGTATCAAAATTTGTCGGAACCTTTTTGTATGTAA
The DNA here is from genome assembly GCA_028554755.1 of Cordia subcordata. Taxonomy (NCBI): domain Eukaryota; kingdom Viridiplantae; phylum Streptophyta; class Magnoliopsida; order Boraginales; family Cordiaceae; genus Cordia; species Cordia subcordata. The sequence continues at coordinate 5,803,129 of JAPTOF010000025.1, read as the reverse complement.
ACGAGTGGTAAGGATACCATTCACCTTAAGTTATGTGCACGGGTATAGCATGGCATACTCGTTTACAACATTTATATTATATGTTCATAATTTTATATTATATATTCATCACTTTTAATTATTTATAAATCGCAAGTTGTATATTTATATTTTTAATACTTTATATTCAAAACTTTTAATTGCTCATAATTTAATTATCTATTACTCTTATATTATATGTTCAAAAGCTTTATCATATGTTCACAATAATAAATTACTTGTTTACGACTCTTTAAGATATGTTCACAATCTCTGAATGATTTTGGAGCTTATAATCAGAGATGTTACCAACGTCTGATCGACGATTGAATTGTTGTATTGTGTTCATTGACGAAAGAAGGGTGAACTCGATAAATTTCACATTGATCCATCGATCAGGTTGTTAGATCTATTGGGATGTACCATGCATATTTTAAATGTATTATAATTTAAGTATATGATATAATCTGTAGTAAACGACAATCACCCGTCTGATTAAAGAGAGAGCGAGGGGGAACCACGAGAATTGGATAGGGATGTTATCAGGAATAAGGAAAATGCCACGTCATCGTCTCAAACAGATGCAACGAAGTCTAATTTAACAAAGATGGCAAATACAATAGAAGTGGGAGAAGAAGTTCGTAACCTTTCATCATGTTTTCACGTTCATAGAAAGTGTGGAAAATGGCCATGCCGCACGGCTTTCTTGCAGGTAAAACTAACCCAATATTCGTCCTACCAATTCATGTGACCGGACGATCACCTGATGAACGAAAAGAAAGGCTTCAGGTGGTGGCAACTGGTCCGCCGGACAAGTCGCCAGCGGACCAATTTGCGCCGCTAGCATCCGTTTTCAGGCGGCGGCTTTTGACCGGAGTTGGCACGGCTTCCGCGGTGGCGGTTGGTGCTAATTTTGGTGGAATCACAAGCTTTCTTCTTGGGTTGTCTTCGGACAATGCTCGTGGTCTGAAGCTGGATGTGCTTTATCCAATTGGAGGCTACTCTCGATGCTTCGAACCTAACGAAGGATTTGGTTAGTACATTTTACCCATATATTATGCGACAGTGAAAAAGAATTAAATTAATCTTTTTTTTATTTGTGATATTTGCCCATAAAGCTATATAAAATGTTTTAATTAAGAATGTGAAACTTATTAGATGATTCATTTTGAATAATATATATCTTTAGGATTAAATATTTCTGGGTTAGGTGTTAGGTGTTATGTGAGCCTCTTTGTTACCTTGGCACTCTAGGAATAACTTAACGAACTTTGAGCAAAGGACATGAGGAAACGAATTTTAGTTCAAATTGGTAGAGTCGCCTGTCATTAAGTTAAAAGGGAAAAAAAGCAAAGAAAAGAAAAGAAAAGAACGAGGCTTTAGTTGTTGGAAATAAATGATTGACAAAATTAATCACTGTTAGTGACTAATTAGTAGGCAAATTAAGTACAAGATTAAAACAAAAAAATTGTACGTTATAGCAATTGAAATTGACACAATCACATATATATTTTTATTTTTATGGTGAAGTAAACAGGTCTATTATAACTTCTAATTAATTAAACTTTTACGAACATTGGGGCAGTATTTGTTGACAGTATATTTTTCAACGTATGAACCCCCAATATCTAGACTGATATATTTTTCTTTGGTAACTAATAACTAATTTGACCAATAAGTTTTAAAGTTATTGAGCTATTTTCAGTTTTAAAAAGATTATTAATCTTTCAAAATAATGTCAGTACTGCATGCGACTTATCGTAAATAGATGAATTTTATTTATTGGTCTATATCTAACATTAAGGTTTGAGTACAACCAAAAGAAAACTGCAGTTAAGTTGGCGTATGTATTTATTTACCTTTTCCCCCCTCCAATTACTTGGAATCAATGAAAATGTGAATAAACAGAATTCATATATCCAGCGAATTGGGTTGGAGATCAGACAATTCTGTATCGAGCAGCTGGAAAAGCGGAAAGATCACTCGATCCGCCTCCCTTGAATACTGATGATAATGGCCGCCGGCGGAAAAATATAAGCGAGCCGGTCATCGCATTTGGCCCTCCTGGTTCAACCGGAGAGCTTAATGTTAGTGTCATTGTCTCGCAGGTTCCTCTTGATTTCTCGTAAGTATTCACGCGCCTTGCTCAAATTCTCAACAACTGATTTTTTTTTTTTTTAAAATAAAAAAGCCAATCCAAGCGGATCCTCAAGCTTGCACGACAGTAAACTCTAAAATAGATATTGATAAATCTATATATCTTTTGACTTTCATATATATTATATATAACGTTTACTTCGTGGGTTGCAATTGATCATTTTTTTGGTTGTTCATAGAATTGAGGCATTTGGGGGACCAAAAGAGGTAGGAGAAGCCGTTGTCCAAACAATTACAGGGTCCAGCAAGCGACCAGACGTGAAGGGGACACTGCTACAATCAACTCTAAGACAGGATCCAATAAGAAAAGTTAAATATTATACCCTGGAATTTCGAGTTGAAAGTCCCTCGTTTCGGAGACACAATCTTGCTGTTTGTTGTGCCAACGCCGGAAGGTTGATCACTCTGAATGCTCAAGCTCCAGAATCAGTATGGCCTGAGATGAAAACAGATTTCTACAAAATTGTTGAATCTTTTAGTCTGGTATCATAATTTGACCGGAAGATTAAAAGAAGCTAGTCGCAAAGTTTTATTTATTTAATTTTTTTTTTCCCCCTTCAGCAACTAATTAAGCAACAGCTTGGACAAACTAAAGACGCCAAGAATACATCTTGACCGAGTTTGTTCTCACGGTACGTTTATACCCTCAATACACATTAGAGAAATTTCTTTACTTTTTCAAATTGGTCCTAATTATTTTAAAAATATTCAAGTTAGTCATTAATGTTTTACAAAAGTATTCAAGCTAATGCTTAATGTTCCACAAAATATATCAAACTAATTTCTATTGTTAAGAAATATTCATACTAGTCCTCCTTGTTTCATAAAAATAGTATTCATATAACTCTTCAATGTGAAAGAAACATGGTTAGGCATGCTGCCAAAAGTACTTTGGGCCTATGAAATGATCCTCAGCACTAGACCTGGGAACGCGGCCTTCAAAATGGTTTATGGAGAAGAGGCCGCACGGCTTGTTTGGAGTAGTTTTATCTGAAATCTAGTAAGCATCTTATTAGATAATGATCTTATAAAAAATTAGTACTTTTATGTCCCGTGCTTTGCACTGACTTATTTAGATTTTGTGTTTTTTTTTTAGTTTTTTAAATATTATAGATGTAATTTTTTTATTATTTTTAGGTTTTCCTGTGTCTTTTTTATCATTTCTAAATATCTATAAAAATTAATTCTAGTGCTAGCATTGTTTTTTCATTTTTTTTTTAAACTAACCTCCAATAAGTAGTTTGAAGTTTCTTCTTGGATTATGAATTGTACCGAGAAAGATTTGAGTATCATGTACTAAACCTTCCCATCCTGCTATGAAATATGTGAAACATATATCAAAATTACAAGTAGCCACGATATTTTGAGTTGAATATACTTTTCTTCCATAAAATGGACGAAGTAACCTTGCATTTGAAGTGTAAGCATCTTGTCCTGTAAGAGAAATGCCACCAAACAATTCTTTCAACACATCATAATTTTTCAAACCCTTGTTCATGAATTTGGCATATTTCTTGTCTTTCTACAAGGACATACAAGTATAAGAATTACTACACTTAGTATTTAAGCAACATAAAAAATAACAATGAATCTTGTAAATGTTATACCTCTATTTTGTTATTCGACTAGATGTCTGATGCAGTGATAGTACCTTTATTCTTACTCCGGATGCCACTCTTTTTAATGACTAGTAAAGCTTCCAATCTCCTTTTAGTGCATTCTAATGATTTATAAGTTGCTTTTTGATAGTCCTTACCAGTTATTTCTCTAAACTTGATCACGATGTTATGCCAAGCCGCAACATTCAAAACTTTTGGTGACTTTTTTATTTTTTGAATTTCCTCAGCACATAGGTCGAGAAATATTTTGTTACTAAATGAATCCCAATGAGCTGACATCTTACTATTTTTCTTACAGAAGTAAAAACAAAATTTCAATATCATTAAATTAAATAATTTATACATTTCAATATCATTAATTCCCTCTTGATTTCATAATTTTGATCAAGGTAATTTACTTGTGAGTCTAAAACAGTTTGGACATAAACCAAATATCATAGCTCAAATTACAGGTACCAATAGAACTGTTATCACAAACATGTGGCATACCTAGTTTAATAGAAAACCATAACTATATCTTCACTTCACTAAGTAAGTAAATACACATTTAATTCAAATGCATGAAACAAAATGCCTCAAGAAAGCCTAGTATCTTTGTATCTAAAGATTCCATCACTCTCATTGTATGCATGATATGAAATAAGATAAGACGCTTATGATAAGTTACAAACAAACACAGTAGTAACACTTGTGGAGCATCAAGGTGGAGAAATTCAATGAGAATGCTAACAAAGAAGGCTAGAGATGAGTTCGGACTTGTTTAAAAAGACAAGCGACAAAGCAAAACTGTAACAACTTGAGAGAGATAATGGTGAGGCACTTTGCAACTCGAGTAAAGTTGAAGAACATTACAGTTGGAGACTCACGATTAGAAAGGCTTACTTAGTTCAAGAAAGAAAAAAAAAAAAAAAAAAATCAAGCGGGAAACTAGGACCTAATAGGGAAGGGCCCTGCAAGGTAATCAGATAAGGGCACCCAAGAACTTACAGATTGGCTGGTCGAGAGATTAAAGAATGCATGGAACGTGGAAAATTTAAGAAAATACTTATGTGTAAAACTGTATCCCAACTAAATTAATAAAGATGTATTCTATCTTTAGGGAAGGTGAACATGGCCACCAACACAATAAACAAGTTAGGCTACCAAGGCCTTAGTCCCAATAATAACATATATTAAAGGGTTAAAAGACACATTACTCATTTCTTTAATTTTTATTTTGAAAAATATTATTGTGTAAGAAATTATTGAAAATCTTAAAAATTCAAAATTTCCCCCTCTTATAAAATAAGAGTTAAAAAGAACATTGCTCATTTCCTTATATATAATATTTTGTGACATATATATAATTTTTGCAATTTTGTTTCCCTTACTTTCAAAGTCTAACTTTGTTCCTGTGTGTCACTCCATTGCTGGGCTTCTTTGATTAATCATTTGGGCTCTGGATGATAAATTGGGTCTAGCCCACCGTTGGATGCTATATTATTAATCTTTTAAATTCGTTAAATCACAAAAAGGAAAACAAAAATAACTGGGGGACCATGTGGTACTTGATGGATCTAGAAGATCTAGGGCCTGTTTATATTGGCCTTTTTTAAGGAAAAAAAAAATATTTTTTAAAAAAATTACATTAAATTTACAATAACTATTTGATTTGTCATCCAAAAAAGTTGAAACTCTAAAAAAGTTCAAATACAGCTTTTTTAGAAGCCAGAATTTTTAGCTTCTTAAAAAAAATTACTTTTCAGAAGCTGTTAAAAAAAACGCTTTTGAAAAAGCTAATCCAAACAAGCCCCTAGAAGGTGTTTGGCTTTGCTTATTTAGGTGTTTATAAGCATTTAAAAAAAATCCAAAGACTTTTTTTTACTATTTAGCTACTTAAAAGCACCAAATAAGCAAAGCCAAACACCCTCCTAGTTAGAGCTCATTTGGCTAAGCTTATTTTTAAATACTATTTATAAGCTAGTGATAAATAAACAAAGATGTGTTTGGATAATATGTGTCTCTAAATTGCTAATATTTTTAGTAAATAAATACTTATAGGTAGCAATAATAGTTAAAATAACTAAAAAGGACATGCCATTAATTATTTTTGTGTAAAAGTGAGGATGAATATGTCTTTTTGCCTAATTTGTCCAACAACTTATAAATTACCTAAAAAAAATAAGCTGCTACCCTCCGCTTTTTTTTTCTCCCTATTTATAAACAGGCAAAAACAACTTATTAATTGATTTACTAAACATGTCAAATCTCATTTTTAGCTTATAAGCTGGCAGCTTATAAGCTTAACCAATAAGCCAAACACCCTCTCATCCACAAAGCAGGTCGCATAACCAATTAACTAGGTGACATGTCACACACTAACACCAGTTATCAGATCATTCTTTCTACTCACTCGTGGGTCTTTTTGTCATTCAACTCTCGCCAACCAACGAACCTAACGCCCGGCAGTCCGGCATACAAGGAAAAAGGAAAAAGAAGGAAAAAAAAAAAAAAAGAAGCACAGAAGCGTCCTTAAAATACGAAAGAAGAAAAAGAGAAAAGGAGGTTCAAACAATGTTTTTCTCTAAGAGTTTTTGTTTCTTTTAGAAAATTTCGGTCTCTACAGAGGTTTTTTTTTTTTTTTTTTTTGTTTTCAATCTCGACCATTATCTTATAAGTTAAGCTGGTTTTGCCAACTGGGTCTGATTGAAAAGAGGAAAATTTCATCTGGGTTTCTCTTTTTTTTTAATGGAAATTTTCACAAGAATGGAGATCGCCATTATTGCTTATGTTTAATATGTGTTTTTTTTTTCTTTTTTCCAGCTGTGGATCAGGTGCTGAAAATCGTTCAGGTAAAAAGCAAAGACACTCTTTGTTACTGATCTTTTTTTCCAGCTTGTTTATATAATTAACTACTTATTAATATTGGTTTTGATGCTGCTGTTATTACTATTAGTTGTATAGAATGTGGAAATTTGGGTAAATATGCAGAAAGGTTAATTTTTTTTTCCCTGCATTTTAATAAAGCCCAGTGGACACAAATGTCACACTATCTGAGATTGGTTTTTTTTTTTAAGTAACTTTTTTTTTTAACAGCATGTGAAAAAAGCATTTTTTCGAGAAGCTAAAAATTTTGGCTTCTTGCTATAGTTTCAGTTTTTTTGGAAGTTAAATCAAGTAGTTATTGCAAAAATAATGTATTTTTTTTAGGAAAAAATATTTTCTTGTGAAAGAAGCCATTCCAAACAGGCCCTTAATGTGGAGGAGTGATTCAATTTGAGATGCAGATTAGGACTTTGCTAACAGCTTTGCTTCTTTACTAACTAAAGTCTTTTTGATGGTAGCTGCATAGGGTCTTTTATTTGAGGGAGTTTCATTGGAGTACGCTGGTAAAAATCTTTGCCATGGTAAGGCTTAACTCTATATAAGTTGCTTACTTGTGCCTTCGATTTTGTTCTAGCTGCTTGGTTACAGCAAACTGTTGGAAAAAATGAGGACATACGCACACGCATCAATGCACAGCAGAAAACACACACAAAGAACACACTATATTTTTAACGTGCTTTGGCCCGTTGCCTCTAAATAAGTTGTTTACTTGTGCCTCCGATTTATTTTGTTCTAGCTGCTTGGTCACAGCAAACCTATCTTCTGACAGTCTCTACATGAGCATTTATGGAATTTTGCTTTGTTTTGGCTAATTACTTAGGTTTTAGTCTGCTATAGAGGACTTGCTTCTGCTGTTATTCTTTGTGTCTAGCCCCTCCTTTTGTTGGTCTATGATTTTGTGGAGAATAGTGGTTCAAATCTTATATAAGTCATTTTACAGCTTAACATAACTTCTTGTTGAGTTTCATAGTTGAATGAAGACAGCAAGCAGTTCTGATCTTGTGTCATGTCTTTGATCTTGGAGCTGAATTCTGGTTAATTTATCTTATGTGTTTATCATAAACAAAGTCTGCTGCTGGTGGCATTAATTGAACTTATTGCTTTGCAAGAATGTATGTTTTTCCTTTTGCAAATGTTTCTTAGTCTTGTTATGTAATTTAAGAATGTGGTGTGATGTTGTGCTTAAAGAATTATTATTAGCTTTGCAGTATACAAAAAAAGAATTTTTTTGAGGAACAAAAAACAGAACTAGTGGTAGAGCGACAATTAATAGTATGTTATTTTCACTGAAGAAGCTGAGCACCTTTTCAGTTGCCTAAAATTGTTTTCCAAATTAGAACCTAGCCTGACTGAAAGTGAGGTGAATAAAGGAATTTACCAAATTGGAGGAAGGAATACTTATTCTAAACTTGAATTATAATTCTCCATATTCATTAAAACTCATCTTTATTATGACTGGCTTCCCCTCCGCGACATACCTACTTGTTCCTTTGCCATTATTAATCTTCAGAAAATGAAAATGAAAAAATGTCTCCATAAGTGAACATAATCAAAAATAATTTTAATTGTTACTTATGCAATGTAGATGGTGTTAGAGATGAAATAGTCTTTCAAGAAAGATGTAAATTCTTTTTGGGGATAGTTTGATGTTATATACAAATCGCTTGATATTGCTTCGCTATAGAAAAAGTTGGGTGGAAGTAAGGATCAAAATATTTGTATCCATTTCACTGAATGAGATGACCAGTGCAAGAAAATTGGAGACACATACGTTTCTGAAAACAAGTGCATTGTTCAGAACAACTATTGTCAGGTGAAGCGCAAAGAAACATAATGATTTTTTGCAGTTTCATCATACATATAAAAGTATATTTTGCTGAAGGGTATGATAACCCTGGCTACTGCAGAATCCATCCAACCAAATGGATGAAAATTGATGACAGGTCATGATGAAGTAGTAATTGTAGAGTGGCTTCTGCATTGCTTTTTCGCTTTCTTGTATGCAGAATCAACAGAAGATAAAACTGGTAGGATCATTTACAATATTTTGTTTAGATTTCAATAGTTTAATATCATTCTCCTGTTTTTCTAGTCCACTCTTGGTTAAGTGCAGCTGGAGTTTAAAGCAACGAATTATCTATCAGTGGAAACTAATAAGATATATGGATGACAGGTTTATCACTCAAGCTTTACTGATGAAGAGGGAATTACTAAAGCTTGCGGGTGTCCTCTACTTCCTCTAAAAAGCCATATAAAAGGGCCTGCTCCTGTTTCTGAACAAGGTTAAATGAGAGCAGTCATTTTTCCTCATTAAAGCATAACAATTTTTATAAAATTGCTAATGTAAGTTGTATGCAGATAGGACTGATATTGTTGACGAAGCAATTACATTCTTCAGGGCCAATGTATTCTTCAGAAACTTCGACATCAAAAGCTCAGCTGACAAGCTCCTAATCTACTTGACGTTTTACATGAATGTGGCTTTAAAAAGGCTAGAGGGCTGCAGAACGTTGGCTGAAGGAACAAAGGCAATAATTAACTTAGGTTTGGAAAAGGTTCCTGTTCCTGGAGAGCCAGGATTTCCCTTCCCAGGGTTATTCTCCCTTCCACAATCCCAAGAAGAGGGGGGTAAGAGATTCAAATCCTTGCTTCGGCTTACCTTCAATTTAACCTGATAGTGTGTCAACGATGAACTATACCATGGTGAAAGATATATAAATTGTAAATAACTAAATGCAATTTAGTCCACCTTTATCATTATCCTCGTGAAATGAGTATAATCAGGACTTCTTTTGTGGAACTTCAAACATCATCATTGTTGACTATGTAAATTATGAATGCAGAATTATTCAGGAACTATCTGAAGCAGATAAGGGAAGAGACAAGTGGGAGGCTCTTGAGTGTTGCATACCGAGCCAATGGGACTCCCAATAAGTGGTGGTTGGCATTTGCTAAGAGAAAATTTATGAACATAATTGTTCCTTGAGCAGTTTTTCTGGAAGCAAGAAGGAAAAAATCAGCTTTTTATGTGCACTGACTAGGTTGATTATGTGCTCTTCTGGAAGATCTTGTTATATCCTATTTAGAAACATGTTCATTTTCTTGAAATAAAATTAGGGGAACACGATCCTTTGTGATAGGCGTATGAGTGTCACCTATTGAGAAGAAGTTGAAGTTAGAGCATCATAAACTGTATGTAACTGTGTAGTTCAAATGATTGCATCAATGCGTTATTGATTCGATTATGTTCATATGTGTATAACATGAAAAATTAGTTTGCCAACAAACTCACTTCTGTTGCCATTATGAAAGTGGCAGTAAGTGTTCTAATTCTTCGGACAAGTATCTTATTCTAGCATATTTTTGTTTGCTTGAGATCCCGTAGCATACACGCTCAAGCAATTTACAGTAGTGAGGCAGATATCATCGAGTGGGATACTTGTCTCATTGTTGATAATCTGTGTCTGTATATATACACATTGGTACCACCAATAATAAATTATGACATGGCATGAGACACGGACAGCATATGTAAGCAGAATTAGTCGAGGTGGCATCACGCATGTCAAAAGTAATGACGTCCCATGATAGGTATGTGATGTGTCTATCCTGAATTGAGGTGCAGAATTCTGGGTTTGAAGGACTTGGAGGGCTCCAAGACTGAACATTGTGATCTAAGGCGTCAGTAGGTCGTGATGCTGGAAGACCCAAAGGAGCCTCGAAGGCTCGAGTCAAGTCAGTTGGCAAAGGTTCGGACGGTTGTCAGGACTATCAAAGTTATTGGAAGGTACTAATAAACATAAGCGAAAATGTGTGGGAATGGCACGAGTGGTTAACAGTGGTTACAATGCTTCAGCAATTATAAAAAGAGAAAATGTTTGTTACCCCTACCGTCCCTCATCTTTTCCACTTTTGCCATATTAGTTCCTTATTTTTAGAAGTGCCACTCTTTGACCCTCGATATTTAAAATGTGTGCCACCATTAGTGCTTTCGTTACAGATCTTAAATTTTTTACACAAAAGCACACATGGGGTGCATGTGACTATTAATTTCTTGGTTTTTGAGGGCAAAATCCATTATTTTGAGGGCATTGTTGTCCTATTGATTGTTATAACCCATTCATGGAGCGATTTGAATTAAAAAAAAAAAGAATAAAATCAAAAGTCCCAGATAATAATTAAAATTTGACTAGTTAAAATTAAAAGGAAAAGCAACTAACAACCTAAATAAAAAAAATTCAAAATCCCTATTTCCAAAATCCCCCTTTCCCAATTCAACCAATAAAAAAAAAAGGAATCAACATTTATATTTTTAAAATCCTCTTTTCCCTAATTCTAATTCAACCAATAAAAAATAAAAAATGAAATCCCTATTTCCCAAGTCCCTAATTCCAGTTCAACCCATTTAACAAAATAAAAAAATAAAAAAATAAAAAGTCAAAATCTCTAATTCTAAAATATCTAGTTCCTAAATCCCTAATCTCAATTCAACCAATTAAACCCTAAAAAAAACATAAAAGTAAAAATAAAAATCCCTAATTCCAAATTCTTAACTGCCAATTCAATTCAAACCATTAACAGAAAAATAGCAAAGACAAATAACATCTTTTTTAATAAAAATTCCCAAATCTATCTAATCATAACAATATCCAACAAGTACAACCAATAATCCAAGATATTAAGAGTAAAATATCCTAGGTTAGGTGTGTCTGCAATCTAAAGAACATCTTCCTTTTGCAACTTAAGTGCCTGAAGCACTGTAGCCCACTCCTTAGAGATAAAATAACTTTTTGATCTTCTACAGCCAATACGATGTCAAACATATCACGGTAAGTGTTTAGCTTTGTCTCCATCAATTCATACACCCTTGTTGCCTTAGCAAATTTTTTTATTGCAGGCTATTTCAAATCCAATAAAATTGTGCAATTATATTTCCTTTTTTTTTTTGAGAAGATGATAACAATATAAGTAAAAGAAAATTACCAAATAATCCATTCGTTTGTTGCATATCAATTCTAATGAATAACCTTCTTCCTAGTCCCACATCATCCTCTATTTTCTTACCTTGTTCCTCATTATTATTAAGAAAAATGATCCCTTTTTCACCTCTACATACGTTTTCAAACGCACACATACACTTCAAACGCATTAAAGTTCTTCAAACCGATAACTCTATGGAGTATAAGGATACTTTGTACTCTTCTTCGTTAGCATGGCACTTTTCCCCTTCATTCTTGTCCCTACACCTTATAAACAAATAAGCCAACTGCACGTAAAAATAGAGACATAGTTGATACTTGTACATTCATTATTTTTGGCTCTTGTCCTGAGAGGTTTTTGGGAGAAGCAGCTCTTAGTTTTGTATACCTTAGCAATTACTTATCTTCCACAGTTTTAAGCGATCTTACTCCATATAAACGCTTGCACGGTCGATCCCCTAGCTATGATCATCTCAGTGTTTTTGGGTGTGCATGCTTTACAGTCCTTCTTTCTCTTGAATGTACTAAACTTGAGTCTCATGCCAAACTGTGTTGTTTCCTATGTTATAGGATAGAACATTAAGGGGTATTGCTATTGGGATCTTATCTCCAAGACACTTCATATATCTCCCCATGTTATTTTTTTGGGAAATCATCTATAATTCTGTGTGTCTTTCTTTTCAATTTTACAACCCACTACTCCTATTTTATTTTTTGATTCTTCTTTTCCCTTCTTCTCAAATGATAATAGCGATGCAAGGCTAGATCCTGATTCTCCCGACAATGCAGCTCCTCACGAGTCAACTATCTTTCCTAGTGGGTCCACCCCTGCTCTTTAGTCAATCACTTCTATAGAGTCTATCTCCGATTAGCCTCTTTGTCAATCTACATAGGTAATAGAACTACCCTTGCAACTCCATTATCATTGTTTCTCTATAGTTCTTTCCTTACATGAGCCTCATACCTACCGTGAATTTACTAATGGCCCTTTTTGGCAGCAAGTTGTGATAGAAGAATTGTAGGCCTTAGAGGCCAACATACTTAGGTTGTAAATAGGTACACAAGATCAAGACTCATTTAAATGGTTTCATTGAAGTTTACAACACTCAGTTAGTAGCAAAGGGGTTCACACAAAAATATGTCAGTGATTATGAGAAAACTTTTGCACCAGCTAGACATCTTGCATCTATATGAAATTTTATTGCTATTGTTGTAGTTCATAAGTGGTTTTTATTTCAAGTGGATGTGAAATCTTATGAAACCTCCTCTAGGTTATACTTGCTCTCTGGATCAAGTATGTCAATTATGTAAGGGCACTTTATGATCTCAAGCAGGCATCGAGGGCTGGTTTACAAAATTCATTAGTGTTATTGATAAACTTGGTTTCACCCCGAGTGACCATGATGCAACTTTGTTCACTCATCACTCTGCTTCTGGTAGTATTCTACTTGTACTTTATGTGTATGATATGATCATTATAAGCAGTGATTCTACTAGTATCTCTGAGTTAAAATAGTTTCTTGGCTAGCACTTGAGATGAAAGATTTGGGATATTTTACTTATTTTCTAGGTATTGAGGTCTCTATTATATTGATACTAGAGATTATTATCTTACACAAGTAAAGTATTTTTCTCATCTTTTGACTCGAGTTGGTCTTACTAACAATAAAACTGCATCTACTCCACTTGATCCTAATACTTTTACTCTACTTGATGGCACACCACTTTCATATGCTACTTTGTATCGATAGCTGGTTGGCAATCTCATTTATCCCACTGTCACTCATTCTACGTTTTTCACTTGGTGAGCCAGTTTTATATCCACTCCTTGGACCAATCATTGTACTACTGTCCTTTGTATCCTTCGTTATATAAAGGGCACACTTTTTCAAAGCTTGTTCTTTTCTACTCAATCACCTTTTGATCATTCGTGTGTTATGATATTGATTGGGTAGGTGGTTCTACTGATTGTAATTCTATGACTGGATACTATTTTCTTTGGGGATACCTCTCTTATACCATGTAAAGCAAACTGTTATTGCTTGCTTTAGTATCGAAGTAGATTGCCCTGCTTGGCTGATATGACCTAAGGGGTTATTTCGCTTCAGTGATTACTAACTAACATAGGCGTTCCGTACGATTCGTCTACTTTACTTCATTGTAATAATCATAATCCCATCCGGATTGTTCACAACGATGTATTTTATGAATGAACATGTCATATTGAGTGTGATTGTCATTTCATTCCATAAAATATTGCTTGTGGCACTAATCGTCTATAGTGTACTCCTTCACTAAAGCTCGTCCTCTGGCATGAAAAACGAATTTGGTTAGCAAACTCAAGTTAGTATCCTTTATAATACCTTAAGTTTGAGAGGGTTAAAGATATTCTTTGCTATTATTGTATATTTCCATTTTTGTATATCGTAAATAAATTAGGGAGCGATCTATGAAATTAGTATTAATTGTAATTAGCATGCATTTGTGTAGCTAGACTCCTATAAAAGGATGCCACATATGTACATATTCTTCATTCAGAAAGCATACAAGTTCCTTTATAATTCTTATACTTTTGGACAACATTATTCGACTGAAGCAGTTTCATCCTTTTAGCTTACTTGGTCATACCTTAATTAGGGCATCCTTTTTCACTCGGCCTTCTTGGTTGGTGGTGTGAAATTTAGGTGTAAACAAAGGCCTTTAATTGAGAAAGGTTAATGCATTAGTCATTCTGTATTCTGGGCTCCCTCAAACAGCCAAACTTATGCAAATTAAACTTCTTGAAAAATCAACTAGATATCATTTAGCTTTCAATGATGTTCATAAACTTGAAGCTTTTTTACTATTGAAGACTTGCATTTAAATCCAAGAAAGTGGTTTACCATGTAAAATGGCTATTCAATTCTTCATAAGCCATGTCTTCAAGCAAGCCAATGTTCTTCCAAGAATATATATGTTATCAGGAATTGTAGATTATTTGTGGCTTAGCGGAAAACTTAGGCTATAGGCTCCTCTATTTTGCATCAACATAGGCATCTAATGCCTGCCCCTATACTCACAACACCCCGTAATTGATCACGTCATAGGATGACAGACTATCATGGTTAAAAGCTACTTATCTTGCATATAACCAAATTATTAAGGGCGAATTGCTTAATTTCTCCTTGTGATTTGACAAATGTGTACAATATACCCTGTGGTTACTAAATTAGCTAAGTCACCCCTTGTAGTTTTAATGAGGGTGTACATAGACCCCCTCCGTTAATTTTTTTGTCCAAAATAATGTGTTTTGACATGCATGCGCGGCTTATGCAATTTTGCTTTGTTTTTTCATAATAAATGCATTAAATAAACTTTTCTATCTTTAATTTGTTTAAAAAATAAAAAAAACAATTAAATTAAAAAAAAAGACACCACCCCTACCACCTCACCCCAGCCCCAGCCACAGCCACACCCTAGCCCACTAGCCCCCACCCCCTAACCCCTCACCACCAACCACCTCTACCATTCCCGCTGCCCCCACCCCCCAGCAACCCTCACCCCCGTCACCCCTACCCTCGTCGCCCCTACCCCCAGCAGCCCCCACCCCTAGTAGCCCCCACCCCCGATTGCCCCCATCCCTCACGTTTTTTTTTTTTGTGTTTTTTCTAATTTAATTTTTTATTTTTAAATAAAATAAAGGTAAAATAGATATTTTATTTAATAGGTTAGGGGCAAAATAAACTTTTTGAGACTTTTTTAAAGTTTAATTTTTTATTTTTATTTTTAAAATAAAATGAAGGTAAAATAGATTTTTTTTATTAGATTAGACAAGGGCAAAAATGACATTTTACTAAAAGCCGTTAAAAAGCTAATGACAGTTAGCTTTAAGGGGTCGTGTGTACTATCGTTGAAACCATAAGGGGTCAAGTAGCTAATTTATAAAACACAGGGAAAAGTTGTGAATATTAGTCAAACTACAAGGGGGAGTTGAGCAATTCACCCAATTATTAATCATTCACACCCAACAATTGTTGCTTAAATATTTAGTATTCATAATTTGTTATTTAATTCATTGTGTATAATAATATAATTAATAGAGTACACTAGTGGTGGTCCAGAGATGTTAGGAAGAAGGCCATCATGTACCCTCGTATGCCTTCCATTTCCTTCAACAAGATCTTGTATCCGTAAATGCATTCAACCGCATTAACCCTAAAAAGTCGTACATTTTATTTGATTTTTTTCTTTTAATATGTGTTTCAAGGGAATTGATTTAAGGACATTTAGCACTAATTAAATATGCGATATATCACTAGGTTACTCATATCTCTCACTAAAGTAAGCCACATATGTTAACAAGTTATTGATTGATATGACAACAGTTTTACCTGATAAAGAGAAAAATACAAGTTGAATACTAGAAGTGCATTTGGAAAGCTTTTCTTTCACCACTTCCAACCCGATAGGATTAATGTCATCTGAGGACCTGTAGCACTAATTAAATAAACAATATAACACTAGGCTACTCATCTCTCGCACTGATGTAAGCCATATATATTAACAAGTTGTTAGTTAAGATGGTAGTAGTATCATTCTCATGAAGAAAAAAACACAAGTTTGAATACTAAAAGTGTACTTGTTGGAAAGACTTTTTCTTCACCATTTCCAACTCAATACTGATTAGTCTTGTCTTTAATGTGACTTGAAAATACTTTAAAGAAAAGTAAGCCACATACATATCACTAAAACCTACGCAAAGCAACAGATTTTGAATTAAGAAGCAAAAGTAAAATATTAAAGAAAATGTTGCCTTGTTTATCAAGTGCGCATGATATGATAACCAACCCTTCATCTTCTTTCTTTTACGAATTAAATTCCCTATCACCGCGCACTCCCAAAAGGGAAACTAAGAAGTCAAGCTAACGTCTCTTCTTCATATCGTCTCTTTCCTTTCACACGATTGTTGACTGCTTAGTGTTGCTTCTTTTATAATGTGATAGCTACACATTCTATTTATTTATATTATTATATATATGCGTCAACAAAAATTCAGCATGTATTTAGGTTACTTAACGGGAAGCTCGGAAAATAAGGTCTCAGCTACACCAATGTCGAGAAGCGTTTGTATTTGTTTCCTTTTCCTTTTCTTGACAAGCCTCACGGCGACAAATGGTAACATGGAGAAGGTGGAGCTGATGTTGGTTTGCTTTTTATAACGTTCATCATTTTCATTTCTGTTTTTCTTTTTTCTTTCTTTATCTTTTTCCATGCAAATTATATATAAGCTTATCATGGGGATTGTGATCTGATATTTCTCATCAAGTTTAGGACTGGTGTGCTTAGGCAAAAGAATAAATTTAATTATTAAGATATAGTGCTATTTCTTAGATTATATGAGTACATAATTAAATAATAATGTGATTGAATTAATTACTTCACAGGACTTCTATATTGCCTTCTTAAAAGATCATCCGTTTGATGATGTATCTGCAATTCAAACACATAGAAACGTTCTCTCATTCTTGAAGGGAAGGTGGGTTGTATACATATTAATTATCCTCTCATGCATTAATTCCATGAATTTATACTCATGCATGAATGCCTCTAAAAATATATATTACAAGTAATGCGGCCTTTCTCTTTTTTTTCTTCTTCTTTTTTCCTTTCTCATTTTTGACTGTAAAAATAAAAAATACTAACCCTTCATGAGCAAAAAAACTAATGCAGGCTTGTAATTTGAGTTGACTTATGATTATTTGCCTACTGTAACAGTGAGATGGATGCTACAGAATCCCTTGTTTACAGCTACACAAAGAGTTTCAATGCATTCGCCGCAAAACTATCAGTGGATGAAGCCAAAAAATTGGCCGGTATGTATCACTACTAATGACATAAATAATCCTTTTGTACCAACAAGTTGTTGAATAAGCTAGTATTGGTCTCACCCCATAAGGAGTAGGATATAAGTTCGAATTCTGGGAAGCACACTTGTTGGAAGGACTTTTCCTTAACCATTTTCAACCCGATAGGGATTAGTCTCGAGTTTAATGTGGTTTAAGGACACCCTAACTTAAAGCAAAATAAATAATATTTTTGTCTATGTTTTTTTTTTAAAAAAAACAAACTTCCACCCCCAACCCAAACTCCCGTCTCTCGTGGAATTTGAACTCGAGACTAACTTATGGAGAAATAGTCTTGTCTACTTGAGCTGCCCTAATCTCAGCTTACTTTTCTCTAATTAGAATTGAATCTATTCAATAAATATTCCATGCATGCTAATCGACGCGGTTAATTAAAACTCAAATGACAATTGACTTCCAGGCATGGATGAAGTAGGGCATGTTTTCCGAAATAAGTACCACAAGCTCCAAACTACCAGGTCGTGGGATTTCATTGGATTGCCCACTACCGCCAAAAGAAATCTCAAAGTTGAGACCAATATCATTGTGGCTTTACTGGATACAGGTTCAGTAGTTGATCTAGTGTGTGTGTATATATATATATATATATATATATATATATGTATGTATGTATGTATGTATATTTATATGTGTGTGTATATATATCATTAGAAGCAATCTTCATTGATATTGTGCGTGGCAGGAACCACTCCTCAATCGGAAAGCTTTAAGGATGAAGGACTTGGCCCTCCACCACCAAAATGGAAAGGAACTTGTGCCCGCTTCGCTAATTTTTCAGGATGCAACAAGTAAGTCTTCATATCTCCATATCGTTTCCCGTTTATCATTTTTAAATCACTCAATAATTCAAAGCAAATTGATTTTTTTATGCCTTAATCACCAGTAGACGCAATTTTTGCAGCCTGTTAGAGCAAGTTGATCTCTCAAACTTATGTCATGTATACTAGCTAGGCTGACATTTTTGTTATATGCCTTGCGGAAAACTCGAAACCTTATATGATTCACTTCGAATCATCTCGACTGCGATATTTCACATGGTGAAACTTCATTTTCAATCAAAAGAGAACTTAGATGTTCTAAGCTTTTTTTTTCTTTATTTTTGTCTGTATGTTTCTTGGATACCCTAAACCGCCTGGCGAATTATCAACTGTAGGGTGTGATCCATTTTCTAGTTAATGTCCGTATCCTAATTGGTACTTAAGTCATACGGGCCTTAGAAGTGTTACTCCGGCCATATTTAAAGTTTCTTCGTTCTATAAATAGGTGTTTAACTTATTGTATTAGTATAAGGGTGTAAGGGTAGAGAGATACAAAATAGAGTACAAATAGTAGTTAAAGTTAGATAAAGTTCATTTTGTATTCAGATATCCACATTGTCTAATAAAATTCTTTATTTGCTTGCGGAATAGATGTAAGGCCAAACCACATAAACTCTTTTGCACTTGTTTTATTCCAATAAACTAGTAACAGGAGCTAGATCGTGAGTTGGGAATTATGGTGGGTGTATGTAAGAAAAACACACGGAAAATTTTGGTCGTGGAGTTCGTTGCAAAATCTGGACATCGTTAGGCTCAAAAAACGCGAAAAAGAGGCGTCTTGACTTATTACTGGCATCATCCTCCGGGTTGCTTGCTGACGTCAACATCCCAAAAATCAGAAGAAAAGAATTGCTTAGAAACCTGACCGGCTGCCAGAATTAATCCTACGTGTTCGTCGTCGTTAGAATGCAAGTGTGGTGCCGGAAGGAGCGCATCATTGCGAGAAGTCAGTTAGTGGTCACCATGCCGCGTTTGGGCGCAGGAATCAACGCCGCAAAAGAGAGGAAGCCGGCTAAGCTGGTGAAGGTGGTGTTTTTTGGGTCATCCTTTCGGCATTTTGCCGGTGTTGGTCAAGTCTCCAAACGGGTAGAGTCTTTTGCTGCCGACAGGTTGTTGAACGAAGGCCTAATTTGCGAGATTGAGTCCGATCAAGGTTGCGGGTTTTCATAGGGTCGGGTCGAGCTAAGTGCATGGTGCTATGATCTGGTGTGATGCAAATCTAGCAAATTTAGTCAGCTCGGGAAGGTCAAGGCTGTTAGGTCAAGAGTAAAATCAAAAGGCTTATTCTGGTGCCTTTCTGAAGTAGACAACTTTGGTGAGCTTAGCATGCTAGTTGACAGCTGGAAAAGCAAGGATTAGGTGCTACACGTGTGTGAGAGACTCTGTGAGCTTGGTCAAAGTGGGAGTTTGACTGCGTTGACTTTGACCCTTTGACCTTTGACCAACATTGACCACAATTTGACCGAATGTACCCTAGCATTTTTTGATGTATTGAGTCTATTTTTGCATTTCTTTTTGCAAAATTTTGCTCTAAAGTATGCATTATGGGATATCATCAACTTTGACTTTGAATTTGACATTTCACTAGGCCAATTAAAGTTGGCTAGAAGGGTACCCAAAAGGTTTTTGAGGAGTGAGTCCAATTTCATAGTTGGGTTGACCAAATTCTACTTTGAGATGTGTGCTTTAGAGATATGAAGCTGAATTCGACTTCGACGAAGTTCAAGATTGAGAAATTTGATGGGAAGGGCAGTTTTAGTATTTGGAAGATCAAGTTCAATGCTTTTGTAGTCATCTGGGACTATGAAATGTACTTGAAGGAAAGGTCAAGGAGGAATTGAAACCCGAGACGAAAGAGGAATTAGATGAAAAGGCTATTACTGCAGTACACATATGCATCTCTAATGATATATTGTTGGAGATAGTTGACAAGGAGATAATAGTTGAGGCTTAGGAGGCTTTAACGGAACTGTATGCGTCTAAGTCATTTACAAATCATTTCTTTTTGAAGAAGAGAATGTATAATCTCAAGATAAAGAAGGGCACTCCGATCAAAGAACCCTTGACAAATTTATTACGATGGAGCTGAAGAACATTGGAGTCACGATTGATTCGGAAGATTTTGCGCTTGTTTTGGCATGTTTCGTACACCATAACATAAAAACTCCGTGCACACTTTGCTATATAGACATGACAAAATTAGCTTCAGGAATGTGTGTTTAGCATTAAAGTTCAAGGATTTGCAAAGACACTTCCTAGGAAACAGAGCAGAGGTTCATGGAGAGGGAATAATAAGTAGAGACGAGAAACACAAGAAAAGAAGATCTTGGAAGAAATCAAAACCAAGAGCAAAAGATGTGACGTGCTTTAAGTGTGGGGAATAAGGTCATTTTGGGAGGTTTTGCCCAAAGGGAGATAAGAAGGATTCTGCAAATGTGACAATGCAGAAGATGAGAGCTTTGATGGTATTGTTGGTGTCTTGTCTATCACTTCAACACAATGGCAAGACCAATGGGTCCGTAATTCTGGTGCTACGTTTCACATGTGTCCTACAAGATATTGGTTTTTTCCTTATTCTGGAAAGAGTGAGAAAGTCTATCTCAAGAATGACCTAACGTCGGAGATGGCTAGAATCAATATGGTAAAGAGCAAGATGTTTAATGGCACTACCAAATCTAATTGAGTGTTGGCATGTCCCTGAGCAAAAGAAGAGCTTGATTTTTCTTAGGTGGTTAAATTCTTACAAATGTAAGTTTGATTGTAGGAACAGAGTCCTTAAAGTAAGGAAGGGTCCCCGTTTTCTCTTAAAAGAATTCTTGAGAGATAGATATATGTTTTGATGGTAGTATTATCAAGGGTGTTGGGGCGGAAGGTGGACAAAATAGTGTCATAAAGCAATTGAAGCAGCGTGGTGATGCTCTTGGGGTTTTGAAGGATGACAATAGAGGTTCAGTTTAATTGACTCAGCAGGAGGAGATACAAAGTGAATGTATATCTCAAGATGTGTAGTGTGAGGTCGTTATTACATAGACTGGACATGATGAAGACTCCCTTAGAGATAGAACATATATGGAGGCTTATGTTTTACTACCATTGTAATGAGTGTGCATAAGCAAGGGTTCCATAATGAGGTTGTCCAAGGATGGCTCAGTTGAGGGGCACTATGAACGAAGAGATGTTGTATATTCATAGATAAGAGGATGAGGTAGAGCATGTGTGCGATGTTGCCTAGTCGAGTAATGTTAACGTTAGTGTTAAAGATATTGTGCTAACACTCAAGGTTTTTCACTTGCAAGCAATATGGGTAGTAGAGATGTGGCATTGCAAGGACGTTGGAGGAAAGTGAAAAGGTTAGTTAGACGGCTGTAAGGCATTGCATATGTAGGCAATGCTTAATAATGAGCCTAGAGATGGATTGGTTGACAAAGAAGGAAAGAGTTGTGGTTGGTCAATAGGAAGTGAATACGATCCAAGGGAGAAATTTGTAAAGTGTAGCTCGTATTCTAATTGGTACCTAAGGGATATGGACCTTAAGAGTTCTAGTCCTGCCATATTTGAATTCCTATTATATTTAAAGTCTCTGTGTTCTATTAAAAGATGCTTAGCCTATTGTACTAGTGCAAGGGTAGAGAGACATGAGATAGGGTGCAAAGAGCAATTAGAGTTAGAGAGAGTCCATTTTGTATTCATACACTGACGTTGTCTATGAAATTCTCTTATTGGCTTGTAGAGTAGGCATAAGGCCAACCACCAAAACTATGCATGTTAATTTCTTATTTAATTGCTTGATGATAGGTAGCCCAATTAATCTTAGAATAGTGGTAACTAGGTCTCATATGTAAATACATAATCTAACTAAGCAACTACCGTGACAGAATCGACTTTTAAAATTAGGTCTTTCTAGAACCTAGTGCTGCCATTAGATAGACCATACCGGCGTCTCTGGGGATTAAACCGTCTAATAAGTAAGGTGATAGCAAGAAAATAAGAGTGAAAGGATAGAATCAATTAGATCTCAGGGAATTTGAAGAATCAAAATCTTGATTAACCCTTGGCTAGAAAGAAATTTAGAACTTCTTGGACATGGAGTAGGTGCCTAAAGAGAAAAATTTGTTGGAAGTATTTTTTGAATAAAATCTCGATACGCTATGAAACGAGTGTAGGAAAATATAAAGGAGAAATTTCTAACTAGCGTCCTTCTTGGATAATGAAACTCTTTAAAAACTAAAGAAAATAAAAAGATAAAATTCCTTAATTAAAATTCTTGATGAAATAAAAGTCTTCTACAGTTAATCTCCTTTCTTTCCAAAATATGGCAAGTTTTCAATGCAAATCTTTTCCAAAAGTGCTGCAAAAATATATCCAGGCTCTGGTCAAAGCTCGATCAAACCTGCGTAGACTTTGCATAGTATTTTCGAAGGTGATAGAATCAATTTTATCAACTACAAACACGTCCAAAAGTCCTTTGAATCCATATATAATACATTCAACTCCTTTTCCAAGTATAAACATATAGAAACATATAAAAAGCACCAATTAAAGAGCATCTAATTCTAGAATTAAGCGTAAATAATTATGAATTAAAGGCTTATTTTGGACTTACCAAATTCCCCTACACTTAGACTATTCTTGGCCTCAAGCATGACACCAATTAAGAACATAGAATCCATATGCAAGAGGACCACAAGTGTTGTTTTGCAAAGTTAAATGCTAACTTTTCAAAACTAGGAACAAACCTATTCATGAAACAAAGCAATTTTTACCAAGCATAAAACCATTGTTCCTGCACCTTTCTTCACAAACTAGTAGCTTTATTTTCATAAAACACACATTGCCAAACACATATAGAACATACAACGTCAGACCCTCAACTTCTCAATTCATCCCAATAAACCAGAATTTCAATAATCAACCATTCTTCAACTTATGTCATCATTAGCACTAGAATAAATTCATTCAAAACCTCATTCTCAATTATTCAACCACAATTAGCTCAAGTATGCTGCATCAACAAACAATCCAAAATACTTCCCAAATACACAAAACAAGCCGCTTTCTTTTATTGCCATAACTTCAACTTTTCAACACAAGAAAGTCTTCAATTTTAAAATCTTTTGAAACACTTCAAACACGAAGACTTAATTCAACCAAAAAGTTTTCAAAGACCCAACTTTTCAGAAAAGGAATTCTCCCAAAAACAAATATTTTCCAGCAAGAAAACATGATCACGATTAGTATTTACCAAAAAAAATTCCACCAGAAATTTCTGCCAAGCATCGAAACAACCCAACCTCCTCACAAAGCAAACATAGGCAAACCTTCAAAGTCCTTCCACCACAACTCAAAGAAACTTGAGAAGGAAAACAAAGGTAAGCTAGTTTCTAGTAAGAAAAAAACAAGTACCACCACACATATAAGTTACCCTGATAGTGCCCAAATACTAGGTAAATGAACTTCGCACTAGTTAAAGCACACACAAAAGTTTATAGCCAAGTATGATTTATGTCAATGCAAAGAAGAAAAATCAAAAACACTCCCTCGATGTGCAATTTTCTTCAAAAAAATAAGTTTATGCCTAGGTCCAGCTACCGGAAGGCCGAACCACTTCAATTGCTTTAATTCACTTTCATACATAACTTTCATGACTTGCCTAGAATGTCACTCAACCTTTTTACGCAATAACAAACAATTGTGATGAATGCCTCTCGTTACTCAGTTAGTCACAATTCTAGGTGGCTTTTTTTAGCTCTATTCATGGTCCCCTCCCTGTTTTTTTAATTAGAAGACCATCAGAGTAAGAAGGCGTTTACTTAATTTACTTTAATTCATGCGCATTTTTTTTCACAATTTAATCAACAACTTAGCATATTTTGAAGGAGTGACCTTAACCCCAACATAACTTTTCTAGGCACGCACTTTTTCACAATTTTACCACAAAAAAAAAGTCAAGGCAAGTATCCATCAAACTCAACCTAAGCATTGGCGTCCAATCTAAGCGCACGCATTTTATGCCCAACTTATGATTAAGCAAGATTCAAGCATGACGTGTTCAAAGTAACTATCAAGGAACTAAATACAATGGGAATCGATTTACCACATATTATCAACTTATTGTTGCAAACAAAACAAGTTTTCTAGGCATGGGGATTAGACGTTTTCCAAGAAAGGTGCCAAGTTCACAAAGGAGAAAATTGAGTGAAAAGAAAAATGATTTGACAAAAGAGCTTTCAAAGACTTACTAGTTTGACTCTTAAAAACTCAAAGAAACATGAAACCAAAGACATTAGAGGAATCTTAAAGAAACATTTTCACAAAACACTAAAAAACAATTTAATTTTTCTAGTTTTTCTCCATTTCTTCTTTTTTTTCCCCAATCACGAAGACATAAAAAGACTCAAGAAATACTAACTAAAGCACATATTTACAAGATTCAAGTCACTATATTAAAAACATATCCAAATATTAAAAAAAAAACTAAAAATAAAGATTTAAAATGAAGCATTCCTCTCCCACACTTATTAGCACATTGTCCTCAATGTGTAAAGAAAAGAAAGCAAGAAAATAAAAGAAAGAGAAAACAAATCAAGAACGAAAAAGCAAGAGGACTTTCCTTAAGAGAGGTGAGAGAGGTGGTGGAACTGGCAATAATTCATCTGAAGTGGGGCCATGGTACTTAACAAGATTCATCAACTTTGTTTAGCTTTGATCTATATAAACAAAGAAACACACCTTTCTTCCCTTTTCGATTAAATCCATGTCAAATAAATTTTTATCTCAAAATTGTCCAAACATTATGCAAGTATTAATCAAAGCCTTTTTTCATCTAACGCCAATGATTTATAGGCCAAAGTAACACCCAAATCTTTGAAAATAAATCTACTCGGGTTGTTAAAAATGTATTTTTCTTGATAAACACGTCAAATTCTTGCATAAACTTCCAACAAAATTCATAGTAATCATAATAGACAATCCCTAAGTAAGGAATCCAACCAAAATTGCCCTCAAAATTCAGTAATATTCTTGAAATCCAAAATTTACAAAATCTCAACATGTAAAAAATTTTCAAGAAATAAAAAAAAAAGAACATGAAAAGATTTCAAAATACCTTGTTTGTTGCACCAAATCTAAAAAACAAAGGGAAATACTTTGCGAAAAATCACATTTCAGAGCATGCAAGGTTGGGCACTTTAAATCTGAGATCTACAATACAAGAGAGCAAGTTGAGAAGTAACGGGGGCTAGGCGTGGTGGTGCCGCGCATCGTCAGTCACTAGTTGGCCACCGACCGTCAGCTTTACATGAGGTGGGTCGCGAGTATGGGTGGGGTTGGGATAAGGGGGTTGGGTTAGTGATTTCAAGGGGTTAGGAGGTGTTTTGTGGTGTTTGAAAAGGGTTTAGGCCAAAAAATAGCCTTGGCCTGTGGTTGGTGGGTGCTTGGCCATCAGTGGTGCTAGTAGTAGTAGTGGGTTTGTGACTTCTTGCATTCTTGGCTTTTAGGTCACTTGAAGATGATTTTTTTGCTCTTTCCTTCTTCCCAATTGTTGTTTGTGATATGGGTTTAAGAGATTTGTAGTGGTTTTAATGTTTATAGTGGTGGTTATGGAGGATATGGGTGGTGAAAATGGTGGGTATAGGTGTATAAAGGGTGAAGGCAGCAGGTATCTACAAGAAAAAGAGGGGTGATTTTTGAAATAAATGGAAGGCTAGGGTTTGTTTTATTAAAGGCTTTAGTGCAAAATAAGTCCTATGCCCCTGCATGCCATTGCCTAAGCTCTAGTGTACCATTTTCTTTTTCCTTTTTTTTATTTTTATAGAAATCAGCTCAAAAACTCACTAAAATTCCATAGCAATTCTAACCATAAACATCAAACCCCTCATAAAACACATTTAGACCAAAGTTAGGGTTTCCAACAAAGAAGATGATAAAAAATAATAGAAAAATTCCTTAAAAAAATTAGAAAAAATTTGAAACTAACTGGAAAAACACTTGAAAACTCAAAATTGAAATTTGTAACTCTGTGGGTTGCCTCCCGCCAATGTTTTTGTTTAACATCGTTGGCTCGACGTAGCCAATTCATCTAAGCTTTATCCAGAGGCTTCTTCGGCTTAATTCTTTCACTAGTAGGCTTCAACTATTGGCTATTAACTTTGATGACTTTGTCATTACTCAAGCTCTTCACTTGAATTGCACGACAAGAAAACAATTTAGTAATAACAAAAAGACCTACTCATTTACTCCGTGGATCGTTAAGAAACAATTTAAGATCAGAGTGATAATATAAAACTTTTTGTCCAACTAAAAATTATTTCCCGTTAATAACTTTTTTGTGCAAGCTCTGTTTCTTTTCCTTGCAAATTTTTGCCTTCTCATGAGCATTGTTTTCCTCTTCTCCAACTTTTGGGGCTATAACTTCCTATGTGCACCCCTCTTGTCCATCATAAGTGGATTTGATTGGCTTTGAATTTCTTCCATTGGCTTTTCTCAATTCTTCCACATGGCAATTAGTGCTACCTGCAAAAATCTCTTTAGATTCTTTCAATTTTTCAAGGGAAATACTTTCACAAGAGGTGACACTTAGCTTATTGTCATTAACCATTTCTAAAGCAAAAACACAAGACACGACACTAGGATTTTTTATGTCATTATAAACATCAAATTTAACGTCTCTATCAAACTCCAAAGTGAGAATACCTTCGTGCACATCAATTTTAGTCCTAGTTGTACTAAGAATGATCTTCCTAGCAAGATTTTACAAGACTTAGAAGATAAATCTTCTTCCATATCAAGCACATAAAAAATTAGTAAGAAAGACCAAATCATCTACTTGCACTAAAACATCTTCTAGGACACCTTTTGGATAAACCAAAGGCCTATCAGCTAATTGACTAACAACTCCTATTTCTTTCAATGGTCCTACTTTCAAGGGTCCCTCATTCAAAGTAGAATAAATGGACTTAGGCATGACATTAATAGATGCTCCTAGATCACACATAGCTTTCTTAATACCTAGAGAGTCTATTTGACATGAAATAGCAAATATACCTTGGTCCTTGCACTTTGGTGGCAATCTCTTTTTAAGCGCGACGGAGACATTCTCCCTTACACTTATCTTTTCATTCCTAATGAGTTTCTTTTTGTTAGTGCATAATTCTTTTAGAAACTTTGAATTCGAGGTACTTGCCTAATTGCATCAAGTAAAGGAATATTTACCTTTACCTTGCGAAGAAGCTTAAAAATCTTCTCTTTTTTGGACTTTGCACATCTTTTGGGGAAAAGAGGCTTAACTACCAGCTCCGTACCATCTTTAGGCTCTGATTCATTGCCATCCACCGTCTTTTCATCATGTTCGATGCCTTTTTTTTATTTCTTTCTCTGTTTCAGATGTTGTCAACTTTGTGTGCCCATGCCTAGTTTGGTAATAGTTGTCCAGCTACTCTTTCTCAGTTCTCAAGGTAATTGCACACGCATTCTCCTTTGGATTAGCAATCGTTTAAGAAGGTAATTTAACACGGGACTCTAATCGGTCAGGTGGCCAATTGACTAACTTGATTCTCTAAATTCTTTATGCTTGCTCTCGTTTCCTGTTGAAATTGTTGAGTGTTAAGAGTAAGAGATTTCACAATATCCTCAAGAGAAGTACCTAAATTTGATGATGCAAGCTACGGTGGTGGGCCTAGTGGTCACTGGAATCATTGTGAATTTGGCGGATTAAAATTTCGTAGCCTTGGTCCATAGCTCAAGTTTGGGTGATCCCTTTAACCTAGGTTGTAAGTATGGGAATATGGATCATACCACCCTTGTGTTGGAATAGGAAATCCTCCAATGGCATTAACATGTTGTGAATCCTCTTGTTGGAGCGTAGGGCACTTATCGGTTAGGTGTCTCACCGTAGTAAAAATTTCACAAACTTTAGGTATAGGAACGCTACTACCTGTAACCAAACTTTGAACAAAAGACGGTACTTGAGTTATCTTTAAATCAAGAGAAGAAACACTTATCTCATTAACTCTTCTTGAAGGCTCATATCTATTCCCAAATTGTTGGAGAATATGTAGCCATGGTAGAAATTAAGTCTCTAGCTTCTTGAGGTGTTTTATTAACAATGGCATCTCCACTGGCGGCATCCATCATCCTTCTCTCAACTCGAAGCAATCATTCATAAAAGTATTGGATAAGAGATTGTCTAGAAATCCCATATTAGGGACAACTCACATAAAGTCTCTTAAATCTCTCTTAATAATCATAAAGTAACTATGAATCCCTTTGCTTGATGGCACAAATTTCTCTCTTAATTACCACAGCTCTAGAGGCTGGGAAGAATTTGTTAAGGAATGCTCTAGCCATCTCTCCCCATGTAGTAATAAAACTAGATAGAAGGTAGAACAACCATTTTTTTTCCGCATCTGCCAAGGAAAATAGGAATGCCCTTAATTTGATTTGATCTTCAATCACTCCTTGGGGCTTCATACTTGAACAAACAACATCAAATTCTTTCAAGTGTTTATATGGGTTCTCATTCTCCAATCCACGAAAAGTGGGTAAAAGATGTATTAAACCCGATTTCAACTCGAAATCCGTGTTCAATGCTGGTACATAATGCAAACTTGTTGTTGATTCAGGGGGCAACCACTAATTCACACAACATTTGTTTATTTCCAACCATCTCTTTGCTTCCGGACTCACAAGATGCTTCAGATAAAACTTGTGATGTTCTAGCTTGTTTTTGGAGTTGTTTTCGCAACTTTCCTTATTTTTTCAAGCTTTTTTTGTGCTCTTTTTAATCTTGGGATCAAAATGCAACCCACTTGTATGATCTGACCTGGTCATAAAAAACAAGAAAAATTTAGCACTAATCGTCGGCAACGGCGCCAAAATTTGATGGGCATCAAAATCACCAAAAATAAATTCCTATCTCTTACCTTTCAACTTTAATTTGAGTGTGCAGTGAGAAATGGTCGAGTCCATAAGGATTGCCTAATTTAAAATGTGCTAATTAAGCCAAGTAGATTAATTAAGTAAGCCACAATCAAAAAGTGGGGTTTTGAGTGCAAAAAATCAAATTAAACAAAACTGTCTAACACATTGGGCCACTAAGCATGGGCACCCAACTGGGTGAAAAATAGAAAAACATATATAGAAATAAAATTAACGCTACGAATGCAATCTAGATTAGACTAAAATAAATGCTATAAAATTAATATTAAATCAGAAATCAATGGGAATTAAGCCTAGTCTCAGGTTTAATCTCAGTTTTGGTCAACAAATCCGATCCAAGATGCAAAGATAACTTCCACCTATTTAAATAAACTAGTTATGGTCATCGGCACGACCTAACAACCTAATCTTTCCTTACAATGTTGATAACGGTTTAAACTCCCTACAATTTTTTCCTACTATCGCCTTACCTATTAGATGATCTAACCCCTGGTGATGCCAGTACGGTCTATCTAATAACAACACTGGGTTCAAGAAAGATCTAATTCTAAAATTCAATTCTCTCATAGCAATTGCTCAGTTAGAATATATGTTTACGTAGAAGACCTAGTTACCACTATTCTTAGATTAAGTGAATTAATCTATTTGGCTACTTATCATCAAGCAATTGAATAATTGTTGAAAAATTAAACAATCATAAAACAATGTTAATTTTTAAAATAGTAAACACATAGATACCAAATAAGAGTGAAAGGATAGAATCAGTTAGATCTCACAGAATTTGAAGAACTAAAATCTGGATTAACCCTTGGCTAGAAAGGAGTTTAGAACTCTATAGACATGGAGTAGGTGCCTAAAAAGAAAAACTTGCTTTGTAAATAAAATCTCAATATTCTACGAAATGTGCACAGGAAAATATAAAGGAGAAATTTCTAACTAGAGTCCTTCTCAGATAAAGAAACTCTTTAAAAGCTAAGGAAAATAAAAAGGTAAAAATCCTTAATTAAAATTATTGATAAAATAAAAGTCTTCTATTATTAATCTCTTTCCTTTCTAAAATATGGCAAGTCTTCAATGCAAATCTTTTCCAAAAGTGCTGCAAATATATCTCCATGCTCCAATCAAAACTCTGTCAATCCTGCGTAAACTTTGCATGGTATTTTTCAATATGGCAAAATCAATTTTATCCATTACAAATACATCCAAAAGTCCTTTAAATCTATATATAATGCATCCAACTCGTTTTTCCAAGCATAAACATGGAAAAAGACATAAAATGCACTAATTAAGAAGCATCCAATTTCATAATTAAGCACAAATAACTATGAATTAAAGGCTTACTTTGGACTTACCATTTTCCATCTCTTTTACACATGTTTTATCATAGCAGTAACTAAAAGAATGCATTAATGGGATAGAATTGAACATTTTTTATTGCAAGAATATAGCGAATCGACTTTTTTAGGACAAAGTCATATACTCCTACTATTGGTGTGACTCAAAATCCAATTCTCACTTAATATTGGAGAAAGAAAGGAAGTCTAATAAGAATAGAAATACTTTAGGATATAGAATTCCAAAACCTAATAGGATTAGCATATTTATTTTATACATAGGACTTGTTAAGTTAGGTTTATTTGTCAACGAACACCACAGTTGGGTGTAACATACATAGTCATATAGAAACTATCCCTCTTGAGTAATAAGAAGTCACTTGTGAATGTAAACTATGTTGAACTATGTCAAAATCTTGTGTCTTTTGCATTTTTCGCTACATATGTATATATGTGCCTTTGCGTCCGATTTATCTTTGTGCATAATTGTTGCAATAAAATGGTGTTAGTGCCAGAGACTACACATATATATGGAAATTGAAGCTATCATCACAGAATTGCTACCTTGACATATTTCATAATGAGTGCTAAGTTAGAGTAATAGTAGAATAGTTGACAAGTGTGGAACAGTGCGTGAGGGCTAGTACACCTTAGTAGAGTTATCTAATATGTGTAGGTGATTTTTATCAAAGGATGATGATAGCAAAGGAGAAGCCAAAACAGCAATAAAGTCAGAGTAGGTTCAAGAATACCTATGGTAGGAAAAGTGTTGTTGTTGCTATGTAGAAGTGTTATTGATGAAGAAGATCATCATTGGTACCTTGTAAGAGACAAAGCAATAACATATCAAAGAAGATGAAATACATTATCAGATAAGCCCAAGCTTGACATTGCAAAAAAAGATTTGCTAGAGATAGGCTGATAATAAAGCAGCAAAGAAGGAGATGCCAGAATTGCATCAAGAAACAAGAACCAAAGTTGGATTTTTTATTTCACAAATCAATGTGCTTGAGTCCAAATCTCGATCAAAGGTTGCAATTGGGTGTTTAAGTAGGAAGACAAGAGAAAAAATATGATGGTAACAATAGTGAGTTCATTGTAGCTTTTGTACTGTCCATGGCAAGCTAGTAAGAGAGACTCAATCTTTGTTGTTTGAAGAAGAAAACCATTCACCTTTGGAAGCCATCACTGCCAAAAAGTGTTTCATGCTTAACGGAGGATTCTATGAGCTTCATTAACTAGTAACTTTGTTTATTTATACAACATATTGACCAAGTTGATTAAGACTTGACCGAAGTGCCTCTAAAGGTTTGCTAGACATCTTTGTAAATGGATAAAATAACCTGAGAAAGAGGAGGGCTAAATTAGGTTATTAAAAAATTTTTGATTGATACCAATGTTTCTTATAAATAACAATTCTATAAGGCAAAAGCTCAGGTAAGTAAAGTGCACAAATATGCAAAATTGAAAAAAGAAAGATCAAATGTTGGAATTTATAGTGCTTTGCACTCCAGAGAACCTCTTTGACTATCTAAAGCTTCCCACTTTAGGATTTTCAACTTCCACTAAAATCCAAATGCGTTCTTCAAATGTTGGTGAAGCACAAGAAAATCCATAAATAGCAAAGCTTTAATCCGCTCAAAGCAACTTTAAGTGTAGTCTACAATAAAAATGATGTTCCCCTACTCATTTCTTTGCATTAGAATATAACGCTTAGTCTTTGTATGCTCAAAGAGAGAAAATACAACAAGAATTGAATAATAAATATCTATGCAATAAATCTTTAAAGAAAGAAGTACAATTGAATGCTCAACAATGTGAATTTTAAGACTCAATTCTTGGAGAAATGTACTAAAAAGATGTTAGAAAGCTCCAAGAATAATGCTCAAAGGTGTAAAGTTCTATTTTTGTTATTTGTAGTTCATGGCATTTATAATGAAGTGTCAAATAAATTTTTTTTTTTTAAATGAGGGTGTTTGGTAAAAAACCTAAACTGGTGGTAGGCGATTGCATGCATCGTCGACATGCATGGACAAGAAAAGCTAAGACAATGACAGTTGAACAATGTGGGATAAGGCACCTTATGTAGTTTAACCCATACAGTTGAACATATGGGTCTTCTATACCAAAAATATTTTTTGGAAGCTTATTGATAGCCAAAAATTGTCACCATATAGTTGATCGCATGTGTCATCTACTAGTCATACTTTGATAAAATTTTTCAAAAATCTATTCGAGTCCAAACTTTATCAAAAGTATCAAACCTTTTTAGCACATTTTGGAAAATTTGAAAGTTTTTTTCAAATATCAAAATATGACAAGGAAACAAGTTTTTACAAACACCAAGAGTCAAGCAGTAAGTTAAAGAAGGTAGTAAGTTTAAATTAAAAACATTCTATAAATAAAAGAAATAGTACCCCTAAGGCATTTTGTCCTTTTCCCTAATTCATCAAATTTTGTCCAAAGTCTTCAAGATGAGTCTTAGAGCTCTATTAACTCATTTTGAGATAGGTCTTCACTTCAATAAATTATTCAAGGAGCACAACCATCCTTCTTTGCCACACACATAAACTCAAAGTAACATCTTAATCATAGCTTTAGAGTTCATGCAAAAGTGCTTTCAATCATCAATAGAAAACATTAAGATAGGCATAAAGCTAAAAGTCTTGAAGTCCAAAATTTAATACGATTTCATCAAAATTCCATCTATAGGTTGAGGTTCTAAATTCTGAAAAAGTTGATTGAGAGTTTTCTTGGTACTTCTTATCAAGAAAGGAATATGTTAGAGTGTAACCCGAACTCTATGTTGAACCAAACTTTAGAGAAAACGAAGTCTAGTAGGAATAAAAGTACTTTAGGTTATAGGGTGCTAAGTCTTAATAGGATTCCTAAACTTAATAGGATCACAAATATTGAGCTTGCTTCATAGTAAATGAAAATGTGTAGCTAAGAGTCCTTTGGTCATTGTATCTACTACTTAATCCACTATAGAAATGTATAGCACTACAAGATCACTCTTTGCTACTTTATCAAGAACGAAAGAAGCATCCATTGCAATGAGCTTAGTATGTGCATGAAAGAGTAGATCTATTGTAAGATAAGTCTCTCACAATATCATCACACCATAACATTAGAGAAGTTGATGAACATACTTGAAACTCACTCAGTAATAAGCAAATTCAGCACAATTATGAAGTGGCAAAAGCAATTGCCTAATACTTAGCTTTTGCTTGATCTAGATGTAGGAGTTTGCTTCTCGGCATACCATGAGATAAGATTTGATCCTAAGAAAATATAGCAGTCTGTGTACTACATCTAACATCTAGACACCCAGCCTAGTTTGATTTAGAATAAGAATGCAATGATTAGCTAATCAGAAACATAGAGATCATGATTCAATGTATCGTTCAAATACTATATGATATGTTTTACTGTAGACTATTAAAGATTAGTCAAGGCCTACACGTATTGACATTCCTCGTTAACTACATAACTATCTCTAGATGAGTTATAGTAAGATATTAAAGACCACCGACTACATAATGGAGGTACATGTCACTTTTACCACCAAGAAAGTAATTAAGTTGCCTAAGGTCCTTTGAAGAAAATTGTTGTTGAAGAACTATTGTAACTAATGAAAATACACTGTCACTACTCCCTACAATCAAGATATAATCTGCATATATCAAAATAAAAATAACATCAATAGATGAATGTCTAGTGAAAAAGAGGTGGGTTCAATTTCAAAAGAACAAAACCCAATTGTCTGTGAAATGCACTCATTCTATAAAAACGAAGCTTGTGGTGTCTACTTTAACCCATAAAGAGTTTCTGTAGTTTAACGAATAAGAGTAGAAAGTCGTTGGATGTTCAACCTTGATTATTTGCCACAACGACTATTTTGATTTTTTATGGTGATGTTTTGTTTTCACCAACCTCTTCCCGTTAATGACTTACTTCCTCAAACTTTTTCATGCTCAATTGCTTTGTCTACCAGGCTTTGCATACTACTTTAGAGTTTTAGAGGTACAAAGAGCAAAGAATGAAATAGAGAAAGTGATATTTTTGGTCTAAAAAGGAATATGCATTACTCTTTGTTGTGCACTTCTTTTTTTTCTACTTTTCATTTTTTTTTTTATGTTAGATATGTAAAGGCTTCCTTTTGGAAGCTTGCAAGACTTGGCTAGACATGATACATTTGTCAAAACATCTAACCATAAGATTAAACTACAAATTTACAACAATACCTTTTAGAACAACTCAATTTTACACATTGGTGTTGGATACAAAGGTGCAGATTTGGAGTTGACATGGTGGTAGCCAGCACAATGAGATTATTCCTTGAATTTGCATATTTTTACTTGCATCTAGCTATTGAATGGCCTTTTTGGACGGAAATTTGACACTTCCCTTTATAATTGCTAGAGGAAGACCGATCTATATTATGCAACTTTGTTGAGGAGTTTGTTTGTGATGACTAATTGGAGATAGTTGAAGATAAGCTAGAAACAACTAGCATGTGATGAGTGACATTGGGAACAACAAAAGAGTCAGTGAAGACATGGGAATCTAGATTAAGCCTTTGTTCATATGTAAAAAGCTTGGCCTTAAGCTAAGAGAATGTAGGAGGAACAATTAGATTCTCAATGGAGGTAATGAAAGCATGGTCAGACGATGATAATGTTAACATTATATGTCTAAAGATCACTTGTGAATGGTAATTATTAGATATAGACATAATGCGCTCATGATATTATTGATATGATTGAGTTTGCAAATTATATTCTCTCTAGTGTCCATTTATACAATGTTGAAGGTCCAAGTCTAGTTTTGGAGATATCATAAACTAATACGTAGCCATGGTAGTGTTTGGCACTTTATCGAAATAAGCCTATTATAGGAGAGTCTCCTTGTTAGGGTAATCTAACTATATCATTAGAGGGCCTTTTCAGACTTTGCTCCTACTACTGTGAGTATATCTTTTGGGAATAGTATCGTCAAAGATAGAAGCAAGATACCCACAACTTTCAAGTAATCAATGCTTTTAATCTTGAGCACATGTAGATGAATTAACAAAGTTAGGGTGCAGCACTTTGATGTACCATGGAGAGATCTCAACGTGAGTAAGTTTCCTACCCTATATGTTGGGTGTTGTATTTTAATTAGTCGGATATGCATATGCAACAATAGAGTTTTACCCCCTTGGATTTGTCTGCTTGATCATATAAATCTACATTTGGTGATATTACCCCTTGGAGGTACATTGGTCATTTGGCTTATCGGTCGCTTTCTGGATCAAGAGTTCCATAAATAGTGGATGCTTATTTTTTGGACTAGAGATTGCAAGGTTGAGATGTAGTCTTAAAGGTGATGGTATAGGTAAAGGACCAGCCCTGACAATAGGTATACATAGAGGGGCATTTTGGTCATTTTACTCGATCAATCGAAGAGAGAGGCTGCTCAAGCAAGTGACGAGCTTTTGCAATATAGTGATTATCTTTGGAGTACGACTTTAATCTTCTGGTAGAAAGACCAAGGTCAAAATGGCGTTAATGTCGTCAAAGTAGTAGTGAGGGTATTTTGGTCATTTTAGGAGCCAAGGATAATTATGTCTTTTGGTTCTTCTACTAGCCATGATCTTATTGGATATAATAAATTAAAGAAGGTCAATTATGCATGTTGTTTAATTAATATATAAGAATGAGGAAAAAGATTTAATTACTATTTTTTTCTAATTTAACTTATAATCATGTAATAAGACAAGTAGGCCCTATGAAGAATATTTATAGTGTGTGAGGTGGAATATTTGGATAGTCCTATCCTAAGAGAATATTCCTTTTTAAAAAGGTTTAGGGAATGTATTATGAGGAAAAATAATGTTCCTAGGATCCTTACTACATTAGGGTTGCCATGCACTATGTATAGAAAGCTATTGATAAGACCCAAGCATGCCTTATTTTATTTTCTTAGTGTGTGTGTCTGTGCAATATTTTTCATATATAACACCAAGAACACACTAAATTTCTTAGGCTCAATTAAGCCACATTCAAGTGTTTACCCACTACATAGCACCTTATGTCCTAGCAATAGAGGATTGGATATGTGGAAAAGACCACAAAAAGGTTGTTCTGAGATAGGTAACATCCAAAGAAGCCAACAACAACACAATCACGCATCAAAAGTGACATTTCCAAACTCCCTATTCTTTTCATTATTATATGTTGAGCACATTTATGTAATACAATCTATATTTGCTATCTTTCGTTTTCTTTGTTGACTTTACTATTTTATTTGATTCTAAAACTTGGTAATCAACATGTTTACGCATTAACAAACCAGTGTCAACAGATAAGCCATCTGGAGCACACAAAACTAAGTCATTATTTGAGAGAGGGTCTCCACAATAGAAAAAGAAGTGAGATAATTCGAGTAATCAAAAGTGAAAGTACTGTATCAATGGAAGTAGCTAGGAAGAATGATTGGATCAAAAGAGGTAGACATGGTAGGCAAGGAAAAAGAACTTAGAATGAAGATGTCAGTTGTACACCTTTTGATATCATGAAAGAGTTTTGAGGAAAAGTGTTTTCACGTATATTCTTTAAAATGTGTATCATTTTGTAAAGTTTACATTATATATAAATACAGTATCAGATCATCACAAGCAGATAAGCAAGACAGATATACAAGTTATCATAAAATCAAGAAATAAGAAAAAATATATAGTGAGTCTTATCAATATGTATTTTATAAATAAATGTAATTAGTAAGTTATTCTTGAGTTTACCATATTATTCTTATTTGTGGGCGTGAAGTTTTAGACATAGGGCTGGACAGCATTATTCTGACTTTGGAGAGTTTCGTTGACATGTGGCATCTTTCTAGCAGATCTTATATCATTGCTTTTCAAGATGGCTCCAAAATTTACTTAGACTTGGCCATACCTTTCTCCAGAAACTTATGGGTTTAATGCTTAACAATCACTAATTAATAATTTTGCTTGACAAATGAATTTCTAGTTATAATACGTAGAGATCAGTTCATTTGTGGATTCAGTCTGTTTTTGGACACTAATTTCAAGATTCAATACTTTCTTCATCTTTAGCTAATTTCCTTGGGCTATTCAAGTAAGCTTATAGGTGCGAGATATTTCAAGGTGGACAAAAACCCTGATCCGAGTGACATATTATCACCAATTGATGTGGATGGCCATGGAACTCATACATCATCCACCCTAGCTGGAAGTGTAGTTCCTAATGCAAGCTTATTTGGGCTTGCTAGAGGAACGGCACGTGGAGCAGTTCCATCTGCAAGAATAGCAGTATACAAAGTGTGTTGGGCTAGTTCAGGCTGTGCAGACATGGACATTCTAGCTGCATTTGAGGCTGCCATTCACGATGGCGTCGACATTATATCCATCTCAATAGGTGGTCTTACAGGTGCTTACACTTCAGATTCTATAGCAGTTGGATCATTTCATGCAATGAGGAAAGGGATCATTACTGTGGCCTCTGCTGGAAATAATGGACCTAACCTGGGCAGTGTCGCCAACCACGCTCCTTGGCTGCTCACTGTGGCGGCAAGTGGAATTGATAGACAATTCAGTAGCAAAGTTGTATTGGGTAGTGGCCATGCCGTGTCTGTAAGTACTTTATTGACTTCGTAATTTATAGTGAAAATCATAAGAAAACTAACTAAAATGGGTTCTCAATTCTTGTATATATCATTAGTGAATTGACTGCATCTGCATATTAATTTTACAGGGTATAGGAGTGAACACATTTAAACCAAAGCTGAAATCATATCCTCTTGTCAGTGGGATTGATGTAGCAAAAGACTCTCACAGTAAAGAAAGTTCAAGGTACCAAGTTATATTTGTGTGTGTGTGTGTGTGTGTGTGTGGGCGTAAGTGGGATCATGCATGCTTTCATTTATCATATTCTCATGACATTATTAATCTTATTATAGGATTTGTGACAAAGAAGCAATGGATCCTAAAAAGGTGAAAGGAAAGCTTGTGTATTGTGAACTGGGTTCTTGGGGTGCTGATTCTGTCATTAAAGACCTTGGTGGAGTTGGCACTATCATTCAAAGTGATGTTTTTCTCGATTTCGCCCAAATTTTCATGGCTCCAGCAACTATAGTGAATAGCACCAATGGCAAAAACATCAACAATTATATCCACTCTGCAAGGTCACCATCAGCAATAATAAACAAGTCTAAAGAAGTCAAAATAAAAGCTCCGTTTATAGGTTCATTTTCATCCAGAGGTCCAAATCCAGGAACAAGACATTTGTTGAAGGTACATATTTATTACTAAAGCATTGATTAGACTTATAATTAAATAATTGGCATTTGCTTTTTATTGACAAAAGATGGAATGTATATAGCCTGATGTTGCAGCACCAGGCATTGACATCTTGGCCTCATATACCCTCATGAAATCAATCAGTGGATTCAAAGATGATAACCGACATTCCAAATTCACAATCATGTCTGGAACGTCAATGGCTTGTCCACATGTTGCGGGTGTATCTGCTTATGTCAAGTCTTTCCACCCAGATTGGTCACCAGCTGCTATAAGATCTGCCATCATGACTACTGGTACCTAAATTAGCTTTATTTTTCCCATTTTTCTTGTAGTTTTATAGTTAAAATTTTATAGTTTTATAGCTCTAACTTTCAATTATGTCATCGCAATTTGTGCTAACATGCAATTATCCTTTTTTTTTTTTTTTTTATATCTATCAAAAGCAACACTCATGAGTTCCAAGATAGAGAAACATGCTGAGTTTGCGTATGGTGCTGGCCAAGTAAACCCTACTAAAGCTTTAAGCCCTGGACTTGTGTATGATATGGATGATTTGTCATACATTCAGTTTCTTTGCCATGAGGGTTACAATAGCGCTTCTTTTGTCAGTTTGATTGGCGCAGAGTCGATAAACTGTTCCAAACTGATTCCAGCTCAAAGAAGTGAAGATGCTATCAACTATCCCACAATGCAGCTTAGCTTAAAGAGTGATCAAGAGCCAACAATAGCCATTTTCCGAAGAAGGGTCACCAACGTAGGTCCCTCTCATTCTGTGTACAATGCAACCATCAAAGCTCTTAAAGGAGTAGAGATCACAGTAAAACCTATGAGTCTTTCATTTTCTCGCGTTGGCCAAAAGCGAAGCTTCAAAGTAGTGGTGAAAGCGAAAGCAATGCCTGGTACATCGATAGCGTCTGGTTCACTGACGTGGAGAAACCCAGGTCATGCTGTTAGGAGTCCTATTGTTATTTACAACCCATTGGCCATAAATTAGTATATGCCGCTCAAATTTGAAGAATGCAAATGGGATTATTTTCTAATGCAAACAAAAAGCAATTAAATGCATGGATGTTGGAAACAAAGTTGTATAACCATTATTTTGATGCATATTACATTTTGCAACTATCCTTGATGAAATTATATATAGTTACAAACATCTTCATTACTAATTAACTTGCCCCTATTTGTAGTTAGAAAATTGGCTTAGATATATTTACTTAAAGCATAAATAAGTTGCACATATTAGGGAATACTAAATCATTCTACTTGTAGTTAAATTGATTTAGAGTTCAATCCAATTTCTAGTTACATTTTGATTAGTTTAGTCTATAATAATTTCAATTCTTAGTAGGTAAGCGGTTTATGGAACCACATCTAATTATAAATAATGGATTTTTAGAATTCTCAATTGAGTCCATATATAGGGTGCCCAAAGTAGGGAAAGGAAAAAAAGAAATTATTAATTTCTTACATCACACTACAACATTTTAGACTTTTTGTCAAATATTTTTTCGTTGGTCGTTGATTATTGTCGGAAGGAGTCCTTGACGATGGTTCCCGAATTCTTTGCCTTTAATGCAACTAGATACCGAGAAGTTTATGGTAAAAGATGTCCCAATTGTTGTACACCTGCTCGATCACCTTGTATCTAACATGCCTTCATGTATAATATCGGGCCTGTTTGAATTGGCTTTTTCTCAGAAAAAGTACTTTTTTTCTAAAAAAGTTACATTAAGTTTGCAATAACTAAATTTGGCTTCCAAAAAAGCTAAAACTCTGAAAAAAACTCAAATATAGCTTTTTTTAGAAGCCAGAATTTTTAGCTTTTCAAAAAAAGCTATTTCTCAAAAGCTGTTAAAAAAAACGCTTTTGAAAAAAGCCAATTCAAATGGGCTTATCATCACATTGGGTTTCCTTAATGTGAGCTTGTATGAATTTAAGCTTGTAATTATGCTTTCTCACTATGAAATGCTTGCTTAGGGATTCGACCAAGCTAGAGGTAAGATTTTAATGGTCAGGCCCTTTTGTATCACCCATACAAATATGTTGGCCTATGTACCTTGTTATCTCAAACTATTGATGCTCAGATTTTAGACTTGTTTGTAATGCCTATCTATATTGAGATGTTCCGTCCACATAAGTTCTACAACAAACTTGCCATAAATACACTTTCAACTTCACGACTCTATATGCACAATGGATTTTATCGTATGCATCTGTACCGCCCTTACAACATCTTGCTTCGACGGGAACAACATAAAATTCATTTGTGTAGGGTCCTATGAGGTCATGTTGGCTACTCTTATCTGTTAGTCATGTAATCTTCTGTTCTAGTATATAAAACACCATAGTTTTCTTTTCCTCTAACACTAGACTCGCACTACTACTTGGGAGAACATTATCGTTGCCATTGTCGCTATTATCCTCTAAGATAGCATCATGTCAATGTGCAACCCCGCATCAACTTCTTCTTTGGGCTCCAACATTATGGTGTCCATTGTAAAGTCAACTCTCCTATGCATGGTGTCTCTATGAAAAATGCCTCCTTAATTAGACATGGACTGTAGGGACCACATGTAATGTGGCAAACTCTATCACTGTCGATGTAATATTAATCTATGCTTCCTCATACTTAGTTGGTTGTATGTTCAAGTTGGCCAAGTTATAATTGATCGGGAGATCTATATTTGAACTAAGTATGTCCATAATTACATGCGCAACACGTATGTTCACATCATTGGTAGTGGCTCAAAACATGTACTGGACATCATCGTTTTAAAAAATTACCATCCTGCAATATCATAACTATTGAGAGCTTGTCACCAATGTTGGGAGCCGAAATAACAACTCTACTCTGTCAATGTGCGGATGCAAATAGAGCTTTTGAAAAATACCGAATTCAAATTCAGCATTCAAGGTATCTTCTTAAATTTTGATTTTTCATGCAGCTTTTGCACTCTTATATTCGAGACCATAAACACCATTAACTTTCACCACCATGATGTAAAAAAGCACTAACTTAGTTTGGATTCATATTTTTTTGATAAAGTGATTTTATAGAAGTTTGGAAGGATTATAGGGAGTAAAGAAGAAAATTGGAGCTAGTCAAGTTAAGGGAGCAAAGAAGAAATTTTAAGAGTGGAATGTAGAATGAAAGCTGAGGAGCAAGGTCAGGGTTTATATAGATTTTCAGAAATTGAATATCAGATTTTGAAATCCAATCGAATTTCCAAAATCTATCTTTGGAGAATATCTTCTGAGCCCTATATCCCATGAAATGATATGTGACAAAAAATATATCAAGTTCTTTGCAATGGATTCCCAAAATACATTTTTAAATTTCTAATTTCTATCTCTAGATTTTGGAAATCTATTGGCAGAGAATTCAAATATATTCTCTACCCCGTGGTCATATCAATGTAGGTCAATGAAAAACTGATTTCGCAAATTTTTTGTTTGATTTTCTAAATCCAAATGGTCCATTTATTTAAACCCTTGAAAACTGGTCCATTTTTGCAAAAATGCTAAAAAATGGGCCCAAAGATAAAAAAAAATAACCGCACTTAAGGGGGGATGAAGATCAGCATAGAATCAAGCATGGCCCCGACGTCACTATTGAAGCTTCGAATCATGCTTGCTAGTTGAGATTTTCTAGGGTAGGCTAAGAATAAAAGCAGTGAGAGGCTTACAAGCTAAAGATTCCACAACCACCAATCTTAATCCTCTTATCTAGTGCATTATTATGCCTCCTTAGCTAAGCTATATATAGCTTAGTTAAAGCTTAATTCTAGTGTAATCCTAGATAAAATATCATCCTAGAAT
Organism: Cordia subcordata; assembly: GCA_028554755.1. Taxonomy (NCBI): domain Eukaryota; kingdom Viridiplantae; phylum Streptophyta; class Magnoliopsida; order Boraginales; family Cordiaceae; genus Cordia; species Cordia subcordata. Next base: position 5,760,371 of record JAPTOF010000025.1, on the reverse strand, counting down.
CAATTCTCAATATTAGATTGAACTCTTTGTAACCTTGTTTTTATGGTAGTAAAATCCACGACCAAGTTCAAGTCTGACCATGATTCATTATTTTAGTTATTTTGTTTATTCATTTTGCAATTGATTATTTGTGGATTTTGTTTAAAGAATTGAAAAGTCATAACCCATAGTAGCAAATTTTGTTAGATTGAATTTGGAATAAGAAAAGAACTCTTTTATTCACATTTGCCACAAGGGAACTAGGAGACCGCAAAGGCATTGCAAGGAGATCAGGTCTCTGCATCACAAGGTCAAGGTCTGATTGAAAATGTGGCACAGTGTGTACTCCAGAGAGGTAATTCTCCAAGCAAACACACATATGTACATCAATTTCATTTATATGTTGGATGGTACCTAGAAGAAAGATTTGATGGCGACTTGTTTTTATGTATAGACCGGAACCTTCCTATGCTTGAATACTTTTACAAAGTAGTTGAATTTTGTCCTTGATATATGAAACAACCATAATGCTGTTTGAACTAATTCAACCACAAAAACTTGAATGAGAAGGTGTATGGTTTGGCTTTTTAGTTTTTTTCTTTTTTAAGATGCTCAGGAAATGTTGAAACATCATGGGTAACTATAAGGTAATGGAAGTGATAGAGAAATTTATATACCTGGGTAGGATAGAAGAATTTATAAAAGGGGATATCGATGAAGATAGAGATCATACTAAGAAACAGAATAATTCCTTACAGATATAACTCTAATTTGAAGGAAGTGAAAAATATGTGATCTTTATTGTCTAATAGAACAAGCACTAATACTTTAATTGAGTTGGTGAAGATCAAATCTATTTTTCAAAGTGTTTCTCTAATTGCTCAAGACATCTCTTTGCAATCAAAGACCAAAACAAGATCATTCCCTTGCCAAACTAGTTTAATACCTAATTCAAATTAATAGGTGGGTTTGTTTAAACAAGTCCGTTTCCCTAGGTGGCTTTTAAGCAGAATTTAAATAAATAAATAAAAACCTTACCTCTAACTTGTACTTTTTTAGGTTTCAAACACTTGAGAAAAACATATTTCACCATATTAATCAATAAAATGCAATAAATAAATACACAAATATCCTCTACAAACTTAAGTTTTTAAATGAGGGTAATAACCCAATTTGGTCAAAGAGTACCAAAAGGTCTCAAGTTCAAAATTTACTACCACATATTTATAAAGAAAACATTAAAAATTGTTTGCATGTAAGGTTGTAAGCAAATGATGCCTGTATGTGGGGTGATGTAATAATCTATTATCTATTATATAGTCTAAAGTTCTTTTTATAAGCAATTCTAGAGTGCCACATAAGTTTCTTACAATTCTAGAGTGCCACGTCATCACTTCCTTTTTTTGAATCCATCTAAGGTGCCATAAAAACACCTACATCACATATCTTAAATTTTTGGGTATTCTAATACATTGGCTCTTGCTTAGAATATTTCTAATACATTAGCTCTTGCTTAGCATATTTTGGGTAATAAATAAGAAATAAAAATTAAGATAAAAATAAAAATTAACTAAAAAAGGACATTTGAAAAAATAAATATTAGAAAATAAAAAATTAAAAAAGGAAATAAAAATGACAAATTAAAAAATAAATAGATAAAGAACTAAAAATGAAAGAATTAGAATATAAAAGTTAAAAATTAAAAATTAAAAGTAAATAAATTTAAATAAATAAAACTTTAAACAACAATTTTAATCGAATATACTATAAGTTACTTTTTATACAAAATAGTAATTTTTTTATCTTTTCCACCATTATTGAACAAATTTGTTAATTATAAAATTGAGTTCAACATTCTTAAATAGCAATAGCTGATTGCAATAACAATACTAAATTGGCCATAAATTATCAATTACTTAATGATTAAAATAAGATTTGTTTGTGGAATTTAAGGGGCAAAAAAGAGAAAAGTTTACAACTACATGTGATCTCATTTGATATAAAAAATAAAGAAATTTCGTGTAAAGCATAGAATGCAATTGCACTAGTATAACACAAAAAACAATAAATAAGTATACCAATACCCTCTCCACCCATTTTATAAAAATTAATATTGTTCACGTTCTAAGCTTTAACCAAAACACACCTGCATGTGAGGAGGTGTCTTAATACAATAAACTACAATAAATAAATATATCAATATCCTCAATCGACCAAAGATTTCTTTTTGGGCCAAGGAAAAGGACATCTCTTTAAAATTTTATTCTACCAAAAAAAAAAAAAAAGAAGCGAAAATACAGAGTAGAGGAGAGACAAAAATCCAAAACCCTCTACCTTCTCCTAAGCATAGGTGATTGACAAATCAACCACCAATTCAACGTTCAAACCTACCTCAATTAAATGCAGTTTACCTATGTAGGTGCAAATATCTTAAGGGGGGGTGAATTAAGATATAATAACTAATTTTCGTTAAAAAATTTCTCTGAAAAATTAATAACTTCTTAAAATCAATATATCAAACACAATGCAAGCAATATTAGCAAGTATAAGAATGGAAGTATAAGGAGAAGAGAAACAAACGATTTAAGGTGGTTCGACTAAGCCTACCTCCACCGCCCAAGGATGCTCCCCTTAGGACTTCAATAATCTCCACTATAATGCTTCTTAAAATCTTGATGGAGCACAAACCAAGTTCTTAGAACTCTTTGAAGCCCAACTTCAAAGAACCCAAGAGTTTCACTCTTTAGGATTTCCCTACACTTTACAAGCTTTAAAGAACAGATCTCACAAGGTTTATAGCTCTCAAAGTGTGTATATACTCAAGGAATAAGAAAGGATTGAATCTGAAAATTCTCTTCAAGAAGAAGATAAATAAACTCTTGAAAGCTCAAATATATTGCAAGAATGGCTCAAAGATTGATTGAATGATGATAAACAATTTTGCACACTTCACTTGATGATTTGAATGAGTATTTAAAGAGATTTGGGGGTTAAGGATTTGGTAGGCAAAAAAATGAAGAAGAAAGCAACCAGAACGGTAATAAAAGGCTAGTGCATTCATTACAGCAGCCCGTTTAGCCGATCGACCGGCTGGGTCGTCCGACTTGCTCTGCGCCTTCTCTGACTTGGCCGGGCGCCTTAGCCGATTGACCAGCTAGAGGGTCTGGCTTTTTCTTTCCTTCTCTGACTTGGCCAGGCGACCCTCCCAAGTCATTCAGTCGACCGGCTGGGGGGTCCGACCACTCCAGAAGGTGAAGTAAAGCCAAACTTTTGCATACAACACTTTAAGTGCAATTTTCACAACTCCAAATCATTTTGAGATAATTTGTCAATAAATGTTATGATTAGAAACACCCCAAAAACACATTTTTACTCTATGCATGCATTCAAATTCATTTGTGCATATGTGATATCAAATGTTCAAGAGTTGAAAGTTTGTTTGAACAAGAAAGAATAGGAGAACTTAAGCCAAACATATACAATATATAGGCATTTCACAAAAGAGCACGAGCGAAAAATAATTTCCAATACCCTTTATGTCATCTCTTCTCCTCCTTATGCCTTCTCATCTTCTCTTTCTTCAAATAGTGCATTTTGCACATCTTCTTCAATCTTTCAAAGCTTCAACTTAAGTATCATCTCATTTTCACAAGAAGCTTTTTAGTCAAATAATGCATATATATATTTTCATCATCAAAATTAATAGTGAATATATAGCTAACAATCTCCCCTTTTTTTATGATGACAAATTTTTAAGATATGAGCAAAGAGACTCCCCCTTAATATATGCATTCTTTTAAAAAATGTATTTGGGAAAAATGCTCCCCCTGTCAAGATTTAACTCATGCATATTTTGAAGACATTTTTCACCAATAATCAACCTATCAACAATCATACAAATAGCCATATCCATAACAAGTATAATAAACATATCATCAAAGCATATCAACAAATCAACAAAGCGTATATACCATTCAATCAACATTATATCATTCACCCATTGCCCTATTATACCATTCAGACTTCTCCACCTTTTGGCATCATCAAAATTAATATATAGGCAGGAAAAGATTGTATAATAGAAATAACTTATTTACCAAAGTCAAGAATTCTAAAGTTAACTAAAACTAAAAAGTTTTCAAGTAGAACAAAATGAGTTTTTCTGAAGTAGGAAAATCAAGACGTGTGATCATGGTGATCTTTGAAGAACTCCTTCATGTCTGATCGCATAGAAACCACCTCTGAATCAATGTGTTCCCTCCAAATAGTAAGCTTATTCCATTGGCTTGTCATAGTGGCCCTCATTTCTCCCATACCAGTGTTTAAAGCCTGCAATTGTGAAAGAATCTGGGCCATCAAAGAGGGGTCTTCTTGTTGACCTATCAAGCTAGAACCAGCACTGCGACAAATTTCTCTTCGGCATTGCTTATCAATATGCACTTGCTTCCTAGATTCTCTCATTACTCGCCTAAGAGTAGCCTCCTCAGGATCTGCCTCCTCTTCTTCAGAGGTACTCACAACCATGGGTGTTGTTCCTGGTATACCTATGTCGGGATCACTCTCAATTTCTGGCCCTACATCTTCTTCTAGTGTGATGTCTACCCCGCCAAGTATATCATCAAGCTTTTGTGCATTGGGGCCATAGATAGGATCGGTGAAAGTAGTGCCCTTCTGAGTCTTATGCTTAATTGCAGCTTGAGTGCTTTGAGGCAAATTTTTGAAGGTCTTTCTATTTATGGGCTCTCCATTATACGAGTAAATGCCCATGAAGTTCATATACAAGATGTCAAAATTTCAAGCAAACTCTCTATATGGAGCATTTGACAAAATGTTGAAATGTGAGAAGATATGCATTAAGGCTATACCATATCCAGGAGTGGTTGTTTTTCCTCCATCCTTTCCACTAATATGCAACATATATTGAAGGATGAGGAAAGGCAAAGCTATCTTCTTTTTCTGCCTAAGGCTATAGTAGATATAAGCAACCATAACTGGGATTTTTCTATCATTGATATTCCTAGGGAAAATAACTTCACGCATGATTTTGAAAGAAATCCTTTTATTAATATCAATATCCCTCAATAATGGAAGAATCAACTCTGGATCCTTAGGTCCTACATCCTTCCACATGTATTTTATAACTTTTCCCGGAATATCAGTCTTCTTGATTCCTTCCGGCCAACCTTGACTATTGTAATGACCTTCCCCATCAACAGGTATATTAAAGATTTCATGCAAAGTTTCCTCCTTAAGCACAAAATTCACCCCACATACAGTAGAAGATGACTCAAGTTTTGGACTTCTACTATGTATTTTAAGATTTTCATAAAATTCTATTACCAATTTATCATGCACATCACAATGTAGATGTAGAAATGTAGACCAATTATTAAATAATGGCAAGACATCGGTGCCAGCAAAATCTGAGTCCACGATATATTTACCGTACAAAATTGATTACTTGCCTTGAATCTTTGATACTGGAGGTGGTTGTGGTGAAGGAGATTGTGTTCTTGGCCTTTTCCCTTTTCTCCCACGTGCTTGACCTCTTCCCCTCAAATTCACCATGATTTCGGGTTGTTTTTTGAAGATTAATCATTGAAAACTTGGTTTTTTGAAGTGGATAAGCAAAGTATAGAAAGAATTTTGGAAGAAAACGGTTGGAAATTGAAGAATTAAAGGTGGGTTTTAGAGAAATTTTGCTAGGGTTAAAAAAAATTTGAGTGATTGAAATGAATTTGGGGTTAAAACCCCCAATTTTTAACCTTGTCCGCGTTTAGCCGGTTGACCGGCTATCGCAGGGGTCGACCAGCTAGGTCGACCGGCCAGATCAGAGAGCACAACAAAAAAATCCCTTTTTAGCCGGACGCTTAAAGCTTTAGTCAGTCGACCGGTTGGGTCAAAAAGTATAAAAATGCGTATTTTTCATGCCCAAGCCACATAAACACATATGCATGCAATTTAACCACATTTTATCATTCCAATCTCTCTCCTAAATTTGCAAAATTGATCCTCCTGCAATGGTTTAGTGAAAATATCAGCAACTTGATGTAAAGTATCAACAAATTCAAATATTATATCACCTTTTTGCACATGATCTCTAATGAAATGGTACCTAATCTCAATATGCTTAGTTCTTGAATGTTGAATTGGATTTTTAGTGAGATTAATTGCACTAGTATTATCACAATATATAGGAACGTGATCATATTGCAGTCCATAATCAAGTAAATTTTGTTTCATCCACAAAATTTGAGCCACACAACTACCAGCTACAATATATTCAGCTTCAGTAGTAGAAATAGCAACACTATTTTGTTTCCTACAGGACCAAGATACTAATGAATATCCTAGGAATTGGCATGTTCCACTAGTGCTTTTACGGTCTACTTTGCAATCAGCATAGTCAACATCAGAGAAACCACATAAATCAAATGACGTTCCTTTTGCATACCAAAGCCCTAGATTAATTATTCCTTTAAGGTATCTAATGATTCTTTTTACAGCAGTTAAGTGAGTTTCCTTAGGGTTAGATTGAAATCTAGCACATAAGTATACTGGAAACATGATATCAGGTCTAGAGGTAGTTAAATATAATAGGCTACCGATGATACCTCTATATTTCTTCTCATCTACTGATTTACCCTTTTCATCCTTATCCAGCTTTGTTGAGGGGCTCATGGGAGTTCTAATCTCCTTTGCATCTTCAAATCCAAATTTATTGATAATTTTTTTGGTGTATTTGGCTTGATTTATGAAGATCCCCTTTTTTGCTTGTTTGATTTGGAGTCCAAGGAAGAAGGTTAATTCTCCCATCATGCTCATCTCGAACTTCTTATGCATACACTTGGAAAAGTTCTCACATAAAAAAATATTAGTAGCACCAAAAATTATATCATCCATATAGATTTGGACAAGTAGGATATCAGTGTCTTTTCTTTTAATAAATAAGGTTGAATCAAGTTTTCCTCTTTCAAAATTGTTTTCCAACAGAAATCCACTAAGTCTTTCATACCAAGCTCTAGGAGCTTGCTTTAAACCATATAAAGCTTTTTCTAGTTTAAAAACATGATTAGGATAGCAAGAATCTTCAAAACCGGGGGGTTGTTTAACATAAACTTCTTTTTCAATGAATCCATTTAAAAAGGCACTTTTCACATCCATTTGATAAAGTTTGAAATCCATGTGATAAGCAAATGCAAGTAACATACGAATGGATTCTAGTCTTGCTACGGGAGCATAAGTTTCATCATAATCAATTCCTTCTTCTTGATTGTATCCTTGTGCTACTAGTCTAGCTTTATTCCTAGTCACTATTCTGGCTTCATCTAATTTGTTTCTGAATACCCATTTGGTTCCTATTACCGGTCTATCTTTAGGCCTTTCAACTAGCTTCCATACTTTATTTCTCTCAAATTGATTAAGTTCTTCTTGCATGGCAATGATCCAATTTTCATCAAGTAGAGCTTCTTTTACATTTTTAGGTTCTATATGAGAGATAAATGCATGATGCTCACAAAAAGTATTAATATTACACCTAGTTCTTACACCTTTATTAGGATCACCGAGGATAAGATCTTGAGGATGATTTCTTACGAACTTCCAACTCTTTGGTAGGTCTTCATGAGGTTCTTCTGTTTCAACATTTCCTTTGTTTGAGCATTGTTCGTTTTCCTCATTGGCTTGAGACCTCCTTTCTTAATATTCTTCTTCTTACCTAGTTGGCTTTTCTTTGTCTTTTGGAGTTGGATCTTCAAGTGTTGTCTTTTTCAAAAGATAACCTACATCATCAATTTTCTTTCTCGGCTCAAATGGATTAGTCTCATCAAATGTAACATGTATTGATTCTTTCACAACAAGAGTTCTTTTATTATACACTCTATATGCTTTGCTCTTTGTGGAATATCCTAAAAATATTTCTTCATCTGATTTGGCATCAAAATTTCTTAACTGGTCCTTAGTATTTAGGATAAAGCATTTACAACCAAATACTTTGAAGTATGATATTTTAGGTGTTTTACCATGCCATAATTCATATGGAGTTTTATTTAAGATCGATCTAATCAATACTCTATTTTGTACATAACATGCGGTATTTATGGCTTCACTCCAAAAATATGTAGGCAAGTTGCATTCTTTTAGCATAGTTTTTGCCATTTCTTGTAGTGTACGATTCTTCCTCTCTACTACCCTATTTTGTTGAGGAGTACGAGGGGCCGAAAAGTTATGTTCAATGCCATGTTCATCACAGAAGTTCATGAAGGGAGTGTTCACATATTCGATACCATTATCACTACGGATGCGAGTTATAAAATAGCCTTTCTTATTTTTGTACTTTTCTACAGAATCTTGTAAATTCATTGAAGGCATCATTTTTATGTGCAAGAACAATGACCCACGTAAATCTAGTGTAATCATCTACTATAACAAATGTATATCTAGATCCTCCTAAGCTTGCCACATCAATGGGTCCGAACAAATCCATATGTAATAGTTGCAATGCTCTATTTGTTGAAACTTTATTTAGTGATTTGAAGGATGTCTTATGTTGTTTTCCTAGTTGGCAAGCATCACAAATTTTGTCTTTTTCAAATTTTAGCTTTGGTAAATCTCTAACTAGATCATGCTTTGACAAATCATTTAGTAAGCTCATGCTAGCATGTCCTAATCTTCTATGCCATAGCCATGCATTATCATGCACAACGGATAAGCATTTTACATGTTGACATATAAGTTGGTCAATTTCAATAGTGTAAACATTTTCATTTCTCTTAGCTACAAATTATATATTATCATTTCCACACTCATAGACAATGCATCTAGAAGATTGAAAAACAACTTTGTGACCTTTGTCACATAATTGGCTAATGCTAAGTAAATTAAATTTTAAACCTTCTACAAGTAAGACATTATGTATGGCAAGAGAGTTTTTGTTACCGATGCTTCCTTTTCCAATAATTTTTCCTTTTCCATTATTCCCCAAGGTAGCATCTCCTCCTTTTGTCCTTTTTAGTTTGTAGAAGAGTGAAGAGTTCCCCGTCATGTGCTTGGAACAACCACTATCCAAGATCTATTTTATTTTGCTTGGTTTGCCTTCATTGGACACCTACACACATGAAATTCAAATGCAATTCTTTATTTTGGGGTCCCCAACACTTTGGGTGCTTGGCGTTAGTTTCAAATTTTGTTTTTGACCACCCATTTAGGTCTTTGCCAATACGGAACAAGTGATCCTCTATCACGAATTTTCTTGTTGTAACAATGAGTAAATACATGTCCTTTCTTTTCACAATAGGTATAAGTAACGTTTGATTTTGGTGAATAGGAGGATGTAGAGGTGGAAGCCTTGACAAAGTAAGTTTTGAAATACTTTTGATTAATACTAGGTTTGTATTCAATACCACTCTTCTCAAAAGACATTTTTTGACTACCAAGAAGTTTTTCAAAATTTTCTTTGCCGTTTGTAAATTTTTGAATAATTTCATTCAAATCTATGTTTTTCTTTTTCAAGTCTTTAACCTTTTTTTCAATTTTCACAAAATCTTCGGCGTATGAATCATTTTCTTTTTTGGAGATTTCAATCTTTTCTAAAAGAGAGGCATTTTCCTTTTTCAAAATTTCTTTTTGTTCAAGAACAAGTTTCAATCTCTTATGCATTTGCTTGTTTTTTGCCAAAGCTAAAGATAAATCATCATGTAATTTAGCAAATGCATCTTTTAATTCATCAAAGCTATATGCCTCTTCCTCTTCTTCACTAGATGAGTAATAGATAGATGGAGAAGGTGAAAATAGTACCTCATCCTCATTGGCTATGAGGCAAAAGTTGGCTATCTCATGTTGCTCTTCCTCATCTTTTTCGCTTTCGGAGAAGTCCCACGTGGCTTTGAGCGCCTTGCCTTCTTTCTTCTTTGAAAGCTTTGGACAATTTGCTTTTATGTGTCCCAACTCGTTACAATTAAAGCACTTCAATTCATCTTTTGCATCTTTTGTCTTTTTGAAATCTTTGCCTTCTTTTCCTTTCTTCTTCCAACTTGTGTTGTTTGAAGAGGCCCCTTTTCTCATCCTTCTAAATTTTATAAATCTTTTGAAATTTTGGGCAAGAAGTGCAATTTCTTCATCTTCCGGGTCCTCATCATCACTTGATGAGTATTTTGATGCAATGAGGGCAATGGACTTCTTTGCCTTCTTCTCTTCTTCTTCATAGTCCTTTATCTCAAGTTTATAAGTCATGAGTGACCCAATGAGCTCATTAAGTTCCAATGTATTCAAGTCTTTTGCTTCATTTATTGCCGTGACTTTTGGTTGCCATGATGATAGCAAGCTCCTTAGCACTTTCCTTACCTTCTCTACATTAGAATAATCCTTTCCAAGAGCTTTCAAACCATTAGTAATTTCAACAAATCTAGAAAACATTTGCTCAACATTTTCATTTGGAAGCACCTTAAATAATTCATTTCTATGTAAAAGCATAGCAATCCTAGATTCTTTCACTTGGCTAGTTCATTCATAAGTTACTTCTAATTGGTCCCAAAATTCTTTAGCCGAAGTGCACCCCATTACTCTAGCAAACTCGGTTGCATTCATAGCATTGAATAAATAATGTAATGTTTTTGATTTAACTCAAATAATTTTATATCTTCATCATTCTATTCATTTTTCGGTTTGGGTATTCTCCTATCACCTTCTAATTTTGTAGGTAAAGTAGACCCATTTTCTATGATTTTCCAAGCTTTGTAATCATGTGATTGTATAAACACTTTCATCCTTATTTTCCAAAATGCATAATTTGTTCCATCAAAAGAGGGTGCTTGTTTAATAGAAATTCCCTCCATATTTGCTAGAAATTCTACTAGTTGTTAAATTATCGGTAGAACCCTAGCTCTGATACCAATTGTAGGTGCAAATATCTTAAGAGGGGGGTGAATTAAGATATAATAACTAATTTTCGTTTAAAAAATTTCTCTAAAAAATTAACAACTTCTTACAATCAATATATCAAACACAATGTAAGCAATATAAGCAAGTATAAGAATGGAAGTATAAGGAGAAGAGAAACAAACGATTTAAGGTGGTTTGGTCAAGCCCACGTCCACCGCCCAAGGATGCTCCCCTTAGGATTTCAATAATCTCCACTATAGTGCTTCTTCAAATCTTGGTGAAGTACAAACCAAGTTCTTACAACTCTTTGAAGCCCAACTTCAAAGAACCCAAAAGTTTCACTCTTTAGAATTTCCCCACACTTTACAAGCTTTAAAAAATAGATCTCACAAGGTTTATAGCTCTCAATGTGTGTATATACTCAAGGAATAACAAAGGATTGAATCTGAAAATTCTCTTCAATAAGAAGATGAATAAGCTCTTGAAAGCTCAAATATATTGCAAGAATGGTTCAAAGATTGATTGAATGATGATAAACAATTTTGCACACTTCACTTGATGATTTGAATGTGTATTGAATGAGTATTTAAAGAAATTTGGGGGTTAGGGATTTGGTAGGTGAAAAAATGAAGAAGAAAGCAACTAGAACGGTAATAAACAGCTAGTGTATTTATTACAGCAGCCCGTTCAGCCGGTCGACCGGTTGGGTCGTCCAGCTTGCTCTGCACCTTCTCTGACTTGGCCAGGCGCCTTAGCTGGTTGACCGGCTAGAGGGTCCGGCTTTTTCTTTCCTTCTCTGACTTGGCCGGGCGACCCTCCCCGGGCAACCCTCCCAGGTCAGCCGGTCGACCAGCTGGGGGGCCCGGCCACTCAAGAAGGTGAAATAAAGCCAAACTTTTGCATACACCACTTTAAGTGCAATTTTCACAATTCCAAATCATTTTGAGATAATTTGTAAATATATGTTATGATTAGAAACACCCCAAAAACATATTTTTACTCTATGAGTGCATTCAAATTCATTTGTGCATATGTGAGATCAAATGTGCAAGAGTTGAGAGTTTGTTTGAACAAGAAAGAAGAGAACTTGAGCCAAACATATACAATATATATAGGCATTTCACAAAAGAGCAAGAGAGAAAAATAATGTCTGGTACCCCTTATGTCATCTCTTCTCCTCCTTATGCCTTCTCATCTTCTCTTTCTCAAATAGTGCGTTTTGCACATTTTCTTCAATCTTTTAAAGCTTCAACTTAAGTATCATCTCATTTTTATAAGAAGCTTTTTAGTCAAATAATGCATATTTATATTTTCCTCATCAAAATTAATTGTGAATATATAGCTAACAACCTATTTTACTATAATTTTTTTTATGTTTTTCCTAGTTATCTTTATTCTTTAATTTTATCCTTCCCCTTTTATCTTTATGAATATAGTCTTTGTAACTATATACTTATATAATAGTTATCTCGAAACCTATGCTTCGCCCGGATCAATCTTTTAATTTTCTTTCTTAATTGGATAAAAGAGCACAATTCTTAAAAGTTTATTAAGTTTGATCATATAATGAAATTTAAGTAGTTTAAATGGAGAAATTTTAATTAATGTAGACAAGGATAATTTTGAAATTAATAAATTTGTATTGGTAGCCTGATTAGTTTCTAACTTAATGCCTATTGATTTCTTGAGATTAATAAGAGTATGAAGCTTTTATATGTTTGTGTGGCTGGACACCTCTATTTAATCTCATTTTGTTTCTTTTCCTCATAATTCGAGATAACCTGTAAAAATGATATCTTGTCTCTGAAAATATAATTATTATTAGTAACACTTGTTTGGGGTATATTCAGGTGACACATGAATGTTCTTTGATGCCTAGAATAACAATTTTTATATGTAGTCGATGAAATAGGATGACCTACATGACTATAAAGAATTGAATTAGCTAGTTTAAGCCCCTAGAAATTTAAGATGTTTATGCTTTGAACATACTGCAATTCATTGCAAAACACTGGAAGGTTCTAAAATGTTATTGTTTCCCAACATTTCGAACTATTTGAGTGAGAACTTTTTTGATACCTTACAAGCATTAACTCGTTGATAGAACATTACATTGCATGACCAACATCTTTACTGGTTTTTTCTGGCACTTCATCCATGCCATAACTCCTTTGTGATGTACATGACTTCTTCAACATCTATCTTAAAGAGTAAAACACACACATACAAAATCAATACAAAGAATTGCGAGATGAGCAGTTAGAGTCTCAAATTATTTAGTTCAGGCTAATAGTCTCAAAATTATTTAGTTCATAACTGATGTGTCAAGATCGACATATGTATCACTATAATCATTGCATGAACTAATACCATATTACACTATGAAACTGTCAAATTTGAGAAGCATATTGTATATGAGCTCACCAAGTTTGTTGTTAAAGTCCTGCAATATATATTGACATACTTCTTCACATGTCTTTCTTCGAAAGGTTAAAGAGCTTTCTAATCTTTGAAGCCCTTTTTGGACCCTTCATTTTTGGCTTTTCAATATAATTCCAAATCCTCAAAAAGATCACACGTAAAAGTTGAAACTTGAAAGTCATCCTAGCTTTAGAATATTCTATCAATGAAAATCAAAGAAATTCACAAAATGAATTTTCTTCATCACCAACCTTCCTTATCCTATTTTCGTAATAATCCCTTTGCCCAAAATGCACCTCTATACTTCACGCTCCATCATAGATTTTCATTTCCCAGATCTTCCGCCATAATATCTACACATATGTAACAAAAATATTCTACACAAAATAGATAATCAATCTTAGTAGTCAAATATATCAAACCAAAAATTATTCATTGCAACATTCTAATAAACATTCAATTCAATCAAATTAAACGATCAGCCAATAAAAGTAAACAAAAATGAAAAGAAAACTACAGGTGTACATACTCGTTTTGCGTGCTACATATATGAGTTCTCATGCACTCATTTATTAAAAAGATTGAGCAAATCTTGAAACCCATCTTGAAGCAAAAATATTCTGTCTTGATAATAACTAAAAAACTAATCATGCGAACGATTGGTGAATTTGGAGAGACTAAGAGAAATATATGTTTGATTTGAAATCTGATTTAATTTAGGAAGTATATGATTAGTAGACTTTTTGGATCAGTAGGAAACGTTTTATTGGATGTTTGAATGAGTTGAAGCACTTTTATGTTTATTCAAACTCTAATTTAATTTGGAAAATGTAGGGTTAGTAGACTTTTGGTTTTTCAACTAACGGTTTATTAAATGTTTTAATTAGATTATGTCAATTGTGCTTTTTAGGACCGAAAATAAACAAAATAAAAAAAGTGATAACGTGTCATCACCTAAAGAGCTTATGTAGCAATATCTAGAAGTTACACATTCTTTAGAGGTATAACTTTATAAATATAGTATAGCATAGATAGATAGATTAGTAGACTTTTTGGACTAGTAGGAAACATTTTATTAGATATTTTGATGAGTTGATGGACGTTTATGTTTATTTAAAATCTAATTTAATTTGAAAAATGTAGGGTTAGTGGTTTATTAAATGTTTTAATTAGATTATGTCAATTGTGTTTTTTAAGATCGAAAATAAACAAAATAAAAAAAGTGATAACGTATCATCACCTAAAGAGGTTATGTGGTAATATTTAGATGTCACACATTCTTTTGGCGTATAACTTAATATAGTATAAATATAAATTACATATGTCATTCAATAGATTATAATATTCTCATAAATCATAATACACTTTCAAAAATAATTAACTATATTTTTATTTTGTTCTAAGTGAGATTTGTTTTTATATGTTTAATGATTATTTTGACAATATAAGTTACTTGCCAACATGACTAACTAAACATATAAATACTTGTTAAACATTTAACTATTTAAAATAAAAAAAATTTTAATATCTTTATAATAAGTCAATTGAAAGGCCCTCTGAATTTAACGCTTTTTGTCATATCAAGAAAAATCAATCCAATTAAAGACCATTTACGTATCCTAGGGTGCAATGACCGGTACCAGTTACCACAATGTGCTGCCATTTGTTCAAGTCATAGTCAACTTACTTCATCACCCCTTTCTTCTAGAATTAATATTAAAGCCTAGAAGATAGAGAAATTAAACCACACTGTTACAACTTTATTCCAAACGCACTTGGAGTGGCTTTTTTTGGCTTTTTTTTTTTCTTAAGAAAAAATATTTAAAAAAAAAGAATATTATTTTTACAAAAAGTATTTGAATTAGATTTTTTTTAAAAAAAAAATCAAAACTCTGAGAAAAGTTAAATTTTAACTTTTTTTGAAAAGTTAACATTTTGAACTATTAAAAAAATTTTAAAAACACTTAAAAAAAAAAAAAAACTAATCCGGATGAGCCCTATCATACGTACCAATAAGGCGACCAAGGACCTTTACGGCGGACTAGTTTGATATAAAAGTCATTGATTTTTCACCAATTCAACAGCTAATAACTTCTCTTTATTTGTATAGTTGAACAATCAACATTTCGTGAAAGGGTAGGATTAATTGCATTATAGGTGATTGTTATTCGATTTTAATTTTATTTTTATTATCTTAATTGCATTACAGTTGAAAGGATAGAATTAATTGCATTAAGATTTATAGGTGCTTGTTTTTCGATTTTCATTTAATTTTTATTATCTTAATTGCATTATAGATGAAAGGATAGGATTAATTGCATTATAATTTACAGGTTCTCGTTAATCGATTTTAATTTAATTTTTATTATCTTCAGACGTATAAGTTTTATTATTTTTTGACTTGAGTTAAATTAATTTAAAAATATTTATAATAGTCTTTCTTATATTTTACAAGTTTCTTTAATTTTTTTTTTATTTTAATAGAAAAGGAGTAAAAGAAGGCATTAATATATTTGTAACAGATTAAGAATGAAAATGAATATTTCAAAATAATAAAATTAATTTAACTGTGAAACATAAATAATTAACTCAATATTTTAAGATAATATGTAATAATTTAAAAGATGTTAAAATATTAAAGACATTTATATAATCAATCCCTCTAATTGTAAAATTTGAGATAGTTTATTTGGATCAGTTT
Source organism: Cordia subcordata (assembly GCA_028554755.1). Classification (NCBI taxonomy): domain Eukaryota; kingdom Viridiplantae; phylum Streptophyta; class Magnoliopsida; order Boraginales; family Cordiaceae; genus Cordia; species Cordia subcordata. Next base: position 5,744,392 of record JAPTOF010000025.1, on the reverse strand, counting down.
TTTTTAAAAAAATATTTTTAAATGAAAATTGAAGTTTTTAGGACACAGCTAGAAATTTACAAGTTTCTCCAGAAAATATTTATTTTTGAAAAAGATACAAAAATAAAAAAAATTGTTTTGCTAAAAGCCAATCCAAATTCGGAAAACATTGAAAAGCGCAAAGTGAAACCTGAACCAACATGTTGAAATCGATGCTTTTTTTTTTTAATTTTTTTTATATAGACGAGGGGCCAAAGTTTCATGATTTTCATTTTCCTGTTGTTGCAATTCTTGGGAAGCTGTAAGTACTACATATATACATATATACATTCTGCCTTGTAAATATTCAATTTGATCTGTTACTGTAACCATTTTGTTCTTTTCAAGATCAATTTTCCAATCAAAAGTTTTCATCTTTGTCTTAATGTCTTAATGTTAATCATTTGTAAATTAGATTGAGTAAAGATCTTTGTTGAGGCCAAAGAAGCATACCCTTTTGATATTTGTTTCTGTTTTGGCATTTTATGATGAAAGTTGCTAGGTTTATGTGTATTTGGTGTCAAGAAGAGTTTTTTCATAGCTAAAGAGGCAGAGATTTTTGGGTAGCTTATCAATTTTGATGTTTTTGTGATGGAAGTTTGATCTTTAAGTGCATAGAATCAAGAATAAGCTTAAGTTATCTGTATATTTTGTACCTTGATGGATAACTATAACTCTCAATCTGCATATCCATATGCTACTGCATATGGGTACCCTCACCCTGTTCCACCACCTCCAAATCAGTTATATCCACTACCACCTGCGAATTCTGGTGGTTATCCCCCTCCTCCTCCCCCTCCCCCTCCCCCTCCCCCTCGGCCCTCGGGTCAATACCGTTATCCTCAATACCGACATTATTCTTACTCTTTCAGCCACTCTTACTCTGGCCATCTAAATTATCCGGGATATCCAGCTTCATCTACACCGCCAGCACTCCCTTCTAGGCATCACCAATCTGGCTCCTTAGACTATAGCTACCAACCGGCACCACATTATGCTCCCTTACCTTATCCTTGTTATAGATATCCACCTCCTCCGGCATATCCTCCTCAGCCAACCCTTCAACAACATAGTAGCTTTCATTATGGGTCATCTCATTTCCAGCATCATTATTCTGGGCACTTCCAGCCTCCTGAGAGCTTTCCTAATGCTCCATCTAGAGTGGATGAGTTCTCAAGCGAGCAAAGTCAAGATAGTTCATCAAATGTGGCTATTCCTGCAAGTAGTGATGATCATGTCAAGGATAACAGTAACCATTCGACCAGTTATGAAGATATCAAAGACAATGCTTCCACGTACCCCTCAACGAGTTATGATCATGTAGAGGATGATGCACCCACTTATCCTTCAGTTTATCCACAGATAGAGGATCAAGTAGCACATTTGCATTTGTCAGATCATCATTCTTCTGCTCCTGCATCTCCACCAGCCCCTGCTGGTTCAGTGCCTAGTAGCCCTCCTAAATATCACTCGGGGCCATTACCAACGACGTCAAAATTAGATGGTCAAGTAACTCTATATGGGCATCCAAATGCCTCATTCTCAAATTGGGAGACATCTTCACGGGGTAAGGTTCAGACCTTAACTTCTCCTTATTCTGGACAGTCATCGCCTTATGTTGGTTCACCGCACAGTTATATGCAGCTTGTGCCAGTCAAATCAACTAAAAGGTCCTTGAAAGTTTTGCTCTTACATGGAAATTTGGATATTTGGGTCCATGAGGCAAAGAATCTCCCAAACATGGACATGTTCCGCAAGACAATAGGGGATATCTTTAACAAATTACCTGGAAACATGGGTAGCAAGATTGAGGGGCACATGAATCATAAGATCACTAGCGATCCCTATGTTGCAATAACACTAGCGGGTGCTACAGTAGGAAGAACGTATGTAATAACCAATAATGAAAATCCTGTTTGGATGCAGCATTTTAATGTTCCGGTTGCTCATTATGCTGCTGAAGTAAACTTCATGGTGAAGGATAATGATGTCGTGGGGTCACAGCTTATCGGGACTGTGGCAGTTCCAGTGGAGCAAATATATTCTGGAGGGGAAGTTCAGGGGTTCTTTCCGATCCTTGCTACCAATGGGAAGCCCTGCAAAACTGGAGCTGTTTTGAGTGTTACAATTAGATATACTCCAATAGATAAACTGAGCATCTATCATCCAGGTGTCGGAGCAGGACCTGAGTATAATGGAGTTCCAGGGACATATTTTCCTCTTAGGAAGGGTGGAACAGTTAAGCTTTATCAAGATGCTGAAGTACCTGATGGATACCTTCCAAATTTGGACCTTGACCGTGGAATGCGATACGTGCATGGGAGGTCCTGGAGTGACATTTTTGACGCAATACGCGAGGCCCGACGTCTGATTTATATAACTGGATGGTCAATCTGGCACAAAGTACGGCTTGTTAGAGATGATAACTCTGCAGCTGGTTACAGCTTGGGAGAGCTTCTGAAGTCAAAGTCCCAGGAAGGGGTAAGAGTGTTGCTTCTTGTGTGGGATGATCCTACATCAAGAAGCATTCTGGGTTACAAAACGGTAAGTAGTTAACCTTGTGTTTTGCCAAATACTAATGTAATTGAATATATTTCTGAGCATCATTTAACAGCTCCAGTTAGATTATGTTTCCTGTTTGAAAAGACAGCTTGGGATACTTGATTCTAGTTTGGTCCATATCTGATGCAAATTATAAAATGGTGAAAAAATCTATATTTGTTTCTTGGAGCCAATTGCCCACTTGTAATACATTGTCTTCTTTGCATCCCATTATGACATCTAGGCAAATATTCTCTAGATGTCAAATAACCTATTTGAGCAACAATCAACTTACAGATAATCTCTTTAGTAATTTTTCTTTACAGTGGTATGCGGCCACTCTCCAAGAGCATTTTCAAGAGGCAATTATCGGTAAAAAGCTTGAGTCAAAACTACTATTCCTATAGCTTGTGACAACTGTGTAACTTATTTTCACAGTGGCATCCAAGAGCATTTTCAAGAGGCAATTATCGGTAAAAAGCTTGAGTCAAAACTACTATTCCTATAGCTTGTGACAACTGTGCAACTTATTTTCACAGTGGCATAGAGCATATGCTGATATTTACTTTCCTTGATGAGAATGCATGCATGAGATGCTTTTGTGAATGCATTTTGTGTTGCCATGATTATAGTGTTGTGCAACTTAGACTAGAGCTTCACTCTCCTGTAGGTTTTCCTTTGTTATTCTGAAAGTTTTTCTCTTAAGACTAACTTTCCTTTTCCAAAGAACTTTTTTTTCTGAAAGTATTTATCTTAAGACTAAATTTCCATCTTCCCTTTGAAACGAATGCCCTTCAAGCTTTCTCAATGTTGTTCTTATTATAAACAAATTAGTTATGTAGGAGGGGGTGATGCAAACCCATGATGAGGAAACCAGGCGCTTCTTCAAACACTCGTCTGTGCAAGTATTGCTCTGTCCTCGTGTTGCTGGCAAGCGCCACAGTTGGGTGAAGCAGAAGGTATGTTTGATATTACAGTTCCCCTGAGTATACTTTTTGGTTAATTCATACAATGCTTGTACCAAAATCCAATACCTTTTGGTTAATACATTCAATGCTTGTACCAAAATCCAATACTGGATTTGTTTTATGTTCTTATCCTATTATGGATTCTCTGTTGTTGTGAACTTCAGGAATGACTAAATTACGTTCAGTGTATCGTTTTATGCTTGAAATTATCCTTAGATATGCATTTGCATCTTTATGTTGTAATTGCTCTCTCCCTCTCTTCTTTTCCTTTTGCTAAGCATGCAACAGAACTTGTATATTTGGGAATGTTGTCCTCCATGCTTCTGTGACCATTGGAGCACTATAGTTTATTTTTGGTGCTTTGACTTTCAAGTTTCATGGTTCATCATACCTATTTAGCATCTTAGTAATTGCTTTAAGTCAATTGATACAGAATATATGTTTCAAAATATTTCTTTCATTCCTATATCAGTCTGATTTATCCTATATTTTGTAGATCCTCTGTCGAAATTGGATTTCTCTTCGCTTGGTAAACTTAAGATTTCGGTTTGAAATACTACAGTCAAGCATAAGAATAAATACCATTAGTATATGCCGCCTTCACTCACTATTTACTTGAGGCTTCCTTCGTGTCCTTGAAAATTTGCAATGTCCTAGATTCTTTCAAGGCATTACCAAAATGAATTTTGGAGGAAATCGTGGATTCGAAATTGTAGCCTTTTCAAATGACTTTGTCATTTTGATTTATCAGGAGGCTCTATTTAATTTCTATGCTAAGTATTTGTGTCAGATAATTCATTGTTTGAGTTACCTGGATAATCAGGAAGTTGGAGTTATATATACACACCATCAGAAAACGGTGATTGTGGATGTTGATGCTGGTAATAATAGAAGGAAAATCATTGCATTTCTTGGAGGACTTGACTTATGTGATGGTCGCTATGATACACCACAGCACTCCTTATTCAGAACGCTGCAAACTGTGCATGCAGATGATTATCATAATCCAACTTATGCTGTAAGCTCTTCATCAAAATGTATGCTTTTAGTGCATCAGATTATATTTGAAATGCATATAAAAAGTGGGCAACAGAAGGTGGTATAGTGATACTTTTGCAATTGATGCTTTCATGGCCTACTTTAGTTTAAACATCCGTTCATTAGGATCATTCATTGAATCTTTTAAGTTAGACATTGCCAAGTATACTTCATGAATATATAACTGAAGGCATAATAATGTGGTCCAGGATATGGCGTATTAGCTAGTTTAAGGGAGGGGGATATAGTTCAAATCACTTTTCACAGCAGCTTTTGTGAGAAGAATGGACTAGATTGATGACTAAGGCATATTGGTGGTGTAGTTTCAAGCAAGTTTCTTGTAGGTAGTAGGATGTTCATGCATTTTATGTTAACTTTGAGGAATCAACTCTTCTTCTGACATGAATGGGAAGGAAATTTTTTATTTCTGACTTAGAATGACATGTGGCTACCCATTTAGTGAATGGGATGGAGATCTTGCAAATGAAATTGAGGTATATCATACTCCTTCCCTGCATTAGTTTAGCGACTAATACCCAGTTAAGGACCCACAATTTCAGTGTTGACGCATGATCAACTAATTGCCTTAGGTCTGACCAAAAAGAAAAATTAATCACCTTAGGTTAATCAAGAATTGTTCTTTTAAATGGATAGTATTCTTTATATTGTTTTGACATGGATACATGTCATTTTTCCGAGCAGGGGAATGTTGCTGGTTGTCCAAGGGAACCATGGCATGATTTGCAATGCAAAATTGATGGTCCGGCCGCATATGATGTGCTTACCAACTTTGAGGAGCGCTGGTTGAAGGCCGCAAAGCCTCATGGAATCAAAAAATTGAAGATGTCCTTTGATGATTCCTTGCTTAGAATTGAAAGGATAGCTGATATATTGGGAATGTTAGATGCTCCATTTGTAAGCAGTGATGATCCTGAAGGTTGGCATGTTCAGGTTAGAGAATATCTTTTTGCCTTTCTGTAAGATTCAAATGTTGTTTGAATTTAATTATTGCGATAATTTTTGCTTTTGGTCACTGTTTTATTCAGATTTTTCGTTCCATTGATTCGAATTCTGTCAAGGGTTTTCCTAAAGATCCTAAAGAAGCAACGCTGATGGTGAGTAGAAGAGGTGTTCTTTTAATTGTTCAATTTCATATCTTCCTCTCGATCTTGATGAAGTTTATCTTTATCTTTGCTTCAACAGAACCTGGTATGTGGGAAGAATGTACTTATTGATATGAGTATACACACGGCATATGTGAAGGCCATTCGATCTGCGCAACATTACATTTATATTGAGAATCAGTACTTCATTGGTTCCTCATACAATTGGAGTTCGCGGAAGGACTTGGGTAAGCAACTCGGTTTAAGTAAAGTGGTATTGACTACTGAAATAATATCAAGTATAAGCTCATTCTTCTATCCAATGTCAGAGTGCTTAGTTTTGGAGTTACTGAAAGCAATCTATTATGCTGGACATGCACTAATTTTCCGGCTATTGAGATCAACTGAAGTTTATGGTTTTTAGTGGTCTTGTAGGAGTCATCTCGTTGACATGATCAACTTATTCTTTTCCACCGGCTTAGAAGTTTGGACTGTGGTTAATAAAATTAATCTATGCATATTTTGTGCACAAGGTTCCATCTTTCTTTGATTTTTGTTTTTGTCCTTTTGCCTCTATTAAGTACGATAAATTAATATAGCCAAATTCTCTCTATAAGCTTAAGTTTTTAGATGATATGGTAACTCCAGGATGGTATCAGAGCCCAGGTCATGGGTTCGAGGCACACTACCACCCATTTAAAAAATATTAGAGTGTTCACATGCAAGCTTTAAACAAATCATGCCGCACGTGAGAGGGCATGTTAAGTACAACAAATAAATATAACCAAATCCTCTCTACAAGCTTAAGCTTTTAGATGAGGTGGTAACTCCAAGAGCCTCATGTTTCTTATACTTTCCCTATTCCATTTTATCTGTACCTGAGACTAATGTCCTTTTCTCGTTGCTTTTGTTTGAGTTACGCATCCCAGGAATGCATGCTACTGTCAGGAGTGCTCTTGGTCTTCAATATAGCTTGCAAGTTATAAGCAAAAGCGTCTACCAGTAATTAGTTTGGTGAAACTCCTTCTAGGAAAGTGGAGTAAGATCTTGAGTTAAGTATGGAGACAATGCTAATATATCCATTTTTCAGTTAATGAAAGGTTAAATTGGGTCAATTTTCTGCTAAAGGACGATAACATCAAGACTACTTCTAGTTAGTTTAGAACGTATAGGCTTCAATATAGGTGAGTTTTATGTCATCTATTGGATTAATACTTTATCCAGAGCTGCTTCCCTAGAAGGAAATATGGTGTTCAATAAATCAATTTTAAGTTACCTCTTATCGAGAGGAGTTTTAGTGTGTTACGTTACAGCTGAACTTGTCTAGTAAAATGCATCTAATTCAGAAACATGATTGTTTCAATTTGATGTAGGACGGGACGGCTTTACCTTGAGACTTGTAAGAGGGTACAATGACTATCTAGGTTGTTAAGCTCTTAAATTCATGACTTCTTGAAGTAGTCTTGTTAGTATGAGCAAATTCTTCAGTATATTTATTTTGCATGTGCGATTGTTGTTATTCCACTTTCCTGTATTTCTTCTCCCTTTATTTCTGCAGAAGGGAAGGCCCCACTTCCACAGTCAGGGCGAAGACTGCTTCTACTGTTTACAAATGGGGTATAGTTTATGCCTCCTGTGAGTTTAATCTGCGGAGCATGCCTAAAATAGTAGCTTTGGGCACTGTCTTTCGTTTTTGACTTCCCTTCATTTAGGTTAGCTCGAAGTCTGGAGTTCCATGGTCTGTCTCAGATACAAAATAAGTTAGCATCTGCTCATTTCTTTGTGCCATATTCATCTTAAGTTGTTTATTGTAGTTTAGAGCTTAGAAACACCAAGTGTAGCTCATTTCTTGAGTCCTTAGTAATGTATAAGAATGTTAATACCAATGTTTATCTGGCAAGGCACTTGAAGATGGATATTTCAGTAGATTTAAAATGAAAACCAAGTTGACTTGTACAACACCTGATACACTATGTAGAAGAATTTTAAGTGCAGGCCTTGTGCAGTTATGCCCTTGCATTTTTCAAATTTAATCATCTCACTGTAACAACACAGAATTCATAACTTACGCCACCTCAGTGAACTTGCTTCCTCTTTAAAGCTACTATTTCTTGCAGGTGCTAATAATCTGATTCCAATGGAAATTGCACTTAAAATTGCTGAAAAGATACGAGCACATGAGAGATTTGCAGCATATATTGTCATCCCAATGTGGCCAGAGGGTAATCCAACTGGTGCTGCTACACAAAGGATTTTATTTTGGCAGGTTGGCAATTGTAGCCCCAAAGAGAGATTAAAGTTTCATGTGTTCATTCTTCTGCTAATCTAATACATGGTAGCGTAGATCTGGAGGCAGATCATAATAATTTCTTTTGGGCATCTAGATAGACTGCAGAGCTAATGAGCATATTGTGTTGATTTATGAGATCGTACTTTGAGCTCTAACATATATTGGCAGCACAAAACAATGCAAATGATGTACGAGACCATCTATAAGGCTTTGGTGGAGGTTGGACTTGAGAGTGCATTCTCACTAGAAGATTATTTGAATTTCTACTGTCTTGGCAACCGTGAGGCTCTCGATGTAGGTGACAAATCAAGCACCGAAAGTCAGAGTGCTACAAATACTCCTCAGGTATCATCTCTCCTTTATTTATCTGCAGAAGTTCTTGGTATCTCAAAAATAAAGGAATCAACTGTCACTGCATTGTCATAAACTGGCTGAATTAACTTCATCTTGTAGTTCCTTATCTCTGAATTATTTCTTGTTTCCGTCGCAACATCCCTTAACATTTTTAGGTTCACTGGATTTTCTTTTGCTAACATCATTCGAGCATGATTAGGCTGCCTTTTTACTGCATTGGCTAGGCTTTAGTCCAGTTTAGCTGGATGTACATGATTCTTTTGTGTTTTTCAGGCTCTCAGTCGAAAGAGTCGGAGATTTATGATATATGTTCATTCAAAAGGCATGATTGTTGATGATGAGTATGTAATATTGGGATCTGCAAACATTAACCAGCGCTCCATGGAGGGGACCAGAGACACGGAGATTGCAATGGGAGCTTATCAACCTCATTATACTTGGGCAAGAAAAGGATCAAACCCACTTGGACAGGTAAGAAAATTTTCAATAGAAATATGGTATGCTTTTTCCTCGATTTGATGTTACCATCAGAAATTAAGAACAGAGGAAAAGTTGATGTTGTTGGAGTGTATATGTAATACTGTTATAATAATATAAAGTAAAATGAAAGAGTAGGTAGTTAGAAGTAGTGGTAGTCAGTGACAGCTCAGCACTAGAGTTAGTTAGAAATAACTAACCTATATGGGCATCCTAATGCCTCATTCTCAAATTGGTAGACATCTTCGCGGGGTAAAGTTTAGACCTTAGCTTATCCTTATTCTGGACAGTCATCGCCTTATGTTGGTTCACCGCACAGTTATATGCAGCTTGTGCCTGTCAAGTCAACTAAAAGGTCCTTCAAAGTTTTGCTCTTACATGGAAATTTGGATATTTAGGTCCATGAGGCGAAGAATCTCCCAAACATGGACATGTTCCACAAGACAATAGAGGATATCTTTAACAAAGAACCTGGAAAACATGGGTAGCAAGATTGAGGGGCACATGAATCATAAGATCACTAGCGATCCCTATGTTGCAGTAACATTAGCGGGTGCTATAGTAGGAAGAACGTATGGAATAACCAATAATGACAAACAGTGCTCCATGCCAGGACCAAACACATTGAAGTGAACTACCATTATGTTAGAGAGCAAGTTGTATCAAAGAAGCTTCATATTGCTTACCTGCCTACCACTAAGCAACTAGCAAATTTGTTCACTAAATCACTCTTAATTCAGCAGTTTAGTTATCTCAAGAGCAAGCTTCCTCTGGGCACTTCCCAAGTTCGGATTGAGAGGGCTGTTGGAGTGTACATGTAATACTGTTATAATAATAGAAAGTAAAATGAAAGAGCAGGTAGTTAGAAGTATTGGTAGTCAGTGACAGCTCAGCACTAGCATGATTTAGAAATAACTAACCTGAGCTATTTTACTCAAAGTGTATAAATACATGACTCTGTACTCTGATTACAGTTAATGGAAGAAATTATTTCTCTCCCATATGAGATTTATCAGAAGTATCAAGGTGCTTTTTCACTGCTGTTGATAACGAAACTGAAAAACAACTAAAGACATGAGTATGCTTCTGTCCTAGACATACTCCTAGGAAATTTGACTAATGAATTATGTTGTCATGTTTACAAAGTCTACTTCGGTGGATTTGGGACCTATTCTTTATACGATGTAGGCTTTGAACCACTAGATCAATTAATATAAGCTCATAGCAATATGGCTGCAAGATTACATCTAGAACCAATACTAAATGAATGTAACTTCAATAATAATTCTTTGTAAGCAAAAGACTTCAATGCTTTAATATTAATAACAAAAACTAAAAGCATCAATCCTAAACTTGTTAAAAGGAAAGAGGACACATATGGACATAGAGAAAGAGTCAAAGGCTTAATACGTTTTAGGGTATTAGCCTGCTCTATTTATAATACTATGATAAGGAGCAAATACTATATCTCTTCCGATGTGAGAGAGACACTTATTACAATAGCAACATAGTATATTATCTAAATCTCTACACTTAACACTCCTCCTCAAGCTGGAGCATATATATCATACGTGCCCAGCTTGTTACAAATATATTTAACCTGAGAACCACCAAGAGATTTTGTAAATAAATCAGCTAACTGATCACTCGAGCCAACAAAAGAGGTAATAATTTCCTTAGATAATAGCTTCTCCCTGACAAAGTGACAATCTATCTCAATGTACTCAGTCCTTTCATGAAATACCGAATTGGTGGCAATATGTATCGCAGCTTGACTGTCACAGACGAGCTTTATAAGACTAGAACAGGCGACCTAAATCTCCTTCAGAAGATTCTTCACCCATACTAACTCACAAGTAGCTACTGTCATGGCTCAGTATTTTGATTCAGCACTAGAACGAGCAACAACATCTTGTTTCTTACTCTTCTAAGAAATAAGATTTCCTCCAACGAATACACAGTAACCAGAGATGGACCTTCTATCAGTAGGACTTCCTGCCCAATCAGCGTCTGAGTACCCAACAATCTCTATGTGTCCATGATCACTGTAAAGAAGGCCTTTCCCAGGTGAGCCTTTAATATACCTTAAGATTCGAATGACTGCTTCCCAATGTCTTTCTCGTGGAGAGTTCAGAAACTGACTGACAACACTGACTGCAAAGGAGATATCTAGTCGAGTAACAGTGAGGTAATTAAGTTTTCCAACTAACCTTCTATATCTTCTCGGATCTGATATCAATTCCCCCTCATCTAGAAGAAGCTTCACATTTGGATCCATAGGTGAGTCACAAGGTCGTGCTCCAAGTAAACCTGCCTCACTCAACGTATCTAATGCATATTTATGTTGAGAAATAAATACCCTTGTTTTGACTGTGCAACATCAATACCCAGAAAATAGTGAAGCGGCCTTAGGTCTTTGGTTTGAAATTGCTGATTAAGAAAGGCCTTCAACTCATCAATCCCTTTGCTATCATCACTAGTTATGACAATATCATCCACATACACAATTAAAAGAAGCCGTTTGCCAGATGAGCACCGATAGAATATAGAATGATCCACATTACAACGAATCATTCCAAATTCAAGAACTACAGTACTGAAACGTCCAAACCATGCCATCGGAGATTGCTTGAGACCGTACAAGGCCTTCTTCAAACGACACACTTTCTGAGACTTCTCCTGAGCAACAAAGCCTGGCGTTTGCTCCATATACACCTCCTCATCAATATCACCATTCAGGAAAGCATTCTTAATATCCAACTGATGGAGTGGCCAATGGTGAATAGCTACCAAGGAAAGAAAAATTCGAACAGAAGACATCTTAGCAACAGGAGAAATGGTGTCACCATAATCAAGTCCATAGACCTGTGTATATCCCTTGGCCACAAGCCGAGCCTTTAAACGATCCACTTGACCATCTAAGACCTTCATTGTATACACCCTTCGACAACCAACAGGGGACTTATTGGCTGGGAAATCAACTAACTCCCATGTTCCATTATGATGTAACGCAGACATTTCTTCAAGCATAGCATCCCGCCAACCAGGGTGAGCACAGGCTTCTGTCACAGACTTAGGAATGGAAACAGAGGCAACAAAGGATGCATATGAAGGAAATAAAGACGAATAAGAAACGAAGTTAGATATTGGGTGCTGAGTGGTGCAAGAACGAGTACCTTTACGAAGAGCAAAGGGTAGGTCAAGATCAAATGATTGAGCCAAAACTGGATCTGGAGACAGCGAATCAGATGATAATGGGGCAGGTGGCAATGGACGTGGACGGTGTGAGTAAACTTGCAGGTCCGGTCGATCTAGACGTGCAGTAGGAGGCAATGGAGAAGTGGACTCAGGAGTGGAGATGAGGTCCGGAGTATGAGAAGGGACCAAAGGCATATCAAAGGTAGGGGCTAGAAGTGGTAAAGCCTCGACCACGGTATTAGAAGTGTCGGTTGAGGAGAAAAAAGAGGTACTCTCTAAGAAGGTAACATCAGCTGACACAAATCATCGATTCAACTCAGGAGAGTAGCACCTGTAACCCTTTTGACGTCGAGAGTACCCAAGAAACGCACACTTCATAGATCGAGGACCTAGCTTGTCTACCCCAGGGGAAAGATTATGGACAAAGCAGACACATCCAAAAGCTCGAGGAGGTAGCACATAAATAGCATCACGAGGGAACAAAATGCAGAACGGTATTTGATCATGTAACACAGGCGATGGTATACGATTGATAAGATAACACGATGTAAGGATCGCATCATCCCAAAATCGAAGAGGTATATTTCTATGGAGAAGAAGTGTATGAGCTGTCTCAATTAGATGGCAATTCTTTCTTTCAGCCACCCCATTCTATTTTGGAGTATGCAAACGAGATGACTGATGAAGAATGCCATGAGAAGATAGAAACGAAGAAAAAGAAGAGGAGAAGTATTCTTTTGCATTGTCACTTCGAAGAATCTGAATAGAAACCCCAAATTGTGTTTGAATTTCAGCATGAAACATGGTAAAAATAGACAATACTTCAGAACGTTCTTTCATTAAAAAAAAACCATGTCATATGAGAATAATCGTCTATAAAAGTAACAAAATAACGAAACCTAGATTTGGAAGTAGTTCAACAAGGACCCCAAATGTCAGAATGAACAAGAGCAAAGGGGGCGGCAGCTTGTTTATTGACTCGATTAAGAAAAGAACTACGACTATTCTTGCCTAACTGACAGGACTCGCAGGACAATTATTTGACTGCCCTTAAACTAAGAACCATTTTCTTGAGATTGGGTGGGGAAGGATGACCTAAACGAGAATGAACTTGTTCTGGTGAGGGAGCAACAACACATGTGATAGATGAAGAAACATTGAGATAGTATAGTCCTCACTCCTCACGCCCGGTATCAATCTTCGCGCCGGTCTTCAGATCCTGGATTGACACAGCATCAGCAGTATATGTCACAGAACAGTGAAGTAGTTTGGTCAGCTGACTAATGGATAAATGATTAAAAGGAAAGTTTGGAAGATACAGAACCAATGATAGTGGAATCGAAGATGTGGGGTGTGCAATACCAATTCCACGAGCAGAGGTAGATGATCCATCTGTAATTGTGACATTCGAAAACATACCAGGTCTAAACTGAGAGAGTAAACGGACATTACCACAAATATGATCAGATGCACCAGAATCAAGAATCCAAGGACCAAGGTCAGGTACAGTACGGGTCATAAGAACTGTGGATGAGCTAGTCTGAGCAAAGAAGGCAGTCGAAGTAGGATGCATAGCTTGTTTAGAAGCCTTAAACTGTAGGAACTCGGAGTATTCATCCCCTGTAACAGTCACCGAAGGAGGAACTATAGAAGTAGAAGGCTCAACCAAATTTGTTTGGACTACTTTAGCAACTTGAGAAGGATGCCCATGAAGAGTCCAACAATTGTTGCGAATATGACCAAGTCTATTACAATAACTGCAACGAGGGCGCTGACCATTTGAACGCCCTCCCCCTCGCCCAAAAGTGCCATGACCTCTACCACGACCACCACGATCAAAGTTTATGTCATGGTTGAGGTAGGAACAACGAAAGCAAATTGTTCATCTTGAGAACCAGAAGTCAAAGAGTGGGGCTGAGCACGCTGTACTTGAGCATAAGCATCATCTAAAGTGGGCAAGGTAGAACTGGATAGTAATTGAGAACATACAGCATCATACCGAGGATGAAGTCTGTGTAACTAGAAGATCAAGCACAAATTGTCCCACTGTTGGGTAATCACTGTGAGATCTGTACTGAGTGGGAAAAGATCACAAAATTCAATCATGGAATTATAAAACCGACTGTAATAATCTGTCAAATCCATATCTGCCTGGGCCCGCAGCATATCACACACAACATCAAACGCTCGAGTAGCTTGATGAGAATATCTCACTTTAGTAGAAGTCCGAATAGTTTTACAGGTTTGGCAATTCTGAAAGCATGTTTGGATAGAATCCTCCATGAATTGCGAAAGCAAACTCACCAGTTGGGCATCGACACGGCGCCAGGTGCAAGCGTCAGTCGTAGATAAATCAGGCGGACAATCAGAGGATAGGTGATCTTCCAAACCTTGTCCAAGAAACCAAATATTGACAGCCACAGACCACAACGAGTAATTCTTTCCATTCAGCTTAATTGTTGTGACAGTGGGAGTGCCAGAAACGAGGGCACAACAACTGATGGAGTAGCAGCAACATGAGTTCTCGAGGACTCAGCACGAGTGTCTGTTTTCTCAGCAAAGTCAGATTCCATAATGACTGAAAGAAAGAATCAGATGTGCAGCAGCCTACACTATAATAATAATAGCACTCCCACAAACTAATTCAACAATCCAGCAAGAGAAGAAATTAGTTCTGCATTTTTTTTTAAATCTCAAGGACACTGTTGATCACAAATAACATATTGCTGAGGTAGAATTTTGCAAAAACAACTGCACAGTTGAAATGGGCAGACTTGGGTGAGCATCCTGGTGCGAGAAGGAAGTTGGCCGAAGCTCCGGTGCCCACGTGTGAAGCTCACGCACTAAAGGTGCCGGCCCGTGGCATTGTTTCCGGCAACGGTGAAGGTGTGGCCAAGGTTGCTTGAGCACGAGGAAGCAATATATGGGTTCAAATTTTTGAAAAAGTGATGGGATTATGACTAATCGGAGATGGCATTTAGGGTTAAGGTTTTTTTTTTGTGGTTATAGAGTTCTCTCTCTCTATATATATATTAGGGTTAAGGTTAATGTTTGGCTCTAGATACCATGTTGAAAGGAAAAAGGACACATATGGACAGAGAGAAAGACTCAAAGGCTTAATACCTTTTAGGGTATTAGCCTGCTCTATTTATAATACTATGATAAGGAGCAAATACTATATCTCTTCCGATGTGGGAAAGAGACATATTATAATAGCAATATAGTATATTATCTAACTCTCTACACTTAACAAAACTAAACACTTCAAATTTCCACAGCTAATTATGGAAATATCAGTGAGGAGAGAGAACACATGAGAGAAGAGAGATTAGGTTATTATGATGGCAAAATAATACACGACAAATACTTAAAGTTGGTTAAGGCATAACTAACTCTTGACAGCTAAGCTAAGAATACTCTAATAACACTTTACCAGCACCCCGTCCCCACCGGGAGCTTGGTAGGCAACCAAGGGAAGCTTGCTCTTTAGAAAGTTGAACTGATGCTGGATGACAGATTTGGTGAAGAAATTGGCCACTTGATCTTGAGAGGCTATATTGGAGAGACTAATAGCTTTTGACATCACTTGTTTTCTCACAAAGTGATAGTTTATCTGTATGTACTTGTTCTTTCACAAAGACCCATTGTAGAGATGTTCTCCTAATAGAGAATAGGTGTAGGAATGGAAAGGCCTAGATCTTTGTTGAGGGAGACAAAACATTAGAATTGAAGAGAATGGCATAGTACATATTGTGTAATTGGCTTTAAATAACAAACAAAGTTTTCTAATACAAAGTTTTCTATTTCTCCGATGTGAAAATATTACCATAACGGAGAATTACCATAACACTATTACCATAATAAACAATTACCATAATACTACCAATACTACTAACATTCCCCCTTAAGCTGGAGTATAAATGTGCCCAGCTTGTTACAAATGTACTCAACACGAGGACCCCTTAAGGATTTAATAAAGACATTTGCTAATTGATCATTTGAATTGACATGTGATATAACAATCTCCTTAGCTATCACTTTACTCCTTAAAAAGTGACAATCTACTTCAATGTGCTTGGTCTTCTCATGAAAGCCGAGATTGGTTGAATATGCATTGCTGCTTGGTTATTGCATATTAACTTCATAGGCTAAGAGCAATCTACCCTAAGTTCCTCCAGCAAGTATTTCACCTAAATTAGCTCACACAATGCTAATGCTATAGCTTTATATTCCGATTCTGCACTTGAGCAAGCTACAACCGGTTGCTTCTTACTTTTCCAAAAGATGAGATTTCTGCCAAAGAACACACAATAGCCAAAGGTGGACTGCCTATCATCCGGGCATCTTGCCCAATCTGCATCAAAATAGCCAACAATTGATGCCTCTTCTTTTTTTATATAGTAGCCCTCTGTAAAGGAAATAACTTGGCGAGTTACAATAAGATAATTGAGCTTACCTATCGACCTTTTGTATCTTCCTGGATCTTGTAATGAGTCCCCTTCATTTCGTACAAGTGTGACATTTGGGTCAATTGGTAACTCACAAGGTTTGCACCCGAGCATTCCTGCTTCTGTGAACATATCAAGTGCATATTTATGCTAAGAAATACAAATACCTGGATCTAAACGGGCAACCTCAATGCCAAGAAAGTAGTGCAATTGTCCCAAATCTTTCATCTGAACGTGCTAATGTAAATGTGCCTTCAAGTCACATATACCTGTAAAATCATCGCCTATTATGATAATATCTAAATATAAACAATTAGTAATAAGCATTTCCCAGTGGAAATGTATCGATAAAAGACCGAATGATCAACTCCATATCTTGACATTCCAAACTGGATGACAACCTCACTGAATCGACCAAACCATGCTCGAGGAGACTGTTTAAGACAATACAACGATTTCTTTAACGACATACCTTACTAAACTCCCCTAAGCAACAAACCCTGGTGATTGCTCCATGTATACTTCTTCAAGTGAACCATTAAGGAAAGCATTCTTAATATCAAGTTGATAAAGTGGCCAGTTAGACATAGTTGCAAGAGCAAGAACAATACAAATCGAAGGCATTTTAGCAACAGGGGAAAAGGTATCATCATTATCAACACCGTAAACTTGTGTATATCCTTTTGTGACTATGCGAGCCTTCAAGCGATCTATAGTGCCATTGGGAGAGCACTTTGCGATATAAATCCAGCGGCAACCTACAGCGATCTTTCTAGAAGGTAGATCAACCAAATCCCATATATCATTAGTTTGTAAAGTTGAGATCTCTTCCACCATCGCAACATGCCAACCCGAATGATCAAGAGTTTCTGTTAAATTAGACGGGATAAACACTGACAAAAGAGAAGCAACAAATGATCGATACGAGGATGACAGAGAGTGATAAGAAACAAAATTAGATATCAGATCTTTAGTACTATAAGAACGAATACTTTTACCGAGTACAATAGGAACATCCAAGTCAGAGGGTGAAGGAGGCAAAGGATCTAGAGAGGGCAAAGCTGGCGGCACAGAAGTATCAACGGGTGCGGGACTACATCGATGATAAGTCTTGAGGTTTGGACGATTTAAGTGAAACAAGGCAGGATAAGAGATGGCGGCGTAGGTGAAAGCGGGACATTCAACGGAGCACTAAAGAGGGGCACAAGAAAAGGAAGATCATCAATGACTAACGTAGAGGAATAGGACCTAAAAGAGAAGAAGGGTTGAGACTCGAAAAACATAACATCAACACAGGAAACGAACTTATTCAACTCAAGAGAGTAGCAATGGTAGCCTTTTTGGTGACGAGCATATCCAAGGAAAACACACTTAATGGCAAATGGACCCAACTTATCAGCCCTAGGAGTTAATATATGAACAAAATAGACACACCCAAACACCTTAGGTGGTAATAATTAAATAGAATGTCAGGTAAAAAGAACAGAAAACGGTATTTGGTTTTGAAGAACAGAAGAAGGCATGCAGTTGATGAGATGACAGGCAGTGAGAACATTATTGTTCCAAGAACGAAAAGGAACATTAGGTGCCTATTCTTGAACTCAGCAACCCTATTTTGCTGAGGGGTGTAAGTGCAAGGAGATTGATGTATAATGCCATTATTTTGAAGAAAAGAAGAAAAGACGCAAAAAAATACTTTTGGCATTATCACTTCGCAAAATATGAATAGATGCATTAAATTAATTTTTCACTTCAGCACAAAAGAAAGAAAACATGGAAAACAACACTGAACGATCTTTCATTAAATATGACCAAGTAACACGAGAGAATTCACCAATAAAACTAACAAGATAATGATATCCAAACTTGGAAACATGACGACTAGGTCCCCAAATATCATAATGAACTAATTCTATGGGGCCGCTTACTGGCACAATTGAAAAAAGATGTACGACTATCTTTACCTAACTAACAAGAGTCATAATTCATATCCCTAACATGGCCTAAACTAGGGACCACGTGCTTAAGATTTGAAAGATTGGGATGACCAAGACAGCTATGAAGGACTTTAGGGGTGGAAATGGCTGTGAAAGCTGTAGAAGAATCATTAGCAAGGTAGTAAAGGCCATCAGTTAGCAGATCTCTTTACTAAATCCTTAAGAGGTCCTCGTGTAGAGTACATTTGTAACAAGCTGGACACGCATGATATTTATGCTCCAGCTTAGGGGGAGTGTTAGTAGTAGAAATATGGTAATAGAGTTATGACAATAGAGTTATGGTAATTCTCCATTATGGTAAGCGGAGAAATAGGAAACTTTGTATGTAATAAATAGAGCCAAATGAATAATACGTATTAAGTCATTCTCTTCAATTCTAATGTCTTATTTCTTTCAACAGCATCTAATTGAAATTCAAAATAAACCACACTTCTATAGTTGTAAAAAAATAAGATAAGGATGGATTGCTTATTTCTTATAAGATAAAAAAGTATGATTTATTTTGAGTTTCCATAGGATACATGTGATAAGATGTCTTAAATCTTATAAGATATATGCTCATTTCAATAGGACAAGCATCTTAAAATAAGATTATAACAAACAAAGCATTAATCAATGCAAAGGGGCAAGGCAAGAAGATGATTAATAAAAGCATGGCAAGAAGGGAACAACCATACTAATAACTTGTCATGACAGCTTCCCTATTAGGTGTTACTCCTCTATCCCTCTCTCTCTCTCTCTCTCTTTTCTTTGGGGTTAAGAGAGGCAAACAACAAAAACCATGCACAAATTAAACAAAAAATTCATGAAAAACATCTACGTGAACAGTTTTTTTTTTTTTGGGTGTTTTTGGGTGTTGTGGTAGATTTTGTGGGTGTTAGGGTGGGTGGTGTTTAAGGTTTGTTGATGAAAAGAGTTTTGGTTGAAAGAAACCCTAATAAGGCCAACTACACAATATCTTGAAAGAGACAAAACATTAAAATTAAAGAAAATGGCTTAGTACATATTGTGTAGTTGGCCTTATTTATAAC
Source organism: Cordia subcordata (assembly GCA_028554755.1). NCBI lineage: Eukaryota > Viridiplantae > Streptophyta > Magnoliopsida > Boraginales > Cordiaceae > Cordia > Cordia subcordata. The sequence goes on along the minus strand of JAPTOF010000025.1, from coordinate 5,724,929 downwards.
ATACAAAGTTTCCTAATGCAAAGTTTCCTACTTCTCCAATGTTAGAATATTACCATAACGGAGAATTACCATAATAGATAATTGCCATAATACTGCTAATACTACTGACAATCTTTAGGCAAGAATGTTGGCCACTTGAGATTAGTTGCTGCATGTGCCATAGCCCTTTATTCTGCTTTGGTTGAAGACCTAGCCACTGTGGCTTATTTCTTTGGACACCATGAAACTAGATTAGGGTCGAAATACACAGCATTACTCTGAAGTTTACTTTTCGTCACAAGTCTCACTAACCCAATCTGAGTCACTGAGTAGTTAACTGAAAAGAGCCTAACTAGAACTGAATGTGATGTAGTTTAATATACCTTAAAGTCCTTTTAAGAGCTGCAAAATCTCCCATTATAGGAGAATGTTTATGTTGACAGAGTGAATTGTAAGCAAAATGAAGATCAGGCCCGGTGCAGATTAGACATTGCAGGGCACCTACCAGACTTTTGGAACAATGTTGATCAACATAAAGTATCAAATTAGCCTCTATAGATTTTGTAGGCTTGGACAGAGAGGGAATACAGATAGAACTACAATATGCCATTCCTGCCCTTCGAAGATTGCCTTCGCTATATTTAGCCTGATACAATACCAATCTTGATCCCAAAGTCTAAACCACTATACCCAAGAAATAGGATAAAGTCCCAAGATCTTTCTTAGCAAATTCCTTGCTCATTTCTCAGACCAATGAGGCAATATATGAATTAGAACTTCCAATGATGATAATTCCATCAACATACACCAAAACCAGAGTAAAAACACTATCAGTCTTGTGGATAAATGAGAGGATTCTACAATGCCAGGGTTCAAATGTTGATTGAGCAAAAATTGTGATAACCTCTGAAACCAAGCTCAAATTGTGATAACCTTTGAAACCAAGCTCTTGGAGCTTTTTTAAGCCCATACAATGATTTCCTAAATATACAAACATAATCTAGATTTTTTGGATAAATAAATCCTAGTGGCTAAATTATATAAACTTGCTCTTCAAGAGCACCATGCAAGAAAGTGTTAGATTGCATCTAATTGCTTGAGAGACCAGCCTAAATGAAGAGCAAGATAAAGCACCACCCTGATTGTTTCACTCTATCTACAAGACTAAATGTCTCTTGATAATCAACCCCATAATATTGTAAGTAACCTTTGGCCACTAGTTTGGCCTTATATCTAGCTATACTACCATCTGCATTAGTCTTAGTTCTATAGACCCATTTTGACCTAATAAGTTCTCTGTCAAGAGACAATGGAATTAAACCCCAAGTTTGTAGATCTGTAAGAGCCTTGTACTCTGCTCTCATTACAGTATCACAACACTGACACTTAAAAGCTTCTCTATAAGTGCTTGGCTCATGATCTGCGGGTGTAGTGATTAGTATATGCATTTGATGTAGTAGAGGTGGTAAGCGACCAGTTTTAAACCTGGTTAGATAGGATGAATAAAAGCAGGGGCAAGGTGTGAAAATGATTCTAAGTGTTGGGGAAAAAACATGCAAAATAAAGAATACGAGAAGGAAACGGACACAAGAGAATTACATGGTTCGGCCTTAAAGCCTACGTCCACGGGCAGCAGAGAATAATTTTATTATTAATCAGCGAACCTTACAAAGCTCACACTTTGGTTTCTCTCTCACACCTAACACAATGAGTATTGCCACATATTTATAGTGCACAAGTTTCTTATAACCTATTAAGCAGAAAAGGGAATTAATTAATTGTGTGCTAGAAAAGGTAATAAGCAAATAAGGTAACGTGCACAAAAGGTAATTTGCTATTCTTGTTGTCCAAGAATACGAGCCACATTCAGCAAATCTCCACCTTGGCACGTATTCGCTCCAATCAATACACCATCATCCCTGCTGTCAACTGCCCCTAAGGGCTCAATGCTCCATACTGCAAATAGCAACCAAGTCCAAGCAATGCTTGAACTTACTGACTGGAACCACCTTGGTCATCATATCTGCTGGATTTTCATGGGTAGAAATCTTCTGCATCGATATGATCCCTTGTGATATAACATCTCTGATAAAGTGATATCTGATATCAATGTGTTTAGTCCTCTCATGGTACATCTGATTCTTCATCAGATGGATTGCACTTTGGCTATCGCAAAAGACTGTATTTGCATCTTGCTGCAATCCAAGATCACGAACCAGGCCTTGTAACCACATGGCCTCCTTCACAGCTTCTGCAATTGCCATATACTCCGCCTCAGTAGTCGACAATGCCACAGTAGACTGTAATGTCACTTTCCATCTAATAGCACATCCAAAGAGAGTAAACACGTAACCCGTCAGAGATCTTCTCTTATCAAGGTCACCCGCAAAGTCTGAATCACAATAACCCACCAACCTCGCACAATCTCCAGTCATCTTGTTAAACCGGAAACCTACATTTGCAGTACCACACAAATATCTCATTATCCATTTCACTGCTTCCCAGTGTGCTTTCCCAGGTAATGCCATATACCTGCTCACAACACTAACTACATGTGAAATGTCAGGACAAGTGCACACCATAGCATACATCAAGCTACCAATAGCACTTGAGTATGGAACATGAGACATATGCTCTACCTCCTCCTCAGTTTTAGGTGACAAATTTGCAGACAACTTGAAATGAGCAGCAAGCGGCACACTCAGAGGTTTTGCTTTAAGCATCTCGAAACGCTCCAGCACCTTCTTAATATAACTCTGTTGAGATAAGAACAGCTTCCCAGCATTTTTATCTCTGTGAATCTCCATGCCGAGAATCTTCTTAGCTGCTCCAAGATCTTTCATCTCAAACTCATCACCTAGCTGCTTTTTTAATTTGTCAATGGCAGACATGCTTCTAGCAGCAATAAGCGTATCATCGACATACAACAAGTACACAAACGAACCATCTGGAAGCTTCTTGAGATATACATAGTTATCATAGGCACTCCTTGTGTATCCAGCACCTACCATGAATGTGTCAAATCTCTTGTACCATTGCCGAAGCGACTGCTTCAACCCATACAAGGACTTCTTCAGTTTGCAAACATGGTTCTCCTTACTAGGAACTACATACCCCTCCGGTTGACTCATGTAAATTTGCTCTTCAAGATCACCGTGCAAAAACGCAGTTTTCACATCTAGTTGCTCAAGTTCTAAGTCATGAAGTGCAACCAAGGTAAGTAAAACCCTAATGGAAGTATGCTTCACAACCGGAGAGAACACTTCATTGAAGTCAACATCCTCTCTTTGTGTATAGTCTTTTGCCACCAACCGTGTCTTGTATCGAGGACCTTCAACCCCTGGAGTACCTTCCTTTTTCTTGTAAACCCATTTGCAACCGACAACTCGCTGTCCCTTAGGCAATTCAACAAGCTCCCATGTTTGATTCTTATGAAGAGACTCAATCTCCTCACCCATGGAACCCACCCACTGAGCAGAATCTTTCCCAAATATGGCCTCTTTGTATGAATTCGGCTCATGTCCTTCAATTGTTTCGGCAGCAGTCAAAGCATAAGCAACAAGATCAGCGTATCCGTACCTTTGAGGCTCTCTAATCTGTCTCCTTTCTCGCCCAGTAGCAATGCTGTACTTCTGTTGTTCAGGCACATTTTGATCATGCACCTTAGTTGGTTGAGTCAGCTGAATTTGACTGCTACTACTAGTAGATGGAATATTTGGAACATCAGCAAATACCTTCACCTGCTCTTTGACACCGTGATCTAAACTAGCTACCGCTTTCTCCTTTTCTTGGTCTAATGAAGCAAACTCATTGAATGTAACATCCCTGCTGATGAGAAAACCTGGAAACTTTGGATCTGTGCACCACAACCTGTAACCTTTTCTCTTGGACGCATAACCTAGGAATATGCATTTCTTTGCCCTCGGCTCCAACTTGCCATCCTTCACGTGAGGGAATGCCGGGCAACCGAACACCCTCAATTGAAAGTAGTCAGCAGGCTTACCGGACCATAACTCAAAAGGAGTTTTCAATTCAATAGCTTTGGATGGAGACCTATTCACCAAGTAGCATGTCGTATTGACGGCTTCAGCCCAAAAGTCTTGACTCAAACCAAATTGGGAGAGCTATAATGATCTCTCTCCACCAGAGTTCTATTCATGCGTTCTGCAATTCCATTCTGTTGTGATGTCCCTACACGTGCGATGTCTCACAATGCCATGTTTCTTGCAGAACTCATCAAACTCTTTATTGCAATATTCCAACCCATTGTCAGTCCTAAGACGCTTAATTTGTTTACCAGTCTGCTTCTCAATCAACGTCTTCCACTTGACAAATGTTGGAAACGCCTCATCTTTAGCTTTTAAGAAGTATACCCACACCATCCGAGAGTATGCATCAATGAAAGTGATGTAATACCTGGCACCTTTCTTGGAAGGAACTTTATTTGGACCCTAAAGATCAGAATGAATATAATCAAGTATACCTTTGGTATTCTCCTGCCCCTTGCCGAACTTTACCCTGGTTTGCTTTCCAAAAACACAATGCTCGCAGAATTCAAGCTTTCCTATTCTTTGCCCACAAAGCAAATCCCTCTTGCTCAGCTCGGTCAGTCCTCTCTCGCTCATATGGCCCAACCTGTTGTGCCATAACTGCGTGGTGTCATTATCACTCTCCTCGGATGCAACAGCTGCAACACCTGTAACCGTACTACCTTGAAGAACATATGGGCCGCCAGTCAAGTTCCCTTTCAAGAGCACAATTGCACCTTTGGTCACCTTTAAGACACCATTCTCACTTCGGAATTTGTATCCATGAGAATCCAAACGCCCAAGAGAAATCAAGTTTTTCTTCAGCTCCGGTACATGCCAACACTCGAGAGATCTTGTAATACCATCAAATATCTTGATATTTACAATGCCCATTCCCTCTACCTTCAACAAAAGATCATTGTCTAGAAAGACTTTCCCTTCTCTTTTGGAATAAGAAGAGAACCAGTCACGCCTAGGACACATATGGAACGTTGCACCAGTATCAAAAATCCATTGATTATGCCACTGTGATGCACTCACAATCAAAACTTCCCCAGTACTACTTGAGTTCTCCCTATCACTGTCAGCACTCTCTACCACATTAGCTGAATTTTCCACCTTTTTCTTTCCCTTTTTCAGTTTTGGACATTCTTTCTTAATGTGACCCTTTTCACCACAGTCGAAACAGCGTAGCTTTCTTGCTCTTGATTTTAACCTTGACTTACTTTTCTTTCTACCCGAAAATACCCCTTTATTTTCCTATCTCCCTCTACTCACTAAACCTTCCCCATGAACTTCTTCCTTATGTCCCGGAATATGTGTTTGAAGATCCTTCGATTTTAATGAAGTAATCACATCTTCAAAGGTAATTTTATCCCTCCCGTACAACATAGTGTCCACAAAGTTCATATATGAAGGCGGTAAGGAGCATAAAACGATCTTAGCTTGGTCTTCGTCATCAATTTTAACACTCACATCCTTCAAAGCAATAAAACAAGAGGTAAACTCATCAAGGTGTTGCTTTAGTGACGTACCTTCTTTCATTCTAAGATGGTACAATCGCTTCTTCAAGTAGAGGCGATTGGCGAGAGATTTGGATGCATACAATTCCACCAAAGTATTCCAAGCCTCAACTGCAGTCGTCTTCTCAGCAATCTCCAACAATACTTCATTTGTCACGGACATATGTATTGCACTCAAGGCTTTCGCTTCGAGTTCTTCTTTCGCTGCTGGTTCTATCTTTTCCGGAATCACTTCTTCAATGACTTTCCAAAGTCCTTGCATTGTCATAAATGCCTTGAATTTGATCCTTCATAGACTGAAACTCATTCTCCCATCAAATTTCTCGATTTCAAACTTTCTGCGTGCGGAAGACATCTTTGTTTGCACAAAAACTCACACTTCGAGATAGAATTTGGCTCAATGGACCTCAAAAACGGATTCAGCACGTCGATAAACCTTAGAAACACCCCCGGTCAACTTTGGTCAACACTGTTCAAAGTCAAACCTGTTGGTCAAAGTCAAAACTGTCCCTAAACACACACTTCAGAGTAGAATATGGAAAAAAAAGAGCCCAAAAATGGACTCAGCACGTCGAAAAATGTGGGGTAAGGCTCTGGTCAAACCCGGTCAACCCCCGGTTAATGGCCAACTGTCAAAGTCAAACTCCAGTCAACCCTGGTCAACGCTGAACCCAAAACATACAAACCAAACCCGAACCCAACTTAAGCAAAACCACCAACCTGCGAGTTGTTTCTTCTCTACCCGCTAGCTAAACCAAACAAAAAAAAAGCAGCCTCTACCCGAAGCTAGCTCGCAAACCACGTCACCAACGCCGACGCCGAGAACAGCAGTCTTCTCCCCGTCGGCCGGCGACCCTTCCGGTACCTTCAAAACGCTGTTGCACTCACCAGTAAGCTTCACTGCCGCGACCTTGAGCTTCAAGTTCTTCAATGGAAACTCTCTCCACCAGCCACCAAACTCGATGAAAGATATACCATTGAGTTCCTTGCGCGACGACGAAGTTAACGATATCTTCCACGTCTGATTTCGATTCTCCAATGAGAGGTTTCGAAAAAATGGCAAGAAGGGTGAATCTTAAGGCCCTGTTTGGTTCAACTGAATTTGGTTTTGCAAAATTTCAAGTTAAGGCTCTGTTTGGTTTGGAAACAAAAAATTCAAGTTTCAATTTTTTTTTCTCTTGCAGCGAAATATACCTAAGCTCTAGATACCAGTTTTTTGGGGAAAAAACATACAAAACGAATAATACGAGTAGAAAATGAACACAAGAGAATTACATGGTTCGGCCTTAAAGCCTACGTTCACGGGCAGCAGAGAATAATTTTATTATTGATCAGCGAACCTTGCAAAGCTCACACTTTGGTTTCTGTCTCACACCTAACACAATGAGTATTGCCATATATTTATAGTGCACAAGTTTCCTATAACATATTAAGCAGAAAAGGCAACTAATTAATTGTGTGCTAGAAAAGGTAACAAGCAAATAAGGTAACATGCACAAAAGGTAATTTGCTATTCTTGTTGCCCAAGAATACGGGTCACATTCAACACTAAGGAAAAAGACGAAGCAGATTGACCTGAGAGAGACTCATTCGATGACACTGCAGGGGAAAATGTTGAGGTAGACTGAGGAGCAGAGGAATTTTGAGGAGGACAAGTGGATGTACTACGTGAATTCTGAACAGAGAGGAGAATGAGGGGCTTCTGGCGCTAAGGCAGGAGAATGTTGAAGAGGAATCTGAGGAAGAAGAACTAAGAGAATTTTGACAGGAAGTTGAGCTAGATGAATTAGAAATAACTGGAACAGAAATGGGAATGATGAACTCATGAAGACTAAGTAATAGAAGAAAGAAAAACTGGTGGAATAGATGCAGGATACGTAAGTTAACTCTAAAATTTAGAATAAGGAAATGAGAAGGAATTGGAAGGAGAAGAAGAATCGCAGATGGAAAGACATGTATAAAAGATTTGCCGAGGAAAAATTGCAACTAAATAAAGGAAAGAGTGTCCACTTGAAGCAGCCATGGAAGCTTGGAAAGGAAGTTGAGAATAAAAGGACCCCAGAATCTTGTGGCTCTGATAACCATATGGAAATATCATTGAGGAGAGAGAGCATATAAGCGAAGAGAGAAGATAACCTCTTTATTATGATTGCGAAATGATACATGAGACATATTTCTAGAGTTGGCTAAGGTATAACTAACTCTTGAAAGCTATATTTGTAACTAAGAATATAACCTTCTATAATGTACTGAATATAGTAGAACCTATCACAAAACTGACATAGTCTGAATATATCATATTAAAACTAACTCCTACATAGAATAATCAATAAATCTAAGACCACCTTGCAAGATTTTGGGCTATTCCACCTAGTACCAATTAGTTATTCTTAACATGATACAAGAAGTGGGTCCTTGGTCTAGTTATATTTAACCATATGTGAGTACCCACCCACGTACGAGGCTTATATCTAACCACGTATTGAGTATGCATCCATGTGCGAGTCTTATATCTAAGCATGCGTGAGTATCCATCTATGTATATGTCATATATTCATGTATTCATCCACGTGTGACCCATCTTCCATCATATGTTCATCCACGTGTGACACATCTTCCTCCATTAATCAGGTCACACATGAGGAGGAGTGTTAGAATTTTCTCCCATGGAAAATCAATAAATCTGAGACCACCTTATCTTAGACTACTCCACCTATTATCAATTGGTTTTAGGATGGAACGCCAAAATTCTTAATATATCACATCAGGGCAAATTACCTAACAACTACTAACATGATGTATCCATAATATTTGTTAAAGAGGCTAAATTTTAGACTTCAATCGAACTTTGTAGCAAATTGATTTGGTAATTAGTAACCAAAATAAATCATTGCTCTACATAATATTTGGTAAATGAACCTAATAATTTTTCATAACGTACCATGACCCAAATTAACGTATCGAAGAATTGTACCCCCCTCATACCCTATAAACTTTTAAGCCAGTGTATCCCTTACCCCCTGAATCTAATGACTATGACCTCTAAACTCCTAAGCATTATAGTTCATACCCTATGTCACAACTCGTAGCACAACTTGGACTCTTGGAGTGTACCACAAATATGGTAACACTGGTCCCAATATTCAAATGGTTTGTTTATGTCAATGCCTCTTTTCCGAAGGTTTTGGTGCATCAAACTTTTTTGGAAGAAGTTTATAATGTCATTTAACATTTTTGTCTCCCGTTTTGTTTCTAATATTTGGGAACATTCAACAATTCTAGAATTTCTTTCAAATGCATTCTTTCAGAAAGCTATTCTTTGGAAACAGTGTGAAAGTAGATTGACTGTCAGTAAGTATTGATTGACTACTGGAGTTGAAAACATTTGTAAAATTTTGTGCAGTTTAAATATCAATTCTTTCGCAAAATCCACTTATTGTTATAAGAACTGTTTAGAATAAGTTAAATTTTTAGAAGAGAGGAACTTCTACTTTCCTTGAAGAGTCCAAATGCTCTATCTAATTTCTCAATCTTATCAAATAATCTAATAGTCTTGATTGTATGGCATTAAGGGATAGCTCAAGTGGTTGAGACTATCTTTCCCCAAGCGTGAAGTCTTGGGTTCAATCAACGGGGTGGGGTTTTTTTTTTTTTTTTTTTTTAGAAAAAAGAATCTAATAGCCTTGAATGTTTAAAGCACTCTTGAGAAGAATGTCAATTAACCTCTACTACTAGTTTGTCTTAGGGCTCGTTTGGATTGGTTTTTTTCAAAAGCGCTTTTTTTAACAGCTTTTTTTGAGAAGCTGAAAATTCTGACTTTTAAAAAAAACTGTATTTGAGCTTTTTTCAGAGTTCCAATTTTTTTGGAAACCAAATCAAATAGTTATTGCAAATTTAATGTAACTTTTTCAGGAAAAAAAGTGCTTTTTCCTGAAAAAACGCCAATCCAAACAGGTCCATGTCTTCTATGTATTATAACAAGGAAGGATAGAACTAACTGTGTATAGGCCAAATACTGTGAGGACTACAAAAAAATAAGTTGATTCCCGCTTATTCCCATGGCCAGTAAATCCTTGTGTCTAAATGCTCGCTTATACTCATGGCCATTAGAGAGAACAGATTTTATTTGCTTTTGTTACTTGGGCAGTTGCAAACTTTCTGCCTGTTACATCTGTTCTTTTCAACGTATTTTTTCTATGGATTGGAAAAACTTTTATGTATTTTTTCCTTAATTGGGAATAAGAGAACAAATACAACCAGACCATGCATCATTTCTGTTCCTTGCAAACACCATCAACAAAGACCAATGTAGTGAACGTTATTTGTTTCTGCACTCTTCTGTTTAACTAGAAAACTTTTATGTTAATGTCTTAATTATTTTTATAGAGAAAGGGTCTTGCAAATATGGGTCATGCGAAGGACTTTGGTATATTCCATTTCAAGTTTAAACGGTGACAGGCAGTTCATTAAAGTGGGAATTTCAACAATCTGAGAAGTATATTGCCTCAAGAATGATTTTCTTAATTGTACTACTTGGTGCATCTCTGCAAAGGAAAATTTCGGTCTTAAAAAATTGCTACATAACCAGAAAGTCAGTATCATTTTCGGGTCTCCTTGTCGTGAAATTGTTCTCAAATATGTGATGCCCATAATTGCATGATTTTCAAATGCCACCGACATATTGATACGTTTCTGGATTTGCTTTCTGTAGATTTATGGATATAGAATGTCTTTGTGGGCGGAGCACCTTGGAGTTGTCGAGGACTGCTTTACAAGGCCAGAGTCTCTAGAATGCGTGAGACGGGTAAGAACAATGGGTGAGATGAACTGGGAGCAATTCGTAGCAGATGAGGTAACCCAAATGAGGGGGCACCTCCTGAAATATCCGGTTGAAGTTGATCGGAAGGGCAAGGTGAGGCCTCTTCCCGGATGTGAAACTTTCCCTGATGTTGGTGGTAGTATAGTGGGATCATTTCTTGCCATTCAAGAGAATCTGACTATCTGAGCTTCCTCCTTCCTCTATAACATGTGTACATAATCATCAAGCATTAGTTCTACGACACATCCTTAGGTCTCTTTCCCGAGATTAAAAACGCAAAAGAAAATTTTGATATACTAATTGCAACTTTGTATAGGATACAGGTATGCATGGGCAGTTTGATGCAAGATATATTCTAGAATTTGCAGAAGAACTTGCTTGTGTTGTTCAAGGATTTGACTAGTGGGGCAAACCTAGTTTTGGATACTGTTAGCCTACTGTATGAAATCATTTGCTCCTGGAACACCACTAGCGATTTTTATAATGTTTGAAACAATGGACAAATTACGTTACTAGGAAGCATATAATTCCTCAGAAGACAATCTAAGCTTAAAAATAAGCTATTCTTCTTGAAGACAGAATTTTGCCACAAATTATAGGGATCAATCCTTCATCTGCAGCAATGGGTTGTAATATTAAGTACATCCAAGTGTATAACAGAGCAATGGTACCAAGTCCTGCTTGCTTTGGATATGAAAGATGATAATTATAAGACTTAATTGTATAACATCAGTAACACACTGATCTAATGATACAAGTATGAACCATATACGTCAACCAGGTCGGGACGGTCGTTTTTGTTAAGCCAGGGAAGCACCAACTTGCACTTGACCCTTGATGGGTTGGGGGTTAGCAGGTTAACTCGTGGTCAACAGGTTAGACAAGTTGACCTTACATAAAAAAAATAAAAATATATATTTTTAACAAAATAAGGATAACATTAAATATGTAAACTCTTAAAACATAACATAGATTCATAATTAAGCACAAAAATAATAATTAAACTTAGATCAAGTAATTATACATAATTTTTTAAATTAAAGGTGGTTGAATGGGTTCGCAAGTTAAGCGGATCCTTTTGACGAGTTAGTGGGTCACTTGATGATCAACCCAACTTGACCTACATATTTGGCTGGTTGGGCTTGTTGGGTTTGACAGGTCATTAAATCTTCAACTTTAATCTCCTCTAACAGGTTGACTTGCAGGTCTCAACCCGTTGTAGAAACTATATTTAAATGATAGCACTAAATAGTTTGAGAAATGTTTAACCTGTTATCAATATCTCATAGAGTAAATTCCATTATTCTTAGTTGAAACACAAACTTCTCCATGTACTTTTTAACAAAAAGTCCCCCATATTTACCATGTTCCTCAAATTAGTCCCAAATGTTACAAAAATAGCACACATTGTCCTTAATATTATAAGTTGTTACTCCATTGATCTAGCCTGTCGATGTTAAAAGTAATGGGAAAGTGTGGTGTGCCACACATAACCTTATTTTGAAGGCTCAAATGGTAAAAGTACGTAAAATATTTGAGAAGTATCAACATCATCTCTAATGTTAACGTCAAAATAGTCCAATTTAACATTTTAAAAGGACAAAGAGTGTAAATACTTACAAGATCTTTCATTCAAGCGAACATGAAAAATATAATTTAATCCTTATTTTCTTAATAACGTCTAAAGAATTATCTGGAACAGTGCGACTAATTTTTAAACTCGTTTTTAAAATTGATTTGGGGAAGTGGTTTAGCTCCTCGTTTTCATACTCGATCAAAGAGTGAGAAAGAGAGTTTTAGAGAGCGAGAAACTATCTCTAAGATGTGTATAATAGCACTAACAAGAGTTCTAGTACATATAGAGAATAGCAAGGGTTGAGCTTTCACAAAACCCAATCATGTTTGGCTTCCAATTGTGATCTAACATAACTCCTTATCTAATCTAAAATTCTATCCACACAATTCAATTTGAGCCATATATCTGGTGCTAGCCAGATGTAGTCAAATTAAATCAGCGACTTATAGATTAACAATTAATATTACATATTTAAATTCTTAATTAAATCTATGGTATTTCCAAATTGTTATTCTCTCTCATCTGATCACAGAAAGTAATCTTTCCCACTAAAGGAGCTACCATAAGTTTGACTCATCGAAGTGGTTCCGGGATTCTCCATTCCTTCTATAAGACGCGATTATTGACTATCAATCTTAGTTTCATTGACATCTTCGAGTGGATCAACTTTTTGGATCTTCACAGGATTTTTCGTTTTGGGTCGAAAACACTGATGATTTCATTAAAACCAAAGAGAAATAGGCATTACAAGCATTACAAAAAGAGGTCAACGTGAGGACTTTCAAAGACACCAAATTCACCCAACCTTAACGTTTGCAAAGCAATCAGCAGAAGTATGTTTCAACAAAAATTCAAGATTTTCCATCTAGTCAACACCAAGCCGTTTTACGAGGACACTTTTTACCACAAAATCAGCCACAGCATTTGCTTGTCTTCTGATTTAGCAATTTCCAAACTACTAGCTGCACACATTTCATCATTCCTTGATGAATGATAAAATCAATTCTCCAATTAACAGCATCGTTAAGTCCTACTCTTCTTCTTCTTCTGATGACAGTCACAATCTCAACATTATCAAATTCCAACACAAAACAAGACCACTTCCTTCTTTCAACCGGAGAACATCCAGCCAAAAATGCGAGTGCCTCAACTTCAGCCATAGAACCACAACGCAAGATTTTCGCAACACCATCTTCCACTTTACTTTCCCCAATTCCTCGCAAGCACCCCAACCCCTACGTCCATTCTCTGTGCATGAATATTGATTTTCAGCTTACCCTCTTCCCATGGCTCCCACCAAGTCTTCTTGTATGCCTCAATGCTTTTGTCCTGAGCACCTGAGCTGGTAAAAATTTTGGTATTGAATAAAGAAACACAAAGTTTTGATTTTCTGTTTCTTTCTTGAACAAAATCAAAGCTTTGCCTGGATCAACTTTATTGCCCTCAAACTCAAACTTATTAAGCATACTCCAAATAAACCAGCACAAATTAGCTAAAATCTTTCCCCCCTTCCCCCTTACAATATCCTGCTTCATCAAATTTTTTCCCCATTTTTAGAAACCATTTATCAAAGCAAATTTGTATCATAAGTTTCAACATGAGCATCTTCTAACCCATTGGCATTGAAGAAGAAGATGCTCAACAGTTTCAACCTCCTTATTACAAATCCTACAAATTGGACCAGGAGCACGTTTTCTTTGAGAAAGGTTATTCTCGGTTGCAGGTGCATTCCTACATACTCTCCATAAAAAATTCTTGATTTTATTCCAAAGGAGAGGGGTCTGCTGGTATAAGGAAGGTGGTTCTTCAGATTTACTTTTTCTTTTAATAAATTCAATAGTTGAAGAATAACCAATCTTGACTGGATACACTCCATTTTTTGCGAATAGCCAGAGCCAAATATCTTCATGTTGTTCATCTCCGACATTGATCGCTAAAATTTTCTAGAGTGTCCCCTCTGGAAACAATGACTGCAATAACTCCATATTCCAATCTCACAGATCTAATTTTTTTTTTTTCCCCAGCATGCATCCTTGTGGTCATTCTAGCCTCTTAATCAAAACCAACAAATTTTTATCAAAACCAACCTTCATAAAAGACTCTCTAAAAAGTCCCATTCAACCTGACCACATGCTTCATTCATATCAAGTTTCATTGCAGCATACCCAACATTGAGCACCTTTCTACTTTTCAAAAAATAAGCCACTTTCCAAGCTATAATGATGTTATCCTGAATTCTTCTACCTTGACAAATGCACTCTGAAAAAGACCCACAATTTTATTCATAAAAGGTTGTAATCTCAAAGTAAAAATTTCTGTCGAGATTTTGTAACAAAAATTAGCACAACTAATCGGCCAGTACAGACTGATCGTCATGGGCTGCTTAACTTTAGGCACCAATAAGATCAAGGTTTCATTGATATTATCTTGCACCTGGCAGTCCCTAAAGAATTCCATAACAAACTCCATCACATCATCTTTCACAAGATCCCAAAAAGCATGGTAAAACATTCCCAAGAAACCATCTGGTCCTGACGCTTGAGCCCCTCCAAAGCTCCAAGCAGTCTTTTTGATCTCCTCCATAGTCGACATCTTAATAAGCTCTAAGTTCATTTTATCAGATACCTTTCTAGAGATAAGATCAATAATTGGCTGAAAGTTTCTAGTTCCATTTGTTTTAAAAATTTTCTTGAAGTGCTCCAGGGTAATACTCCGAACCTCCCCTATTCCCCAAGTCCAAGCTTCATCATCCTTCTCAAGCTTAAGGATTCAATTTCTACTTCTTCTCTACACTGTCGTGCCGTGAAGAAATGCTGGATTTCTACCCCTCCCCCTCTCCCCCCCCCCCATTTTAACCATCTACTCTAGCTCTCACTGCCCAATATTTTTCTTCTCCATCCCAAATTTCCTCCAATTGTTTAGAAATTAGATGAATTCTGTTAGGTCCCTCCTGATTCTTTTGAGTTTTTTGAATTTGTTCCAGTTCCTTAAGCAGTGCATTGATTTGTTGTTCGGGGTTCTTAATTTTTTCTTGCTCCAGTTCCCCAACTCCGCACTATACTTATAAATTTTTTGAAGAGAAATTATTTAAGGGGATCCATTTTCTCTGTATGCCCATGAGTTTTCCACCACCACAGAACATTCATCGTCATCTAACCAATATACTTCAAATTTAAAATGTCTAATTAAAGGAATAAAACCATTATCAGTAGATAAAATTAAAGGAGAATGATTTGACCCGACAATAGGGAGTGCACCCACCCATGCATCCGGAAATAAGATCCTCCACTCGCAGTTACTGACAGCTCGATCCAGTCTTTCTTGAATGTTTTGGTCACCATATCTTCTGTTTGTCCGTGTGAAAAACAGTCATTTTGCCTCCAAGTCCAGCAACTCATTTTCATCCGTAAATTGTCCAAAGCGATCCATTTGATCCTGAATTCTCCAATGCGCTCCAAACTTTTCTGATTATGTCAAGATTTCATTAAATCGCCTATTAACATCCATGATTTCATTAAATCACCTATAAATATCCATGTCCCTTCTTCATCACCTTTGAGCTGCGAGATTTTATCCCATACCTCTTGTTTGTTCCCCAGTCCAGGACTCCCATACACCAAAGTAGCATTCCAGGAGAAATTACCATCCATTGAGATTACAGCATGAACAAAATTACGATCAAGCAATACTGGGGAGAGTGAGACACCCTGATTCCAAAACAAAGCAAGCCCTCCTGACTTGCCAACGGGGTCAACTACCAAACAAAAAACATACCCAAACCTAATACTAATCCTAAGAACACAATCTTTCTTCATCTTAGTTTCCATTATATACACAACTCCGGGTTGAGTTTGACACACCACATGTCTGAGATAATTAACTGTCAAGCCCGGCTCCAGTCCTTAACAGTTCCAACTAAGAATTCTCATGGTTCTTTTGGGGACTGTTTTCGGGCAGTCCCCGAACCCTCAAATTTTTTGGCATCATCATCTATTTTCCCAATAACAATACCTTTCCCTCTACCATTTTTCTTCCTCAAACTTGGGTTTCCATACCTATCTCATCTCCACTCCCCATATGAAATTGCAACTCGAACGGAATATCCATAAGCTGGTTAAGATCCACCAGAATTACATTTTTGCTTTCATCATTGTCAATTTCCATCACAGCCTCCTCTATCATCTTACCTTTCCCTTTATCCCCACCAACGTTATTGCTTTCTGCTATTTTACACCCCTTTTTTCTAGCAGGCTCAAATTCAGTTTTATCATTCTTTCTTTTGCATGCTGCTTGAACCACTCTCCCCAACTCGTCCATAACTTCCAAATCCTTCGTCTGAACTGCAACTCACCTAGATGAAACATTGGAGCTGTTCTACTGTACTTGTTGAAAGGCTGACTTTTCGCTAGAAGGTAGTAGAAGCCGCGCAGGTTTAATGATCTGGGGGTGAGGTTATTTGTCTGAGAGGTAGTACTTTGCACATTTTGAATAGTATTAGTTGGAGGGCACCGCACAAGTCCTTTCGTTTCCGATATCTTATATTTTATGTAATTTTATAATATTAAAATGAATAAGATATATAACTATTAAGACTTAATTTGACTTTTAATTGAAAACAAAAATGTGCTTAGTTATTTTTAAGTGAAATGAACTTCTGTCAAAAAGGATAATGCTTAGTTTTATATTGTTTCATAAATTATAACTTACATAACTACAATATACATTTAACGTAATCATGCTTAATAGTTAATAGTGAGCAAAAGGTTGTACCCAAGAAGTCCGAGGTGGTGGAAAAGGCAAGATTGAATCAATCAACACAGGAATCTTCTTCTGGTCCAACTCGAACTAGAACAATAATTAATAAGTTGCTCTATATATGAATTGTTTTGATTCAAACTGGACCAAAAGTAGACTCCTGTACAAGTAAAAAGAGTAGGGTAGACGCAATATATGTAATCATTTGTTATAATCGATTAATATAATTGGAGGAATATAATTTATCATACATTTTTGTTGCTCCTTTTTCGATTCCCTCTTCTTTTGAGTGAAAATTGTTGCATGATACATATACATAATACAAAATAATTTCAGAGTGTTCTAAATGACCTAAAGTTGAGTCACAATTTTGTAACAAGAGGTGGCCAAGGATATTTTCAACATGAGATGTGGCAATTTGATTGTAAAAGTTGACAAAAGATATATGCTGGCGTCTGGCATGATGAAATAGGAGGTCGCAAAGTAATTGGTGACAAGGATGGAAAAAAGATCAGACAAAACCCGTTGATAATTTTGATCTTTTCATTGTTAAATTTTGTGAATGTGTATAATGAAAGAAACATAGCAATGTCAAAGCGGGGCTCAAAAGAATCTAGGTGTTGAGCAACAATTTTGTGCATGCCAATATGGCATTAGCAGGAACTTTGTGTTTCAGATTGTCTTCATGTATGAAAGTTTTTTGCTTTTTAGCATATATATATACATATATATATATAGATATATATGTATATGTATATGTATATATATATATATATGTGTGTATATGTATGTATATATATATATGTATATGTATTTATGTATATATGTATATGTATATATGTATATGTATATGTGTGTGTGTATATGTGTGTGTATATATATATATATATGTGTGTGTGTGTGTGTATAAATATATATGTATATATATATATATGTATATATTCAATGAGCTGATAAATTATTCTTGATAAAATTAATTTATTTCTTATTATATAATTATTTAAATTGTCTATAAAATAGATAATATATATAATATCTATGGAATCGTAGGTCTATTTTTTGATTGAATTATTACCAAATTTATTCAAGAGTAGAAGAATTTTACAAGGAAATAAGACTATTGTAGGATAAAACCTGAACCTGAATGAGCATTGCAAGATTTTTTAAAGCAACAGAGAAACTAGAAAGATTTTCTTTTTTGTCTTTTTCACTTTAGACATTTTGCCTTATCTTGGCGCCTTAAAACACGCATTAGAATCTATTATGCACCTCTACATGCTTAAATGAATCGATGCAAAATCATGCTTTCCTATTTTAAATTTTACTAAGAAACTTGAAGACTAAGAAGCAAATAAGAGTTTATAGATATTCTCATTTTATAAGTAATAATATTTGAGCAAGACTAGGTCTTAGTGTCTCATAGTAAAGCAAGGAGGCTAAGATCAACATTATTTACTGCTGAATTAGACAACAAATTAAGGATATTCAATGTCCTTTTCTACCATAAATGAAGCATGGACAGAGCACTATGCATAATAACACATAAGAACATAAAAAGAAAAACTATATAGTACAAAAAATGTCTAAATCACATAAAGTTGACTAAGAGTCAAATTTAAAAAGACTACTCTGTACAATTATTCTCTACATAAAAGTCTAAGTAATTCTTATTCTAAGCAATGGAATTATAACAAACTCAAAAAGCAGAGAAATTAGTTCAGGAAGTAACATATGTCTTTGTGCGTCTTGCATGATATAGAAGATCACTATTCGAGGAAGCTTATTTGAAAACACAACACAGTTGATTATAAGGTTGCTCTTTTGTTTTATGCTTCCCTTGTTGATAAAAAATCATTTTCTTGTTGCTTGATTCTTATTCATGTTAACAATTTGTCTCCTAAAAATAGTTAACCTGCAATTAGGTTATTATTTTCTACACAACAGCAACAATTATATGCCTCATGTTTTCCCTCTTTTAGGAGATGAAATTGAATGTGAGGAAGATAGGTTCAAGAAAACACAACAGGATTTAGATAGTGTTTCAATTTCTTCCAGTTAAAAAAAAATGGCCACAGACAAAGGTTTATAGTAATTCCTTTTTCACTTTTAATTATGAACTTCGTAGTTACAAGTAAAGACTTATGTAGGTAACATACTATCATGAGATAGTTAGTGAGATGCAAATATCACATCAAATAATATCAAGTAAACTTGGATATTATCAAGTAAAGAATGTTAAACTTGCATATTATCAAATAAGCTTACATATTGTGAACTAAGATATAGAACTCCTAGTAAAGTCTATTTGCAACAACTAATAAAGCAAAGATTACATTTGTATATTCAGATATACAGAGTTTTGGTGACTGTACATTCCTCATACCAGTATAGTGAGGAGGAGATGTAAACTCATGCATTAAGATTGTAACATGAGAAGGTCACAATGCCAAAAACAAAAGTTTTTCTTCATATTACAACAGTTTTACATGAACATTTATGTAACCAACGGCATTATGATACTTTTTCAAAAGTTTATCACTCAAGATCAGCATGCTTTGAATTTTCCCTCTCTGATGAACTAGAACCCGCTATAAATTTATTATGCATGAGTTGATAGGATATTAGATTAAAGAATCTGCTGATGTAAACACTTAGAGTATAATTGTAGTTGCCATAATACCTGTGGTCATTGTTGAAGTGACAACTAGGGTGATCAAAATTGAAGTGTACTGAATTCTGTCTTGGTCTCTGTAATTTTTTCCCTATCTTTTTGCCCTTACTTGTACTTTGGAAGTGCATTCTTTCAAAGCTATATGGATACTATGAGGAAATATTTTTTCATCTTACACATTCATATGTGTTGATATGAGACATGAATTTATTTAATTTATATATATATATATATATAAATATATAATGTAAAAGGTTGGGATATTACCATGTTTTTTTTTTTGTCATTATTTCTCTAGCATTGATACCAAAGAGTTCTTCAGCAGTTTCACCAAAAATTGTTATTGGTAGTGTTCCAGTGTCATTTGAGATGTGTCCTTCTATTTTGGGCCTGCAAAATATATATTATAATATACATTAGATGCTTAGAGTGTTTGTAACAAAAAAGATAACAAGGTCAAAATGACAATGAGATTAAGCATTTGTATAACTTTACCAAGGTTTTGATTTGGTTGTTTTTTGGTAGCCCACGCGTTTGTATTCCCAATTATATTCTAAATCCATTGGCTTCGTACAATGTTGACATCCCATGATGTAATAACTTTTGGTTTTCATCAACAAGTTTAAGCCTTCCTTCAACAAAAAAGAACTTGTTCAGCTGTTTATTGGACGACAGAGGAAACAATCAAACAAAAAATATTAGATTGCTTTAATATATAAAGGAACAACAACTCTGAAAATATGAATTTCTAAACATTGTGGTTGTTTAAAACATTAGAGTTAAATGAGAGATAATTTATGTCATTACCCTCAATAGCTTTAGTTAACTAATCTAGGTGAATTAGAGCTTGTAACCTAATCTTAGGTGCTTAATTGGAAATCCCGGAGCTAACGAACATGAATAGGATAATTTTCTGACTATCACCCTGAATCACAAATTCCTATAGATTTAAGTCTCGCAATTTTCTTAGTTGACTTCTGCAATTTTTTTCTTTTAGTTGATTTAATTTATTTTCTTTCTCAATTTTGTTTAATCTAAAAATTGTTTTTGTCATCTTAGATAATTTTTTTTAGTTTAAATTTTCTATTTTAGTTTAGAATTTATTTTATTTCTTTTTAATTCCTAACCACAATCCCGATTCCCCATAGTTCGACCCTCGAGTTACAGTTGTGTAATAAAGAGGATAAACATTGTAATTTTGTTATTGTTTGATTTAATTGTTATTATTTGGGTGTACAAGCTAACTTCCCT
Source organism: Cordia subcordata (assembly GCA_028554755.1). NCBI lineage: Eukaryota > Viridiplantae > Streptophyta > Magnoliopsida > Boraginales > Cordiaceae > Cordia > Cordia subcordata. The sequence continues at coordinate 5,704,327 of JAPTOF010000025.1, read as the reverse complement.
TGGCTATTTGGGCATGTAAAAGGTTGAATTCCCTGGACAAACCTCCATGGAGGACAACCACCAGACCCACCCACTTGGCATGACATCTGACTATGAATAGACCCACTTCCTGATCTCCACAGGAATGAAAAGCAACAACAGACGATAGGTTGGACAAAGATGGCTCCAGCTCCAAAGGTTTTCCCAAGGGTGGATGATTACTATTGAAAGGCAAATTAAAGAAGACGGATTAATATTGGATAATGGAGTACCATATGTTTAAAGTACGCATATAAACGTTTGAAATTTTTTCAGGGTTTTCTCAGTCTATCTTTTTTTTCTTATTTTCTTTTTTCGACCTATTGAGCTGCAAGTGGTGACTTTGATCAGCAGAGAGGATTGCGTTGAATTTTCAAAATTGCAAGAAATGTAGATTTTATCAATGATTGATTCATCTTCCGACGAATATAATGTTGTCTATGAGACTTTCTTTGGGGTTCATGTACTTGGTAGAAAATTAGACCTAATACTTCTGAGATTTCCAATTGCATACTGCTTATCTTGGAGATGAATTGAAGAGTTTTCTATGAACTAAAATCATTCTTGATTAATTTTATCCTCCCTCCAAAGGAGGGTTAAATTTGTCATAGTAAAAAAAGATAAGTTGTTATAATAATTTAATTATTTCTGTTAATAGGATTTCACTTCTATTAACATTGATCAAGGTCAAAGGATATTAAGCGGTTAAAGTTAAAAATAGAGTTCATAAACTCTAAACTCTAATTATGCTCCATATATATTTTAATATTACATTTCTCAAACTACTTAAAGTCAACTTGAGAAATTCAATTTTGTGAAAAGGTCTTTTCAAAAATGACTTTTTGTCAAATAGACTTTTGGACGAAACAAAAAATGTGATTGTTTATTTTTATGTGAAATAAACTTTTATAGAATGAGATATTATTTGGTTTTATATTTAGAAATAACTGTTGATTACCTAAATTACGGAAAATGATATTTTAAAATTAATATTGTTTGTTTTCTAGAACATGCTATTTCATTCATATTTCTACTTGTTTAAAAAAATTATGTAAAATATTATAGTTATAATTTAAAATTTCAATAAAAAAATAAAATTATTTGGCAAAAATACAGCAAAAAGTCATTGCAATATGATGACAAACAAAGAACTTCGAACAAAATCAAATAGGAGAGGAAAAAGAGAGATAGTGATTGGTGCAATAAAAAAATTAAAAAGGGTATTTTTGTCTAAAAAATATCTTAAAACATTGTTAACAAATTGACAAACGTAAAAGTTACTGCTTACCCCAAAACTTAGTTAACTTTCAATCAAAATCAAATTTTAGAATATAAAACCAAATGCCTTTTTTCTTTTTTCTTTTTTCTTTTTTCTTTTTTTTTTTGGTTAATCAGACTTTTTCTGAAGTCTCAACTATAATTTGGCTCGCCAAAACGAAAAAAAAAAAAAACCTAGGCCTTCGTGTTAGGGTTTAAAGACATCGACTAATTCTTTCAGAAGTTCTCCACTAGAGGAGCTGAACTACAATTTGGCTGCATAAAATTGTTGGCAGCACTGGCCATTTTAATGGCTCCATTTTCTGATTCGGACATGGATGACAAAATATTGTCCGAGGTTCCTGAAAGCATTGTCCATTATGAGGCCCTTAAGCATCTGATTGAGATTGCAATTTGCAAAGACTCCAAATGGCCGCTCAGAACTTGCTTCTCACAACGTTGTCTCTGCTGTCTTACCCCTCTTGTCGACATCTTATCCTGTTGGCCTTAAAACTAATCAGAAACCTTTGTGCGTGTGATTCCTTGCAAGTTTTACACCAACAATTTCAACATTTCCATGGCTGACATTATTTGTAAAAGACGAGAATGCAAGGATTTTGTCATTCTTTGTAGAGGACAGAGAAGAACCCATGGATGTAAAAATGCTTGCAGATGAGAAGGATGTTGTGGTTTTTTGTTCAACTTTTACATGGTGGACAATTTGATATATATATATATATATGAAAGTTATTGAACAAATAGTTATGAATAGTTATGAGACGATGGATAAATGTATATATGTGAGCATAATATTTTTTTTTTTTTAGTTTACTGCTGAATCAACGGTGGGTGTACAGTATTTTAGAGCACTATGTAGAAGGACTATGAGATAAGGTCACGCAACCGAATGAGTGTCGATTTTTGGCTGGATGGGCCTATTGGCCCGTGAAGATGTCTCTTTTATACTTGTCACCTAGTGTAGTGAGTCTTGCTCATACTAGTGCATTGCTGTAGAAAAGCAAAAAGGCTCAAGTTGGAAATTAGTACAACTCTATTGCTTGTAATCAAGCAAACTATATGATGCTATAGCCAATGCCAGATGCGATTTGGCCGAGTCATAAAATATGAATTATCATTTTGCTTGAAGTTGCAAGAGTGCTCAGTCCCTATGAAATACTTCTCTTGGTGTTTGGCAGGTTTGCTTTTGCCTCGCCACTCCCTTCTTCCTCGAACCGGAGTGTATCATGTGTTTGGGAAAAAATCTCAACTGCATTTACTAATCAGTTGGTTTCTTTTCTTCTTTTAAAATCCCCTAGCCCGAACCCAATCTCCCAGTCCCCCACAGAATTTGAGCTCGAGTCATCACTCCTAGAGAGGTAGTATCAATCGCTTAAGTTACTCTTAGTCTCGTTTATTAGTCGGTTGGTTGTCTGAACTACCTCCTAATAGAATTATACTTGTTTGGTTAAGTGGCTAAACCGCCAAGTGGCACTTCGTATTTTGTGATATTCTTATAGCTGCTCATCAGCTCTCTGTTACACGTTGATGTTAATTCTTATTTCGCTTAGTGCTTACTGATTTGGCCATATTTAGCAATTGCAAGGGATTTCACTTGTGTGGTATCTTTTCAGAAAACAGGTCATCACATAATTTACAGCAGTTGAAAGAGTATAGATGAATTTATATAATTCAATAAATATAGCAATTAAAACTCCATTATAGTGCTATGAAGTAAAATGTAAAGCAAGAATTCTTCAATGATAAATTTCCCGACAATCTTAGTACCACAATACATAGAAACATGATATATCTAGTGAAGAGATTAGGATTGAAAACAACATGATAGGCGTTCTCATTACAACTTTTCATGCCATAATTTAAAATTATCTTCTAAAGAAAAACACTAAAAAAATAACATATATTAAAATCTTATTTCGTTAGGCGAAAATCATCAAATTATACAGATTAAGATTCCTTTAAACAATCTAAAAAATAAGAAGCGCACAACTAGAATTACGTCTGTGAATACTGTTGTGCAAAATTGGCCAAAAGTATAAAAGAGTAAACAGACAGAACCCGACAAGTGAGCGAGTGTTTCTGCTTTCTCGGAGTATCTGGATTAAACCTTTTGCTTTCCTTTCCTGAGTCTTTCTAGTTCAGCTTCAGCATCTTCCAACTGCAACCTTAGTGTTGAAACCCTCTGTTCAAGCTCTTCCACGGAGCCTTTAACGATGGAAGGTTGATAAGGCGTTAGAAAATGATGAGAAAATGACTTCAGGGCTTCAACTCCGCATACCTAATAAGCCACATCGGTTAAGTTAGGCGAATGACATACAGAAAAAATACCTTATGAAATATTGTGCAGGTTCATTGATAGGGCAATCTGCTACGTGCAATGAACATAACAGAATCATCATCTTACCTCTTCTGGCAGCAAGGGCAACTTGGTAATATGAAAATCATCATATAACATGTAGAACTGATCCAAGTATTTTTGTTGCATCCGCATCCTAGCTTTGAGCAACTTGGATTCAACAACTAAAGAAATAACAGGAACGTGAATATAATTATTATGGATTTTGAGCAGGTATAACTATCAAAGCAGAAAAATGGCTGATATAACTGGCATTGGTAGAGTACCTTCCTCGTCAAAAAGTACTTGATTAATAATAATATTATGAGTATCTATCTCAAATTTGGTAAGCTCCTGAACAAGTCTTTCAGTTTCATACAGGGAGAGAAATTCCGGAATGCAAACGCAAACAAAGGTGGTCAAGTCCTGTTAAAAACATATAATGTGTCAAGAAATATTAGTAATTCAGAAGAATCTCTTTAACATAGATAAAAATGCCAACAGATATTACATCTCAACAATTGGTGGCCTAACCACCATTAGAAATTTCTCATTCTTTCCTGAATTTATTGTTGACTTCCAAAATTCACAAAAATTGTCATGATCCTCAAAGCAGAGATTGTCTAATTAGTTTCTAAAGCTGCGTAGAAGGACCGTAAGTCATGCAGATGCAGAGTTGAATAAGAGAAATGCAGGCCAGCAGAGATCAACATAAAATGAATGGGGAACTTAAAAATATAATTTGCATCCTATTCTTTCCCGGGTTCCATACACAAAAGGATGTATAAAATTCGAGTCTTGCCCCAAGGCTTCATACAAAGCATTGAACAAAAACTCAAGTCTTTTAAGGTACTCGAGCTTAAATTTTGGTCTTGGCTCATGTTTATATTATTTCCCTTTTTCTTTTTTCTTTTTTTGGTTGATTCTTGGCTCATGATCAAAAGTCTACATCAGCAGCAAAACAAAAAGCTCATGAAACAAGATCCCCCTGTTGCAACAATGTGTGTGCTCAACAGAATATTAGGTATGTATTAAAAGAGCATTCACATTTTGGCCAGCATTTCAGCATGCTGCAAATTACTTAAAGAATCATGATGTTAAGAGTTAAATCAGTCTATAAAAGTAGGATACTGAAGTTTTGGAGACCCAACAATAAACCCCAATGTTCTAATCTACCAATGCGGCATATTTGCACAAAAATGGAGACAAATTCCTGATTCTACATGAAGCTTTCTTTAGAGTTAACTTTTTCAGTCTTAGAAGAAAAGCTATTTGTAGTTTCCTTTATTTGTTATCAAAGACTCTTAGCGCTAGTTATTTAGTATTATCTGAATCTAATTAGATGTCCTAGTCGTTTTAAGAAAGTCTGTATTAGTCGATATTTTCCTAATTATATCGCGTTTCTCAAAGTTTCAAGTCATATGTCCTGCTAGAATAAAGAAATGTAGCAGTGACAAATTAGCATTTTCCTAAATTTTATGGTGGCTGCATAATATTATGATATGGGTTATGTTTCTATGTAGACGCTAAGTTTTTGTCAAAGCTTGAAGCATCTTCACCTTGGCGGTTTAATTTTTGGATCATCTAGGTGAGATTCCTAGAGTTTTCTCTCCTCTTCTTGCATTATCACCCAATGATATGTACAGCACCCAAAATAGCCTTTAAACTCCTCCAACTTCTCCTAACCATTACCAACATCACCCAACTTCTCCAACATATCCTGCTGCTTACTGTAGGAGAGTTTTTACAACACATTATTGCATCATCTACTAAACAGTGTGAACAACAAACCTCTAATCAGGTTCCAACATTCTAACTTGTTAAAATAATTTTACCAAACATATGAAATAAAATGAGCATCCAGTTCTAGCTTTTTTATAGCTTTAAGCAAGCACAAGAAAAAGAATAAGTATTCCATGATTATTCTGCCTTGAATTTCATTATATCTTGAGAATTTCATTATATCTTGAATGACCATTCCTTTTCAAGCCATTTCACCATACCAAACGAGCCATAAGCCTATAAAGTACTGGTCGTCTATGCTTAACCACAAGGTTAGTCAGCATCTCAGCGAAAACTGCAAGAGGATGATATGAGCTATGCAGGGAATCGAATAACTAATCAACTTAGTCAGCAATCACGTGAGACGAGGAAAATCAGAATCCCCCTTTATACTTTTAGAACTTTGTGATACCAGGAAAGGCAGGAAAAGTTGTTACTACAGCACATGACAATCACAATGCAAGCAAGGTGCCAAATATGTTAAGACAAAAATAGAATAGAGGAAGAGGGGTGGAGTAGTGTAGTTGGTCCTCGTTTGCTTCATAATTTTCCCTTCTGTCATTTACTTTCCTGTAATTTGCCTTCAAATTCAATGAAAATGGTCCTTGTCGTCCTCTAATTTCTTCTCTTAATCCTTCTCTATTCTAAGTTTAAATCAGTTTGGTGCTTTCATTCCAGGCGACCTCCATGGCGGAAGGAACTCATCTTAAACCTCTTGATGAAGCTAGGAAAAAATATCAAGATTTAGCAACAGCTCAAGCCATTCAGTTGGAGGATCACCATTGTTCTTTAGGCGATTTAAACACTAACACAGCCCTGGGCAGTTAGATTGAGCAAGCCTTGCGCCACTTGCTTGAATTGACTGTGCCGCTGTCCCCAACGGTGACAAAGGCAACAACATTGGAGACATCCTATGTTGAGACATCAACAGGACCATTGTCTCTCACTATTCCAACGATTCTCTTGGCAACTTCGATCAGTTAGCTTTTCAAAGAAGAGCGGTTTTTTGAGTATCACCATAAACTGCTAGTCGCTGGACCAACAATTACTCATAACTGCATTTCACATGCATGGTAGGGCTTCACTATGGTTTCAATCTATATCAAAAAAATCACCAGTTCACGTCTTGGAGCAGTTTACTCAGACTTCAGAATCGCATTTTGGGCACCCGAAGTTCGAAGATCACGAAGGAGCCTTGGCCAAATAAATGCAAATCGGGTCAATTAAGGAGTACCAAACCTAATTTGAATATTTAGTCAGTCGCACCATGGGACTATCACCTTCTTTTCCTATAGTTGCTTCATTGTTGGGCTTCGACTTCATATTCAGGTTGAAGTCTTAGTTCGGCCTGTTACCTTAACCCAAGCTATGGCCTTAACCCGTTTATAAGAAGCCAAGATAATTGACTTACGGAAATCCTCCAGACTGACTCATTGGCCCAACAGTCAACCTACTACCCATAACAGCCCGCATCAAACCCAAAATTCCATCACACTTATGAACCCATACCACATAACCCTGAATTCCAAATCGCCTACTATTTACTCCACCCCGGCTTTCCTAATTAATCTTCTCAGAACCTAACTCCACCTTCATCCCTGCAAACACCATCACCAAGATAGTCCATTTCTTTCCAACAAACCTTACCTATCAAACGCCCCACAGCTCGGAAATTATAGAATCAACAAGATCAAGGCCTTTGTTCCACATCAGATGAAAAATATGTCACAGGGCATAGATGCAAATCCAAACTGCAACTATTCCTTTTGATGGGAGATGATGATGAGGATGATGAAGAATATCATGCTCTAGATTCAGGAGGTTCAGATATTCCCTTGCATAGTCCAAATTCAGACCCTAGAAATTTCACTGACTGCTCTATCAGGTAGTATTGCTCCAAATACTTTTTGTTGCACTAGTTCAATGACTAGTATGTCAGCTCATTCTTGTGGACAGTGGAAGTACACACAGCTTCATTCAATCTCACATTTCCCATAATTCAAAACTTCCAATTGAGACCATGTTCAATTTGACAATAGCTATAGGAAATGCCCAAAAGATTGACTAGTGATGGTTGTTCGTCAAGCTCAATTTCCTATAATTATCAAGTCATTGCTGATCTTTCTGTGGTTGGCCATTTTGGGACCCATACTTCATGATTACAAGGAGCTTACCATGAAATTTGATGTAGCAAGACATGAGGTCATGCTTCAAGGCATGCAAGGACAAGCTATTTCGGCCACTCTTTACATAGTTGTTCCAAGGATTGTGTCGACGATTGGCGCAGTTGCGCTGTTTACTCTTATGATGATCGAACAAAATCTCAAAACAGCATTAACCAATAGTCTTGTCATTCAGAAGTTGCTTCAAAAGTTTCACAAGGTCTTTGAAATTTCATCATGTCTTCCTCCAGTACATAGCCATGATCATAGCATTAATCTTCTATCAGATGCTCAGCCAATCTACATCAAGCCTTATAGAAACCCACATTTTGGGAAAGGAGAAATTGACAAGATGGTGGTGAATATGTTACACAAGGGAATTATCTGACCTAGTCAGTCTCTTTTCTTCTCCACTACTTCTTGTCAAAAAACAAAAAAAAAAGACAACAAATGGCGTTTTTGCAACGACTATCATGCCTTAAACGCCAACACTATAAAGGAATGATTGCCTACACCAACAGTGGGTGAGTTATTGGAAGAATTATACAGCGCTATTATATTCTCCAAATAGGATTTATGATCCAGACATCACCAAACCTGGGTTCACGAAAAAGTGCATGATACAGTATTCTGCACGCATGAAGGCCATTATGAATGTTAAGGGAATATCTGTGTAACTACCTAGCTGAGTAATGGAAGTATGACAGTAGTCAAGCACAAGGAGTTAGTTAGAATAACTAACTGGAAGTTAGTGGAACTGAAGTGCATATGTATAACTATAAATACTACCTATTGTACACAGATTATATAATAATACAATCATTCTTTTCTGCTCAACATGCTTCTTCTCTCTCTCTGTAATATCTTCAAAAAAATGCCCCTTCAATATTTCAAGCAGCCACGAATGACATATTTCGTCCTTTTCTATAAAGATTTTTACTTGTTTTCTTCAATGATATACCTGTCCATAGTGAAAATCGTGATATTCACTTTGGTCCTCTTCCATGGTCTTGAAAAGATTGGAAAAGTATCAATTGTTTGACAAGATGTCTAAATGCCTGTTTGCACAAAATATTGTCGAGTGCTTAGGCCATATTGTGTTAGCCGCTTGAGTTTCTATGGATCCTACCAAAATCAGAGTTGTACTAGAATGGCCCATTCCAAAGTCGGTCAAGGAGCTTCATAGATTTTTGGGGCTGACAAGGTATTACTGGCATTTTGTACGCAACTATGCAATGATTGCTACACAGTTAACTGATTTACTTGAAAAGGAGGCTTTCCAGTGGACAAAAGTGGTGACAGAGGCTTTCCAACATTTGAAGAATGCCGTGACAAGTGTTCCAGGCTTAAAACTTCCAAATTTTGGGAAGCCATTCATTTTGGAAATAATACATCCAGCAAAGGTACTAGTGCAAAATTGTTACAGCCCACCAAACCTTCAAGCAGCCCTAACTTATAAAAGGGAGATGCACGTGATCGTGGTGACAGTATCCAATGGAGACAATACCTCTTGGGCAGTTCACTTCGCCATACACACTAACCAAAGGAACAATAAAATTTTGTTGGGTCTGTTGAAGAATATTTTGGTTATTAATGTTATTTCCTCATTCTATGGCATTAAATTACAATAGTTTAGATTAGGTAATTAATCAAGTTGGTTTCCTTATTATTCTAGTTTCCTTAGAATTCTAGTTACCTTATTAGTCTAGCTTCTAGTCTTACTCACCAAGTTATCATGTCTATAAATAGGCTCTTCTATTGTATTCATAAAATATCAAGAATACACAATGTAGTCTTTATGAGTATTTCTCTTTAAGAGCCACCACCTTCAACCATCTTCAACACTTTCATATTTTCTCTCCATATTTTATGCTTTATATATTTTTCTCTCCATATTTTATGTTTTATATATTTTCCACATGGTATAAGAGCCACACTCCTCGTGGCCTGCTTCCCTTATTAAAAAAAAAAAACACCAAGTAGTCGTGCCAGCCTACGGGTCTCACATCTATCCAAGCGGTCGCGTTAGCCTAGGGGTCACACGACTATCCAAATCCACATCCGGATCCAAATCCAAGTCTAGTCCAAGTCCAATCCAGTTTCCCGTTAGTATCTCAATCTAAGTTCCGTCCAACGGTCGAGGGGATTCATCACACCAAAGTGGTGCACACAACCCCCAAATCAATCCTGATTCCATCCCTGTTCAAGGTTAGACGAGCAGTAGTGACCATGGTGAGTTCCGAGTTAGACGAACCATGGTGGCCCATCCCTTCCATCAAGATCAAATTTTCTTTTGAAGACCTTTCAAACTCAAGGTCGTATCTCTAATACCACCTTGAGTTTGAGAGGGAGTGTTAAAGAATATTTTGGTTATTAATGTTATTTCCTTATTCTATGGTATTAAATTACAATAGTTTAGATTAGGTAATTAATCAAGTTGGTTTCCTTATTATTCTAGTTTCCTTAGAATTCTAGTTACTTTATTAGTCTAGCTTCTAGTCTTGCTCACCTAGTTATCATGCCTTTAAATAGGCTCTTCTATTGTATGCATAAAATATCAAGAATACACAATGTAGTCTTTATGAGTATTTCTCTTTAAGAGCCACCACCTTCAACCATCTTCAGCACTTTCATATTTTCTCTCCATATTTTATGTTTTATATATTTTTCTCTCCATATTTTATGTTTTATATATTTTCCACAGGGTCAAACCATTCAAATGTGTAATCAGCAACAAGCTTGGGCTTCAAATTTGACATTGTTTATAAACCAAGGAAAGACAACATTGTGGCTGACTCATTATCTCCGCGCAGCCATGACAACACTTTTCTAGCCTTTTCCGTTGTTCAATTAGGCTTCTTGAATAAATTTGGAGAAGCTAATCAAGCACACCTTTGGTTATTACAATTCCTTCAGCAATTACAAGAAGATGCTCTCTCTCGGGGGTTTAGAATGGCCTCTTGTTATTTCACAAGAGGTTGGTGATACCGGAGGGTCTTTGGCTGTGCATGATCAAGGAATTTCATGATACACCCATAGGTGGTCATGCAGGAATGAGTTGCATAATCCAACAAGTTCTTGCCAATTGTTTTGGCCAAACATTAGAATGCTATTGAGCAGTTTGCGGTAGAGTGTTCTGTCTGCCAGCAAATCTAGAGTTTCAACTTTGGCGCCAGCAGGGCTTTTGCAACCACTGCCAATCCATCTATGATATGGAAGACATACTAATGGATTTTATCCAAAGTTTACCTCCCTCATGTGGAAATTCTAAAATTCTAGTGGTCGTCGACAGGGACATCTTTGTGGAAGAAATCTTACACCTCATGGCATGCCATGTTCTATCATAAGCGATAGATTTAAATCGTTGATCACTTCATTTTAGCCTGAACTATCCAAATTTCAATCAACAAGTCTCAACATCCTCAAACAGAGGGCCTCCTTTACCACTACTTTATTCTATACAAGCCTTCCCTAACCATTACCACCATAACCCAGCTTCTCCAACATATTCCGCTACTTATTTTAGGAGAGTCTATATAACGCATTAGTACATCATCTACTAAAGAAAGAAAGAAAAAGATACTAATAGGAGGATACCTTCTTTAGTTCTTTTTACTACATAGCATCATATGATAAGGATAACAAGCTGATGCATCTGATCCAACTCAAGCTCTAAATAACAGATTAAAGGATACCAAAGCAATTACAAGTAAATTATGGTCCAGAGAAAGGTTTTTTGCATGAAACAAAAACGATGGTGCTTGAATATGCAGACTACTCATAAAGCATCAATCTTATTACAAATTCGGTAACATAAGGCTAGTCTGGATTAGCTTTTGCTAAAAGCACTTCTTTTAACAACTTTTGAAAAAAGTGCATTTTTGATAAATTAAAAATTCTGTCCTCTGAAAATAGCTATATTTGAGCTTTTCCCAGAGTTTTCAGCTTTTCTAAATGCCAACCCAAATAGTGGAAAAAGAATATACTTTTTTTTTTTTTTGGTTTGGGGGACGGGGGGGAGGGGGGTAGTGCTTTTCCTGGGGGAAAAAAAAAAAAAACCAATCCCAACAAGCCCATAAGCCTGAATTATCCAAGAAAGAATTTGCATAATATGAGGCCACCAGATATTAAAATCAGCAATGTAGCATGAACTCTTACCGGATCCTTAAACTGCTTATTCACTTGTTCAATCACGTCTTTCATGCCTTCAAGCTTCCCCAGTATTGCATCTTCGCCAAATTCATCATCAACACCAAAGAGCCGAGACATCTGTGATAATAATTTACCAACACTACTAAATATCCAACAAAAACATAAAAGATGAGCTATAACCTTAAAGTTAATTGCTTGAAGATCAAAAGGGATAGCAATTCAAAAAGGGTAAAGAACATCATCACTTGCTCTTGGTAGTATGAAAAATTAGAGGTCTAATATGAGGAAAAGCTATCAACTACCATATTGGTAGAGTACACCTAGCAAAAAAGAGACATTAAAACCAATTTTCAGGTTATCAGCTTTTTCAACATGTTCAAATGTTGCATTCTGGACTCCTTTTCAAAGGAGAAAGATAAAAGAAAGAAAAAAGGGGAAAAGAATCATTACTATAGAGGAACCATTACTAAGATTCTAAACCACCAAAAGTAAGATTCTAAACCACCTAAACCAAGCAGAAAATTTGATATAATCACGGCTAACTGGTTCAATTCGAAAAGTTAATGATCTAAGCATGGTTGACTGGTTCAATCAGAAACTTAATGGTCAGGGTGCAGTAGAATTTCAGGCAATAGTAGTTCACCTATATCATGGTCATTTGATTGCCTAAAGCGAAAGCTAAGATTGCAACAAGAAACTCAGTGATCAGGGTGCACTAAATTTCAGGCACTATTGGTTAATCTGTATCATTGTCATTTTGATTTTAAACCAAACGATAAGATTGCGGTAAGTAACACAAAATCAAGTCACAGAGATTGTGTCACTGGAAAATGGCAGTATACAGAATTCATCAATAACCACTAGAGTTAAACAAAATAAAATCCAACAATGGGAGATTCAAAGGAATTCAATGGGAACTGGCAAGACACGTAAAGGTTCACCGACTTGGAACTTGAGAAGCAGCAATATTGAAGATTCAAAAGAAAAACTTCAAGGACATATTTCCATCCTATCGATGCTTACGCATTAATGAACATCATTCTCAATTCCGAAAATATTTGTAGTTTGTTTAACAGTTAACCAACTGTTAGAACACGAAACTTAAGCTACAGAGAATGAAAACCTTCTACATGGACATAAAAGCACTAGTCACAAAATGGTCCCAAATCAGTTCTGTTAGAAGCTGAAAATAAGTCTCCCTATGGAATACAAAACAAATAAACTGGAAATAACCTAAATGTCAAATTACTTCAAATAGGAACATCTACATAATATGAAAATTAAACAGATAACATACTTTGAAGCCTTAGTATTCCGTTAAAACTTCTAATTATGCCATGATTTCCTATATCCTGAGACAGAAGGGGAAATAATGAAAGCCAGAAAAGGAAATACCTGACCCATCAAGCCACCAAATTTATTCTTCAAACTCATCACTTTAGCAAGCCCTTTCTCTAAGGTAGCTGGAAATTGTAATAGCCGAAGGGTATGACCAGTTGGTGCTGTATCAAATACTATCACTGAATAATCCATTGTTTGCACTAATCTGAAGAAAATCAGCCCATTCTAGTTTAGTTTTCATATAAAAATGCTCATAGAGTAGAAAGAATAAACTACTAACTTAAAATCAAAGAGTGCAATATTGACAGAGCACAATATTTAGAAACTAGGCTCTTTAATCAGCACATTCTAGTTTAATTTTCATATAAAATATGCTGTAGTTGAGTTTAGTTCAGTAACAATCTGTCATTGCTTTAGGGTGGATTGGCACAAATTACTTATGAAAATTGAAGAGTGTATTCATTTGAGCGAGTATTTCATGAACCTCTGCACAAATCAAACATAGCATTATGCCAATATTATATTCTAGTGAAGTAGTTTCGGTGCTACTTGACCAATCATTTGGCCTCTGTTTGCGCACTTTGTTTCCTTCACTATAACATTAGGCATAATGAACTAGAAAATAGATTCTTGATCCACCTAACCTTTTAAGCTTTCAGCTGGAACACATGGACCTACAAGTTCACACTATTATTGGCTTTGAAAGAGAGAAAAGAATACTGGCACTCACTTCAACATCTCGGCAAAACTCATAGCCTCATCAATTCCGGGAATGGCATTTGCTAAATCAGACAAGAAACCATCCATTCCATCTGGACCTATAGTATCTTCATTCTCCACAGTAGGATCAACTTCCTACACGATGAAATCTTAATCACAAACGACAATACAAAACCAAAAGCCACAGATACAGGGGGAAAAAAAGAATATAAAGTACTCATGTCCATGACACTAACAACCAGAAAAATTTAAGATGCTAAATGATGCTTGTCCCATTCTTAACAACCTATTAAGTCTAAAAAGCATCAAGAAGCTAACTTTTTTGCTCCTTTTCTAATTGATGCTATATATCATCTGTAATAGCAGCATTTATGCCTACACGCTAGCAAACACCTAAACCACCAAAAGGGTATCACCAAAAATCCCCAAACACCCCCAAAATTCAACAGTTTTCAAAAATTTGCAAATTATAAGTAGCATTTATGGCCTAACATGTTGGCAAACACCTAAAACATGAAAAGGGTATCACTATAAATCCCAAAACACCCAAAAGAATTCAATGTTTTTCAAAGAATATGCAAAATATCAAAAATCCGTATCCCGAAAATCTGCAAGCTGTGGAAAAAGTTCACAACTTTTCATCTGAATTTTCTAAACCAATAAAAAAGAACCAAAAAATTTCACTTAAATGAACAAAACAAACACAATTACAACGAAATTGATAGCTAAGTAAAGAAGACAAAAGGCTTGTATTTAGAAAAGGAGTTGGTGGTACCATGGCGTACAAATTGGAGAAGCCATTGACAAGAGTAGGAGACTTGGTGAAGCGCTGCTGGAAAGCATCGCTGAGATTGTGAGCAGGGTCAGTGGAGATGATGAGCACAGAGGATCGGACCCTCGAGAGAAGAATAGACAAAATGGAGCTGCAGGTGGTCTTGCCTACACCTCCTTTGCCACCTACAAATACCCATTTCAGACTGTCCTGGTCCACTATGTTTTGCACTGTGCCTTCTGGTATTTCTTGATCTGAAGCCATTTCTCAAACCCCTAACCAACCCTTTCTTCTTTCTTCTTCTTCTTCTCCTTTTTTTTTTTTTTTTTTTTTTTTTTTTGGCCGGGGAGAGGGATGTTTATTTTCTTAAGTCTCTTTTTATTATTGTTAGCATTATTTTTCTTTTTTTCTTTTTTTTTTTCTTCTTTTAGTGTATAAAATGAAAGGGGAAAGATTTCCTCAATGTATGGGTCGGTTAAATGGGTCATGGATCGGTTAACATCCTCAGAATTCTACAATTCTTTTTTTTTAATTTAAAGAAAAATATTAATCAATAATATAATATAATATTTGTATTTGTGGAGAATCTTTTGGCGACCTTTTATACTTAAAAAGAAGAAGGGTTGTTCTTCTAAACGGCCATCCCTTTTATTGACAAGTCCATAAACTTTAAAATATTGAATTGCAATCCTTGCGACATTTAAGTATAGAACTCGTTTGATGAACTTTAAAATGTTGCATTGCAGTCCTTATGACATTTAAGTTTAGAACTCGTCTCCTAAAATGCCTTTAGTTAGCGTAGTTCATAAGTAACTGAAGGTTTGCATTTAGTCATCACCTCTTTGCCTTCTTCATTTGCATTTCTACGACATCACGCCTTTGAATACATACCTAATCCCCCTAATTCAAGCATCGCAGCCATTGGTTCATGCGCGCCTCTTCCAATTCTGATGATAAGCAACAGTTCTAATGATGAGCAATATAAGCTCCCTCTCTTTCACTCATCTGATGCCACTTCCACCACTTCCAACGTCCCTCGCTGAAAGAAATCCCACCAAAACCCTGCCTCCTTCCTTCATCTCTCAAACTTCTCCCTCCGTTGCATTTGAAACTTCTTCCTTTGTCACATCTCAAGCTTCTCCCTTGGTCCTCTCTCAACATTCAATCAACTCGAAGAAAATGTAAGCCTGTCGCCTAAGTTTTTTTAGTTATTTCTTATAGACCTTAATTTTTTTGAGTTTTTTAGCATACAAATCGAAAATATTCTAGGTTTTGCTTTAGATCCCCTATATATTATGTGTTTTTGAGTTTGCATGTTTTTGTGATTGCTTTTTTTTGGAAAAAAAAAAGGTTCTTTCTTTTATCTACTATATATTTTACAGAAAATTTAAGAATCTTTCTTTTAGGATTTCTATAAGAATGTTTCTTTTATTTTTTAGAAAACAAGAAACATGTATTTTCTTATGAGACACCGTAGTTCCTTTTTCAATATTTGTTGTTTTCTGTTGAGATATGCAATCCTTTTAGTTTTTTCGGTTTCACAGTTTGGTGAAGAGAAAAAAATGGTCTAGATCTTCGTGTTTACAAAAGATCAAGGTAATATAATTTGATAATTAATACATTTTATAGTTATTTTGTGTATCTAACATGTTTAATCTCTTGTATAAGGTCATGAAAAATGAAATAACGCAAATGAATGAGAAGATGACCAAAGTCGAACAGAAGGTAATGAAATCGACTAGCGCTTTTAATGACATGAGTATGTTTTGAAAGGAAGTGTTAGAGAAAATCCCTTCCATCAATGATCATACTCTAGATGCATTTAACTTTGGCATTGAATTGGTTTTCGACAAATGATATAAAGGCATGAAAAATGGATGAAAAATCAGACTTGCAAAATAAAAGATAATACCACACATAAAGATTGCAATCATCCGTTAGAATAAGATAATAATTGTACCCGTTAACAGAGACAGTAAGGGCAGGGGGGCCCCAAACATCACAATGAAAAATATAAGAATAGAATCGATCTTTGCAATACAAACTTAAAAGGAAGACGCTTACTCTTCCCTAATTGACAACTGCTACAAACTTCATTATTCATGGAAGAACAAATACCCAACACTAATGTGAGTTTGTAAAGGACTACGAAAGAGCGATGACCAAGTCTTCATGCTAGACATCCAACGTTGTTTTATTTGCGAAAAGAGAAACATTATTTAGTTACCGAAGACAATAAAACCCATCATTGATTGGTCCCAGATGAATAGAGTGTCCCGTCTTCATGTCTTTAATACAATAACCTAATAAGGTAAAAATAAAATAACATGAGTGGTCTTTTACATATTGAGCAACTGAAAGTAATCTTTTGGTGATTTATGGGACAACTAATAGTTTGCAAGATAAATAAAAAGTATGAGTCAAAGGAAGAGATACAATACCTAAACGAGAAATAGATAATCATTTGCCATTACCAACTAGAAATTGTCAATACAAGAATAAGGTTACTTACCATGAACTATCTCATTAGTTACAACCATATAATATGTAGCACCAATATTGGAACACCACTAAGGATTAGAAGGATTAGTAATTTGCATAAATCATAGAAAGCTTTTGCAACTGTATTAACAACATTATTGGGGGCCCAACAATTATTTGCTTGATGATACAGATATCCGCATCTATAGTAAACAACATGAGGAGATTCAAATGATACATGATGTGAATTTTGAGTTGATCGGCCGCATCCACGAGACTGATATTTTACACCACGTCTGTTGCGTGCTACATGATCGCAAGAATGACCAAAATTGTTGGTTTAAGATTGAAGTGATGGTGAGGTTGCATGAGCAGATGCTAGTGCAACTTCTGATGAAACCAAAGCATTATAGGATTGCAAAAAGGTATTGGATGCATTGACCAAAGTATTAGGTGATGGCAGATTATGTGATGCATGATTAATTTGAGTTAATGAAACAGACTTATCAAAAAGATTAGAAGCAGCTATTCGAACCTTATAATCCAATAGTAACCCATAAACCTCGGCAAACGACGGACATGTGAGACATGAATTGATGGATGTAATAATAGGATCAAATTCTGATCCTAGACCATACAACGTAAATAATTCCAAATCCTCATCATCTACAGGTTTTTCAACACTAGTGAGCATTAAGGATAAAGATTTTGCATGCTAAATATAGCTATGAATAGGCTATTGATGTTTCTCTAGAGATGCAAGCTCTAAAAACTCACAAACGCATATATTAGTGCAATGTAGTATGTGCAAGAATGGGTGTCGAATTACAAGAAATCTATTTTGTGGAATGGATTCTATGTGTGTGTCCTAGAAAATGCCTAAAGAAAACCTAAACTAACCTTTTTTTGGGGTTTTTGGATTTACGGGAGCTTTTACTAAAGGAAATAAAACTACACTATGGGAATAGAAAGTAGGGAAACAAACTACCTAGAGGGAATTAACAAGTGAAATGGGTTAAGGTGACTTTTGCTTGCTAATGGGTGATTCTAGACTCAAATGCTATGGGATTATAGAGGATGGCTTAATTATCGGTTGTTCTTAACCAGGTTGCTAACTAGTGTTTTAATTTCTCCCTAGGACTCGGTGGGGGTCCGTCTCTAGGCTGCGCCTCCTAGAGCTACGGCATTATTCTTATGACCTAGGGCCTTAAGAGTAACTAACTAACTACCTAGGTGATATAGGATGAACCTACCCTAATACCTAAACCGTTGGTTGTGTTTAAAGCTAAGACTTAGTGTCGCTAAGGTCGACTAAACCTATTCGAAAACCCATTAGCTGGGTTTAAGGCCAAGGGAGACTTAATCTAAGCTAGCTCTAAATTACACATCGTCATTCTAGGATCACTAGAATGGGATTTGTTCAAAACGTGCAATCATACATGATAAAAGTTAAGGTGTTTGCCACTATAGAGACCTATTCGACTATCAAACATCGTCATGCTTGGATTTCACTATTTAAAGCAATTAGAAACCAACATGCATACAATATTGAGGTCATATTTACTACTAGGCATAAAAACATACACGTAGACATGGATATAAGCATTACCCACTTCATACAACCACATACATACACATAGACATGATTATAGAATGGATTAGAAGTGTTTAGTAGCAAATAGACATCAACTTATATACATACTACTTATATAGGTATATTATGAAACACTTAGACATGTATTGAATAATAGTCATTAAAACAAAGAAAACAAAGCATGTATATATTAAGCCATCAAATCCCATAACATAAGAGTATATAGCCAACCCAATACATAAGCTAAATCATCCTGAACAAGTCTACCCAAACATAATATTAAATAGGACGAAAGAAAGAATAGAAAACTCCCTTTCCATCCTAGCAAATCTTTGTACAATCCTCGAGTAAATCTTCACTCCAAAGTTGTTAAATCCCTCTAAATAAGCTTGAATCCAAGTGGGAAGTGTGTGAAAAGGTGTGTGTGAGATGGGTGAGAATTAGGGTTAGGTATGTGCGAAGTGGGTGTGAAGTGTGTGTGAGTTGATTCCCCTAATTTCTATAAAATCGGGCCCTATTTATGGCTTTCAGCGCTAGGTCGACCTGTTCTGGATGTACTTGACCGGCTCAACTTTGTTGCTCTCTGGAGTTACCAGTCGACCTAGCAAGTCAACCAGTTGGAAGAGTGACTCAACAGACAGATTTTGGGTGCTTTTTGGAGTGGCCAGTCAATCTAACCAGTCGACCGGATCTTTTTTTATGTTGTCCGGCTAAGCTTTTCTTCCTTCGTTCTTTATCCTTTTGGCCTCCGGTCTTCTCCCCACAACCTGTGCACCTTCCATCTTCATCGCCCATCATCGTCCAAGCTCGGTATTGACCTAAGACTCACCTCCATCATGGAAAACAAGCAATTAATGTAGCATTTATATCTCAAACTCCATTATGTACAATTATCTATGTTTAAACCTATCTTTAGTATAAGTACTACATTAATGCCACTACATAAGCACATATCATCTCTAAAACATAAGAAGAATCCAATTCAAATAGACACAAAATCGAGACACATCAGCTATACTCCCTTCACAAGAGGCTGAAGTTTAGTCTTAATAAACTTGAGTACGATAGAGAGATTGAGTGCCATACAAGAGTTCAAGAATGGTCCAAACATTACGAACCGTATTCTTATCAACAACCTAAGAAAGAACAATATCAAAAAGAGACACCAAAAGCCATCCTAAAACCATTTGGTCAAGTTTATCCTATTGGAGTATAACCTCAAAAGAAGAAGTAGGCTCAGTAAGAGTGCTACCAACAAATCCAAGAAGTCCATGAGAATGTAAAACTAGAAACACTTGAGTTTTCCAGAGAAGAAAATTATCTTGTGCTAGTTTGAGAGAGATTTCTTTTGGGATACTTTTGACATCGGGCAAAGTGTAGGAATCAGTAGTTGTGGCAAAAGTTTTTGTGCCGTAATCAGCAAAAGTAATTGTGAAAAAAATCAGTTGAGGAAAAGAATTTTTTAAAACCCTCTTATACCATGTGAGAGAATTATTGGCCTATTATTAGTCATTGATAAGCTACCCCATACTTTTATCATGGTGAATTTATGCGTAAGAGATTTTCAGTATATTGCATCAATATATAATCTGTACTATAAAATTTACATGATGTAGGAGTATGAGACTAATTTACAACCAAACTAATCTATATCAATAATCTACAATTCAAATAATTCAAATAAGTCATGACATATCTAACAACATACTTCATCCCACCATTTCTTATTCATCATGATGTGGCATTCCTTTTCATCCCATTCCAAGCTGGTATATTACCTCATTAGTTGCATAAATTGTTGTTGCTCAACTTTTATAATGTTTAATGGTTTTTCAGTTGTTTTCTATCATAATTTTTTCCAGTAACCTTGTTGAATTTTGTGACCAAATTCATGATCCATCTATATCAAAATGACTGTTTGACCTATGACCAGCAATAACCTTTTGTTCAAACGACTCAATAAGTTTTAAATGAACACTATCATTCCATTTTGCAGAAGTACACCCTTGACTACTTGTTTATGTTATATTTCTCTTATTAGTAGTGTTTCTACAATTGCTATTTCCATATGAGTCCATCTATACAATCAAACAACCATGACAAATATATAACTTATGTGATATAAACATGATAGATCCTTTAAAAAAATGTACAGTTAACAGAGAATTTGAAAACAATTTGAATTTAAATAATAAAACTCATTACATCAAATATGTAAAAATCAGGTTCAACTTATAACAATTCTCTATGGATCTCTAAAGTATGACTATGAACAAAATGTAAGTGTTAAGATGATAAAAACATGTATCAATTGCATCAAAATCAAAGAATTTTTTCAAGTAGTTTTTGTTGTCCAACAAAATTTGATAACTTCATCAAATCCTACATCAACTTTAAAGGTTAATGCTAACCTCTAACCTAAACATTCATGACAAACACTTTTGATCAATTTTTATGATGGCTTGATTGTATCCATTTTTACCAATTAGTACTATCGAAAGATGAAGAAATTAAACTATCTGAAGCCAAAATCAAACCCTTCAGTTAGATAACTTAGACCTTAAACTCAATTTTTTTTTTCATAAAAGTTAAATCATGCATGCATCTGTTCTATCACACAAATCGAGGATTATCATTCATTATTAATTAGCAAAGGCTGTTATAACATACAATAATTAGATAATTAATCACATAAATAATATACTCTTTGTTAACATTAGAAAATTAATTAATGCCAATTACTTTGGACCAAGAAACCATTGATGAAACACACCAATAATGTTTTCTTTCCTAGGTTTCACCCTGTATCATTGTCAAAAACACACAGTCGCTTGAGACTAAGGTTGCTATGTCTCCTGACCTTTTCTTAATTGGTTGTATAAATAATCATAAACAAAAAACTAATATTCCTATACACATAGCACATTAATATTGCAGTCTTATCAATACCAAACCTGAACCCACCTTTCATCACCACAGCTTTCATAATCCCTCAAACTTGAACACCCTATGCCCTCTCCCTCTCCTGATGCCGCATTATCCTAGCAAACTCGGTTGCATTTATAGCATTGAACAAATAATGTAAAGCCTTTTGATTCAACTCAAATAATTATTCAATGTCCTTATCATTCCATTCATTTTCGGGCTTAAGAACCCCCCTATCCCCATCCATTTTAATGGGTAAGATAGGTCAATTTTCAATAACCTTCCAAGCCTTATAATCATGTGATTGAATGGAAAACCTTCATTCTCATTTTTCAAAGGCATAGTTAGTTCCATCAAAAGAGGGTGCTTGCTTAATAGAAATACCGTTTATATAATTTTACTCATTGTTAAACATAGGTAGAACCCTAGCTCTGATACGACATGTTGGGGGCAAATATCTTGGAAGGGAGGAAGTGATGAATTAAGATTTTGGACAATTTTTGCAAATAAAAATTATCAAATAATATACACAAGCTCTCTTAAGCAATTAATCAAACACAACATAATAAATAATAGCACATAATGTAGAGTAGAGATAAGGAAGAAGAAGACAAATGATTTTTAGGTGGTTCGGCCTTACCTACATCGACCGCCTAAAGATGCTCCCCTTAGGACTTCAATCAACTCCACTATGATACTTCTTTAAGGCTTGGTGAAGCATAAACCAAGTTTACAACTCTTTGAAGCTTTAATTTTCAAAGAACCTAAGAGTCCCACTATTTAAGATTTCCCCACACTTTCAGTAGCTTTAATAAATGTTTCTCACACGATTTTCTAGCTAAAGGAGTGTGTATATAATAAAGATTGAAGAAGTAAATATGTGGTGCAGGTAATACTTCTCAAAAGTGGATATAGCAAAATATAGTTCTTGAATGCTCAAAGATTTCACAATAATAGTTCATAGATTTTTAGCAACAAATGATAAAAAGGATTTTGCAAGCTTGGATTGATACATTTAGATGTTTTGAAGATATATTTAAAGAGATTCTTGAGTTAGGGCTTTGGTACACGAAAGTAGGAAGAAAAAATGGGGTTGAATGATAATTAACGGCTAATGCGTTTATTACAGCAGCACGCTCTATCGGTTGACCAGCTAGGTTGACTAGCTCGCCCGTTTGTCTTTCTGCCTAAGATAGACACTTCAGCCGGTCGACCAGCTAAGGGGTCCGGCTAAGCCCCCAAGTCTCTGGTTAGGCCAGGTAGTCCCCATGCTCAGCCGGTCAACCAGCTAAGGGAGTTTGTCTAGACCAAAAACTGGAAACAAAGCCAAAACAAGCCTAAAACCTTTTTTAGTCAATTCTAACTCATTTTCACAATTCCAAATCAACTTCAAACAAGTTTTAAAAGATCAATTGAACCTTAAAATCATTCCAAGACATGAATTTGAAGAATTTCATGCGTTTTATGTAATCAAACCAAGTTTTGTATTTTGTAAATCAATGTCCATGAGGTTTTAAAAATGAAGATGAGATGCTTAAGCTATGGAAAGTGAATCTAAGGCTATTCACAAGGGAGAATGACAATTATTACCCCTACAATGCCTCGCGTGTGCCTTATGACTTCTCATCTTCTTTTTCTTCAAGCTTGAGCTATGATCTTTTGATAAATGAATCTTCCATGTAGTCTAGCTCAAAGCTAAGCGTTTTCTCCTATTTTCCAAGCACCTATCTTATGATATTCATTTGAAGCTTCACAAGATGCTATTTAGTAAGTGAATCATAATTTTCATCATCAAAATCAATATAATAATGAGTAATTAGCCAATTTAGCCAACAATAACAAAAAACATTACTAGATTCTATCTAATTCATTATAGAAAGAGCTAAAGCCTAACTTCTTTGATAACAAAAACCATAACATGAGTATTGTGAACATTTAATTTAGACATTATGAATATTAGCTACTAATAAAGCCATTAAATAATCCAATACAACTTCCTCAAAAGAAACTGCTACAAAATTTAAAAATAGCAAAAATTGGATTCTCAAGTTGTTGCTTTATTTTTAAGCTCTTGCCTCATAATTCCAGTCTTTTTGGTTTTTGCCAACATAATTTTGAAGCTGTCAAAGTCACTGAGAAACGCCATCCTCTTATGCACAAGAATTTGCTTTCTTTCCCCTAATTGTTTTTCCACTTGTTCTTGATGTTAGTAGTCTTTATAGTATCAACAATACGCTTTTTTTTTTTTTCTCTATGATACCAGAAATTATAAATGTGAAAGTTGTAAATAGAAACGAGCTCGTCAACACTAAAAATCTCCTCACCTATAATAAACTAACTATTCAAGACTTTGTCACATGCGTTCATAGCTTGTGAATTATATGTTCACAATATGCAAACACTATGTTCACAATCTGTGAACGCCTTACAAATCCAATTTCACAAATTCAAACCTAAAAAAAATTAATATATATATATATATTATTTTTTTCTCATCATCACCTCCTTCTTTTCATCTTCATTAATTTTTTTCTTTTAATCTTTTTTACACACACAAAACACAAACACAAATTTGTAATAAATCTCCAAAAAGACATAATAAATATATCTGCTATATTGGATTTTTTTTTGTGTGTACACAAAAGTTAAAGGGAGAGGAAAATAGAATACCAGAAAGAGAACAAGAGTGAGTAATGACAACGACAGCAATGAGATGACGATGGCATTAGCAAGATGACAACGATGGTGACAGCAAGATTTTTTTAAGGAAGAATAACGATTGAAACAGAGAGAAATAAAGAAGAGAGAGACAGTGTGAGAATTGAGAGAGAGAGAGTCTGCATACGTGAGAATAGAGGAGCGAGAGAGATATTGTTTTTTAATAGGAGCATGCTTCGCACACACCAACAGGTATGCCTAGCTACTTAGGTATACCTAGTTCGGTTGTACCATATTTTTTGCGTTGTAATACGAGTAATCAAAATGTGTCATTTTAAAAATACTTGTGTGGTGTCCCTTTGTGCCTGATGTTTCATATTTTGTAGTATTAAAATGTATACATATACAATTATCAAGACCTAATTTGACATTCAATTGAGAAGAAAAATGTGCTTGGTTACTTTTAAGTAAAATGAACTTTTGCCAAATGAATTGATGTTTAGTTTTATATTTGAAAATAAATTGTTTAAACTTTTTATCTTTGTACTTCATTAGCTAGGATAAGTTATTACTCATGCTTCTTAAATCATAACTAATATAAATACGATATACATGTACTACAATCATGGTTAATATTTAGTTAAATTTGCATAACAATAAAAATCCAATGCGGTACATTTATTTTTTTAATTAAAAGGTCTTGAGTTTTAGAATCTTATTAAAAAAACAAGGAGTACAACGATGGATTATAACCGAAAATGTTTCTTCTAATCTTTAGATACAACATGTTGAATTTCTTGGCATTCTTTTTACTTTGATGGAATAACATGGTGAAAAGAGCTCCTGACTAAGTAAAAAATTTCATCTCTTACACATATAATTAGGCCACTGTCATTATCAACAGAGCTAATAGCTATGGTTCTATGATATAGGTCAAAGGTAGATCTCATAGCAAGCAAAAGATCATGCTTAAAAAGCCTGAGGTGATGGAAAAGGAGAGATCGAATCAATCAGCACAAAAGTCTCCCCCCCCCCGGTCCAAATCAAACCAGAAGAAATTATATTTGAAGAAATCTATTAATTGTTAATAATGAGTAATTAGTAAATTGCTCCATATATAAGCTGTTTTGGTTCGAGCTGGACTGGGAGCAGACTTCTCTGCTTGATTGATTCCATCTCGTCTTTCGTGCCATCTAGGACTTTTGTCATGGCTTTTTACTGGCTATGTGATTTAGCTTCCATTCTTATGACGAAGCCATTGTTATTGCTTTGTTGGTAATAGCAATGCCCTGATAATATGTGCAAAACATGATCTTTCTTAGGCTTATTCATGGCCATTGTTATTGCTTTGTTGGCAATAACAATGCCTTGATAATATGTGCAAAACATGATCTTTCTTAGGCTTATTCATGCAGTCTCCTGTTTTTAGCAATCAATCTGCAGAAGTTAAAAAAAAATTGTTAGATAATACAATTTATTTTTACCAAACATTCTTTATTATTGTAGTAATGAAAACTATAATAAAGAGTCATGCAACAAAATTACAGAACTCAAAAAGACAAAGATATATTTGTGAGCTTGAAAGGCTGTTCCCGTTGCAATTCCACCATTTTAAAAGAGCAAAACTAAGCAGGTGAATTGTAATTGGTTGGAAAAGCAAGACATACATACTAGCAGGCCATCCAATTAATTGTAAATAAGAAGTTATTTTACTGATTATGACAATGGTAACTGACAAGAAACAACAGGTGCAGTTTAGCTAAATCATTACTAAAAGTTCAGAAAATTACCTACATAAACAAATTGAGTACAGTGTGCATACCTGTGATACATCAAGTGCTATTATTAGGTTACAGTGATAAAACAGATTGTTAATTACACGTGCAGTGCAAGACAAATAATTTCCTTACGTGTAGCAAAGGTTATTTGTCAAAGACTGGATTTCATCCGCTGTGAAATTGTTCTCATCCCACAACACATGACAATGAGCGAGTCTACTAGTTCCCTACAAAATGACAATCCTAATATAATGATTTATTTCACTTAATGAGTTCCTGATGATTGTATATGGGTGTGTGTGTTTCTTGATGACTATATATGTGTGTGCATATGTATTCAAAAAACATATCCAAGGGAAAAGGCAATTTTACCACTCAGTATCGTACCTTGATTCCTGCATGATTGCATAAAAAAAAGTTAAATTCCGTAGGATGACAAATTTTAGCGCCCACTATAGTACTTGAATTTGAAACACAAGCAAAACTTATCAGCATCTTACGACAATTCAAGTGAACAGATACTGTGGTACTAAAGAAGTATATATCTAGCTCCAAAAATTATGCTGACTTTATTGGAAGTCCTAAAGCAACCAGCACTACAGTTCTTAAAGTTACGAGTCTTTAAGAGTCTGAAATTTTAACTCTCACAGTTTGGAAATCATTTCATAAGCGGTTAATCAAAATCCAAGTGCTTGTTAATTTGCTTCATGCTAAGATGGCAGCACTCCTAAGTGCAAATTTATTCCACACCAATGTGGATTGACTATCAGAGTAGAATATTGAAGCAACAAACTTATAGATGGAGTGCATATCATTATAAGTATTTGTATTCAAGAGAAACAAGTGAAACAAGACACAGGCAGCTTAAATTATCAAGCATCCTTGTTACAAGTGAAATACATAACACAATATATAACACCAAAGAGAACTAACGTTCAAAATTGATCACGTATAACGACAAACTTGATGGCTATATGGTTATATAGGAAAAGCATATGCATTTATCATAAATACAAAGACACATCACCAAGAATTTGCCGATTCTTGTTGCTGACGATTAGTTGGCCATCCGTGATACATTTCTATATATTAAGATAAGGCTCAAACCATGTTGGAGAAGGTAATAATTCGTAAATGTCTCATTAGCAAAGTCATCTTCTCCACCAATATGTAGAAGTTTTTGGAGATGGAGGTGGTGTAAGGATATTGAGCATGGTCTGTTTCTCCTTTGGGGTTAATAGTACTCTTCTAACTAGATTCAAAGCCATTATGTGCACGTTTATCTTTTGCCTATGCTTTTTGTAAGGCCATATAGCTCGAGTAGTACATGCAACTAAAAGCTGTTTCTTACATTTAATCATGTAATAGAACTGCTGTTGTCTTGAATAATTGTGATGGTAAGGAAAGAACAGTATAGCACAGATGAGCATCTATTAACTTACTAGAGATAGCCACAAGGCGACAGTCTGCATATCAAACTTTGGTGTATAAGGCACTGTCTCACCAAAATCCTCCTCAAGCTTTTTGTAAATCTCCTTATCACTTTGTCCAAACCAAATTTCATCTCGAATTAACTACATAGTAATGCAAATTAACTTTAGCATGCAGACTAATATTTCATACATAGAGAAGAAGAGAACACGCCAAGATACTTTATGAACAAAAGGTGATCAAGATAACCAACTTGCTTGTATTAGAACCAAAAAGCAATGAACTTATATATGAATTTTCTTCGTTGATAACTTTAAAATAGAGAAAGAGAGACAGAAAGAGAGAGAGACGAACTCTAAAGAAAAGGAAAGGAAAGTAGAAAACATCCACAACAGTTAGGAGTAAAACCAATCGTAAACTTTTTGCTCTATGTTCTATCTAATATTCCATGATCTATCATTAATCAATATCGTGCCAATTTTTCTCCTTACATCTATGATCTCCTTGAACAAACCAATTTATCTCCTAAAACTGCTAAGTAGAAAATGTCCAAGATGTCTCCTTTTTCTAATTTATAAAACATGATTGCAAAAAACTTGAAATCCTTCAAATGCTTTGAGACAAGAAAATGGAGGATTTGAGATAAACTCGAACTGCTTTAATAATAACATTCTTCTATTAGATATTATTTAAAAATATTCCTTTAACAAAAGATTTGAAATGGTTTAAATTCATCTTAATATTATATTATAAAATTTCATTTTTAGATAAGAGTATATTGCACAAGTTTGACTCACTGGCCAGTATGAAATTATACAGCTACTTTAGATTCAGTTAAGGTACTATGTTATATTTCCTGGTGAAGCATGCACCAAATATCAAAATCAGAAAAGCAGAATGTTAGAAATTTATCTAAGCAAAAGCAGAGTCTGTCTGAAGTATAGAACTCCTTTGGCTGCAGCAAACTCGAGCATCTGGTATATCACGAAGAGAGATCCAATATCATCAACTGAAGACCATGTTTTCCAAAGAGCAAAACTACCTAGAGGCAGTCAAACATTACAGAGAAGCAATCAAGAAAAACCCTAAAGGTCCCAAGATAAATTGACAAATTAACTTAGCTTCTTTACAATAACAATGATATAAATTGGTTAATTTCAAAAGCCAAATGGTGAAAATTTCCTCTTTAATGATACTGGAAGATTTTTATCATCAAAATTATTTAGCTAGGGTCAAGGCATTTATAATAGCCTAGATTGAACCCCTTCTCCAATTTGACAATGTTATCATGTCGTAATGACTTAGTACCATTGCTCCAAGTAAGCGAACCAAGAATTATCAATGTACTATCCATCCCTTCAAGCTTAATTTAGAAGAAAGGGAAAGAGAGAGAGAGAGAGAGAGAGAGATTCAAAAAATACAATCTGCTTCACCATAAACATGAAATATGAATTAAAACTGCACTCCATTATATCTTATTCGAATAGGAATAAGATGCAGAAATAGTTAAGGGAACAACCTAGAAACTACCAGAGAGTAAGACCAAAAATAGTAACAATTTAAATTACCAACAAAAAATTAAATTTATCGAAATTTTAATACCCATCATCAATTGAAATAAATCTTATCATCATAAGCCCTAAATAAATGCCCTTCATAGCAATAAAAAATCAAGGCGCAATTACAATTGAAAATTGAAACCTTATCATACACCCCTTTTTCTTTGGTTCTTGGCTTCCCCTTTTGATTATCAACCGATGCAATATATGTATATATATATATATATATATACATATATATTGCATTTATATTTTAAAGCAGCAGTTGAGATGACATACCTGAGACGCCACTTGGCGTTCAGATAGACACAAAGTTGCAACTAGCGTCAAGTGTTACATGCAACGTTATCGCTGAGACGTCCATCGTTCAAGCAGGAGCTGGCATGAGTAGAGAGAGCAAGCTGAGCTAAGTATGTATATCATACATTCTGCAAAAAAAGAGGAAAAAAGAGCATATCCATTATTATAACAGGTTAAAAAAGGTCCAAAATGACATTGTTTCTAACCAAAACAATATCGTTCCGGAGCAAAATGACGTCGTTTTTGAACGGCCACGGGTAGTGTGCTTTTGCAATTAGCAAATATAAGTATAGAAAAAGGCCAAAAATAATCTTTATTTCAATTAAAATTCTGAAGTTTACCACCTATGAATAAGACCAAAAACGGCGTAGTTCGCATCATAATATCACCCATCATCGCTACTTACTGCAAACGAGCAGCGATCTTTTGGAATGGTTTAAGGACGGAAGCGTGTGAGAGTTACGAACAACTATCGTCCAATGGCGAGCTCAGAGCAAGAAGCACAGCTTCAACTCTTCCTTCAATGGCTACACGTCAATGGTGTACAACTACGCGGCTGCAGTATCAAATACTGCGATTCAATTAAGGGCTTTGGAATTTTCTCTTCACACCATGCCCCTGATGGTAACCCTTTTCATCTTTCTCTCTTTCTTAATGTTTTTCTTCCCTATATTCGGGCCTGCGCTTATGCTTGTTTGGATTAGGTTTCAGAAAAAGCTTCTTTTGTATGGCTTTTCTTTTTTACATAGCTAAGCTGCTTTGTATTTGGATTCAACTAGCGAGAAGTGCTTTTAAAAAGCAGTAATAAAAGCCAATCCAAACGCAGCCTTACTTGTATTCATAAGAAATCAACTAACTGGGTTTCAAGCCTACGCTTGTATCCGTATTCGTGTACTTCCTATCTGTGGAAATGCTGATTGTCCTTTTTTAGGATTTTTGGAGGCACCCGAACAAGTTTTTTGTCCTTTTTTAGGATTTTTGGAGGCACCCGAACAAGTTTTTCTTTTTTATTTGAATATTATACGAATATTTTCAGGGGTACTACTGGTGGCTCCACTGGATTTAGCAATAACACCTATGAGGGTGTTGCAAGATCCGCTATTAGGACCTGAATGCAGAGCAATGTTTGAGGAAGGGGAAGTAGATGACCGGTTTTTGATTATACTGTATCTAATGGTGGAGCGTTTGCGGAAGAACTCTTCTTGGAAACCGTATGTATGACAATCTTTGGCTGTTGTTTGCAATTTCTTTTGTTTGTTAGATAGTTCTAGATGATAATGTATCGTGTCTAATATGTCAGGTATCTAGATATTCTTCCAACCACATTCGGGAATCCACTTTGGTTTTCAGAAGATGAGCTTCAAGATCTGAAAGGGACTACGTTATATTGTGCAACTG
Organism: Cordia subcordata; assembly: GCA_028554755.1. Classification (NCBI taxonomy): domain Eukaryota; kingdom Viridiplantae; phylum Streptophyta; class Magnoliopsida; order Boraginales; family Cordiaceae; genus Cordia; species Cordia subcordata. Next base: position 5,673,646 of record JAPTOF010000025.1, on the reverse strand, counting down.
AAATGCGGGTGGGTGTCCTGAAAGGTGACACTGTTTTTGTTCTTTACATTGTAGAACTTGATTGGCCAATAGCTTGATTGTGAAAAGGACAGTTTTGTTAATGAAAATGCATCCTTTGATTAACTAATTAGTGTTCTAGGCCGGATTTAAATCGTGGTTGGTCCTGTTTGATATAGTTCATTTGCTTTCTTAATCTTATGCTTTGTTGATTTCTTGTATTCACCGTAGAGCAATGTGACTGAAGACAGGTTTATGTTTCAGAAGAAAAACTTGGTGTCACTGTATGAAGAGAAAGTGAAGAAGTTGGTGGAGAAACTTTTGACTCTTGATGGACATGCAGACAGGTTTGTCATGAGGTTTTCAAATAAATTACTACATTTTTAACTGCAAATGATCACAAACTTATCAAAATTTCTGCTTGTTATTAGCATAAAAATGTTGCCCAGATGAAAGTATGTGGAAAACAAGGTGAGGTCATATATGCATAAGATACTGGCTGCTCATATAATGCGCACATCTCTCGAATCAACTTTCTAGAAGGAGCTTACCATCTTCCATTCTCACTATATTAATCATCAATTTTCTTATATTATGCCTGCATAATTTCTCTCTTATGCAGTAGCTTTTCCTTATTACAAGTACCATTTGTTTGTTAGCGTTATTCATACTTTTGTCATATGTACTGTGATCCATATATCCGGTATATGTTTGACTCGATACATCCTAAATAAGTACGAGGCATCTGAATTTGCTGCATGATCTCAAAGATATAAATGCAGTTGCCCCCTATGCTGGATATGAGCAAAATATAAATTTAATTGCATATGAGTGTCACTTTGGGGGATACAAGGGTCAACTGGACAGTCAACTGCTATTTTGGCATGTTCTTTGCATTTATGAATTCTTCAAGGCATCTTTCGACATGGTGCTGCAATTAGTCTGCTTTGAAGGGCTAGGCAAAACGGTAACATTATCACATTGTGACCTGAAGGTCAGGGATTCGAGTCATGAAAATAATTCCTTGCAAAATGTAAGGTAAGCCTTCATACAATAGATCCATGGGCCTCTGCGTAGCGGGAGTTTAGTGGCTGCCTTTTATTTAACTAGTCTACTGTCACCTTAAATCTCACAATAACAAGGAGTAAAAGAAGTTACATTTGAACAACAATCATAGCTTCAAGTTTTCCTAAAGACCTTAGTGATATGTTTATCCAACATACTGTTCAGACCACCAATCCACATTCATATACTAAGGTTCAACTGTAGTTGATCTATGGAAGATGATAGCAGCAGAGAATACAACTGATCCAGGTCATATGTGTAGCTAATCTCCTACACACTTCCATTTTATTTTGAGTTCCATTGTTTTCTAAAATGGTACGTCTCCGACTAGAAGTAGATGAATATCGGATGCATTCAGATTTGACCTCCAACCCAGTTTGCACGAGATAGTCTCATGGAGTACATTCATCGCTAGCAGGCACATGTATGTCTGGGGAACATTTTAGTTACATTGTTACATCAACAATTTCTGAAATTAATCTTTTTAATTTTCTTATATATAAGTGTCTATGTTGATGATCTCTGAGATCTTATTAGGAGAATCTAAAAGTTGTAAATAGCATTACTATACGATTGTCATCCTAACGTTATGCAGACAGTCTCTCTTTTAAATTCTAGGGTCATGGAAATCAATGATTCACTCCTTTTATTTTGTTGAATTTGGTAAGATTTAACTGCTCTGTCATTTTATGACTGCTTATATAGTAATAATGTTAATTGTTAGGGGATTACATTTGCACAAAATGTGCCCAGAAGCATGTTATTTCCTTGAGATTTCCAATTTATGTAATAAACAGCATGAAGCTTTTTATTATCTATCATTGTTTCTCTTGTACTTATTATGGACGCTGTTCCTTATCATACAACTTTTTGTGTTGCTTTCTGCAGGGAAGTGAGTTATGAAGACTTCCTTTGGTATGGACTTTTCTGAGAAAAAGTGGTTTGCTCATCGTGCTTACTTTCCTGCTCATTTTAGTTAATTGTGATACAATGCTGAAGTTGTGAAATCAACATGATATTAGGGCAAACTCAATTTTTTGGACTCGAGCGTTAAATATTCCACTACCACATTCCTATATATTTCAAAGTATTTCAAAAGCTCAAGGTACTACCACTTCTATCAGCAATAGAAATTCTGGGGAAGCTACCAATCATGCTTCCACAGAGAAGGATGTAGAGGTTAAAAAAGGTGAGCTTTTCTTCCACTTTCATTTTATGTCCACAACTTATACTCTTCTTTTCCTTCTATTAAATCTGCCTGCTGCTTTCTGTCAAATTCATTGATATGCTGAACCTTTTTCTCTCATGGCTTAATATTGATGATGCTGAAGGTCAAGAGTCTGGAGATACATCCAGTTCTCATCAAGAAGAAACAGTGTGGGTTGAGGGGCTTGTCCCTGGCATTGATTTTTGCAACCATGGTAATCTGGTTATTTGTTGAAAGTTCATCAAGTTGGTTTCCTAAAATATGAGGGTCCTCCATAGGATGTATAAAAATTTCTATCGATAAAAGTTTCTTTTATTTTTGAGATTTCTTTTCTATTACATCTGCCTCATTTGTTGTATGTAGTCTGTATCAGCTATATGTGGCTGTGAACTGATAAGTACTGTAATAATAAATAGTATTTTCTATTTGTTTCTCTTAAAAAGATTCACTCATCAATATGATACCCCTTTACAGTCCCTATCTTTTACTTCCCCAACCAGTAATCTTCTCTTTTATGTCTGTGGATGACTCTATGCTGTTAAAGCTTTCCTTTTGTTTGTCTTTTGGCTACCTTATCTTCTTGATGGCTACTAATCTATATTATCAAAGGACATACTTTATCCTCCCTTGGAAATTTTTGCCTTTCTGTTATAATTTATCCTCCCTTGGAAATTTTTGCCTGTCTGTTGCTTTAGTTGGCTTCTAACTTTGGAAGTGCTTCACTAGTCTATCCAATAGGAATGGACCAATATTGGTCTTAACTTCTCTATTGGCTTCTTCCTCTCTTTCAATCTTTCTTTCTTGTTAATGTCAAAATGAGCATGTAATTACTAGGTCTTGTAGCATTAAGGTTTCTTGTAACTGCATATGTTATTTTACAACCCCTGATTTAGGCTAACTACTCTTTATTTTGATTTACATAATATAATTTTGATTACTTGATATTCTTGTTACAAACTGGATTTTGAGGATTCAAATCAGTGTCTGCAAATATTGGCGTACAGATTTAAAGGCTGCAGCAACATGGGAAGTTGATGGAACAGGATCAACATCTGGAGTTCCTTTTAGCATGTACCTTCTTTCTGGTAGCATCCGTTCCCTGAAATCTTGAAGTTTTTCTTCATATGACTCTAAATCTCCGAGTAGCTAGGGTGACTGACCAGTATATGTTCCCCTTTCCTATCCTCTGTATTCCCTGTCAAAGGGCAGTTGGGCAAGACACATTGTCAAGCGAGAAAGAGATATCTATTAGTTATGGAAACAAGGGAAATGAGGTATTTTCACTTTACTGGAATGTGCGGATCCATATTCCAGTTAAACTTCTGTGTTACATCTACATTTGATAATAGTATGGTTCTTTTGGCCTTTCAATACCTAATTGATATCTGCAAATGCCATGTATAATTTCACTTCCATTTGCAAATGATATCTTTTTGTTGTCTAGTAATGGGATAGGACATGCATGGGTTAATAATTACATTGACACAATAATGCAAATCATGTCTATGGACAAATGCATAATTATACATGAGCAGGATACCTTTACTTATTCCTCTGTATCTCAAAATGGTTTGTAAATAGGGCTGGCAGACCAAAAGTTGTCTCTATTAGCCATCATTCTCATGTTCATTTTCATAGAAGTTTAAGTTTATCTGGTTTTTGGCTGAATACCAAGCCTAGTGTCTGTATAAGAGTTCCAGCCATTAGTAGGCTCATGCTCCTAAACATAATTACCTTTGTTAAGTTAATGAATTACTATCTGTCTGGTATAAGAATTATCGAAAGAACGATTGGCAAATTCTTTAAACTATGTATTTTAGCATCTTCTTGTGCATAGTTGAGAGACTTTAAATTACAATTACGCCCGTTCTTGTAGCTGAAAATAAATTCATCAGTCTGGGATAAGATAACCAGCAGTTTTTGTTCTTCATTCTAGTTATCTGTCATCATTTGTTTCTGGATTCAGAAGACCTTATGAATTACATCATCCTTCTGTGATAGCAAGGTAACCAATTTTATCCGAGTAAAAAATGACCTGCTCAGTGCTGGATTTTGTATAAATGTCAAAAGATAACATGAGCTGGAAGCTCTTCTTCTGCCTTCTTAATGTTTCACTGTTGTACATTTGGTGCAGGAATTGCTTTACCTTTATGGATTTGTTATGAAAGATAACCCAGATGACTACCTTATGGTAAATACAATTTGATTCCAGAAGACTATGTGCATGCTCCCATTTCTGCTGGAAACTTGTTTTTTACTTTCATGTGAACCCTACTTGGTATGCCTGTGCCTTGTTAATGGTTTTGCCTAATATGGAAATTTACATTGGATATCTTTCTGCAGGTTCATTATCCGGTCGAGGCTATGCAGAATACTCCTTGTTCAGAATCCAAAGCACAGCTTCTTGAAGCACAGGTAGTAATGCATATGTAAGATCTTTTTCAGGATGTGGCCCTGTGTATAAACATCCAGCCTAGCACATTTGGAGCATGATAACTTGCTCGTTGCATTACAACTGCCATTACTTCTAGTTTTGTAGCATCCAAGCACCTTGCATACATGATGTCAGCTATTTGTTATGCCCTTGGCTATGAAGCACGGACGCGACACGCGATATAACATGATGTGACACGTGGATACATCTTTCTCGAAAAACTAGGATACAATACGTTGGGGATACCTTAAATTAGATATATTTAAATTTAAATATATAGTGCATAAATATCAGTTTTATCATGATAAGAAAGAATAAACAAGACTAAATAACACAATATTCAACATATAGCTAATTACCTATATATAATATAATATTATAAAATACAATATTATATAATATAAAAATGCAAAAGTTTGACAGGTGCTGTTAAAACTTACGTCCCATCAAATGCCTACATATCTTTCCTTTCCTAGAAAGGAAAGTACCACATGGGCACACCTGCAAGCCTTGCATCATTGCCAAGTCGGCAGTTGCTGCCCACATGGCATTTGTATCAGCAGGGCGTGACATTTTGGTATGTAACTTCAATCATCTGTTGCATTTACTGCTTATTGGAAGATGGTGACGCCTGTGTGATGCATGGCCTGCCTAGCACATGGCTTAGGCTGTTGGAGCACAATGACTTGCTTGTTACATAATTACTTATGGCCTTGGCTTCTAGATATTGTGGCATGCCAAGCACCTTGTGGAAGTGATGTTGGGCTTTAGAGTGTACCTCACTAGATAGTTGCCTTTGGTGCCTGTTGCTTGATGGTGGGGGCCTGTAGGATGCCCTGCTCATCTACAGCAATGGTTGTAGCCTTGGCTGTTGGATTGCAACAGGTCATTTGTTGGGTGATGATGGGCTGCTAAAAACTGTTCTGGTATGGAGTTGGCCTTTAGTGGATGATCTCCTCAGGGTTGCCCTTATATATTGCGTGCATTTTCATGCCAGGTGGCTTCTGCTTGGCCTCTTGCTGGTGCTGGTGGGGCTTGGGAGGCCTGTGGGATAGTTGCTTGAGCATAAGTAAAGGGACGTGGGTTGCTGTCATCTTGTAGGGTTGCTAAGTAATCCCATCAAGAACATCTATGCCTATGTGTGAATATCATGGAGGCGCACACTTAATAATTAACTATTGAAATTTAGTTTGTTCTGAATCAGCTGATAAATGACTTTCGCATTTGCAGAAAGCAGAGTTGAGATGTCTCTTACCTAGAAGTCTGCTACATCACGGGTTTTTCCCTCCATCTACTGCACAAGGAGAAAAGAATAAGGGCACAAACGATGGTGTTTGCAACTATAGTTGGAGTGGCCAGCGCAAGATTCCCTCATATGTAAATAAACTTGTCTTTCCTGAGGAATTTTTGAGTGCCTTGAGAACGATTGCAATGACAGAAGATGAGCTTTATCAGGTTTCAGCATTACTTGAGGAGGTGTGCTCAGTTCCCTTTCTTCTCCTTTTACATCATCTGTTTTTTATAAAGTGATAGAAGTATAAATCAATGACCAATATTTTCATGAATAGAAATTCCACTTTAATTGCATAAAGAGAAGGAACTGAAAGTATGCTTAAGGCCTGGTTTCATACAGATTTTAGAGAGAAGATATTGCCTGCACAATCTACATTAGACAAAATTTAGTGGATGAAAATGCTCTCTCTCTTTCCTGCATCAATTTCAGTAACCTGTGGGAAATATTGATTTTGCAATTGCACTTAGTTTTATATGAAAAGGCAGAGACTTTTTTGTTACAGTAATTCAAATTCAATAGAAGATTCACCAATGGCAACAGCAGAAGAGGCTAATTTTAAGCTTGATATAAATGATTGATTTTCTATCATTGCTGATCCCCAGTAAACCTTTGATTTTCTTGAAGCTTGTTGCACCTGATGGGGACAGGCAACCGTCTGATGCAGAAGTTCGAGTTGCAATATGGGAAGCCTGTGGAGATTCTGGAGCTTTGCAACTGCTTGTTGATCTTCTTAACATGAAGTAATTTCTGAAACATTGCGTGTGATGGCATCACTATTATTTGACATATGTACATCTGTGTGCATATTATCCAACTGATCAAAAAGACTGCACAGAACTAATATTACAATTTTATCTGAGTCTTGATAGCATGCATGTCAATTAATGAATCAGTCTGACATGTTTCTTATATAATTTTGTGTGGTCAAAAGGATATTGGACCTTGAAGAGGGTATGGGGACAGAGGAAAGTGATGCCGAATTGCTTGAGAAGGCCTTGCAAACAGAGATCTCAAAAGACTACAAAAGGTATTTGATTCTGAATTCTGTTGAACATGGGGGGAAGGGAAAATAAGAAAAAGATAGGAAAACATTGAGCTCTTCTGTGGAATATGGACTACTTTTTTGCTTCAGGATCCTGAGTCAAACCTCAGTGCTTTTACAAGCATACGAGCACCTGTGTTTCAGAAGCTACATTCTGATGTCATGTGTCAATCTTTCAATATTGTGAATTGTTTGAAAAATGGACGCCACGTAGTCAAAGCAGATAATCTTCGTTTTGTGAGATTTACTAATAATGGTATCATATTCTTATTCTTGTTTTGTATTTTGTTTTGCTGCAGATATGAGAACAGTGACCAAGTCCATTTAATGAGTAGAAACCGCTGGTGTAGCATTATCTATCGGCAAGGGCAGAAGCAACTCGCACGATGTTTCCTGAAGGAAGCAGAGCATGCACTACAACTAGCATTAAGTGAGGGAAATTAGGGACTATCTTTCTGTGGCTGACACCATTTTACATTGACAATCTCTTTACTGCTTAAGAATGGGAACTATGGACTACTACCTTTCTGTCGGTGACACCATATTATATTGACAATCCCTTTATACTGCTTAAGAGAGTGGTCGTGTAATGTTTTCCTTGCCACTGCGTTTTGTTTCACCTCAAATGGAATGGTCACATGTTCTTTAATTTTTCTTTTGGTATTGAGATGAAAATTCCATTTTGCTTGGGTATTAGACCCGTATAATAAAATCGTGCATAGACTCATGGGGGAACCCATTGAACAAGGAGTGTACATAGTTTGATTTTGTTTGGTTTTGATAATATTTAAACTAAAATAAAACCGGTTGGTTTACATTTAAAAGAAACCAATTAGTTTAAACTAATACGATAAACAATGAAGAACACGTGGCAGCTTAAGAATCTCGAAGCAACCCTACTGCAAGTAACAGTTGAATAATGAAAACAAATCACCAAAGGTCACCAAAGGCCTAGCCACCGTAGATGGATATGTAGCCCGGGGGGGTCAAAGGTCTTGCATGCGGTGGGGACAAAGTCGTTGACTTATTCATGTTAAACTAGTTTGCGCTAAAAATACTTGGGAGTGTGGCAACCTGGCTAAAAGGAAAATGTTGCTCACTAAAAATGGAAAGAATTTGAAAATGATCCCTGTTATTTATAAAAAAGTACAAGTTTAATTTTTATTATTTTAAAAGTAATTTACATGGTCCTCAATGTTCACAAAAAAGGTCAATTTGGTCCTTAATATTTTAAAATTAATTCATTTAGTCTTTAATGTTTACAAAAAGTATTAATTTTATCCTCAATAGTTAGTCATATGAGTATGACCATCACACGATCATTTTTAGGGCTAAAAATAATGGGGATTAATTACGTTATTGTTTGTATACATTGGGGATCAAAGTGCTCACTTTTGAAATAACAGTGACTAAAATGACACTTTTTGAATATATATTGTCAGGACTAAATAGATCACTTTTGAAATAATAATTAGTACCTAATTGACACTTTTATGTAAATAATAGGGACTATTTATGGAATTTGTCCTTAAAAAATACATGAAGTTTATATATATAAATTGAAAAACAAAGCTGATACAGAAATATATAATTGTAAAAAATACATCAAGTTTATATATAGATAAATTTGGAGATGCCATTGGTCTCAAGTAGAAAAATATTGTAAGTTACCCTAATTAATTGAAGATGGAAACCTATAAAAACATGAATCAATAACACAATAGAAAATTATGACCTAGTTATAATCAAGTGGGCTCATTCACCTTAAGAAGAAGAACTTATTAACTCACGGGACCATATCTTAAGATCATATGAATCAATAACAACAACTTAACAGAAAGTAAAGCAGCTAAAACACAATATGACAGTTCAACCAAAAGCAGATTTTACAGAAATCATCATCATCAGTTACTCATGATCATTTGATATTATTGCAGCATCATATTATATCGTTTAGAATTCACAAGAGAGCTGAGCAGCACTAATTTTTTGAGCTTCTTATTATTCTAGAAACAATGAATGTCCACAGTGAACCATATCTTCAGGTTGGCTAGCTAACTACGGCCAAAACTTCACCCCGGGTTGCCATGAGATTGTCGTTCCTCCGAACCCCCTTAAACAACTGTTAGAGAATGGTATGCGGGGTGTTCCTTCCTCTAGACTCGTTTAATTTGGCGTAGCCTCCCGTTGAAAAAAAAAAAAAAACAAAACCATCTATGAATAACAACAAATGAATGAAGTAACACAAGACATACTGTAGGTTGTAGCTTGCATGGATCCCATTATTTATCACTTTTAATTTCTTCCAGCTTCTTCTGTTATTTCATCGTTGGCAGAAAGTACAATCCCCATGAAGTGGTTGATATCCTTGCTGTTTCTGATGAAATTTGTCTGCAGAAGCTCATCAACTGTAGGCCTTTTTTCTGGCTTTTCAGTTAAGCACTTAGCCACCATCTCCTCAAAATCTTTGGAGAACACTCGTTTTCCTCTTTCATCATCATCATCATCTTCTTCTTCTTCTTCTTTCTGCTTTGAACCTGATGCAGAAGCTGTTTTCTTGATCCTCAAAGCTAATTTCACTTTCTTCTGCAAGTACATTTTCAGCTTCTTGCCCTTGCTTATCTTCATCCCCGCCTTTTCAGTAATCTCCTTCAACTTCTCAAAGCTTGGCAGATTCTGATTCTTGGTGATCTTGTTGATGATGGCTCTCAAATCTTGACGGTCGGCAACAGGAAGACACCCATATGCCAACTCTAGTGCAGTTATCCCCACAAGCCATATATCAGCCTTTTGTTCATACGCAACTCTGCGGACGCCGGAATCTTCCCTCCCGTAAACCTCCGGCGCGGCGGCCCACTTGGTGATTTCCTTCAAATCCGGAGCCGAAGTTGAAGACCCTCGAGGACCATGATGTTGATTAATCTCATCAGGGTCATGCTCATACATTGATGCCTCAAAAGCCAGCTTTATTGAAGAAGTACTATCAACAAAGATGTTGGTAGCAGAGAAATGATTGTGCACGCGCCGGCGACTATGGAGAAAAGAAAGACCAAGAAGGGCTTCTCTGAGGGCAACTGCAATGCAATCTTCAGGCAAGCCGCCATTGTTGAACCTCGACGAGATGATGTGCCTCAGAGAACCCTCATCCATGTATGGCATTGAAACACCAACATAACCATCGATATTGAACCATCCCTTGACCCCATAAACGTTGTTGTGACGATCAGGCCTACAACTTCTCGTGCATTCTAATCGCAGATTCAGGCATTCATCTCTCAGGCTCAACGGAATCATCTTTAACACCACATAGTTGTTGTTGTTGTTGGCTTGAGATGTACAGTCGGACAGCGGTGGCTCCGACGACGATGTCGCCTCCTCCGGAAGGTGAAACTCAGCTTTGTAAACAATAATCTGGGAAGAAACACTGCTGAGTTTCTTCAAGAGAGTGTACTTCTCATAAGTTTTATCAAAGCAGATTACTTTGCCTGGACCAAGTTGATCATCAGAATGCCCTCTTCGAGACATATTTGATCTTTCAATGGCTGATTATTCAATTTCTTGGATGTTCTCTTGATTGTTTGATGGTTAGTTTATTTTTTCTTGAAGAAGAAAGAATTGGTGAAATAGGAGCAGAGAATAAAATTGTGATAAGAGTTTTGAGGAATGTTTATTGAGGTTTCATCAACTGAAAGAGGTGAAATATATAACTGTTTTCTCGAAAGAGCTTTATTAATTTTTTTCTGTATATCAAACCGTTATCCTTTTACAGTCTCTTATACAATAGAATTTTCATCACATATACATGATGAATTTAACATTCAATAAATAAATTTGAACATATAAATTAAGCATTAGTCAGTTTTTTAAGTAAAAAATCATCAAAATTTCAACTATTTGAACGCGGAAAACAGAGAATAAAACTGTGATAAGCTAGAGTTTCGAGATATGTTGATATATTGAGGTTTCAACTGATGAACCTCTATATCTAGTGCCCATGAGAAGTATGTAACAGTTTTCCTGAAGCAGAATTATTAATTTTTTCACATATCAACCCTTTATCCTTTCACCATCTCTTTTATAATAGAATTTTTATCATATGTACATAATAAATTTAACATTTTTTTGGTCAAAATAAATTTAACATTTAACATATAAATTTGAAAACACAAATCAAGCATTGGTTTTTAAGTTAAAAATCATCAGTATTTTATATTTGAACTGATGAGAGTGCATAATTGCTATCTAAATCATAGATTTTGTGCTTAATATTGGGGGCATATGCTACTTAATTGATGGAATCTTGTTTGTTTTTGGTGTTAATGTGGAAAAAATGGAAGAAGGCAGAAAAAGGAATCAAATTGGAGTAATTTGTGCTTAAAAGAGCTGTCAACGACAGACTTCAGCTAAGGCGTCCCGTGGCTTATCACACAGCATGAGGTCAGGAGGTAGAATTGATGGTTGGATATTTTTGCCTATTTTTGCACGCTAAATGATGGATTATGATATGTTTAACTCCAAAAAGTCATGAAATGATTTTACTATTGGCTTGTTAGCCAACACTTAATTCTCTTTGGACTATTTTTTTAGATTAACATTAAAGAGTTTCCTTTTGAAAAGGAACTCTTAAGTTCATATTAGGTCTTGATTAGCCACCAAGAGGAATTATTTATTATTTAGACCTTTTAATCGCTTTCTATTCATCTTTTTGAGCGCCCCTTACAAGCATGTGTGACTAAACTCTTTTTTTTTCTTTTTCAGCCAAAGTTAATTGATTTCTTGGTTTTTGCAACAACTGCTACATCTAAATAATTCTCTCTCCTCTTGTTTATGCACTGGTATTTGCATGTTTTCTGCATAAATGATACTATTATTTCACGATTGTGCAATCTGGATCCAGTTATTCAATTGCTAGGTTTTATACTACTTATCAGAGGAGTTAGATCCATAATTGTCCAATCAATTTGATACAAGTGATAAATAGTTTTGGCTACGAAAACATGCAATCTAACTTAAATGAATTGTGCATATAAGTTAGTTGGTTAGAATTGGGTCTTTTTAGTTCGTATAGTGTTGCTGTTGGATGAAACCCTTAGAACATCTCTAGGGTTGTTTATTGAACAAGGGAAATAATTAATGAGCTTCTCTTAATTGCAAAAAAAAATTGAGGAAAGATTAGGTTATTAGACCTTGTCGACAACTATAATGGATTTATCGAAAGAAACAAAATTCATCTTTGCATCATTGATCAATTTTTTAGACCAAAACAGAAAATTATACCTTATGCTAGATCCTTGATTAATTGATTCACTCCTCTAATTTGTTTGCTTGGTCTTAACCTATTGCACTTAGTTCTTTATTCTATTAAATTGTTGCTGACCCCAGTTTAGCCATGGGCAAGGCTTAGGCCACATTTGATAATCAGTTCTCCGTTTTTACTTTTTGGTATTCGAACCCCCTTTTTTGTGTTTTACTTATTCATTTGATTTGGTCTAAAAAATTTTTTGAAGATTGTCCAGTCTTTGTAGAGACAACCCTACTCAACACTATGTACAATTTATTGAGTAAGAGTAGACTTTTATGTTTTTTACGGATTCGGCACTTATCAAATTTTGGCGCCATTGTCAGGGATTGGTGCAAATTTTTGTTCTTTTGATGTCTATATCTGATAGAATAGGTGAACTTCAATAGGATCTAGAGATTGAAAAGACTACTTGATATTTGAAAAAAGAAGCCAAATTGTGAAAAAAAGCAAGAAAAGCAGGCTTCATTTGAAGCATTTGAATCTAGTGACTCTGAATTAGAAAAAGAGATAGCCATCGATGATAGAGCCTTGTGCGAGTTAGCTGCTGCACCTTTGAATTAAAATGTGTTTGATAAAATTATTAGCTGATGAAAACAAAATGACGAAAAGGACATTGATATAACATTATTATTATTGTTGTTGGTATAATAATTATAACTATTATTAGTATTATTGAAACAAGGTAATTTATTTTACAATTAGATATATATTTTTATAATAATATTTTATTACTAAAACATCATATAGTTAATTTTTTGATATATCATTTGTATCAATATTATAAAATATTTTTAATAAATTATTTATTTTATTAAAATAAAATCATAAATGGACTAATTACATTTATACTTTTAAAATATATTTTGATGTCGATAGAGTTTAATATTAATTTCTGTGTTTCTTTTTTATTTATATTTGTGAAATAAAAGGCAAAAATGTAAAATGAGATTGAAGAGAGACTATGATTTCCAAAAAAGTAGAGAAAGGGTAAACTTGTCAAAAAAAAAAGATGAAACACTACAAGCTTTTGTTGAAACATTAAAATTTTTAGTGTACATTAATAGTTACCTAAAAAGCAATTTGAAATACAATTTAGTAAAATAGCAATAACTTGGATTAGATAGTGTTTTGACCTAATCAAAATACTAAAAATTACTTGAAAAATTATTTTTTGGTGTTGAGAAACAAGGCCTAAATTGATAATTTTACTAAAATATATCGTTGAGAAAGCCTCAAAGATTAAATTACTTGAATACAAGACAATATTCAAATTGAAAAAAATTACATTAGGATTATATTAGTATCCAATAGAAAGAACCACCATTACATGTAATTATTCGCCCTTAATAGGTTTTCTTTCATTCGCACCCGCAATTAAACCTCGTATTTGCCATGGAACTTGTGCCCAAATAATAATTTTCGAGAGTGTAATCACAACAACTTTGAGTTACTCTATAATCCCACCACTAAAGAGGTTTTGAAAATAAAAAAGAAAAAATAAATTGGTGTAGCCTGGAGGTGATGTTATAGGTTTAAAACTGTTATGCCAGGGGTAAGTTAACAAAGACCTTGTCCTTAGGAAATTCTCTCTAAAATAACTTACCATATATGGAAACGCCTAGCTTCCTATCCCGCAACAACTTTGTGCCTCCTCTTCTTAAGCCGTTGAACCCCCCAGCCGACGAAGATTCATCCGCCATGCGAGGGTAGATCTTGGAACAAAACCTGCCCAGCAGTGCTTGTTGGTAGGTCCGCTTACATCTCAGAACTTCAAGATGGATCTTCTTCCTATTGATGAGTACCAACATGCACCTACTTTCGTCTTTACATGAGGAAGATTTTGAAACGATGGCTAAGGCGCTGCAGTTTTCCTTGATTGGCAAATTTGCAACCATGTCAAGTATGTTCAGTGTTGCTAGATGGGTTGCACGCCATAACCCAAACCGAAGCCTTTGAGGTTCTCTAGCTAAGGTACAAAACTTGTCCTTCTCAATAACAAGCTTGATTTTACTCGGTTTTGGGCCAAGAAGGAGCGGGACGTCTATGGGCACACCATGCAGATGTCAAAACGGATGTTACAGTTTGAGCACGAGAAACAAGTGTCGATAGCACCGGTATGGATTTGCTTTTTGTATCTCCCATTGAATATTTACTAAGAGCCACAGGTGATAATGGGACTTGCAAGACGTGATATCCCATATCGGTTTATTTACAAATGGATGAGCAAACATCCAGGGGTACAAGACCCACAAATGCGTGAGTGTGCGTGGGACTGGACTTGCTTAAGGGATGACCAACTGATGTTTTGATGCAGTCATGATTTAAAACAACGAATGAGAATACCAGAGGCTTTTGGCAATCGGTAGTGATTGAAGAGGTGCCAAAATATTGCATATATTGTTTTCAAATTGGGCATGATAGATATTCATGTCCATTACTAGCTAAGTTATAACAGGAAGAAGCAGCAAGGAAATGATGATAATAAGGGGGATGGCTCTCATAAGCCTCGCTAGGAGAGTGCTAAGGCTACATTAGATCATAAGAGTGAAGTGGGGTGTGATCAACAAGGATGGCAACCCGGCAGACTCTCGACAGTTTAGGAAAGAGTATAATAAGGCTATGCAACAAGCAGGTAATAACCAAGTCCAACTAAATAAGTCTTGTGCTGTCGCCTGTAGGTTGAGGAGATAGAAAATGTCGTAGAGGATCAGCACAAGAAGGGATTAGACAACAAGGGCAAGGCCAAACAATAATACGGTGAAGAACAAAGTTAACTTAGAGAGCAATATCAATAAGAATAGAGGGATCATCATTAACGAACCCAGGGAGAATGAGATCACTAATGGTGTTAATGACAAATTAGATAGCGATTCAGAGCTGGGAAATTCTGTGCAAAAATATAACTAGCATCATGACGTTGGTTCGTAGGTAAGATTCGAACAAATTGATGACAACCAGGCTGCTTCTGATCAAAGTAGGAACTCTCCTTTCGACCAGGTTGAGATAGTTGAGGGGAGCGAAAGAGAGTTGAAGGAGGCGAGGGATAGTGATAGTCGGGTAGTTGAAAAGGAGAGGGAGTAAGAGGGATGAGGAGAGTGAGCAGGGGCAGGAGATGGGTAGCGTTAATGCGTCACAGAAGAAGGAAAATTGATTAGAGAGTATGAGTTGAAAGGCATTGGCCTAAGTAATTAGGTAGATAAGAGTACGGATCATGACTTAATATTTGCTCAGAAAGACATAATTAAGCAAGGAGAAGATTAAGAATTTATTCCAGAATTGGATGAAGAGGAGAAGGTAGGCTACTCTAGTGAATACGGACCTTTAGGCGAAAGGGCGCTAATCAATGCCATAAACTTATCGAGGAACACAGGCGAAAATTAGCTGGCAGTGGAGCCGAGTGTAAAATTTTTAAAAAAATGTTGGAAATCGGAAAAAGAACCTTATATCGTTTGCAATTAGAAAAAGCGGGAAGGTGATAAGTCTTAAATAAGCCTTTAATTTATAGTTAATTGTACTTAATTTTCGAATTGGATGCTCCTTATTGGTGTCTTTAATGCGTTTTTGCATGTTTATACTTGGGAAAAAGAGTTAGATGCATTATATATGGATCAAAGGACTTTTGAACGTATTTGTTGCTGATAGAATTGATCTACCACCTTGAAAAATACCATGCAAAGTCTACGTGGGATCCACCATGCTTTGTCCAAGACTAGAGATATTTTTGTAGTACTTTTGAAAAACAATTGCATTGAAAACTTGCCATTTTTTAAAAATAATGGAGATTAATTCTAGAAGACTTTTATTAAGAAATTTGACCTTTTTATTTTTCTTAGCTTTAAAGAGTTTCTTTATCCGAAAAGGACTCTAGTAAGAAACTTTTTCTATATATTTTCCTTTGTACGATTCATAGAGAGATCTAGTCATTTACTCATAATTTTCAGCAGACATTTTTTTTTCTCTTTAAGCGTTGAGTTTTAAACGTCTCTCTAGCCAAGGGTTAATCCAAATTTTGATTCGTCAATTTTGTGAGCTCTAATTATTTTTCTCCTTTCACTATTATTTTGGTATTTATGTGGTTACTGTTTTAAAAATTAATATTATCTTGTGATTGTTTAATTAGGGCCCGATTATTCAATTACATGATGATAAGTAGCTAGATAGATTAATTGAATTAATCTAAAAATAGTAGTAATAAGGTTTCATGTGTAAACACATAATCTAACTGAGCAATTGCTGTGAGAAAATCGACTTTTAGAATTAGGTCTTTCTTGAACCTAGTGCTGCCATTAGATAGACCCTGCGAAAATCTTCGGGGGTTGGACCGTCTAATAGATAAGGCGATAGTAGGGAAAAATTGTAGGGGGTTTAAATCATTATCAACACTGTAAAGAAAGATAAGGTTGTTAAGTCGAGTCAATAACTATAATTGATTTATCAAAATAAGTGGAAGTTATCTTTGTATCTAGGATCAGAATTGTAGACCAAAACTGAGATTAAACCCGAGGCTAGACTTAGTTTCCATTGTTTTTTTCATTTCATATTAATTTTTCAGCATTTAATTAAGTCTAGATTGCATCCTTAGCTTTAATTTTATTATTATTTACATTTTTTTTTATTTTTCTACCCAGTTAAGTGGTCCAGTGTGTTAGACAATTTTACTTATCTTACTTTTTGTATTAAAACCCCTTTTCTCTGATTGTGACTTATTTGATTAATCTACTTGGCGTAATTGACATATTTTAATCCTCTAATCCCCATAGATTCAACCCTTTTCTCGCCACATACTCAATTTAAATTCGTGAGATAAGAATTGAAATTTTATTTTTGGTGGTTTTGACACCCATTAGAAGGTCAGAAGAGCTTTAGTTTGATCAAAGATTTATAATGATTAAAGGTATTATTTGGAATATCGAGGGTATCACTGAGAAGCATTGTTTTCGGCGTCTTAAAAGCTTATGTATGATTCATAAACTTCAGTTCTTAGCTATTTGTGAACCTTTAGCTAGAAATGATAAGGTGAAGTTTTGCAGAAAATTGGGGTTCAAACATTGTGTTAGTAACTATAATGGGAAATTGTGTAGTTTTTTGGAAGGATATTTTGAATTTCAAACTCATTAGAGATCATCAGCAACATGTTACTTTTGAGGTTAGCGCATTTTGGATGCCTTTCACTTGTTTAGCATTGTTCGTATATGCTAGAACCAATCGTACAGATAGACTTGATCTCTGGAGAGAGATGGAACAAGTCGCCTCCTTGGCCATGCCTTTGACATAGGAGCATGTAGAGATTTAACTAAAGAGCCTCTTTGTGGAGATGATCCCACACTCACGCACAACATACTATTTCCAATTTGTGCACTTGCGGGTTAAAATGTACATCACAGTGCCATGAAGCAGGTAGAGCTTGAGGGAGAAGCATAGAGACTTTTCCAGGAGATGGCATTGGAGGATATCTAGGATTTGCATTGGAGGCCAATGCAGAGTCTTAGAAAGATGTGTGTATGCATAGCTCCAATGGTAAGATAAGGGTCTAAGTCCTGGTAAGATTCAGTGGGTTGGTATTACGAGTAAAGATGGTGTTTTTCTCATTTATGGAAAAGAGACAGCAATGTGTAGCATTAGCTATTGAGGATGCTAAGAATGTATTTAAGAGGAGTTCCTTAGATTGCTACGGAGTATCATATAGGTCTGATCTTGACGTGATCACGAGAGCCAAAGAGATATCCGGGACAAGTTTTAGTAAGTGGATAGGGACTTTGGATGGATAGGCAATGCAAGGCAGCAGGCCTTTTGTGGGGTAGATGACAGCTTGTGCAAGCGGGATTCGAAGTTGCTGATGAGGAGCAAATACAGTCCAAGGTGAAAATTTGTAAGATGTGGCTTGTATTCTGAGATGTAGATTAGGAATATAAGCCTTAGGATTTGAGACCTAGGTCCCATAACTAGGGGTACAAGTTTGAGAAAAGAGGTTAAGGAAAGAGAAAGGGCGGTTAGAAAATGTGTAGGTGGTTAAAGGTAATTAAGGAGGAGTTGTCAAAAAGATAAGACTTGAGAGGCTAAGATGTTTTGTTGCAAATTAGATTCCTAACTTGCATCAAGAGAACTTATAAGGAAGGGTCATAGTTGTTTTGAAGATAAAATTATTTTTTCCAAAGGAAATAGAAATGATGGACTTTCTTTTCTGTTTGAAAATCTCATTTTTGGTGGCCCCTACATGTATTATAAGTTTTTATTTTCCAACTTGTCTAGTATGTTTAGTCTCGCTTGACTTTTTCTTTTTGTGTAAAAAGTTGATTGTAGAGAATAGGTAAATGTAGATATATAGTATAGAAGTAAATGAGCAAGATCCAAGTAGATTAGGGTAATTCGAGTGATTGAAACTACTATCTACAAGTAATGACCTAATTTTGAATCTCACGGGGGCAAGCACTTTTCTTGAAAAAAAGAAAAAGAAAAAGAAGATCCAACTATCTTAGACATGCTTAGAGGTAAGAGCAGAAGTAAACGCCTTTTATTATCAGTTTTTTTTTTTTTTTAAAATTCAAAACCTCACCGCCAAAACTTTTATTAATCCATCGTCAATTAACATCCTTATAAAAAAATACAAAGGAAAGGCTATCTTCTAATATTAGGAATGAGATGCTTGTCACAGCGAAGAATTTCCCACAACCGAGAGTGGCAACTGGCCTCTCGTATGATCACCAAACGACTAGCAATAGTGCCTTTATTTGCTAGAAAGTTAGCAGCTTGATTACCTTTATGGCATATAAAGGATTTGCTGAATTGTTGTGTACATTCAATTATTATTGATCAATTGAGAAATATATATATATACAAGCCACAAGTATAGTGATAAGACTCTAAAGAGTCCTACTGTAAATAGAGATTACAACAAAACTAATCTCCTAGTGTAATCCAAACTAGTTGTGCATATCTATACATTATCACCCCCCTCAAGCGTAGTCGGTTGGGAAACAGCAAGCTTGGCACGTAACATTCGAAACCGTGTAACAGCTAATGGCTTAGTCATAATATCAGAAAGTTGATCCACCGTGGAAATGAAGCATACCCGGATTGCTCAAGAAGCAACTTTTTCACGAACAAAATGGACATCAACTTCTATGTGTTTAGTGCCCGCATGAAACACAGAATTAGCCGTCAAATATGTAGCACCAATATTATCACACCACAACACTGGGGGTGTAGAAGAAAGTTGGCGTAACTCAGCCAACAAAGCTTGTATCCAGTATATTTCAGTAATTACAAAAGCCAGCGCTCTGTACTCAGCCTCAGTACTTGATCTAGCTGTGATTGTCTGCTTCTTAGCCGTCCAGGAAACCAGATTTTGCCCCAGAAAAATATAGTAACCATGGGTGCTACGCCTATCATCTAGACACCCAGCCCAATCCGAATCGGAATAGGCATGAACATCTGTACCTTGCCCAGTCTTTAGTGTTAAACCAAAATCGATTGTTCCCTTCAAATATCATAGGATTTGCCTCACTGCAGACCAATGAACTTCAGTGGGAGAATGCAAGAATTGGCAAAATTTGTTCATAGCAAAACTAACATCAGGCCTAGTAACTGTGAGATATTGTAAAGCACCAACAATTCTTCGATAGAGAGTAGGATCATGGAATAGATCACCAGAATACAAAGATAACTGTTGACCAACTGCCAAAGGTGTTGCTACAGGCTTCGCGTCTAGTAAGTTTGCCCGTTTCAACAATTCTACAATATAGGATGATTGAAACAGAACAATACCTAAAGGAACACGTGTAAACTAAATACCCAGAAAGTAAGAAAGTAGACTCAAGTCTTTGAGTTTAAACTGCTGATTAAGTGAAGAAGTTAGGAAACAAATCAATTGTTCATCTGCACAAGTAACAATAATATCATCCACAAAGACTAAAACATATATAGGATGTGAATCACTGCTCTTAATAAAAAGAGATGTATCAGCCTTTGATTGAGCAAAACCCATTGTCAGAAGAAAAGAACTCAATCTGGAGAACCAAGCATGCGGAGCTTGTTTGAGACCATAAATAGCCTTACGGAGTTTACATACATAATTGGGAAAATCAGGATGAACAAAGCTAGAAGGCTGAGCCATAAAGACATCCTCACTTAACCATCCATGAAGAAAAGCATTATTAAAATCCAGCTGCCAAATATGCCAACTTGAAGATAAAGCAATGGACAAGATAATCCTGATTGTTATGGGCTTTACCACAGGGCTAAAAGTCTCAGCATAGTCCAATCCCTGTTCCTGATTATAACCTTTGGCAACCAGACGAGCTTTGTAGCGCTCAATAGAACCATCAGCTCTTTTCTTAATTTTAAAAACCCACTTCAAACCAACTATATTTCCATTCTGTGGGTGAGGAACAAGAATCCAGGTACCATTTTATATAAGAGCATTATACTCTTTTTGCATCGCATTTCACCAAGGAGATTTAGAGGCTTGAGTAAAACTAGTGTTATGCCGTGAACGAGTAACCATTGGATGTTGAGATGTTGACACAGTAGAGGGACGAGAACAAGACTGACTCATTGATTTAGAAGAGGAGCTAGATGAAGCACCTAAGACAGAATTAGATGAAATCACAGGTCGAGCAGCAAGCTCATCAGAAGAACATGCAAAATCTTGCTGTGAAGGAGAATCACGAGACGGACAATCAGCAGGAGTGATATGGTGTGAAGAACTAGGCAAAGTGCCATGCTCATTTGAGTCCACACGCTGTGGTCTATTAGCGCCTGCAATGGGAAGAATGGACTTTTGCTGAAGAGGAGAAAAAGTGGAAGTAAGATCAATAGTCAAGGAAAAACTAGGCACCTGCTCGGATTTAGAAAGAGACAACAGAGGTTCAGAGTAAGGAAACTTATATTCATTAAATAAAACATGACGAGAAATATAAACTCGCCCAGTGACCCTATCATAGCATCGATAACCCCTGTAATTATCAGCATAACCAATGAAGACACAAGGAACAGATTTAGCACTAAGTTTGTCCGGTCTAATTGCACCCAAGAAAGGAAAACAAAGACACCCAAAAGATTTAAGAAACCCATAATCTGGAAGAGTACCATAAACCAACTCACGAGGAAACTTAGAACCTAGAACAGGTGTTGGTAATTTATTAATGAGATAAACAGCTGTATAAAAAGCCTTTAGCCAAAACTTCTTGGGTAAACATGCTTGAGAAAGTAATGTTAAGCCAATTTCTGAAATGTGATGAATTTTCCTTTCAGCAAGACCATTTTGTTCAGGTGTGTATGGACAAGAAATGCGATATTGGATTCCAGAATGAACTAGAATTTGTTTCAAACGTCCATGTATCAACTCTAGAGCACCATCACACTGGAATTGTTTAATTTTAGTGCCAAAGAAATTTTCAACTAAAGCTTTGAAATTTTGAAAATGTAAAACACAATCAGACTTATTTTTCATGGGATACAACCAAACATAACGAGTAAAATCATCTATGAAAATTATAAAGAAACGATGACCTGAGAAGGACTCAACCGGAGAAGGTCCCCAGATATCACAATGAACTAATTCTAAAGGAATAGAACAAATTCTATCAGACCGCAAGAAAGGAAGTTTATGACTACGACCCATCATGCATAGCATACAAGCTTTATTATCAAAAGACTTAAAATTAACTACTCGAATTGCAGACTGTGAGTTCAAATAGGAAATAGTAGCCTTGCTTGGGTGTCCTAGCCTTTGATGCCAAAGAGACGCAGGTGCTGATGAGACCACGACAGCTGCATGACACAAAGGACTGGCAGACACTGGTAACGAAATTTTGTAAAGATTTGACTCAAGGTGGCCCTTGAGCAATAGCATTCCTGTACGGAGATCCTTAACAAGACAATGCGTATGAAAGAATTCTAATGAGACCAAGTTGTCGGTAGTGAATTGAGAAACCGAGAGTAAATTGTGGGTAAGTGAAGGAACATGCAAAATTTTTGATAAGTGTAGGGGACGAGGGGTAGAAAAAGAAATAGAACCTGTGTTCTGAATGTTCAGAGATTGTCCATCACCTACAAGAACTTGTTCTTGACCTGTGTAAGGCTGAAGTGAGTGAAGAAGTGACAAGTCGGAAGTCATATGAGAAGAGGCGCCGGAATCAGGTAGCCACGACTGAACAACTTCAGAAGAAGTGAAGTGTGGTGCGAGTATTATATTGATGCAAACCGGCATATGGAGAATTCTGGAGAGGATGACCACCATACGAAGACAGCGGAGGAAAAGTACCAGCAGAGGAAGAACTGAGATGCGACTAATTGGTAGACAGGAAAGCTTGATGATAAAGACCAGCATACTGGGATGGCAAAGCACTATTTCGAGATTCAAAATAGCGAAAAGGACATGTGGATGCCAGATGACCTACTTTGGCACATATTTGACACTTGATCTTATTGCTGAAATTGCGAGAATTGGAATTTTGTTGACGACCAGAATTGGACTGTGAATACGGACGCGAATGAGCAGAGATCTCCTGTTGAGTACCACTAGTATGTGAGCGCGTTTGTTGAGCCACCAAAGCAGTAGATGAATTTGGGCCAGCCTCATTAACAAGAGCTCCTTGAAGCATCCTTTATTCATAGACAAGTAGTTTAGCATGCAGATCTGCAAATGTAGGCGGTGGTGAAAGATTTTCAACCAAAGTGACAAACGGCATATAGTCAGATGGAAGCCCATCAAGTGTGACAAGAACCATATCTGCGTCAGTAATAACATCACCAATAGTATGTAAATTAGCAGTAATAGCCTGAATGGTTTGAGTGTAATCAGCAATTGATTGACTGCCCTTTTTGGTAGAGCGCAGCTTCACACGAAGAAAAGATTTGCAAGCAAGAGATTATTGCAAATATGAAGTTTCAAGAAACTGCCAGAGATCATAAGCAGAAGCATGACCGAGAGCTCGAGGAATCAAATTCTCAGACAACGTTGCAACGATACAAGACATGACAAATTTGTCATATCTGATCCATTCCTCCAGTGTCATAGAAGCTTTGATCAAAGCAGAAGTGTCAGAACCAGTAGCAGATGGTGCAGCAGAGGATGACGTTGCAACCGACGAGATTGTGCCGGATGAATCAGGTGCCGTAGTGTTTGAAGGAACAGGTTTGGACATTGTTCCATCTATGAAGGACAAAGACCATTGAAAGTAAGAAACAGAAGAATCTGCTCTTTCCATGTGAGATAATTAGCATAAGTAAGCTGTACTGTCACAAACGCCTTAACATTGTAGGTTGGTAAGGAAAAAGTTTCCATGGTTTTTTTTTTTTTTAAACTGAGCAGCAGCGGAGCTTTAGCAGAGAACAATAACAACGTATGTCGTTAGGCTCTGATACCATAAAGGATTTGCTGAATTGTTGTGTACATTCAATTATTATTGATCAACTGAGAAATATATATATATACAAGCCACAAGTATAGTGATAAGACTCTAAAGAGTCCGACTGTAAATAGAGATTACAACAAAACTAATCTCCTAGTGTAATCCAAACTAGCCGTGCAGATCTATACATTATCAACATATATACGTGACCTTGTAATTAAATTCCTTTTGTAGTAGCTGAATTTGAAGCAAAATATGACAATGATCCTAATTGCTCCCTTTCTCTTTGCTTATCCACTGCACAACAGTCAATGAATCAAGCTCAATTCAAAGGTGTTAAATTCCCAACTCACACGCCAGCTTTAATCCTCGAAATAATCCTTGAAGTTCTACAACAACCACGGATTCACCCTCCAAATTTCAAAAAAACCAGCAATAAAGATACCATTACAATCCCTGATCAAACCTCCATATCCAGCTCTGTTTGTACCACTAATTACACTTCCATCGGTATTAAGCTCATACTAGGAAGGTGCCGGCTTATGCTAATATATTATACGTGGAGCAAGCAGTGTATATTCCTTGAAGTTGCAAAAAAATTCAATTGCTGCCTTTGTTTCGCCTCTTCATTGGTTATTTGATAAAAGTTTTGCTTGGTAAAGTTGAGCAATTGGTCTTCTAACTCTCCAAATGATACCTTGTGAGTGAAAACCCAAGTGATGATCCTTTGCATTGTTGCGCTCTATCCAGGCAAACCAACACAAAAAAAAAAAAATGGGTATGATTGTTCCAACATAGCCAGCACTAGATGCTCTAACTGATAAACACCATGCCAATAGAGCTTGTTTAATAGTGAATGAAGACAATGAAGAGACTCCAAAAACATTACCAAAATGATTCCAC
The DNA here is from genome assembly GCA_028554755.1 of Cordia subcordata. Taxonomy (NCBI): domain Eukaryota; kingdom Viridiplantae; phylum Streptophyta; class Magnoliopsida; order Boraginales; family Cordiaceae; genus Cordia; species Cordia subcordata. The sequence continues at coordinate 5,649,048 of JAPTOF010000025.1, read as the reverse complement.
ACTTGCATTACCAGATTGCTTTAAATAAAACAGTGCTCAAGGGTCTGTTCACTAGAGCAACATTGGTATTTAGACGCCAAATCAAGATCTTTTTTCCTCAGCCTGACTTCAACAAGGATCCACCCATTCAAAGGACGCCACATGAAGAAAGATACTTTTATAGGAATACTTTTGTGCCATAGCTTTGAGAAAATAAATGATGTAGCCCTTTTTTTTTTTTTAAAAGGGTTAACCAAAGGAGAACCCCTTTCCCACCTGGCCAGAGGCCCCTTAACCAGGCGGGAGGTAAATCGAGGGATGTGCGTGAGTGGCAGCCCGACCAGGGAGAGGACCAACGGGCGTGGAAATCCAGCAACAGCCCCCGCAATATTTCAGCGGAGTACTGCCGCCACACGGACTCGATCCCGCGTTGTCAGAGTGTCACCACCCTAATCACCTGGCCACTTACCAACTCACCTATGCCCCTGGGGGCATGTAGCCCTTTTTTGTTGAGTAATTTTCCATGTAAAAGACTTAGAAAATTTCTATTTGGAGAGGGCGCCCACAAAGGACGCCTCTTATTATCGAGTTTATTGTACCTAATGTAGTGGTATTAGAAAATATTAGTGGACATACTTCTCATGGTCGGGTTTGTCATATCTAGAATAGTGGTATTGGAAAGTATTACTACACCTAATATTGAATGTTGTTGTATTGGAGGGTTGGAGCGTATTACTACACCTGGAATTTATCAGTGGGGCCAGATCTCGGATTTTTTTAACCCAATTTTTAAAATACCATGCAAAATTAACCTAATTCGTGCTAGTTTTTCAAAAATAACCCAATATGATTCCCAGAACGTGGTTCACGCATTCCGAGAACGCGGATTATTGTTTGTAACCGAAAAATTCTAACGAAGAATGCGGCCGCGCACCACCCAGAACGCGGATTATTGTTTGTAACCGAAAAATTCTAACAAAGAATGCGGCCGCGCACCAGGAATGTGGGCCGCGTTCCTAGAACGCGGTCGCAAATGTGGCGCATTCCGGGAATGCGCCCTGCATTCCTAGTGAGCGGCCGTGCTCCATAAATTCGTCTTAGCACTCATTTTTTCCCATTCCACCAATTCCAATCCAAAAAAATTCCCTCAACCCTCACACGAAAACTTTTAGATTTTCAGCCTCATTGCAAAGGATATAGCCTTTATCTTGTAAGTTATTTATTTTATGTTGTGTTTTGCAATTATATTTAACGTTTTAAGTTATATAATTTATTTTTAGTTTGTGTAATTTTTGTTTTGGTAGTTAATTTTAGTTTGTGTTAATTTGTATTTTAATTGTTGTTAGTTTAAGGAATGAATAATTGTTGTTAGAATTATAGCAATTTCAGCATTATTGTTAGAATTATTATTATTATTATTATTATTATTATTATTGTTGTTGTTGTTGTTGTTGTTGTTGTTATTATTATTTTGATTATTATTATTGTGATTTTATTGTTGTTGTTGTTATTATTATTATTATTATTATTATTATTATTATTATTACTATTTTAATATTAATATTATTAATATGGTTAATGTTATCATTATTATTTTTATTATTATCATCATCATTATTAACATTATTATTATTATGATGATTAATGCTATCTTTTAGTTATTGTTATTATTATTATTATTATTATTATTATGATTAGTGTTATCATTATTATTATTTAATAAATTAGAGATTTAAAATTTTGAATAAAGTTAAGTTAGTTAATTGTTATTATTATTTTTTATTTTAGGATTCATTATGGATAGTCGACCTCCACCAGTAGACACCACGTTGCTATGTCATTATATGGAATACCGGGTGCAATATTTGCAGGATCCGCATAATTTGGGTACCTTTGGATGCTATAGGTCGGATCGGCCTTTGTTTAATAATCCTGAACACCCATTGGTACAACAGCACTCACACGTATCCCAGTAGATCATCACAGCCGTTCACCCCCGAGACACCATTGCCATATCATCGTCCACCCATACAGCCTTCATTGCATCGATCCACGTTTCAATTGTTCCCCATTGATTATTCGAGCATGCATATAGGTCAGAGCAGTGGCTGTAGACACAGTATGTTCCAGGGTCGTAGATCCTCCAGGCCGGTGGTTGACGAGGCAGATGACGATGAGGAGGATGACGAGGCGACGCAGAGTGAGTCATCCGGGGGCTATCCGAGTAGATACATGGAGTCCTGGGATTATGTCCACGAGTAGTTGGTGGACAGTGGTGTTGAGTAGCAGGACCAGCCGCCACAGTCCGACCCACATACGACCCAGGCACCAGCCACACAGTTGCAGGCACAGGAGCCTCTATGCCGTCAGACACGTTCATCCAGGAAACGCCATGCACTATCCCCTGCTAGACGTCAGTTACTTGACCGCACTAACAGGGGGAAGGGCCCTGATCATTACACACCCGGATGATGTATTCAGTTTTGGAGTGTTTTTTTTTCATATGTATTTATGACACATTGTTATATATTGATGGGACTTTCATATGTTTTTTCATTTATGTTATACTATGTTATGTTTTGGATGTTTCGTTGAATACCTAATGTTTCCGATTAAGTACTTTGTGCACAGGTAACCTACGGTCGAAGTAGACATTATAACGTGAATTACACAATAACATTACAACATCACAACAAATAAACATAAAACGATTAGTGTCAAAACTTGCGGCAACTGGTAAACATAACGGATTATTTTGTGACTGCTATAGTATAAAAAAACAGTAACATCGGTTGAATCTATTCTTTTAGGTGGTTTGGTGGAATGAATTTGGTAGAAAGTTGATTTGGTAGAAAGTGGAATGATAGGTAACGGATTGAATGAGTCGGTAGAAGAAGGGGTTGGGGTTTATCCATGTGTAGCTTCATGTAGTCTTTTTTAATAATTAAGCAACATTTTCTTTGTAGCGAGCTGCTTGGTGGAGTAATTCCTGCACGAAACTAGACGATATATAAGCAAAGTGCCTGGAAAACTTTTATTCGCTTCGAAAAACTATATTTTTAAGGTGCCATTTCTCTCCCGTAGAAAAATAAGAATCACGTGAGTTCATTCACCTCCTGGCAATTAAGTTAAGGGTGTCAGAGTTAATATAATTGTTTCTTCAAAAAAGAAGAAAGAAGAACAAATTATTAACTCCCGCGAGTCCATTCCTAAGGTTCCATCATAAAAATCAATTAATTAATATGAGGAGTGACTTCGGACCTTATATGGTGATTTTGAATTTGGAGATTTTTCGATACGAGACTCTTTTATATATGTTATATCAGAACCCATTATAATTTGAAAAACCAAATGTTGATAGACATGGATCAAAAATCGTATGCATTTGAAAAATCAAAAGCAGATTTACATGTAGTATTAGTCTTTCACAATTACCAATTCAATAAGTACTCAAACACAGTTCATGAATTTGATCATCATCATCATCATTTACTCATCATCATATATGTGATATTCTTGGCAGCATTAAATATATTGCAGCAGTTTTTTTAATTGTTCTGAAAACAAGACATATCCCAGGAAACAACATGCATGCATGATTATATTCTTGTGTTTGGTGCTAGCTAGAGGAGTAGTCTGAAAGCATATACATTGCATGCATGCATGCATATATCATGATCACAACAACTAAATGACTACCAATGAATGAATTAACACAGCACATACTGTTTAGAGTTTATCATCATCATTATCATTCTCAATCTGACTTTATTTTTCCCTCAGCAGAAAGTACAACCCTCTTGAAGTGGTTGATATCCTTGCTGTTCCTGATGAAATTTGTCTGCAGAACCTCATCAGCTGTAGGCCTTTTTTTCTGGCTTTTTAGCCAAGCACTTAGCCACCATCTTCTCAAAATCTCTGGAGAAAACTCTTCTCTCATCAGCATCATCATCTTCTTCTTCCAGTTTTGAACCTGATGCAGCAGAAGCTCTTGTCTTGATATTCCTCAAAGCTAATTTCACTTTCTTCTGCAAGTATATCGTCAGCTTCTTGCCTTTGCTTATCTTTATCCCCGCATTATAAGTAATCTCCTTCAATTTCTCAAAGCTTGGCAGAATCTGTTTCTTGGTGATCTTCTTGATGATGGCTTTCAAATCTTGACGATCAGCAACAGGAAGACACCCATATGCCAACTCCAAAGCAGTTATCCCCACAAGCCATATATCAGCTTTCTGTCCCTTTGCAATAATGGCGGCGCTGGCGCCGGCGATGGAATCTTCCCTCCCGTAAACCTCCGGCGCGGCGGCCCACTTGGTGATTTCCTTCAAATCCAGAGCCGATGTTGAAGACCCTCCAGGACCGTGATGTTGATTAATCATGTAAGGGTCATGCTCTTACATTGATGCCTCAAAAGCCAGCTTTATTGAACGTCTACTAACAAAGATGTTGGCAGCAGAGAAATGCTTGTGCACACGCCGGTGACTGTGGAGGAAAGAAAGACCAAGAAGGGCTTCTCTGAGGGCAACCGCAATGCAATCTTCAGGCAAGCCATTGTTGAACCTTGCGGAGACGGCGGTGGCCTTCCTGGAACGCGCTCTGCTTTGTAAACACTTCCGCCATCATCAGGAACTGAATCGCCCAGTTTCTCCTTCAGAATGTATCTGTCTCGCGTTCCAGGGTCGCGGATAATTGAGCCTGTACCTATTCCAGACATTGTTGGTATTGAATTGATGATGATGATCTTCTGTTGATGTTTCAATGGCTTAATTAATATTTTTTCTGATGATTTCTTGGATATATATTGATCTCTTGAGAATTGAAGGTTTGTTCTTCTTTGTGTAGATCTCTCTTTTCTTGAAGAGAGGTTAAGGGGTGAAATGGTATGTAGTTTGAGGAAGTTTATGTGGTCTTTTTCAGCTGACGAACCATTTTGATCAGTTGTTAAAAAATGCAGCGCAAGTTTTTTAATTTCCATTTTCTTTTCAAAAGCAAGACACCAAGTGAAATTATCACAAGTAATGAGACAATTTATTTAATTTATCATAATATTTGTGTTCTTCAAAATTGTGAAACCAAAACTAGAGATAGCCGGTAAATATGTAAGTACTGGGGTAATGTTATATTTTTTAAATCTTGATCTTGTAAATATATATCAACAATTTGGGAGAAGTAAAATTTGTGTGTTTCAAGTTGAATAAAGATCGAGTTAGTTTCCATGCATTTACTTTTCAGTAATTAAAGTTGCTCTCTTTAATTGAAACTTAAGTTTCTTTGATTTTGCGCACGATTAAAGACTGGAGTTGAAAATGAAATGAAATGTAATGTGCAGTGAAAACAAACCTTATGCATATGGATTTTTAATAGGGATGGTAATGGGATAAGTGATTTAAGGTAACCGACATAGACCAAACCATTTAAAATTCGATAAAACCTCTCCTCTTAAGAGCCTAGAACAAACCCAGGAACAATTAAAGTTATCCTTGGGGGTTAGGGACAAAACTGGGATTGATCCCCAGGATACCTGCATTTCTGAACCCGTGTATCGTTCTGGGTACCTGCAGGTATCCGGTACCCGATACCCTATTAAGAATAATTTGGGTACCGGATACTTGGAATGATACCAGTTTTTGTCCCATATACATGTATATTTACACATATATTACATATACATACATACATATACATATATATGGTATTATAATTTGTTGCTTGATTCCGAAGAGCAATGCCTCGAAGTTTCTAGCTTAATTAATGGTGTGTATTTGTCTAGCCTTTCAGGCGTATTGCATGTTAGAATACAGTATATTGCTTTTGATGAAAAAATTATTCTAAAATTATCACGTATATAATTTGACTATTCCTTATAGTACCAATCAATTTTGGAGTTAAACTATGTATATGTATGGTTGTTAAAATGGTAATCAGAGTTGAAATTTATCCCATTCTTGTTCATTCATGTCTAGTCTATGTCTTTTTTGACTAAGTCTTTTTTGACTAGCTCGCTTATCTCAATACCAGTTAGCCTCGTCATAAGATATGCTTTCAAGAAAATTATAAACTCTAACAACCAGTTAGCCTCGTCATAAGATATGCTTTCAAGAAAATTATAAACTCTAACAACCAGTTAGCCTCGTCATAAGATATGCTTTCAATAAAATTATAAACTCTAACATTATAGCCACGTCATAAGATATGCTTTCAAGAAAATTATAAACTCTAACATTACCATATAAGATCATATATTACTCTTTTTTAAAATTAATTGGTTTTATAATGCAACACCATGATGACTCTTAATAATCCAAAATGACTCTAAACCTGATTTAGATCAGAAATACTTAAGCCCCTCATTTGAGATTTGGAGAAAACAAGAAGTGTTTCAAAAAATTTATGAAAGCCAACTTTGCAAGGTTTACTTAAAGTGACTCCCAGATTACCCAAAAACTCAAACTTGTAAATGAGTTAGACCAGTCAAATATTGAAATATACGACCTTATCAATGATTTAACCTTTGTGTGTGTATATATGTGTATACACATACACACACATACAGGTAAGAGGTATAAATTGCGCAATCTTGTTTATATTGATTATGTTTTACATATATACTATATAAGTCAGGATCTACCTATAATTATTTTAATGTCTTAATATATTTATTTAATTATTAACTTAACAATTTAATGCATAATCTAAGATTCTAGTCACAGTTAATTTAATTTAGTTATATTACTAACTTAATCGTAATTATACTACAAACATTTCTAATTATAGTTATATGGCTAACTTAATTAAAATTATGCTAGAAAATTGCTAATTCTTATTATATGTCTAACTTAATTAAAATTATAATACTAATTGTATATACTACTAATTGATAATAACGTTGCTAATTCTAGTTGTATAACTAACTCAATTAGAATTAGACTACAACTTATGCTTTTTCTAGTTATATGATTACTTTATTTAGAATTATACAAAAAAAGCTAAGTCCAACTATATGACTAATTTAATTAGAGTTATACTACAAGCTATGCCGATTCTAGTTATTCGAGTAACTTAATTAGAATTATACTACAAATTATGCTAATTTTAGTTATATGAATGACTTAATTAGAACTGTAATATTAACTATGCTAGTTTATATGACTACTTTAATTAGAATAATACTAAATACATTGCTAATAATAGCTATATGACTAATTTAGTAGGAACTAGACTTGAAAATAGCTAATTTTAGTTATATGACTAAATTAATTAAACATATACTAAAAACTATGCTAATTTAAGTTACATAATTGACTTGATTAGAATCATATTACAAATCTTGTTAATTCCAATACTGTACAGAGAAAGAAGAACTTCAGCATTGCTTTATCCTGTCAGAAAAAAAATGCAACTTGTATGGAATCACTCTGCGGCTCTTTTCAGAATCCATAGCAGTTCTATTGTAGGAATCAGGTGGTTCACCTCCTACTCAGCGCTATCAAAGGATCATATTTGGGAGGTAACACCTATGTCATTTTATGGTGCGCTTGCCTCGAATGTAATAATGCAAAGTATAGGAAGGAAATGTTTGACAGCAGGCATGTTGTTTGGCGGGTAGATCACGTTGTTGGACGATTATGTCAAGCCAGCTTGCTCGCTAGAAGTTACTAGAAAGGTGATGAGGACCTCTTGAGTTACTTTAGAATTGTAAGCGCAGAAAGTATTACTTTGTTTATATTTTTTGCCTTATATTCTAGTTATAGTACAAAATATGTTAATTATATTTATATTAAATCTAACCTTGTTAACTTAATTGGTTGTAATCCTATTATGAATTAAAACTCTAATTGTGTTTTAATCAAGTTACTTGATTATTGACTCAATTAATCAATCTCCAACCTAAGTATGCTATGTATATATATATATATATATATATATATATATATATATAGACATCGTTTACTTAATTTTATAATATTTATCGTAATTATATCAAATTAATAAATAATTTTATTAATTTAATTTCTTATCTTAATCTATACTCTCAAATTATTTGTCCTAATTTAGTAATATTAAAAACTTAATCCTTATTAAAATAATATTAAAACTATAAATAAATTTGATTTGAATTTTATGTGATTGTGGCTTAAATGTAATTATAAATATTTATTACTTTACAAAGATAATAATAATTAGGTTGTTATTATTATAATAAGTAAATTTCCAACAAAATCTTATCGACTTTTTCTTCACCCATTTCAACCTTTTCTTCATCTTTACATACGAAACCCTATTTCAACTCTTCTTCTTTATAATAAAGGCCATAAAGGGCAAAGATTGGATCTTGAAGGTTTGTTCTCCTCCTCGTCGCCGCACACCATTCCTTTTCAACACCATTCTTCCTAAACCCACAAGCGGTGCCACCTTCCCACCCTTCCCCACGCCTACCTACTCTAATCTATAGGATCTGCACGCAAAGAGACCACCTCTTGCATTTTTTTTTTGGTTTCTTTTTTAAATTTCAGTTTTAGACGAGTGCCTTGGCTTTTTTCTTTTTGTTTTCTTCTGCTGTCGTTGATGTGGATAGCGATATTGATAGTAGATTAATAGTGTATTTGGAATTATCTTATTTTAAGATGTTTATCTTATTAAAATGAGTATACATTTTATAAGATTTAAAACATCTTATTATATACATCCTATGAACATTTAAAACAAATCATGCTTTTTTATATTATAAGAAATAAGCAATCAATCCTCATCCTTTTTTAATAACTATAAAAGTATGATTTGTTTTGAGTTTTCTAAGATACATCTGAGAAGATATTTTAACTCTTATAAGATGTATCCTTATTTTAATAGGATAAGCATATTAAAATAAGATAATCCCAAACACACTAGAAGACTAGTTAGTGGTGACGGTTTTTATTTTTTATTTTCTAGATTTCCAGTTTTAGATGAGTACCTTAACTTTTTTTTTCTTTTTTGATTTCTTTGTGGCGTTGTTGATATAGAATGTGGATGGTGATGTTGATGGCGGATTGAGACTTGAGGCCTGTTTGGATTGGCTTTTTTTTTAGGAAAAAATACTTTTTTTTCCTGAAAAAGTTATGTTAAATTTGCAACAACTATTTGATTCGATTTCTAAAAAAGTTGAAACTCTGAAAAAAGTTCAAATACAACTTTGTTTAGAAGTCAAAATTTTCAGCTTCTGAAAAAAAGTTATTTTTTAATAGTTATTAAAAAAAGCGCTTTTGAAAAAAGCCAAACCAAACGAGCCCTTAGTGGTGGTGGCGGTGGTTGACTTATCATGACAAAACCTCATGACTCGTCAAAGAAAAGAATGCATAATCCATTTTAGCTAAGATTTCCTGTTTGAAAGTGACTTATAGTCTAAATAGAGCCTCTTCGGCAAAATTAGCTATTAGGCTAGCTGAAAGCTATTTGGGTTAGGTGATAGTTGTTAGCATATAGTTGTTTAACTAGTTCATTAAACAAAATGTGTTCAATAAAATTAGTTATTAATTTAGCTGATGAAAGTAAAATGACGAAAAGGGCATTGATATAACATTATTATTATTGTTGTTGTCATGATAATTAAAACTTCTATGACTATTATTGGAACAAGATAATTTATTTTGTAATTAGATATGTGTTTTTATAATTAATCCGGTAACGCATCAGAAAAAATCAAGGTCTTCTTCTCCAGTAATGTTCCTACAAAGAGAGAAAGCTTAACATCGGTGTGGAGCCGGCCAAAAGCTCTCTGATACTTAAGTCAGTCTGGCGCTCACAGAGAATATTTGGAATGGACATGCTATTTTAGGTAAAAGTGACTTACTTTTTTTTTTTTTTTTTTTTTTTTTAAAGTGACTTACTTGCTTTCTGTGCAGGTGGTCCATTTATAAAAGATCCTTTAGTAAACGTGTCCTTGTGCTTGCTTAGCCTTGGTCCGGATCGGATCTAGCTCGGGGAGGGCTTAGCCCGATTCCATATCAATAATAATATTCTATTATTAAAATATCATATAATTAATTTTTTGATATATCATTTGTATCAATATCTAAAAAATATTTTTAATAATAAAATAATAATGAACTAATAAATTTATACCTTTTAAATATATTTTGGTGCAGATGGAGTTTGAAATTTATTTTTATGATTGTTTTTATTTCTATTTATGAAAAAAAGGTAAAAATGTAAAATGAGATTGAAGAGATAATACAATTTCCAAAAAACTATAGAGAAAGGATCAAAAAAAAGATGAAAGAATGCACGTTTTTGTGAAATGCTAAATTTTTAGCGTATGTTAAAAGTTAACTGAAAAGTTATTTGAAGTACTATATATTATTTTACCAAATAGTAATAACTTGGAGAGAGAGTGTTTTGACCCAATCAGAATACTAAAAAATTACTTGAATAACTATTTTCTGGTATTGGCAAATAGGGCCTAAATTGATAATTTACTAAAATATACTGTTTGGGAAAGCCTCGAAGATTAAATTGGTTGTCCACGAGACTTATTCAAATGGAAAGAAATTACAATTAGCATTATATTAGTATCCAATAAAAAGCTCCACCACATGTAATTATTAGCCCTTGATAAGTTTTCTTTCATCCCCACTCCCAATCTAACATTATGCTTCTCATAAAATTTGAACCCAAGTTACACTTCTCGAGAGAGGGATGCCAACAACCTTGATTTACTCCATAATCCCACCATTAAATAGGTTTTGAAATAAAAATGAGAAAATAAATTAGTGTAGCCTGGTGGTCATGATGTTATAGGTTCAAATTTGTTATGCCATGAGTTCAAATCCGCGCCATATCAGTATTTCGGCTTAGCCTCTTTCGGGAAATAAAAAAAAAAAAAAAAAACGTGAAATGGAAATAGAAAAATGAGATTAAAAACCAGCCATCATTATGTAATAACTACCAAATTAAAATTTATGAAATTAAGCGAAAGTAAGCACTATTACAGAGTCAACAAGCAAAATATTAAGCACATAATAATAATAATAATTTAAGGAATCATTAAGTCTAAAAAAGCTAAAAATTATAAAATTGTAGAGTCAATTGATTCAAATACTTGAAAGAAACCATAATAATAAGAAAATAATGAACTCAACCTTAAATCTTAGAAAATATTTTAATCATATTTTAAAAGGAAAAAAAAAAGTTACTAACTTGTCAGTTGTTCTCCTAAATGCACTGTGTTATTGGTGACGTATTAGGTGTACAGTATCAAGCAACAATTTCTTTGTAAATTGAACTTTTGATTTGCTTACTTATTATTTTGCAATATGTAGGGTATTTAATTAAGAAGAGAAAATATCATTAATAAGAAACAAATTAATATTATTATCAACCATAAAAATGGGAAGAAACCAAATGACTAATTAAACGAACAAGAAAAAAGCAAATTAAAACAAAAGAACTAAAAAAAAGTAAAAAATAAATAAAAACCCGAGAAATCTTGTTGAACGAACAACGCTAAGAAATAATTTGAAATTAAGGAACTAAAATCATAAAGCATCTCAGGGGAAATGTAGTTTGTTCATTCTGGAGAGCTCAAATTAAATTTTTACGATCCGAAGGGTCATCTTTAAAAAGTGAGTGTTTAATTTACATTTAAAATTAATTAACTGATTTTTGACCTTAAAAGAAAAAAAAATATAATTCTCTTAATCCTCCTTTTGTGTTTTTTAACATAAAGTTTTTAAAAAATTATATTTTTAAGTTAAAGAAAGGAAATACAAGGGGCATAAACTGACTACATCGGGATAATTCTAGGCTAATATATAATTAAATTTCTATAAAGGGCACCTTAAAAACTTATAATATATTGATAGTGGCCACCAAGTTATGATTTTTTGGCCAAAAAAAAAAAATACTAGCCGGTTACTACTCAATATGTAATATCCATTTTCTTTCCTTATTTTATTATAAATTGCACCACAACAAATAAGATTGACTAATTAATCAACTGGGAGCTAATATAAATCAGTTGCAGTCAAATGAAATTAAAACAAAAGCATTTCTAGTTAGTACCTACACTATGCACTATATGTACAATGCTCCTGTATACTGTACTATGCGTGAACAATACACACGTGAATAATACACATATACAATATATAATAGTACATGTGTTTAGAATTTTTATATTATAAGTTCAAATTTTTTATATTAAAGGTTCAAAATTTTTGTATTATAGGTTCAAAACTCATATATTAAACTGTAAATATATTCAAAACTTTTATATTACATGTTCAAAAGTTTAAAAGCAAGTTCACAACATAAAAATTATAATCTCATAAATTTTATACTTTATGTTCAAAACTCCTATATTACATGTTCAAATTCTTATATTATATGTTCAAAACTTTTATATTACAAGTTCAAAAGTTTGAAAGTAAGTTCACAAAAAAAAATTGTAATCTCATAAATTTTAAACTCTATGTTCAAAAGTCTTATATTACATATTTAAAATTCTTATATTATATGTTAAAAACTCTTATATTACAAATTCAAAAGTTTAAAAGCAAGTTCACAAAATAAAAATTATAATCTCATAAATTTTATACTCCATACTCAAAACTTGTATATTACATGCTCATAAATTATACTCTGTGTTCAAAACTTTTATATTAAGCTGTAAACAACTCATAATTTTGAATCCATAGTATAAAAATTTTGAACCTGTAATATAAAAATTTTGAATACATGTATTGTTACATATTATGCGAACATACTGGTTATGCACAGACAATGTACAGTGCTCCATAGAAGCACCATCCATATGGAGCATAGTAAAAATTGTGATCTCCAATTGAAGTCAATTACATGTTTAAAATTCCTATCTTGTGCTTGTCTTATACATATATGCTGTGTTTGGAATAAGCTTATTATATGATACTTATTTTATTGACGTAAAAGAGATAATATTGATTGTATTATTTTTTTATCTTATACGATATAAGATATCTTATCACAAGTATCTTATGATAACTCAAAACAAATTATATTTTTATCTTATAAAATATCAGTAATCCAATATTTTCTTATTTTTTATTTTATAAATAAGATATATCTTTTGAAAAACATTTTATGAGGAGTTAAAATAAATTATGCTTTTTTATAATTAAAAAAATTATAATAAGCTTATAACAAACAATGCATTAGTCTAATCATATTGTCTACATGAGCCAATATGTTAGTACAAGTGCCGTTCATTTTCCTAGAATGACTCACGTACATGGTATAATTATATTTTAAAAACATTTTGGATTCTTTTAGATTTAGTTTTTTAAAGTATTTCATTATATAACTCATAATAGAGTATTTTTTTAAAGAAATTCAAAATTTTGATTTTTAAAAAATAAATTCAAATATTTATTCAAAAAATTATTTTTTTCAAAGCATCTTTTATTAAAGTTATACTATTATTTTAACTCTGGACCCTTTATGTGATGATCAATATACTATAATATATTATGTACAAGCTAAGAGAGTTTTCCGCTGGTCACCCAAAATAAAGAGTAGTGAAGTTTATGTTGTTATCCATGCACTTTCATTATATATTCTAGTTTCAGGAATTACCCTACCAAGCAGCTGGCTGAAAAGGAAAATGTTGCTCAATTATTAAAAGAGAAAGAATAAATGAAGCTATAGATAAATTAGTAAAACAAAGCTAATACCAAAATGTATAATTCTCTTTGAAAAACCATTTTAAGGTGCCATTTCCCTCCCGTAGAAAAATAAGAATATTATTTATTAGGTGCATCAGCTCATTCACATCAATATTGGCAATTAAGGTATCAGAATTAATATAAACATTTCCCCAAAACCAAAGAAAAAAGAAGAAGAAGACTATTAATGTGTTTGGAATGATCTTATTTTAAGAATCTTATCTTATTGAAATTTAGAGATATCTTATTATATGTACTATGCATTCTATAATTATGAAAAATAAGATAGAAATGATTGCTTATTTCTTATAAGATAAAAAGTATGGTTTTGTTTTGAATTTTCACAAGATGCATGAAAAGATTTCTTAAATCTTATAAGATGTACATTCATTTCAATAGGATAAATATCTTAAAATAAGATTATAACAGACAGAACACATATCTTAAGTTCATATGAATCAGTGACAACCGTAAGAGAAATTAGAGCAGATAGAATCCAACATAACAGTTCAACCAAAAAGCAGATTTACAGGATCAAAATCATATTGCATTGGAAAAACCAAGAGCAGATTTGCATGTATACTAGTAGTCTTTCGCAATAACCAAATCAAAAATTACTCAATTCAATATATTGTTTAGGATTCAAAAGGGGACATGCAGCTCAGTAATTTTGAGCTTATTATTATTCTGAAAACAAAACATATTTCCCAGGAAATAACATGCATGCATGCATGCATGATTAGAGTCTGAAAGCATGTATATAGCATGCATATATCAAGATGACAACAACTGAATCACTAATGAATGAATTAACACACAGCAAACGTACTATTGGTGTAGAGTATAATATCATCATCATCATCATCATCATCATTCTTTATCAATCGGACATTGTTTTTGCCTTGGCATAAAGTACAACCCTCTTGAAGTGGTTGATATCCTTGCTGTTCCTGCTAAATCTGTCTGCATAAGCTCATCAACTGTAGGACGCTTCCTTGGTTTTTTAGCCAAGCACATAGCCACCATCTTCTCAAAATCCTTGGAGAACACTCGTTGCCCTCTCTCATCATATCTTCTTCTTTCTTTTTCTTGATATTCCTCAAAGCTTATTTCACTTTCGTCTGCAAGTACATTTTCACCGTCTTGCCCTTGCTTATCGTCATCCCTGCATTATCAGTAATCTCCTTCAACTTCTCAAAGCTTGGCAGTTTCTGCTTCTTGGTGATCTTCTTGATGATGGCTTTCAAATCTTGACGGTCGGCAACAGGAAGACACCCATATGCGAACTCCAGCGCAGTTATCCCCACAAGCCATATATCAGCCCGTCGACCGCCGGAATAACCTTCCCTCCAGTAAACCTCTGGCACGGCGGCCCACTTGGTGATTTTCTTTAAATCCAAAGCCGAAGTTGAAGACCCTTTAGGGCCATGATGTCGATTAATCTCGTCCGGGTCATGCTCATACATTGATACTTCAAAAGCCAGCTTTATTGAACAAGTTCTACCTCCTCCAGGGCCATTAATAACAAAGATGTTTCCAGCTAAGAAATGTTTGTGCGTGCGCTCTTGATTATGAAGGAAAGAAAGACCAAGAAGGGCCTCTTTTAAGGCAACCCCAATGCAATCTTCAGGCAAGCCATTGTTGAACCTTGTGGAGATAATGTGCCTCAGAGAACCCTCATCCATGTACTGCGTTGCAACACAAAACAAGGGACCCCGAATGAAACAAGTGTGGATACCAACCACATTGTTGTGCTCTCCAGGCCTGTAATTTCTTGTAACCATATCATTCAGCCTCCTGTGCGTGGGATATATATTAATACTGTGTTCAACTTGGATGGGGATGAATTTCAAAGCCACAAACTTTGATAGAGGTACTGCAGAGGCGGAGATGATGATGGTGGCCTTGCCGGAACGCGCTCCGCTATGAAAACACTTCCACCATCATCAGGAAATGTTGAATTGCACAGTTTCTTGATCAGAATGTATCTGTCTGATGTTCCACGGTCGCGGATGATTGTGCCTGCACCAACATTTCCGGACATTATCACTATTGAATTATTGATGATGCGTCTTCTCTCTGATGACATGATCTTCTCTTGATGTTTCAATGGCTTGATTAATTTTTTCATGATGATTTCTTGGATATATATATTCTATTCAGAGTTGAAGGTGTGTTGATCTCCTTTTTCTTGAAGAGAGGTTAATGAGTGAAACGGTTTGATGGAAGTTTATGTAGTTTAAAAATTTTCAGCTGAACCATTTTGATTAGTTGTTGAGAAAAGGCGGCACAAGTTTTTTCCATTTTCTTTTCAAAAGAAGGACATGAAGTGAAACTATCATAAATAATGAGACAAATTATTTATCACAAATTTTGTGTGCTTCAAAATATGAAACCAAAATTTTGAGATGGCCCGTAATAATATAATGTAAGTGGGATGACGTTGTATTTTCCAGATATTTGATCTAGTAAATATATATCAATAATTAGAGAGGAATAAATTTTTTGTGTTTCAAGTTGAAAAAAAGATCGAGTTCGTTCCCACATTTACATTTCAATATTTAAAGTTGCTCTCTTTAGTTGAAACTTGAATATCTTAGATTATCTTGTGCATGAATGAAGACTAGAGTTGTAAATGAAAATAGCATCCAGTGGAAACAATTAAAGCTTTTGCGAATTCATCATTTTTAAACAATAAAAAGTCAATTTTAAATTTATTTGAAGCAAATGGAGTACTATTGTGGGGTAATGAAGTCAATAGATATTAAAGTACTCACCTTCTTGAGATTTAATTTAAACATAAATTATTACTCTTAGATGGTGTTGCGTGCTGAGTGAATATAAAATGGAAAACTAATATAAAAGAGAAGGAAGTGGAAGGAGAACACTCCACTTTTATCAACTGAATCAACACTTCTATTACTTTCACACTATTACAATATTTGTTTGCTTGTTTTTGCTTGATACAAATGACTAGTAGTAGCTCCTGTTTATAATACAAATGGAAGACTCTAGGTTAAAGACTCATTCATGTTGTAACAATAACTCCTTAACGTTTTACCTTTTATCTCCCCACTAACTCCCTAACCTTTCACCTTTCATCTCCTCACTATTACTCACATCATAAACTCCTATCTTTTCATTTTCTTGCATTAGAAACTCCCACATTATTGTCTAGATTTAATGAATCAAGATTATTTCGCAACACCCCTCTAAGCTTGATCCTCGCATTCCAAGCAAACTCCTTAGTTTTCAAAGACTTCTTTTGCATATCTTTCTTGTGAATTGAAAATTTCATCATCTCTCTGTTTTACCTCGATGCCAAGATAATATGACAATAGTCCAATCTCAATTATTTCAAACTCTTGGCCATAGCCACCTTGAACTTATCAAACATCATCATGTTGTTGCCTATAAAGATTAAGTCATCAATATATAGGCAAACTATGAAGATATCACCTTCTTTGTTCATTTTGACATAGAGTGCATGTTTATGGGGGCACTTGTTGAATCCGTTTTCTTGAATGTATTTCTTAATGCGACTACTTCGCCCTTCTGCTAGTTTTAACCAATACATGGCCTTCTTCAATCTCAAAATTTTGTTCTCATTTCCTCAAACGAAGTACCCTTCAGGTTGTTTATTGTACACCTCTTCTTCAAGAAATCCATTAAGGAATGCAAACTTTACGTCCATTTGGTGGATTTCCAATTCTTTTGTGTTGCTATTGAGATCAAGAGACATATGGTCTCCAAAGGGGCAACTGGGGCAAAGAATTCATCACAGTCAATTCCAGTCATTTGCTTGTATCCCTTGATAATAAGCCTTGCTTTGCATCTTTCTACCTCTCCTTTGGAATTTCTTTTGATTTTGTAAACCCATTTCACTCCTATGGATTTTTGTCCTTGTGGAAGAGTAGCTAACTTACAAGTGTCATTCTTCTTTATGGCATCTATCTCTTCATCCATGGCCTTCATCCACTTTTCACTTCTTGATGCCTTTTCAGAATTCATTGGCTCCATATCTACAAAGATACAAAACATGGTTTGATTTGGCTCAACTTAGTATAGATTTCTTCCAAGGATCTCTTTCCTCATGGCCTTGTTTGATTTGGATCATCTTAATGCCAATCTTAATAGAGATAGTGTTATTGAAAACTATGATGTCAGTAGAACAGATGGAGTCACAGGTTCCATCAACTCTTCTTCAACTTTTTCTTTAGTCATTTCGATTGGATAGAAAGTGAATTCTTCCTTCTCGTGAGAACTCCAGTCTCACAAACTCTTCTCGTCAAAGGCCACATCTTGACTATTTCTAAGTTTCTTCCTGATAGGATCATGCGACTTGTATCCTTTCAAGGACTGGTCATACCTGATCAAGATATATTTCTCACTTCTATCATCAAGCTTTTTCCTCTTATGGTCTGGGACATGTGCATATGCAATGCTTCCAAACACCTTCAAATATGATAAAATTGGTTATATCCACACCAAGCTTCTTGTGGTATTTGATTCCAAACACTCCTTATTGAGCATCTGTTTGACAGATAAATAGCATATTGGACAACTTCAGCCTAGAATTCCTTTGGCAAATTCCTACTCTTCAGCATGCATCGAGCCATGTTTAGTATTGATTGATTCTTTCTTTTTGCAACCTCATTCTATTGAGGTTAGTATGGAATGGTAAGAGGGTGATGGATACCATTCTCATCAAAAAATGCTTGAATTCCTTTGATGTGAATTCTCCACTTCGATTGGATCTCATCGACTTGGTTTGGTAGCCAATCTCCTTCTTGATGAGGGCTTTGAATGTTTTGAATGTTGGGAACATCTCTGATTTCTTCTTAAGGAAATACATCCATGTTTTTCAACTACAATCATCAATGAATGACAAGACATACCTATTCTTCCCAAGTGATGCTGGCTTGATAAGGCCACATACATCAGTACAAATCAACTCAAGTGGCTTCTTTGCTCTTGACTTTGACTTATTCAGGAAATTATGTCAATGTTGTTTTCCAACATGACAACCTTCACAAGGTTGGTCAGGTTGGCTTATTGATGGAAGTCTTTTCACCATGTAATTTGTTGATAACAACTTCAATTCTCCAAAATTAAGGTGTCAAGAGTCTCAAATGCCATAACCAAGATTGGTCATCGTAACATGTCTTCAGACACTTGGCCACATCATGATGTATATTCATCAAGAACATCTTGTTACTTGTCATTGAAACATGAACTATCAAGCTTCCTTTGTCGTCTCTTAGATAATGGCTTTTGTCTTTTATATGGATATCATAGCCTTTATATAACTATTAGCCTAAGCTTAAAATACTTGTTTTCATTTTAGGAACATAGTAAACATTGGAAATAAATTGATGACTCTATTCTTTGATCGAATAAAAAATTTTGCATTTACCTTTTACCAAAATCTTTGACATGTCTCCAAAAGTGATATTTTCAATCATTGAATCATCCATCTTGACGAACATATGCTTGTGGCCGCATATGTGATTGCTGGCACCTATGTCAAGATACCATAAATCTTTCTTTTTGTCCTTTACCCCTTCGTGTCCCAAATGGAAAGTACCATCACCATCTTTCTTTTCTTTTGCATAGTAGACTTGTTGGAAATTTTCTCTTTAAAGCGGATTACCGTTAATTATTTTTGGTTTTATAAAATAGGCTGAATATCAGGTTCACAAGTTGGGCTTTATGATCATATTGGTTTTAACCCAGCTCATAAATCCATACGGTTCTTTTGTGCATAGGCCAATATATTCTAATAAATTCTTTTATGCGTATGATTGTCAAAATTTATTATAAATAGGGCTAGGTCCCCTCTCCTACTCTTAACCTAACAGTTGTTCCCATAAACATATGTTAATATTCAGTAAAGCAGGAAGAGGAAGATCTAAGCCTAGACTGGGTAACGGTTATTTCTTCAACAACAATTCTTTAACAATAATGGCTCAAACAGGTATGTGTTTCCGCTATCAATTATGTCTTTGAATTTTTTAATGTAAATTCATGTATACGATCCTATATTGCATTTACATGTGGTATCAGAGCCACTTATACATGGATTTACATGTGTTTATTTAAGTAAAAAAAATGAAAATACTTGTTTGAGCATTGAGATTATGAGAGTTCTTGATTTATTTTGTGATTACTAAATTATTGTTTCATAAAATTGATTTAGGGCTTTTATAAAACTCTCTTTGCTCATTCTATTTATATACGATATTTTGTGATATATGTCCTAAATCGATATATGTTCTAAATCTTGTTCTTCTCACGACTCATTTAAATCAAGCAATTTAAATGCTATATTTATTGACATCAATCTTGCGGACATCAATTTCTGGAGCTACTGAATTGATCTGAAACTAGATTTTTTTGAGGACTTTATGAATTTGCGATTGACAATATTATTTTGCGAAAAGGATAGTCACGTTCATTTTATCTTTGTTGGTTCATCTTGCATTGGTAATCTGGTGTCACGCAATATGAAAAGTTTTTTTTTTAATTATTTTTTCCTCTTTTGCCGTATATTTATCATGTAATAAAAAAAAGGGAAAAAAATATATGGTAGATCTAGAGGGTTCGGTCAGAAAAGCTTTAGTCCTAGATATGGATTTCGTTGATCATTAATAATTATTAACAAAATTAAGAGATAAAAGGCATGAGGCAAAATAGGTTTGATCTCTAGAGTTGTAATTAGTTAAGGACTTTAACGCTTAGTCCTTTACCACCGAACCCAATGGGAGTTCTATTTGCTTTTGGTTTGCCATATAGTTAGGCAGAATCATGATAACATATTTAAATAAAATATAACCAAAAAAATTCTTTTCGGAAAGATGTGATAAGAATAATGCAAATAATTATTATGTTGATATTTGGTTTGTTGGTTTTTTAATGACTAAACATGCGGTTACAGTAAAGGTCATGTAATCATGTACTCATCTAGTAACCCTTAATGAGTTATTAAATTTTGGAGATAGATTTGGTGGACACATCTTGATTAGGCAATGAATTAATTTTTAAATGAATTCACACCATTTTGTTTACGGTCATGGAGTTTTTTTTTTCCCTTTTAATAATTATGATATTGACTTACTATTTAATAATTATGGTCTTAAATTGTTGTCATGAAATTAAATTAAATTTTTTATATTTCTTTCTATGACAATTTCTATTTATGATTTATAAATTAAGATTTGATCTTCAAGTTTAATTTTATTGGTCTTTTACGTTTAACAAAACTATTTATTTTCTTTGTTCAATTTGAAATTTTATGTATCTCATATTGCTAGATTATTCATTTATGCTCATGAAATTTGTTGAAGGATGCAATTTTAAATTGATCACTGAGACACGTCATATTGAATTGTTTCCTATTGTATGGTCAATAGCATTTTGTGGTTAAAGTTAAACATTAATTTTTCCCAATGATAGTCAAATTCACCAAAGTAATTTGTTCAATTAAATTTATGGCTTTTCTCGTTTTGTTTGGGAAACTATCATGATAAAGTGCACAATATTCTCCCCAAAGGAGATCATTAAATGGCTTTCGCCTAGTAGTATAAACATAAAGTATAGACCAAGATTATAATGTTGTTACGGGGTTCAATTGCCCAAAAGGTGGTTGACTTTTCTTTCAATGGGGTGATCTTATATGTATTACTTTATGTTAAAAGAATGCTTATTTACATGTTGAATTATTTGCCCAAAGGCATATATGACAATGGTGTGCTTGGACTCTCTTGTTTATAATGCTTATTCTTGTAATATAGCATGTATGCATAATGTTTATTGATATTGCATTCTTTTCCTGGATTATTTCCTTTGCTTTGAACAATTATTACGTGGATGTCTTGAATGGATAAAAACATTATGAAATAAAAGCAGTTATTAGGTTTTATCTAAGTATACTCAATACTAACTTGACATTACATTTGATGCACATGCCGCTTTGGTTGATAAAAATAGGGACAAAGAAAGGGGAATATAATAGGCAATAGGAGATGTCTAACTGTCATGCTTAATAACTATGAAGAAACCATAACTGAATATTTAGTGAATGGCTTGTCTTGAACTAAGAATGTGAAAGAACTCTTAATAGCTATAGAAGAGAAATAACAAGGAATCTTGGAATATCGATGACCAAAAATTACCTATTATGTTACTGAGAAAACAAAATTAAAAGTAAAAACCCAAAGGTTGTATAGTTTGTTTCCAATCTTATACCCTATTCTTATAACGTTGTACTTCGAATTCTAAGGGTCATGTTCCTAAGAGAGATCATAGTTTTAAAAAGGGTGGTAAAGGTCAGATTTAGATCGTAGATTAAAATCACAATGTAAGAGGTCTCAAATTTGCTATCACTAAGTTTGATAAGAACTCTTACTTTTGTAAGAAAAGGTTATAAGAGCTTATTGCACGAGTTCAATTTTGGTTAAAGAAAGAGAAAATAGATAAAGGGCAAATGGATTAGAGTCTTACGTTGGGACTATTAGTATGTATTTAAAGATTAGTTTTGAACTTATTTTATAAAATGTTTTCTAAATGTCATGTTTTAGATAGAATTTGATTTTTATTTCTTTTTTCAATGGGTTCATCCCAACATTCTCAAGAATAGCTCCCATGTTGATGACAATAATAACACTTGATATCTCTCTTATTCTGTCGTTGGTTATAGACTCCTCTTCCTCGACCTCGTCCTCTTGATTGCCAAAATTTTGCATTCGAATCATTGTTGTTTTGATTTTGTCTACCTTGGCCTTTACCATGACCTCGACCGTGACCTAGTCCACGACCTCTACCATGACCACCTTGATTGTTTTTGTCGTATTTCTTCACGTCAGTATTCAATTTTGCCCGAGATCTCATTGACGGTCATTGTTTCAATATCATTGGACTCCTTAATAGCAATAACAACGTGGTCGAACTTTGAATCAAGAGATCAAAGGATTTTCTCGACCACACGACTTTCTTCCATTTTTTATCTACTTCTCAAAAGTTGATTAACAGTTGAGAGAACTCTTGAAATATAGTCAAAGATTAATTCTGAGTCTTTCATTTGCAAAGACACAAACTCACCTCGAAGAGTTTAGAGCCATGCCTTTTCACCTTGTCAATGCCTTTAAAAGCATTCTCCAAAGTATCCCATGCGATGGTAGCTTTTGATATCATCCTAGCATCTTTTGCAACCTTTTTGATAACTTGGTTAACACTGGCCAAAGTTTTTGGTTTTGCATATTTTTCTTCTACAGCATCCCAAACATCTTGGCCACCAAGAAATATTTTGGATAAAATGCACCAAAAACCCCTATGGTCTACTATAAGTGCAGAACAACCCCTTATGGTGTGAAAAGTCTTACAATAAGCCTTACGGTGAGTAAAAGTTCCACACACACCCCTTACCATTTATAATGCCTTAACGGTGTTAAATTTTATAATAAAAAGATGTTAATAGCCTTACTATGTGAAATATATATAGCTATATAAATGCACAAATTTTAAGGGATGAAATTTTAAAAGCTTTGATACATACACGTAAGTGAAGTTGCGAATTAAAATGAAGTAAATGCAACCAATTAGATAAAATTAAAACCCAAATAGCAACCATGGTAAAATAATTGGACAAAGAAAAAAATTTGATAAGATGAAGTAATACAAG
Organism: Cordia subcordata; assembly: GCA_028554755.1. Classification (NCBI taxonomy): domain Eukaryota; kingdom Viridiplantae; phylum Streptophyta; class Magnoliopsida; order Boraginales; family Cordiaceae; genus Cordia; species Cordia subcordata. The sequence continues at coordinate 5,625,711 of JAPTOF010000025.1, read as the reverse complement.
CTTTGAAGAATTTAAGAAACCCGTATGCAATTGTTGAAAAAGATCACAACTTTAGTGTAGAAAGCAAGAGTTCATTGAATTTCTAGAATAAAGTAAATCTTTGATCTCGTTCTAACAAATTTATTTCTCATATATATATATATATGTATATATATATATATGTATGTATATATATATATGTATATATATGGGCTAAGGAGGAGGAGGTGGTAGTGGGGGAGGCTTTTCTTGCATGCAAATTCAAGAAGCAACAACCAACAACCTCACTTTGGCTTATAGGAGAACTGAGAAGAGCTGCGTTGTTTTATTCAGTAAAAAGATATTACTTTTGTCAAAAACTTAATGGAATTAGTAGGGTAATAATGTCTTTTTTGCTATAAATTTTAGCACCTTCAGGTCAATATAGATAGTAGAGGGTACGTGTGGAACTTTTACTCATCTCAGGGGCTTATTGTGGGACTTTTGATATCATAAGAGAATGTTGTGCACTTTTTATGAACCACAAAAGGGTTTAGTACATTTTTTCCAAATATTTTCATAAGGATGTTTCACTATTCATAATTGTCCTTTATGAGTTTTAGGATAGGAAAAGCTCCACTTGTGTTCATCATCGCCATTTAAAAACGGCTCTCTTACCACCCTGTTGCGTGGTGGGTGAATATAAAATGGGAAACTAATATGGAAGAGAAGGAAGTAGATAGAAGAACACTCTACTTTTCTTGACTCAATCAACATTTCTATTACTTTCACACTATTATAATATTTGTGTGCTCGTTTTTGCATGATACAAATGACTAAAAGTTTCTCTTGTTTATACTAACAAAAGGAAGATTCTAGATTAAGACTCATTCATGTAATAACAATAACTCTCCTTACTAACTCCCTAGCCTTTCACCTTTCATTTTCTCATAATTACTAACACCATAAACTCCTATCTTTTCATTTTCTTACATTAGAAACTCTCACATTATTGTCTAGATTCAATGAATCAAGATTATCTCTCAACAGATAGAGTAGTTTTGATCACTTCAACTCTATCTAATTCCTTGGATCTTTATTGACATTTATACTATATACCTATGTGAAGAAAGAAAAGATAGACATATGGAGGAATATAGACTCCACTTGTTCTAAATACTTTATATCTTGAGTGAATAGAAGTGGTTATATATAGTGTAGAAGATATCAACCCACCAAGAAGAAAAGATCTAGTTTCCTAGATATAAATCTATAAAAAGAACAAAATCAATCAGCTAAAGGTAACCTCATGAATCAAGTAATCACCAATTATTCTATGTGATTATGTGAATCAATTAATCAACTAATTATTCTATTTACAATGAAAGGAAATAAAATCAATCTTGCTTGATTTAGGCTTTAGTCAAGTTATTGAAGTTACTTCTCCCAAGAGCCTTTATGAGGATATCAGCTGTTTGAGACACTATTAGGATGTAATTGACATTGAAAATTCCAGCTTTAATTTTCTATTTGATGAAATGTCAATCAATCTCCATATGTTTGATCAACAAGATTCTTGGCAATGCTAATAGCAGCCTAATTATCACAGTACAAGCTTATAGGAAGTTTGAATCGAATTTGCAATTCTTCAAGTAATATTTTTAGCCAAATTCCTTCGTAGATGCCGTGAGCCATGGCTCGAAATTCTGCCTTAATTCTGCTTCGAGCTACCCCAGACTATTTCTTGCTACGTCAAGTTACTAAATTTCCCCATACATATGAACAATACCCCGATGCATCTGAAAAAACTTCAATGTTCTTTTTATGAGTTTTTGAAAATAATAATCCCTTACCATGAGTCATTTTTAGATATCTCAAAATCCTGTAAGTAATAGTCATATGTTATTCAGTTGGCTGGTTTATGGATTAGCTAACAACACTGACAGAGAATGCAATATCAAGCCTTATATGGAAAGATAAATTAATTTCCCCACAAGATGTTGATATCTTTCCTTAGCATTGCCAATCATCCTCCTCGAATCCAAATCTTGAAATTTGCAATGAGTAGAGAAAAAATTAGTAACACACCTCTTCTCCTTTGTGAGTTTAATAATTGACAATAAATTACAATTGAGATTTGGAACCAAGAGAATGGAATCAATAGTCAAATGTTTGGACACCACAATTGAACCTGTACTAGCAACTTTTGAAAGTGAGTCATCTGGTATATGAACTGTTAAGTTCTATAAACATGGATTATATGATCTAAAAATTGTTGCATCTCTCGTCAGATGATCAGAAGCACCAAAGTCTACAATCCATGGTTTAGCTTGTTTCTTTTCCACAGTGAAGGCACTTAGAGAATTACCTTTTTGTGCCATGTTACTAGAACAAATAATATGGCTAGAAAAGGTGCTAGATTGAGTTTGCACAGCCATTAAAGTAGACAACACCTTTTGAAGCGTCTCCATTTTCTCTTTGTTAAATGGACTTGTCTCAAGTCACAATAGAGGTTTCTCGGTGGTCATATGGTTTCCGCAACCTTCTCTTTCAAAAGCAGGCTTCCAATCGGTTGGCTTTTCATTAATCTTCCAATAGGTTTCTTTTAAGTGTCCTGGTTTCCTGCTATGATCATACCATGACTTACCATTTTCGTTCTTTTGATGATTGTCTCGCATAAAAAGTTGAGTTCATGAGCCTTTTTCAACTCTCTCTACAGCAAACTTCAAAAAATGCCTCTATGAGGCTAGGAAGAGGTTTGTTCCTATGAGTCTTCCTTTGATTTTATCTAAATTTTTGTTTAAGCCTAACAAAAATTTATAGACTCGTTTTCCTTTGACAATTTCTTCTATAATAATCCATCAGTAATACAAGATTAGTTATAAACCTCAAATCTATCAAATTGACGCCATAGATGAGTCAGAATATTGAAATATTCATTTATCATTTTGTCATCTTGACACAAGTCATAAAGGATGCCTTTGATTTGAACAATCTTTGATGTGTTTTCTTTATCAGAGAACTTTTCTTTAGCCATATCCCAAATCTCCTTAGCAGTATCGAATGCCAAAAAATTTCACCAATGTTAGTGGTCATTGAATTGATAAGCCATGACATGACCATGTTTTTCTGCTATCCACTTCCTGTAAGTAGCATCAGTTTCCTCGGGCGCTTTTGATAGCCCAGTGACATTGTCTTCTTTCTCTTTTCCTCAAATGAACATAAGGATGGATTGAGACCATTGCAAATAGTTTTCACCTTTCAGTTTACGGGCAATGATTGGCAAGTTATGGGTTTTCATTTGGTGACAGATTGAAGATGATGATGAAAGAGAAATCTCCAAAGAAGATTGAGAGGATATGTTGGTGTTCATACTAAATGATGAGCCATATTTTGGCATGATTCAGAGTTGCGAGTGGATAAAAAATTTGAGTGGGAAAAACTTGAAAAAAGTAATTAGGTAGGATTAAATTTGCTCTAATACCATGAAGAAAAAGAAGATAGACATATGGAGGAATATAAACTTCAATTGTTCTGAAAACTTCATGCCTCTAGAGAATAAGAGTGGCTGTATATTTAGTGTACAAGATATCAACCTACCATAAAGAAAAGATCAAGTTTCCTAAATACAAATCTATAAAAAGGAAAACAAAATCAATCAACTAAAGGTAATCACATGAATTAAGTAATCACCAATTATTCTACGTGATTACGTGAATCAATTAATTAGCCAATTATTCTATTTACAATGAAAGGAAATAAAATCAACCTTGCTTGATTTAGGCTTGATTTTTGACATTACATTTACATATTATCTACAATCAATTTTTGACTAAACAAGACTAAACGTATTGAACAAGTTGGAAAATAAAAACTTTGGATACATATAAGGGCCACAAAAAATGAGAATATTCGAATAGAAAAGAAAATTCATCATTTCCATTTCTTTTGATAAAAATTATTTTATCTTCAAGATAGCTATTATCTCTTTCTTGTAAGTTCTCCTAGTGCAAGTTAGAAAGCTAACCTATACCAAACCATCTTAGCCTCTCAAACCTTATCCTTTCCACCACTCTCTCCAACCACTATCTCTCTTTCCTTAACCTATTTTCTCAACCCTTTCACCCCTAGGTATACCTCTATTTGGTATGGCTAAAAGAAAAACCAAAGCCATTCCCTTCTTCTTCAAGTCTTACCACTAAGGAGTTCTTTTGGGGCCTTGAAGACTTCCTTTTGAAGGCTCCTACTGAGGATTATATAATTTGGTTTAGTCAATGACCTTTAAGGCTCCACAAGCTAATGGACCTTCTTTTGATGTTTAGAGATGTCGGCAGCACAACCAGAACCAAGTGCCATCTAGGCATAACAACATTCAGGAGTTCTTATTGCTAGCTTTAATGAGCCACATTGCCTTTAAGAAGAAGGCTGTTGATCTAGGTGATAGTGGTGATAAAATTGAGGAAGAAAAAACCCAAAGCCTGGGTGAACCTTTTTGAAAGTAATAATAGCAAAAACCAAAGACTATAGTACTTCTAACAACTGGTGGTCAACGGGAAGGTTATGGTCAAATCCCCATCTAGAGTTGCGGTAAAAGGACCTTTTGAAAGAACACTTTGGTAAGTCAATTTCTTAATCAACTTCTTACTTTCACCTACATAAGTAACATGGTCAACTTTCATTGTAAATAGTATAACAAGTGGTTGTTAGATCAATGAACAAGGTTCTTATTCAGGTTTGACTTCCCAAGATTGTGATTTTGTTCTATAGCAATAATAGGCACAAGCTTTCATTAACAATCCTAGGATAACCACTCCAAGGCTAGAAACATGTGAAGCTAGACTTCCTTTTCCTATGATTAAGTTCAACTTGACATTTATGCATTTAAAATGTATTTTATCTTATATATCAAAATAGAATATTGTGTTTTTATCTCTTACGACAACTTCTATTGCAACATAAGACTTGTTGACCGTTAGAATATTATTCCCTCCTTTCATTATTCATCCAAAGTCATAAATCCTTATGTTATCATGTTGTCAAAAGAGAGTTTGTATTAATCAAACAAGTACAGCAAATTTTTCTTCACCTATATCTCGAGTATTGACATAACAAAAGAACAAAAGTAATTATTTAAGATTTTCTACTTAAGTAGTAAATGCTCTTACCTCATCAATTACAATGTTATCATATTTAAAACCCTTAAAAACATAACCATTGCTACCAATGTATTGTAGAGCTAATGCTATTTGCTTTAATATTATCAATGTCCTCCCTTAGGTCAACTCTTGGTGGCAGCAAATGAATTCGTCCAAATAGAAGTGAGAAAGTAGAATGTATTAAACATGTTGACATATATAACATATTTTAAAAAATATTAGCACATCATACCTATAACTTGAGAAATGATCAGATTACCTCGTATTTGTTTGTTAAGTGAGATTGGCATCAACTCTAGAACCAAGCAGTATGAATCATTATCAATTTCTTTGTATCCTAATAGTTTGACAATGTTTGAGCTTTTGAGTTTTTATAAGGCCCTTACCTCGTACTATTAAATGATCGAAAAAGTTGAGAAGAAAAAATTAGTTAGTCGTTAGCAAATCATCATAAAATAACTTATAAGTAAATGTTCTTACGTTTCAATAGGTTTTGTAAGCTTTACCATATATCTTCACGGCTATTTCTTACGCCTCTAGTGTTCCTTTATAAACAGACGCTATAAGAGCCATGACCAATGAACTCCGTGTAGTTTGCTATATCCTTTAGTTGTTCACTGTTAAATAACTTTTCCTTTTAACATAGACATCAGTTTGAAGCAAATCTCAAAAAGGGGGAAAAAAGTTAGAATTGAGAAAAAATTAGAATTGCATAACTACCGGATTTGTATCAAACCTCTCTGTAAAAGCTTGAACCTTTAGAGCTTTATTCTTTGGAGCTTTTCCTATCACCAAAGACAATTTTCTTTGACATGTGTAAGGGCAAGGTAGAATAATAAGCTTGTATTGATAAGCTGGAAAGGAGATTACAACTGAAAGAAGACAAATTACAAGAAAATTTTTTTCATAGCACAAAAACCATAGACCATTTTAAATGCACAAATGTTAAGATTGTAATGTTGTTAACTAGTTCTTGAAAAAAAAATAGAAGAATTTAGTTATGGCATTAGACGCATGTCTCTATGATGCTTAATTAAAGTGGACTGGAGGCGTATGATTCCTTTGATTGGAAGTTCATCCTGATCACCTTAAAGGCTTTCAATTTTTCCAAGTTCTTATTACTTGGATAAGGAATTGTATCCGCACTCCTACATATTCAATGCAATTAATCGTGGCTTATTTGGTTTCTTCAAGGGGCTAGAGAACTTTGTTAGGAAGATCCATTTTTCTCCATATCCTTTTGTTCTTGCTTAGATCTTGTCAAGCTAAAATAGAAGCATTGACAAGATCTTGTAAGAAAGATCAATAAGCTTTTTCTATCATCCATCTATGTTTGGATGAAGCAATGTTTGAGAACACCTCATGTGCCACTACTGGGAAGGAAGCACGGGAGATTCTCCAAAAATCCCAAAGGGGAGTGGAAATGTGAAGCAGGTTCGTCTTCAAACTTTAAAAGGTGTGTTCAAATCTCTTCATATGAATGACACTGAATCTATATCATATTATCTTTCAGGAGTTTTGGTAGTGTCCAGCCAATCAAAAAGATATGGAGAAGATTTAAAAGATGTTCGTGTAGTAAAAAAAATCCTTCATTCTTTGCATCCAAAATATGAATATATTGTTGTAACCATTGAAGAATCGAAGGATTTAGATACTTTGTCCATTGATGAACTCATGGGTTCATTACTAGCTCATGAAGAAAGACATAAAAAGAAGGATAAGAAGGTCTTAGAAAAGGTTCTTCAAAACAATCTTACTTTAAAGAAAGAAGAAAATTCCAGTAATTACGGAGGTCAAAGAGGAAGAGGACATGGACAAGGATGTGGACGAAGAGGGCAAGAATGTGGCAGAAGGAGAGGATTTAATCAATCCAATCAAGAAGAGAACAATACACAAGGACTTGGGCGTGGAAGAGGCAACAATTCAAGAAAGTATGATAAATCGTCAATTCAATGTTATAATTGTCAGAACTTGGGCATTATTCTTATGAATGCAAAAAAAAAAAAATCCAAAGGTTATGGTTGGGAAAACAAATTATGTGGAGAAACAAGGAGAAGAAGAGATAACCTTGTTAATGGGCCATCAAGGTGATCCTAATAGAGATGGGACTTTATGGTATCTTGATATAGCAGCTAGTAGTTACATGAGTGGAAAAAGGAGTATGTTTATAAAGCTCGATGAAACTATCAAGGGCAATGTAAATTTTGGAGATGGCTCTATGATTTCTATGGAAGGCAAAGGTAAGATTCTAATCCATTTGAAAAATAAAAAGCATCATCTTATTTATGAACTATGTTATGTGCCAAAATTAAAAAGTAATATTTTGAGTCTAGACCAACTTCTAGAGAAAAATTACGTAATTTTATTGGAAGATAAACATTGTGTAATAAAGGATGAAAATAATGTTTTGATAACAAAAGTGCCAAAGACAAGAAATAGATTGTATGTACTAAATATTCAAAATAATACAGCAAAATATTTTAAAGCTTGTGCAAAAGAAACTTCTTGGCTCTGACACTTGAAATTTGGGAACATAAATTTTGACAATCTGTCTTTGATGTCAAAAAATAATATGGTCAATGAATTGCCTGTCATCAATCATTCGGAGCAAATATGTGAAGGTTTTTTTCTTGGGAAACAAGCTAGGAAAAGCTTTCTGCAAAAGGCTACAACAAGAGGAAGAAGGCCACTTGAACTTGTCCATACTGATATTTGTGGGCTTACAAATCCATGTTCTTATGGTAAAAATGAGTAATTTATTCTTTTTTATTGATGATTATAGCTGTAAAACTTGGATCTATTTTTAAAAGAAAAATCTGAAGCTTTTGAGAAGTTTAAGATATTTAAGGCCCTTGTTGAAAAGAAAATTGGCCACAAGATAAAAGCTTTGAGATCTGATAGAGGTGGGGAATTCACATCAAAAGAATTTGAAAGGTTTTGTGAATATCATAGAATTTGACACCCTTTGACAGTTCATCGATCGCCTCAACAGAATAGAGTTACTGAGAGAAAAAATAGAGTGATTCTTGAGATGACAGGAAGCATGTTGAAGACCAAAGAAATGCCGAGAGAATTTTAGGCTAAAGCTATTGATTATGTTATGCATCTCTTGAATCGTTGTGGTACAAAGAGTCTCTTTAACAAGACACCATTGGAAGCTTGGTATAGAAAGAAGCCTGGCATCAAGCATTTATGAGTTTTTGGATGCATAGCTTGTTCTCATGTTCCAAATCAAGTTCGATCCAAGCTTGACAACAAAAGCCAAAAACTTGTTTTTATTGGCTATGCCGAATGCTCCAAAGGTTGCAAGCTTTACAATTCTATTAGTGGAAAGATTATTATTAGCAGAGATGTTCAATTTGATAAAGAAGCAGAGTGGGATTAGGGCATTAATGAGCAAAAAGTAGATAAAATCTTTCATTTGCAAGAGCAAGAAGTAGAAGCACATAGAGATTCTATCTGTCCAACTCCTAACTGACTCTAACTCCATCTCTAACTATAGATCAAGTGTTAGGGAAAAACATGCAAGCACAAAGAACATGAGAAGAAAAAGGACATGAGAATTACGTGGTTCGGCCTTAAAGCTTACGTCCACAGATAGCAGAGAACAATTTCACTATTGATCAGTGAATATTATAAGGCTCACACTTTAATTTCTCTCCCACACATAATACAATGAGTATTGCAACATATTTATAGTGCACAGGTTTCCTAAAACCTATTGAGCAGAAAAGGCAACCTATTAATTATGTGCAACTATAGTAACAACCTAATAAGGTAACTTGCTAATAAGGTAATTTGTTATTCTTGTTGCCCAAGAATATGGGCCACAATCAACAAACCTCCACCTTGGCACGTATTCGCTCCAATCAACACACTATCATCCATGCTGCTAAATTCCCCTAAGGACTTAATGCTTCACACTGTAAATAGCAACCAAGTCTAAGCAACACTTGAACTTGCTGACTGGAACCATCTTTGTCATCATATCTGCTGAATTCTTATGGATAGATATCTTCTGCACCAATATGGTCTATAATATCTCTGATAAAGTGATATCTAACATCAATGTGTTTAATCCTCTCATGATAGATCTAATTCTTCGTCAGATGAATTATACTTTGGCTATCACAAAGACTGTACTCCTATCTTACTGTAATCCAAGATCACGAACCAAGCCTTGTAACCATATGCCTTCTTCACAACTTCTGCAATCGCCATGTACTCCACCTCAATAGTCGACAATGCCACAGTAGACTGTAATATTGCTTTCCAACTAATAGTACATCTAGAGAGAGTAAACACGTAACCCGTCAGAGATCTCCTCTTATCAAGATCACCCACAAAGTCTGAGCCGTAATAACCTATAAACCTTGTGCAATCCCCAGTCATCTTGCTAAATAGAAAACCTACATTCGCAGTGCCACGCAAATATCTCATTATCTATTTCACTGCTTCCCAGTGTGCTTTCCCAGGCGATGCCATATACCTACTTATAATACTAATGGCATGTGAAATGTTAGGATGAATGCACACCATAGCATACATCAAGCTATCAATAGCACTACGTATGGAACACAAGACATATGCTCCACCTTCTCATCAGTTTTAGTGACAAATCTATAGACAACTTGAAATAAGCAAGAAGTAGCACACTCACAGGCTTTGCTTTGTGCATCCTGAAATGCTCTAGTACCTTCTCAATATAACTCTACAGAGACAAGAACAACTTCCTTACATTTCTATCCCCATGAATCTCTATGCCAAGAATCGTTTTCACTGCTCCAAGATCTTTCATGTCAAACTCATCATCCTGTTGCTTCTTTAATTCATCGATGGCAAACATGTTTTTAGCAGCAATAAGCATATCATCAACATACAATAACAAGTGCATATACGAACCATCTAGAAGCTTTTCAAGATACACATAATTGTCGTAGGCACTCTTTGTGTATCTAGCACCTATCATAAATGTGTTAAGTCTCTTGTACCACTACTTAGGTGACTGCTTCAACCCATATAAGGACTTCTTCAATTTGCAAACATGGTTCTCCTTACCAGGAACTATACACCCTTTTGGTTGACTCATGTAAATCTGATCTTTAAGTGCAAAAACACCGTTTTTACATCTAGCTACTCAAGCTCTAAATCATGAAGAGCAACCAAGGCAAGTAAAACCCTAATTGAACTATCCTTCATAACTGGAGATAACATTTCTTTGAAGTCAACGCCTTCTCTTTGTGTATAACCTTTTGCCACAAATCGCGCCTTGTATCGAGGATCTTATACCCCTGGAGTACCCTCCTTTTTCTTATAAATCCATTTGCAACTGACAACTTGCTGTCCCTCAGATAATTCAACAAGCTCCCATGTCTGATTCTTCTAAAGGGACTTAATCTCCTCACTCATGGCACATACCCACTGGGTAGAATCTTTCCCAGATATAGCCTCCTTGTACGAATTCAGCTCATGTCCTTCAATTGTTTCAGCAACAGTCAAAGTATAAGTAATAAGATTAGCGTATCCATATCTTTGAGGCTCTCTGATTTGTCTCATTTCCCGCCCAGTAATAATGTTGTACTTCTATTATTCAGGTACATTTTGATCATGCACCTCATTTGGATAAGTTGACTGAATCATAATAGTACTACTGCTAGATGAAATATTTGAAATGTTAATAAACACCTCCACATGTTCTTTGACACCGTGGTATAAATCAGCTACCGCTTTCTCCTTTTCTCGATCTAATGAAGCAGACTCATTGAACTTGACATCCCTGCTGACAAGGAAACCTAGAGACTTTGGATCTGTGTACCGTAACCTGTAACCTTTCCTCTCAGACACATAGTCTAGGAATATGTATTTCTTTGCCCTCGGCTCCAACTTACCATCCTTCATGTGAGCATATGCAGGGCAACCAAACACCCTCAATTGAGAGTAGTCAGTAGGCTTACCAAATCATAACTCAAAAGAAGTTTTCAATTTAATAACTTTGGATAGAGACTGTGGGTGCAAATATCTTAAGAGGGGGGTGAATTAAGATATTAATACTAATTTTCGTTTTTTAAAATTTTCAGAAAATTTACAACTTCTAACAAGCAATATATCAAACACAAGATAAGCAAGGTAAGAACAATAAAAATAGAGATGCAAGGAGAAGAGAGACAAACGATTTTAAGGTGGTTCGGCCAAGCCTACGTCCACCGCCCAAGGAATCTCCCCTTAGGACTTCAAAGCTCTCCACTAAAATGCTTCTTCAAAACTTGGTGAAGCACAAACCAAGTTCTTTACAACTTCTTTGAAGTCTTACTTCAAAGAAGCCAAGAGATTCTCTCTATAGGATTTCCTCACACTTTACAAGCTTAAATGGATATATCTCACAATGATTAAAGCTCTCAAAGTGTGTATATACTCAAGATTGAAAAGAGATTGAATCTGAAATCTTCCTCAAGAAGAGAAAGAACAAGCTCTTGAAAGCTCAAATATATTGCAAGAATGGCTCAAAGATGGATTGAATGATGATAAACACTTTTGCACACTTCAATTGATATTTAGAAAGTGTATTTGAATGAGTATTTAAAGAGATTTGGGGGTTAGGGATTTGGTAGGTGAAGAAGGATGAAGATTTTTGGCCAGAACGGTAATAAACGGCCAGTGCATTTATTACAGCCCCCGTTTAGCCGGTCGACCGGCTTGGTCGTCCGGTTTGCCCTTCTCCTTCTCTGACTAGGCCGGACGCCTTAGCCGGTCGACCGGCTAGGGGGTCCGGCTTTTCCCTTCACCTCTCTGATTAGGCCGGCCGACCACCCAGGTCAGCCGGTCGACCGGCTGGGGGGTCCGGCCACATCAGAATGTGAAGTAAAACCAGATTTTGTAGAAAAACTAATTCAAGTGCATTTTCATAACTCCAAGTTATTTTGAATAACTATGTAAATGTATGTTGTGAATAAAAACATCCCAAAAGCTTATTTTATCTCAATGTGTGCATTCAAATACATTTGTGCATATGTTATTTTCAAAAGTGTAAGACTTGAAAATTTTTTCAATGACAAAGAAAAATATTTTGAGCCAAGTCCACACAATATATAGGCATTTCACAAAAAGAGCAAGAAGAAAAATAAATCCGGTACCCCTTATGTCTTCTCTTCTCCTCCTTATGCCTTCTAATCTTTTCTCTTCTTCAAATAACCCTTTTGCACATCTTCATATCTTTCCAAGCTTCATATTGATGACATCTCATTTTCACAAGAAGCTATTTAGTTAAATAACACATATATATATTTTCATCATCAAAATCAATAATGAATATTTAGCTAACAATCTCCCCCTTTTTGATGACGACAAATTTTTAAGATTTGAGATAAAAATACTCCCCCTTAATATATGCATTTATTTAAAAAGTGCCTTTTTGAGAAAATGCTTTGATTATCAAATTTAAACTAATGTGAATAGATAACCATATATCATCCAAGCATAAATACCAATACCACATCATAACTTCATCATCCATATATCATAGATAACCATATATCATCAAAGCATAAATACCAATACCACATCATAACTTCATTCATATATCATCCAAGCATAAATACCAGTACCACATCATAACTTCATCATCCATATATCATAGATAACCATATATCATCAAAGTATAAATACCAATACCACATCATAACTTCATTCTCCCCCTTTGGCATCATCAAAATCAATATAAAGGCAGGAAAAGAAATGTATAAAAGAGTTAATGTTGTAATCAAAGTTGAGAGCGTAAAGATCAACTAAAAATTATTTTTTTAAGTGGAAAGAGGAAAATCAAGGTGCGCAATCATGATGATCCTTGAAGTAGTTTCTCATGTCTGACTTCATAGTAGCTACTTCTGAATCAATGTGTTGCCTCCAAGCAGTGAGCTCGTCCCATTGGCTTGTCATTGTGGCCCGAATTTCACCCATACCAGTGTTTAAGGCCTGTAATTGGGACAGAATCTGAGCCATCAAAGAAGGGTCTTCTTGTTGTCCCATAGAGCTAGAACCAGCACCCTGACGCATTTCTCTTCGGCGTAGCTCATCAATATGCTCTTGCTCCCTAGATTCTCTCATCACTTGCCTAAGAGTAGCTTCCTCATTATTTTCCTCTTCTTCAAAGGAACTAACAACCATGGGTATGGTTCCTGGTATGCCTATGTTAGGATTTCCCTCAATTTCCGGCCCTTCATCTTCTTCAAGGTTGATATCTGCCCCACCAACTATGTCATCAAGGTTTTCTGCTGTGGTGCCAAAAACAGGGTCAGTGAAAGTAGTCCCCTTCTTAGTTCTATTCCTAATTGTAGCTTGAGTGCTTTGGGGCAAATTTTTGAAAGTTTTTCTATTTATAGGCTCCATATTGTACCAATAAATACCCATGAAGTTCATCTATAGCATGTCAAAATTCCAAGCAAACATCTTATATGGAGCATTTGAGGTTATGTTGAAATACGAGAAAATATGCATTAAGGCCATACCATAACCAGGAGTGGTCATTTTTCTTCCATCCTTTCCACTAATATGCAACATATGCTGAAGGATAAGGAAAGGCAAGGCTATCTCCTTTTTCTTCCTAAGGCTATAAAGGATATAAGCATCCATGATTGGAATTTTCCCATCATTGATATTCCTAGGAAAAATCACTTCACTCATGATTTTAAGAGCAATCCTTGTATTAACATCAACATCTCTTAATAGTGGAAGAATCAAATTTGGATCTTCAGGCCCTACTTTCTCCCACATAAATCTTATGACATCACCCGGGATGGCGGTTCCCTTAATTCCTTCTGGCCATCCTTGACTATTATAATGACCTTCCCCTTCAATAGGTATATGAAATATATTATGCAAAATGGCCTTGTTAAACACAAAGTTTACCCCACAAACTGTTGAAGCTAATTCTAGTCTTGGGCTTCTACAATGTATCTCGAGATTTTCATAGAACTCAATCACTAACACATCTTGTACATCACAATGCAAATGGAGAAAGGCATTCCATCTATCAAATAGTGGCAAGATATCAGTGCCAGCAAAGTCAGAGTCCACAATATATTTACCGTAGAGAATTGATTGCTTCCCTTGAATCTTGGATGCCGGAGGTGGTGGTGGTGGAGGAGATTGAGTTCTTGCCCTTTTTCCTTTTCTCCCACGTGCTTGACTTTTTCCTCTAAGATTCACCATGATTTCGCGTTGTTTTTGTGAAAATAATCGGTAAAATCTTTGTTTTTTGAAGTGGGCAAGCCAATTTTAGGAAGAAATTTGGAAGAAAACGGTTGAAAATTGAAGATTTTGAGATGGGGGTGAGTGAATTTTGGTTAGGGTTAAAAAGAAATTGAGAGAATGTGGTGAAATTGGGGTGAAAACCCCCAATTTTTAACCCTGTCCGTGTTCAGTCGGTCGACCGGCTGGTCGCGGGGGGTCGACCGGCTAGGTCGACCGGCCGGATCAGAGAGCTCATTAAAAGAATCCTTTCAGCCAGACGCCTAAGGCATCAGTCGGTCGACCGGCTTGGTCAAAAAATGCATAAATTGCTTATTTTCTATACTCAAGCCACATAAACACATATATATGCAATTTAACCACATTTTATCATTCCAATCTCCCTCCTAATCTTACAAAATTGATCTTCATTCAATGGTTTAGTAAAAATATCAGCAACTTGATGTAAAGTATCAACAAATTCAAGAATTATATCACCTTTTTGTACATGATCTCTAATGAAATAGTGCCTAATCTTAATATGCTTAGTTCTTGAGTGTTGAATTGGGTTCTTAGTAAGATTAATTACACTAGTATTATCACAATATATAGGAATATGATCATAATTCAATCCATAATCAAGTAAATTTTGTTTCATCCACAATATTTGAGCCACACAACTACCAGCTGCAATGTATTCAGCTTCGGTGGTGGAGATAGGAACGCTATTTTGTTTCCTACAAGACCAAGATACTAAGGAATGTCCTAGGAATTGGCATGTTCCACTAGTGCTCTTACGATCTACTTTGCAACCAGCATAGTCAGTATCAGAAAAACCACATAGATCAAATGACGTTCCTTTAGCATACCAAAGCCCTAAATTAATTGTTCCTTTAAGATATCTAATTATTCTTTTTACAGCTGTTAAGTGAATTTCCTTAGGATTGGATTGAAATCTAGCACATAAGCACACCGAGAACATGATATCAGGTCTAGAGGCAGTTAAATATAATAGGCTACCGATCATACCTCTATATTTCTTCTCGTCTACTGATTTACCTTTCTCATCTTTATCTAGCTTTGTTGAGGGACTCATGGGAGTTCCAATTTTCTTTGCATCTTCAAGTCCAAATTTCTTGATAATTTCCTTAGTGTATTTGGCTTGATTTACGAAGATCCCCTCTTTTGCTTGTTTGATTTGGAGTCCGAGGAAGAAAGTTAATTCTCCCATCATGCTCATCTCGAACTCCTTGTGTATGCACTTTGAAAAATTCTCACACAAGGAAACATTAGTAGCACCAAAAATTATATCAACTACATAGATTTGGACAAGTAGAATGTCATTGTCTTTTCTTTTGATAAAAAGGGTTGAATCAAGTTTCCCTCTTTCGAAATTGTTTTCAACCAAAAATCCACTAAGTCTTTCATACCAAGTTCTAGAAGCTTGCTTTAAGCCATATAAAGCCTTTTCTAATTTAAAAACATGATTAGGAAAACATGAATCTTCAAAACCGGGGGGTTGTTCAACATAAACTTCTTCTTCAATGAATCCATTTAAAAATGCACTCTTCACATCCATTTGATAAAGTTTAAAGTCCATGTGACATGCAAATGCAAGTAACATACGAATGGATTCAAGTCTAGCTACAGGAGCATAAGTTTCATCATAATCAATTCCTTCTTCTTGATTGTATCATTGTGCAACTAGTCTAGCCTTATTCCTAGTCACTATTCCGGCTTCATCTAGTTTGTTTCTGAATACCCATTTGGTTCCAATTACCAGTCTATCTTTAGGTCTTTCAACTAGCTTCCAAACTTTATTTCTCTCAAATTGATTGACTTCTTCTTGCATTGCTATTATCCAATTTTCATCTAGTAGAGCTTCTTTTACATTTTTGGGTTCAATATGAGAAATAAATGCATGATGCTCACAAAAAGTGCTAATATTACGCCTAGTTCTTACACCTTCATTTGGATTACCGAGAATAAGATCTTGAGGATGGTTTCTCACAAACTTCCAACTCTTTGGTAGATCTTCATGAGGTTCTTTTGTTTCATCATCTTTGGTTGAGCAATGTTTGATTTCCTCATTTTCTTGAGACCTCCTTTCTTGAAGTTCTTCTTCTTGCTTCGTTTCTTTGTCTTTTGGAGTTGGATCTTCAAGCGTTGTCTTTTCCAAAAGATAACCTATATCATCAATTTCCTTTCTCAGCTCAAATGGATTAGTCTCATCAAATGTAACATGTATTGATTCTTCCACAACAAGAGTTCTCTTATTATCTACCTTATATGCTTTTCTCTTTGTGGGATAACCTAAGAATATTCCTTCATCAGATTTAGAATCAAACTTTCTTAAGTGGTCCTTAGTGTTTAGAATAAAACATTTACAACCAAATACCTTGAAGTATGATACTTTAGGTGTTTTGCCATACCATAGTTCATATGGAGTTTTGTTTAAAATAGGTCTAATCAATACTCTATTTTGCACATAGCATGCAGTATTTATGGCTTCACTCCAAAAATATGTTGGCAAGTTGTGTTCTTTTAGCATAGTCCTTGCCATTTCTTGTAATGTACGATTCTTCCTCTCTACTACCCCATTTTGTTGAGGAGCACGAGGGCCGAAAAGTTATGCTCAATGCCATGTTCATCACAAAAGTTCATGAAAGGAGTATTCACATATTCGGTGCCATTATCACTACGGATGCAAGTTATAAAATAGCCTTTCTCATTTTGCACTTTTCTACACAATCTTGCAAATTCATTGAAGGCATCATTTTTATGTGCAAGAAACATGACCCATGTAAATCTGGTGTAATCATCAACTACAACAAATGTATACCTAGATCCTCCTAAGCTTGCCACATCAATGGGTCCAAACAAATCCATATGTAGTAGTTGTAATGCTCTATTTGTTGAAACCTTATTTAGGATTTGAAGGATGTTTTATGTTGTTTTCCTAGTTGGCAAGCATCACAGATTTTATCTTTTTCAAATTTTAGTTTTGGTAGGTCTCTAACTAGATCATGCTTTGATAAATCATTCAATAAGCTCATGCTAGCATGTCCTAATCTTCTATGCCATAACCAAGTATTTTCATGCACAACAGATAAACACTTAACATGTTGACATATAAGTTGATCAATTTCAACAATGTAAATATTTTCATTTCTCTTAGCTACAAATAACACAGTTTCGTTTCCATATTCATACACAAGACATTTAGAGGATTGAAATATGACTTTATGCCCTTTGTCACATAATTGACTAATGCTAAGTAGATTAAATTTTTGACCTTCTACTAGTATAACATTGTGTATAGCAAGAGAATTTTCATTACCAATACTTCCTTTTCCAATAATTTTCCCTTTGCTATTGTCCTCAAAGGTAACATCTCCTCCTTTTGCCCTTTTTAGTTTGTAGAAAAGTAAAGAGTTCCCCGTCATGTGCTTGGAACAACCACTATCCAAGATCCATTTTATTTTGCTTGAATTTCTTTTATTGCATACCTACACACATGAAATTCAAATGCAATTCTTTATTTTAGGGTCCCCAATACCTTGGGTCTTTGTCGTTAGTTTAATTTTTGTTTTTGACCACCCATTTTGGTCTTTGCCAATATGGAACATGTGATCCTCTATCACGAATTTTCTTGTAATAACAATGAGTAGATACATGTCCTTTCTTTTCACAATAGGTACAAATAACATTTGTCTTCGGTGAAGAGAGGGATGTAGAGGTAGAAGCCTTGACAAAATAGGTTTTGAAATACTTTTGATTAATACTAGGTTTGTATCCAATACCAATCTTATCAAAAGACATTTTTTGACTTCCAAGAAGTTTTTCAAAATTTTCTTTCCCATTTGTAAACTTTTGAACAATTCCATTTAAATCTTCATTTTTCTTTTTGAAATCTTTAACTTCTTTTTCAATCTTTACAAAATTTTCAGCATATTTCTTTTTCTGAGATGTCTAATTTTTCAATAAGGGAAGCATTTTTCTTTTCTAAAATTTCTTTTTCAGTTTAAACAAGTTTTAAACTTTTATGCATTTGCTTGTTTTTTGCCAAAGCTAAGGATAGATCATCATGTAATTTAGCAAATGCTTCTTTTAGTTCATCAAAACTATATTCCTCTTCCTCCTCTTCACTAGATGAATAATAAATAGATAAAAATGGTGAAGATAGTACCTCATCCTCATTGGCCATGAGGCAAAAATTGGCTACCTCATGATGCTCTTCCTCATCTTCTTCGGTTTCGGAGAAGTCCCATGTGGCCTTGAGCGCCTTTCCTTCCTTCTTCTTTAAAAACTTAGGACAATTTGCCTTTATATGTCCCGGCTTGTTGCAATTAAAGCACTTTATTTCATCTTTTGTATCTTTTATCTTTTTGAACTCTTTGCCTTCTTTTCCTTTCTTCTTCCAATTTGTGTTGCTTGAAGAAGAAGCCCCTTTTCTCATCTTTCTAAATTTCATAAATTTTTGGAAATTTCGGGCGAAAAGTGCAATCTCCTCATCTTCCGGATCCTCATCATCTTCTTCATCGTCACTTGATGAAAATTTTGATGCAACTAGAGCAATGGACTTCTTTACTTTCCTTTCTTCTTCTTCATGATCTTTTATCTCAAGCTCATGAGTCATGAGTGACCTAATGAGCTCATTGAGCTCCAATGTATTCAAGTCCTTTGCTTCCTTTATTGCCGTGACCTTAGGTTGCCATGATGATGGCAAGCTTCTTAGCACTTTCCTAACTTTCTCTACATTGGAATAATCTTTACCAAGAGCTTTCAAACCGTTAGTGATTTCAACAAATCTAGAAAACATTTGTTCAACATTTTCATTTGGAAGCATCTTGAATAATTCATATCTATGTACAAGCATAGCAATCCTAGATTCTTTACTTGGCTCGTTCCTTCATAAGTTACTTCTAATTGATCCCAAAGTTCTTTAGCCGAACTGCAGCCCATTACTTTAGCAAATTCAGTGGCATTCATAGCATTAAATAAATAATGTAAAGCTTTTTGATTTAACTCAAATAATTTAATATCTTCATCATTCCACTCATTTTCTGGTTTGGGTATTCTCCTATCACCTTCTAATTTTGTAGGTAAGGTAGGCCCATTTTCTATGATTTTCCAAGCTTTATAGTCATGTGATTGTATAAACACTTTCATTCTCATTTTCCAAAATGCATAATTTGTTCCATCAAAAGGGGGTGCTTGTTTAATAGAAATTCCCTCTATATTTGCTAGAAATTCTACTAGTTGTTAGACTATAATGTAGAACCCTAGCTCTGATACCAATTGTGGGTGCAAATATCTTAAGAGGGGGGAATGAATTAAGATATTAATACTAATTTTCGTTTTCTAAAATTTTCAGAAAATTTACAACTTTTAACAAGCAATATATCAAACACAAGATAAGCAAGGTAAGAACAATAAAAATAGAGATGCAAGGAGAAGAGAGACAAACGATTTTAAGGTGGTTCGGCCAAGCCTACGTCCACCGCCCAAGGAATCTCCCCTTAGGACTTCAAAGCTCTCCACTAAAATGCTTCTTCAAAACTTGGTGAAGCACAAACCAAGTTCTTTACAACTTCTTTGAAGTCTTACTTCAAAGAAGCCAAGAGATTCTCTCTATAGGATTTCCTCACACTTTACAAGCTTAAATGGATATATCTCACAATGATTAAAGCTCTCAAAGTGTGTATATACTCAAGATTGAAAAGAGATTGAATCTGAAATCTTCCTCAAGAAGAGAAAGAACAAGCTCTTGAAAGCTCAAATATATTGCAAGAATGGCTCAAAGATGGATTGAATGATGATAAACACTTTTGCACACTTCAATTGATATTTAGAAAGTGTATTTGAATGAGTATTTAAAGAGATTTGGGGGTTAGGGATTTGGTAGGTGAAGAAGGATGAAGATTTTCGGCCAGAACGGTAATAAACGGCTAATGCATTTATTACAGCCCCCATTCAGCCGGTCGACCGGCTTGGTCGTCCGGCTTGCCCTTTTCCTTCTCTGACTAGGCCGGACGCCTTAGCCGGTCGACCGGCTAGGGGGTCCGGCCACTTCAGAATGTGAAGTAAAGCCAGATTTTGCAGAAAAACTAATTCAAGTGCATTTTCACAACTCCAAGTTATTTTGAATAACTATGTAAATGCATGTTGTGAATAAAAACATCCCAAAAACTTATTTTATCTCAATGTGTGCATTCAAATACATTTGTGCATATGTTATTTTCAAAAGTGTAAGACTTGAAAATTTTTCCAATGACAAAGAAAAATATTTTGAGCCAAGTCCACACAATATATAGGCATTTCACAAAAAGAGCAAGAAGAGAAAAATAAATCCGGTACCCCTTATGTCTTCTCTTCTCCTCCTTATGCCTTCTTATCTTTTCTCTTCTTCAAATAACCCTTTTGCACATCTTCATATCTTTCCAAGCTTCATATTGATGCCATCTCATTTTCACAAGAAGCTATTTAGTTAAATAACGCATATATATATTTTCATCATCAAAATCAATAATGAATATTTAGCTAACAGAGACCTATTCACCAAGTAGCACGCCGTATTAACGGCTTCAGCCCAAAAGTCTTGACTTAAGCTAGAATGGTAGAGCATACAACGAGCTCTCTCCACCAGAGTTCTATTTATGCATTATGCTACTCCATTTTGTTGTGGTATCCCTATACATGTGCGGTGTCTCACAATGCCATGTTTCCTGCAGAACTCATCAAACTCTTTATTGCAGTATTCCAACCCATTGTCAGTCTTAAGACGTTTGATCTGTTTACCAGTCTACTTCTCAATCAACGTCTTTCACTCGATAAATGTTAGAAACGCCTCATCTTTACATTTCAAGAAACACACCCACACCATCCAAGAGTATGCATAAATGAAAGTGATGTAATACTTGGCACCCTTCTTGCAAGGAACTTTATTAGGACCCTAAAGATCAGAATGAATGTAATCAAGTATACCTTTAGTATTCTCCTGCCCCTTGCTGAACTTCACCCTAGTTTGCTTTCCAAAGATGCAATGCTTGTAGAATTCAAGCTTTCCCATTCTTTGTCCACAAAGCAAATCCCTCTTGTTCAGCTCGATTATTCCCTTCTTGCTTATATGGCTTAACCTCTTATGCCATAACTATTTGGTGTCATTATCACTCTTCTTGGATGCAATAACTGCAACACGTATAACCGTACTACCTTAAAGAACATATAGGCTGCCAATCAAGTTCCCTTTGAAAAGTACAATAACACCTTTGGTCGCCTTTAAGACACCATTCTTAATTTAGAATTTGTACCCATGAGAATCCAAACAACCAAGAGAAATCAAGTTTTTCTTTAGCTCCAGTATATGCCAACACTCGAGAAATCTTGTAATACCATCAAACATCTTAATATTTATGATACCTATTCCCTTCACTTTCAACTAAAGGTCATTACTTAGAAAGACTTTTCCTTCCTTTTCGAAATAAGAAAAGAACCAGTCACACCTAGGATACATATGGAATGTTGCATCTATGTCAAGAATCTATTGATTATGCCACCGTGACACACTCATAGACAAAACATCCCCGGTACTACTTGAGCTCTTTCTATTACTGTCAACCCTTGCTACCATATTAGCTAGATTCTCCACCTTTTTCTTTCCTTTTTTAGTTTTAGACATTCTTTCTTAATATGACCTTTCTCACTATACTTGAAATAGCATAGCTTTCTCGCTCTTGATTTGGACCTTGACTTGCTTCCTACCCAAAGATCCCTCTCTATTCTCCGATCTCCCTCTACTCACTAAACGCTCCCCATGAACTTTCTCCCTATGTCCCACGATATGTGTTTGAAGATTCTTCAGTTTCAATGAAGTAATCACATCCTCAAAGCTAATTTTGTCCCTTCCATGTAACATAGTGTCCACAAAGTTCATATATGAAGCTAGTAAGGAGCATAATAGGATAATAGCTTGGTCTTCGTCATCAATTTTAACACCCATGTCCTTCAAAGCAATAACACAAGAGGTAAACTCATCAAGGTGTTGCTTTAGTGGCATACCTTCTTTCATTCGAAGATAAAACAATCGCTTCTTCAAGTAGAGGCGATCGTGAGAGATTTTGATGCATACAATTCCATCAAAGTATTCTAATCCATAATTGTTATCATCTTCTCAGCAATCTCCAGTAATGCTTCATTCGTCATGGACATGTGTATTGCACTTAAGGCTTTTGTTTCAAGTTCTTGTCTCACTGCTGGTTTCATCTTCTCTGGGATCATCTCTTCAATGACTTGCCAAAGTCCTTGCATTGTCATAAATGCCTTGAATTTAATCCTACGTAGATTGAAACTCACTCTCCTGTTAAACTCCTCTATTTTAAACTTTTTACATGTGGAAGACATCTTCATTTGCTCAAAACACACACTTTGAGATAGAATTTGACATAACGGACCGCAAAAATGGATTTAGCACGTCAAAAAACCTTGGGAACACCTCTAATCAACGTTGTTCAACACCGGTCAAAATCAACACCATACCTAAACACGCACTTCGGAGCAAAATCTGAAAAAGTCCAAAATCAGACTCAGCACGTCGAAAAATGTGGGATAAGGCTTTGGTCAAGCTCAGTCAACCCTTGGTCAACAATCAACGGTCAAAGTCAACCCTTGGTCAAACCCCGGTCAACTAGTCAACACAGTCAACAGGGTCAAACCGGTTAATTTTTTTTAATAGAACTAAACCCAAGCCTAAAAAGAAAACGATAATTTTTCTTTGCTTTTGGACTCAAGGAACCAAGTCCAACAAAAAAAATTAATTCCAAAGCCCCAAAACCCAAAAGACCTAACCGAATCTGGACAAAGCCTCTACCCAAGCCCAATCTAAATAACCCAAACCCTAAACCTGCTCCATAAACCCAAACCAATACCCCAATACCAAACCTCGCTTGCAAAGAAGTATCCAAGACCCATAGGTCTTACCTTCTTTACCCATCTTCTTAGCCAAACAAGTACACGACCTGACCCAATCAAAACTCACGATCAATACAGATAGCGCCGGAGCACCTCTCACTGAGCAAAGACCTTTGTTTGGTTAGACACCGTTTGGTTTAAGCAATTTTGATTTCAAAGTGAGTTTTTGATTTTTCCTTTTCGTAACAGAAATTAACTTATGCTCTAGATACCAATTTGTTAGGGAAAAACATGCAAACACAAAGAACATGAGAAGAAAAGAACACAAGAAGATAAGAACACAAGAGAATTGCATGGTTCGGCCTTAAACTCTACATCTGTGGGCAGCAGAAAATAATTTCACTATTGATCACTGAAAATTGCAAGGCTCACATTCTGGTTTCTCTCCTACACATCATACAATTAGTATTGCCACATATTTATAGTGAATAGGTTTTCTAAAACCTATTGAGTAGAAAAGGCAACCTATTAATTATGTGCTATTATGGTAACAACCTAATAAGGTAACTTGCTAATAAGGCAATTTGCTATTCTTGTTGCTCAAGAATACGGGCCACAATTAACATCAAGGAAACTCCTCTGTAAAAAGTTCAAATCTTGAAGAAAAAGCTCCTCGCTTTAAAAGCTTGAGTGAAATTTACAAGGTAATTCGAAATTTAACTGATAAAGTAAATCTCTTTTGTCTTCTTGCAGATTGCGAGCCAATTACGTTCAAGGAAGCTAAAACGAGCGAAAAATGGAAAGCAGCTATGGATGAAGATATTAAGGTGATCAAGAAGAATGATACTTGGGAGCTTGCACATTTACCTATAGGACATAAAGCCATTAGAGTAAAGTGGGTTTACAGAATAAAGAGAAATACAAAAGGTAGAGTGGAAGGATGTAGTCAAAGAGATGGCATTGACTATGGTGAAAGTTCAAAAAGACAATGACTAAAGAGTTAAAGAGTGCGTTGCAAATAAGTGATTAACGATAAAGCATGTGAAAGATTACCCCTGAAGAGTGACGTGTTCATCCAGCTGAGAGCTTTGCTTAGAATAACTAGAATCAAATCAAGTTTAAGGGGGGATGTTGGTAAATAAACTTGATTCGGGATTTGGATTTATTGAGTCCTAATTGCATTAGGATTAGTTTATTGGTAATTTCCTAGTCAAGTTCAGATTAATTTATTAGCTATTTTAATATGTAAATGATTGGTTTAACTAAATCTTATTTAGTTTTGGATTTCTAGAGTAGCCTATTGATAAGTACAAAATAAGCTTTTAATTCATAGTTAATTGTGCTTAATTCTCGAATTGGATGCTCCTTAATTGGTGTTTTTGATGCGTTTTTACATGTTTATGCTTGGAAAAAGGAGTTGGATGCATTATATATGGAATTCTGAACAATCTCTTATACAATACTTTTATGAAGGATTGCTTTCAATTGAAAGAAGAATGATGGACGCCGCTAGCGGAGGAGCAATCATCGAGTAAACAACTCGAGAGGCTAGAGATTTGATTTCCATCATGGCTGCAAATTTATGATACTTAGGAAATAGATACGAGCATTCAAGAAGAGTTAATGAGGTAAGTGTTTCTTCTCTTGATTCAAAGTTGACTCAACTAACTTCTCTTTTGCAAGGTTTGGTTGCAGGTGGTAGTGTTCCAATTCAAAAAGTTTGCGAAATTTATGCTATGGCAGGACACCCAACTAATATGTATTCCATGCTCCAAGAAAAGGATCCACAACATGTTAATGCCATTGGAGGATTTCCTAATCTACCACAGTAAAGATATGATCCTTTTTCTAATACATACAACCCAGGTTAGAGGGATCACCCAAACTTAAGCTATGAAGTAAGGCCACAAAATTTTAATTCACTAAATTTGCAATACTTCTAGCATCACCATCATAGCCCACACTTTCAACTCTAGATACCTCTCTTGAAGATATTGTGAAATCTCTTGCTCTTAACACTCAACAATTTAAACAGGAAATGAGTGCAAGCATAAAGAATTCAGAGACATAAATGAGCCAATTGGCAACATCCGTAGGTAGGTTAAAGTCATGTGGTAAATTACCTTCTCAAACAATTGCCAATCCAAAGGAGAATGCATCCGCAATCACCTTACGAAGTGAAAAGAGCTGCTGGACAGCCACTGTCAGACTAGGCGTGGGCACGTAAAGTTGACAGCACTTGAAACAGAGAAAAATTGAAAAAGAGGGTAAAACATGATGGAAAAGTGGTGGACACCGATGAAACAGAGCCTAAAAATTGTACGAAACTGGTGTTTAGACCTCTTCTCCCCAAATGATTCGCAAAGTCCAAAAAGGAAAAGGAAGAGAAGGAGATTTTCAAGCTTTTTCATAAGGTAGAGGTAAATATTCCATTACTTGATGCAATTAAGCAAGTACCTCAAATAGCAAAGTTTCTAAAATAATTGTGCACTAACAAAAAGAATGTCGTTGGGAATGAAAAAATAAGTGAGGGGAGAATGTCTCCATCCTGCTTATAAAGGATTTGCTTCAAAAGTGCAAAGACCAAGGTATGTTTGTTATTTCATGTCAAATAGGCTCTTTATGTATCAAGAAAGCTATGTGTGGTTTAGGAGCGTCAATTAATGTCATGCCTAAGTCTATTTATTCTTCTTTGAATGCGGGACCCTAGAAAGTAGGACATTTGAAAGAAACATAAGTTGTTATTCAATTAGTTGATAGGTCTTTAGTTTATCCTGAATGTGTCCTAGAAGATGTTTTAGTGCGTGTAGATTATTTGGTCTTTCCTACTGATTTTTGTGTGCTTGATATGGAAAAGATTCATCATCTAAGTCTTGTGAAATTTTGCGAGAAAACCCATTCCTTAGTATAGTTAGGACTAAAATTAATGTGCACAAAGGTATTCTCACTATGGAGTTTGATGGAGACATTGTTAAATTTGATGTTTATAATGACATGAAAAATCCGAGTGAGATGTCTTGTGTTTTTGCTTTAGAAACGGTTGATGATAATAAGTTAAGTGTTACCTCTTGGGAAAATTTCTTTCTTGAAAAGTCGAAAGAATTTAAGAAGACTTTGCTAGTAGCACTAACTTGTAGGAACCAATTGCCTAGCGAAAGAATCAAGGGAAGCCAATGGGAGAAATTCAAAGCTGATTGAATCCACTTATGGTGGATAAAAGGGGTGCATATAGGAAGCTACAACCCTAAGAGTTGGAGTAGAAGAAAAGCAGTGCTCGTAAGAAGACAAAAATTCACAAGGAAAAGCAAAAAAAGTTTGTAAGAAAAAGTTATTGATGGAAAACAACTTTTAATGGGACAAAAAAAATTTATATCATCACTATGGTTTTAAATTGTTTCACGATGATCCACAAACTAAATGGGTAGATTCTTTTGTATTACTAAATTGTTTTCTTGTGGTGTAGTTGAAGTGAAGAGCTTGATCAATGACAAAATCATCAAAGTTGATGGACATCGATTGAAGCGCGTCTATGAGAGAATTGAGCCAGAAAAGCCTCTGGGTAAAGCTTAGATGAATTGGCTACATCGATCCGATGACGTTAAATGAAGGCACTGGTGGGAGGCAACCCACAGAATTAGAAATTTTAATTTTAAGTTTTTTAGTGTGTTTAGTTGATTTTTTTATTTTCTTGGCAAATTATTTCCCCTTTTTTTAAAGAATTTTTCAATTATTTTTGGTATTCTTCTTTTGTTATGGTAGAGTTTTGATGTTGACAACTATGAGGTTTTTTGGAAAAATGACAGATTTTAATGGTGTTTTCTGAATTTTTTGGGTTACTAGGGGCTTAAGCGTGGACACGCTGGGGCACAGGCCTTATTTGGAACTACAGCTTTTAATAAAACAGACCCTAGCCTTTAGTTATTTTTAAAATCACCCCCTTATCTTCTCTGAAGAGAAACTGCCCCCCACCCTATGTACATCTAAACCAGCCATGACCACTGCTTATACCCTTCACAAACATCACCCTATCTCTCAAACCACCAAAATTAAATTCTTATCTCTTATCTTGTAACTTTAATTTATGCATGCGGTGAGAAAAGGGTCGAATTGACGGGGATTAGGATTGCCAAATATGCTAAGTAGATTAATCAAATATGTTACAATCAAAGAAGGGCATTTTTAATATGAAAAAGCGAAATAAGTAAAGCTGTCTAGCACACTGGACCATGCTGTATGGGCATGTATGCTGGACAGCTTTACTTATTTTTCTTTTTTGTGTGAAAAATTCCCCCTTTTTGATTGTAACTTTTTTGATTAATCTACTTGGCGTATTTGGAAAATCTTAATCCCCCAATCTTTGTGGACTCGATCCTTTTCTCACCATATACTCAAATTAAATTCATGAGGTAAGAATTGGAATTTTAGTTTTGGTAGTTTCGACGCCATCAAATTTTGCCGCCATTGCCGGGTATTGGTGTTGAAAGTTTTGCTTTTTTATGACCAGGTCAGATGAGACAAGTGAGTTGCATTTTGATCTCGAGATTAAAAAGACCGCAAAGAGCTTGAAAAAAAAGAAGCAAAGTTGCAGAAACAACTTGAGAGACAAGCTGGAACATCACAAGCTGTGTCTGAATCATCAGGTGAGTCCGAAAAAGAAGAAGAGATGGCTGAAAATAGTGGAACTTTAGGTGAATTAGCCACTGTCCATTTGAATCAACTACCTATTTGCATCACTTATCCAGAGCTTCATGTCAATTTCGAGCTAAAATCAGGATTAATTCATCTTTTACTCACTTTTCGTGGGTTGGAGAATGAAGATCCTTATAAACATCTCAAGGAGTTCCATATTTGTTCAACTATGAGACCCAATGGTGTAACAAAGGACCAAATTAAATTAAAAGTTTTTCCTTTTACCTTGGCGGATGTAGCGAAAGAGTGGTTATTCTATCTTTCATCTAGTTCCCTCACTACTTGGGGAGATATGGTTAGAGTTTTCCTTGACAAATTCTTTCCAACTTCTAAAGCTGTGTTAATTAGGAGTGAAATTTGTACCATCAAGCAAAGGGATTCAGAGTTGCTTTACAATTATTGGGAGAGATTTAAGAGACTTTGTGCAAGTTGCCCCCAACCTGGGATTTCTGAACAATCTCTTATCCAATACTTTTATGAAGGACTTCTTCCAATTGAGAGAAGAATGATAGACACTACTAATGGAGGAGCAATCATCGACAAAACACCTTGAGAAGCTAAAGATTTGTTTTCTATCACAGCTCTAAATTCACGACAATTTGAAAATAGATATGAGCCTTCAAGAAAAGTTAACGAGGTAAGTGTTTCTTCTCTTAATTCAAAGTTGACTCAATTAACTTCTCTTTTGCAAGGTTTGGTTACAGGTGGTAATGTTTCAATTCAAAAAGTTTCTGGAATTTGTGTCATGGCGGGACACCCAACTGATATGTGTCCTACGCTCTAAGAAGAAGATCCACAATATGTTAATGCCATTGGAGGGTTTTCCAGTCCACCACAGCAAAGATATGATCCTTTTCGAACACATATAACCGAGGTTAGAGGGGTCACCCAAACTTGAGCTATGGAGCAAGGCAACAAAATTTTAATTTGCAAATTTGCAACACTTTCAGCCATGACCAACCCCACCACCGCAGCCCACAACTTCAAGTTCAAGTACTTCTCTTGAGGATACTGTGAAATCTCCTGCTTTTAACACTCAACAATTTAAACAATAAACGAGGGCAAGTATAAAGAACTTAGAGACACAAATAAGCCAATTGGCAACATCCGTAGTTAGTTTAGAGTCCTGTGGTAAATTACCTTCTCAGACTATTGCCAATCTAAAGAAGAATGCATGCACAATCATCTTATGAAGTGAAAAAGAGCTGTCAGACAACCACTGCCAGACTAGGCGTGGCCACGCAAAGTTGACAGCAATAGAAATAGATAAAAAAAAATCAAAAAAGAGGGCGTGAAACACTATGAAAAAGTGGTAGACACCGATTAAACAGAGCCTAAAATGGTATGGAGCTAGTGGTTAAGCCTTCTTTCCCTAAAAGATTCACAAAGTCCAAAAAAGAGAAGGAAAAGAAGAAGATTTTCGAGCTTTTTTGCAAGGTAGAGGTAAATATTCTCTTACTTGATGCAATTAGGCAAGTACCTTGAATTGCAAAGTTTCTAAAAGAGTTGTGCACTAACAAAAAGAAGCTCGTTGGGAATGAAAAAATAAGTGTAAGGGAGAATGTCTCCACCATGCTTAAAAACGATTTGCCTAAAAAATGCAAGGACCAAGGTATGTTTCCTATTTCATGTCAAATAGGTTTCTATGTATCAAGGAAGCTATACGTGATTTAGGAGCATCCATTAATGTCATGCCTAAGTCCATTTATTCTGCTTTGAATACGGGAGCTTAGAAAGTAGGACCTTTGAAAGAGACAGGACTTTATTCAATTAGCTAATAGGTCTTTGGTTTATCCTGGAGGTGTCCTACAAGATGTTTTAGTGCGTGTAGATGATTTGGTCTTTCCTATTGATTTATGCGTGCTTGATATGGAGGAAGATTCATCTTCTAAGTCTTGTGAAATTTTGCTAGGAAGACCATTTCTTAATACAGCTAGGACTAAAATTGATGTGCATGAAGGTATTCTCACTGTGGAGTTTGATGGAGACATGTTAAATTTGATATTTATAATAACATGAAAAATCCGAGTGAGATGTCTTATGTTTTTGCTTTAGAAAAGGTTGATGATAATAAGTTAAGTGCTACCTCTTGCGAAAATTCCTATCTTGAAAAGTCGAAAGAATTTAAGAAGACTTTTACAAGTAGTACTAACTTGCAGGAAACAATTTCCAAGCGAAAGAATCAAGGGAAGCCAATAGGAGAAATTCAAAGCCGATTGAATCCACCTCTGGTGGATAAAAGGGTGCACATAGGAAGTTACAACCCCAAGAGTTGGAGAAGAAGAAAAGCAATGCTCGTGAGAAGGCAAAAATTCGCAAGGAAAAGAAAAAGAGTTTACAAGAAAAAGTTATTGATGGAAAACAATTTTTAGTGGGACAAAAAATTTTATATCATCACTCTGGTTTTAAATTGTTTCCCAATGATCCACGGACTAAATGGATAGGTCCTTTTGTTATTACTAAATTGTTAGCATCAAAGTTGATGGACATCGATTGAAGCCCATCTGTGAGAGAATTGAATCGGAAAAGCCTCTGGGTAAAGCTTAGATGAATTGGCTACGTTGGTCCGACGAAGTTAAACAAAGGCGCTAGTGGAAGGCAACCTATAGAGCTAGAAATTTTAATTTTAATTTTTTTAGTTTGTTTTAGTTTTTTTTTTTGGCAAATTTTTCCAATTTTTTTTGAGAATTTTTCAAATATTTTTGGTCTTCTTCTTTCTTGAGAACCCTAACTTTGGTAAAAAATTGTTATGGTAGACTTTTGATATTGACAAGTATGAGGTTTTTGGAAAAATGGCAGATTTTAATGGTATTTTCTGAATTTTTTGGGTCTTAAGCATGGGTGCGCAAGGGCATAGGGCTTATTTGAGACTACAGCTTTTAATAAAACAAACCCTAGCCTTTAGCTATTTTTAAAATCACTCCAAACCCTCATATTCTCTAAAGAGGAGCACCCCAACGTCTATACACCTGAACCAGCCATAAACACCACTTGCACCCTTCATTAACACCATCCTTCATAACCACCACCACTATTTCAAAAATCATGACGACGAAGAATAAATTGGAAGATAACACATCTAACACTGCCATTACAAAGAGAACTTGAAGCAAAATAACAAACCCCACCCAACTAGCAATCGACGACGCGCGGCAAAGAAACAAGGTATTTCAAAATCTTTTCATTTTTTTATTTCTTGAAAATTTTTACATGTTGAGATTTTGGAAATTTTTTGCTTCAAGAATGTGGTTGATGGCCTTTGTGGCATTTTCGGTTGGATTTTCTACTTAGGGATTGTATATTGTGATTGATATGAATTTTGTTAGAAGTTTTGTGCATAAATTAGGTATGTTTATCATGAAAATTACATTTTTAACACCCCGGCAGATTTGTTTTCAAAGATTTGGGTGTTATTTTGGCCTATAAATTATTGGGGTTAGATGAAAAAAAAACAATCCTTGATGTATACTTCTATAGCTTCTGGACAATTTTGAGATGAGAATTGATTTGATCGCATGATTAGATTTAATTCAAGAAGGGGAGGAATGTGTGTTTCTTTGTTTATGCAGATCAAAGCTCAAAAAAAATTAATGAATCTCGTTGAGTACCATGGCCCTACTTCGGATGAATGATATCTAGTTCCACCACCTCCTACACCTCTCTTAAAGAAAGTCCTCTTGCTTTTTTCTTTTTCTTAATTTTGTTTTACCTTTCTTTTATTTATTGGTTTTCTTTTCTTTAAACATTAAGGAAAATGTGCGTGATAAGTGTTGGGGGGGGGGGGAATGCTTTGTTTTAGTCCTTTATTTTGAGTCTTTTTGATGTTTATATGTGTTTTTAATGTGGCATATTAAGTCTTGTGAATATATGTGTTATATTTAGTATTGCTTGAGTCTTCTTGAGTCTTTATGAATGGAAAAAGAAAAAAATAGAAAAATGACAAAAAAATATTTGTTAAGTATTTTGTAAAAATGTCTTTTTAGAGTTCTTTAATGTGTTTGGTTTCATGTTTCTTTGAGTTAGACTCAAATTAGTAAGTTCTAAAAGCTCTTTTATCAAATCTTTTTTTTCTTTTTACTCAAATTTCTCCTTTGTAAATCTAGAACCTCTCTTGGAAAAAGTCTAATCCCCATACTCGAAAAACTTGCTTTGGTTGTAATGGTAAGCTAGTACATGCAGTAAATCCATTCCCATTGTATTTAGTTCCTTAATAGTTACTTTGAACACGCCGTGTGTGAACCTTGCTTAATCTTAACTTGGACTTAAAAATATGCATGCACTTAAATTGGAGGCCAATGTTTAGTTTGAGTTTGATGGGTACTTGCCTTGATTTATTTTTGTGTTAAAATTGTGAAAAAATGCGTGCTTAAAAAAGTTATGTCGGGATTGAAATCACTCCTGTAAAAGTATTGAAAGTTAAATTGGTGAGTATTTTGGCACACAAAACATCATTAGCAACGGATTGGACATTAATGCAAAGGTGGCTGATTTCATTGTTAACGGTTAATAGAGCTGGAATAAGGGTTGCCCTATTCTTGATATGGTATTTCACCACTCTGCTCCACTCAGCCAGGGATTGTATTTGAGAAAAGCACCCCATGGGAGAATGGAGGAATCTTGTATGGTTGAAGTGCAAGGGCAAACTTCAGCACCAAGTCATTGAACTCTTCTTTGAAGCTTCCGTTTATTACATCTAGATGGAAAGAGGCAGAAGAAGAATATAGAAGGAAGCTCCACGCATTAATGGACAACTACTGCATTTCATCACCTCGGACATTAAGTTAAATATTTCTTTTGGTAACATATTTAGGAGTAATCCTTTTAACAGAAAATTAAGCAGATGATGGAACATTGGCCCCAACTTTTTGATGTAAAGAATCTGTTTTTGGGAAGCCTTTATGTAATTAGATTGTGATTAATTGCTTATTTAGCAAAAATGATACTCGAAAGAAACCATAACAATAAGCAAATAATAAACTCAAACTTAAATTTTAGAACATACTTAAATGAACAAATAACAAACTCAAACTTAAATTGTTAGAAAATACTAGAACGAACACTTGTGCGATGTCGCGGTTGTGATATACTTTTAGTTTATGTTTATATTTTTTAAATAAGTTAACTAGTTTTATTGAGAAAAGGATTTACCAATTTATTGTAGTTATATTTCTTTGAATCTAAACATTTTTAGACTGTTAATACTCAACCTCAATCTTCCACTTAACCACTCTACTCTATATAAAGATTTATTATATAGCTTATCTTACAATATAATCACAAAAGAAGAACAAGAAGAGCAAGAAGAATCTAATGTTGTTACATGAAATTTCCAAACTGTGCTACTTAGATATATATAGTCACGCTACATAAAATAAATACATACATACATACATACGTACATGTACATATATAAACATGTATATAACATATATATATCAACATATAATAATAGTCAATGAAAGCAAATATCAATTAAAGAATTTTACATGAACACATATCATAAATTATATTTAAGCATATAAATATAATAATTATATTATGGTAGGCCAATCGGACTTTTTACATAAGATAATTATATAATATACACAGAAATTAATAATCTTAATAGTAATTAATTTTAAGAGAATTCTATTGGAAACATAAAACTATAAGTTTGATGTAGATAAGTTTTATAACCAGCTCTTTTTTTTAAAAATTTTTTCAGCTTTTCTTAAGCAAAAAAATTCTTGAGCTGACATGTGTGTGTCTTTCTCTCAGTATATATATATATATCTTATAACGAGCCACGTGCCATTTGCCCGCCCGGCACCCAGTCCACCGAGTGAAGACAGGGCCAGCCAGCCACATCGGGTCGACAAGTATCAAGCGTAACAATATGAACAATCCAGGAAGATTGACAACGACATTACCTATAAAACCAACATATATCACATGTAAGCACACAATAGGTATAAGATACGACTAATGTGACTAGAGGCCTCCCAGCTAGGCTTTCAGGTCCGCGGAATCTGTCAGGGCGTAACAAACTCCCACACTCAATCAGCTAGCGTCCACGCAGCAAAGCAAGTCACCAACACTCGTGCCGAGCCCACCAACAGTGTTTTCATGCAACTTCTTTCCATGAAACCAGACCTAACAATGATGGCCCTCGTGCACACATCAATTCACAAGCACCTGATGAAAGCAGCTCCACCATATCCTCCTCACGCATCCGCCACCAACGGTCCTAGCTCGCCTCGATCAGGAATGCTCGCCACCCACCATTGAAGCGCGCATGCGTCGGCCACCAAGACCAACTCCCTGGGTTATCCACCAATAGTAGACGTGCCAACAACAGCCACCAAAGGAGATTATCAGCCTACCTCTCCTATAGCACTAGACTCCCGCACTCAAATTGCCGCTATCTCCACACCTTGCTGAATAAGGGCCAGCGAGCTAGCTCTGGTACCACTTGTAACAAGCCGCATGCCATTTGCCCGCTTGGCACCTAATCCACCGAGGCTAAGGACAAGGCTAGCCAACCACACCGGGTCGACAACCATCAAGCGTAACAACATGAATAGTCCAGGAAGGTTGAAAGCCACATTACCTGTAAGACGAATATCACATGTGAGCACACAATAAGCATAATATGCGACCAGTGTAGCTAGAGGCCTCCCAGCTAAGCTTTCGGGTCTATAGAATCTGTCAGGGCATGACAATATAGATATATATATATATATATGTATGTATGTATAGGACAGATTTTAATCAAACTTTTGCTGAAAGAAAAAGAGTTACTACCTCGTAGTTGTTCTCGAAAATGCACAATGCTACTGGTGACTTATTAGATGTACAGTATCAAGCAACAATTTCTTTTAAATTCAACTTTTGATTTGCTTACTGTTATTTTGCAATAGGTTCTTTGATCAAGAAGAGAAAAATATCATTAGTAAAAGAATAGATGAATATCATCAGGCACAAAAAGGGGAAAAAAATCAAATGACTAATTAAACAAACAAAAACAACTAAAACAAAAGAAGTACGGCCCTATTCAGCAAAACTACTTAGAGGGCTGATAGTTGTTTGGATAGCAGATAAATGTTAGTGCATAACTGTTTAATGAGTAGATTGAAAAAAATATGTTTGGGAAAATTAGCTATTAAGTTAGTTGATAGAGGTGAAATGACATAAAAATACATGAATATTATTTTATTATTGTTGTTGTTGCTGTTGTTGTTGTTGTTATTATTTTTAAAATAAGCAAATAAATTTATAATTATATATTTGGGATAACAATAATTTATTATTAAAGCATGATAAAAATAATTTCTTAATGAACAATTTTCATCAATATGACAAAAAGATATATGTTTAGTAGATATGTCTAAAGGATTTTTTTGTCAATAAAATTAAAAAAGCAAAAGTGGATAAAATTATTTGCATTAAAAAATTTATGCAGGATTGAGTAGAATAATAAATTAATATATAAAAGTTTATATGGGGTAGATAAAATTGGAAAAAAAGAAATCAAGATAAGATAGAATTGAGAAAAAAAAAAAAGGGTAAGATTGTTAAAGAAATATGAAACGCCATTCGTGATCTTGAAACGTTAATATTTTTAATGTTCGAGAAAATACTAAAAGCTCCTAAAAACGAAACACTACTTAACGAATAGTAATAATCAGACAAAGTAGTGTTTCATTTCAACCAAAACACTAAATATTACTCCAAATGTTATTACCGAACACCCACTAAGGGAGAAAAATCAAAGAAAGTGTGTTGAAAGAACAATGCAGGAAGAAATCTTTTGAAAGTAAGAAATCAAAATCATAAAGCATCTTAGGGTCCAACAAAGTCTGTTTTGGGTTCTAACTTTTATAATCCAAAGGGTCATCTTAAAAAAGTGAGCGCTTAATTTGATTTTACATCTTAAAATTGATTTAAGTCCAAAGTTAACTGAATTTTGGCCTTAAAAGAAAAAAATATGATTTTTTTTGTTTACTTTTCCTTTTGTGATTTTTAACATGAAAGTTTTTGAAAATTTTTATTTTTAAATTAAAGTCAAACTAGCCTCATGTAGTATGTATTTTCTTTCTTTCAGAAGGACCATCGTATCCTTAATATTGGTATATACAAAGCTGCATAATGGACTATTAACAGAAGGGACATCACCCTCATATATATTCCAAAAAAATTGTACTGGACTTTTGCATTCATAAGAAAAGAAAAGAAAAGAAAAACAAGGGGCATAAACTGACTACACTAGGATGATTCTAAGAGACAATTTTTATAATACATAATTGAGTTTCCAAATGGTAACTTAAAAACTTAAAATATATTGATCAGAGACTACCAAGTATGATTTTTGACAAAAAATAATATCACTATCTGGTTACTACTCGATATATAATATCGTATTATATATAAATTGCACCACAAGATATAAGATTCACTAATAAAATAAAACAAAAGCATCTCCAGTTGAAGTCAACGTCTATCCAATTCTTTAAATTCCTATCTTTTGCTTATCAAGTGTTGAAATCAGTCCTAATTTAGATTGAGTTTTATTTTATTTTTTTCAAAAAGATGGAGTTTTAATAATTTTTTTTTTGAGAAATTTAAATTTTTGGTTTGTAAAAATAATTCAAATACTTATTGTAAAAAAATACTTTTTTCATAAAGTATCTTTTGTTAAAGTTAATATACTACTATTTAAGTTTGGGACCCTTTATGAGATAATTAATATACTATATTATTTACAAGCTAGATATATAGGGCCTGCTTGGAAGTGTTCTTGTTTTTTTGTTTCGTAAAACAATTTTACAGAATAGTTTCTAAAAACTGTTTTAAAAAACAAAACATTAAAAAATTTGTTTAGATGGAAGATAAATTTATTTTTTTTATCTTGTATTAAAAAGGCCATTACACCCTTATTTTTTTTCTTTATATTTAATTTTTTCCTCTAATAAACATATATCTACATATGTATACACACACAAATATGTGTGTGTATAATGCGTGTGTTCTAAAAGAGGTTAGAATAGGCATGGGTTGGGGTAAGGGCAAGGATGGGGGTGGGGTGGGCAAGGGTCAGGGTAGGTGGGGTGAGCGGGTGGGCTAGGGTTGGGGGGAGGGAAAATAATTAAAAAATGAAATTGCTCTTTTGAAAATAACATATCAAAATCACATGAAAACAACAAAAATATGTTTTCTGTTTTTTGTTTTTAAAAACATTTTTTTAGAACAGTTTTCAAAAATAATTTTAGAAAACAAGTGCTTCCAAACAAGTTTTTATGTTTTTTTCTTTTCAAAAAAAAAAAAACTGTTTTTGAAAACAATTCCCAAGAGCCCCATAGTTTTTTCACTGCAATCTTTTTCTTTTGAAAACAAGAGGATATATGTGTTTCTTTCCAAATAATATTGAACTTAATTTTTCGCCACTTGTGAAGTTCAGTTATCCAGGCACTTTCCTCATTCTAGTTACAGGAATTACCATAATCAACAAGCTGGCTAAAAAGAAAACGTTGCTTATTAAGAAAGAATACACATCGAAACTGTAGATAAATTTTTTTAGAAAAAAAAAAAAAAGAAAACAGCAAAGCTGATAAAATGTGTAATTTTCCCCAGAAAAACTGAACGCGTGCAACCAGAAGGCAGTTAAAATATTTTAGGATGCCAATTTCTCTCTCGTAGAAAAATATTATAAATTATTCTAAGGATGGAAACATATAATAATTAACATGAATCAATATAATTATTTCTCCAACCAAAAAGAAAAAAAGAAGAACCTATTAACCCACGAGACCATATCTTAAGACCATATGAGCCAATAACAATGTAGCAGAAAATAGAGCATGCAGCTAGAACGTAACCCAATATAACACTACTTCAACCAAAAGCAGATTTAGCAGAAGCATGCATTAGAAAAACCAAATGTTGATAGATACACATGGATCAAAATCATATTGCATTTGAAAATTGAACCAAAAGCAGATTTACGTGTAGTAGTAGTCTTTCACAATTATTACCAATTCAATAAGTACTCAAACACAGGTCATGAATTTGATCATCATCATCATCATCATCATCATTTGCTCATCATCGTATATATGATATTCTTGCAGCAGCAATTTTTGGGCTTATTATTATTCTGAAAACAAGACATATGTCCCACGAAATAACACGGATGATTACACTGTTCTGTTCGTTGCTATAGCTAGAAGAGTAGTCTGAAAGCATATACATTGCATGCATGCATATATCAAGATGACAACCACTAAATGAGCACTAATGACTGAATTAACACACAGAACATACTGTTGGTATAGAGTATATCATCATCATCATCATTATCATTCTTAATCAATCGGACATTATTTTTCCCTTGGCAGAAAGCACAACCCTCTTGAAGTGATTGACATCCTTGCTGTTCCTGATGAAATTTGTATGCAGAAGCTCATAAGCTGTTGGGCGCTTACTTGGTTTCTTGGCCAGGCACATTGCCACCATCTTCTCAAATTCTCTGGAGAAATCTCGTCTCTCATCATCATCATCATCTTCTTCTTCTTTCTGCTCTGGACAAGATGCAGAAGCTCTTGTCTTGATGTTCCTCAAAGCTAATTTCACTTTCTTCTGCAAGTACAGCTTCAACTTCTTGCCCTTACTTATCTTCATCCCTGCATTATCAGTAATCCCCTTCAATTTCTCAAAGCTTGGCAGAATCTGTTTCTTGGTGATCTTCTTGATGATGGCTTTCAAATCTTGACGATCGGCTACAGGAAGACACCCATATGCCAACTCTAAAGCAGTTATCCCCACAAGCCATATATCAGCCTTTTGTCCCTTTATAACGCCACCGCGGGCGCCGGAATCTTCCCTCCCGTAAACCTCCGGCGCGGCCGCCCACTTGGTGATTTCCTTCAAACCCAGAGTCGAAGTTGAAGACCCTCCAGGACCATAATGTTGATTAATCATGTATGGGTCATGCTCGTACATTGATGCCTCAAAAGCCAGCTTTATTGAACCTCTACTAAGAAAGATGTTGGCAGCGGAAAAATGCTTGTGCACGCGCCTGTGGCTGTGGAGGAAAGAAAGACCAAGAAGGGCCTCTCTGAGAGCAACCGCAATGCAATCTTCGGGCAAGCCATTGTTGAACCTTGTGGAGATGATGTGCCTCAGAGAACCCTCATCCATGTATGGCATTGAAACGTAAAACAAAGGACCCCCAATGAAAGCGGTATTAATCCCAACCACATTGTTGTGTATTCCAGGCCCGTAACTTCTTCTAACCGAATCATTCAGCCTCGTGAAGTCTTCTTCCAAGATGGCGGAGGTCAACTTGAAGGCCACAAACTTGGACAGCGGCGCAACCGCCGGAGACGGCGGTGGCCTTCCTGGAACGCGCTCTGCTTTGTAAACACTTCCGCCATCATCAGGAACTGAATCGCCCAGTTTCTCGATCAGAACGTATCTGTCTCGCGTTCCAGGGTCGCCGATGATTGAGCCTGTACCTATTCTAGACATTGTTGGTATTGAATTGATGATGATGATCTTCTGTTGATGTTTCAATGGCTTATTAATTTTCCTTTTCTGATTTCTTGAGAGTTGAAGGTTGGTTCTTCTTTGGGTTCTTGAAGAGAGGTTAATGGGTGAAATGGCATGAAGGGAGCTTAGGTGGACGATAAAACTGTGATGTAATTTGAGGGAAGTTTATATAGTTTTTTCAGTCGAACCATTTTGATAAGTTGTTAAAAAAGGCGGGCAAGTGTTTTAATTTTCATTTTGGGAACCTATATCGTGTATTTGTAAGTAAGGTACACCATTGAATAAACAGTTGTAGCTTATTGGAAAAATAGTCACTAGACAAACAATTAAAGAACGCTAGACAAATAATTGTGAGATACTGCATAAATAGTTGTAGGGTACTAGACAAACAAATAGGTACAAGTGCATAATATAATTTATGTGTGTATTTTTTTTAGAGTACATAGCATATTACCCCTTGAATTTAGACATAAGTACATAATGCCTCCCTATATTTTTAAAATTAATTAATTACCCCTTATACTTTCAAAAATTATACTCAAACCCCTCATTTTAGTTATGCTGTTAAAAAAATTAACAGAAGCAGTAAATTGACTTTCATGCCCTTATATAAAAGTGTATTCTATCCTAAATTTGATATCTCCAAATCCAATAACCCAATCAAATCCCTAAGCCGGGTGAAATCCCAAATCCAAATTACCCAAATTCCTAAATGCCTTCAACACCTCTAAATCATGTGAAAGCATTTGTTGTACCACATAGAGAAAGAATGGAAAAAGAATAATGAACTAGCTAGAGATCAAGCCGACCGTTGAAGAAGCTTTCAACCTAATAAAAGTATAGAAAGAAGGGAGTAAAAACATGAACATCAGGTCGGCCTTGAATGGAGTGATTGCGCAATTTCACTGGTTGGTGGCTTGAACATTTGAAAAAAATGGGTCTTGAACCATCCATTGGATTTTAAAAAAAAAAAAGTTTCTATTTAAATATTCTCTTGATGCTAGTATATTAGGTAGGGATTGTTTTTGTGGTTGGATTCTAATTTTGAAAGTCTGCTTCTTTCTATCTTGTTTTTGAGGAGGCATTTGCTTTTTGCCTTCTATGTATTCATTGTAATAACTTTTAACTGTGCGTGTATTAATAATAAATATAATTTCTTTCCTGATAAAAAAAAAAAAGCTTTTATATGTACTCTTTTTGTTTTTAATGAAATTATGAATTTCGAACAAAAGAAAAATTAAGGTGTTCGAGCAACAACAGTTGTTTGCCAAGATAGATAATAAAATTGTTGCATTTGAGGTGTTTGAGCAAATGCCCCACCCAGGTCAAGGCCAAACTAACAAGTCAAATCCTGTAGTTTAAGGGCCTATTTTGATTGATTTTTTTTTAAGAAAAAAATATTTTTTTTCCTAAAAAAAGTTACATGAAATGTGCGATAACTATTTGATTTAGCTTCTAAAAAAGTTGAAGCTCCGAAAGAAGTTCAAATATAGCTTTTTTTAGAAGCCAGAATTTTCAACTTCTCAAAAAAAGTTATTTTTCAAAAGTTGTTAAAAAAAGTACTTATAAAAAAAATCAATCTAAACGAACCCTAAATGATTAATTGAAATCCATCCCGCTTTATGTAAGTCAGGGGGTCTCTTAATTCTCCCAAAATGAGAGGTGTCTTAGGAGTAGGAAGGTTAGCAGATGAAACCAAGAATCAACTCCATTACTAGGGCACAACAACTTTCCAAACAAAACTAATGCATCAAAGTAAGGAATCCATGAAAGCTTCTACTGTATTTATGTGTGTGTATATATTTATGTATTTATATAAAAGCTTTCGTTGTATATATATGTATGTGTATATATGATGTATGTATGTGTCTGTGTTGTGTGTTTAAAAGAAGGAAGAAAGAGATAAGGTTAATATGGTCCAAAATAATTTTTTCACATAAAAAACAGTTTTAGATTCTTAGTAAGGGTGCGTGTTATGCAATTTTCTTTAAATTAAATGGAAACTTAACTACGAGCATAATTTTAAAAAGCATAGGAGGTAATTAGCTAGTTTTAGAAATTTAGGGAGGCGGTGTGCACTTGTGCTTAAGTTCGCAAGAGTATATGCTATTTACTCTTCCTTTTAAAAGCAAGACACCAAGTTAAAGTAATAAACAATACTAAGACAATTCATTTGTCGTGACATTTATGTGCTTCAACAATTGGAAAGAATTAAATAAATTTTTTGTGTGTTTCAAGTTGAATAAAGATCGAGTTCATGTCCACATTTACTTTTCAATAACTAAAGTTGCTCCCTTTAAATGAAACTTAAATTTCTTTGATTTTGTCCATGATTAATGACTGAGTTGAAAATAAAATGAAGTATAATATGCAGTGAAAAACAAACCTTATGCATATCGATTTCTAAACATTAAAAAAGTATATTTGAAATTTACTTGAGACAGATGGAGTACTATTATGGGGTAATCAAGTTAGGAGGCATTAAACTTAGTGCATAAAAGTAGCTTGTCTACAAGTTAATTTGGATCTTTCTTCATTTTTTTTTGTGATGGGAAAAATCTAGCAACTCTGTCAGTTTAATTTGAACTTTAAATAGGTTTCACAACTTAAAAGCCAAACTAAACACTCTCTATGTTTTATAGCCAAACTAATGAGAATAGTATAATACACCTCTTACCCTATAATACCTTTTAATTCTCAAAAATATTATAATGTTATAAACAATAATAATTATAAATTATTAATAAAAATTTCAAAAAATAAATTAATTTCCCAAGTCTTAACTTTTTCATTCTAAATTTCATGAATATTTAATAAGATAAAAAGTATAAGTTCAGTACAGTATCAAATTCTTTAATTTATAAAATTTATTCAAATTTAACCACATGATTTTTTAAACTCAAAAAAGATAAAATATAAAACTTGGGGGTTAAATGCAATAAGGATAAAACTTGCGAGTTAAATGAAATAAGCGTAAAATATCATAAAACAAAACGGGTCAAACCCCAAAAACCCCAAAATAAATAACTTGGGAGAAAATTTTCCGCAATTTTCCCTTCGTTCTGCAGGTAATTTGATTCTGTTCGCCAACGTTTAGCTAATTGAAATATGGAAAAAAAGAAAAGAAAAAGAATTACATAGGCTACTTTACTTAGCATCGGTAGTAAAAAAAATTATGTTTTTTTTTGTTTTTTTTTTTCTCAGATTCTTAAAAAAAAAATTATGGGTGTTAAACAGTTGTTTAATTTTTCTATAGATTGAAGGATCAATATTTGGTCCCTTTCGAGATTGGAAAAAATGAATATTAAATGCTTCAAGTGATATGGGTCCTTAAAGAGTAATGCAAAACTTTTTTTTTTCCTTTGATTTACTTTACTGCAGACTAGCAAAGAGTTTTCTTGGTTTCATTTGAGGCATATAAGAATGTTAAAGTATGTTGGTCTCAGCTGATTGATAAACTTCAACAGGAAAGTCTGAATTCTCCTGCAAGAACTATTAATTTTCACCTTTAGCATTTGAATAAAGTTAGTGGGTGTTGCTTTCAGACGTGAGTGAAAGGTGAAGGTTTGGTGAATTCTTTCTTCGACTCCAAAGATGGTTGCTTAACCTTTGAAAGAAATGTTTTTATTTTATTGTGAAGAGTATCTTTTACTATACTGTATCTATGGTTTTGACTATTAAGTTTGGAAATGGCAGAAACAAAAGGTTGCTCTTGCGAAGCGGCTGAATCTTCATCCTCGTCAAGTGGGAGTGTGGTTCCAGAACAGAAGAGCAGGGTATGCTTTTTCTGAAAATAGATTTCATTAATATCTTTTTGCTGTAAATTTTTAACACCGTTACGGAGTTTAGACAGTAAGGGATATGTGTGTTTAGACAGTAAGGGATATGTGTAAAACTTTTACACACTACAAAGGCTTGTTATGAAACTTTTGACACCATAACTTTTGACACCATAAGGGACTGTTGTGCACTTATAGCAGACCACAAGGGGTCTGGTGCATTTTACCCATTAGTGGGAGTTGGAGATTGTCCTTTCCTGATTGTTACCTATGTATCAATGCTCTATAATTG
Source organism: Cordia subcordata (assembly GCA_028554755.1). Classification (NCBI taxonomy): domain Eukaryota; kingdom Viridiplantae; phylum Streptophyta; class Magnoliopsida; order Boraginales; family Cordiaceae; genus Cordia; species Cordia subcordata. The sequence goes on along the minus strand of JAPTOF010000025.1, from coordinate 5,582,179 downwards.
TCAAAGCTTTGCCTACTATTGTTTGATCCATTCTTTTTCAACATCGTAGATCATCTCCGTCAAGGTTTTCAATGCTCGGACTATATTCATTCTTGTCAGTAAGTTGAAGCTCATAAAGGAGTTATCTATTTTCAATAACATGTATTTTAGGAACCTGACCTATATTATTAACTTGGAGAAGAGTCGTCTGGGAGACATTCAAAAGGAGAATGTTGATGGGATGTTGACAATAATCTTTTAAAACATAAGAAAGAACCGACAACAAAGATTAATGAATTGGCCTTGGTAGAGGAGAATTGTGGAAGTAAAATCTAGGGTGTATGGCATCAAAAAGAGATTAATGCTATGACCCTTGTGCTTATCTTTGAGACAGAGTCCTACCAAAGTCATAGATTGATTTGTAAATGTATTACGAAAACATTGGCAAGGTGATTGGTGACAATGATAGATTCCTTGGTTTCGAAGGTGCAAACCACATTTGTGAAGGGTTCGAAGGTACAAACTACATTTGTGAAGGGTTATAATATCTCCGTTAATATTCTTCTTGCCCAAGAATTAGTTAAAGGTTATTGCAACAAAGGCATATCTCCAAGATACTTAATTAAAGTAGAACTTATGAAGGCATATGATTCCCTTGATTCGAAGTTCATTCTGATCACCTTGGAGGCATTCGATTTTCCCCAAGTTTTATTAACTATATAAAAAATTATATCCTACTCCTATGTACTTAGTTGCTACTAACGATGGCTTATTTGCTTTTTAAAAGAGGGCTAGAGGACTCCATGGAGGAGATCCAATTTCTTTGTATCTTTTTGTTTGTGCTATGGAAGTTCTCACTGGTATCCTTACTAGAGCTACCACTAGCTAGGAATTTAGCTTCCATCCTTGGTGCAATAAGAACAAGATAAGCCATTTGATTTTCACGGATGACCTCCTTCTGTTTTTGCAGAGGTGATGTGCAATTTGTGTCTTTTATGTAAGAAATGCCTTCTTCTTTTTCACTATCTCCCCGACCTTTGAATTAGTGAATCCACAAATGAAATTTATCTTGCAGAGGTGATGTGCGATTTTTTATAATATTAATTTTGATGTAACGTCTAAGTTGTTCCCACGTAGAAAGGCTATGAACATTTTTCTAAATAGTCCTTTTTCCTTTCTTTATTGTGGTTGGAACATGTATGGCAATAGGTCCAGATGGAGGTTTTTTTTTTTGGAAGTGATGCTTTGTAAATATTTTGAAAGATTAATCTATTAACTTCTTATTTAGCCCTCCCCAAAAAAAAAAAGAAAAAAATTCATTTCCAAACACATCATAAGCCCATCAAGTGCTATGCACATGACATTCTGCTGCAAGTCTCCTCACATCCACCATGATCGCAGCAGAATAGAGCAGTCAAGAGAACAAAACTAAGCAACCAATGGCTTCTTCAATGGCGCTTCGTGAGCTACAGCGAGACCTTGACAACAAAGCCAACGATCTCAGCAAACTTCAAAAAGGCATATATATATATATATATATCTCTATCTCTATGCATCTATATATCCATATAATATTTACATACATCTAAGCTCTGTGTCTAGTGCTAATCGGTCTTTTTTGAATTTTTTGGGCACAGATATAGCAAAAAATACCAAATTAGGAAAAAATACACTATTCAACTTGGTGCAAATGAGCTTGTCCTCAAGGTCTTTCCACCCCCCCCCCCCCAAAAAAAACAAACAAACACCTCGCTTTATCTACATATATATATATATATATATATACATATATAGACGTATATACATATATAGCACATGTAAGAGGAATTTATCAATTTTTGGTTTTTTGAAGGAATTGGATCTGTTGAATGAAGACGCAAATGTGTACAAATTGATAGGGCCAGTGCTAGTGAAGCAGGATTTAGGGAGGCAAGCGCCAATGTTCGCAAGCGAATTGATTACATCTCCGCTGAGTTGTATGCCTTTCAAATTATAGATATCAGTTTTATTTATTTATATTTTTGCATTGGTTTTGCCAAATATAATGGCTGTTGAAATGTATGATGACTGCTGCTTAAATTGATACATCTGGTAAATAGAGTGTGAAATACTGTATTATGGTGTCTATGTCAATATAGTGTTGTATGTGGACTTAATGATGGTTCTTAATAAATTCTGATATAGTTGTGTTGATTATCAAGCCTATGCCAACTCATTGCTGGAACCTGTAATTTTAATGTTGAGAAGGCAAGAACATTTGTATTCTGTATAATCATCAGTTGTACCATAAGTTTCATGTGCATCTGATTTTGTAGCAATCTTTTATATTGTTTTACTTTTCCCCTAATTTGTGGACAAACTTATGAAGAAAATGATATGTATATGGTTTTCTTGGTAAGTGAAAACATTTTATATTCTTGTTGGCCTAGTTAACTCGGTTTTAGGACTAGAAATTATGCAGATTTGTTTTCTGTGAGCTTGTGTCCATGATGTTCTCTGAATCTGTTGCTTGCTTTTGCAATTGGGTTTCCTTAAAATAAAGTTGAAATTGAGCTGACTATGTAATTGATTGTAATTTGTTTCTCTATTCTCTTTTGGTCCATAACCTAGAGTTGTGTTGTAATGCTAAAATTTGGTACATTTAGAAGCTTAATGTGTGTTGTTGTGATACTATAGAATTGAAAGGTTCACTAGTGTCTATTTGCTGCATGCAAAATGGAAACTGAATCTAAATCTATGGAAATTGGTTATTATCAAGGCAGATTTTTACAAATTGGAAATTATAAATCTTTCAATGGCAATTGGAAATTTAAAGGGATAAAATAATGTTTCATATACAGTTGTGGAGAACTGTAGAAAACAGGGTTGGTTATATCCTAAAGTAACTCATGGGTCAATTGTGCCTTTTGGTGATTTAACATATGTAGTTTTTGATGTGCCAGATCCTTGTTATTGAAGGATGTAGAATGTCTCAATTGAAAGGGGCTTATTTCCTTGTCTTCCTTACCTGGATTCGGGAGAATGAAGTGCCTAGTTGTTGGACTACGTAAACTTTGGATTACAAGTCAATCTACCTACTTGATAAGATGTTGTTCTAGTTGTTGTGGGTCCTTTTATCAATGGAGTGGTTTACACAGGAAGCGTCTGGATGCCTTTCTACAAGATCTAGAAGAAAAGCAGAATAGCAAGAAAGACGCGGTTAGTAACTTCTACCCTTATTCATGAACCTACCTTTCATATAACAGCCACTTTCTTACAATGAGCTTTTGAGATGATAAATGAATTTATCATGATTGCTTTATAGAATATAATTTTCAACAATCTCGGGGCTTAAAATGAAGATGATATTGTCAATGCAGAACAGCATAAGTATAAACTATCGCATGGTCATTGGGATGGATGTTTTAATTTACACTAGTAAATTAATGCTATGCAAAGCACGCTATATTGCCTAATATTATTGTAATACAAAATTTAAATTATGTAATAAATAATTATTAGAAAATTCAGTAATCTTGTAAGGAATTAAATAAGTTATACTTATCTTTGCACATCTCTTTGAAAACATTGAAATTGAGAAAGGTGTTAATTTTGTCTTTTTGTTATTTTGACAAATTTAAGAGAAGATTGATTATAAAGTAGAAAAAGTTTGCAAAATTAGAGGCATTGGATGAATATGAGGGTGGAAATATCTAAATTTTCTTTTGGGTTTTACTTGATCTAATCGAATTGGAATTTCATATGTAAAATTTATATAGGAATCGGATTGAAAAATTAATTTTTTTATTTTTATTCTCATAAGTACTTTAATGTTATTTGAGATGATTTTGTAATTTTTTAATTTTCTTCAATTTTCATATCTTTTTAAATTTAATCTCAATTAGCACAATACGATTTAAAAAAAAAACACACACACAAAAAATAAAAGATAATGAGAAACTTGAACACCAACCCTGGGTATTTAAATTATGATCGGGTTTAATAGTTTTTATTACCCAATTGAATAGTTTATGTTGTTCATAAAGTTTAAATTCTAAACCTGAAAATTCATTCGAATCAATTTCCAGTTTGTGAAAGCCAAAATCTATTTTCAGATTTAGTATAAATTAGCATAATAAAATTTAACAAATCTATGTATTTTTTTTAATCTAGTCTAAATTAGCATAATATATTTAATAAATAACAATAATAAAAAATAAAAACTTGAATTTAGAAAACCTAAAACCCATATCTAAAAATACTCAAGTTTTATGATTTTAAATGTTTAATTTAATAGTTTTTAACTCTAAAAATTCAAACATTTGAACTTAAAAATCCAACCAAATTCTCATAGTTAACCCGATCGAATAGCTTTTTGGACTAAAAATGGAAAAAAAAAAGCGAAAAAAGTCTTATTAGTAAAGAAATGAAAAAGAAAGTGCACATCATTTTGATTGAGAATGAAGGACAAAAAAGATAGAATATATATAAAATTATCTAATCAAATAGTTTCTTTGATTTTAATAATAAAAATTAAAAAATTTGAACTCAGAAAGTCAAACTGATTCTCTTAACGAGATTTGAGCTTTATGACTTTTAATACTCTATCAATTTTCTTTATCGCAAAACTTAAAATATTAAAAATTCAAACCAATTTCTACCCCAGATAAAAGTTGAAAGACATAATTAACAAAGAAGTATGAAAAGAAAGAAATATCATTTTGTTAGAGAAAGAAAAAAGAAAAAAAAAGAGTAAATATAAAATTTTAATTTTGCAATGAGATAAACATAAAATTGCAAATATTATATAAATTTTTATTGATAATCAGACTTTTTTTTAGAATTTATTACAATATATGTGTGGTCACATATATAGCTGTGTCTTTTCCCGTTGCTGATTTATGTTCTTATTGTTTATTAAAGCATCCTTGTATAGGTTCATGCCAAAGTTTATTACCTTGCATAAGTTTAAATATATGATGGAAATCTGGAGTTATAGGTGGGGGGAACCTAAAACTAAAAGCATTATGTGTGACACTTGACCTTATCAATCTGTGATTAGCACGTTATTGACTTGTTTTCATTTTCTTGTTGAACACCGTAATCTTGGTTTTTGATGGCTGGAAAATATACTTAAAGATATCTATCCATGTCCAATTTTTTATTGAGTCAGCAACTTGTGCCTTAGGGGGTTACTGGTACCACCTTTAAGCTTCTTGCACTTTGGTAATCTCATTTCATTAAAGAAGAAAACAACTTCATGAGTAACTATTTGCGGTACTTCCTATTGGTTGATGATTTTGAGTTGAATTAAATTGATTTTGTTCATCTGAATTTGAAATGATTTGATTTTTGAGTTGTTTGGATTTGATTCCGAACCGGAAGCTATCTCTGGTTTGCATGATTTTCTATGTCAGTGTAGTGCACATGTTTCGTTCATATTATCGACCTGCCTGCTTTGTTTCATCCGTTGTTTCCTTTTGTTTTGTAGATTTTCAAGGTACAGCAAAGAATTCAGTCCCTTCAAGCGGGAAAAGGCAAGGCCTGATTTACCTTTGACAGAGGTCAATGCTCGAATTCTTGTATAAGAGAACTGTGAAAGTTACTGCTGTGTGTGTTGAGTAAAATTATGAACTGAATTTTGATGCTTCAATGCGTTACTCATGCATAGATTACTCTAGTCTGACTTTTTGACCTAGTGAAATGCACTCGTTGCTTCAAAAACTCCTTTTATGGGCTTGTTGATTACTTGATAGGATTTTGAATGCCTAATACGAATGTTATAAAAATCCTCCCGCTTTGCTAAACGCATATACATTTTCGTTTATACGATGACCAATGTTCTTTTTTGAGTCCCCGGGCACAACGTCTGTTTGTTTGGTAGTCTCACATAGTGGGAGCTAAGTTCCCATTTGTCGTTAAGGGTTATTAGTTATTAGTTACTGTGGTAATGTTGGTTCATACGATAAATAATGTTCGTTTATGCAAATCCCTAGGCTAAACGTCCATCCGTATGGGTGTCTCACATAGTGCGAGCCACATTCTCATTAATCGTTAATAAGGGTTACTAGTTACTAGTTAGTATGGTAACATTTGGTCATACGGTTCGTGCAATAACTAACGTCAGTTTATATAAGATCCGAGGCTAATGTCTGTCTGTATGTCCCTATGTCTCCAGGCTAAACGTCTGTTCCGTATAGGTCTCATGCTATGTGAGAGACTGACCTTTCGATGGTCAGAAGTCTCCACAAGGGGTGGGTAGATCATCAAATGTTAGAAGAATTCAGGTAGATCATCAAACGAAGATTTATACGAGTATAAGACAAAGATTGCATATCAGCTTGCGCACCGGGATCAGTGGGCACTAGGACTGACATTATCAATTGAGGAAGTAATTTTTAGAAGTGGTCTGGCAAAAAGGAAACCAAAAAATGCTTTTATGTGAATTAAGTATTAAATCAAGGGTACCTGAAATGCCTTTTGTGAACCAAGTTATATCTTATGTTGTTTGTTATTGACAATAAACACAAGTATGATGTCCTCCCAATGTGAATGACTATACAGCCCTCTACAATAAATATACACAGTAAAATCGCCAGTAGGTTTTGAGATTCATGTATTTGATTCATCGATTCCAGACACCAGAGAACTCATCCCATATGATACAACAAGCTTTTTTTACTCAGCCGAGATTCATGTATTTGATTCATCGATTCTAGACACCGGAGAACTCATCCCATATGATACAACAAGTTTCTTTTACTCAAGTGATTGAGACTATCTCGTCCAAGCGTGAGGTCCTGAGCTCAATCTCATAAAGTGAGGTTTAACCAAAAAAAAAAAAAAAAAAGAAAACCTTCTTGTGCATAGCCTGTAGGAATTAACTCCTCTCTTTCTCTTGTAGATCAAACCATGTCAATTGGCTTCACAGAGAAAAGCCATTACTGAAGAGCTCAATTCTAGTTTTGGTGTCCCAAAATGAACTCTTCTATGTTTAGGGTAAAATGGACGACATAGCCTAGTGTTTTACGAAAATGCAACCTTATGAAAGATGCATCTTCAGTATATCACAGAGGGTTATATACATCATATATATGTTATGAGTACATATATATTAGCTTTCGTTTGTGAGTTAATAAGAAGTTAGTCTTCCAAGCCCGCCACGTTTCGGAGTGTCCAACCGATGAGATAAGCAGCTGCACCAGCAATTGCCCCATTGAACACAGTGATTGCCATAGAGACTAGATAGTTCTGGCTTGCAACCTTGGCCTTTGCGACCCCCAGAAGGGCCAGGGCTAGCCCCGAAAGCACGCAGGCGCCGATAAACTTGTGGGTTTCGTTGTGAGTGAACGGCTTGAGGACGATGAATGCCAAAAGAGGCGCACATCCAAACATGATAAATGCTGCAAAAGTGATGAGGCCGTTCTTCCATGGCTTTTCAGATTCCTCCGAAGGCAGCATCCCTTTCTCAGCTGCCATCTTTTCATCTACTAATATATCGTTGTACTTTGCAAATATGTTCACCACCTAATAAGATGCATTTAGTAAAAATGATTATGTCAAATATATGTCTCAACGTACAAAGTATTGGAAGTACCACCTCATTTAATAACTTAAGCTTGTACAGAGGATATTGGTGTATTTATTATACTTAACATGCCCTTCACGTGCAGGCGTAATTTGTTTAGAGCCTTGCACGTGATTAATTTTAATTTTATTTTAATGAGTGACGGTGAGTTCCGAACTTATGACTTTGTTTTTTAGGCTTTAATACCATATTGGAGCTACCACTTCATCTAAAAGCCTAGGTTTGTAGAGAGGATATTAGTACATTTATTTATTGTGCTTAACACAAAGCACAACAACAATATTAAGAGTACAATGACCATTTTTATATATAGGATAATTATATATAGAGTAAATTGCACTAAACTTGTAGTTTCAAAATAGGCACGAAACCCATGTGCGTTTAAAATGTATACCCCACATGCGCCCATAAATAGGCACGGGATCTTTTCTGGCCCTAAAAAAATTTGTAGCACATATGCCCCTTAAAGAGGTGTTCGCACTTATTTTGAAACTATAGAGAGAAAAAGGGGAGTTTCATGCAATTTAACCTTATATATATGACAAGATTAACAGAAATAGATGAAGTAACGTAACTGTGGTCGCATCATTGACATGCATTCCCAGAGCTTGATATTGTCGAAGCAATTGCTGTAGTTGAGGTCGCGGATGGTGGGTAACCTCCCACTCCGTCACCGATCTCTCCTTAGTTGCCACATCCCTCTCTGTGCTGCTCGACACGAAATCCCCAAACCCCATTGAAATTCCATCAGCCACCAAGTTAGCAAATCCCAACACTAAAACATCACCTGCAAATTAATAAAACACGATGTATATACATGTGCCTCGTTTTAGCATCCAAGTTGTAAATAAGGTTCATTACAAGTTCCTTTTTTAAACATGGGGGTATTTTCAGCTTAAAAAATCAATTAACGCTTTTTAACCTACTAAATTTTAATTCTAATCAAAACCATGTGACTCTTATAGAATCAACTAGGATTGGTTTGCTTTATTCTGGGGAGATGAATATCTGTACATATGATTATGACCATAACAAAATTTCTTAAGACGACCATTGATGAAATCAATCGTAAGCCTTTCGAAATTCGATACTCAGACATTGATAAAATAAAGAAGTTAAAATATTACCGGAAGAGAGACGGCCAGCTGAGATGGAAGAAATGAGAGAGAAAGAGGTGACGATAGCATCAAGCCCTGCGTACACAATGCTCTTTACAAACTCTCCTTTCCATGGCTCCTTTGGTCTCTCAGACTTTCTGCCTTTCTCCAATTCTCCATTAATGGCGGATCCAAGCAAGGGGGTGGTGTTGTTTTGAGCCATTTTTAACTTTGTGTTCAGCCTATGAGCGTTCTTTCTCCTGTTTTACTGCAAATGTCATGCTCTACTTTACGATGGTGAAAAAGGAGAAGGGTGTCATCACCATGGGATGTTGTGTCACCTTGCATGCGAGCGGGGTTTACACGTGTTCATGCGCTGCTACTGTTTTTACCTCGGCGTATTTGGGTTTCTATACACGTGTCTTGTGTTGCTTTTTCTGTCTTGTTTGTTTGTACCACATGCAGGTCAACGGCATGTGGCATGCACACGAACATTGATGACAACTAGGCCAATTTCAAAAATTATTTTTTGAACCGTAAAAGGATCATCTTTGTTTGGTTTTTTGTTATTGGTTATTTCATGTTCGATGACGTTGGAGGAAGATAGTAGTTTAAATTGGCTGCGTCCTTGAGAATTATCGTGTAGTTAGTGTTAAAGGGTGTTTGGAAGTGCTTATATAATTGGTCAAATTTGTTTATAAGTAGAAAATAGGATCAGGGATGGTTTTCAAAAAAATGAAAGAAAAAGTAGGAAAAAAAAAAATTTACCCCGTTTGACAAATTATGCTTATAAGCAAAAAAAAAGCACCACCCTCCCAATTTTTTATTATTTTTTTAGTATGAGTTGATCAAATAAAATTATATTTATACCTCTTTAAAACAAAAGACAATTATTTTTTAATTAATTAAAGGTCCCTTTTTGGTCTCTTTAAAAAATATTACTACTTATAAACATATATCTGTCAAACATACCAATAGCTTATAAACACATTTCACACAAACATGTCCTTGCTTATTTATTATTTGCTTATAAACATAAAAAAACCTACTTATAAGCAACTCAAAGAAAAGCAAAGCCAAACACCCTCTTAGCCTCCTTTTCATCAAAAAGAGAAAAGGAATATACACTCTTATATGAAAAAAAAAAAATTACAAATCTTAAATTCACCATATAAGGTCCTAGATCATTTTTTTAATTGACCAATTGACTTTTTTTTAATGAAAACCTCAATAATTCTTAATATGGTATTAAAGTTGGGACTTGCCCAATTTCTCTCATCTTCAAGGATCAAAAAGTAGCAGAATTTATGAATTTTCGACAAAGAGATTTGTTTATGGAGTAATACTGTGATAAGTTTTAGAGCTTGGCGAGATATGCGCCATCATATGATTGCAAAGAAGTTTAGACATGGTTTGAGACAAGATATCGAGGAGAGGGTTCAAATACATCAACTCCGCAATTTTTAGAAAATGCATGAGACAGCCTTGGTGGCAGAATCATGCATACTACATCACCATCGCCAAAAGAAAGATAACAAGAGAAAAGGACACTCAAAGAAGTTTCAACACCATGGTAAATCTATTAGAAATGCACCAAAGAAACAAGGACCTGTGGCCGATATGATCCATGAGCTAAATGTGACAATTATGGTAATTCACATGCACTAAAACAGTGTTGATTACCAAGGAGCCCGCTTGAGATATCGTTTGATCAAGCATCATATTTGTTAGAATAATTGTTATTTTATACATTTCAGTGATGTAATAATTGATATTGTAATCTATCAATGACTAATAGTTACCTTGAAGCGTGTGTTGCATATGAATATTGTAGGTGATTATTCTGGAGTAGAACCAGAACTAGGGGGCCCCGACCCCTCCCATATGTTGAAAAAATCTATATTTGTGTATAAAAAGTTTTCGAAAATTCTTTTATAGGTCCCCTTTAATTTTTTCTCTTCTTTTCTTTTGTTTAAAATTATTCTCATAATAATTTTTCGTATATATTTTCCTATTAGATTATATTTCAATGATTAATTTTTCATTACAAATAAGCAATTTTAGCACGTTGGCTTAATATTGCATATTATAATGTCTTAATGATTTTGATGATGTAAATTATGTCTTAATTACTAAAGTATCTTGTGAGCTTGATTACATATATTAAGATAGGTGCTTGGAAGTAATAAAAGGTGTTATACTTGAGCCATGATTATCTGAAGAGTGCTTATCCAAAATTAAAGCTTAAGCATGAAAAAGAAAAAGATGAGGAGTCATAAGAAGGAGACGAGATGTCATAAGGGGTACTGGTATAATGCTTCTTGTGAATAGCCTTAGGTTCGTCGTAATAGCTCAAATCTTTCATCTTTTCATTACATACTTTGCTTTAAAATTCATATAGGCAATGGCTTACGTTTTGAAATCTTGTTTTCATTGCATAAATACTTGGAAAATTTCAAACAAATGTGTTGGCATGGTTTTGAGATTCATTAGGTCTTGAAAAACATTCTTGGAGTTGGTTGGGACTTGCTAAAATGCTTTGATTTTGAGTTAAATGTTTTTTAAATTTGTTTGGCTTTGATTCTAGACATTCTGGAGTGGTTAGAGCTCTTGTTGGTCGACTGGCTGATCGGGAAGGTCGCAGCCTTGTCAAAATGTTGAGGACTAAAGTCAGACCCCTAGCTGGTCGATCGACTAAGGCGCTCGACCTAGTCAGAATCTTTGAGTACGAAGCTGGACTACTAGCCGGTCGATTAGCTAGGCACCCGGCCTGCTCTGTAACAATAAATGCTGAAGCCGTTTTCTTACTATTGCAACCCATTTTTTCATTCCTTTCTCACCTACCATTGCCCCAACTCTTAAAATCTCTTTAAATACACGTTCTCAACATTCAATAGAGAGGATCTAAGCTTGCAAAACATTTTCATATCATTAATTGTTGAGAGTATTGAGCTATTATTGTGAGACCCTCTATGCATTCAAAAGCTTCATCTTCCTGCATCTACTTTCAAGAAGTTGTACTACACTACACACTGATTACTTCATTTATTGTTGTATACACACTCTTGAGCTAGAATTAGAGTGAGAACATCTCAAATAGCAAGAAAGAATGTGGGAAAATCCTAAAAGTGTGACTCTTGGGTTCTTTAAAGTTGGGTTTTAAAGAGGTGTATTACTTAGTTTGGGCTTTAGCAAGTCTTGAAAAAGCATCCAATAGTGGAGATGTTCAAGTCCTGAGGGGAACATCCTTAGGTGATGGACATAGGCAAAGCCGAACCACCTAAAAATCATTTGTTTTCTTTCTCACTCTATTTACCTTTAGCTTACTTGCTATATTTGATTGCTTTATGTTTGTTAAATTGCTTAAGTGAAATTATTTGCTTTGATTAATAATTTTTTATTCCAAAAATTAGTCAATTTCGTAATTCACCCCCTCCCCCTTAAGATATTTGCCCCAACAAGTGGTATCGAGAGCTAGGATTCTACCTATAGTTTAACAACTAGTAGAATATAATTAGCAAATTTGGAAGGCATTTCAATCAAACAAGCACCTCCTTTTGATGGCACAAATTATGTTTTTTGGAAAATGAGAATAAAGGTTTTTATTCAATCACATGATTATAGGGCTTAGAAGATAATAGAAAATGGACCTATTTTTCCTACTAAAATGGAATAAGATAGAAGAGTCCCTAAACTCGAAAATGAATGGAATGATAAGGATATCAAAGTGTTTGAACTAAATCAAAAGGCCTTACACTACTTGTTTCATGCCATGAACGTAACCAAATTTGATAGGGTAATAAGGTGGACTTTGGCCAAGAAATTTTGGGACCAACTAGAACTAAACTATGAAGGGACTAGCCAAGTAAAAGAATCTAGGATAGCTATGCTTGTACGTAAATATGAACTATTTAAGATGCTTCCTAATGAAAGTGTTAAGCAAATGTATTCTAGATTTGTTGAAATTACTAATAGCTTAAAGGAACTCAGAAAGGATTATTCCAGTGTAGAGAAAGTGAGGAGGGTGCCAAGGAGCTTGTCACCGTCATGGCAACCCAAAGTGATGGCCATCAAGGAAGCAAAAGGTCTCAAGATATTGGAGCTTAATGAGCTTATTGGGTCACTTATAACTCATGATCTTCAGGCGAAAGACCATGAAGAGGAAGATAAGAAGATGAAGAGGTCTATCATACTTATAGCATCAAAATATATAGCCAGTGAAGATGAACATGATGTGGAAGACCTGGAAGATGAGGAGATAGTACTTCTTGCTCAGAACTTCAAGAAATTCATGAAGTTTAGAAGAATAAAGAAATAAGTCTCTTCCAACAACAATTTGAAGAGAAAGGGAAAAGAACTCAAGGAAACCAAGAAGCCAAAAGAAGTGAGAAATGATGAGTAAAAGTGCTTCAATAGTAACAAGCTACGACACATAAAGGCGAATTATCCAAGGCTTACAAAGAAGAAGGAAGGCAAAGCACTTAAGGCGACTCGGCACACTTTCAAGAGTGAAAAAGACATGGAGAAGCAACATGAGACAGGCAACTTTTGCCTCATGGCCAATGAGGATAAGGTATAATCTTCACCTTCTATATCCAGTTATTGCTCATCTAGTGAGGAAGAGGTAGAGGGGTTTACTTTTGATGAGCTAAAGGAGGCATTTACAAAACTCCATGATGATTTTTCACTAGCTTTATCAAAAAAACAAACAAATGTACAGAAAGTTAAAGCTTGCTTTTGATGAATAGGAGATTTTAGAAAAGAAAAACACTTTCCTACTTGAAAATATTGATAAATTGGAAAATAAAGTGAAAGATTTGAAAAAGAAAAATGAGGATTTGAATGGCATTGTTCAAAAGTTTACAAATGGGAAGGGGAATTTTCAAAAAACTCCTCGGGTCTCAAAAACTTGCCTTTGACAAGAGTGGAATTGGTTATGAGCCAACTATTAAACAACAATATTTGAAAACTTATTTTGTCAAGGCTTCTACTTCCACTCCCACTTCCTTCACTTTACCAAAAGTCAAATATCACTTGCACTTATTGTGAGAAGAAAGGGCATATATCAACCAGTTGCCACTATAGAAAACTTCGTGATAAAGGATCATATGTCCCACATTGGCAAAGACTCAAATGGGTCATCAAGACCAAAAAGAGATATTAACGTCAAGGTTCCAAAGTGTTGGGGACCCAAGAATAAAGAATTATTTGACTTTCATGTGTGTAGGTATACCATATGAGTAAAAATAACAAGATGAAGTGGATAATGGTTGTTCCAAGCACATAACGGGGATCCCATCCCTATTCTATGAGTTAAAAGGAACAAAAAATAGGGATGTAACCTTTGGGGACAATAGCAAAGAAAAAATAATTGGTAAAGGAAGTATTGGTAATAAGACTCCTTTGCAATTCATGATGTCTTGGTTATAAAGGGTCTTAAGTTTAATTTGCTTAGCATAAGTCAATTATGTGCTAAGGGTCATAAAGTGGTATTTCAATCTTCTTATTGCATTATGCACGAATGTGGTAGTGACAATGTGTTGTTTGTTGCTAGTAAGAATGATAATGTGTATACCGTTGAGGTTGATCAACTTGAAAACCAACATGTTAAATGTTTATTGATTTTGCATGATAATGCTTGGTTGTAGCATAGAAGATTAAGGCATGCTAGCATGAGTTTGTTGAATAATTTGTCAAAACATAATCTTGTTAGAGATTTGCCAAAACTCAAGTTTGGAAAAAACAAAGTTTGTGATGTATGTCACTTAGGAAAACAACATAAAACTTCTCTCAAATCTATCAATAAGGTTTCAACTAATAGGGCATTACAATTGTTGCATATGGATTTGTTTAGACCAATTGTTATGGCAAGTCTAGGTAGTTCTAGATATACTTTTGTTGTTGTAGATGACTATACTAGGTTTACATAGGTCATGTTTCTTGCACATACAAATGATGCCTTTAATGAATTTGCAAGATTGTATAGAAAATTGCAAAATGAGAAAAACTATTTTATAACTTGCATTCGTAGTAATAATGGCAAGGAATATGTGAACACTCCGTTTATTCATTTTTGTGACGAGCATGGTATTGAGCATAACTTTTTGGCCCTTCGGACTCTCCAACAAAATGGGGTAGTAGAGAGGAAGAATCATACATTATAAGAAATGGCAAGAACTATGTTAAAAAAACATAACTTTCCAACATAATTTTGGAGTGACACCATTAACACAACATGTTATGTGCAAAATAGAGTCTTAATTAGGCTCATTTTGAATAAAACTCCATATAAACTTTGGCACGGCAAAACTCGTAAAATTTCATATTTCAAAGTTTTTGATTGTAAGTGTTTCATTTTAAATACTAAGGATCACTTGAGAAAATTTGATGCTAAATCAGATGAGGGTATATTTCTAGGCTATTCCACTAAGGGTAAAGTTTATAAAGTCTATAATAAAAGAACTCTTTTTGTGAAAGAGTCAATGTATGTAACCTTTGATAAGACTAACCCATTTTAGCCGAGAAAGGATGTTGATGATAGGTTATCTCTTGGAAAGAACTACTTTTGAAGATCAACCCTTAAAAGGCAAGGAAATTCTAACTAGGCAAGAAAATGTACATCAAGGAGAAGAGTCTCAAGTCAAGGAGGATAATGGACAATGCTTAAATCAAAGCACTACCTTGGAAGAGAAGCAAACTCATGTAGACTTGCCAAAGAGTTGGAAGTTCATGCAGAACACCCTCAAGATCAAATTCTAGGTGATCCATCACGAGGTGTAATGACAAGGCGTAACCTTAACACTTTTTGTGAGCATTTTACATTCATTTCTCATGTAGAACCTAAAGTGTTAAAGAGCCTTTACTTGATAATAATTGGATAATTTCCATGCAAGAGGCACTAAATTAATTCACCAGAAACAAAGTCTGGAAGTTAATAAAAAGACTTAGAGACCACCCAGTAATTGAAACTAAATAGGTATTTAGGAACACATTAGATGAATCTAGTGTAGTAACTAGGAACAATGTTAGACTTGCAGCTCAAAGGTGTAATTAAGAAGAAGGAATAGATTATGATATGACCTATGCCTCTGTAGCAAGATTAGAGTCCATTTGCACGTTACTTACATTTGCATATTATATCAATTTTAAACTCTACCAAACGGATGTCAAAAATGCTTTCTTAAATGGTTTTATTGAAAAGGAGGTTTATGTTGAGCAATCTCCCAGTTTTGAAGATTCTTGTTTTCCAAACTATGTTTTCAAACTTGAAAAAACTTTATATGGTTTAAAACAAGCCTTGAGGGCTTGGTATGAAAGACTTAGTAGTTTTCTTGTTGAAAATGGTTTAACTTGACTCTACTTTGTTTGTGAAAAGAGAAGGAAAAGATATTTTACTTTACAAATTTATGTAGATGATATAATATTTAGTGTTACTAAAATTGCTTTGTGTGAGAGTTTCTCTAAATGTATGTATAGGGAGTTCAAAATGAGCAAGATGCTAGAGTTGACCTTCTTTCTCAGACTCCAAATCAAGTAAACAAAGGAAGGCATCTTCTTTGATCAAGTCAAGTTCACAAAAGAGATAATAAAGAAGTTTGGGCTTGAGGATGCCAAGAAGATTAAAACCTCGATGAGTCCCTCAACAAAGCTAAATAAGGATGAAAAGGATAAGCCAGTAGATGAGACAAAGTATCAAGGTGTGATCGGTATCCTACTATACTTGAGGGCGTCAAGGCTGGATACTATGTTTGTCGTATTTTTATGTGCTAGATTTCAATCTAATTCTAAGGAAACCCACCTAGTTGCCGTAAAATGAATCATTAAATATCTTAAGGGAACTAGTAACTTAGGACTTTGACATGCAAAAGGAACTTCATTTGATTTATTTGGTTTTGCAGATGCCAATTTTGCTAGTTGTAAGGTAGATTATAAGAGTACTAACAGCACATGTCAATTTCTTGGTCATTCTTTAGTGTCTCAGTCTAGTAGAAAGCAAAATGGTATAGCTATATCTACCACAGAGACGAAATATATTGTCACTAGAAGTTGTGTTGCTCAAATATTATGGATGAAACAAAATTTTCTTGACTATGGTTGCATTGTGATCATGTTCCCATCTATTGTGATAATGCTGGTGCTACTAATCTTACTAAAAACTCGATTCAACACTCTAGAACTAAATATATTGAGATTATGCATCATTTCATTAGAGATCATGCGCAAAAAGGTTATATTGTTCTTGAATTTGTTGATTTTTTTGCATCAAATAACAGATATTTTTAATAAATCCTTGCATGAAGATCAATTTTGTAAGATTAGAAGAGAGATTGGCATGCAATATTATGGCTAAAATGTGTTTATATGTGTATTTGTGGCTTGAAATTGATGACAAATGCATTTTTTTTCACGTTCTGGGCTAGCCGGTCGACCTAGTTGGTCAACCGGCTGCAGTTGAGGGCGTCCGACTATTTATAGAAGCTTACTGACTCGACAGGTCGACCTAGTTGGTTGACCTACTCGACCCGCTAGTCGACTAACCCTATTGCGAGTGAAAGATAAAACCAGGGTTTTAACCCTAGTTTTTTTTTTTTCACTTTTCACAATTCCTTTCACCCTAACCCTAACCCCCTTCAAAACCCATCTCTAGATCTTCAATTTTTCATCAAAATCACTCAAATTTTCTTGCAAAATCTTGAAACCCACCTCAAAAACTAGTTTCTACCAATTTATTTTTAAAAAATTCATTCAATACCATGGTGATCCAAGAGGTAGAGGCCATGAACGTGGGAGAAGGAAAAGGGCTAGAACTCAATGTCCTTTACCATCTACATCAAAAATTCAAGACAAGCAATCAATGGTATACAAGAAATTCCTCATGGACACGGATTTTGGGGTACAAACGTTTTACAACATTTCGAGGGACAAGGTTGGTACACTTTCTTACATGTCAATTGTGATGTTAAAGTTGATACGATTAGAGAATTCTATGAAACCTTAAGGTAGAAAGTAAAGACCGTAAGCTTAAGTTAAAATCCACCATTTGCAATAAGTCATTAGTATTAACGGAAGATGTGTTAAAGGAAATTTTTGGTATTCTAGTAGATGGTGAAGGTTATTATAATAGCCAAGGTTGGTTGAAAGGAGCAAAGCCATTTGCTAGTGAGGTTTTTAATTTCATGTGGTGAGATGTCAGTCCTAAATCCCTGGATTCGATACTTCCCCTGTTAAAAGAAGTAGACGTGAATAAGAGGATCTCATTGAAAGTCATAAGTGAAGTCTTGCCCTTTAAGATGATTAATGATGGAAAGATTCCCTAAATGGATGGCTATCTCCTTATAGACTTATTCAAAAGGAGCAAATTGCATTACTATTCCTTATTTTGCACCACATGCTTCAATTAATGGCAAAGAGGGTGGTAAGACAACCACACAAGGGTATGACATGATTTGATATACATTTTTTATCATGTTAAGATTAAGTCGTGTGAAAAAACTAAGACTTTTGCCTGGAAATTCAACATGACTTATATGAATTACATGGGGATTTATTGGTATAACGGGCATGCTATCAATAGAGCTGCTTATTCAAACTTGCCCTCTGATATCAAAGAAGCCATAAAGCAAAGGTCTAGGGATGGTACACTAATCCAGTTATGGGACCAAAAGCTCAGCATGTGTATAAGGTGCAGGAAAGCTTTGGATGAGGTTAAGCAGGAAAAACAAGCTAGGAAAAGTAGAGTTGAGATGAGAAACTGGTCATGATTCCCATAGATATGAGCTCAGAAG
Organism: Cordia subcordata; assembly: GCA_028554755.1. Lineage (NCBI taxonomy): Eukaryota > Viridiplantae > Streptophyta > Magnoliopsida > Boraginales > Cordiaceae > Cordia > Cordia subcordata. Next base: position 5,563,751 of record JAPTOF010000025.1, on the reverse strand, counting down.
AGGATGAAGCAAATTTTCCACCCAAAGAAGTTCAATTTAGAGCCGTCATGCATGCCTCACGGGAACAACCACGAGTTGATGCACAAAGACGTGAGAAAATGAGATGAGGTGCTGGGTTCTGCTTTGGGGCTCTACAAGAGGATCTTTCCATTATGGCACAGATTCTCACCCAAATGCAGGCACTGAACATGGGCATAGGATAGATGAGCGCTACATGGAATGCATATTAGGCAAAGCTTTCAGCTTGAAGGAATCAAGTTGACTCCGAGATCAACAGGATGTACTCGGACATGAAGGATTTCTTTATGGATTACCGTGACCGCAATCCTTAAACCTTAAGTTCACCATGGCTATCTTTCCAAAACATTATGGTTTTTTATTTTTCCAAACAATTTGCTTTAGCTTACTTTTATTGTTAGTTGGTTTTATTAGTTTGAATGCTAGTTTGTTAGTTTGGATAATAATTGCTAGTTTTTTTTTTTTTTGCTTTGCTAGTGGTATTATTATTTTCTCTTTCCCTTTCTCCTTGTGCTTTCCTTATTTTGATGATGTTAAAGGGGGTGGGAAGTGATGGTGTGTTGATGGTTTGTTGCATGAATGTTTTTTGTTGGCATGAATAGTTTAACTTGTACTTATGTGTTGATAAATGGTTAGAATGCATGGATTGAAGTTGTAAGGGGGAAGAAACCTATCTTGTTGAACTCCTTACAATTTGTTTTAGATGCTTATATGTGCTCATATTAAGGGGAAGTCAAACTTTTGGACTCAAATTTTTAGACATAATTTGTCATCATAAAAAAAGGGGGAGATTGTTGGCTTAATATTTCATATTAATTACTAAAAGCATCTTGTGAGCTTGATTGCATATCTTAAGATAAGTGCTTGGAAGTAATGAAAGGTGTTAGACTTGAGTCATGATCCATTAAAGAGTGCTTATCCAAAATTAAAGCTTAAGCATGAAGAAGATGAGGAGTCATAAGGCAGAGACGAGGCATTATAAGGGGTAACGGTCTAATGCCCCTATGAATAGCCTTAGGTTTAACGTAATAGCTTAAATCTTTCATCTCTTCATTACATACTTTGCTTTAAAATTCATATGGGCAATGGCTTGCATTTTAAAAACTTGTTTTCATTGCATAAATGCTAGGAAAATTTCAAACAAATGTGTTAGCATGGTTTTTATATTTATTTGGTCTTGAAAAACATTCTTGGAGTTGGTTGGGACTTGCTAAAATGCTTTGGTTTTGAGTTAAATAGTTTTTAAATTTGTTTAGCTTTGATTCCAGACATTCTAGAATGGTAGATCCCGCAGCTGCTCGACTAGTTGATCAAGGAGGTCATCTGGCCTAGTCAAAATGTTAAGGTCTAAAGCTAGACCCTTAGCCGATCGACTGGCTAAAGCGTCCGGCCTAGTCAGAATTTTTGGGTAAGAAGCTGGAGCCCCAACTGGTCGACCAGCCAAGCGCCTGGCCTACTCTATAGCAATAAATGCTGTAGCCATTTTCTTATCATTGCAACTCATTTTTTCACTCATTTCTCACCTACCATTGCCCTAACTCTTAAAATATCTTTAAATACACCTTCTCAACATTCAATAGAGAGGCTATAAGCTTGCAAAACATTTTCATATCATTAATTGCTAAAAGTATTGAGTTATTATTGTGAAACCCTTTGGGCATTCAAGAGCTTCATCTTTCTACATCTACTTTCAAGAAGTTGTACTACACTACACACTTATTACTTCATTTATTGTTGTGTACATACTCTTAAGTTAGGATTAGAGTAAGAACATCTCAAATAGCAAGAGAGAGTGTAGGAAAATACTAAAAGTGTGACTCTTGGGTTATTTGAAGTTGGGATTCAAAGAAGTGTATTATTTGGTTTGTGCTTTACCAAGTCTTGAAGAAACATCCAATAGTGGAGGTATTCAAGTCTTCAAGGGACCATGTTTAGGCAGTGGATATAGACAAACCCAAACCACCTAAAAATCATTTGTTTTCTTCCTCCCTCTTTTTACCTTTAGCTTTCTTGCTATATTTGATTGCTTGGTGTTTATTGAATTGCCTAGGTGAAATTACTTGCTTTGATTGATAATTTTTTATTTTGAAAATTAGTCAATATCTTAATTCACCCTCTCTTAAGATATTTGCCCCAACATAGCGAATAAATTTCAATAATCCTTAATTTATTTATTTTGTTATTTAGGTACTTTGAATAATTTTTTAGCACGATAAATTTAAGAAATTCATAACTTTTAGATAGTTTTTCCATAGAGAATTTATTTATTTAGGGATTTTTTCATATATTATTTATTATTTGTCTTGGCTAGAAAAATTCATAAAGGAGAAAAGAACTTAATTTGATCAACTGAATTAGTAAGCCCTTTCTTATATAATTTTATATTATTTCGTTAAATAGTATTTTTTATATTTGTTTATGTTTAAAAAATCTAACAATATTTACACGATATGTTCTTTCTCACATTGGAAGAGGGAAAGATTGATTCTTTAACTTAATCTTGACAATGGTTTTCATTCAAATACGTGTATAGGTCTCAGCCCCCCCTCCCCGAAAGAAAATTTTCTGGTTCCATCCCTATTCTCGAGTCATGGAGATTGGTTAAAGAACTCTTGGAGTAAGGTATATGCTTGAAATCTTGGTGCATGGATATTGATTAAAGTTATGAAGAGTTTGGTATTATTTTCTCCTGACAAATTGATCATAGTGGACTTTAGTATGAGTTCAATGTACTTTGCTTGAGCATTGTTACATGTTTACATGATTGCATGTATGAGTTCATCATGTCTTTAGACATACCATACTTGTTTTTTAGTACATAGCTTATATATATGTGCATATAAATATATGTATGTATGCATGTATATATATGTGTGTGTGCATATCTTTAGAACTCTTCTCATATCTTTAAAAGGCATAAGTGTTCTGAGTATATGCTTTCAAAAAATTTTCTACAGTATTTTCCTAACCAGGTTTTAACTTAACTTGTTTGGTTTCAAAATATCTTGCTTCTTATGGTTAAGTTTCAACCTGTTTAACTATATATAGGTATGTAAGTGTATGTGCGTGTATATATATATATTGCAGTAAAAGTCTTTCACTTGAGTATATATTTGGCTTTGCATAAATGCTTTGAGCCTAAAAATGGGTGTATGTTTATATCATATGTATGCATATGTTTGGATGCAAATTTTACTATGCTCTATAGGGACTTTGCTCCTATAGAGCACTATGTACCAAATCTAAGGTGAAAACGCATGCTAATTAAAAAAATTTTTGAAGATCTCCCATCTTGCTCTCTCTTCTCTCCCTCACCATCACTGTTACCCTCTTCCTCTCTCTTTTCCTATTTCTCCTTTTTTTCCACCAATATAGTTTGAAGATTTTTTTCCAGTAAAATAAAGCTGCCAAAGTTGAATATCACCATCACGATTATCATCCTTGCGCAACCATAATGATGGTCTTCAATCTTCATATGAGTTTTGTTTTACCATCAACCAAGAGTTGTCGCCGCTATTCTTTTTTAAGTTATTTTCTCAAATTTGTAACAACTGATTCGTGTGTGTGTCGTGGTAGTGGTGTATGGTGTGTTATTGGTGTATATGAGTAAAAGGATGGAGAATTTGGTTGTCTAACAAATGATTTAAAATAATCCAGATTAAGTATTTGATATTTTGGCTAAAAATCTATAAAAATCTTGTTTTTTATTATGGTGTAGGTACTGGTGTTTGGAGCACATTTTCAAGCTAAAAATCTAAAAACATATATGCATTTATTGCTTTCAGTGGTTGTTTAAGCTTACATTTAAGAGAGTTGATGTCTTAGTGTTAGTTGGTTGTCTTGGGTAGCCTAAAATCTATAAAAATCTTGTTTTTACTACGTATTTGTTAAAAAAGAATGTTTACATTGCATCTGTTTTTTTTAGCGGAAATATAATGCACTGGCTTATCAGGCCGATCAACCGATAGGGTCAACCCATAGCTATCTGCTAAGGGGGGCTCAACCAGTTAGCTACACCTGTATTGATTCATAGTTCTATCTTTAATAGTTTGTAAGGATGAAATATAATTATTTTTGTAATAATCCTAAATATTTTGAAGAAATTTACAAGAAATTTAATTATTTAAAAGAATTTGAATTGCCTTAGATGAATTGTAAAGAAACTTAATATTTTTTAAACAAAATTAAGTTAAAAATTTTGGAGAATTTTTACTTTTATAAAATTATTTCTAACAATATAATGAAGAGAATTACTAGAAATTTGATTTTCTTTTTGTCAATGTACATTTGATGTCTTCTTATTGATAACTATAAAAAGAAGTAAAAAGAAGAATTATATAAGATGGTTGATAGTTGGTCTAGTTTGCAAATAAATAATAATGGGTTATGGTTGGGTCTAGTTTGAAAATAGATAATAACTTGGTAATGGACTTGTAATTATTTTATATCAATTAACCATTGTACCCTTATTTAAGACGCATGTTAAGCATGTGCACATGTGCCATCACTACTTTTTGGATAGAAAAGTAACAGAGTTAGAATAAAAAATAATTAAATAGCCAAAACAAGACTAGCGATATAGTTTAATACTCTAGAGAATAATTTAGAAAACAAAATTCAAATGAGACTCTTTTGTTTTTTAGACCAAAGGTCTCTTTTCTTCATCCTCTTCTTCAATTTCTAGTGAAAATCTACTACCTTCTATATAAGATGGCTTCTGGGTTCTTTGAAGTTGAAAAAATCCTCAAATAGCAAGAAAGAGTGTGGAAAAAACCTCAAAATGTGACTCTTGAATTCTTTGAAGTTGGCTTCAAATAAGTGTATTACTTTGTTTGTGCTTAACCAAGTCTTGAAGAAGCATACGTTAGTAAAGGTGTTCAAGTCTTGAGGAAGCATCCTTAGACAGTGGCTAGAAAAATTCATAAAGGAGAAAAGAACTTAATTTGATCGACTGAATTAGTAAACTTTTTTTATATAATTTTATATTATTTCATTAAATAGTTTTTTTATATTTGTTTATGTTTTAAAAAAATCCAATAATATTTATATAATATGTTCTCTCTCACCTTAGAAGAGGGAAAAACCTTATTCTTTTACTCAATTTTGACAACGGTTTTCATTCAAATACGTACATAGGTCTCCCCCATCCTTCTCTCGAAGAAAATTTTCTGGTTTTGCCCCTATTCTAGAGTCATGGAATTCATTGAAGAACCCTTGGAGCAAGGTATATGCTTGAAGTCTTGGTGCATGGATATTGATTAAAGCTATGAAGAGTTTAATATTATTTTCTCTTGTCAAATTGATCATAGTGGACTTTAGTATGAGCTCAATGTACTTTGCATAAGCATTATTACATGTTTACATAATTGTGTGTGTGAGTTCATTATGTCTTTAAAGATATCATACTTGTTTTTTAGTACATAGCTTATATATATGTGCATATCTTTAGACCTCTTCTCAAATCTTTAAAAGGCATAAGTGTTCTGAGTATATGCTTTCAAAACTTTTTCTACAGTATTTACCTAACCAAAAAGGGTTTTTAACTTAACTTGTTTGGTTTCAAATATCTTGCTTCTTATGGTTAAGTTTCAATTTGTTTAACTACATATAGATATGTAAGTATGTGTGTGGTTTTGTATGTGTGTGTGTATATAAACATATATATACACACATATATATATGTATATATTGCAATAAAAGTCCTTAACTTGAGTATATATTTGGCTTTGCATTAAATGCTTTGAGTGTACAACTCACTTCCTTTTTCTTGGAAATGGGTGTATGTATATATCATATGTGTATATGTGTTCGGACGCAAATTTTACTGTGCTCCATAGGGACTGTGCCATTACAGAGCGTTGTGCACCAAATTTGTGGTAAAAACACAAGCTAATTAAAAAAAAATTGAAGATCTCTCATGTCACTCTCTCTTCTCTCCTTTACCATCACTGTCACTCTCTTCCCCTCTCTCTTCCTCTTTCTTCTTTTTCTCAAATAATATAATTTGAAGCTCTTTTTCCAGCAAAATCAAATAGCCAAAATCAAATATCACCATCACGATCATCATCCTTGCGCAACCATAATACTGGTCTTCATTCTTCGTGTCAATTCCGCTTCATCGTCGACCATGAGTTGCCACTGCTATACTTTTTCACTTTTTTTAAGTTATTTTCTTAGATCTTTAACAACTGATCTGTATGTGTCGTGGAGGTAGTGTATAGTGTGTTGTTGGTGCATATGAGTAAAAGGACAGAGAATTTGGTTGTCTAACAAATAATTTAAAATAAATCAGATTAAGTGTTTGATGTTTTGACTAAATCAAATTCATCTATTCCTTCCATCAAACTTTTTTGAACATATAATGTATAATCTATGAACATCTAATATAAAAGTTTTGAATATAAAGCATAAAATATTTTGAACATATAATGAATGATCTATGGACATATAATATAAGAGTTTTGAACATAAAGCATAAATATGTTGAACATATATTACAAAACGCTGTGAATATAGTATAAAACTTGTGAAATATAAAATTTAATATTTATAAATATTAGACATTGAACATATTATCTAAAACTTTTGAACATATAATACAAGAGTTTTAAAAAATTAAACTTATTAGCTTACTATTAAAAAGTTGTGAATAATTAAAAGTGTTGAACCTAAAATAAAAAAATTTTGAACATATAATAAAAGAGTTTTGAATATTATTTAAAATTTGAACATGTAATATAAGAGTGATAAAAAATTAAACTTATGAATTTATTGTTAAAAAGCTGTAAATAATAAAAGTTGTAAACATAAAACATAAAAATTGTAAACATATAATATAAGAGTCTTGAACGTATAATATAAGAATTTTGAAAACATATACTGATATGCACTGTGCGTACTGTTCACGCACAATATGGTACACAATGCTCATGTAGAGCACTGTGCATATGGTGCATGATGTAGGTATTGCTGTTTGGAGCATATTTTCAAGCTAAAAATCTGAAAATAGATATGCATTTATTACTTTCAGTGGTTGTTTAAGCTTGCATTATGAGAGTTGATGTCTTAGTGTTAGTTGGTTGTCTTGGGTAGCCTAAAATCTGTAAAAATCTTGTTTTTTTTATGCATTTGTTAAAAAGGAATGTTTGTATTGCATCTGTTTTTTTAGCAGAAATATAGTGCACTGGCTTATGACCGGTAGGGTCGACCCATAGCTATCAGCTAAGGAGGGCTCAGCCGATTAGCTACACCTGTATGGTCAAAGAATTTCAGACTCTATAGCGGTTGAGGCATCGATCGACTGATTGGGTGGGCCAGTATGGTCAGTGGAGTTCTTCTGTTTACTGGTTGAGGCACCGACCAATCCTGCCTTTTGCCATTATAAATACATCTATTTCACTCCAAGATTTTAACAATTTCATGCAAGGTATCTTTGCAATCTACATGTAAGTATAGAGGACATGTTTAGAAGAACTTTTCAATATTAATTCATAGTTCTATATTTAATAGTTTATAAGGATGAAATATAATGATTTTTGTAATAATCCAAAATATTTTGGAGAATTTACAAGATATTTGATTATTTAAAAAAATTAAATTGCCTTAGAATGAATTTAAAGAAACTTAATATTTTTTAAACAAAATTAAGTTAAAAATTTTGGAAAAAATTTACTTTTATAAAATTATTTCTAACAATATAGTGAAGAAAATTACTATAAATTTGATTTTCTTTTTGGCAATGTACATTGGATGTCTTCTTATTGGGAATTGTAAAAAGAATTATATAAGATAGGTTGATAGTTGGGTCTAGTTTACAAAAAATAATAATGGGTTGTGGTTGGGTCTAGTTTGAAAATAGATAATAACTTAGTAATGGATTTGTAATTATTTCATATCAATTAACCATTTTACCCTTATTTAAGACGCATGTTAAGCATGTGCACATGTGCCATAACTACTTTTTGAATAGAAAAGTAAGAGACAATATAAAAATAGCATGTTAAGCATGTGCACATGTACCATAACTACTTTTCGGATAGAAAAGCAAGAGTTAGAATAAAAAATAGTTAAATAATCAAAACATGACTTGCGATATAGTTTAATAGCTTAGAGAATAATTTAGAAAACAAAATTCAAATGAGACTCTTTTGTTTTTTAGACCAAAGGTCTCTTTTCTTCATCCTCTTCTTCAATTTCTAGTGAAAATCTGCTGCCTTCTGTATAAGATGGCTTCTGGGTAATGGGGAGAGAAGCAGAGGATGGAGACTTCATGGGGGGTTTTCTATCTGCAGGCAACATCTTCAATATGATCCCCATTGAAATAAGCAGCAGTCCACTAAAATGTTGTTCAGTTAGCGGCTTTGTGAATATGAGATATGACAGCAACAATGTCACTGCCTTCCTTGCTGTGGTCACCTGTCATGTTGTTCATAAATGAAAGCAAATATACATGAAGTAAATCCCGATTCAAGCCCCCATGCTTTTGGCCATTCTATGTGCATGTGAGATGTAAGGACAAAATATCCGAAGATCTAACAAACCCATTGGCCTATGTGGTGTACTGGATGTGGACTATAAATAGATGGGCAATTACATATTGCCCTGTAATACGTGAGAGAGGGGAAATTCTTCAAACCGACACCATTTGTGTTGAAAATAAGGGGTAGTAGCGGATTGAAGAGTTTCCTATGAGAGAGTACCGATTTTGATGATAGTCCAAATTATGTGATCATGACTATATCTATTAGTTTACCATAGTTAGAAACTCCTAGGCCTGTAGGGGCCTAAGATATGCCCATAAGGCGTTAGATAATGAACCACCATCATTGTACCAGATTTATGCCCATCATTCTGAGTTATATATATACATTAGGGAGGAGAAGCTAGAGAAAAGTACCATGGCTGTAGTGGCAGCACCGAATAAGGCAATGAGGGAGAGAACAGAGACTTGGCCAATATAGGTAGCCATAGCTTCGAAAACCAAAACGCCATAAACGTAGGGATGCTACAAAAGTAACAATAAATAACTCAGAACCATGAGTCTCGTTCTCATATAATTTCGACAAAATCACTTATCCCTATAATAACTTAAAGAGGAAAGTCGATTGGACTTGTACCTGCGAACATGAACTCCATGCCCTGAAGAGTTCTCCGGTTAAAAGCATCGGAGGAATCAAGAAAGGCAAACCAACAACAGTTGAGCAGAAAAGCATCTCCATCTGGAAAATTATTAATAACAAGAACAATTAAACATGTAAATATGTGATCAAAACAAAAAAGAAGCAACGAATCAACTTTTTCAACATTTTGCCAGAGATCTAGCTAGTACTAATCCATTAAAAGTTGCACAGATCTAGTACTAATCCATTGAAAGTCACGTTCTAATTTGTAACAATTCAACTGGTTTAAAATGCTAAACCGCCAGTAATAATAGTAATAATAAACTCCAACTATTATAAATTGCACTCAAATCTCACAAAAAACCTATATAGGAGGGCGTTACATAATTAATCATCACCTGTGTTGTTTCGGGATTTATGGTGAAGATGGCTTCTTGCAAATTGCCCAAAAAGGCATCCATAGCCAGTGCTCCCAATACCATCAATACACCAATCACGCTAAAATTAGGTGATGTTTGTGCATCTGCTAAAGTGAAGAAAATTAGACCCAACACTAATAGCACTGCCGATACATATTCATGAAGTGGATATTTCCGTCGCAAGCCTGGTATGAAGGCCCCCATGATCATCACTGGCAGCACCTGAAATAAAGAAAATTAAACGCTTTTCATCTCAAAGCAAAACAATCCATTAAGAGGGTGTTTGGTTTGGCTTTTGAACGGGTCAATCATGCTTAAAATCAAATTTAAGCTAGTAGATGCATTTATTTTATTGAAACAATAAGCTTTCAAGGGATTTTTAAGCCCATTTTTTTTATGGTTTTAAGTACTTTGGAAAAATAAGTTTGATTAAATCATTTATTATGCTATCTTTATTTTTTTTATTTTTATTACTAAAATATTTTTACACTTTTACATTCTATTTTTATATCCTTAATAGATTTTTAAGGATATAAGTTAGTTTTCAACTCACTTTAGTTTTTAACTCACTTTAACCATACATGTAAATATTTATTTTAATATTACGACTTTTATTCAATAACTACTTAAATTGAAAATTTAAAAAAGCCATTAAAAATTTAAAAAAAAATTGCTTAAAACTAAAGGTATTTTAAATAACTTTTCAATAACCAATCCAAATGTAACGACACCACTATATAAAACGGAATACCAAACAGGCCAAATAGGTCTTCGTCGTGAAAATTTTAACCATAATATAGCCATAATTAATGAAATTGTCAAATATCCATGCATGCATGCACCTTTGTTGATTTAAACATGATTTGTGCCGGGTAGTTGAGGAAAGCCAAAGAGCCCTTGGTGAGTCCTTGTGAACCCATGAGCACTGCTGACAGCTTCACATAGGTGTTCCATGGGTTGACCATTCTTTTTGTTGTAAAGCCTTGCAAGTACATTAACCCTATATAAACCCATCCTTGTACAAAAGTGAAATACCAACCATAGCTGCAACAACGAGAAAAAACGTATCGATTAATCATCTATCTACGAGTAATATAATATACATAAATCTAGGATGAGGAAGTAGCTCAAGTGGTTGAAACTATTTTCACACGAGTGAAGTTTTGGGTTCAAATCTCATGAGAGACAGGAGTAGGGGCTTATATATATATATAAAAGCACGTCAAAACAAAGATTATGCCACTTATAGGGGAAAAAAAAGGTGAAGAAGAAGAAACAAAAAGATGAGGTATGAAAATGCTAATACGGACCTGAATTGGAGCCTATTGTACACGTATTCCTGAAACACATACAACAAGAATTTCAGGAAAGAAATTTGGAGAAATTAATTAATAAGCGACAAAAAATTAATTAAAAACTTATACATGTGATTAAAGTAATATATTCTGACAAAAAACAAGAAAAGATTAAATTAGTAATATCTTGGGAGAAAAACATCACAACTGCCTATGATAATTATCACATGCATTATCAGACTGCCTTTTTTTTTTTCTTTTCTTTTTCATTTCGGTAATGGCATATTAATTAACACAATTTTTTACCATTAATTTAAAGCTCAAGAAAAAAGGCCAATCCAATTACCGTTTGGAAATTAACAAAAAGTTTCTGTCACCTTCATGTGAGTGCGCGCGCGCACACACACCACACATCTAAGTGTATGTATAAACAAGCACAAAATGCACACACATACACACACATAAATACAAATATAAAGATTAAAAATTCTGATAAAGGTGAAATAATATTTGTACCTCACAGATGCCATTGACAAGATAACCAAAGAAAAAACCAGAAGAGCAAAGAAAGAACTGCTGGAATCTGGGTCGGTCTGAAAGAGAGATTCCAAGAAGAGACCTGCCTTGTTCTTCATTGTTCTTCATCTTTTGCTCCTGCAAATCTCTTCCTTTTTCTTTTTCTTTTCTTTTTTTGGTGCCCAAGAGATCAATTTATGTGTATGTATCAATTCATTTGCATAGAGCTTTAATGGTGTCTTCCTTTTTTGTTTGGCTTTAAAATCAAGTAAGGCTGATCAATGCTGCATGTTGACTTTTGGACAATTCAAAGAAGAAAAGACATGATGAGAACGAGAGAATGCGTATGCATTTATGGGAAACGTATCGGTTTCATTACGTTAAACAATGAAAAAAACATTATAAATATATATATATATATATATATATATATATATATATATTATGTGTGCGCGCGCGTAAAGGCTCCGCTTGACAACAGCAAAAAGTAACTATTGACGTAATTTTTAGTGTTCTAACTAGGGCTAAACACTAACTTTTCAAGTAATTGTTGTTCGGTAAAATACTGTTTCTACTAGCTTTTTCGGTACAGCTATCTATTAGAGTAATTGTTTAAGTAGCTGATAGTTGATTGCTGTTATTAGCTGATAGTTATTTAATTAGTGGATTGTTTAAGCTATTTAATTAGTGAATTGTTTAATTAGCTTATTGAAGATTGGCGAAAACATGGAAGCTTTATAAAGGGGAAATTTTTATGTATTAGATCAAATAATTTCTTAATCTTTTTTTTGTCCCTTAAATCCCTCCGTTTTAACAAAAAAGTTAATTATCTTGACGGAATATTATTTATGCCGTTAATGACATAAATGATAGGATAAAACTTAGTATTTTATTTTACTTTGCATGGTTCAGTCACCGGTCATTTTAGTCGCAAGAAATAAAAAACTAAAAATCCCCAAGTTTTTTCTTAAAAAATGAAAGAACTTTATAGATATTGTAATTACATTTAAAATGTTCTTATTTAACTTAGCTATAACGAAATTAACAACGCATCCTATGTAAAATCTATAATATTAAATACAAAAAATTATGACATTATATTTCATATGAGTACTTGTTTCTAATAAATTTTTCAATATTTGTAATTACATTACATTTTATATGAGTACGTGTTCCAATATGATTAAAATTAGTAAAAAGGGGAAAAATCCATCTAACATATCTTCACATATAATTTTCCTCATTAACTAGAACTTTTAAAAGACTTGTATTGAGTTTTCACCAACCTGTTTTTCAGCTTATAGCACAGAGAACAAGGAATAAATGTTGGTAATGTCTAATTTGAACAATAGAAGAGTTCTTCTTTTTTTTTCAAAAAAACAAAAGAGTTGAATGGCTCGTGTGCAGTTAAAAGTGCTAATTATTGATTTTTGGTTTGATTTATTACAATTAAAAAACTAATTTGTTATGTTAATTTACAAATGAAACAAGGACGAGGATGATGATGATTATTTCTGCTGCCATGTTTATATCTATTGGAACTTTTCATTCTTTAGAAAAATATTTTTGAAACTTTTAAATGGTCAATGATTCTTAGTTGAAGTTTTTAATTTTCTATTTTTTTTAGTGCATGGTGAATGAATCATAGGGAAAGAAACAATAAAAAGAATAAACTTTTTGTTATGTTATTTACTTTATTAAAGGAATAAATAGTATTTTGTAAACATAATTAATTTTTTCTTAATTTTAACTGACAGAAAGACTTGGGAAGAAAAAATAAAGAATTGAGGGACTTGTTTGGACTAATATATAAAATTAAGGGACCTGAATGTCTTTTAGTTTCACAACTTAAAGCTGAAATTAATTTGTTAGAGTGTTTTGAGAAACTATTTTTTTTATTATGTCAAAAGAAATATCTTTCTTTTTTCTTTTATTGCTACCACCTCATGTTTTTTTAAAGTATAAATATGTAATATTGCTCTCAAGAAAATTTATGTTTAACACATAAAATACAAATCTGGAACAGCACAGCTGATTTTTTTTTCCCCCTAAAATTGAAATTTTAATTTTTAAATAATTTTTATTCAAAAACACTTCTATCCAACTTCTATTACTGAAACGTGCAGCTCACCTGTTGAAGTGTCTAATGCGTGTGATTTTGTGTGTCTTTTACAGAAGGGGGAACATACGGTGTTTTGGCAATTGCCTTGCTCGAGAGAAGATTTAGACCTTAATAAAAAAACAAAATTTATCTTATAAGTATTTGACTAGCAATATTTTAAAGGCAATTTGCGTATTGGATTTGGTAATACTTATTCTAAATGCTTATAAGCAATTTTTATAAAGAATAAGTGAAAAGTACTATTCATTTTAAACGTTTATAAATACCAAATAAACATGGTCAAACAAGCTATTAGTATTTACTTTGATCATGTCATAATATTTATAGACTCGTGATGTAAGTATTATGTTATCAAAACAAACATTAATTATTTGAATTCCAAATTAAAATTTAATATTTCAAATTTATCATGTGTTAAACCAATAAAAATGTTTTGACGCGTAAAGAAACACGCATGATATAAAAGTTCTTAAATTTTTTTTTGTCCATATATGTAAAGATTTAGATTGACTTTTAATTTTATAATGGGGTGTTTATGTTTTCCTCAAAGAGGAAGTCTGAGATTTTCACGTAAGACAACTGAACTCTTTAATTATGTTTAAATAATATTACTCATCGAACAGGCTGGATCTTATCAGTCAATTATTGATGGAAGATTGCTTATGAAAAGGGCTTTTGCCAACCTTTTTGGCTTTTGCAACTAAATAAGAAAACTCCCATCGTCACTTGATAACTATATGAATCAGTCTTCATAAATTTCTTTCCTTTGATTTTTGTTTTATTTTTTTTTACCCCCACTCCATCCCGAATTGATGTCCACTTTAATAAGATCTAAAATCATCACTTTGAGAAAAAAATAATCACAACTATTTGAATTATTTTAGTGTATATTTTGCAATAGCTTTTGGAAAAGCTTTTGGCATGTGACCAAGTCAAAACGTTATTTTGTTACATGAGTCTTGTTTGGTAAACTAGCTCTACATATTAGCGTTTCAACTAGTATTTCTCATAAGTTAAAAATTTTAACTTTTTAGGTAGTTTTTAGCTTTTTTATTTTTTTGGGTAATTTTGCTATTTCTTCATTTTTTTGTTAATTCTACTCTTTTTCCAATCTCTCTATATTTTTACTTTTTTTTTCACAAATATAAATAAAAAATAATATAAAAATGAATTTCAAATTCTATTTAGTCAATATAAACTAAAAAGTATAAGTCTTACAAAATAAATTTTGAATATATTAAAATTAATCTTTGTATTGATGCAAATGTTTTATCAAAAAATTAATTATATTTTAATATTAAAATATTATTATAAAAAATAAATATTTAACTATAAAATATATTATCTTATCCCTATAATACTAATAATAATAATAATAATTAACATAACAATGACAATAATAATAACATGATATCAATGCCTTTTTACATCATTTTATATTCATCGACTAATCTAACAGCTATTTTACCGAATACATTTTATTTAATTATTTAGTTAAACAACTATCAGCTAATAATTAAATTACAACTATTATTAATAGCTCAAATAACTATCAATTATTCTAATAGCTAACTTTACCAAACAGACATTTAATATATCCTATGGCACTGTTGGATGATCGATCTTAGTGGGAAGTGAGCCATATTCTTAGCCGCTTCTAGAAAAGATAGGCCAATACAATTTATTAATGCAATGAAATGCATGACACGAAAATCTTGATGATTAGAAAAGTACAAATTTCAAATTAAAAAAAAAAAAAGAAGAATTCCATAAAATACCTTTTCTCCATTTAATACCCACGTTTTTTATTATTTAAATTTCATGAATAGTTGAAATAATATTGCAAATACATCAATGGTTAAGATTCCTCTCTCATATATATCACTATGGAAAAATTAATGATATGAGAGATCTCAATTGAAAATGGTTGCCTGGATTGTCTCGAAATGTTATTACATCATAAAGCTATAATATGATATAATGATAATAAATTAATAATTTAATTATAATAAATTAAATCATTGCATTAATTCATTGTATTAGGCTATCTTTTGGAACTAGTACTTTAGCTGAATTAATTATGTGCTAATTGGGTTACCGTACCTACGCGTGGAAACGTGGTCTTATTTCTTTTTTTTCTCGATAGTCAGATAGGTATCAGCAAAGGGAAATGAATGAACCATCCCCGATAATAATTGATACTATAATTATAATGAAATAGGTTTGGAGTAATTTATAATTGTTAAATAATTTTAACAGTATAATAATTTTATGATATTTTGATCGCTTACATGTGGAAGCATGCTTTACCCCTTTTTTTCCTCTTTTTCTCGGGTAGTTAGATAGATATTACCCATTTAAAAAAAACAAAAATATATTTAAAAATTACAACTATTAGATCTTCCTTAAAGCACCAAAATGTCATGATTAATTTCTGATTTACTCAAAGAAATAATATCCCTTGACTTCTCTTTTTCCCGAATAGTCGGATAGGTATCACGAACATAATTGAATTAATGAAACACTGGTAACCGTTGTTGCTACAGATATAGTCAAATAGTTTTAGCAATTTATAGTCACTAAATATCCCCCATAATAACATAATAATATTATGATTAGTTACTTGCACATGAAAATGTTATCTCTTCTTTGTCTCCTTTTCCTCTTTAGTCGCATAAGTATCACCAGAAAGAAATGAATGAGCCAATTGTAATAATTGATAATATAATTACAAAAAATAATTTTAACAATTCACAGTTACTAAAGAAAAAGGTGACTTTAGGTGTGAATTTAGTAGAATATGGAATTAAGGTTTTGAATTTCAAAAATTTTAATGGAAGGATTTGAACTTATAAAGAAATGATGTTATTTCTTGCTAATGTTGTCACTAAATAATAATTGACGTGGCATTACACGCAAGCAAATAAGTAAGTGTGGGTGTGTTGAGATGGCTTGACATAAAAGGGACTAAGGCTCTGTCTGGCCTAGCTGTGTGATTTAGGCTGTTGAGTTGTAGAACTTTTAGCAGTAAAGCTTTGCATAAAAGTGCTGTTAAATAAAAATAGTTGATTGTTTGGCCCGATATTTTAGAAGTTAAGTTTTCAATTGTTTTGAGAGTAATATTGGACTTTAAAAAATATAAAATAGTATTTTTGAGAAAAAATAAAAATAATAATTTTTGACATGATATAAAAACAGTTTTTCAAAAGTCTTTTCTAGAAAGCTCCAATTTGGAGCCTTTGATTTTTCAATTTTTTTCAACTTCAGATATTCTTTTAAAAGCTCTTTTAAAAATGGGCCAAACAGGTCAATTTTGGCTTTTAAACTCATAGAAAGTACTTTTGAGTCTCCAAAAGCCAGGCCAAACAGACTCTAAGAGTATGGTGCGTCTTGATCTAAGGGCTTGAATACCCATTTAGAGCTAGGCATCACATTCGAAGGGCCCGTAAGGGTTCCTAATGTGGTTCGAAGGGCTAGAAGATGTTCAAACATCTTAATCAGGATAGTTATTAACAAGCGTAAGGGCATATTAATGGTATCAGATAATGGAGTAAGTGACAGAATAAGCTCAATACTGTGGAGCATGAAGTGTGGTACTACCCAAATAATTACTTTTAGTTACTTTGCATCAACTATAAAAGGGATGGGAAAGGGACATGACATAATCAAGGACTTTTTAAGACCTAAACATTGATTTTGTTAATTAGCATAATTTAACCTAGCTTAGTATAGCTTAGCATACCTTTTACTATGCTTTCCTAGTTATATTTACGTTCTCTCAAGTAGTTCCTAACCATAGCATAATTTTAGAAATAATTCTTAAAGTGTTGATTCAATTAGTTGTATGATGGAAGTTCCAATAGTATGCAATGTCTCATTTTCCTTTGAACATTTCTACTTATAATCTTATTGATTATTACAATCACACTTAAATCACTAAAAAGGAAGAAAAGTTCCAAGTGGACTTGATTTATCATATGGACCAGAGCCCTATTTAATGCCTACCCTTGGCAACTCGAACTCTTCACTGGTAAGATAAGGGCCCAAAGCAAGGTCTAGTTAAGGTAAACCCATAAGGATTGACCAATATGAGACCATCTTCACTAAAATTGCTTCTGACACAACAAATAGATTTTTCGGCAGTAGTGGGGGCCTTTAGAGAATAGAGACTTGAAGTAGGTCTAGGGATGAAAAAGAGATACTTTAGTTGTACTTGAGATGGTATTAGTTGGGTGGTTTTTGACATAGAATCAAAGTTACTTTGACTCAAAATTTGGGTCAAGTCTTACTTATCAAATAAGTCAGATCTTGGTACCATTGTATTCCTTGTTTAGAGTACATGAGTATGGTATATTACATGTAAAAAATGAGCTTGTGGTGAATGAGAATTTAG
This sequence comes from Cordia subcordata, assembly GCA_028554755.1. Classification (NCBI taxonomy): domain Eukaryota; kingdom Viridiplantae; phylum Streptophyta; class Magnoliopsida; order Boraginales; family Cordiaceae; genus Cordia; species Cordia subcordata. The sequence continues at coordinate 5,545,869 of JAPTOF010000025.1, read as the reverse complement.
CAATTAAAGTTGGCAAACTTTAGTTGTTAATGGTTACTAATGGGTCCCACATCAGAAATCCAAGAAGATTTGTTCAACTTATGTATAAGAGCTTATAAAGGTGGTGACAATAAAGTGCTTAGAGGGAAGACTATACATGGTGGGCTTGGTATAAAAATCACCATACATGTGTTCCCGCCCACTCGGCCTACCTGGTTTGAGCTCGCAATGTGAATGAGAGTATGGCCCGGCTTTTCACTTCAACTAATCTTTTTGGACAAAATTCCTAAACCTAACAAGCAAAAGATTGAGAATCATAACTAAAATGCATTCAAGCTCAAGCATAATTTCTCCTACACATCGAGGATAGTATTGTGCCCTAAATCTGGGTGGTTTTGATTGTTGGGAATAATTTAATTGCCTATTAACTACCTCACTCAATGCAAAAGTAAAGTTGCCACTCCTCATGGTTTTATATAGAATAGATTCTAGTGCACCTAGAAAAACACATTGAATTTGTGAAATACATATAGCATACACTACATTAGCAAAGCTGCATTTTTGCTTCCAAAGAGAGCTCACCAATACACCATTTCGTAGGCTCTTACATTAAAGTGCTACCAAGTTGTAAGAGGTAAACCATTGTATCCTGAGAGGAATAAGCCAAAACCATTAACACACAGTGGGCCATAAATTCCTTAAGGAGATTGTGCTACGAGCCTTGGTTTAATTAATCTATATTCTGTTTGCACAGTCTATTACCATTGTATTTGTATTTTCACATTGGTATTCTCTTATTTTCTTACAATTTGCTTCTATAATTCTAGTACTGTGTTCGTTTGTTTCTAGTTTATCGTTCACATAATTCTAGTACTATGTTCACTAGTTTCCAGTTCAATGTTCAGCTAATTCCAATACTGTGTTCACTGGTTTCTCCAGTTAAGTGTTCACCAAATTCTAGTACCATGTTTACCTACTTATATACTAATGGATAGCAACTAAATAAATGTATTTGAATCAATGTCAACTTGTGTCCCTAATAGCAGTTACCAGTAAATTAAGAATCAAATCAGAGAAAATCTCATAATGGGGATAATGTGCCTTATCATGGGGGCCATGGACTAAGCATAGTATTTGAACTCTAACCTAGACAATAGGGACACCAATAGTAAATTAGGACACTAATTAGTTCAAGGTGTTCTACAATGTCTAGATAAGTTCTTTTAGTCTTGCTTGACCAGCAATATATCGCTGTTGTTATGGAATCATCCACAATGTTCTCAGAAATTGTTAAAGATATGAGTCAAAACCTTCAAGATTGCATGTCTATAGAAGTCAATAGGATCTTAGTGACCATAAATTTGACTTTTAATGAGATAACTTTGGCATTAAGCAAGAGTCTTGCAAAGGAAATTGTAGTGTAACTTGAACCTATAGTCAAACGTCATCATAAAATAAATGAAAGATTAATCAAAATCTTAGAGGATATCTGACTTTAGAGAACCTCTAAACACATAAGAGGTAACTCGAGATGATAGGAACTCAAATAGAGATAGGGTTGCTCAGGAACCAATTAGGATCCCAGAAAGGAGTATAGCTTTTCCAGAAGGTAAACTTATTAAGAATCGACACTATGGTAGAAAATGCTTGTCAAGGAAATTTCTAATCATGGTGAAACATCTTATGGTCTATTGAATCCTATAATGAGGATTGGGCCATTACCTCCTTCAGGATACCCTGCTCCTAATTCTTTAGGACATCGAAGGTTAGGGAATATTTTTAGGAGTCATGATAATCTTCTAGCACCTTTCATTCCTCTTGTGGATGATAGTGGTCCCGTACCACTCAGGCCTTAAATGAAAGGAAGCTCTCCTGGTTTTAGGTTTGCTCTATGAGGATATTACAATCCTACACAAGGGACGTATCCTTTTGGGTTAGTAAATCTTTCAAATGCAAGGGTTGCAACAATAGTCTAGGTTTTCTCCTATATAATGGCAGAGCACCTCTCATCCAAAGGCCTGTACAATCCATTGAAGGGTTTGTTCCTTAACGAACCTTTTAGGTAAGTCAAAACATACCTTATCTACCAATCAATCAACTAGTACTTGGGGGCATGCTCCTCCACTTTCTTTTATTCCGCAAGGTCAAGGAAAACATATAAGCCAGTAGAGTCTCAAATCCATTATTTTCGGGCCATATGGACCAAGTTTTAGGACAACATTAGGCCTGCTAGTAGAAGACCTTATCCAAAGTGGACTATTAAGGAGTATCCATTTCCTTAAGGGTATAAAGTTCCAATTCTATCTTGGTTTTAGGCAAAGATAATGTCTTTGCACTTGTGCATATTTTTATTTTCACTTATTAATATAAGAAAGCTATAGCTAATGATTATCTTAAGCTTCAAATGTTCTCTAATTCATTAATAAGAATTTCTTTTAACTAATATGTGAACTTGTCACCCAACGTTATTTAGATTTGGGAAAAGATGCAAGTATCATTTTAGAACCAATTTGTTAAAACTAAACTTGGAGTCTGAATGAGTAACTTAGTTTGTATAAGACAACAAGTAGATGAGTATGCCAAAGAATACCTTAATAGGGTTAACTGAGCTCAAGTAAGGTGTGAGACGAATCTTCCTAGGAGTATACAACCACACGACACAAAATAAAGAGATAAGGGAAGAGAGAATTAAACACAATATTTTAGGCTGCTTTGGACTCCCTTGAGCCTAATTCACCACCTCAGGCATACAAGTCTTGGTATAGCATAAGGATTTTTGGTGTTATTCCAAACATTTAAGCATTTTCCCTTCACTTATTGTCTCACAAAGGTTGATCCACAACCTGTATTACCCATAAAAGAGAGGAAAAGCAATAGAATAGTGTTTTTAGTAAAGTTTACAAAAGAACTTCTCAAAATGTAAGTGATATACAAAGGTATAAATATCTTTCTATATTGCTCAAAGTGGATAAACAAGTTATAACTCAAGAACTTGATCAAATGTATAATGTAAAGTAGATTTAAATGCCTTTGAATGCTTGTAAGAATACTTTGAAGGACCAAGATCAAGTATTTTTTAAAAGTATGGTGGAAGAATGTTTAAATAGATTGGAAAAATTACTATAGCAACAGCTAATATTTTGAGCAAGTGTACACTACTAGTTGATCGAGTGCTTAACTTAAAGGAACCAGTTGCTAACTGGACTTGCCAATTGACCTCGACCTCATCCAACAAAGAAAAAGTGCATTTTGTTCTTTGCCAGTTGACCCATGTTAGTCGACTCAAAGGCACTTCCCTTTGATCGAAAAGGTCTATCCAGCTAGTGTAAAGAAGAATCTTTTGGCAAGTACAAACACCTTTCTATAACAACTCTCTTTCAAGAACTTCTACTCAAAATCTTAGGAGCTTCTCAAATTAAGAAGAAAAAAGGCTTTTTCTACACAAATTACATTTTCATTAATTACAAAAACCAATTTTACACTCCAACATTTTTTTAAGCATCAACTTTTTCAAAAATATCAACTGACATACACACACACTCCAGTTTGGTTGAAAACCAACTAGATACTCGATCATTTATCAACTTCAACTATAAATAAATTTTTGGAAAAACTAGTCTTTAAATTTTCCATTTTTCCTCAAGCATGTATTTTGAAAATCATTTTATATAACTACCATAAATTATGCAATGTCAATTTTCTTTAAGTTATAACAAGTTATCAATAAACTAAGTCTTGAAAAAATCTTTAATCTTCAACCAATAATGCCAATATAAGCTCAATACTACAAGACTTCTTACTTCTTTTTCTTCTAAGCCCTAACACCGATTCAACTTTAAAGTACGCCTTATAAAATAGGTTAAATACACAAAACATTGGTCAATGCAATTCAATTATTTGTATGAAAATATGCAACATATAACAAATCCAATAACTCCAATACATATTGTAACTAATTAGAATTTAGCACCCAAAACATGAATCTCTCCACCTTAGTAGAGAGGATTTCAACCATGGTGAATCACAGTATCAAATATTGACTTTGTTAGGTCATCTACATATGCTCAAAACTAAAAGCATTAACCACTTAGTATTAGGTGTAGCATTCTCTCTTTTTGAGAGTATGGTCTTTAAAGAATATACCCATAGTGGTCATGTCCAATGTATGACACAAACACACTTGTGAGATAAATTCTAATAGACGTCAAATGGCCAAGATAAAGAGACTATCCTAGCATAAATTTGTTGTGGTACAGCACTCAACTTCACCATTTGGTTATGAACTAGATTTATGATGCAAATAGCCATGACTTAGACCTTTTATACATCTAACATCACTATGTACCCAAGTCATTTATTTTTAATTAAAGACCTTGTATACAAAATATCACATATAATACAGAGAATTTATAAACTCAATTAAGCAAAGAATAAACTATTGTATATTATAACATTTCCAAAATTAGAAAATATCATATACTAGTGGTCCTATCGGAATACTAACCCTAACATTGACAATGGCACAATGGATGGATTTACTACTTTAGGTGGTAGCTCTGTACAATGTTCTTTCTAACTTAACGAATCTTCTTGATAAAATAAAGAGGATCCTCCAAGTTATCCATGTCGTTTTGTCATGATCATGATGAGCACTCAACCAGAATACCAAGTCGTTCTCACAAGCGATACCAACTTGGTAAGACAAAAATCGAATAAGCCAATTAATTCAAATTGAGTAGTTCAAGCTAATTTGCAAGAAAGAGAATGGAAACTCAATCCTATGGATTACTACTCAGATTTCTATGTCCTGGAAATGCAAAGGGTTGAATGTTTAACCTACACAAATATGGAAGTTAGAAAAACTCCTCACTTTCTAGTATAGACTTATATATCACGCCCAAATATTGTGGAGGTCATTTGACACTAAGAGCCCAAATCAAGAATTATCTTACATGAGTGTGAATAGGTATGGCTTAGAATATGCATTGTAAAGCTTTAAATCTTCAATTCAGGTTTTGATCAGCAGCTTGACCTAAACCTCTTTGAATGTAAGGGACTTTAGAGCCTTAATGTGAAAGAGAAGATTCTTTGAGTTAAAATAGAGATATGGAATTATGTGTCTTCTGCAAGCTATGCCATCTACCTTTTAAATGATGATGGCCTCTATTCATGGCTAGAATCTTGCATTAGCAAGAAAATACAAATTCCTTAATTACAGCTAATCGTGGGCCGAGGATCGTGGTTCTTTCTACCACAATCGGGTTGACTCCATAAATTATAGGCACTACTATTTATAGCCTTGAGCCCTCGATCATGGGCTCCCTATTGCTACTTAGGTTGTTACCGTTATCTAGCCCAAGAAACCATGATTCAAATTTGGGCTTTACAATAAGCCTCCCACTCATTATGTCTTGAAGGCTTTTAAGACATGAGGAGCAATGTTCAGTTATACATACATATACATTTTTTTCATCTTCATTAATACATTATCCTTTCGCATGTGTTAACTCGTGTTAATATGAAGATGACACCACTATCTCGCCTTATATAATAAACATTTATTAGAGGCAAATAAACTTAAGAGAGGGGGTGAATTAAGTTTAATACTAATTTTCGCAACAAAAACTCAATTAACAAATAAGTATATTACTTAGGCAAATACTTGAACAAGATAAAAATAGCTAACACTTTAGGAGCAATAGTCAGCAAATGACAATATAAGCAAAATAACAAACACCTAGTGAGCAATATAGAAAGAGTGCAAGAAAGTAAAGAGAGCAAGAGAACGAAACCCGATTTGTAAGTGCTTTGGCCTTGCCTACATCCACCGCCTAAGAATTCTCCCCTTAGAACTTCTCACAACTCCACTAAGATATATCTTCATAAGTTGGTGAAGTACAAAGCAACCTTACACCTCTTTGAAGCCCTTCTTTAAAGAACCTTAGTGTTTTCCCACCAAGGATTTCCCCCACTCTATTTGCTCTATGTGGGCGTAAATATCTTAAGAGGGGGGGTGAATTAAGATATAATTACTACAATTTCGTTTTAAAAAATTTACAGGAAATCAATAATTTCTTTCAAATAATATATCAAATACAATAAAGTCAATAAAGACAAGTATGGAAATAAGAATATAAGGAGATGGAGGCAAACGATTTAAGGTGGTTCGGCCAAGCGTACGTCCACCGCCTAAGGAAGCTCCCCTTAGGACTTCAACAATCTTCACAATAATGCTTCTTCAAATCTTGGTGAAGCACAAACCAAGTTTATACACCTCTTTGAAGCCCAACTTCAAAGAACCCAAGAGACCCTCTCTTCAGGATTTCCCCACACTTTACAAGCTTCAAAAAATTTGATCTCATAAGATTTTAGCTCTCAAAGTGTGTATATATTCAAGGAATGAAAAAGGATAGAATCTGAAATTTTTCTTCAAGAAGAAGATATAGCAAATGAATAAGCTCTTGAAAACTAAATATATTGCAAGAACAGCTCAAAAGCTTGATTGAATGATTGTAACAATTTTGCACACTTCACTTGACTTGCTTTGAATGTGTATTTAAAGAGATTTGGGGGTTAGGGATTTGGTAGGTGAAAAATGAAGAGAAAATAAGCCAGAACGGTAATAAACGACTAGTGCATTTATTACAGCAGCCCGTTTAGCCGGTCAGTCGGTCGACTGGCTGGGTTGTCCGGCTTGCACTTGTTCCTCTCTAACTAGGCCGGACGCCTTAGCCGGTTGACCGGCTAGGGGGTCCGGCTTTTATCTTCACTTTCTGTTTTGGCAGGGCGACCCACCCAGGTCAGCCGGTCGACCAACTAGGGGGCCCGGCCACTTCAGAAACTGAAGTAAAGCCAAATTTTTGCAGAAAGTCTTTTAAGTGCAATTTTCACAACTCCAAATCATTTTGGAATATTTTGTTAAAATATTTTATGACTTGAAACACCCCAAAAACACAATTTCATTAAATATGTGCATTCAAACTCATTTGTGCTTATATGAAATTTAACGTGTAAGAGTTCAAAATTTATTTGATCAATGAAGATGAAAGTTTGAGCCAAACATATGCAATATTAAGGCATTTCACAAAAGAGCAAGAAAAGAACGTCCGGTACCCCTTATGATATCTCTTCTCCTCCTTATGCCTTCTCATCTTCTTGTTCTTCAATAATGCATTTAGCACTTCTTCTTCCATCTTTCAAAGCATCTTTTTCCATTTCTCAAAGCATTATCTCAAAATGCTTTTAGACAAATAATGCATATAAATTTTCATCATCAAAACAAATAACAAATATTTAGCCAACAATCTCCCCCTTTTTAATGATGACAAATTTTCAAAATATGAGCAAAGGTACTTCCCCTAAATATATGCATTTCTTCAAATAAAACATATTTGGAAAAATTCAACTTCTTGTCAATTTTACCATATGCATATTTTGATGGAATTCATGCAAATATATGCAATCAAATTTCTCCTTCTCATGCAATTCAATAATTTTTCCAATAATTTCTCCTTCTCCTTTTCTTCTTTGCTCCCTTTTTGCTTGTTTCTTTCTCCCCCTTTTGACATCATCAAAAGAATGTATAGAAAGAGAATTAAAATAAAAAAAAATCACATGAATAGGCAAGAAAAGTGACATTATCACATGGAAAATCATCAAAAGAAAAGTGAGCAAAACAATACGATTAGTCAAGAGAAGTAACTAAGAGTGAATTAAAAATGTTTTCTAAGACTAAAAACGAGTTTTTATAAAAATCAGGGTGCTGGATCATGGTGATCTTTGAAGTACTTCTGCATGTCGGAATGCATACCGGCCACTTCGGAATCAATGTGCTCTCGCCAAAGAGTAAGCTCATTCCATTAGTTTGTCATTGTGGTTCTCATTTTGCCCATTCCTGTGTTTAACACTTGCAACTGTGAAAGAATCTGAGCCAACATAGATGGGTCTTCTTGTTGACCCATTGAGCTAAACCCTGCTCCTCGTCGAATCTCAGCGCAGCGTTGCTTATCAATGTGCCCCTGTGCTCTTGATTCTCTCATTACTCGTCTTAGAGTAGCTTCCTCAGTGTCTTTCTCTTCTTTAAAGATACTAACAGCCATGGGTATTATTCCTGGAATGCCTATGTCAGCTTCTCCCTCAAGTTCAGGCCCTACATCTTTATCTAATGTGATGTCAATCACCTCAAGTATATCATCAAGTTTGTGAGCATCAGGACCATATACAGGATCAGTGAAAGTAGTGCCCTTCTTAGTTCTATTCTTAATTGCCGCCTGAATGTTTTGAGGAAAGTTTTTGAACGTTTCTCTGTTGATAGCCTCCTCATTATACCAGTAGATGCCCATGAAATTCATATATAACATATCAAAGTTCTAGGCAAACTCTCTGTATAGAGCATTCGAAGAGATTCTAAAGTGTGAAAAGATATGCATCAAAGCCATACCATATCCAGGTGTAGTAGTTTTTCCTCCTCCTTTTCTACTAATATGCAGCATATGTTGAAGAATTAGGAAAAGTGTGGATGCAAATATCTTAAGAAGGGGAGGTGAATTAAGATATAAATACTAATTTTCATTTTTAAAAAATTCTCAAAAAATTTACAACTTTTAACAATCAATATATCAAACATAATGTAACCAAAATAAGCCAGTATAAAAATAGAAGTATAAGGAGAGGAGAAACAAACGATTAAGGTGGTTCGGCCAAGCCTACATCCACTGCCCAAGGATGCACCTCTTAGAACTTCAAAAATCTCCACTAAGATGTTTCTTCAAATCTTGGTGAAGCACAAACCAAGTTCTTATAATCTCTTTGAAGCCCTACTTCAAAGAACCCAAGAGATTCACTATTTAGGATTTCCCCACACTTTAGAAGCTTTAAAGAATAAATCTCACAAAGTTTATAGCTCTCAAAGTGTGTATATACTCAAGAATTAAGAAAAGATTAAATCTGAAATTTTCTTCAAAAAGAAGATGAATAGGCTCTTGAAAGCTCAAATATATTGCAAGAATGGCTCAAAGATGGATTGTGTGATGATAAACAATTTAGCACACTTCAATTCATTGATTAGAATGTGTATTGAATGAGTATTTTAAAGAGATTTTGGGGGTTAGGGATTTGGTAGGTGAAAAAGAAATGAAAATCTCGGCCAGAACGGTAACAAACGGCTAGTGCATTTATTACAGCACCCGTTCAGCAGGTCAACCGGCTAGGTCGTCCGGCTATCCCCTTTTCCTTCTCTGACTAGGCCGGACGCCTTAGCCGGTCAACCGGCTAGGGGGTCTGGCTTTTTCTTCATGTTTCTGTTTTGGCCAGGCGACCCACCCAAGTTAGCCGGTTGACCGGCTAGGTGGTCCGTCCACTCCAGAATGTGAAATAAAGCCAAAGTTTTGCAAAAATCATTTTAAGTGCAATTTTCACAACTCCAAATCATTTTGTAATAATTTGTAAACATATGTTGTGATTTGAAATACCCAAAAACTCATTTTACCTCTATGTGTGCATTCAAATACATCTGTGCAAATGTTATATCAAATGTGCAAGACTTGAAAATTTTGCTTTGAACAAGAAAAAAAGAGTTTAAGCCAAGTCCAGACAATATATAGGCATTTCACAAAAAGAGCAAGAAGGAAAATAATATCCGGTACCCCTTATGACTTCTCTTCTCCTCCTTATGCCTTCTCACCTTCTCTTTCTTCAAATAATGCTTTTTGCACATTTTCTTCAATCTTTCAAAGCTTCAACTAGATATCATCTCATTTTCACAAGAAGCTATTTAGTCCAATAATGCATATATTTTTTCATCATCAAAATCAATAATGAATATTTAGCGAACAAAAGGCAAAGCTATCTTCTTTTTCTGCCTAAGGCTATAGTAGATATAAACATCCATAACTAGGATTTTTCCATCATTGATATTCCTAGAGAGATTTACTTCACTCATGATTTTGAAGGCAATTCTCATATTATAATTAACATATTTCAATAATGGAATAATCAATTATGGATTCTTAGGTCCTACATCTTTCCACATGTATTTTATAACTTACCCCGGAATACCAGTCTTCCTGATTCCTTCCGGCCAACCTTGACTATTGTAATGACTTTCTCCATCAACAGGTGTATGAAAGATTTCATGTAAAGTTTCCTCCTTAAGCACAAAATTCACCCCATATACAGTAGAAGATAACTCAAGTTTTGGACTTATACTGTGTATCTCAAGATTTTCATAGAATTCTATTACCAATTTATCTTGCACATCACAATGTAGATGCAGAAACATAAACCAATCATCAAATAATGGAAAGACATCGGTGCCAGCAAAATATGAGTCAACGATATATTTACCGTACAAAATCGATTGCTTGCCTTGAATCTTTGATACCGAAAGTGGTGGTAGTGGTGGTGGTGGAGGAGATTGTGTTCTCGCTCTCTTTCCTTTCCTTCCACGTTCTTGACCCCTTGTCCTCAAATTCATCATGATCTTGCATTGTTTTTTGAAAATTGAACTGGTGAAAATTTGTTTTTTGAAGTGGGTAATCAAGATATGGAAGGAATTTTTGAAAAACTTGATTGAAAATTGAAGAATTTGGAATGGGTTTGAGAGAGTTTTTTACCTAGGGTAAAAAAAAATTAGGAGAATTGAAGTAAATTTGGGGTTAAAACCCCCAATTTTAACCCTGTCCACGATCAACTGGTCGACCGGCTAATCGCGGGGTCGACCGGCCGAATCAGAGAGCACAATAGAAAATACCTTTTAATCGGACACCTTCCAGCTTCAGTCGGTCGACTGGCTAGGTTAACCGGCTGGGTCAGAAAGTGCACAAATACATATTTTTTCATGCCCAAGCCATTAAAACACGTATTTATTAATTTAAACCACATTTTATCATTCCAATTTCTCTTCTAATCTTGCAAAATTAACCCTCAGGCAATGGTTTAGCAAAAATATCAGCAACTTGATGCAAGGTGTTAACAAATTCAAGTATGATATCACCTTTTTGTACATGATCTCTAATGAAATAGTGCCTAATCTCAATATGTTTAGTTCTTGAATGTTGAATTGGATTTTTTTGTGAGATTAATTGCACTAGTATTATCACAATATATTGGAACATGATCATATTGCAATCCGTAATCAAGTAAATTTTGTTTCATTCATAGAATTTGAGCTGCACAACTACCGGCTGCTATGTATTCTGCTTTGGTAGTAGAAATAGCAACACTGTTTTGTTTCCTACAAGACCAAGATATTAAGGAGTGTCCTAGGAATTGGCATGTTCCACTAGTGCTCTTACGGTCTACTTTGCAACTAGCATAGTTAGCATCAGAGAATCCACACAAGTCGAATGATGTTCCTTTTGCATACCAAAGTCCTAGATTAATTGTTCCCTTAAGATATCTAATGATTCTTTTTGCAGCAATTAAGTGAGTTTCCTTAGGGTTAGATTGAAATCTAGCACATAAACATACTGCAAACATGATATCAGGTCTAGAGGCAATTAAATATAATAGGCTACCAATCATACCTCTGTATTTCTTTTCATCTACATATTTACCTTTTTCATCCTTATCCAGCTTTGTTGAGAGGCTCATGAGAGTTCTAATCTTCTTTGCATCTTCAAGTCCAAATTTTTTGATAATTTCTTTGGTATATTTGGCTTGATTTATGAAGATCCCCCCCCCCCTTAGCTTGTTTGATTTGTAGTCCAAGAAAAAAAGTTAGCTCTCCTATCATGCTCATCTCGAACTCCTTGTGCATACACTTTGAAAAGCTCTCACATAAAGATAGATTAGTAGCACCAAAAATTATATCATCCACTTAAATTTGGACAAGTAGAATGTCATTCCCTTTTCTTTTAATAAACAAGGTTGAATCAAGTTTTCCTCTTTCAAAGTTATTTTCCACAAGAAATCCACTGAATCTTTCATACCAAGCTCTAGGAGCTTGTTTTAAACCATATAATGCATTTTCTAGTTTAAAAACATGATTAGGAAAACATGAATCTTCAAAATCGGGGGGTTGTTCAACATAAATTTCTTCTTCAATGAATCCATTTAAAAATGCACTTTTCACATCCATTTGATAAAGTTTGAAATCCATGTGATAAGCAAATGCAAGTAACATACGAATAGATTCTAGTTTTCCTACGGGAGCATAAGTTTCATCATAATCAATTCCTTCTTCTTGATTATATCCTTGTGCTACTAGTCTAGCCTTATTCCTAGTTACTGTTCTGGCTTCATCTAGTTTGTTTCTAAATACCCATTTTGTTCTTGTTACCGGTCTATCTTTAGGCCTTTCAACTAGCTTCCATACTTTATTTCTATCAAATTGATTAAGTTTTTCTTACATGGCAATTATCCAATTTTCATCAAGTAAAGCTTCTTTCACATTCTTGGGTTCAATATGAGAAATAAATGCATGATGCTCACAAAAAGTATTAATATCACGCCTAGTTCTTACACCTTTATTTGGATCACCGAGGATAAGATATTGAGGATGATTTCTTACGAACTTCCAACTCTTAGGTAGGTCTTCATGAGGTTCTTTTGTTTCAACGTTTCCTTTGCTTGAACTTTGTCCTTTTTCCTCATTGATTTGAGACCTTCTTTCTTGATGTTCTTCTTCTTGCTTTTCATCTTCTTATTTTGTTGGTTTTTCTTTGTCTTTTGGATTTTGATCCTCAAGTGTTGTCTTTTCCAAAAAATAACCTATATCATCAATTTCCTTTCTCGGCTCAAATGGATTAGTCTTATCAAATATAACATGTATTGATTCTTTCACAACAAGAGTTCTTTTATTATATACCCTATATACCTTGCTCTTTGTGGAATAACCTAAAAATATTCTTTCATCTGATTTAACATCAAATTTTCTCAAGTGGTCCTTAGTATTTAGAATAAAACATTTACAGCCAAATACTTTGAAGTATGATATTTTCGGTGTTTTACCATGCCATAATTCATATGGAGTTTTATTTAAGATAGGTCTAATCAATACTCTATTTTGTACATAGCATGCGGTGTTTATTGCTTCACTCCAAAAATTTGTTGGCAAGTTGTGTTCTTTTAGCATAGTTCTTGTCATTTCCTGTAGTGTACAATTTTTCCTCTCTACTACCCCATTTTGTTGAGGAGTATGAGGGGCCGAAAAGTTATGTTCAATGCCATGTTCATCACAAAAGTTCATGAAAAGAGTGTTCACATATTCGGTACCATTATCACTACGGATGCAAATTATAAAATAGCCTTTCTCATTTGGTACTTTTCTACATAATCTTGCAAATTGATTGAAGGCATCATTTTTATGTATAAGAAACATGACCCATGTAAATCTAATGTAATCATCTTTTACAACAAATGTATATCTAGATCCTCCTAAGCTTGCCACATTAATAGGTCCAAACAAATCCATATGTAATAGTTGTAATGCTCTATTTGTTGATACTTTATTTAAGGATTTAAAGGATGTCTTATGTTGTTTACCTAGTTGGCAAGCATCACAAATTTTGTCTTTTTCAAATTTTAGCTTTGGTAAGTCTCTAACTAAATCATGCTTAGAGAAATCATTCAATAAGCTAATGCTAGCATGTCCTAATCTTCTATGCCATGACCATGCATTATCATGCACAACGGATAAGCATTTTACATGTTGACATATAAGTTGGTCAATTTCAATGGTGTAAACATTTTCATTTCTCTTAGTTACAAATAATATATTATCATTTTCACACTCATAGACAATGCATTTAGAAGATTGAAAAACTACTTTGTGACCTTTGTCACATAATTGGCTAATGTTAAGTAAATTAAACTTTAAACCTTCTACAAGTAAGACATTATGTATAGCAAGAGAGTTTTTGTTACCGATGTTTCATTTTCCAATAATTTTTCCTTTGCCATTGTCCCCAAAGGTAAAGTCTCCTCCTTTTGTCCTTTTTAATTTGTAGAAGAGTGAAGAGTTCCCCGTCATGTGCTTGGAACAACCACTATGCAAAATCCATTTTATTTTACTTGGTTTGCTTTCATTGGATACCTACACACATGAAATTCAAATGCAATTCTTTATTTTGGGGTCCCCAACACCTTGGGTCCTTGGCGTTAGTTTCAATTTTTGTTTTTGACCACCTATTTTGGTCTTTGCCAATATGGAACATGTGATCCTCTATCACGAAGTTTCTTGTAGTAACAATGAGTGGATACATATCCTTTCTTTTCACAATAGGTACACATTGTATTTGATTTTAGTGAAGAGGAGGATATAGAGGTGGAAGCCTTGACAAAGTAAGTTTTAAAATATTTTTTATTAATACTAGGTTTGTATCCAATACCACTTTTATCAAAAGACATTTTTTTACTACCAAAGAGTTTTTCAAAATTTTCTTTGCCATTTGTAAATTTTTGAATAATTTCATTCAAATCCATATTCTTCTTTTTCAAATCTTCACAAAATCTTCGGCATATGAATCATTTTCTTTTCCGGAGATTTCTGTCTTTTTCAAAAGAGAGACATTTTCCTTTTTCAAAATTTCTTTTTCGTCAAGAGCAAGTTCCAATCTCCTATGCATTTGCTTGTTTTTTGCCAAAGCTAAAGATAAATCATCATGTAATTTAACAAATGCATCTTTTAATTCATCAAAGCTATATTCCTCTTCCTCTTCCTCTTCTTCACTAGATGAATAATATATAGATGGAGAAGGTGAAGATGGTACCTCATCCTTATTGGTCGTAAGGCAAAAGTTGGCTACTTCATGTTGCTCTTCCCCGTCTTCGTCACTTTCGGAGAAGTCCCATGTGGCTTTTAGCACCTTCCCTTCTTTCTTATTTAAAAGTTTTGGACGATTTGCTTTTACGTGTCCCGGCTTATTGCAATTAAAGCACTTCAATTCGTCTCCTTTTGCATCTTTTGTCCTCTTGAAATCTTTGTCTTCTTTTCCTTTCTTCTTCCAATTTGTATTACTTGAAGATGGCCCTTTCCTCATCTTTCTAAATTTCATGAATCTTTTGAAATTTTGGGCAAGAAGTGCAATCTCTTCATCTTCCGGGTCCTCGTCATCTTCTTCATCTTCACTTGATGGGTATTTTGATGCAACAAGGGCAATGGACTTCTTTGCTTTCTTCTCTTCTTCTTTGTGGTCCTTTATTTCAAGCTCATGAGTCATGAGTGATCCAATGAGCTCATTGAACTCCAAGGTATTCAAATCCTTGGCTTCCTTAATGGCTATGACTTTTGGTTGCCATGATGATGGCAAGCTCCTTAACACTTTCGTTACTTTCTCTACATTAGAATAATCATTTCCAAGTGCTTTCAAACTATTAGTAATTTCAACAAATCTAGAAAACATTTGCTCGACATTTTTATTTGGATGCATTTTAAATAATTCGTATCTATGTACAAGCATAGCAATTCTAGATTCTTTTACTTGGCTAGTTCCTTCATAAGTTACTTCTAATTGGTCCCAAAGTTCCTTAGCCGAAGTACATCCCAGTACTCTAGCAAATTCGGTTGCATTCATAGCATTGAATAAATAATGTAATGCCTTTTGATTTAACTCAAATAATTTAATATCTTCATCATTCTATTCATTTTCGGGTTTTGGTATTCTTCTATCACCTTCTAATTTATTAGGTAGGGTAGGCCCATTTTCTATGATTTTCCAAGCTTTGTAATCATGTGATTGAATAAATACTTTCATTCTCATTTTCCACAATGCGTAATTTGTTCCATCAAAGGGGGTGCTTGTTTGATTGAAATTCCCTCCATATTTGCTAAGATTCTACTAGGTGTTAGACTATAGGTAAAACCCTGGCTCTGATACTAATTGTGGGTGCAAATATCTTAAGAGGGGGGTGAATTAAGATATAATTACTACAATTTCATTTTAAAAAATTTATAGAAAATCAATAATTTCTTTCAAACAATATATCAAACACAATAAAGTCAATAAAGATAAGTATGGAAATAAGAGTATAAGGAGATGAGAGACAAACGATTTAAGGTGGTTTGGCCAAGCCTACGTCCACCGTCCAAGGAAGCTCCCCTGAGGACTTCAACAATCTTCACTATAATGCTTCTTCAAATCTTGGTGAAGCACAAACCAAGTTTATACACCTCTTTGAAGACCAACTTCAAAGAACCCAAGAGACCCTTTATTTAGGATTTTCCCACACTTTACAAGCTTCAAAGAATTTGATCTCACAAGATTTTAGCTCTCAAAGTGTATATATATTCAAGGAATGAAAAAGGATAGAATCTAAAATTTTTCTTCAAGAAGAAGATATAGCAAATGAACAAGCTCTTGAAAGCTCAAATATATTGTAAGAATGGCTCAAAAGCTTGATTGAATGATTATAACAATTTTGCACACTTCACTTGACTTGCTTTGAATGTGCATTTAAAGAGATTTGGGGGTTAGGGATTTGGTAGGTGAAAAAAATGAAGAGGAAATAAGCCAGAACGGTAATAAACGGCTAGTGCATTTATTACAGTAGCCCGTTCAGCAGGTCGACCGGCTGGGTCGTCCGGCTTGCACTTGTTCCTCTCTGACTAAGCCGGATGCCTTAGCTGGTCGACTGGCTAGGGGGTCCGGCTTTTGCCTTCACTTTCTGTTTTGGCCGGGCGACCTACCCAGGTCAGCCGATCGACCGGCTGGGGGGCCGACCACTCCAGAAACTGAAGTAAAGCCAAACTTTTGCAGAAATTCTTTTAAGTGCAATTTTCACAACTCGAAATTATTTTGAAATATTTTGTAAATATATTTTATGAGTTGAAACACCCCAAAAACACAATTTCATTTAATATGTGCATTCAAACTCATTTTTGCTTATATGAAATTTAACGTGGAAGAGTTCAAAAAGTATTTGATCAATGAAGATGAAGATGAAAGCTTGAGCCAAACATATGTAATATTAAGGCATTTCACAAAAAAGCAAAAAAAGAATGCCCGGTACCCCTTATGACATCTCTTCTCCTCCTTATGCCTTCTCATCTTCTTGTTCTTCAATAATACGTTTAGCACTTCTTCTTACATCTTTCAAAGCATCTTTTCCCATTTCTCAAAGCATTATCTCAAAATGCTTTTAGACAAATAATGCATATAAATTTTCATCATCAAAACATATAACAAATATTTAGCCAACACTCTACAATATACCCAAGATTTGATACAAGCTTAACAGTGTGTATATGAACAGGAATATAAGAAATTGAATGATTTAAGACTACAACTTCTAAAAGTAAATATATAAAATGTAAGGCTCAAGTTTTCTCAAAGATCTTAACAAATTATAGCTCTCAAAATGATGATTTATAAGGTAAAAGATGTTTGAAAATAAAGGAAATGGCTTAGAAATGCTCAAAGATGATTTTTCTGCTTATTTTCCAAATTGGGGTATATGGGTATTTATAGAAGTAGCTGAAATGTATTGATAATGGGAAAAATATTTTAAAATTAAGAGCAACCAGTCGGGGGTTTGATCGACCGGTTAAGGTGATTGGCACATCCAGAGTTGCTCAACATTTGTCGGTAGCCTTAACCAGTCAATCGGTAAGGGTGACCGGCAAGGCCAGAGAGTGAATTTGGCAAGTCCCCTGTTTCTGTACTTGTTCGTCTCCCTCTTACACCAGTCGATTGACCAACAAGGCTAGAACACAGCCACAAACCCCTGCAAACATGCTAAAAGCTTTTCTTTGAAAATCATAAGCATTTGACAGCATATAAGCACCTCAAAGAAGTTTGTATAAAGTCATTTTGAATCAAAAGCATGTTATGCAAAAGCCTTTTGAGATATTTAAAGATAAGACTAAGAAAACAAAGCTTCAAAAAGTATTTTTCTCCTCAAAAGATTAGAAGCAAGTATGCAAAGAATGGTTTCAAGAAAATCATGCAAAATTAGGGCTATAAGTTGTTCTCTAAGGCCAAACACAAGTGAGCACTAACCGGTACCCCTTATGTCATATCATCTCCTCCTTATAACTACTTTATCACGAACAATCTTGAACTCTTCATGCCATCATACCATCCAAACTTGTATAGTCTTCAAGCCTTAATGAATATTTGACATTTATGTACTCCTGGCTACTAATGAGCTTTCTTGTCAATCAACTCATGCATAATCTCATAAGGATATTAGCGTATTAAAGAGTTTCATTTAAGAATGCACATTCTCAACTAAAATTTGCATCATCAAAACACAAGATATTAACACTATAAAACCAACACCCTTGATTATTGAAAGGGCCATTTAAGTTTAAACCTTGGTGAAAATTGAAAGCTCATATTGAGTATTGGATGAAAATCAAAAGGCCATATTAGGTCTTTGAAGTATATTAGGACTTGTCGTAATTACTTGGACCCGATTATTAGGTCGCAGACGTCCTATGCTTGGATGAAATGTGTCGAGACTCGATTTTGGATCACAGACGTAATGAGCTTAATTGAAATATGCCTTGTTGTAATTGTTTAGACTTGATTTTAGGTTGCAGATGTAATGCGCCTGGATAAAATATGTTAGGACTTGCTAAATGTTATGTAGATGTGATTCCTCGGTCACAGACATAGTGGGCCTAGATGAAATATGCTAGGGCTTACTGAAGGTTATCTAGACCCAACTCTTTAGTCACAAACGTAGTGGGCATAGATCAAATATGCCAGAGTTTGCTGAATGTTATTAGGACTCGATTCTTGGGTCGCAGATGTAGTGGGCTTACTGAATGTTATCTATGAAATATGCGAGGGTTTGCAAAATGTTACCTAGACCGGATTCTTAAGTTGCAGACATAGTGGGTTTGGATGAAATATGTCAGGGCTTGTTGGTATTACCCTTTTCTTTACCTACATATAATTTAATTAATGTGCATGTAAAAGTGTCTTAAATTATATGTTCAATAGCACTTGAATTAATTATGAACAAGGAAATTTTATGATTTAGGCAACACATATATCTCAACACCTTGATATTTAAACCAAATACGATGCATAACTATTCTGTGTGTTATTAAATGAAAGAGGATAATAGGCTCTATTTATCTATAATAGGTTAGCGCAAGTTCAAGAAGTATATCATATATAAAAGGCCATAGAAAGAATAGTCAGAAAAGATAACTTTCCTTTAGTTAAATATAACTAGAACTCTTCTCCTCCTTTTCTTTCCATTGAAGAGAAGGTAAAACATGTTAGCAATCATAACAATCTTATTGATCATATTTTTAGTTGTTCAGTTTTAGCATGAAATTCTAAATATAAAGAAATATTTTTTTGCAAAATATCTCATAAATCAAATGATACATTATAAACAAATATTGTGATGATGGCTAAGACATTTCTGTACATAGCTCTTATTCAGATTAATAAATATAGTCATTGATTTCCAATATGAAAACCAATTTTCTTATTAATATTTTACAATAAAACTAAATTATTTCCATAAGAATTTTATAAACAAAAGAAATATCAACTCTCAAAGGTGATGACTTTGTTTATTGCTCTCTGTCAATAAAATTTACAAAAGAACGATCGATGATTTAACATTTCAATAGCCAAGATATAAAAAATGGTGCATATATCGTTGGTTATTTGAATATCTTGATTCGATTAATTAACTATGACTCTCAAACAATACATTTATAACAATAGCACTACGTCATAAGCAAACCCGCATATCTAACCAAGTAATCAAATTTCTCACGACCAAATGTCATACCGACGAAATTCGTTCCTCCATAAGGCCAATGCACGTTAACCTAGGCAATTTTTCAACAATTAACAAATAAGGGTCCAAAAGGCAGTGTGGCATATCTAGAACATTTAATCCACAAGAATGTAGACTAGGCCATAATTTAACACATCAAATCAAGCCTTAAAATTTACTCAATGGACATTCACCAAGTAAAAATATCCTCATTTTCAATTTAGATGGATTTAAGAGTAGCAAAAGACATGGCATCAAAGACATCACCATCATTATCATTAGACGAGTTGAAAGGTGCATGTATGTCGTTGTCACCATCGCCATGATCAAGCCACGAGAAAGACTCATTATTAAAAGCAAATGGGGTTGTCAAACTTAAGTAGAATGGTGATAACTTTAGTGACACATGGGTGAATGTGATTCTTCTCCTTGGTATCGTAGATTTAGAGCCCCCGGGTGGACACCAAATTGTAGAGCTCTAAATCTACAATTAAGGTTTTAATCAATAGTTTAATCTAAACCCCTTTGAATGCGAGGGAATGTAGAGCCTAGATGTCAAAGAGAAGATTCTTTTAGTTAAAGTAGAGATATGAAATTGTGTGTCTTCTATAAGCTATGCCATCCGCCCTTTAAAGGATGACTATCTCTATTCATGGCTAGAATCTCTCATTAGTAGGAAAATACAAGTTCCTTAATTGGAGCTAATCTTGGGCCGAGAATTGTGGTTCTGTCTATCACAATCGGGTTGACTTTGTAAATTATCGGCACTGCCATTTATATCCTTGAGTCGCCAATCATGGGCTCACTATCACTACTTAAGTGGCTACCGTTATCCAGCCCAAGAGACCATGATCTAGATTTCCACTATACATACATTAGATTATTTTGGTATAGATAAGGTTTGTTGACTATATGTATTGCACTTGTTGTGTAAATGATTTAAGCTCTGTTTGCTTAATTATGAGATTTTAGTAGTTGGACTATAGAGTTTTTGATAAAAGTGTTATTGAATAAAAAGCTGTTGCTTCATGATTGTTTGGTTTCGTATTTTAGAAGTTAAGCTTTTAGTTGTTTGAAGACAATATTGGACTTTCAAAACTGTGAAATAGTTTTTCCCAAGAAAGAAGAAGAAAAACAATTTATCGCATTATATAAAAATAGTTTTTTGAAAGCCTTTTTCTAGAAGCTCTAATTTGGAAATTCTAATTTTTCAACCTTTTTTAATTTTGGTTTTATATAGATCTTCTTCTAAAAATAGGCCAAATAAATTAATTCAATTTTTAAGCTCATATAAAATATTTTTGAATGTCTAAAATTGAACTATATACCTAAGAGTTTTTTATATTGCCCTATCAAACAAAGCACTAAAAATAATTTATAATTTATAAATTATAAGCAAACCTTTTCCCCTCTTTTCTAAAGCCAAGGCAGACGTCTTCCAATCTAAGAGCCTTTTTGGCTCTACTTATTTTGGAACTTATAAATCTCAATAATAAAAAATTACTCTCACGTAACTTTTAAAAGTTGGGGTTTATAAGCCCAAAATAAACAGAGCCAAATGGGCTCTAAGCCAAGCTCATTTTTTAAAGTATTGCTGGTGTTGGGCCTTTCGGGGTATGATTTGGTCTCTTACAACGCCAACGGCCCAAACCCGAAACGTTTGTTCTTAACGGCTAAAATTTAACTCTTCCACGTTCTCCTCTCCAATCTCCCGCGATCATAAAATCGCTGATCACTCTGTTCACTCCACCACCACCACCACCACCATCACCACCATCGCCGGCGACGAAATTCCCAGAAAGCCCTTGACTTCGAACTCTGAATGAAATGGGTGTAGGAGGGAATTTCTGGGATTTGCTGAAACCCTATGCCAACTCCGAAGGCTTCAATTTCTTGAGGAACAAAAGGGTGGCAGTGGACTTGTCCTACTGGATCGTACAACAAGAGACCGCCATTAAAGCCTCCACTCTTAAACCACATCTCAGGCTTACCTTTTTGCGCACCATCAATCTTTTCTCCAGGGTCCTTTTCTGTTTCCTTCTTTTCTTTTCTTTTTTTTCCCCTTCTTTTTTTTTTTGCTCTTTTCTAATTCTTTTTTCCTGAAAGCTCTGCGCTTTTTGCTTTTAATGTCTGCATTACGTTCTTGTTTCGTTTTTTCTTTTTCCGGTGGAGTTGTTAGATTTTTTTCATTTGCTTGTATTTGGGCTTTCCTTGGGAAAATTGCGATTAGGGAGTAGTTCAAGTATTGTAAGCCAAGTATTTGGACTTTCATGAATTGGATTTAGCATAAGATGATGATTGTTTTAAATATATATATATTACGAGCTTACTGTTTTTATTTTTTCTTTATTTTTATTTTGCAATTGGTTTATGTCAGTTGAGTGAAATAGTTACTTGCTTGAGCTTCAAAAGTTTAACTTTTGTGTCTCTTAGCTTTTGTTTAGGTGATTCTTTTGGCTTAGTCATTTTTCTATGGACATCCAAGAATTGTCACAATAAGCTCACTGTAATTTTCAGTGTGGTTACTACTTTGTTAGTTTTCAATTTTACGTTGTGATGGAAGCCATTATGAGTTCTGGATATTATACAACTCTTAGCTATACCAATTTTCTGATATTTTTGCAGTTTGGGGCATTCCCAGTTTTTGTCGTTGATGGAACTCCATCCCCGCTGAAGTCTCAGGCGAGGTTGGCAAGGTTTTACCGAGCATCAGGAATTGATTTTTCGAGTTTGCCCGCAGTGGAGGACGGTGTTTCAATTGAAAGGAACAGGGCTTTCCGGAAATGTGTCCAAGAATGTGTGGTGAGTATTAGTCTCATGATGTTCTCCTATTTTGTGCAAAATCAAATATGTTTTCCTTGCATGCACACACACACAGAGACACAGAGACAGAGGAGTAACATTTTGTCACGTATATAATTAAGCTCAAATTATTGTTATTTTCCCTATGGCTTATATGGGTGTATGAGATATAGTCCACTACTCCATACGATGGGTTATCTGACTATAGCTCTTCATTTTGGAGAAAATAGTAATTAGATTGCTTTACTGTTTCATACTTTAATCTCGTACATGTAAGAGTCCAGATGCTTTCATTGGCCAATATTGAGGTGCAGACCATAATTCTTTTTATCACATTTGTGTTGGGTGGTGCATGATTATCTGGACAAGTACAGGTGACAGACGTTAGTTCATCATTTATATGGATAATTTGGTATCTGTTGACTCATTGATTGATGTAAAATAGAGAGCTCATCACTTTCTTGAGAATTTGAACCTATCAAAATTGCAGAATAGATGACTTAGACAAAAGTTGGAAGCTGTCGCTTTATGTCCAGACATACGCCAGTATAATGGCAGTTTACATTCATTTTCTGTCTTTTGCAAAACCCTTAGTTTCTTCGTGCCAGATTCTAGCGGATTCTGATATTTCCAGAATAGTGAATTTGTTACTCTTTCTCAGAAAGTGAGGCTTAGGACAATTCAGTAGAAAGAATTGTGTACCTTCAAAGCAAAAAATAAGTGCTTTTCAAAATTTGTATCCCGTAGAATCATAGTGCTAAATATTTGTAACTACCAAAGTTATAAAATAGATCTGTGTTATTTATGATGTTCAGGAATTGCTTGAACTCCTTGGAATGCCAGTTCTAAGAGCAACAGGAGAAGCTGAAGCACTTTGTGCACAGCTAAATGGAGAAGGACATGTGGATGCTTGTATGACGGCAGACAGTGATGCATTTCTTTATGGAGCTAAATGTGTGATTAAATGCCTGCGGCCCAATTGCAAAGTATGTTCTTGTTGCTGTAACATTTTATTTTCTTTTCTGCATCCCATCATGATTAAATATCTCTTTACAGTTAAGTGGATCTCTGTCATCTGTTAGTAGTAGGCCTGATTATATTGTGTCAGGGCCATATTTTTGGTTCTCTTTTGGGTGTCCTTCTAGTATCTTAGGAATAGGTTTGGCCTGTGAATCTCTGGAGTTTTTGAACTAATGTTGTAGCATAGTGTACTTCCTACATGGCTAGATGGCATAGGCTTTTAAGATGAAAGTAGGACCAGAAGATTTTTATATAACGAAGTACTGGACTTTTTATGATAGGTACTGGCTAGGGGAGATTTTGATGGAGTCAAGTTTAATTTCTTGCTTAATCATTGGAGGGACCAATGCTGTTCAGACATTTAAGATATTTTATAACTGAGTACTGGCTTGCTTTCAAGAGCTTGTTTCATCAAACAATTATAGCAGTAATGACAAAAGTGATCCTAGGCTTCCAAATGAGCCAAGGATGAGATATCGCTCTTATTGGCACAGAATTTGACACTACTGCATTTTTGGTACTACTTGTTGTGTTGTTGTTCGAAAGAAATACACATGTTAACCACTCAAGTAATTATGTTGTAGAGTGTAATGTTGGATGTCTACTCTCTACACATATACTTCTGGAATTTTTGTAGAATTGATAAAATGGAGTGGTAAACCTATTACAGCCTAGTGCTATTGCCCAATTATTAGTGCTGCTGATAGTTTGAGGTGGTTTCCGGGAGAGGAGAACTTTTTTTATCTTTTTGAGGTGGTTTTCGGGAGAGGAGAACTTTTTTTTATCTTTTATTTAATAGTTGTTTTAGAATGAATGGGAAATCTTTAGTGTGGCAGTTATTTTACCCTGGACAGTCCAGCAATGAAGGGTCTATAGTGGTCTAATTAAAATCTTTTGGACTTAAATTAACAGAGTGATGCTAAAATCATTCCTTGCCCTTACGATCCCTTACGCCCCTTCCTCCTACCAAGTGAAGTGACTTTGTTTGTTAGTGAACTACTGGAATTCCCAATTGTCTTTCTTTTCTATCTCTCTGACAAAATTATTTTAGAATCTTCCTTTTGGAAGGATTAATGCTGAACTGCAATTTCTTCATTGTATCTAAGTGTTTAGCTTTTGGGTCTAAGTGTTTAGCTTTTGGGTCTAAGTGTTTAGCTTTTGGGTCCTTGGAAAATGTGCCTGACCAAGTTCTTCTGAATAAGAAGTTATCTTCTCTTTCCTTTTCTTTTGTGGTTCTAGAGGCTCATTAATTGGAAGAATTTTAAACTAATTCTGTTCTTGTAGCTATTTGAAATTTATTCTTCAATATTTTGCTGGTATGTTATAGGTTTTTTTTTTTTTAAAGCAAAAAAAGAATTGAGTGTTATGTGCTCTTCTTTTTGGTATCATAAATAGGCAACAAGTTATGCCACCTCATTGTTTTCTACATCCCTTGCTTCACTGGTATATTTGAAGGGTATATTTTCTTTATCTGCATTTCCAAGCTGCATAAGCTTCTAAATTCTTTGAATGTTTTAGCTTTACTTCTCTTGGCAGCTCCTGATACTCTTCAGTACCTGCCTTTTTCTGTAATTGACCTTGACAAAAATTGATTCACTTTGTGCAGGAACCATTTGAATGCTACCATATGTCAGATATTGAGGCTGGTCTAGGATTGAAGAGGAAACACTTGATAGCCATGTCTCTTTTGGTTGGAAATGACCATGATTTAAATGGCATCCAAGGGATTGGAATTGACTCTGCTATTCGTTTTGTCAAATCATTCAGTGAACATGAGATCTTGGACAGGTCCATCCTCAGTATTATTTTAATTAGTGCTCGGTTTTCCATATACTTTGTGAGCATAGACATTTCTTTGTTTTTTTTTTTTCCCTTTTCCTGGGAGCCAACAATGTTACAAAAAATTATAGAAAGGCACACTCTGCAGGTTGCGTGAAATAGGCAGAGGAGATGCACTGGTATCCCAGGGAAACAGCAACTCAAAAAATGATTCATTATCTGCTTCAAAAGAGATCTTGCAAAGGCCAAAATCCCCTCATTGTTCTTTCTGTGGGCATCCAGGAAGCAAGAAATCTCATGAAAAGTTTGCTTGTGAGTATTGCGGGTCAGCTCCTGGCAACAGTTGTATGCCAAAACCGGTGGGGTTCAAATGTAACTGCTCCTTATGTGATCTGGTACATTTTCACTCAATTTCAGTAGTCTCCTTGTTCAGTAGTTCTTGTTCAGAAGTATTAGAGAAGATTATAGATCAGTTGGTAGCATGTTCAGTATTTAATCTTTCTTCAACTCTGTTTTATTTTATGCATTTTTAACAGTTAACTAAGCATGTAATGGTCTTCCACTGCAGGGGAGGAAGGAAAAGGAAGCCAAGAAGAATGAGAATTGGCAAATAAGGATATGTAGAAAAATTGCCTCGGAACAGAACTTCCCTAATAATCAGATTATCAGAATGCTCATGAGCAGCAACCATGGGATTGGTAAGTTTGCTGGTGTTGTGAACCATAATCTATGTACCAACTATTCTTTATTTGAAGAAACTGGTATTTTATATGAAGTATTTTCCATATATTTGTTGACACTTTTTCTTATTATCAAAATAATTTCAGTCTCTGTGGGGGTTAACTTGTAGCTCATATGTGATCACTCTAGAAGCATAGATAGACATTCTCAATTGGAAGATTCCTTTTCATCTTGCATCTTTAAGCTTCCTGTAAACTTGACATTATACTTTCTTGATCTTTCTGCTTCCTGTTTTGCTTTCCCGTTTCTTTAAAACCTTTTTTCCGGTGTTGAAGGGTGGAAGAGGATGTTATTTGTATCACTTTACTCATTAGATTTATGGAATTTTTGTGGCAGATGAGGGTCATCATATATCATGGGCAAGCCCCAAAACTGAAATGCTGGTTGATTATCTAGCTTATCATCTTCAATGGGATCCATCTTACTCAAGACAGAGAATGCTTCCAATGTTATCCACAATTTTCCTTAGAGATGTGGCCTCAAATCGGACAAATGACTTGTTATGTGGACAATATGAGTTTGATTCCATTCAGCGAGTGAAAATAAGATACAGACATCAATTTTATGTCATTAGATGGAAGAAACCCGCACCTGCAATGGGCAATGGTGTGCATACAATCCCTCAGGAAGAGACTGAGATGCAACACGAACCTGTGGAATCTGATGAATCCACTGATCTACTTGATGAACCGGATGTTCCTCTGGTTCAAATTGGCGATGGATGTTGCTTTCTGTGCAGTGATGAAGATATGGAACTTGTTCACAACGCATTTCCTGAGAAGGTTAACCAATATTTGAGAGAGAAGGTGAACAATCTTTTCTTCACTCTCCCTTATCTTCTCCTTGAACGCTCTTCATCCTCCTAAATCGCAAATTAAATTAAATCAAATCCCTTTGACTCTCACACTGATATCCTTGTATAAAAAATATGACAGGAACTTAGAGAAATGAAATCAAGAAAAAAATCCAGCTCAAGATCTGGACAGACAAATGAAAATTCAGAGTCACCAATGTCAAAAAGCAGACAGCCGAGTATTACGGAGTTCTACCATTCGTCCAAAGTTCTTCAGACGAAGCCTGGGGTGGATCCAGTTAGAAGTGTGGATAACAGCTGCAGTTCTTCCAAAGGCAGAAGGGCAGACCAAAGTTCAAACTATTCCAAGTCAGCGAGGCGTCGACTTCTCTTCGGATAGTGATGCAAAATGCTCTTCTTCCCTACTACTTGTAAATTCAGTGATGGTGAGTTGTATATAAAAAAATTTTGGTGCTTTTTCTTTTTGTTATAAAATATAAAGCTTTTTAGCAGTTAGCAATTATGTTCTCCCATCAATGTCATTTTTATTATTTTCTTTTGGCCTTGGTTTTTGCTTGTTCGTTCTCTCTTTCGGGTTTGGCAGCGAGTGAAAAAAGGATGCATGAAGAGAATGGAGTTGGGGTTGTAAACTAGATGTGTAAAAAGCTCTGTTGTCATGTCAAAAAGAAAAAAGTCTCAAGCTTACATGGCATGACCAGAATTTTCTAGTTTATGGTAATTTTGTTCCTTTTCTCAGTTTATTTATCTGTGTTTAGACAGATTGATTAAAAAAAAAAAAAAGTGAGCATAGTTCAGTAGTAGCATTTCTCACTTAATATGTACTAGTTTTGAACTCAAGTCATCATAGAGGGTAAGGGGGAAATTATTATTTGATTAAAAAAATTAGATGTCACTGACTGTGAGCATATAATTTAGAGTGCGGAATTCCTTTTTTTATGTTCTGCATAAGAGTTTTACTACAAATGATAATTAAAGTTGATCATCATAATTTTATTCAACACCAAAGAAAATCTTGTATGTATCAATACCTTACTCCTAGTGTGTAAAGATTTTCTCATTAAGTAACGTTATGAGCAAAATTTGATGATTGTGAATTATTAAAAATTATTTTATTACTAATTTGTTATTAGCGAGTTTTGCTCATAAAATATTGAATATTTATTCTCCAATTAAAAATTTCAATTCAAAGACAAGTTAGATGCGGGCCGGGAGAATCCAACCACTATTGAGTAAGCGAGCTTAACATTTTACATTTACGTAATATTGCAAAGAATATTCAAAATACAAGTGCAACGCACACTTGCATGTACAAATAAGGTTTAAGGGGAAAAAAAAGTTGAAGTTGAAAATTGTTATGAAACTAATCATATTATAACATAACTAAAGAAACTAATGAGAGAAGAGAAAAAATATAATAAGAGGGAGGAAAACTCTTACTTTTAGTGTGCGAAAATTTATAATGAAGCGTTCTATTTATAGCCAGGGGCAACAGAGAAGTAAAGGTGGAATATTTGTGAAGGGTAAGTTAGAATTATAAGTGAAGGTGGGCCATCTGGTTTGTCTGAGTTGGAGGCTAAACAGCACTGAGCAGTTAAGATCTTGGTTTCTTGGAACTTGGCAAGGCCTATGGCATGGTAAAATAGTCAGCCGTAAAGCAACAACTTCAACTTAGATATCCTTACCTAAGACCCACAAAAAGCAACTGAAATAGAACGATGGGCTAAAACTTAGGTCCCATTAGCAAGAGTTTCAAATTGCGCTCTCACTCCACCTTTGTACCTATTCGCACCAATTTCGCTGATGCTCCTACTGGGTCTTCGAATTCTGAAGGCCCAAATTTGACCTTCAAGCTTCTTGTTAACTGATCCTAGGAAGAGAACCACCTATTAAGCCATCAGTTGGAATCATTGTAGCGCTTGCCCGTCCATGTAGAAAGCAATAATTGGTAATTTTGCTCCTCAAGTGTAAGACGAAATGCAAAATATTGCTCCACTATGAAAATCCAACCCGTAAGATCTAGACCATTGAACTGAGGGATTTTAATTGGCTTATTCGACATTGAGAAAAGGTCGTTCTCCATTGAGAAAAACCCGTAAAGTAAAGATTGGCAACGTAGTAGGTGTCGACATTGCTTTGAGTAGACCCATCACCTACAATGGATAGAATGCCAGTGGGCTGCAAAGAGTACGGTTCCCTTTTTTCAATAGTAGTTCTCTCTCCCCTTCATCTGATCCTTTCGATGTAGCTCCTTCCCACGTCAATTGCCAATTCTTGGTCATTGAGATTCATGGGCGATTCGGATCTTTATTTAGGTTTGGAACCCTACCTCGTTCGTGCTCCCGTCTTTCCCGCTGCCATCTTCGGTGAACGCCCCCCTTTCACTTAAAGGCAGATAGGGCACTTAGCCACCAACCTTCTAGATTGAATAAAGTTACTAAGGGAAGACCTTATAGGATAGGGAGTCACAGCGGGAAAAGGCATTTGTCCTTGCCCCACTGAGACCTGAGAGCTTTTCTGTACCCGAAGAGTGGAGCGTAAATCTCTTTCAGAAGGAAATCTGCGGATAGGAGCGATAAGGCGACGGGACCAAAGAGAATTTCAATAGTACCTTGCGGGGCCGGCAACCTTTGACCGGTGTAAGCTCTTGTCGCACTGAACTTCTTCAAGCTTGAACTCAAGCGTTCCAACAGTAGTAAGGGGAAAATAGTGGTTTTAACCTATTCTTTTTTAGACGAAAGGGACGAGATTGCTATCATTACTATACTTGGCAACCAAGCTCGCTAAAGAAGTGCTAAGCCAGGGCCTACAGGAGTTGGTATCATTGAAAATGGAAAGACCTTACCATGCTTCGAGATCATGTCCAGCACTCTCCACTTTCTCCTTGCGAATGATGTTATAATATTATATAATAGCCATAAACGAAATCTTAAGAAGCTGAAAGTTGTAATAGAACCCATACTATAAAAATTCAACAGTGTTGTGAAAGGTGCAGCTACTAGAAGAGAGGAAATCGGTGGAAGAGAAAAGTGGTGAACCGTCTAAGATAGGCCCCTAGGTGACGGTGGTCCTATTCCGAGGGAACTAGATACACCTCTCGCTAATGTGGTTATAGTCATCCCCTTCGACGTGATAGTTTTTGCTGCTCCGGAATCAACTTTATCATTTGCTCAAACACAATTAATTTGGCCATGACTTCATCAAGGGACGTTTGACGGTTATCAAATCGCTTAGAAGTAACTATAACCATCTCCTAGGTCTATTATAAGGCTTTATCAAGCCGTTGCGAGTTAGCTGAAGCCATCTCTTGAACTTTCTTCGTTGCATCATCCAAAGCTTTAATTCAAATACCCTCTACCATACAAAATTCAATGAAAGCACCACTTGTAACTACTTCACAACACATTAAGTTGAATTGAAGGGAGCTTATATTAATGAGAAAAGTGAGTACAAACTAAGGTGTATCCTTTGAAAGAGAAAAGGCATATTAAGAAAATGTGCATCCTTTGAATGCCTCCAATGCTCGCAACGTATCTTTTTTTTTTATATATATAATTCTGTTAGTTCCTTATAACTGTCTCATGCCATGTAGTCTCTAAGGTGGATGGGCTTGCTTTTCAGCCTTAAACTCTTCCGGGTTCCAACTCCTTTTGGCTTCTTTTCTCATTCCGTACAGTTCCACACGATCCACCTTTTAGTCGTCTTTCATATATAATGCTTGCGCCATAACAAAAAACTAGAATAAAAAATCATAGCATATAACAAATTATGCAAATTCAAAAAATGAAATATAGAAAAGCTATTAGTGTTAAGTAAGGGTAACCCTTACAATCAAGTTTGAAACATCAAGGTCAATGACAGACCTCATAGTTGAGTCGCAAACTATTGGAGTTAGTAAATATTCTCAAGTATATTTACCAACTTGAGTAAAAATACTAATGAATATAAATTGTTGATTGTTTGATATTATATTTTAAAAATTGAACTTTTAATTATTTTAAAGGTAATATTGGATTTTTAAAAATATGAAATAGTATTTTTGAGAAAAAAACTGATCTCTTACATGATGTAAAAATAAATTTTTAAAATTTTTTAGTGTTCGTTCTTGTAATAGTCCTTAGACTATTGATTTTGTCGCATTTTAATCTCTTAATTTTCAAAATTAATCTTTTATTAGTGCTTGGATGTTGATAAATAGGATGTTGTTAGTCCCTAAACTTTGATAAATAAGACTTTGTTAGTCCTTTGAAAAGAAGGTTCAAGTACTAAAAGGTTCATTCTGAAAGTTAAGGGACTAAGGGCTCGTTTAGATTGGTTATTTTTTCAAAAGCACTTTTTTTAACAGCTTTTGAAAAATAGTTTTTTTTTTTAAGCTAAAAAATCTGACTTTTAAAAAAAGCTGTATTTGAGCTTTTTTTTTTTAGAGTTTTAGCTTTTTTGGAAACTAAATCAAATAGTTATTGCAAAAGTAATATAATTTTGTCAGGGAGAAAAAGTGTTTTTTTCCTAAAAAAAAGTCAATCCAAACAGACTCTGAAATATGACAAAGTCAATAGTTTAGGAACTATTAGGGGAATAAACCCAATCTTTTAACTTTATTTTAACTTTGCCTTTTAAATAGAATCTCTTTGGCTTTATTCCTCTAATAGTCCCTCGACTATTAACTTTGTCGCATTTTAGTCATTCGACTTTCAAAATGAACTTTTTAGTCCCTAGACTTTGATAAGTGGGATGTTGTTAGTCCTTTTAGCTAATTCTATCAGATTTTAACGTTAAAGGCACATGAGACACACGAGCTTCGTAAAATCACCATTTTACAAGGGCAAATTTGGCAAAACACATCATTTTTTAAGGGCAACTATGACACACTATTTTTCAACGGAAGAAAAACCAATCTTAACCCATATTTATCCTTCAATCCAGATTTCTTCTCAAATTAAAAGTGCTAACTCTAACCCTAATCGCCTTTTTATCTTAATCAATTTCAATCATTTTTGCAACATGACAACTCATTGTTTTTCAACAAACCTTCAGAAAACAACACTTCTTAGATTGACTTCTACCTCGGTCGAAGATTTCTTGGCTATGAGAGGTATGAATAGCCTAATGGCTGTGGCTTTTTTGAGTAGGTTGATCCTCCCACATGCGACCATAGCAAAAAGGTATACCTAGTTTGTCGCAAAAATTCATACAAATTCTTACAATGAAATTGCTTTTTGCAAGAATTAAACAAAATTCAAACTTACTATACTCAAATTAGGGTTTTAGTGCTACAGCCAATGATGAGCTTCGGACTTCAAAAACTTTGCCATAGCCAAAGTTCGACTCTTTACCCTCAATTGCAGTTGAACTTCACTAGTTGAGAAGATTTTTTTCACATGGGCGAGTGTGCAAGAGAAAACTGTAAATCCCTAATGAGTCATGTGAGGAGAAATGCACCTAATTGGTACATATGTGTTATATTTCCGCTAATAGACATGAGACGCCAAATTTGCCCTTGTAAAATAGTGATTTTAAGAAGCTCGTATGTCTTGTGTGCCTTTAACGTTAATTTGCTAAAAAAAAAACCAACGACATCCCATTTATCAAAGTCTGAGAACTAAAAAGTTCATTTTGAAAGTTAAGAGACTAAAATTCGACCAAGTTAATAGTCAAGGAACTATTAGAGAAATAAACACAATTTAAAAATAGACCTAACAAGATAGTTTAATTTTTAAATTTATAAAGAAAAAACATTTTTAAGTATAAAGTAGGCTAAACACCCACAATCCACTTATAGGTAAAACTTTTTCAACTTATGTCAGTTTACAAAAAATAATATATAATTATTGAACAAAAAATTATAGGTCAAAAATAAAAATTTGTAGGTCATATGAATTTTTGTTATTGATTCATAAATTTTATGTTCAAAAATTACAATTTTTTTTTCTTCATATTTTTAACTTATGAATTTTTGTTTAAAAACAATAATTTTTTTTAACAGAATGGCATGAGCTAAGAGTTCCCTTCTTATGGAACACACGCTAAAAGGTGTAAATCAACTAATTTCACAACCAACACCACCATGACTTCTCTCCTGCAAACCTTCCCGCCACAGCCTTCCATCACCACCTCTTCCTCAACAATGGCGCACCATACCCTTATCCACTCCAACAAATACCCCAAACCACCCCCATACACTCTCATACTCTCATCATCCCCCAAAACCAAGACTTCAAGACCCCATAAACAACCAGACGATTACCATGCCACCCTTCAAGCTCTCAACTCCAAGGGCCGCTTTCCCCGAAAATCTCTCGGCCAGGTGTTCTTTTACACACTTACACTAAAAAATTTATCCCACTTCTAATGTTATATTTCTAAGAGCCCATTTGGGTTTGCTTATTTTGAATTGCTTTTTTAGTAATTGATGCTTATAAGTAGTTTTCTATGCTTGTAAGTAGGTAAATTAGGTGTTTGAATAAATAAGTGCTTATGAGTTATTGCTTGTTTGTAAATGGGTATTTCTAGGTGGTGGTGTTTGTTAAAAAGATTAAAAAGACTTTTTATTAATAATAAAAAGAGGAAAAAGAAAATTGTGGCATTAAACTACAGAGGAATGGACTACCGATCCTTCTGTGGACTCCAGCATAGTCGCAAAAGTCCCATGCTATTTCTTTCTAACATTTTGTTTAAAAGATGAGACACGAGAGTATAGTTTTTAATAGGTGATGTAAACATTTGGTTTTAGATGAAATGGATAAGAAAAACAAATGTTTTATTAGAGCAATTTATAGAACAGGTGTCAAATTAGGTGGTTTTAAATGTTTGATTTGAATGTGTAATGCAGCATTATATGTTAAATCTGTCGATAAATGAGCAATTAGTAAGTGCTGCAGACGTGAACGAAGGTAATGTGGTGCTTGAAATTGGGCCAGGGACCGGTTCTCTTACTAATGTTCTTGTCAATGCTGGTGCTACTGTCCTTGCCATTGAAAAGGTTTGATTTTTCATTGCTTAGTGTTTTTGATTTGAGCTTTTATATTGTGTTTACGGAAGAGTTGAGTTTTTTTTTTTGGGTTGTATTATTGGTCTTTGCATTTATGTCTTTGTTATTGGGTAGATATTTTAGTTAAGGATATCGTGAACTCAATTTGTTTTGTAATATTGAGATTCTTTGATTGTTCGAGTGTTGTTATTACAAATTGGGTTGGGCAGAGGAGAAAAAAACAAAAAAAAACAAAGAAAGCTCACTTGGTATTTCCCTCCAACATGCTTGAAATATTAGTAAAACTATATTTGAAAAATCTGTTGTCCTCCAAATGTTCACATATCTAAAAACGTTAGCTATAAAGTTTGTCCATTGGAAAGAATAAAGGCCATAATATGGAATGTTAGGGAACATACTTTGCTTGATCAACTCTTCCCTTTTCCTCCTTGTGAGCAGCATGCTTCCAAACATTGGATGTGCTAGGAATGGATTGGTAAATTTGAATTAAAAAAATAGGGAAGTAGCAGAAAAGTATCGTCTTA
Source organism: Cordia subcordata (assembly GCA_028554755.1). Taxonomy (NCBI): domain Eukaryota; kingdom Viridiplantae; phylum Streptophyta; class Magnoliopsida; order Boraginales; family Cordiaceae; genus Cordia; species Cordia subcordata. The sequence continues at coordinate 5,511,536 of JAPTOF010000025.1, read as the reverse complement.
ATGGAACAATGAGAGAGAGGAAGCTTAGAGTTGGAGGCTTACCAACGTTTCTTAACCAAACAAACCAAGCCTTGTCCACTAGGTGGAGTCTGAAACTTGGCTTGCTTCTGTTGGGTCTTATTTTTGCAGTTTTACTTCAAGGTTTGGGAAAAGAAATGGATGTGATGGTTCTGGTTCAAGTTTTAATTCTTGTAGCACTTTCTGAATGAAGTTTCCTTTGCTTGTTAAAGAGACTTTTGAAATCATACTGTTCTGGCTATAAAAGCAATAATTGCCTTTCTCCTGCTATACCAGATGATAATGGAATAAGGTCTGTTTGGCCCAGCTTTTTGTTGATTAAAAGCTCCGTGTTTGAAAGCTGAACGTAACTTATTTTCCCCTTTTCTTGTAGAGCTTTTAGTTGAAAGGCAAAGTTAAAGAAAAGCTGAAAAAATAGAAAACACTTCTGTGGAACTGTTTTTTTTATCATGCTAGAAGCTATTTCTTTTTTATTTTTCTGAAAATACCTCTCCAATTTTTTGAAGCCCAATGTTACTCTCAGAATAGTTGAAAGCTTAACAACTAAGAAACAGGCCAAATGGTCAATTGGTCCTATTTAACAACACTTCTAACCAAAACTCTATTGCTGAAAACTTGACAACTCAATAATTGAAATTTGACAGCTAAACCCATATAATGCTTTTATTTGATGATGAACGAAATCCAACAAAAAAATACAATGAAGACATAATCCTTTATATCACATCTTCCTTCAATGAAAACTCAATCTAAAACAATTCCTCTTTACCAGTGCATCTTGCTAAGGAAATGCAGCAGAAATACAGGACAAATGGCAAGATGATAATACTACAACTGGAAGGGCTTGAGTGCAAACCATGAAGTAACCACTACTGGTGTATGTTGTTGGTGCGTTCCTATGAGTTTGGACAGCTGCAATGTGTTCACTTTGATATTGCTGTTGTCTTTGAACACCTGATGATCAGAATCTACTCATTTAAGTGACTCTACAATCTTCATCCACGTTAGGATATATATGAATATGCTGGCATTTTATGTTATAAAATGTAACATTCTTGTGTAGAAGTGGAACAAGAACACACTAGAGTTGTCATCTTCCAGAAACAAAAATTTGATAACAAACACTTTTTTTTTCTACTATGTAGGATCCTTATATGGCAGCACTTTCCATTGAACGGTTTGCTGGCTCAGGCAGTGTGAAGGTAATAATTTCATTTTCTCTTATTTGAGAACTGAGACATCTTGTTTCCATTTATGAGAAGATGTCTTTGGAAAGCCAGAATAAAAGGTCTTTGTGGAGCACTCTCTAGGATATCCTCCTATTCTTACGTGATCTAAAAAGGAATGGGTATTCGAAACAGCATCCTCTGTTCACTCTATGTATACATGACGTGGAAAAAGTTATGGAAGTCTGGTCTCAAGAGTAGAGATCCTCTTTTCTTTTTCGGTAACCCAACTTCTTTACATTGGTTGATTTTGTAGTGCCTTTCATCATGTGCAAAATGTTTTGATGTTGCATACCTCTCTTCTCATTATTACAAGAAATTAAAAGACAAATTTTGACTGATATGGAAAAAATACACGTACTGTATGATGTAACCTCAAAAATTCAATTCATTTTGGTACAAAATTTGAATTTTGTTGACTTGTCCGATAATCTGTGAGTCTCAACTAGTCAGGATGTGCTTTTACATAAATATCTGCTTTTATAATTTATGCCTTACATATCTTCAATTGGCTCCGCCTTGAGATAGTTTTTTTGACCAGTGTGCTTCCTGAGGTGTTTACGCAATTTTTTCCCTTTCACCCTTTTTCTTGTATTTTTCAATTCTTAATTATTTTCCAAAAATGGTGCTTTCCATTTATAACCATCAATATCCTGAACTGAAGTCTGGTTATATTGTGCTATTCGACCGGTTGTCAATGTCATTATAATGGAATTTCTCCAATATCTTTCCCCATACTCCAGGTTTTGCAAGAGGATTTTACAAGATGCCACTTCCGCTCCCATTTATCCTCATTTTTGGGAAGTAATGAAGACTCCTTGGCTGTTAAACCACAATATGCAAAGGTGAAGACTATCATCTGTTATAGTTCCTACCGCGCTGGCTCTTCAAGGTGTCTCATTATTGCTTATAAATTGTGGTAGAGTTTTGTGTGTCATGGACTTTTGATCATGCAGTTGTCTGTCTGCAGCATGACTTCAAGCTTTTTATCTTGCATATAATGAAAAAGAGAATTTTTTACCTCTAAAAATTGTCCTTAATTTATTTACTTCCCATAACTGTATATGAATACTTATTGTGTTGGCGTTTAATTGTCACCAGAGAAATCCTTTACTGGTGGCTAAGCGAGAAGTCATTCAGTCTTGGCCTGAATCCTCTACACTTGTTTCAGATTTCCAACTTCTCTATTTCACTTGAGAAGCATTTAGCTTTTCTATCATGTACAGTTTGGACCTAAAACTTGATAGAGCAGGCAGAATGCCAAGTGTAATTCTAGTATTTCAAAGTCTCAAAAATATCAATGCAATCATCATTTCCTGGAAACATATTTTATTTTTTCGTTGTACCATTAATATTTTATTTTCTCGTTGTACCATTGAGTTTTCTCAATTGCCTTAAGTTCTCTCTGCATTAGCATCACTTTGTTAAGTCTTCTAAGAGTTCACTTTTTCTTTGGTTCTCTTCGAAATACTATTGTACTTCACTTCTTTGACAAATTATAGATTCCTGATTCTGTTTAAAGTTTTCATACCATCTATGAATCTTGAATACTAGTAATTGATTGCCTAAAGGTCAACACTGTGCTGGTCAATTAAGTGACATCACGTTCTTTCATGACGAAAGTAATTACTACATTTTGCAAAAGTTCCATGAATGATAAGCTTTAGTTTATCCTCCCTCTGTTTCATAATAATTCAGGATGGTACATCCTTAATGTGTTTACAGGTAGTGGCAAACATACCTTTCAATATTAGCACAGAAGTGATTAAGCAACTGCTTCCAATGGGTGACATTTTCTCAGAAGTTGTCCTTTTGCTTCAGGTATGCAATTTAACAATCTGTATTTGTTTCAAACTCAAGTTCAATAATTTTTTCTGAACATAGAAATGGAACTTCTTGTTGTCTGAGGCGCCTATAGGATGGCTAAAGGCACCAGTTGCTGACCTTAAGCTGACACATTAGGGTCTGCATATGCATGGGGCCCTTTGGGCTTGCTGTTTATTTCCCAAGAATCGAGACATATACCTGAGAGGTCTATTATTCTCAAATCCATTATTTAAATATATAATTTAGCTCAATTGAGGGTAACCATGATTTCTGACATTAAAATATGCTGTTTTGTCTATTAAGTCTTTCCTGTAGTTACAGATTCTAACAATTATATCAGACAATTCTTATTTTTGGATTTGTAAATGATAGACCTAAGCCTTGACAATTCTTATTTTTTGATTTGTAAATGATAGACCTAAGCCTTGTACCTCATGGCATATGCCTCACCTCGTGCCTTTTAGTTATGGGGATAATGGATATTCTCATTGGTTTGATAACAATAAATGATTAATGCCCTTGCCATTTTGGAAGACCTCCACCATCTCTATACAGTATATCACCAGCTATACCATGATTGTTGATCAGCATTACAGAATACAACACCGATGTAATGACAGTATGACACTACACGCCTAGCTGCTATCAGTTGATCTATAAAGCTTATGGATTAATCTTTCTTTTCCATTTTAGGAGGAAGCAGCCTTGCGTATGGTGGATTCATCTTTAAGGTCATCTGAATATCGACCCATTAATATCTTCATCAATTTTTATTCAGGTAATTGTCAAATACGTTTAGCAAAAATAAGTGTAATATTGGGCAGAAATAAGTTTGTCACATGAAGCTTTGAACATACTAATGAAGTTGCATTCGACCATATTCAATTTATTCAAGCTAGCAGTTTCTGAAAGGGAAGATTCAGCTTGTTACTTGTCTTAAAATATCCTCCCTCTCCGAAACAATATCTATCGCTTCCTTACCATTCATAATACTAACAGAACAATAGCAAGAAATGAAAAATGACTAAATCAGTATTAGTTGTTCCATTCTTATGTAAGTCTCCGTGAGAGAAATCTGATTAGTGGGCTTCAACATTAGATCAGGTTGGGAGTTGCTAAAATGGCTACAGTTGTTCTTTTCTTTCCGTTCTTTTTCTCTACAAACATTTTCTGTTTTAGGTTTTACCTCAATTAGGCGGGGGTCATTAAAGTCGAAAAACAATCATGTGATGCATCTAATCCTCTCCTACAATGGAGTGTTTATGGTTACCATTAATAATTACTGAATAATTTATGAAGAAACTATAATTTATTATGATATTGCTGTTGTGATCCTCAGTGACAATGTCATCCTACATTCTGATGGCTTTAGAAAGATCTCCTAGTTGTAACTTGTTGCATAGCCCTTCTCATTTCATTTATACACACATTATGTTTCTGTTTCTTTGCACTGAATCACTTGAGCTATGTTATTTGAATGATTCAACCCATGATTAAGGTGCATCTTATTCAGTGAAGCAGAACTTGTAGCAAATTATATGGCTGTATTGGAAGAATCATAATTGGATTCCTTTTTCCTATTTCATTTTTCTTCAGATCCCGAATACAAATTCAAGGTCCCTAGGACAAATTTCTTTCCTCAACCAAAAGTAAGTGCTATTTAATTTTCTAGATATATATTAATAGCCTGTTGGGCTCTGCTTATTTTGAAGCTTATAAGCTCCTAGAAAAAAGCACCCCCTGACATGTTTTTTACTATTTGCAGCTTATAAGCCCCAAATAAGCTTAGCCAAATAGGCTGTAAATTAGGTCATACTTTAACTCATTTAGCACATCAAGCTGTGCATTTTAGTTCATAAATGTGTCATTGTTGCTGAGTGTGGACATCTCTGTAGACAAAAGCCAAAGGTTTATATTCGTAAATAGCCTTTTAGTAGGTTCCCTTGCTGTTGAAACACCCACATCTGAACCTCTGAGTTATTCAAATCTGTAGCTGCCTTCCAAATAAGAGCAAGTGGCCAGCGCTGGGCAGCCCAAATGCATGCTTTCAAGTGAGACACAAGATTTTCATAAAAATGTGAAATGGGTCAAGGGAGAGTGTCTCAGTTTCTGAGGTTTTCCAAAACAGTCTGAAAAATTGTTCCTGAAGGGCTGCAGACAAAAGATGCGGCCAAAGGGCTGTAAACTCTAAACTGTCACAATCAGAATATATTCAGGATTGACTTCTGGACCCACTGAAAACTTCAGTAAATACACTTATTTCAGTTCGACAGTTTATTACAACCTCTATACATTTGGAAAAGCCACAAGAACCAAACCCTTTTTGTTTTTGTGCCTGTACACACTCCCAAAAATCATATGCCAACCACTTCGACGGCTAAATTTAGTATTATTGTTTACTAAATTTTGATCTTAGTTGACAGCATATTCTATCTCTGCTTCTTGTGTAATTTTACCAGTAAATCAAAACATTGCAAGGATGCTTCTATTTCTACTTCCAGCCTACTGAGGTTTAGAGATGAAAGGTACCAATTTTTTGTTGTGGCCAGTTTGTATATTTGCCAGATAGAATCTCTAGAAAGCTACTACACGTTCACCTTACATGAACTTTTACTTCAACGAGGCACTCAGAAAACATTATGCTATCCACTTTAGTATCCATTACCATTGCCATTTTCTTTTTGCTATAGTTGGTCCTCATTAACATCAGATCAGTATGTGTTATCACTTGACCTGAACAAATTTGCTGACATTATACACTAGCTTATTATTTTTCGGAATACCTAAGAGGTAAATGATAATTATCAAACAAAAATGACTGAATACGAGCTTCTTTGATAGTTCTGAGGCCTACCATGCACCAATAACCCAGCACTGATCACAGGTGCTGTCTGAGTCGCCTTTTGTACTGGCATAATACTCTGAAAGCTTGAACATCTTACTCTTCAGTTATACAGAGAATATTTTGCTTAGGAATTGCAGGATTCAGGTTTTGGATTTAATACATTCAGAGTATTTATGTAAGCATATCTTTGTTATGACTTCATTGAGTGGTCATGAGGACTGACTCATCTGGCTTGGAATTTTATGTTTTCGTGTTTACCCTTGTTGTGTCATGGAACCCCCAGTCGTCATGATTTCTGAGACGGAGGTTTCTAATGATTATGCAGGTTGATGCAGCAGTTGTTGCCTTTAAGCTGAAGCGAGCAGTGGACTATCCTCCAGTTTCTTCTGCCAAAAGCTTCTTCTCAATGGTTCTTACCTCCTCTTATATATGCCTCTTTAAGCTATAATTGTGACTTTGCCAGCAGTAGGAAGTAATTTTAATTGTTTTCTTGAGAACCATAAACTTGTTTCTTAGAGTCGTTCTGCCATAAAGAACATTTCGCATGTAGACATTCGCATAATCAGGTTGATTTGTCTTTCTGTTCCCTTTTTCTTTTTATCTTTTTTGATCTTTGTGATTAAAAATTAAACTTTAAACAGAAAATCTTCGGCCATATATCTAATTTGTTATTGTTTGGTGTAAGGTCAATTCTGCATTCAACGGAAAACGCAAGATGTTGCGGAAATCACTCCAACATATATGCTCTTCCCATGAAATCGAAGAAGCCCTTACCAAAATTGGTCTTCCAGCTACTGTAAGTATTGGTAAATTAATCAAACAGACCTCTAATTATCTTTATCGGCATATCTAAGAATCTATGGCTCTCTGTTCCTTGTGCAGTCAAGGCCTGAGGAACTTGCATTAGAAGATTTCGTCAGGCTGCATAATTTGATTGCGAACGCTTAGCTGCGTGCCAATTTAAGGAGCTCATTGTGTTTGCTCCACTGGAAGTGACCAATTACATTTGAATCACATTCTACTTTATCCTCGTGGAGCTTTACCAGCTCTCTGAAGCTGCATCCCGAATGCATATGCGAGCAATGCCAAACTCTTCGAAGTCAGATCGGAAGTTTAACCGGTCGCGTTGGCAAATGCAGCCGGGCGGCTGAGGAAACGGAGCACGGCTGTTTCAGCTGGAAGAACGAATTCTTCTGTACAACCATATCGTTGATTCAATTCCCAGTTTTCGTGTTCATGTGTGGTGAAAGAATATAATGCCATCAAACAACCCTTTTGTACCTCATGATGTTAATCATCTTTGTAATTACACCTTTTTTCTTTTCTCCCACCCCCACCCTAACTGCAGCTCCCTTACTCTTCACAGGTTTTGAACTCAAGTCCCTAACCTCAGCTCCCGTTCTCCACAGGTTTTGCACTCAAGTCTCTTAACCTCAACTCCCGTTCTCCGACATGATTTAAACTCAAGTCATCCCTCCTAGAAATAGTAATTTTAACTACTTCAGTTACTTCCTAATCTCAACATATTTGAATACTAGCTCACGGAAAACACAGATTTGAATACCCATTATATTGAAATAAGTATGATTTTGAGTACTCTCATGTATGCTATTACAAAGAAGATCCCATGATTGTTAATTGTTCAAATAATCTTATCATATCATTATTATAAAATCCAAGTCCGTAAGCAGCGTGCAACATAATAATATGTAATTTATTTGTCACTGAATCATTAAGGGGAAAAAAAAAAAGGCTTGTAAATTAAGGGACCTATCACACAGAGCAATCAGACAGCAAAATTAGGGGGAAAATGAACAATTAATCAAAATAATTAAAAGCATAATGCCAACTTAATTTCCCCTCTGAAAAATACTACACAAACATTATTTTCTAACTATAATATCTACATATTAAGTATCATTCTACAAATCTTTTTTATTCATTTTTTTTCCCCTCATTTCCCCTTAAACGCGAAAGCCATAAATAAGATCCAAAGAGCTCAACTTGTTAGTACCCGGAGGATCAAGTCCGGGCAAGCAATCGCCGCGCACCGCCACATCCTCGGAGCTCCTAGCCCGCTAGGCGGTGGCGGTAGACGACGGCAAGGGCGGCCTCTTGGGTCTTTTATTCTGCTGAATTTCGTCTTCATCGTTGTCGCCAACATGCATGGGCTCGTAAGCGTCGATTGAGGGTTGTGGGAAAGTGGGGTTTAGTTGGCGGGCTAAAAACATGGTGAGGCGGTGATGGGTGGCATGGAGGGTGGCGTAGATTTGATAGACATGGGAAGGTTGGGTTGTGTTTGGGAGCTGCTTCGCCATTAAAGTGGCTTTCTCTAGAGCTGCTATCAACTCTGTAGTCGCTGCTGCCTCTGACCCCATCTTCTCTATACAACTCTCTCTCTCTCTATATATATACGTCTCTCTCTCTCTCTAAATATATATATATATATATATGTGTGTGTGTGTGTTTGTGTGTGTGTCTTACAATTGCTTCTTCAGTTCCTAACACCTACTTACGGCGTGGGTGGAGCGTTTCACGACGGTGTAGCTGTTTTCCCCAATTCTTACACGGTAAGGGATTTGTATACACAACTTTTTTTTTCCTTTTTTCTGTTTTTCTTTTAATATCTTGGGGAACAATGAAGTGCTTTGTTTGGGTTGTTTCTTATGGAAAAAATATATATTTTTTAATAAGTACTTCAATTAGATTTTCTTTTAAAAAAAGTTAAAATTTTAAAAAGATTTTTAATTTTAACTTTTTTTTAAATTATTTTATTTTCTAAAAAAAAATATTTTTAAGAGTTAGCATAAATACTTTTAAAAGAATTAATCCAAACGAGTCTTAAATTCTGTTAAGGAAGCAAATTGAAACTTGGCGTTTAAAGGGTGAAAGTTAAAATAATATTTTGAGCTAATAGGATATTGCATATATATATATATATATATAGACACACACACAATCTAGTCTAACAACCATTCCATGCACGGGATATAACATATATAATTTAATTGATTAAAATAATTTAGTTGTTTAATGTGACTAATGCTTCAAATAAATTATATATCATTAGTTACATAAAATTGTATTATATTATAGAAAATATAACAATAATAATATACATATCTTTAATAATATAGTAGTTAAATAATTAAATTATATAATACAAAAATGAACAACATATACATGGGAGAAATGGGCATTTTCATGTTTTTATTATTATTAATGATCAATTTTGACGATCAATATGAGTGATGAAAGATAAATATATTTTATTATGTTAAATTTTGAACATTGATTACAACTTTTAGAGTTTTGTAAAATCTAATAATTTTAGAAAGAAAAATTGTGGATGATGTAGATGGATTCATTTCTATAATTTATTGACCATTTTTTTAATTTAATAGATTAGTCTTTTCCTTTTCAATATATAAATTAGTATTTTCCTTTTCAATAAAAAAACAAAAAAAGAACATTTTAGTCTTTTGTATATTGAAGTAATAAGGTATATGTGGTAGTTGTAAGAGAGCCGTCAGTTTTTTAGAGAATCAATGTAGTGAATCTGTTTCTGCTAAATTATACAGTATATATTTTTAGAGTATTAAAAAAGGCAACTACCAAATTCATTTTTTGTAATCTATGCATATATGGAGCGAGAATAACTCAATTAAAATACCATTGAGTACAAAGACTTTTTGGACTATTTTTCAAAAATCATGGCAATTTATATTAGAAACCTTTAATTTTATTGCATCCATTTATATTCTGATTTTTAGATATTTAAAGACAGTTGATCTTCAACTAACATTTTGTATCATAGGCAATATTATTATTATATATCACCTTAACATAAAAATGTCACCATGCAAATATTAGAAGTGACTTAAATCATCCAATCTGTAATGTCATTTAATGTTTGATAAAATAAAAATGTCTACCAGTTTTACTCTTAACCTCAAATCATCCAATCTCTAAAATATTATAGCAATGCATTGAGAAAAAGATTCCCACTCTTTGACTAATATAGAAATAGACAGAAATGCAAGTAAAAAAATGTGAACAAGGATTAATTTCTGAACAGGGATTAATTTCTTTAATTTTGATTGGAAAAGATTTAATTTTATTGTTTAGTTATTTAATTTAAATATTTGATTGGTTAATTAGATTTATCGGGGAAAGGTTACTATTGCTGATTCCTGTGGAAAAATTTTTGTAGCTGATTTCGAGATTATGAAACATAAAAATGGCAACCAAAAAATTAGGTTCAATTGCGCATTTACATTTTAAAGATAATTATTTAATTAGATGATATAATTATTTAAAATCATTAAAAATGATTAAGATAGCCGAGTCTATCTGAGATTTTAGATAACTCACTGATTTATATTTTAAATAATCCATTAACCTTAATGACTTTTTTTTTTAAAAAAAAAAAATTAGCCTTAATGATTTTATTTTTTTAAATGTTAGTATATAACATCCAAAGACGATAACCCACCTCCTTTTCTTCGAACCCACTAATACATAAGAGAAGCAATAATATTGAAATTGATGTATATTTTATATACAAAAAAAAAAATTCAGGATAGCACTTTTTATAAGGTTTAGTATCTTGAACACATGATCCGACGATCAGTTAGCAGACATCCTAAGCCACTCTATCGTCCATGCTTCGGGCCGCTCAAAGACAAGAAGAGGGGAGGGAGGAATGGGTGTTTGGGGTGCTTAAATCTACATTAGCTTATTCTACAATTGTTATCTTTCCTATTTCAAATGTGGACTAGTGGTTTATCTGAATTGACTTTTTTTATGGAAAAAAATATTTGTTTTAAAAAAAGGTATTTTATTTTTACAATAACTTGACTTTTGAAAAAGTTAAAATTGTGACAAGAGTTCAAATACAACTTTTTCTAAAAGCAAAAAATTTTTAGCTTCTGAAAAATAAGTACTTCTTTCAAAAATTATTAGAAAAAATACTTATGAATAAAAGCTAATCTAAACGACCCTAACTAAAGTACGTATTTGCCTAACGTGTGTACTACACGAATAGGATTGCTCTTGTAATGGACTCTATCACTTGATGGATGAAGGATATTGTATGATAAGACTTCGTATACAGTCAAACTTCTAACTTCACTATGAAGATAAATACAAAGAACCACAATTATTGATGGGGGTTTTTCCAAAATCTTGCATGATGGTCAAGAAGAATACACGCATCTTTGTCTCTTTTGGTTCTTTTGAACCATGAAGTTGTAACAACCACGGCTAAATAGATGCAAGAACAAAGTAGAAGGCAGCATGATACACGAAGAAAATCATTAACCGCGTCTTATTTAACATAATTAAAGTGAAAAAGCAGACCTATGATTGGAGTATTTATTTAACAAGAGGCCAGCGGTTGTGGTCATCATTAATTGTATTCAAGACCAATCGCTTCAAGTAAGCAATTAGTTAGCAAGCGCTGTGAGGTCTCAATCGTTTATGTAATAAGAGATTCAATATAAATGAAATCATGGAAAGAGACCTTTGATTTCTTTGAATCATATAAGAGTTCATCACTATTTAATGCTTTGATTCACCCAATACGAGAATACCTAACTTAAGGCTAAAGACATGGATTACATCCCCATGAGAGTCCTCTCCGCTCTACCAAATCAAGGGAAGCTCTCTAAGATACGAACCTTAGGGACCCGGGAGTCATGAATTAGTAAATGGAGTTCTAAATGCGGTATTTAAATGGTGACCCTTTCAGGGCCTTGGCTTGAGCATCACGCCTGTGTTAAATTACGGGAACGAAGATGCTTGAGATAGTATTCAGCTTCAGCTTTCGACTATAGGAAGATTCTTGTACAAATCTTTTGCTCCAGGGACATCTCAGAGAAGTTTCAAGGGAAGAAAAAAAAAAAAACACCTGAGAGTCGGAGAATTTCATCCAAATCCTTCTTGATCACAAGTGTAGAAATGGCAAAGGCATTCACACTTCTCTGCTAGATAAGTTGTCCAACTCAAGCAAAAATGTCTTTAGTATCTCTATGAAAAATCAAGATAAATATAGATAGCTTCTTATATTGTATTTTGAACTAGAAGTATAGAGTCGTCTGTGAATCCAACTATATTCGCCATAAAATTCATGACCTCGGTGGAGAGCTTAGACTTCTGTACATCAGATGCCAAATATATGTGCTTAAATAACATGTCCAAAAAAAAATGAACCTAGTTATGAGGACTTCATTACAAAGCTTCAAGCACCTAGCTTCTCTATGCTAAATTTATGTACAAACATGAGGTCTACAATTTCCAATATCAATGAATTTCTGTGGCTCGAATTCCATCCATTCAAATTGCAGTGTCAATGTCCAATGAAGTTCAACTATATTAATATTATTTGAAGTACTGCAAGAAAGAAGATAAGAAGGTGAGGAAATAGTGTATGATAATTGATTAACCTATTATGACCTTGCCGGTGCTGCTTCTGGAATATCCCGAGCAAGAAGGAAAAATTGAGTGGAAACTCATGTTATCTGTCATGACCTTGATGGTGCGAGTCCTGAGACGCCCACATTTATAGCAACAGAATCAGCAGGGACTTGATTACTTCTCATACCATCTGAACCTCCAACAGAAGGTAGTACCCAAAACTGAGAATGTTCGACTGAAATGCCTGAGCTATCAAAAGATAGGGCCTCATTGCCAAGGGTTGCGGCCTGTGCGCGTTCAATTTCCAAGGCGTCTTGCACTGGAAGACGGCACACTGGACAGGTGGATTGTCTCCTTAACCATGCATCAATGCAAGAGAGATGAAAACTATGCCCACATTTGGGCATGATTCTCAAAACTTCTTTCTCTTGATATTCCCCCAAGCATATTACACACCTGCAATTCTGATCTTAATTAGTGGCAAAAGAATAATAGATTACTTTCATTGCCAATTTTTCTTGCGAAATTTAAAGGAATTGCAATGCTTGAGATATCGCTAAATCTTTTGAGTTTGTTGCAATTTGAAAAGCAGCTTGATGAGGCAATTCACTAATTTTTCAGGAAAAAGGATTGAATACACTAAGAAAACCAATTTCTTGCTTTCTCATATTTCAGCTTTCTTGCATTTTTTATATTTCAGCAAGTATATTGTTTTAGAATTTCTATATTTCAGCAGCTATATTGTTTTAGGTTCTAGACAAAGGTTAAGGGACTGAATACATGCAACTCAACCTGACCATAGGTTCCATTTCCCCAAATAGTAGTAATTGTCAACAATCTGCAAATAATACCGTTGGTGATTGAATACGCAAAGAAAATTGATTTCTTGCATTCTTATATTTCACTGGGTACATTGTTTACCCTGGACAAATGTTAAAATGACTGGATACACTCAACTCAAGCCAACTGTAGCCAACCTTAGGCTCCATTTCCCCAAATAGTAATTCAAAACACAAACAGAGTTGTTCTAATGTTGGGTGCACCTGGTAGTGGGCCATTGGGGATACATGAATTTATATCTTACACTTACTCTGCATCTTTCATGGTACTAAAAGTGTCATGGTTGAACTTCATCATGGGGATTGCAGCTACTACCATTGGTTCAAGGCCATTACTCTGATACTCTGGCTGCAAGATGGTATGAAAAGCTTGAGGTTTTAACCGTAGTTACCTCAATAACAGACACTAATATAGATGAAAAGAATGATTCAGCAACGCTGCATAAAAGACACATCATGCAGAAAGCTTGTAGAGTAGCAAATTAAGCATTTTGATATTTTTCTTACAATCTCTGCAACAAAGGTAAATCAATAATAAATTCAGCTCCTTGTATTATGCAGTCTCTAAGTAGATTAATGGAGGTGCATACAAGATTTGATTTACACTGAAGGCCACATACCAAAAATCTATGCTTAGAGTTGCTGCTAAGAAAGATTGATGAACAATGCAATCGAAAGGCTTTTCCGTAAAGCTAAGATATAAATGGTGTCAAATATATGATAACGGTCCATATTTTTTATGCTTTGTTATAATGGTTTCAGGTTTCATTAGAATGAGTTGGTTGGTCTTGCTTTTCATCCAAATTATAGTACTCTCTTCTGCATTAATACCAAATTCAATCAAATAACAACTTTCCCAATCAAACTTATAAACATACATGGCAAAGATAAGAACATTAAAAGAATGAAAAATGGCATGTCTAGAATCATTGACTCTACTCCTATCGTTCAATGAAGCTTAAAAATATATCTTCAACTAACAGAAGAGGACTAGTTACACTAAACATTTGCATTGACAGATTGAAGTGATGAATAACAAGCAGATTGATCCTTCATTCAACAAAACTAAACACTCAACAACGAACTGCTTTGCGATAACTGAACAATAAGCTGAACTAACAAAAGTTAGCGAAATCAAGTAAAATCATTGTATCGATCGAACCTAATGATAGAATGAAAAGTGTAGTTGGATAACACAAATGAAGAACAAGAAAGACAATACCAATTCAAAATCCATCCTCGGGTCAAGCTCGAAAATGTGCCCTGTATCCATACTTCGGACCCTCCTACAAATGAGTCTAGTGCACACAAACACAATGAAAGTAGCACTCATCCCAAATCCTATTATTGTGGTAACCAGATTCACACCTGAGCCTAACATCCTAAAAAGCCTCCTATCACTTCCAACTCCAATTCCCACAAAGAAACAAGTTGAAATAGTTTATGAACATAAGATCCCCAAAAAAAAAAAAGATCAAAAAATTTTTTAAAAAAAAAGATCAAAAAATTACTAGATTCCCATATGAAGATTCATCAAGAACTATGAAGTTTTGTGATTCAGAACATCAGATGTACCCCTGAAGTGCAATGACAAAGAAAGTACACACAAAAAGTGCAATAGGCAAAAAGGGTAAAGCAAATCCAGCATCCAAATCAAAATACTTATCAGACACATAGGAAAAAGTATGATAACTTTCTGGAGACCAAACATGGTGCATAAGTCATTTAGTACAAAAAGAACAAACAACAAAAACCAATCAAACCATGCAAGTTTTATTGACCAATAAAGGAAACAAGTAAAACTAGGACCCTGGTAATTATGATTGGCCAATGATGATTCACCTGAAATGGTAGATTTTGGAAGATATATACATATATATATATTTAGAAAGTACAAAGTTAGTTAAAAAGAAAAAAGAAAGAAAGAAAGAAAAAAAAAAAAAAAACCCACTCAAATGGAATCCCAATCCCTTTGGGTGGACTCAAAGTTTATGCCTAGACGGCCATGTAATCTTACGGTATGGATAACTTGAGAAGACAAGTAGACTTGAGCGCCAGTTTGCCTAAGCTTATTTTTAGACGTTTATAAGCAGCTATGAGCAGCCTATGCTTATAAACAAAAAGTTATATATAAACAAGATATAAATAAGTATAAATATATTTAGATAATATGTGTTCATAAAATATTGATATATTTGATAAATTATTTCTTATAAATAAAAATAATAATTAAAATAATTAAAAAAAACATTATTAACTAATGTAATACTTTTTTTAAGGGGAATTTGGTCCTTTTATTAGTTTGATCACTGAACTTATAAGGCTTTTAAAAAAAGCTAATAGATTGGCGTTGTTCTGCTCCAGCTTATAAGCCCTGAACAATGCTTATAAGCTACGTTGTTATAGACATATAAATTCTCCTTTTGAGCTTATAAGCTAGTCATAAGTTTAGCCAAACAGGCTCTCTTGCTCATTTGGAGTAGCATTTAAGTGGGGTCCACTCGGACAGGTAATTGTGTGAGTTATGTTGGTTTGGAAGGCTTTTAAGATATGTTGGCGGCTAAAGTGAAAACTTTTAACTGCTTTAAAAAAAAAGAGAGAGAGAGAGAGAGAGTGGGTTTTATAAGATTCTCGATCAAAAGACTTTTGACTTTTAAATTCTCGGACGAGTACGACAGGTGTTTTTGGATGTCCTCCTTAATTATTTTTTTTGCTTTGAATTAGGTTATTTTCAAATTATTAAATTTGAAGCTAATTTTTATTGGGTTGGACAAATAAAGAAGAAGCCCTCTCAATTTCTTCTCCTTATTTCTCTACATGTTTTGTTAAATTTTTTTCTTTAATTTTTAAATTTTAAATTTTTAGTTTTAGTTTTTTATTTTTATTGTTATTTTTAATTTTTAAAGAATTTTATTTTAATTTTGTTTCAATAATATGTTTAATCTTTAATCATAAAATGAATATGTTGTAATTGCTGTAATTAATAATATATATATATATATATGTATACATGTTGTTTATAAAATGCAATTTCAGTAAAAACTGCATAAGTGATATTTTATCAAAATTTCGCTTTCGGCCTCTCAAAACTCAGTTTTGTTTATAATCAAACACCTCATCCACTTATTATTTTCGCAAAATTAATTTTTTTTCCTTCCAAACCTTAATCCCTAACATGGTTTAAGCTTTCACCTCTTCATCCCTTACAAAATAGGCAACCCTAGAACATCTAATCTAATGATGCTCCTCAAAGAAGGAACTTCTTTAGGGGATTGAATGATTTCTAACCCTCTTCTTGAACATTTCTCTAGCCAAACAATCAATAGCTTGATTACCCTCTCTGTACACATAAAATTCTCCACTACATTCCTTTAAGACATTGATAAATCTAAGTTAAAATATGCATCATCCTTCAAGATCCATCGTTTTTCTCCTAGATTATCCCAATGTTAGGAGTAGTGTTTAGTGTTTTAGTTGAATCAAAAACCCTATTTTATCTAATTAACATTGTTAAAAGAGCATTTCAAGGAGAGTTTTAAGAAGCATTTAGTATTTGAAGTAGTGTTTTTCAAACGTTATATGTATTAACGTTTCAAAATGTAAAACAACGTTTCATATTTCTTTCTTAATCTTACCTCTTTTTACTCTCAATCTTATCTTGTCCTTATTTTCTTTCAATCATATTTATCCTGCATAAACTTTTGTATACTTTATCCTGCATAAACTTTTTTAATGCAAATAATTTATCTATTTATTTTTGTATTCTTTTAAACCAAAAGAACCTTTGTATCTACTAAAAATAATTTTTTTGTCATCTTGATAAAAATAATTTATTAAGAAACCATTTTTATAATGCTTAATAGTAAATTATTATTGTCATGATATATATTTAATTATAAATGTATCATCTTATTTCAATATTATGATCAATAATAATTATAATAATCATAAAAATAGTAATAAAAATAAAGTGATACCTATGTCTTTTTACGTAATTTTACGTCTACCAGCTAACCTAACAGTTACTTTTACCGAACATAATTTTCTTAATCAGCTAATCAAGTCACTATCTGCTAACAGTTAAAATTCAAAGAACAAGTACAAGTAGAGGAGGGGCTAGGCCTTACCCCCTATTCTACTCCTATACGTGGAAGATTGACGTGCCAACCTTCCCACAAAAATGTAAAATGCAATGCATGCAAAAAAAATAAATAAGATAGTACTACTACCTTTACAGCGTAGAACACAATAAACAAATAAGATAATACTTGCTACTTTTATAGAAAACCATAGACCCTAAACCTACACTTTAAGCTAGTCTTTAAGATTAGGTAAGCCCTTTTTCTTGCAGATCACCATTCCTCGCAGCAATGCAGAACCTCCAGAACCTTCAAAGATGGTTAGTCCCTTGACATCAACGCCTAAATTAGCCAAGAAATCATCAAGTTTATTACCCTCTCCATAGACGTGAGCAATCATCATGGCTCTAGCTTGCTTCATAAACTGCATAGCCATACATACTTCATGACACAAATCCTACGTATGCGGCACCCATCGTATAAGATTAACCCCATTGTCTAAACCTCGTTCTATGCAGATACGCAGCCCCATGGTCAATGCTTTCAATTCTGCCATCACCACTGTTTGCACACCCAGCACCTTACAGAAGCAACAGATGACTTCAGGTTCATTGTCTCACATAATGAAGCCTTCTTCGTCATACATACGAGGCACTTTGACGCTTCCATTAATATTAATTTTACTTGGTCTCTGTTGAACATTAGTTTGAAAATAAGCACTCAAGTCCCCATCTCCTCGTCACTGGCTAGCTGTAAGGAGCCCCAGTTGCATCAATTGGCAAACCCATTTATGAACACGCCAAACAATTCTTGCCATAACAAAAACATGCCGCTTTATGCTTGACATGGCTACGTTCAAGCCAAATGCACCAAAGGATGAGCGATGGCATAACCACTCTAATGTGGCCCCTGGTGATTGTGGCTCAAGAAGTAAACCACGACATCAACCATTGGTTCACTCGTGCGGAGCGAGCGTCCCATTGTCAAACCATTGTCTCAATTGAATTACCTAAATTTGTCAGATTTGATTTGCCAAAATTATTCACAAACCTACTGTGAGTTGTTCAATCTTTGAGTATTGACCAAATCAATCAATCCACTATAACTTACTAATTTCACGTTGCTGGATCAAAATTGATTTCAATTTTTTTAGACATAAATAAGTTTTTTATTTGAACATAAATTGAATACTTTGTTGTTTTCCTATAAATAATTTATTAGTAATTAAATAGTGACACCCCTGATTTCAAATAAGGTCATACTACATTTGTTTTGTTTTGTTTTGTTGGTAGAGAAAAGTATTAAAAATAGTCCTGTGATATATTATATTTTTAAAAGGATTACTTTCGTCCAGTGAATATATATTGCATAGATTTGGATTTCATAAAATTGCGAATTCTACCTCTTGGACTAAGATTTGGACAAAGTTTGCAAATTCTAAATTTACAAATCTTGAATTGCAAATAAATTCTAAAATTTAATATGGTGTTTTCAAACACAATAAATTGGATTTCCAAATGAACAGAATAGTCTGTTAGTGTTTTTGTCTTCTCTCCTACTATTCAATTTAATATTTATTTGATATCTACATATACCACAACACATTTTTATTTTTTGTAGTTTCAAAAAATAAATGCATTGTTCTTCAATTTGCATATTTCACTAAGTGTGTCACTTATTCACCACAACGTTCCAAAAGTTTTTTTAAAATTATAACGAGTATATCATTTGGCGTACAATTAATTGATCAATACACAATCTTATGAAAATATTGTTACGAATAAATCTTGATTTAAAAAAAAATTGATTTTGACACCTTGTCTATTGCACAGATTTAACTTATAATAGTGTATATACCAGTTGATCTGTGGAGTGTGGTATCCTTGCTGCATAAAGCACGGAATATAATTGTGTCGACGGGCCGGCCCGAGAATTATAACCCAAGCCCAACCCACTCCACGGGAAACCTAACCCCTTAAGACAACATAAACGGCGTCGTTCTTGCTTCCTCAAATCAAATCCCCTCCCGGGATCTTTTGACTCTTCTCGTCGAAGTCTGTGTGTTGGATCGCGCCGCCGTCACCTACATCCACTAGGTACAATCTTCGTATCCCCCTCTCATATATATGTGTGTGTGTGTGTGTGTGTGTGTGTGTGTAGGAGTAGATATTTGTCCAATTGTTTGATTATTAATTCTATTTTTTTTTCTTTGAAAATCTAATTTTTCTGTTTTGGAGATATCCGTACGTGTATGTATAGAGCATAGGTTAAGGAAACTATGGGTTTGTTCAGTGGAATAATTCCACAAACTTTTTTGGACTAAAATATATGAATACTCAAAAAAAAAAAAAAAAGAAAGAATTTTTGGGGGTGGTCATTCGCCATTTTCATTCTTTTTGAAAATGGAATAGTGGTGGGGAGAGAAAATGTGATTAATGAGATTGGAATCGAAATGAAATAGTGTTCAATAGAATAAGGAAGCTAAAAATTGTTGTTTTAAGAAACAGCCTCAATCTGGAGTGCAGCCTTGACTTGCATTTTCTTGAAGGAGTTGTTTTTACCACCCGAAGCTGTTGGCAAGTTTATCATTGCGACGTGATTGTTAGTGACAATTTTACTGTTGTGACAGGATTATAATTTTAAGAGACTGGCTTTTCATCTTCCAGAAAAGATAGTTTTGGCCTTTTGGGTGCCTGAATAAGCACTAAAGGTTTCATTTTTCGCGCCTAACAGTTGTAACCTTTGTCAAATTGGTATGCGGAAATAACCAAGGCAGCTCAATTTGGTCTAATTTCTTCGAGCTTGTGGAAGAACTAACATTTAGCTTCGTCATTAGACATCCATATGACCTTTGTGTGTCTCTTCTGCATTAGTATTTTTATGCTGTTAGACAAGCATTTTCAGGGGGTTATTTGACACTATTGATCCTTCTAGGGAAAAAATGAGATCTTTGAACATTTTTGGAGTGCTCAATGCAATACTCCCGGATGTTGTTGCTTTACTACCATACGATGTGCATTTTATCTATTTCGTGCAAGGTTATGCATGTATGAGATTCTCCTCATGGCCACACCAGAAGTGAACTATGTGTCTTAATCGTGATACTGATTCTATTTTAGGTCAAGCAATTATCTTGCTGAGAGCTCTCACGAAGATGAGGCCGATCTTTTGTGGCAATTTAGATTTTGATGCACGGCAGTCTGATGTTGAACAACTATTCAGAAGATATGGCAAAGTTGAGAGGGTGGACATGAAAGCTGGTATGCTTCATCTTGATTCCTGAGATATTTAGTTCATGTAGTTCTCAAAATTACTACGATAAAGTATTAAATACATCTTGTTATATATGAGTTATGTTTTTAATGCTAACTTGGTTGATAACTCCAGTTGGACAATCCTGTATATGCATCTACACTACTGTTTGGATCTTATGCTATATTAAGAGCTAAATGATGAATCCATCTTGTGAATTTAACATTTTGTTCTGGTGTGGTGTGCTTTTCATGCTCCCTTTATGCTTCCATTTTATTGGTTTTAGTTCTGATGGATATGGAGACTGTCAACGTTCAAGTACATGAATGAGGAAGGTGAGAGAGACTTACTTCTTTCGAAAGTCTCGATAATCACCGATAATCACCAGCTTCAAGGTTGTATTAAACCATGAAGCTGACTAGATTTCATCAATTCTTCATGAATCAAGGAGGAAACCATCTGATAGAAATTGAAGGATACTTCTGTCCGTACAGAAGATCCATGTGTTACTGAAAATAATTATCCGTAGATGCTTTGTATATGTGGTTTTCCTAAGAGCAAGATTTTTATTTTAATTTAAACCCCTAGCTCAACAGTTTTTTTGGCGCAGGATTACTTGGAATTTCCATGATCTTCGTGGATGGATGGTTCTCTGCATTTCTTTTCTGGGTTGTGCCCAAGATACATGTTCTTCTCTTTGTCCGGAAGAACCAAAATGATATGCCATGGTTCTACCATCCTTCATTTACCTGAGACCATTGCCTTTTGCATTCCTCATGACTTTGCTCAGTCTTCAATTTCCGACATGTTTCAACATAGTTACCATGACCATCTCAGATCCAGTGGCAGGTGTTGTGTTCCCTACATTCAGATTTTTTTTCCCTTTGTTTCATGGGGTGTTTGGGTGGTAATACCGAGTCGTCAATGTTATGTGATATTCTCAAGTATCTTCATCTGAAGCATCTTGACCTAATTTTTGATGTCTAAAGTATATCTACTCTTTTTGTTAACTGAAGACTTTTCAGTTTGGTTATCTAACATGTTTATTTTATAGGTTTTGCTTTTGTTTATATGGAAGACGAGCGCGATGCAGAAGATGCCATCCGAAGGCTTGACAGGATTGAATTTGGTAGGAAGGGGCGCAGAATTCGTGTTGAATGGACTAAGGTATGTAAGTTTCCCCTCGCACGAGCTTGATACAACAACCATTGAGATTCAGCTGGAATGATTAAATGATGCTCAGAAAATATTGTTACTTCTCTGTAATCTTTGGCAAAATCAATCGCTCTAAATTTGATGTCACAGCAAGAGCGTGGCGCTAGAAGGTCAGGCAGCTCCAGGAGATCTCCAGCTAGTGCTAGGCCTTCGAAAACTTTGTTTGTCATTAACTTTGATCCAGTTCACACTCGGACGAGGGATCTAGAGAGACACTTTGAGCCCTATGGAAGGATAGCAAATGTTAGAATTAGAAGGAACTTTGCATTCGTGCAGTATGAGTTACAGGAGGATGCCATCAGAGCACTAGAAGCTACAAATATGAGGTTTCTTCTCCCCTATAGTGATTGCACTATTTTGCTTCCGTCTTAAATTGGCAATTTGCTACAAGGATAGCTTGCAACTTGCAACAATGTGATGATATCTAGTCATGTGGCATTATTGCCAAATGGGATATTGTTATCTCTTGTTTTATTATGAGCTGTTGTATACTTCCGTTGTTGAAAGGAAAATTATACATTTTATGTCCTAGGATCCTACATTTCACTTTGATCCTTTTTGAACCTAGGAATCTATAATCATCAATAGCTAGTCTGCAGTATAGGAGATTCTCCATTTTCTTTATCCATTTCAGAAGCTGTGTAAAATCACATATAGAGGTTCTCACTAAATTTACCTTTCCTTGATCAGATTTTTTTGGATCTGATCTCTATGCTGTTCTGATTATTTGATTCCAAGTTGCAGTAAGTTGATGGATCGGGTTATTTCTGTGGAGTATGCAATTCGAGATGATGAGGATAGAAGAAACGGGTACAGCCCTGGCAGAAGAGGCCGAAACATGTCCCCTGATAGAAGCTATGATCGCAGACGTTCTCCAAGTCTGTATCGTAGAGATAGGGGCAGCCCTGATTATGGGCATGGCTCCTTGCCAAATTCTAGACCTGGGCCTAGGGGGAGTCCTGCTTACGGTAGAGCAGAAAGCCCCATCAACAACAGATACCGCAGGTGACCGTCGTTTAACATTTCAATTTTTGCATTTTTCACGATTTATCAACATACCTTGTTCTTTAATTTCACGTATTTTTGCTGAAGAGGGCTAGAGATCCTGATGACATTGATTTTTCTGCTTGCTTCTCTCCTCCTAAAGAGATAGGATCTAAGGCTTTTGAGTTCCATTTTATTCTACTTAATTTGTTGTACAAGGATATTCGTACTAATGATCTAAATGCATCATCGTCTGCAGTCGTTCACCGCCACGAGGAAGATCTCGGTCCTGAGGAGCGTTGAACTTCAAGCAACAAGTTCTTTAGGTAGCATCTGAGTCCTACTTTCTCATCTGCAATTTGTAATCTGTAGCTCAAACCTAGTTGATTGATTGCTTGTGACACATCTGGTTGCAATTGTAATGATCGGAGCTGGGATATGTTTTACTTTGAACGAGAGATGCTGCAATTTCATTGTATCTTCCATCCATTTGCCTTTTGAGTAAACACCCCCCACCTTTCTCTCTTTTTTGCGACGCAAGTCAGTTTTCATTTCATTAAAAAGTGGTAAATGTCCAATGGAAAGAGATCAAAAGAGCAAAGCACCTCCACAAGTATATCTTCTAAACCCCAAGTTTTACAAATTGCTTTGTTTGTACTAGTGGAAGTGAACTTTTTGCCCAAAGAACATATTGACTCGGACATCATTAAAAATAGCAATGAAAAGTTGCTCTTCGGTTGTGGCTCCATTGTTGAAAACACCTGTTCCTCTCCAACCAAATATGAAAAATTGTTGCTCCAACAAAGTGCTTTGGGGTTGTTGCCTTCAAGTTCTCTTCGAGAGCAAAAGGAGTGTGATATAATCCACAATCATTTCCCACTCAATAATGGAGTCATCCACCAAATTTAGTGAGCTGTAAACCTTTTCTCCTAATTTTTCTAGTGAAACAACATTAAAAAAAAAAAGAGATGCTTCTTGTTTCACAACATAAAACTGCAAAGGCAGCATGAAGGATTGATGTTCTTACCCCAATAAAGAAGTTGAGTTTTGTGCTCAATTTGTCATGAAATGCAAGCGAAGAAACGAATGCATGTCGAGGAGTATGCCCTTTGAACCATAAAATATTATGCCAATTGATTTTGCTTCCTTTAGCCCGAAAGAACTCCCACGTACGTTTGAAAGAAAATGAATCATTTGGGGAAAGAACCCAAGAGAAAGTATCCAAGGAATTTGGATTCAAGTGAAAGCTTGGCACATTAATATGCAAGAGATGAATCGCCCAAGACCATGTGCCAAGAGAACACATCGCTAATCTTTGCAAAGAGAGGGGGGCATGGGAAACTATTGCTCCAATGGTTGCAGAGGTAGCCATCCGGATGCCTTTTGTCATGCCAGGAATGTGTATGTTTTCCATGCCTAATTTGTGAGAAATGTGATGTTTTGCTTCCTCACCTGGGAGGTTTGTGGTCCAAATGGATCCATTTTTTTTTTTATGTGAGTTTCATGCACGCAAGTACTCCCAAGAGAGCTTCTATTGGTATACATTCTCTAAAAGGTTTTAAGCATAAAAGTATTGCCGATATTCAATGAATTGATCGACATGTGTGTGTGTATATATATACAATTGCTTACATTGCTAAGATCTCATCGGTCCACTCGAAATAGCAAACGACATCCTTGAAGCATTCAATTGCATTCGAGCACAAATTATATATAACATGGTACTCAATGCCAATTCTATCATTGTCATCACTATATTTGTCCCTGAACTTTACTAATTCTAATTTCCACCAAAATCTCAAAAAAAAGAATGAAATTCCTAGAAAACTTGTAATCGTTTACCCAATCTAAGATGAAAGGATTCAATTTTTACAGTTTCCACCTCATATGGCTCAAATTTTACAGAGGAACCCCTCATTTAATCAATAAAACTCAAACTTTACACTGTAACCACCCGTTTACTTAGCTTCGCCACCATATATACACACTCTTAGAATGCAGTTCACCATCCGTTTCACTTCCACCCATTGAAAATCCTTTGTTCAATGCGTTACTCCATTACTTTTTAATATGGGCACCTTATTATTTAGCATAAAATGGTTTATAAACTCATAAATATATATATAAACATACATACATACATACATATATATATATATATATTTGTGTGACTTAATAATTAGGTTGTTAGAGATGATTCACTAATATATTGAAAGTATATTTTTTCAATTTAACAAAAAATGTATGAAAATAACCTAAAGAAACAACCATGGTCTGCAACATGAAATTCTAACCAAGTTTAGGAGAGGGCTAACCCTAGCTTGATCCACAAGAAACTACTCTATAAACCTGACCACCTATTATATATATATAATATATATATATATAGAGAGAGAGAGAAAGAGAGGCACAAAAAGCGCATTAACCCTTCGCTTTATGATTCAGAAATCGCCAAGGTCAAAGCGAAAGACTAATTGGCAACAAGTTAGGGTTAGGGTGGTGACTGGTGATGGGTGGTCTAGGTAATTAAGTGGAAGTGGAATTACCCACTGAAGAATCGATGCGGTTACCCACCGAAGAATCCTTACCTACCAGTGAACAGTTGCAATTCCTCACTGAAGAATCGTTGCAATCACCCACCGAATGGTCCGAGTCAATTTTACCATCCCATGTTTGTTGAACTTGCCAAGGATTTGAGCTGGTGGTGATCACGCCGGTCCCGAAACATTCCAGGCTATAGTCCATTGCCCATTGAAACGAGTGGTCGAGGTCTACCTCCGCCGACCTATATCGAAACCCAGTGAAAGGCAAATATGATTCAATACATAATTGAATATAAAAGTTAGGAGACTTACATGTTTCCTCTTAAATACGGAAGCAAAATTTAATTTTGAACGAATCGCGACTGAAATTACTAATCGGTGGAGATCCTTACGGTATATTAGATGAATCTCCTTGTTTCCACAATCTAAAACCCTTCTTTGCTCTTCTTTGCTATTGCAGAATCCACAATCTAAAGACCCTTCTTTGTTATTGCAGTTCTTTGTTATTGCAAAATCCACAATCTAAAACCTTCTTTGTTATTGTAGAATTCTTACAGACTTTTTCTCAAACTTCTCATATATGATATATGGAGAATAGACTTCTCGTATATGATATATGGAGAATACGATAGAAGAACTTCTTCATCATATTGTTAATAAGGCACTATATATATACCTTCTCAATGTGTCTTAATCCTAATATAATTAGGATTACATAGTAGTTATCAAAGTAAATTAAAATACCCTTTAAATAAATGAACACCTCTTATGGATGGACCTTACTAAATGCAACATCTCCCATTCACAGACAACGGGAGTGCTCATATACTTTAAGTTGAGTAATAAATTCCCATTAAAATTTGCGATCGTTCATATAGAGAAAGTAGACCGTTCGACGAGTATACTATGAGAGCCTAAATGCTATATGTCTATTAAGATATCAAATCTGTAAGTAGATCAAAAGAGTATGCAAGTACCCGAGATCATATGAATTACATTAAGATATCTTTTGAGATCCCATTTATCATAGCTTATATCTACAATTATATCTCGTAACTCATAACAAGCTATAATTGGTTGACTAGTGAATGCAGACTAATGACATTCTGTCAATGATCTTCCTTTTCTAACGATCCTCTTGACATCAACTCAACTCGCTTTTCTAGACATGTACTGCCAGACTGAATTTACATACATGGTCCTTTAGTAGCACACTAAAACATAGAACATCAAACTGAGTCTCAAGTACCTGATCGAAATCTGTGTGTACACTTATAGAGCTCCCATAAAGGCTCCAGGTCTCACACAACATAAGTTGAAATCATATTTATGTTAACCCATTTGGTCGAAACTAGCACAAATGGTATGAAACATGTGCTACAACATTTTCTCTTTTTCCTATAGAGCATATGTCTTTATCTCGTAAAGAATGCTTTACAAATGATATTTAGACACTACAAATTTCTAAAATTGAGTTCCTTGATCTAGTCATTAACTTGAACTCATATCTAACTTACAAGGTAGACTTGGTGAACATAATCACTAAAAAAAACCATGATGACCTTTTGTCACTATTTAGGCGATATATGTGATTTTAAGTATATAGCTCTCAAAGTTGTCCCTCTAATAATTTCCTTAAAATCTTGTCTCATCTCCACTTATCACGAAGATAATAGAGGCAGTTATCTGTGTGAGAATGCTAACCTCTTGTCTACCCAACATATATCATTAGTAAACAATGAATGCACAAAACATTCACATAATATATATATATGTATATAAATCAATAATTGAACAATCCTCTTGTAAATATTGGAAAAAACAATAGAAAAAGTATATTAACATCTATATGATCCTTTAGATCAAGTGTGTACACCAAACACACATATAGGAATACACTTAGTCACCATACTTGTGACCATATTCCATATTCAAATATATTTCATGTTCACATCCTTGCGTAATTATGTCTTTTACACAATTACATTTGGTGCTTACGTGTTTTGGTGAAAAATCTTACAGTTCTTGGTACATGCAATTGTAGTTTCATTATCATAATAGACTAACATTGGATCAATATTATTGCATTGCCAATCATAAAAAGCTAAGAACTTCTTCAATCAAACAACCTTTTGCTCTATTGAAACGAGTAACACAAACCTAATTTCAGTTTCATGATCCTCTGAACTGACTTCCAAAATGTTGATTTTGCATTGGGTTAATATCTATTTACCAAGCCATTTGCGAAAAAGATATCTATTCTAGTACACATCACATAGTACAAGACTTTCAAATATGCTTGTTGGGAAGTGGCACATCTATTCTTTCACTTGAAAAGTCTTAGGACGCACTTTGACACTGAAATATTCACTTATACTTCATAGGAATTTTTATGGGTTGTGTTTTCTGTGTATTAACTCATTGAAGTACTTTATTAAACATTGTGCTCTAACAAATAGAGACAAAAATTTCCTTGAACGATATTTTGAGATCTCTACCTCAAGAATATACAATGTTTTACTCATATCATTGAACTCAAAGTGAGAATATCAACTAGGTCTTTTACCTTGCTTATAAAATTCCACATTATACATATCTAGCTATTATTATGTCATTAACACATGATGTCATAACTACTTAATTGCTCTTAGATCTTTTGGTGTAAGACCATAAATGGACTTCAAAAGTCTATAAATCTTATGTTTATGGTCTACCTTTAATTAAACACCAAAATTACTTCATATAAATATCTTTATTTAATTCTCCATTGAGAAAGACAGCTTTCATATCCATTTGGTGCAATTCAAGATCTAAATAAGCAATTATAGCTAGGAGTAGGTGAATGGAGTTAAATCTTATGGTAGGAGAAAAAGTCTCTTCATAGTCTACTGCTTCATGTTGTGTATACCTTTTTGCCCACCAATCGAGCCTTATATCTCTCAATTGTGCCATCAGCCTTTTTCTTGATTTTGAGAACCCACTTGTTCCCAATTGTTTTGCATCCTTCTGGGAGGTTAACTAGTTCTCAAACTTTGTTGATCCTCATAGACTCCATTTCTTCTTTTATTACTATTATCTATTTGTCCTTAGAAGGGGATGAAAAAGCCTCTCTCACATTATTTGGCTCATCTCTATGTTGCAGGAGCATTTTAAGGAGTTCACTGTCTTCAATCTTAAATCATCGGCAAGAAATTTTTTTCTAGAACCACGTCTCATTTGTGATTTATCAAACCTTACTTCATCTTTCCATTTGGATCAACGTGGCTCCCATTTGGATGAGGAACATAGATCTCGCTCCCACTCAGGACAAGATCTATTTGGTCACTCTTACTTAGAACAACAGGATCACTTTCATTCGCAACTGATGATGAAGGAGTTTGTTGATGAGGAACCAATTCATCATTTGCTAAAATCCTCCCACTCAAATGAAGTGGTCCTTCTTCGTCCTGATCCTCCACCTCAAATAAGGATAGGCTTTGACCTATCTCTCCCTTATTTGGAAATTTAGTCTTTAAGAATGTGACATCTCGAGATTTGAATTCAATTACATTCCCACTATATTGTTGACCTATAAACACATAACCTTTCGAGGTTTTTGAGTATCTAATAAAGATACTTTTCTTTCCTCTCGGGCCCAACTTGCCATATTTGTGAGAGGAATCATGTGTATAAGCAGCACATCCCCAAGGTTTCAAAACACTTAGGTTGGGTTGTCTCCCAGTCCATAACTCAATATAGAGTGGTTGTAACTGATTTTGTATGCACGCGACTAAGGATATAGGCTGCGGTCAACAAAGCATCTCCCCAATGAGAGATAGGCAATTGAGCCTACACCATCATAGAACTAACCATCTCAAGAAGCGTTCTATTCCTTCTTTCCGCAACACCATTTTGTTGTAGAGTATTGGGAATAGTCAACTGATGAACTATCTCCTTTTTATCACATATCTCGTTAAATTGGGCCGATAAATATTCACAACCCATTTGGAATAATCCCATTCCTATTTGGAATAAGATTTGTGTTGTTGCTTCCACTTGAAGTAACACACTCCCACTTAGAGTGGTACTTCCACATAGAGTAATAGGATTACTTTCATGTGTACATGATGATAAAGGAGTTGCTGATGAGAAACTAATTCATCATTTGTTAAATCTTCCCATTCAAAAATATGACGAAATAAAAATAGGAGACGGTCTAATCTCGGTAATGGAGCTAATCTCAATAATAGTGTTTGTTATTTTTAGATCAATTAACCAAGCTTTGATGTAGCTAGGGATTAGTTATTGCTTATTGACCTCTTTTTGTATAATTCTTAGTTGGTTTCTCACAATTTGATAGAGGAAGTTTGAGTAACATTTTGGTTTTTCCTGGTTAGATTTTGTGTTTCTAGATATATCAACCTAGCTTTGGTGTAGGATTGGGATTAGTTATTAATTATTTGCTTATCAGAGTCCTATGTATAAGTGAATGTTTGGTTCCTTTCTTATTATGCTACTCTCTCTCTCTCTCTCTCTCTCTCTCTCTCTCTCTATATATATATATATATATATTTGCATTCCATGATGATGACTAGAATGATACAAGTTGAGGTTTTTTCTTTTTTATTTTTTCCTCTTTAATGTTTAAGGGTGTGTTTGGTTTGCCTGTTTTCTGTTTTCATTTTCATAGAAAATGAAAATTAGGATAGAAAACTTATTTGATTAATCATTTTTGTTTTCATTTTCATAAAATAGAAAATATCAAAAAAGTGTTTTCTCTGAAAATAAGGTAGCATTTTGTAAATAACTCTAAAAGATTTAGAAAACAAGATGGCAGTTTTGTAAATAATTTAAAAAATTTAGAAAACAAGGTGACAATTTTGTAAATAAACATTAAAAAAAACACTTTTCTTAACCAAACACATTCTCTAAATTTTAGAAAATAGAAAATAAAAACTAGAAAACAAAAACAGAAAACAGGCAAATCAAACGCAACCTAAGTTTCAAATAGAAGAACAAAACTAAAAAAATCATGAGGTGCTATGTGACACTCTATTTTGTCAAAAATAAAAGTAATAATAATAGTAATATTTAGTATCACTTTAAAAACATTAAAAAATAAAGAAAGAATTATGAAATTTACGTACCACCCTAACTTAGAATTAAAATTATAGTTAATAGATAAGAAGATTAAGAGTTAAGAAATTAGTTTACCTTTTAGTTTTTTTTTGTCAAATTTTCAATATAAAAAAGTAGTATTTATTAAAAATAAAAAAATAAAGAAAACTAAAGAAGCAACTAGTACACATATATTAAATAAAAAAACAAACACATATATTAAATAAAAAAACAAAAACTTAGCATAGTGTAAAAAAAAGAACACACTAATTTTTTTTTTCAAAAAAATTGTAATTGTGAGATGGCACCCCACTCAACTATCTTAATACATATAAAGATATTAGAGACCAAAAATTTTCAAAACATAGGAAAATTAATCCGCATTTTTAATATCAGGGAAACATTTAGGACAAATATAAATATTTTGAAATGATAGAGAATAGTTTGACTATATTCAATTTTAAATATAAATAAATTATTTTAATGCATTTGACATTGAAAATTATTCAATTTCAATAATGAAGTGATATTTTTGAATATGTTAGGGACCAAATAAGTCATTTTGTAAACAATAAAGACCAAATTAACACAACAATAAAGATCAAATTGACTTTTTTTTTTATAAATAATAGGGACCGTTTATAAAATTTATAATGTTATAAGGGGATACACACGGCGGTACTAATTTAGGCCTTCAAATATGAATTCAGGAGGAAAAAATTAATTGTTAATTGGCAACTCTGATTTGAAAATTAGTTTGCGAGAATTTTTAAGTGATTATTAGGTAGTCTTGTACTAAGCTATTGTAAACTTCGTGAATTTTTTTAAAGCTCTTATTTTTAAGCGCCGCCGCACTCTTTTTTTTTTTTAAAGGAAAAACAAATAAATTAAAAGGTCTGTAATATTGGGTGGAGTGCATGGAATGATTTCTCAAAGACTAATGATAGCGGTAGATGTATGTTTCTCCATACTTTTCTATGTGAATGTACTTTAAACATCTTTTTTTTTTTTTTTTGCTTTTATTGATTGCTTCTTTTTTTTTATATCTTTATTATTTCTTGTTTTTGAACTTTCTGGAATAATGGGAGTTAGATTTTTCTTTAAAGTTGGAAATCTTGTTCGTGTTTTTTCTTTTGTTTAATAATGAATTATCACGAACAAGGATTATGTTCAAATTTAATTAAATTCTTATTTACGTGGTCCAATATTTCCATAAAGTAAAGAAAAACAAACCATTAATTATAAAATCAAAAACCACTAGTAACTATCCATGATTGGGTAACACTATTGATAGTTTTTCTGATGGGGAAAAAACTGATAAAGATATAAGGGGTTTTCTTTTGAGGTCCCTAAGCCTGATATATCAAAAGAGAGAAAATACGCCATCACTAAGATTTGTTCAAGGCTTAGAAGAATCCAAAGTTTATTTTGCAATAGTCACATCAATGGCTGGAGGTATGCAATCCTTTGATATTAATTCTGCTTAATGATCTTATGTGTTTAATTTTTCACATAATAGATCATGCTATAGAAGTTTTTATGATAAATATAACTTACAGTTGATATCAAAGCAAATTTGCCTCTGCCTTGATGCCTTGAATGGGTTCTTATTTGAAACATTTTAAGAAAATTCAATTCTGCCTTGTTAGTGTTGAGGCCATTGATCAACATTTTCTTTATGACATCATGAGTATATATATATATTAGACATATTATTGGTTTCACTAGATTTAAGAATGATAAAAGAAAAACACACACCCACACACATACACACACATATATATATATATATATTTATTTATTGGTCTCACTCGTTGTTGATGGCCTATCATTTTGTAAGCCAAGTTTTGTCTAGATGATGACAATGTAGATATATATCATCATCCTTACATATGGGTTGGCAAGGCAGCAAATGTTGCATTGAGATTTATATGGTTTTAACGTTTATCCTGTATGGTTTAATGTGATATATAAGTCAGGCTTATCTTTGATGCCTAGTCATGCCTTCATGTATATCCTTATTTAGTGCAAGCATTTCTTTTGCTAACTAGGGCATTGTGTTAAGTTTATTTTAGAAATCTATTGTGAGTATGATTTCTTGAGAATTTTGTTTCCTTGGAAGCATGACTTTGGTATTTTATATGAATTTATTAATTCATATAATTAATAAATTATTTTAATGTCTTGTGATTCGTATAATTTTTACTGATTAGAGAGTAGCCATAGCATTTTTAATTAGGAAAAGTTATACATTAATTTGTTGTGTTAGATCACTTTAGTTAAAGACATTAGTTGTAATTATATCACAATTTAGTATAATAAATTTTATCCCACAGGAATTTTTATTATACTGTGACATGTGATTAATTAGGATGAAATATCAACTTATATTCTTTAATTTACCCACAGGGACTAAAGAAAGGAAGACAATTTGATAGTTTCATCATTTGAGTACATAGGAATCTATTTGAATTAGTAACTTAGCCCAAAGGTAGTTTCTATGTCATGTGATGCATATTTCTTTATGTTCTGTATTGGTAGAGCATAATATATAGTATTGGTCTCAATTTTTGACATAAGCATGAATATTATTTTATTTTATGCAGTTTTTCAACCTTTGAATATATTTGATATGAAATGTGAAATTCCTGAGCTCAAAGTTGATAATTATAAGGTGTGGAAGAAGAGAATCTTCCTTCATTTGCGGTGGATGGATATTGATTATGCTATGCGGAAAGACGAAACACCTCAAATTATGAAGAATAGTGAGCCTGATGAGGTTGAGCTTTATGAAAAGTGGGAGCTATCTAATCGCCTTTGCGTGATGTTCATAAAGACCAACATCTCATCTAGCATTCGGGGTTCTGTCGACCAGTATGACAATGCCCGCAAGCTACTGAAGGCTATTTATTAGCAGTTTGAGTCTTCAGATAAGGCATTGTCGAGCACCCTGATTATGAAGTTTTCCACCACAAGGCTCATCAGTATCAAAGGATTGCGTGAACATATCATGCATATGAGAGATTTAGCGGCTCAGCTTAATACTCTTGAGGTTACTACGTCAGAATCTTTCCTTGTGCACCACATTCTGAACTCTCTTTCGCAACAATATGGACCCTTCAAGATCTCTTATAACACATATAAAGATAAGTGGTCCATGCTGATGACCATGTGTGTTCAAGAGGAAAGGAGGCTGTTTATAGAAGCTGGAGATAGTGTACATCTGGCAACTCAAGGAAAAAGCAAATACCAAGCCAAAAATAAGGGAAAGGAAAAGATATCTCCTCAATGAGGTATTAAGAAAGAATCCAAGTGCTACTTTTGTAAGAAGAAGAGACACATTAAGAAAGATTGTCCTAAATTTAAGACTTGGCTTGAGAAGAAAGAGAACCTACTCTCACTTGTTTGTTATGAATCTAATATGGTTGATGTTGATCATAACACATGGTGGATTGATTCTGGTTCTACAGTCTATGTTACAAATTTCTTGTAGGGTTTGCAAAACCCAAGGAAGCCAGTGGGCAATAAGGAATGCATCTATTCAGGAAACAAGTTGCGTTCTCATGTGAAGGTAGTAGGAACTTGCATTTTAGTACTTAGTAGTGGCTGTGTTTTAAATTTGGAAAAGACATTTTATATTCCAAATTTCTCTAGAAATTTGATTTTTGGTTCAAGACTTGTACTTTTAGGATATTGCTTTTTCTTTTTCAGATGTTGGATTTGGTTTGTTTTATAAATCTAACATGGTTGGGAGTGGTAATTTTTCTGATGGTCGCGAATTAATTTACAAAATGATGCCACATTTATGCTGTGTTTGTTTGAATCTTATTATAAGACACTTATCTTATTTGACAACTTATGTGAAAAAGATTATTTGTTATCGGCTGATTATAAGATACTTATAAGATACTTTTCATAAGATGTCTTATTTGTAATTATAAAAAATAAGTTGGGTTTTGGGTACTTATATCTTATTTTATTAGTTAGAAAATAATTAAAAATAAAAATTTAAAAATTTTAAATTAAAAAAATTAAAAAAATAAAATTTAAAAATTTAAAATAAAAATAAAAATTTAAAATTTAAAAACAAAATATTAAATATTAAAAATTAAAGATTAAAAATTAAAATAAAAAATTTAAAAATTTCAAATTTAAAAAATAAAAAATAAAAAATATTAAAAATTAAATAGTAAAAATTAAAATTTCAAAAATTTAAATTTTTTTTAAAAAAATTGAAAATTAATTAATATTTATATTTTATAATTTATTATTAATTATAAAATTAAAATAGCATGAGTTAAAATTGATAAAATTATTATCAAAGTAATTTATAACAGCATTTCAACTGACAAACCAAACAGTCTTATTGTATCAGACACTTATTTCTTATAAGACACTTATCAGATAAGATGCTTATCAGATTTCAGATTTCAGATAAGACAATTCCAAACAGGCTATTACTGCCTTGCATATTCAAAATAACACTGGTGTTAAAAGATGTGTTATGAATGAAAAATCCTCTATGTTGTGGCACCGGAGATTAAGACATATCTCCATGCATAGGATTAAGATATTAGTCAATGATGTAGTACTTAGCACTCTAGATTTTACTGATTTTGAGATTTGTGTGGATTGCATAAAGGAAAAGCAGACCAACATGTCAAAGAAAGGTGCCAAGAGGAGTTTAGGCCTATTAGAGATCATTCATGCAAACATATGTTGTTCGGACATGGACGCACATTGTCAAAAGTACTTTACGTCTTTCATAGATGATTTCTCACATTACATGTATCTCTACTTGCTT
The DNA here is from genome assembly GCA_028554755.1 of Cordia subcordata. Classification (NCBI taxonomy): domain Eukaryota; kingdom Viridiplantae; phylum Streptophyta; class Magnoliopsida; order Boraginales; family Cordiaceae; genus Cordia; species Cordia subcordata. The sequence continues at coordinate 5,476,390 of JAPTOF010000025.1, read as the reverse complement.
AATAACAAGTATGAAACACTAGATGCTTTTAAGGTGTTTTAGACAGAAATAGAGAAACAATGCGGTAAGCAAATTAAGACCGTGAGATCAGATAGAGGTGGTGAGTACTGTGTTAGATACACTCAGGATGGACAAGTAGCTGGTCCTTTTGCAAAGTTTCTTGTTGAACATGGGATTATTGCCCAATACACTACACTGGGTTCTCCAAGCCAAAATGGTGTAGTAGAAAGAAGAAACCGAACACTATTAGACATGGTGAGAAGTATGTTAGCATGCTGAAAGCTTCCTAATTTCTTGTGGATTGAAGCTCTTAAGATGGCAGTGTACATATTAAATCGAATTCCAACCAAGGCTATTCTAAAGATGCCGTTTGAGTTATTTAAAGGTTGGAAACCGAGTTTGCAACATGTATGCATTTTGAGATACCCGTCTGAAGTTAGAGTTTATAACCAACAAGAGAAGAAGTTGGACCCAAGGACTATTAGTGGGTATTTCATTGGATATGCTGAGAAGTCTAAGGGATATAGATTTTATTGTCCATCTCATAGCACCAGGATTGTGGAATCAAGAAATGTAAAGTTTCTTGAGAATGACTTGATTGGTGGGAGTGACAGATCATTTGGTGTTAGATTTGAGAGAGATTACCCTATTACACAACCTTCCACTTCGAGTCATGGACAAACAATTGCTATTCACCACGCTCCTCCAGTTCAAGTGCGTGTTGAACAACCAATTCCTGAACCTCCTCAAGTTGCTGATAATGATCCAGTAGATCTTTTTCAACGAATACCTGAAGTTTTTGAAGATCCAGTTGAACAACATGCTCCTTAAGAGGGTATTGGTACAACATTAAGAAGATCTACTAAAGTAAGAAAACTAGCAATTCCTGATGACTATATGTTGTATCTACAAGAATTTGAGTATAATGTTGGAGTCGAAGATGACCCTGAAATGTTCTCACAAGCCATGAGTTGCAACAAATCTGAATTGTGGTATGAAGAGTATAATGTTGGAGTCGAATATGACCCTGAAATGTTCTCATAAGCCATGTGTTGCAACAAATCTGAATTGTGGTATAAAGCCATGAAAGATGGGATTGATTCAATGGCATCAAATAGAGTCTGGGATCTTTTCGAGTTGCATGATGGTGCAAAGGGTATTGGATGTAAATGGGTCTTTAAAACCAAGAAAGACTTATTAGGCAACATTGAAAGATATAAAGCAAGACTAGTTGCCAGAGGATTCACTCAAAAGGAAGGAGTCGATTACGTGGAGACCTTTTCTTCCGTGTCAAAGAAAGATTTTTTTCGTGTAATTATGGCATTAGTTGCCCATTTTGATATAGAGTTGCATTAGATAGATGTCAAAATGGCATTTCTAAATGGTGATCTGGAGGAAGAGGTTTATACGAAATAACCTAAAGGATTCTCCTCTAGTCATGGTAAGTATTTGGTATACAAGCTTAAGAAATCCATATATGGATTGAAATAAGCTTCCCGTCAGTGGTATTTAAAGTTTCATAGTGTGATCTCTTAGTTCGGTTTTGAAGAGAATGTCATGGATCAATGTATATACCACAAGGTCAGTGGGAGCAAGATTTGTTTCCTTATTCTATATGTGGATGACATCTTACTTGCAAGCAATGATAAGGGGTTGCTTCATGAGGTGAAACAATTTCTCTCTAGGAATTTTGATATGAAAGATATGGGTAAGGCATCTTATGTCATTGGCATAAAGATCCACAGAGATAGAACTCGGTATATTCCGAGTTTATCTCAAGAGACCTATCTTAATCAAGTGTTAGAGAGATTTCAAATGAAGGACTATTCACCAAGTGTCGCATCCATTGTCAAAGGTGACAAGCTTAGCTTGGACCAGTGCTCTCAAAATGACTTTTAGCAAGAACAGATGAAAAACATTCCATATGCTTCAGATATTGGAAGCCTTATGTATGCACAGGTCTGCACAAGGCTTGACATTGCATTTGCTATAGGAATGTTAGGAAGATATCAGAGTAACCCAAGTTTGGTCCGCTAGAAAGCTGCAAAAAAGGTCATGAGGCATCTTCAAGGAACTAAGGATTACATGCTTATGTATAGACGAACCGATGAGCTAGAGATTATTGGTTACTCAGATTCAGACTATGCTGGCTGTATGGATTCATGAAAATCCACTTTAGGTTATATTTTATGCTAGCTGCTGGAGCTGTATCTTGGAAAAGTGTGAAACCAACCTTGACTGCAACCTCTACTATAGAAGCTGAGTTCGTTTCTTGTTTTGAGGCAACCTCGCATGGTGTATGGTTAAAGAGTTTCATGTCTACGCTTAGAATTGTTGATTCTGTTTCTATGGCATTGTCGTTATACTAAGACAATTCAGCTGCTATTTTCACAGCTAAGAATAATAAGAGCGGTAGTCGAAGGAAACATATCGACATTAAATACTTAGCCATTCGGGAACGTGTTAAAGAAAAGAAAGTGGTCATTGAACACATTAGCACTAAATTGAGGATTGTTGATCCTTTGACTGAAGGCTTGCCGTCAAAGATTTTCAAGGATTATGTAGTTAAAATGGGACTTGGTCCCATGATGTGACTTCATTTCTCACATATGTACATTTGGTATTTTCAGTGAAACTCTTGTTTAGTTTCGATGCCTTTTCAAAATTTAGTTGTGCAAATTTGTTAGGTTGTTTGAAAAGGTTTACTTGTTTGGACCTAGAATAAGCATAACGCTTATTCATTAAGTTATGTTATCACATAAAGTTTGTTATAGGAGGGGCATAATGCGTTATAATACATGGAAGATAACACTTGCCTATTAAAGGACTTATCGCCATGATTCATGTGTTATGTTTCTTATATGGAGAATCGATGGCTTGTGTATTTGGTGAAATATGTGGACCAAGTGGGAAAATGTTAAAATTTAATTAAATTCTTATTTATGTGGCCCAATATTTCCATAAAGTACAGAAAAACAAACCATTAATTATAAAATCAAAAACTACTAGTAACTATTCATGATTGGGTAACTACCCTACTAGTGACAGTTTTTCTAATGGGGAAAAAACTGATAAAGATAGAAGGCGTTTTCTTTTGAGTTCCTTAAGCCTGACATATCAAAAGAGAGAAAATACACTGTTACTGAGATTTGTTCAAGGCTTAGAAGAATCCAAAAGTTTATTTTGCAGTACTCACATCAATGGCTGGAAGTAATCCTTTGATATTAATTCCGCTTAATGATCTTATGTGTTTAATTTTCACATAGTAGATCATGCTATAGAATCTTTTATGATAAATATAACTTACAGATCAATCAAATCTATTTCTAATTGAGATTTTTTTTCTTTTTTTCTAAAATCCACTTCTACGGGATTCAAACCCAAAACTTCATAACTGGAGAAAATAATCACAACCACTTGAGCTAGCTCCTAATCCTTATTTCTAATAGAGTTTGAATAAACTGATATAAATTTCATATGTTAATTAGAATAAAAGTTATTGAGTTGCAGGTCGACCACAAATTTTCAGTTTGAAAGCTTAAAATTATTATTCCTATCCCCTGTAATGCTTGTTCTGTCGTTCTTGTTCTAAAAATAATCAAAGTATATGTGTTTTCCATAATTGATTGAATTTTAATTTCTCTTATCGTTGTTATTATCAAGATACTACTTCAATTTCTAAATTGTATGGAAATATACAATACATAGTGGAGTTCACTTGACTATTAATTTAGTTATTTTTTGAACTAATAATTTAACGAACTACCCTGCCAACCTGCAATGTGCAAATTTTACTACACACCCACATTATGGATACACTCAAAGGTGCATGATGCACCGTCCAATAGATCTCACAATTTGGCTCTTGGATCAATGCAAAAATTTGACAAGTTCACTCTTTTCACGCCGACGAATATAACACAACAATTCGATCATCGATTGGACACCACTAACACCTCCAGTTACAAGCTCCGAAGTCGTTCATATATTGTGGACAGATCTTAAAGAGTCATAAACATGTAATTTATCAATGTGAATATATGATATAAAGTTTTTTAATATATAATATAAGAGTAATGGATAAGTAAATTTATGAACAATTAAAAGTTTTGCAGATAAAGTGTTAAAATTTTAAACATATAACATCCAATTTAGTAAATAAATTAAAAGTTGCGAACATATAATATAAATATTGTAAACTTATATAGTAACATAGTTGTTAACTCGCTACTGTGGGTTGTACAGTGCTAGGTCGATGCACAATGTTTAGGGTGCATGGTATCTAAAATGTAATTGTAATAAAATATATATGTTATTATAAGTTCTACTTTTTTCCCTTTAAAATTTATTTAGAACAAATATGATCTAAGGTTGGCAATACAAAGCGTATCAAAATTAATTTACTATCGCTCCTATATAGGGATCGACCTAGAATACTAATTTCTTTGTGTTACTTGGATATAGGAATGATAATATTTCACAGTCCTGTCCCCTTTCATAGATGCTCAACAAGAGTTGAGAGAGGAGTTTTGGTAGGCTATATGGTGCACCTAAAGTTACGTGTAGTTGACAGCCTACACACATCCAATTTTACGTGTAAAACACGCTTAGCCTAGAGACAAAAGGTTGCGCCATTCTTTTTACAAGCTTGCTGCACCATGTGAAAAGCTGCAACTCTGCTACTGACAAAGAACGAGAAGAAAAGGCAAGAAAAGTTTTAGAACTTTTTAAATTTAATTTCATTTTTTACATTTTATTTTTAAAATTTTTAATTATCTTCAAATATATTTTCATAATTTTAATATTATACATTCACAATTTTTATATAATCACAATTTTTATACCATATATTTATAATTTCTAACAATTCATAATCTTTATATTACATGTTCATAATATTTTATATGTTCATAATTTTTACACTATATATTCATAATTTTTAATTATTTACACATTTCATATTACGTATTCACAATTTTAATACTTTATGTTCACAACTGCAAACAACTTGGATCACAATCTTTTTGCTTCTTTTATCTTTTGTAATTTTTTGTTTTAATCTTCCACCACCACACAAATATTTCATTCTCCAAATAAAAAAAAAAAGAACTCCAAAAAAGTCATTCATCTCTTCTTCCCGATTAGCCATATGTGAAAGCAAAGAAAAGCAGAAGATCTATAGAAATCAAGCACCTGCTTCTAATAAAATTATTTGACAAAAAATAAATAAATAAATCAAGCATGGGAGAAGTTTAATGAGCCTCTTCTTAGGCTTCTTGGATCCAACATACTGCTCCTTGATGGACTCTAGGCGCCAGCTCTATTTCCTTTTCCTTCTCTGCCAACACTTCTAATCAAGCCGCCTCCACCACCACCATTCCAATCACAACTACAATGACAACCAACATCACTACCACCACCAGAACCATAAATAATTAAATTGGTTATCTAATGCGAACTTTGAGCAAAATGTTCACAACGTTGATCGATAATAATGTTCGCAACAGCAAACACCACATGTTCACAACCTTTTGGCTTCTTTCATTTTTTGCAACTTTTTGTTTAAATCTTCTACAAATACGTAAATATTTCATCCTCCAAATACAATTTAATTTAAAAGAAAAGAATAACATAAGTTTTATTAAAAAAATTTATTTATTTTACAATAAGTACTTCTTCTAATCAAAATGCGTTCACAATTTTATTAAAAATTTTTTACAAGCTTTGAACACAATGTTCACCAAGTAAAACCAGAAAACAATCAGGAACTCGCACATCTCCTCCTCCATGGGTGCTCAGGTCTCTAAAAAGAAAAATAGAATAAAGGCACTGTGAAATCTGAAACGAAACTCTGATTTCCTTTGCTGTGACTACCACCCAACAGACATACACCAACACACATCATGCAACACAACATAACACCAACACAGACCCCCACACACACGACTCACATCAAATAGATCTGATATCCACTGAGTAGGAAGAATGATGAAAGATCGACGGATCGGGAAGTGGATTCACCGGAGAAAGTGAAGGAGATGGATGTAGCGGCTCAACGTCATCAGTGGCAACGATGGACTAGAGCGAGTCAACGGTCTTCTCTTTATCACGCGAATGACAACTAGAGGGTTGAACCATGAGAAATCGGAATTATTGTTAGGAATTGAAAAGAAATAAAACTAAGTTTTGAACTACAATTGAAAATTCAATGTAACTAAATTAACTAATACGAGAAAGAAAATATTAAAATTAAACTAAATTAACTAAAAGAAAAAAAACTGCAAAAATCAACCAAAAATATTGTGAGAATTAAATTTAATGGGAATTTGTTATTTGGGAGACGGTCAGTAAAATTATCCTATTCATGCTTACGACTTCGGCATTTCCAATTAAGCACATAAGATATGGCTACGAGCTCCAATGCACCTAGATTAATAACTAAAGTTTTTTAGGCATAATATATCTCATTGGCATAAATTATCACTCACTTAGCTCTAATTAATTAATCTAATAGGTTCTAGAAAATTAATTGAGATTATAAAGGCATAGACTATCTTAATGGATTAATCTATATCAATTCTAACACAATTAAATATTTCATCTTATTAATTAATTTATATTTGTATGAAAAGAATATACAAAATCCCTATACGGCAAAAAGTATAAATTCTTAACTAACAAAATTAATTACAAGTATAATAATGATTAACTAAGAATTTAGTAAAAATAAAGCACAAATACGCATAAATTGAACAAATCTCAAAGTCTCAGAAATATGAATAAAAATAATTCCTAACTATCATCCTGAATAATAGGAATTTTTGTTCATAATTAAATTCAAAGCAAAATTAAAAAAGAAAACTCATCGTATTATTTGAGGACGAACAAACTAAATTCTCTGTCCAAAAATCCCTCCAAGAATTTCTATTGAAATCCTAAATTTAATTTTCACAAATTTTTGCTGCAATTTCTATAATTTTTCCTACAGAAACTAGAAGAAAAAGAAAATAAAAGAAAGAAAAAGGTTTTATATGTTATTCGCTGCTAAGCATGTACGGTCTCTCTCCACCTTAAGGTCATTATGTGATGCATATATATAGTGGTAGGGGGGATTGCACCGATAAGACCCTTTTTGTAAAGCCTTTTCCCCTTCTGCCATGGCCTCCAAGAAAAAACATAGCTTTCTTTCTGTGTTTTTCATTTCTTTTATTTCTTGAGTGGACTCCACTTTTTTACTTGATTTCTTTTTTTTTTTTGACGGATTGATTCCTTGAAAATTGACCAAGCAATATGGAGAATTCTTCAAAAATACTTCCTCTACACGTGCAGCAGGAGTTTTTTTACAAATAACACAAATTAAATAATAAATTTAAAAAATAGCCTTATTTTTTGTTGGATTGCAAAAATAGCACTTTCGGTTTTTCAATAAACGAAATCGGGTATTCAAAAACGAAAACGTGCAAAATATACACGTAATCGTTGAGAAGAGATTTTTCGGCTATTGAATAGCCGAAAGATCTCTTCTCAACGGCACAATATATAATGCCCTCGATTTTAACTCTTTTGGTTTTTGAATAGCCAAAATCGGCTATTCAAAAACCGAACATTTTGCTATAAATACCCCCCCAACTCTTCTTTCCCACCTGATCTCAAAGCAATTCCCCCCCCCCCCTTTACCCCATTTTTTTTAGCCATAAAACTCAAAATCTCACTCAAAAAGCTTCAAGCCTAGGATTTTGCCTCTTATTGTAAGTTTTTTTAAGTTTTTACCGATTTAAAGTATTATTTTTTTACGTTTTCTTCAAGTTATTTCATGTATATGCATGTTTCACATGTATGTATAGTTGTATGTATCGTATTTATGTATATATTCATGATGTGCATGTACATATATGTTGTGCATGTTTATGTTACGTATAAACATCTCCCCATATGATTGTTGATGTTATTGTTGTGTAGTTTAGTTTAAGATGTCGATATTTGAATCACTACGTTGAAATTGTTATTGTTAATGTTAATATAATAATAATAACAATTTTGATAATAATGATAGTAATTAATTATTAGTGTTATTATTATTAATATTATTGGATTATTATTATTATTAGTTTTATCATCATCATCATCATCATTATTATTATTATTATTATTATTATTATTATTATTATTATTATTATTATTATTATTATTATTATTATTAATGTTTTTTTTATTCATATTCTTATTCTTACTGTTATTATTATTAGTTTTATCATTATTATTATTATTATTATTATTATTATTAGTTTTTTTAATCTTTTTCTTATTCTGATTGTTATTATTATTAGTTTTATCATTATTGTTGGTACTACTATTATTAATATTATTATTATTTTTCTTAGTATTAGTTGTATTATTGTTATTAGTATTGGTATTTTTGTTATTATTATTACTATTATTAGTTTTATTATTATTATTCTTATTCTTATTCTTATTCTTATTGTTGCTATTACTATAATTATTATCAGTTTTATTATTATTATTATTATTATTATTATTATTATTATTATTATTATTATTATTATTATTATTTTGGTTATTATTATTGGCATTATTATTATTTTTTATTACTATTATTGGTATTATTATCATTTTTATTAAAATATCTTTTATTATTATTCTTTTTAGTGTCATTATTATTATTATTATTGTTATTGTTGTCATTTGTATTATTTGTTTTATTATTATTTTGAGTAGTAGTAGTAGTAGTGCTAGTAGTAATAGTAGTAGTCTTAGTAGTTGTCTTCTTTCTTCCTATTATTATTATTATCAGTAGTAGTAGTTTTATTATTATTTTTATTGGTATTAGTTTTATTATTAGTTTTATTATTAGTTTTTTTATTCTTATTCTCATTCTCACTGTTGTTATTGTTATTATTATTATTTTTATTGTTATTATTAGTAGTTGTATCATTATTAATGTTATTATTATTATTATTATTATTAGTTTTATTATTGTTATTGTTATTGTTATTATTATTATTATTATTATTATTATTATTATTATTATTATTAATGTTATTATTGTTATTATTATTTTGAGTATTATTATGATTATTATCATAATAATTTTTATTAACATATTTACTAATCAATTCATTTATTGTTAGTAAGTGACGCTATGGCCCAGAGACCAGCACCGGAGGATACATCCCTTCTCGTTCATTATGCTCAGCACAGGACTCATCTGATGACAAGCAGCACATATATGAGGGAGGTCCGAGTACCCAGATGCGATGAACATCTATATGACGAGCCTGAGCATCCTCGTGTTCAGGAAGCATTGGCGACTGCAGGATTTTATGGGTGCTATGCAGCCGGTAGGCAAAAGTTTTATTATCCTATGCTTACTGCCCTAGCTGAGCGGTGGAGAGCAGAGACGCACACATTCCACCTCACTTGTGGAGAGGCCACCATCACACTGCAGGACGTAACCGTTTTATGGGGTTTACCCGTACAGGGTGCGCCTATGCCGGAGATCAGTAAGGTGCGACGCACAGTTGTCGAGTGGCAGCAGCTATTCCATGATGTATGCAAGGCAGCACTTTCTCCAGACGCCATTAATACGAGAACCGGCAAGGTGAACTTGCATGAGTTGAGACATGTATACACGTCGACGCGTCTAGAGGAGTACACCCAGGAGCAGGCTCAGCATCGTGCCAGTTTGTGGATATTCTCCTTCTTGAACTGCCATCTGTTCGCTGACGCCAGTGGCAACCTGGGAGACATGAACTGGTTGTCTGAGTTGCACGCCTTTAGGAATATTAGACAGTTGAATTGGGGCGTTGCAGCACTTGCATCCATCTACCATCAGTTGGATCTATTTGCATACAGTGATAGAGTGAATTTATGCAGCGGCTTTAGTCTGATGCAGGTATCATATATATTCCATACTGTATCTATAAAATTTCTATGAATAGCAATGTTACTAACGTATTGGTTTACGTGTAGTGGTGGCTATTCGATAGGTTCGACATTTTTAGGCCCAGACTCCATCTGCCACCAGCACGGCAAGCACGGCGATCACACCCGACTGAGGGTAATTGGGTTGGGTTACCGGGGAAGCCCCGTGGTGCCATATATTAGCAGCTGAAGTAGTTTCGAGATACTGCTAACGGCGGTTTGTTGGTGATTCGCGATGCATTAGACAAGATGCAGCCGGATCAGGTGTGATAAGCATATTAAGACGCATAACTGCATATTACATATACTCTTTAACTTAATAACTATTTAACTTATTTGGGCAACAATATTGACATCACAGTTTGATTGGGAGCCGTACATGAGCATCATGGACCAGCTGCCACTGTATTGCACGGAGGGGTCTGAATGGTGGAGAGTATGTGTCCCACTACTCTTGGGACGGATGGTTGAGTATCACAGACCCGACAGGATTTTGAGGCAGTTTGGTTTGCGCCAGTCGATCCCAGATGCACCGCTGCCGTTGACGACAGTGGACCACATACGAGGAAAAGAGAAAATAAAGGATCCTATTGAGTTAGGTCGGTTGCGTGGTCTCTGGGATCAGCAGCGGAGGGTGATCGCCGAGGAGAGCGCAGATGTAGTCCCACTGTCTCAGTATATGCAGTGGTACCGGCGTCACTCAATCACCGTCATCGGTCAGTCGTTGTCGAAGCAGACGCATACCGGCTACCAGACACAGTCCCGGGACATGGATCGCTTGGCAAGTAAAGTATAACAACATCATCATAATTTTTGTAATAATGAGGATGTAAATATTATGTAGTGTAATAATGATGTGCACTGTGTGCAGGCTAGTACCATGGGTACCGTGTATCACCACCTACATTGCGGGTACCAGCAGCATGCGCAGGGTACATTTTCTTCTGCGAGCTTCTGGCTAGAGATGCACTGTGTATTCGGCCAGATGCAGTAGACATTGACACAGGCATAGTACCAGCATGTGCTCGATACGCCCACATACTTCGATGTCCCGCCGCAACGCAGCCACATATCCCGACTTCATCACAGCCGACACCGCCACAGCCCACGCCCACATGGCCTTACCCACCGACGCAGTGGAATATCCCAGCATATTAAACGGGTCAGCCCACGTAGCTGTCCCCGTTCTTCACACAGCCCACTCAGGCCACCCCTAGCCCCTCCGCTCATTCAGCTCAGCGATCTTCTTCTAGCCAGGGCGTTGGGGGGTTGTTTCGGTCCTTCCAGTACGGTTCAGGCAGCCAGCCCTTCTTCTCGTTCATGACAACCCCATTCGTGCCTATCCGACCTGTGTAGCCTGGTAGTGGATCTGGTCTGCAGGGAATTGGGCAACATCCTGATGATATGCTACGAGTTGAGGATTATCTTCATGACGACCCACAGGTTGAGACTCAACCGTCACAGCCACCGGAGGTGCAGCCCGACACGTAGCAGGCCCAGCCATACGGCCAGCAGGGACAGGCCGAGCAGGTCCAGCCAGACCCTCCGTAGGTCGAGCATCATGGACCATTCTAGGCTGGGCAGGGACTGAGGAAGAGGAAGCCCCAGCGCGATCAGGGTCCAAGCAGGCGACAACCCCCACGAGAAAAGAAGGGACACCCTCCAGATTGTGGCACCGGACATCGTAGGGCTTAGGTGTCGGTGGGTGGTTTTGAGTGTATATGTTCATGTCATTGAGATGTACCTTTGTTATTATTTATTTCTTTTTTTCTTATTATCATGTCTTATCATTTTACATAATATCAAATGTTCAAAAGCAGGTTAATATGCCATCATAACAGAGGTTCAATCACCGATGAATAACACAGGTTAAAAAATATGACATAATAACATAGGTTCAATCACCTTGTACAGTTTAAACGGTTGTGCCCTGCCCGATGACAATTCGAACACCTTCTCCGACCAACTTGATCCGACTGGTCCATTTCGTTGGGGATATGTCTACCACCTAGTCTACCTCTCCTTCTTTAGCGCAATCATGCTGGATTGGGCACTAGTTGCCATGTGGGTGCTGATGGCCAGTAATTCTCATGTCCCAAAGGCTCGAACGGCATTGAGTGTGTTGCAGTGTACGTTGCCACCGTATATTCCTCTGGTATTAACCCATCGATTGGTTTGTTTAGATAACGTGCTAATGCCTATGCATGCGAACACGGCACGTGATACGCTATCCATTTACCACAAGTACATGTCTTCTCGTTGAATTTCACAACTTGTGTTGGAGGTCTTTCAGTGAATTACGCCGGTAAACGCCAGACCTGTGTCGTACAAGTTGGGAAGTGGAAATTTAAAATACAGTGACAGTATGAATGAGACTCCCACTTCTCAAAAAGTTCTCTTGTTTTACTTGGGAGCAGCGTTTGTTGTCCAACCAAATAGCTAGCATTTATGGATCGATTGTAGAAGTATTCCACCAATTTTATGAAAGTGTGACTGACTAACGCAGTTATAGGTAAGCATCTTGCACCAACAAGAACACCATTAAAACATTCGACACTATTCGTCGTCAGCATACCCCAACGGGCCCCTCCATCTGAAGAAAGGGTCCAAAGTTCCTTGTCGATTTCAGATAAATAGTCGTACGCCTTCCTCCCAACACCGCCAGGTGTGGGGTCAACTTCAAGAATTTTTTGCATTATTGCATTATGCTTGCGAACTTGATGTTCTTTTGCAGCTACCCAACACAAGTCTTTGACGTACTAGTTTTGACAATGCTTCATCACGTTGCTTTTCAGATGGCGAAGGCAAATACGATGTTTTACGCGTAAATGCCCGACTGACGAGATATTTTCCACAGCAGCAAGTATCCCTGGGTGACAATTAGATATTAAACAAACCTCTTCCATATCATGGAGAAAATGCTGCCGTACGAGCCCTAGGAACCATGCCCAACTATCTGTTGTCTCAGCATCAACTATGACAAATGCCAACGGTAAAACTTTTCCTATTGCATCTGTCGTCAGTGACATAAGAATATAACCCTTGTATGGGCCTCATAAGTGGGTACCATCGAGCGTCATCACAGGTCGACAATGCTTCCATGCTGCGATGCACGGTGCAAAAGCCCAGAAAACATAGTCGAAAATTTTGTACTCTGCCGTCAAACCCGGAAAGAACTTGTAAGTTACGATCGTCCCCAGATTCTTTCTCTTCAAAGCTCTAAAGAACCGTGGAAGGGACTGATATGAGATGTGCCAATGCCATATACAAGTTCGATCGCCTTATTTCGCCCACGCCATTCCTTCTATATCAGCCTGAAGTGCTTCCTTAACGTGAGCTCGAACAAAACCGACCTCAAAATCAGGTTTATGTACAAAATGTCTTACCATAAATTCGACCAAATCAGTGGTAAGATTTATGTGCCCATACCGTCTGTTATGAGCTAGGCAGTTGTGTACCCCACAGTACTTTGTAATCTCGAATTGTCGGTGCGTGGATTTTTTAGTGGCACGCAAGTACCATCTACATGGATTATCGCGCCTGTTACTCTTGCATTAAGCGACGTACAAGCTCGGTGTGGACCGGTCGACTGAGTACTCTTCGTATGCTGACTGTGTACATCTATACGGCCCACTGCACATCTTTTTTGGTAGGAAAAACCATGCCCAATGCAAGCTCCTTATTATCTGGGTACCAAACGGGCTTGCTTGCTGGTATATCCAGGCTATCCATGTAGTACTCCTGCGTAGCAGTTTGTAACTCAACATTATCCAACTCCTCCACCGTAGGTGCTCCACTGCTGCTCGGACCACCTTCTATGTTAGAGTTTGTATATTCATCATATTCATCATCATCGTACCATGAATTTTGTTGGTTCAACTCCACATTCTCGTAATCTTCTTCAGGCTCGGATTGAAATGTGTCCATATTCAAGTTGAACATCGCATGCAAGCCTCTGGCATGTGATGTCCCAACCACATTATTTATTTCCCAAGGAGTCACGTTTAAGTTGGAAGACTCCGGCACGGTCGTCGCCATGTTGTTGCCTTCATCTTGGTAACATGTAAAATTTCCATTTAGATCGGGGACACCCTCGTCATAAGGAGTACCACTGACTGTCTGGGGAATGTGCACGTCATCCGTGTCTATGTCCACATAAACATCTGCCGTGCACATGTAATTGGGATGAGAAGCAATCTCGTACATATCCCGCAGCTCTTCATCGGAACTGACTACACTAACGCTGAAATACAGATATTGGGAGTTGATGAGTGCTGATTGAAAACGATGATGCAATACAACTCTGTCCACGCCGTAACGCAAATTGAGCTTCTCATAAACACTGTAAACGAACTCATCGTACGACGTTTCTTCTGTTATTTTGACTTTGCGCCTTGGCTTTATAGTCTCGTACTGTACACCAAAAGGGCCGTTGATTTTTTAGTCTCCATAATATAAAATAACGGTTACTGCGGTTGGATTCATATTATTTTAAGGATTTGCTACCAAAAATTGGGTGGTTTACAAATAACCAAATGTTTTTTTGCTAGTGATATGCTAAGAAAAAAAAACGAAGCGATGTGTGCAAGCAATGGGAAAGAGGAGGGGGTTTATATAGCCATTCGTGATGCTGAGTTCGTTAGTTGAATATCCGAAATATAGATTTCAGCTATTCAATAAACGAATATGGCTGCCACTTTGTAAGTCACGTATTGATTGATGGGAAGTAAGGATGACGGCACAAACTTTCAGCTATTCAATAGCCGAAATTTGCTGTTCAAAAACCAGGAATCTGCCAGGTTACCAAGGGGAGTATATTCCACACCATTTTTCGGCTATTCAATAGCCGAATAATTTTTCGATTTTTCAATACCTGATTTCGGCTATTGAATAGCCGAAAAATGGGTGGGGCCAATTTCCCACGTTTTCGTTTTTTGAATACTCGATTTCGTTTATTAAAAAACCGAAAGTGCTATTTTTGAAACCCGACAAAAAATAAGGCTATTTTTGAAATTTATTATTTAATTTGTGTTATTCGTAAAAAAATTCCCGTGCAGCAGCCTTTTGCAAGGCAATGTTTACACAAAACTCTAAAAGTTGGGTCTCACCACTTTTTAGTAGCCTTGTCTTTTTTGTATAAAATTATTTCAATACACATTAGATCAATTTTTCCTCTAAATTAGAAAAACTTCCAACAGGAAAGTTGTTGCTCTCGATAGTAACTTTTTGTAGAATCTTGAATTGCCTCATTTCGAGTCCTGTAGCTCAAGTTATGAATTTTTTTTGTAAAATCGCACTTCAAAGCCGTGAATTTTGAAGTTTTTAACCTTCCGTTTCTCGTTCTAATTTCTTCATTTTAGCTCTAAATTTGTTCATTCTTTCTCCAAACTTGCATTATACAATAATCAAATTAAATAGCTCAATTTAGCACCAATTAATGGCATAATTCAATTAATTAAAATGGATTTTTTACATAAAATAATGAAGTTATTACTAGTACTTTATAAGTTCAATTTTTAAGCTATTATAAGTTCATTTTTAGTAGGTAAAGTTTTTACCCTATTGACTTTGTTCATCAATATCCCATTGGGATTCTTTATCTAACAGTGGGGATGTTGCAAGGAGGTTATTCAGACTGATATCAATTATAGGACAGGTAAGATAAAAGTTTTAGTAAACGGCACATAATTGAAGTAGGTAAACCATTCATAAATGATACATAATAGAAGTAGGTAAACCATTCTTATCTTGCTCCATCAAATTGAAATAGAAACCTTATTGGTCTAATTCTCTCTTCAATTTAGTAAAATTGTGAATAATTTTTTTCACTCACAATTCAGCAATTAACGTTGGTTTATGTTTTCCACCTTTTGAGAACATCAATTTCTAAACTGCTGTCCAAGACTGACTTGATTTTGGATTTCAACCATGCCCTTTTTTGGCCCAGTTCCATTGAGTTTAAATGTAAACAAATATATATAAAAAGTCATATATATAGAAATTTTTTTTATTTTAGCCTTGGTAATATAGACGTGTACTTATATTAAAAAAATACAAAACCTATTATTTTTGTTATCCTTGAAGAAGAATTAAAATGTCAATACTGAATTTTGAATAGAATCCATCTTTTCTTTATAACAAATATTAGTAAGAGAGTTCAAATAAGAATTAAGGTAAATTATTCTAGAAGTCACTAACTTATTCAACTAGTCTTATTTTGACCATTTAACTATTCTTTATTCCAAAATGACCATTAAATTTTCATAATGATCTCATTTAAATCATTCCATTAAAAAACTTAACAAATGGTGGTTAAAATATAAATACATAAAAATTAAGTGACTCAAATAGTTTTTTAGTTAATTTTTTAGTTTTCAATTAATTTTTAATCTCCTTTTATTTATTTATCTTTATCCTTTTATTTTCTTTTTTCTTTCTTTTTCATGTTAACATCAACAACTATACTCTATGCCTATCATCATTTACCCATACTTTAGAGTCCTCTGACAAGGCTCTTATCATACATATGATATGTATGTATGTATGTATGTATGTATCTTTATCACTATTGAAAACCAAATTCTAACCTTTGAATGATTCGGGAATGTAATAGTTACATCCAATTATGATAGTTACTCGTAAGAAACTTAAGAAAAATTTAATATCTCGATTGATAAGTCTAATGTTAGTGAATAATATTTTTTAGATGCTACATTAGGAACAAAAGTGGAAGATGATATCGCGAAGCAATTGTTGTGAGTAGGACTTGAGCTTGAATAGAAAGTCAATATGGAGTAGTAAAGGAGGTAGACATGAGTATATTTACAAAAAATATTATTTTGGTAAGTGTTCATGGCAATGTGGAAAACAAAGAAAATAAAAGAATAAAGATAAAGAGATTAAAGTAGATTAAAAATAATTAACACTAAAAAGAGAATAAAAATTATTTGTCTACTTAATTTTTAAGTATTTATGTATTAACGTTTATCAGTTAAGATAACTGAATGGCTTAAATAAGACCACTTTAAAAATTAATGGTCGTTTTAGAATAAAAAATAATCCAATGGTCAAACAAGACCAGGTGAATAATATAATGACCTCTAGAATAATTTATCCTAAAAATTATGTAATAATTATTAAATTAATTGCAATTTAAATATTTATTAAAGCATCACATGAAATTTAAAAGTCCATAAAATACCTATTTTATTAACTAAATAAAAGACGCGTAACAAGAAATGCTACATGATAATTTTGAATTGTTAAAAAAAAAAGACTAATGCTCGACAAAGTATACGTCACATTATAATTTCGAATTATGAAAAATAAGATGTTATGCTATATCACAAAAACAAATATATGATAATGATGGTTAAAAACTTTTTCTTATCATAATTCAACTCTTATCCCTGTACAATAAAAACTTTCAGAGGAAATCTCCAGTGTTTTAAAGTTAACATGAGGACAACAAATTCTTACAACTTAAAGTGGCAATTTAGATGTTGTAGAGTTGATATGTGGAGAATAAAGTCTTAAAAAGATGTTCTACTTGATTAAATATAATGGATTTTCACTGCTCCAAGCGCTTACAAGGTTAACACAGCGACGAATGTCCCAGTTACAAAATTTTCATTCTACTAACAAGGTGAATGAAGAAGTCAAAAGCAAAAGAAGAAACGAAAAAGACTAGAAATGTATAACCACGTCCTCTAAGCAACCTTCCCTTTTCCATCAGCCATGTTACTGAAGGTGGAATAAGTTGGCAACCAACGCCAAAGAGACAGAAATTACTGGGTGATTACACGTTAGATATGAGAGAAAGGGCATGCTCTCATTGCAGCTCCCTTCGTCGTTCTCCAGCATCCTCATGCTCAACCTGGAGTTACGGAATGAAGCATAAGCTATCCGGTAAATGAAAGGCGAAAGGGATGGAAGATATATAATGACATGAACTTTTTCTCTTTACCTCAACATGTACTTTTGGCTTCTTCTTTGATTTGGGTCCATGTTTCTCTCTCTCAAGCTTCTTCAAAGCAAAGGCAGATTCTTTTCTGCCTCTCTTTTGATGAACTGTTACAGTCTCTTTGTCGTCTCCATCATCCATTCCACCTGGAGTTACCAATTCAAAAACAAGAACGATACTTACATCAAATTCCATAAGTTGCATAATTCAGTTGAATGGGATAGGTTTAAAAGAAATGCATTCCACAAAACAGTTCAACGAGAATGAAATCTCTGAAACCAGTGGACTTGTTAATAAACCAAATAAGCACGTTAGAAGGTGTGGTGGGGGCATAAAGGTTACCCACTGCAAAGATATTAAGAGGAGTAGGACAAAAATTCACTCAAATGAGATTTTGCGTGCTATAAAGCTAACAAATTAGATTTCGTCAACAAGATCTTGTGGGGTCATTAGATAGAGCCAACTCAAACTAGTGGGATAAGTTGTTCTATAGGTCCTTAACCAATATGTTGATGAAAATTAACACGTATGCATTAGCAGTTTTACCATTATCGTCATCTGAACCAGCCTCCCCAATCGCGAGACCAACAAAATCTTCCATGTCATCTTCCTCTTCAAGTTCTTCATAGCCTTCAACAAATTCTGTTTCATATTCCTGCTCAATTCAAATGAAAAATGAAATAAAATGAGCAAAACAATTACTGAAAAGCCTTCATACCCAAAGGAAAATATGGTTAAGCAACATAAACAGATACACAAAGGGAAAAGGAATATGGAGTTTGTCAACAAGACCTCCTCATCTTTGTCTTCACTAGCAACATCCAGGCACTCCTTATCAAGAATGTTATTGTACTCTTGAACAGGATAATTGTATATGTCATCATAAACTCCTTTCTTAAGGCGTTCAAGCAACTCTTTTTCAATGCTCTGGAGAATATAAACAACAGCATTAAGTTTATATAAATTATTTTTAAACAAGCAGCATCAATTGAAAAAAGAGCAACATAGTCATAACATAAATAATAATATGCCAAGGACATACTGACTTTGTCTAACACTGCTGCTTTTTCAGCCTTTTCCTCCCTCCTAGCCTCTCGTTTTTTCTCCTTCCTAGGAGTGGTCATTATCTTCTCCCTGTGGAAACAGATAGCAAGAAGCAAACATATTAGTGGTTTCAAAAGAAAGGCCAGTCGTGAAAGCAGGAATTCCAGAAATAAAAATCAGAAACAAGGGCACTTAAAGAAACACTGGCATTGCAGTATATGCATTTAAAATCAGATGATATTTCATCTCAATCCCAAGTAAGATGCAAACTGAGGGTCAGGTTATAATGAATTGTAATGAGAAAATAGATGAAAATCCAATTTTATAAAGAGCAAACTACCTATTTGTCCAGAATCAAGTCCTCACTAAAACCACTAACTTCAGTTTGTTATTCCACAGTCCAAAGCTATACGATGTCAACTGAATATGCGAAGGACCTTGTTCACATAATAAGTGAAATACATACACAGTCGTGTATATGATGCATAAGGTGTCCCTGTTGTAACAGACTTAAGTTGAAGGGAAGTATCTGCAATATTTAAGTTGGTCAAACAATAAGTACACTAAAAACTGAGAAAATGCTAAATATAAACTTATACTAGTACTAGTGTCTAGCTTGTAACGTCCTACTATAAACTGGAGTCTGGCCATTAGATTTCTCCTTCTTGAGACTGATCTACACAGATTAGAGCAATTACAATACCAAAACAGACAAAAACATAAAAAAATTACCGAGAAATTACATAACTCATATTCTATTAGTGTTCGCAATCCTCTCTAAGGATTATTTTTAGTAAGCTTAGAATTTACCACAGGCAGAAGACTCGTACACTGGAACAAGCAGATTGTAAAAAATTATCTCCTCAATTTGAGTTTAAACTCCGAAGCCTTGGCTGTCCTACATTGGACCATGTACAAGACGTTTCCCTGAATATGGTCAGTCTTATTTTATCTTGCAAAACTAGACATACAGCACTTTGTGGATTTATGAGTTGCTTGCAAAATGTACCGATGACAGCTCATAACACAAAACCAAGTATTACTCAAGAATGACCAAAGGAAGAGAAAGAAAGCTCTAGGTACTGCAGCCAAAAATTTCACAACGAGTAACACACACCTGGTTTTCAGAGCAAGTTTCCTCATTCGTATCCGCATCTGAGTCATCTTAGTTAACCGTTGCTTGGTTTTGTGCACAAGAAACTTTGGCCAGTACATCTGTCACAAAGTAAGTGAAAGTGTTAGTGTCAGAGAGTAAATAACTTTAGTCCCTTGAACAAAATCCCAAATTAAGAACCAAAGAAACAGAATGAACAGTAGATTTAATGTACCAAGTGTTTGTCAATAATTTCAAGGGCCTTCTCATAATTTCTTGGCAATTTAACTCTTTCCCACAACTTGTTTGGCATATGAGCCCTTTCAATAGTTTTCATATATAAATAGAATATACCTGCAGAAGAAGAATTGGAATCACAGAATAATTAGATACATCAAGCTAACAAAAAATGAGTTCTGAACACAAACTCTCATACATTTTTTCACAAATAAACTCCTCCAGATTATTTAAAAATGTATACAATATCCAGATAAGTAATATTGATGGACAATCTGCTTTGTCTTCACATTTATCAATTTTGTTCGGCTGACCTAATAGTTATAGGACTAAGTTGACTTTTTTTCCTTTTTGGAATTAAGATGACTTTAAAGCTCTATTAATATAAGATTTCATTTCAGAAAAAATTCTGAGAAATCAGCTTAAATAGGATAATCATATTCACTAAACGCAAGCTGCAGACCTGAGTCGTTTGTATAATATTGGTGCACTGCTGACAGCAGTTTCATCTATAAATACTGTTTCATGCAGTTGACAGTGTCCAAAACGAGATGCTTGTACAAGTAAGGTCATCAGGTAAAAGAGGAGAGTTCCACAAGATGTAAACGAGCAACTAATTTTATCTAACTGAATCAAACAATGCTGAGCAACTGAATCATCATTGTACTTCTTAATCAACATAAATAAACTACGAATTGTTCAACAAGATGAATAGCACCAATGTTATATCCTGTAAAAGGGTAAAACAATCAAATACTAAAGAATCTACCTAATGAACATCTACAATCAATCCCACTGTCATCCAATTGAACATAATAATCGGCATTTTTAAGCATCAATATTTCAATCTATAACTTAAACTATTAACCAAATTAAAGGAATTCTATGAACAAAATACAAGTCTTGTCCTATGAGTATGACAAAAACCAGCCAGAGAACTACTTCTTTCTCAAAATAAGGGGGAAAATGCAAAAATTGTGAAAATGAACAACATAATAACAAGTAGGAATTGGACATATAGTTACCATCATGATCACGAATGGTGGCGTAGCGGCTGTTAGCGAGAGGGCAAGAGCTCCGGTTGCAAATGCCAGTCACATTATATGGGTTCCGACAAAATATCCCAGTTTCAATTCTAATGACATCATTAATGAAATAAACAAAAAAAACAATAAATACCCACAAAATTAATACCAAAGGATCATTAAGACGAAATAATTAAGTAAAAAAAAAATGACTAGAAAAGAAGAAATGTGGAGTTACTTGGCCATGAAACTGCAGTGGTTGTGTCTGATAACTTGCCATATAACCTCATCGTGCTGCATCTTTTGTGATTAATAAACTGAAACCTTTAGCGCTTATTCGGTCATCCAAAGGGCCAAAACTATATTTTTTTCTGGAGGATGAAAATCCATTCTCTTAAAATTATAATCTTGTCACAACAGTAAAATTCTCACTAACATTCTCATCAGAGTAATAAACTTGTCACGGCAATAGGTCTATAATGAATCTTGATAAAGAATTGTACAGAGATCAAACTAACCATCAGTGTCCTACAAAAACAGACCTAAAATGAAGTATTAACAATTAAATCCTCATGCTTATCCAGTAGGATCACTTTAGAAATGCACAATTACAACTCTATAATTGTTTATCTTACCCAATAACTTGGTACTCATAATTAAGTTTTCTTTGTTCTCTAACAATAACCAAGTTGTCCAAATACATTACGCTATCTTCAAATATCAATTTGGAACTTAATTTATGTTTAGCTATTCTGAGCGAAAATTGATCTCGTTTTCCATAAACAGATTGACTTAGCTAGTTTTAATTGA
This sequence comes from Cordia subcordata, assembly GCA_028554755.1. Classification (NCBI taxonomy): domain Eukaryota; kingdom Viridiplantae; phylum Streptophyta; class Magnoliopsida; order Boraginales; family Cordiaceae; genus Cordia; species Cordia subcordata. Next base: position 5,454,276 of record JAPTOF010000025.1, on the reverse strand, counting down.
GGCAAAACATAACGGTTAACATTTTTCAATTTAACACAATTTTAAATAAGGTGGTTTACTGCATTCGCCTCCGGTTAAGGCCCAGATTAATCTCTATCTTATTGTGAAGTGCTAAACAAATTGAACTAAAGAAAGTATTAATCAGAATGGCAGACAAAAATTCCAATGTTCATCCTATTGGCAGTAAAGCAATTACCAATATTTTTGTGCTTTTCATAATGATTAATTAGATATTCCTCAGTTTGATACCATTTGAAAAAAGTAATTTAATAAGTCAGCTATAAAGGTAAAAATTAAGCCACATTCAACATATTCACTTGGCAATATATATTTCTTCATGCGTACAGTATGTTTCTCATTTTCTCCATAGAATGAGAAGAAAAAAGTGATGAGAGAATTCAAAGCGTAATGGTCAAGATGAATATTGTCGTGAGGATTAGAATTTCAAAAATGAGAAAAATGCCGGAATTAAGATAAGCGATTTGAATGAAGCATACCTTGTCAAATCTGGCTGTGTGAAGCTTTGAACAAGTGGTGGTGGTGGTTTTTGGGGGAAGGCGGCTGTGGGGGTGGTGTGTGTTTGAGCGGTGGTGACCGACGGCGACGTGGGTTGGGGGTTTTTGTGTGTAAAGGGTTTTTCGGGGTTGGGGGGAATCTGACCAGGGGGATTTTTTATATTTTTAATTGTAAAATTTTAAAATTTTTAAGAAATAATTTTAAAACTTTGAAATTTTAATTTTAAAATTTAAAAGTTAAAATTCTAAATTTTTAACTTTTAAAAAGTTAGACTTTAAAAATTTTAGTTTTTAATTTTTTAAAAATTTAAATTATTAATATTTAATTTTTTATTTTTTATTTCAATTTTAACATTTAATATTTTAAAATTTCAATTAAATCTTTAATCATAAATAAATATGTTGTAATTATTGTAATTAATAAAGTGCATATATGTAAATGTGTTGTTTATAAAACACAGATTGAAAAAAGCAGCATAGTTGATACTTTTTTAAAATTCCACTTTAAATCTCTCAAAACTCAATTTTATCAATAACCAAACACTTTATATACTTACTTTTTTCAAAACCTAACTTATTTTTGGGGCTAAAACTCAATGCCAAACAGGCTCTAAGTATGTCAAAACAGGATACATGCTGCTCATACTAGAGCCAGCACCTTCGGCTTATTTTCATGGTATTTCCATGTCTCTATTTTTACCCCACACAACAATCACTTCACCTTATCGCTTGGCTTTCCACATGATTAAGATTTCCTCTTTTTTTTTTTTTTTTTTCTTGACATGATTGAGATGAAAATCATTAATGTACGTTTTATTCAAGCCACCAAAGGTAATCAATGATGGCAAGCTGCATCTGCTATTTATTTTATGCCCTAATCTTCAACGGACCTTGCATTCTCGTTATGTTTCATCCAAATCATAGAAGCATTGAATGTAAATGGATTGACAAGATTAAATTTAAAATTAAAAAAAAAAAAAAACTGTTGTACCAATCATCAATATTCTGCAATTGAAAGTTTATCTCGCAGTTACAAGTGATACAGATGTGCATTAATGCAACGACTTTTATGCAGCCCAAGTCCTTAATTTTTGCCTTTACTAAAACTCTAATCCAAATTGTTGGCCTTTCTTTCTCAAAATTAATTTTCTTGTCTTATTTTGGAAAAATTGTAGCGGTGAGACCTTAAGTACTATACTTGGGCAATAATCATTTTTCTTTGGCTTTTCTGGTTTGTGTATCTAGTGATTCAATAATTAATGTTAGACAATTTTGCTTGCAAATCTGGAATTTGGCGCTTCTACTACTAATAATAATTGTTCTGAGTAGGGAAAAGTCAACTGTATGCACAGGCATAACTAGAAAATTTTGTTATTGAGAGTAACATAAAAAATATCCATATTGAGAAAAGCATGAATTTTTTGACAAAATATAAGTATTCGATTTATCTTTCAATGGATCTTATATTTTAATTGTGTCGTATAATTATTTTCATTTTGATACTATTAAATAAATAATTCCCAATGAAAATAACTACATAATAGTTTATGAATCCATCTTTGATATTGCCCAATCAATTTTTTATAATATTTATCTTCCAATGGATCTTATATTCTAATTGTGTCGTATAATTATTTTCTTTCTATTCGCAAATTGGTTAGCAACATATGGTCTCAACTTTCCAATCGACGTGCACAAAGTCCATGATCCACTGGAACTCCTCAAGCCAATCCTTGGTGAAGACTTGAGAAGAGTTTCCTCCCAAAGACTTATTGTGATGTAGTATATTTGACGCAACCTCCTTAGTACAAAAAAAAAAAAGAAAAAAAAGAAAGAGAAACTAGCAATTACATCTAATAAAATCAATGCTAATTTGACTAACAAATAGATTAGAAAATACTTGTAGTTTCTTCCTGTCACTTTCTCTATGTCTTTTTGCTTGGGTTACTTAAATCTTTTAGTGAATTGAACTTATATTATATATTGTTGGAATATGTATTCCTCTTTAATAAAAACAATCTTAAGATTCAAGATCATCTTATAAAGTTCTGGACCATTCCTCATATTAATTAATTAATTTTTATGTTAGAATATTCTTAACATGGTATTAGAGTTGAGTCGATTTTGGCCCAATTTTTCTCATCGTGCACATGTAACCCATCTCCATTATCTCGCTGCCATTGTGGTTGTTATACCCTTTCCCATCCTATTTGTGGAACTACCCGATTTCTTATAAGATCCTGAGCCACAATGCAGACCAAATCATTGCGCTCATCCTTTTGAAGTTATAACTAGACTAACCAATAGAAATCCATATAGCAATGATATCTTTTGTAAATTTTTGTATAAAAAGTGGAACTTAGAAGTTTAAATTTATTTTTGGGTTAAAATCAGTCGTAAAATTTTGATGATCTTGAATATAAGTGCTTGCTTTTTTAGCAGCCCCCCCCCCCCCAAGTGACCCCGCATCAAAGCTTATGGCGTCGTCCCTGGCTGAATAAATAGAGATAGGAGACTTCTTGTTTTGTTTTCCAGAGGAGTAAGAGCTAGTTTGGCTTTCGATTTGAATATATCGTGTTTTAAAAAAGCCTTTTAAAAGTGAACTTTTAGTCAAAAGGATTTCTACTGAAAACACAAATATGTTTGGTTATTTTTGAAAGAAATGAATTTTTATTAAATGAGATGATATTTAGTTTTACTTTTGAAAATAATGTGGTTGCTTGTCTAAGTCATTAAAAAGGGCATTTTAAAATTTATAGTAATAAATTATTAGACTCTACCTTAATGATTTCTTGACTTGTTTAGACAATTTTAAAAGGAATTATAGCTGTGGTTTTTTAAAAATTAAAATTTATTAAATTACACTGTATTTTATTATTTTATTTTTATTAGATTTAAAATCTTTAAGTTTATTTTTATTTTTATTAGTTATGTTTTATAATTTTATTTATTTTTCAATTATAACTGGAAATATTAATTTATAAAAACAACGAGGTATTTCAGTTCAAAGAATTTAGAAAACTCCCTCCAATAAATTGCAAAGGGAGAAGTAAAAAATTTTAACTTTTACGTCTATGCCCAAAAATTCGTTGACTTTTAGCTCAACCAATTTTTAAAATGAAAAAAGAAATGCCCTCTTTTTCGAGAAACGGATTTTTAAGTTTTAAAAGCCAATTAGTTCTTCAAAACAAAAAATCAAACTCACCCTAAAATTTGATAACATAATATATGTGGTTATGGAGAATTAATTTTGAAATCTTTTATACATGAAATGAGAAATATATCTCTTAGTTACCAAACTATGAATAAGACCCATTTCGAGTCAAAGAGAGCTTCACTAGGCTAGCTATGTCCAAGATAGAGGCCCTGTTTATGCCACGCCATATAATTATAATTAATTTTGCTTAATTTATGATGTCCATATCAGATATGCGTTCGAGTTAATGTAATAATTTGGCCGTATCAGATCACTTGACGACAAAAGGAAAAGGTAGAAGAGTAAAAGGGCAAAAGATAAGAATTATATGATATATTCACTGTAAGATTTAGGTCAGTGAGTACGTATTTTTTATTATGCTTGTAAAGTGTAAAAGAGCACAATGATAATTTTTATTTTATTTACAATTTTAAATGTAATAAAATATTTGTTATATTTTCAATTGTCCCAATGATATTAAAAATTTTATATGTAAATTCTTTCTAAGATAGCAAAATAATTTGTTATGCTTGAAAGTGTAACTAATATAAATTTGAAAAATAATTTTACTACTTCTCAAAATACAACAAAAATTTGAATTTTATTTGGTCTATACTTAAATTATAAGCTACACTTCCAAATCTAACAAATATACACTAAAAATAACTAAGAATAGGCAGGGGTTTCACTATAAAATAATGAGAAACAGGTGGCAGTTTTATTACATAGGTAAGTTTTTAGGTAATATATAGTTATATTGTTATGCGAGATATTAATGAATTATTCTTAACTTGATTGGCGGATGACGATTTATATGATTATAGAGTGCTATAATAAGGAAGGCTCAAGGTTCGAACTGTCAATGAAATATGGTGTAATTTTTTTTTCTAGAATTATATATAAGCGACACCCTATAGATGTGGTGGTGCCTAGTACCTACTTTTTTTGTAGTGACTAGCTATAGTTGCAGATATAAGAATTATTATTACGCTTCTAAATGTAGGATCAATTTTTAGTTATATTAAAAATCTTTATAGTTGGATCCAGCGTAACTCGTTAATTTTATTATACTTTTAAATGTAATATATGTAACTAATAATTTGATTTCTACAGTGATTATCTAATATCCACGTGAATCAGGAAGAATTCATGCTCAAAATATAGAATGACATGGCCAACCACTCATAACAGGAAATAATATTGAGTAATCTACTTGGAGATCTGCTAATGAATGACCAATTCATAATGGTCTTCACCCTAATAAGTTGATGAGCTTGTTGCTTTGTGAAGATTCAATCTCACCTCAACATTGCACCAGTCTTTGATTGCATAATTATCAACCCCCCTCCTTTCCCGCCCCCTACATTGCTTATTTAGATATATCGACTTGATGTTAATTTTCTCATGTCTTCACCAAGCAACTTCTTAAGAGGTCTCAGGAGGTTCTTCAATGATGTGCTTTCCTAGCTTATGACTCAGCCCATGATAGGCCAACTAATTGACATATTTGTTGGCTTTTCTATAGACACGATGAACTTTGAAACCCTATCTTGAAGTCGAAACTACATTACTTATTTGTTTGTTCATTAATATGCATAGTGAAAATTATATTTTGAATACTTGTAAATATCTAAATAAACATCAGTTAATACTTTCTTTGTGAGGGATTAAGGGTGCCTAGTTGATCATAAAGAATTCAAGTAATTGGAAGTAGTTGGAACCATGACTTTAAGAGTTATGAATTAAGTTTAAACTTTTTGAAGTGGGAATTGGGTTAAAACTGAAGGTTAAAAAAAAAAGAGATTTACACAAAAAGGTAGTTAAAAAGTTACTTTCAGACCAGGGAAGAAAAGTTTGTGTAAGCCTTATTGCTCCTAAACCAACAATATAAAGATGAGAGGGTCTCAGAATTCTTCATCGCTTTACCTTCATTTACTTGTAAATTTTCCATTGTTTGCTAGACTTGGTTTCTTTAGTTACTAAGAAGACAGATAAGCCTAAAAGGTCAGATAATGAGATTGAGATCAAGTCTGATGGGGATGCATTTCTTGAGCTGTTTAGACACAATCCATAAAATATATCCACAATTTTCGGTGATAAAAATACAAGGTCGTGAATTACATGAATGCCAATGCGGAACTGTAGGTTCTATCATCTGCTGGTCCTACGCCCATGGTAGTATAAATTATTTGCTTCCAGCCCTTATTAAAGTTGTATATACGTTTCGCTAGGCACGCATGCATGCACAGATTTCCTCTCACTCACTGCTAATATATTCCAGCCTAGGTTTTGTTGTATTCCATTGCACATTACTTGGCATTTGACATGGCCAGTGGTAGAGCTAGGATTTTGATATAGTGGGACTAAAATATTAATTTTTTTATTAAAAATGAAAAAATTTGTAATAAAATATTATACATACATACATACATACATACATGCATACATATATATATATATATATATATAAATTTTTAATATTATATAAAATTAGATGATATTATTATTGAGAATCATTAAAAATGAACTAAATAAGTGACGATATTTGAAATTTTATATTACTAATCAATGTTAACAATTTTTAAGAGATAAATAATAAAGATACAAACTTATTAATATTATTTTTTCTTTGAGTTTGGGGGGAAGTGGGGGTAAAATACATATATAAATTTATTTTTTAGTAAATATATATAAAATTTCTTTTTGATCGAGTTTTTGGGCTAGGGAGGGCAGCTATTCCTACTTGCCCTACCTAGCTCCGCCACTGGACATGGTTTGAAAACTTATGAGATGTATCTTTATCTTATAGTTTTAAAAATTTACAAGATGTTCCCTTAATTGAATAGTTTGTCTAGAGCCAGTGGTTGAGTTAGGATCTTGACATAGGCGGGATCAAAATATTAAATTTTTTTACTCAAAAAATCAATGAAAGATTTGTAATAAAATATTACATATAATATATATATATATATATATAGTTAGATGATATTATTATTAGAAATCATCAAAACTAAACTAAAAAAATGAGAATAATTGAAATTTTAGATTGCTAATCAATGTTAATAATTTTTTAAATAAAAGAGATAAATAATTAAGATACAAACATATTATTGTTGTTGTTGTTGTTGTTGTTTTGGGGAAGGGGGCAAAATACACAATTAAATTTATTTTTTTGTAAATAAATATAAAAATTATTTATAATTTTTTGGGCTAGGAGTTGGGCTGCCCCTACTTGCCCTCTAACTCTGCCATCATCTAAAACTAATAATAATTTTTAATTTAAAAGAGCCGAGGTTACCCTGATCTATTGATAAAGTATTCGTCCAAGAAAGATGTTCTCTAATGTTAATTTACTACGCTGCTTATGAACTACAAAGGGGAAGAAGAAGATTCCCAAGGACAAAATAGCAGCAATAGCCGAGGAAAATAAGTTAATCACGTTCAAGGTGATTGGTGGCGATGTTGTGGACATATATAACATCTTTAACGTAACTCTTCATGTTGAGATCTCACATGGCGAGAGCAACTTGGCGACATGGACCATCAAGCACGAGAAGGTTAACGAGGATGTACCATACCCAACAACTTTGATGGACTTGTTTCTTCAACTCACCAAAGATATTGAGACTCACCACCTTGAATGATTATGAGAATACACAAATGCACACACACACACACATACATACATACATATATATATATATATATATATGAGAACCAAATGACTGCATCAAAGATGCACTACTAGTACTGTTAGCAAGATAATATCTTTTGGTGTCTCACGTAACCTTAGATGTATATGCCAGCTAATACAAAGAGAACTGACTGCTACAGAGATAAGAATGACTCTTGTATAATTCTTCTTGCTGTACAACTCTTATCATGTATCATTATATGTTGAATGCAATACAAAGGAACTTCTCATGGGCAAAACTAAATCTCACATGGTATCAGAGAAGAATAGCAGTAGCCAAAAAAAAAAAAAACACACACACACACACAAATTCCCAACTTTGTCTACTGATATGCCACCAGCAAATACATCTCTTTTGGTACCACAAGATGAACATAATGTTGACAACATGGCAATTAATTCTCAACCTCATAATGATGCACCAACATCAAATGTTCCACCAAGTTTGGTATCTGATTCTTCTTTTGTTGTGCGAACTCAAAATGGTAACAAGGTCTATGCATGGAATTTTTAAACCCAAGGCTCTTTTAACAACACGATATCCAATAAAGGCGAGCTCTCTTGCTTCTACTACAAATTTGCCTCTAGAACCATCTAGTTTTACAAGGGCACAAAAAAATGCTAAATGGAAAGAGGCCATGCAAGAAGAATTTAATTCTTTAGTAGCAAATCATACATGGTTTCTTGTTCCTCGCCCGCTAAATATTAACATTGTTGGGTGTCGTCGGGTTTTCAAAATATAACAAAAATCAGATGGCATATTGGAGCGTTATGAACCAAGACTTGTTGCTAAGGGATACACAAAACAACCAAGAAGAGATTACGGCGATACTTTCGGTCCTGTGGTAAGAGCCTATACTATTAGACTAGTTATTTCTTTAGCTTTGGCAAATCAGTGGCTTTTACGTCAATTAGATGTCAAAAATGCATTTTTACGTGGTGATTTACCTGGAGCCATCTACATGACTCAACCTCAAGGCTTTACTGATACTGCATATCTAGATTATGTTTGCAAGCTACACAAATCAATCTACAGGCTAAAGCAAGCCCCATAGGCTTGGTATTAATGCTTTAACTCGTTTCTTTTGGCATGTGGTTTTCACCATTCACAACATGATTTCTCTTTATTTATTCGGGAAATTTCTTATAGTAAATTGATATTGTTGATTTATGTAGATGACACAGTGCTCATTGGTAATTCTTTAGCAGAAGTCAAGGCGTTTATCTCTAAGCTTTTGAAAGTCTTTTCAGTGACAGATTTAGGTCCATCACATTACTTCCTTGGTATGGAAGTCCACTATTCAGCTAGGGCTATCTCTCTTACTCAAATGAAATATGCAATACAACTTTTACAGCAATTTGGTATGGATGGAGCAACGCCTCTCAATGCACCACATGTTGGCACAAGCTTACATGATTTGGAAGGTGATTTATTCTCTGATCCTAATGAGTTTCGACAACTAGTAGGCCTACTGCAGTACCTTACTATGACTAGACCAGATATATCCTATGTTGTTAACTCTGTATGCCAGTTCATGCATGAGCCAAGAGTACCACATCTTGTAGTAGTTGAACATATTTTGCACTATGTTAAAGGAACTCTTACGCATGGTCTAACCTTTCAGCCAGTGACTTTTTTAGAAATAACTAGCTATTTTGATTCCAGTTGGGCTGGTTGCCCTATGACTAGAAGGTCCAAAACTGGGTTTGCCATATTTCTTAGCTCAAATTTGATAACATAGAGTGCGAAAAGGAAAAATACTATTTCTATATCGAGTACTGAGGTTGAATATCAAGCGTTGGTTGCTCTAACATTTGAATTGTTATGGGTATTACATATTGTACGTTTCTTGGGCCTTAAAATGTCCACCGTACCACGAATATTATGTGATAATATGAGCATTATATACTTGGCTTTCAATCATGTAATTCATCATCGTAGCAAACACATCGAAATTGATGTGCATTTTGTTCGTGAGGAACTCAAAGATGGCCTTTTTTTCGCTTTTATTTATATCATCGGATTCTCAAATCACAGATACTTTTACCAAGCCGTTGTACAAGCCAAGGTTTGAGGTACTCAAAGACAAGTTACATGTGGCTTCTCCACCATCAACTTGTTTTTGGGGGGGAAATGGGAGGGTTGTTAGAAAGATAATATCTTTTGGTGTCAGAATGACTCTTGTATAATTCTTCTTGCTGTACAACTCTTATCATGTATCATTATATATTGAATGCAATACAAAGGAACTTCTCACGGGCAAAACAAAATCTCACTAGTACATCTAAGAAGTCTTTATTTGCTAGTTGTAAATGGCCCTGAGGCTATCTTAACATATGAAATGTATATGTGTGTCTGTGTTGAAGTATATGTTTGAGTGTGTGTGAATGCTACTGCTTCTTGTTCCGGCTAGAATGAACTAAAAAGAGTTGTGTAATATGTAGGAAGCATTATCGATGTTACTATTTCTATCAATAAACTTTCAGTGCAATGAGCTTTGATATCATTTATGAGATATAAGTTTTATGAGCTTGTAATTTCATATAAGTCTATACTTACTCCTTTATGCTATAATGTCAATCCATATATTTATCTACTCGTTCAAACCCCACGCAATGCGTGAGGATGATATATTTTTAAAAGATTTTTTTAGGATATTTTCAACCTTATGGCCTGTTACGTGCATAATAAGTAGGGATAAGAATATAGATAAAGCATTTCAAGATGTCTGGGAATTAGTTGAGTTAGTTAGTTTACTAAGTCAACTCCTGTCATTAGTTGTACATAAATAAGAATAAGTTTTGTAATGTATTTGAACCAAGAAAAATTGAAATCCCTTATCTCTTTCCCTGTTCTATCTTCTTCTCCTCTCTTTCGTTATACGCTTAAGGCTTGTTTAGGAGGCTTTCTTCCATATCTTCCATAGGGCTTGAGATCAAGGTCGCCATTAAAGGACCTTAACCAGGGTATCAGCAGTCACCAACAATCCTCCATGGATGAAGACATCAAATTCAATAAACTCCAACGAGAAGTGGATGTCTTGAAGAAAAAAATTCTTATCATGGTAGAGAAGCAAGATAAGGCCTTTGAAGAACTCTGACAGCTATTCAAGACGATGACCAACTTGAGGACAAATTTAGCAATCTCCGATGGCTATCCCCACTGCAATTTATGATTCTCTTGCTAACATGAAGCCCAAGGCAATTGATTAATTTGTCATGATGCTCGAGGGATGTAACGATGACAACGACGAACCAACAAACAAAAACGCTCCCACCAATATGTGTTTTGAAGATGGTGGTCAAAGTGGATATTTGTAGAGTGGAAAGATTCTGGAGCAATCACACAGTTCTTTGCATCAAGAAAAATTGAAAGACAATAAGGGTATAGTGCTTGAAGGTGGTAAAGAAGAAGCAAAACAAAATGATTTACGTCCTTCCCTGGCCATCGACATCGGCTCAAGTCTTTTGTTTTCTTTTGGTCCATCCATTGCTCTTGTTTCTGTTGGTATTTTTATCTCTATTACAAAACTTGGTTATGATCGATCTTCTTACCCTGTTACTGAAAAAATTCTCCATATATTTAGAAAATATAGAGAAATTGATGATGCTTTTAAGGTGCTTGATAAAAATCCTCAAAGAGATCACATACCTTGGAACTTTTTTATCAATGCTGAATGTATAATTGGGGAATGGGTTATTGCTTTAGATTCTTTTCGATCAATGGGGTTACAACAAGATTGTTTGGTGGATATGTATGCAAAATGTGGGTTCTTGGAGATGAGACTCCGAGTTCTTAAAACCATGTTTGACAAGAACATAATCGCGTATAATTCACTGCTTTTGAGCCTTGGCTTGTGTGGTCTTCCTTCTGTTAGTTCTTTCTTTGCTGCTTTTCTAGGTGCAACTTCGTCTGTGTCCAGTTCATGCCTTGTCTTCAATCTTGGAGTTCTCAAGGATTACAAGTTCCTATGTCTCTTTAGAGCCAAATTTTGGTGGATGACACCATGAGTTGGAAGATCAGGCAGCGAAATCCAAATGGAAACTCAAATGCTTCTTTTGGAGGCTAGGCAAGACTCTGCACTTAATGGCGAGAATTCTTCAAGACTTGCTGAGACCTTCTATGTTCTACTATTGCCAGTGCTTGAAGATCAGTTCAGGGCAGGTCTGCAAGGGACTCCTGTGAATAAGCTTCAGATTTATATTGAAGCGGCGATGCTAATGTTCAAACTCATGAAGTATTAGAAGTAGTGTTCATAAATTCAGGGGATAACTCATTTGAGATCATTAAGAATTCTATTAAAATACTAGCTATTCATTCAGAATATTGATGCCAATGAGGGTGGTGTAATACAAATACGTGGTGGTGCATATAGGGTGTTTCATTGGTGCTAAATTTTCTAAGAAAAATTGAAGCAATGAAAAGGGAAGTAGCAATGGAAAGGGAAGTGCTAGTTGTCCATTCAAAATTTAATCAAGTCTTCAAAAGCGATTCTTGTTGTCTGCAATAATTGCAATGCCATACATTTGCTCCTGGTCATCCATTTAACAGATTCTTCTGGGGAATAAGAAAAGCCTGGAGGATGCAATTTGTCTGTAATACTTTGATCTCTTTGTGCTACAAAAGAAACTACCTCAATTGATCCTTGAGGACAAGGATCTTTAGAGAGGGAGGTATTGTTACCTACATAATAAGTAGAGATAAGAATATAGATAAAGCATTTCAAGATGTTAGGGGAATTAGTTAAGTTAGTTAGTTTACAAACTAACTCAATTCATGTCATTAGTTGTATTTAAGTAGGAATAAGCTTTGTAATGCATTTTAACCAAGAAAAATAATATCTTGAACTCCCTTGTCTCTCTCGCTCTATTTTGTCTTCTTCTCCGCTCTTTTGTTCTATGTTCAAGGCTTGTTTAGGAGGTTCTCTTCCATAGCTTCCTTAGGACTTGAGATCAAGGTCGCCATTAAAAAACCTTAACAAACTCATTTTTTTTTTATTGTTTCGATTTATTAAAAATAATTTATCAATTAAAAGTACTTTTTATATTTAAACATTCATATATCACTACTATTTAGTCCTGATATGGACCACGTACGGGCTATGCCCGACCTGACTTGTTATGCTGAGTCTAGGGACACTTCCTAACTCGAAGAGAGCGCCGATTTGTGTTAAGCTTGGGACCTCCGCCCACTAGGCCCTGGGTATCTTGCAATACGCTGTCAAACGGTCAAAGAATTGGATTCCTATAGTATCTCTTGCATATGAATCCTATTAGAATAATGCTAATTGGGATAAGTTTCGTAAAGGTTAGTCCTTCTCCAAAGTCTATTAGACCAAAGCCTGTAATAGGGGACATTGGGGAGAACCAAAGGTAGGCACTCTTGACAGCATACATAATCTCTTCCTCGCTCACTTCTAGTCCATTTTGTCATTGATTTGAGCTTCAGAGTCTCTTTGGTCGATACTGTCAGCTTTTTTCTTTCTTGCAAGCAACCTTGATCTCGGACAAATCACGAAGTAAGGTGAGGAAGATTCCCTGATAATTTTTACATTATCAGTAACAGCTCTTTTCTTTCTTGCAAGCAACCTTGATCTCGGACAAATCACGAAGTAGGGTGAGGAAGGTTCCCTGAAAAATTTTACATTATCAATTGGTGCCGTACGTGGGAAATGACTACTATTCCGATTGAGATCCACAGTTGTCTTACACTCACTCACAAAATTTCAAAACTCGAAGGTCTCGCCAATCTCTACCACCTTGGGGCCTGGAGGATCCAGACATTCAACTGAGTCCTCATCATATCCAACCGAGGAATGCAAGCCAAACTGGCGCTAATGCCTATCATACAATCAAACCAATAGGTGGATTAGTCTGTTCTGCCAATTTGGATGCCATGCCAATGCTGACTCCTCTCTACTGGTTCCCGATAGGAGCAACGTGATAGCTTGTATAGAGCATCCACCTTTTATCCTACCCTCAAGACCGTTCGTAACAGAGTTAGGTGGATGTGCACGTTTCTCTTAGGAATTACCTTTCCATCTTTCTGATGAAGCGTATTGGACGCCACATCTCACACTCTGGGGGTTCAACCTGGGTTCGTGCCCAATACACAGAACGACCTGCACACAGCCACAACAAGCTAGACTTTGTTGTCGGCGGGCACGAGTTCTGTTGGGCACGCGATAGCAGGTGCTCCAAAATCGATTTACGCATCATCGCCTTTCACCAGAAGGGGTGAATTGTATCACTCAGTGGGTGGTTGTCCTAGCACAATAATATGAAGCTCGCATTAACCAAATAGCACAATCAATTGATCGCATTCAAAAGGCAGTCGAGTCGCTTTGTTATTTATAAAGAACAACAAAAAGCGCGAGCAGGAAATAGGTCTCAAAGGAGGAGGAGTCACTACTACTCAGGTTCCAATTCCCCAGTGGATGAGGAAACTCACATAGTTAGTACATGTTGAATGTAGCCCGTATTCTTAGGCAACAAGAATAGCAGATTTCTTTATTAGCATATTACCTTATTCGCTTGTTACCTTTCTAGCACATAATTAATTAGTTGCATTTTCTGCTTAATAGGTTTAGGAAACCTTTGCACTATAAATATGTGGCAATACTCATTATGTTAGGGGTGTGAGAGAAACCAGAGTAGAGCTGTGTAATTTTCGTTGATCAATAATAGAATTATTCTCTGCTGCCTGTGGACGTAGGCTTTAAGGCCGAACCACGTAATTTCTCGTGTCCGTTTTTCTTCTCGTATTCTTCATGTTTGTATGTTTTCCCCCCAACAAACTGGTATCTAGAGCTTAGGTATATTCCGCTGCGAGAGGGGGAAAAAAAATCGAAATTCATTGAAACTTGAATTTTGTTTGCAAACCAAACAGAGCCTTAGTTGAAATTTTGCAAACCAAATAAAGCCTAAACAAACAGGGCCTTAAGATTCATCCTTCCTGCCATCTTCAAAACCTCTCGTCGGGGCGATGAAATCAACGGAGCTTGGTACCAAAAAGACTCCTCGTGAAGAGAGGAGTTGACTGGTAGTGCTTGCGTCGCGAATAGACGGCCGGAGTCGCGTTTTCTAAAGCTTAGAGATCGAGAGTTCTCGAGTTGGTAGCGGGACTTTCCAGCGTGCAAATTGGTATTTTTTTAAGGTTCCAGCAAGATCTCCAGCCGACAAAGAGAACGCTGGTGTCTGTCGCGCGTTGATTGGTTGCCGAAGGAGCAAGCTGCCATAGAAGAACTCGAAGCTTGCCGCGACTGCTGGTGACAGTGGAGGCGTTAATTGGCGCTTGACCGGAGTTTGAACAGCGGTATGAGAGTCTGCGATTGGAGAGAAGCACTCTGGTGTGCTCGACGTTGAGTTTTGCGACCAGAAAAGCAAGTAAGCACTGGGTTGGGTTTGTTCGTGTTTGGGTCAGTAGCGGGTAGAGAAGACAAGTTCTCGCGGGTTGCTGGATCTTTAGCTTGGTGTTTGGGTTGGGTTTATTTGGATTCGGATTAGATAGGTTTGTTTGGTGTTGGGTCTGTTTTTTTTTTCTCTTTTTTGGGTTCGGATAGGGAGATTTGGGTGGACTGGGTTCTGGGTTTCTTTTTTTTGGTTTTGTAGAGCAGCTGGGCTTGGGTCGCGAATCGGGCCTGGGGTAGTGGCCTTGTTCGCTGTTTAGGCTTGGGTCTGCTGGGTTTGGTTTTTTTTTAAAGCTTTTTGGTTGTTGTTTTTTTTTTTTTTTTGTGTTGGGCTTGGGTAGTTTCCAAAATAAGAAGGAAAAATTATCTTTGGGCTTGGGCTTTCGGTATAGCCTAAGAGAAAAAAGAAAAAAAAAGTGTATTTATTTTTGGATTGGGCCTAGTCCAAGAAACAAAAAATAATAATAAAAATAAAATAAAATAAAATATGACCAGGTTTGATCTTTGACCAGTGTTGACCGGGTTTGACTTTGACTGTTGACTATTGACCAAGGGTTGACCGAGTTTGACCAGAGCCTTACCCCACGTTTTTTTACGTGCTGAGTCTATTTTTGGGCTCTGTTTTTCCAGATTCTACTCTGAAGTATGTGTTTAGGGATGGTGTTGACTTTGACTAACAAGTTTGACTTTGATCGGTGTTGACCAAAGTTGACAGGGGGTGTTCCCAAAGTTTTTCGACATGCTGAATTCGTTTTTGCCATCCGTTGATCCAAATTTCATCCCGAAGTGCGAGTTTTGAGCAAACGAAGATGTCTTCCATAGGTGGAAAGTTTGAAATCGAGAAGTTTGACGGGAGAATGAGTTTCAGTCCATGGAGGATCAAATTCAAGGCATTTAAGACAATGCAGGGACTTGGGAAAGTCATTGAAGAAGTGATCCTAGAAAATATGGAACTAGCAGCGAGAGAAGAACTCGAAGCAAAAGCCTTGAGTGCAATACATATGTCCGTGACGAATGAAATATTGCTTGAAATTGCTGAGAAGACGATAACAGTTAAGGCTTGGAATACTTTGGTGGAATTGTATGCATCTAAATCTCTCACAAATTACCTTTACTTGAAGAAGCGATTGTATCATCTTAGAATGAAAGAAGGTATATCACTAAAACAACACATTGATGAGTTTACCTCTTGTTTTATTGCTTTGAAGGATGTGGGTGCTAAAATTGATGACGAAGACCAAGCTATGATCCTATTATGCTCCTTACCACCTTCATATATGAACTTTGTGGACACTATGTTTTACGAAAGGGATAAAATTACCTTTGAAGATGTGATTACTTCATTAAAATCAAAGGATCTTCAAACACATATTTCGGGACATAGGGAAGAAGTTTATGGGGAAGGTTTAGTGAGTAGAGGGAGATTGGAGAATAGAGGGGGATCTTCAGGTAGAAAGAAAAGCAAGTCAAGGTCAAAATCAAGAGCAAGGAAGCTACATTGTTTGGAGTGTGGTGAAAAGGGTCATATTAAGAAAGAATGCCCAAAACTGAAAAAAGGAAAGAAAAAGGTGGAAAATTCAGCTAATGTGGTAGAGAGTGCTGACAATGATAGGGAGAACTCAAGTAGTACTGGGGAAAGTTTTGATTGTGAGTGCATCACAGTGGCATAATCAATGTATTCTTGATACTGGTGCAATGTTCCATATGTGTCCTAGGTGTGACTGGTTCTCTTCTTATTCCAAAAGAGAAGGGAAAGTCTTTCTAGGCAATGATCTTTCGTTGAAGGTGGAGGGATAGGCATTGTAAATATCAAGATGTTTGATGGTATTACAAGATCTCTCGAGTGTTGGCATGTACCGGAGCGGAAGAAAAATTTGATTTCTCTTGGGCGTATGGATTCTCATGGATACAAATTCCGAAGTAAGAATGGTGTCTTAAAGGTGACCAAAGATGCAATTGTGCTCTTGAAAGGGAACTTGACTGGCGGCCTATATGTCCTTCAAGGTAGTATAGTTACAAGTGTTGCAGTTGTTACATCCGAGGAGAGTGATAATGACACTACGCAGTTATGGCACAAAAGGTTGGGCCATATGAGTGAGAGGGGACTGACCGAGCTGAGCAAGAGGGATTTGCTTTGTGGACAAAGAACTGGAAAGCTTGAATTATGCGAGCATTGTGTCTTTGGAAAGCAAACTAGGGTGAAGTTCAGCAAGGGGCAAGAGAACACCAAAGGTACACTTGATTATATTCATTCTGATCTTTGGGGTCCTAATAAAGTTCCTTCCAAGAAGGGTGCCAGGTATTACATCACCTTCATTGATTCATATTCTCGGATGGTATGGGTATACTTCTTGAAAACTAAAGATGAGGCGTTTCCAACATTTGTCGAGTGGAAGCGGTTGATTGAGAAGCAGACTGGTAAACAAATTAAACGCCTTAGGACTGACAATGAGTTGGAATATTGCAATAAAGAGTTTGATGAGTTCTGCAGGAAAGATGGCATTGTCAGACATCACACATGTGTAGGGACACCATAATAGAATGGAGTTGCAGAACGCATGAATAGAACTTTGGTGGAGAGAGCTTGTTATATGCTCTCCCAATCTGGTTTGAGTTAAGAGTTTTGGGCTGAAGCCGTCAATACGGCATGCTACTTGGTGAATAGGTCTCCATCCAAAGCTATTGAATTGAAAACTCCTTTTGAGTTATGGTCCGGTAAGCCTGCTGACTACTCTCGATTAAGGGTGATTGGTTGCCCTGCATACGCTCAAGTGAAGGATGGCAAGTTGGAGCCGAGGCAAAGTAATGCATATTCCTAGGCTATGTGTTCGAGAGGAAAGGTTACAGGTTGTGGTGTACACATCCAAAGTCTCTAGGTTTCCTCATCAACAGGGATGTGACATTCAATGAGCTTGCTTTATTAGACCAAGAAAAAGAGAAAGCGGCAGTTGGTTTAGACCACAGTGTCAAAGGGCAGGTGGAGGTATTTGCTGATGTTCCAAATGTTTCATCTAGCAATAGTAGTAATCAAATTCAGCCGACTCAACCAACTGAGGTGCATGATCAAAATGTGCCTGAACAACAGAAATACAGCATTGCCAATCGGCGAGAAAGGAGACAGATTAGAGAGCCTCAAAGGTACGGATACGCTGATCTTGTTGCTTATGCTTTGACTGTTGCCGAAACAATTGAAGGACGTGAGTCGAATTCATACAAAAAGGCCATATTTGGGAAATATTCTGCTCAGTGGGTGGGTGCCATGAGTGAGGAGATTGAGTCTCTTCATAAGAATCAAACATGGGAGCTTGTTGAATTGCCTAAGGGATAGGAAGTTGTCGGTTACAAATGGGTTTACAAGAAAAAAGAAGGTATTCCAGGGGTTGAGGGTCCTCGATACAAGGCACGGTTGGTGGCAAAAGGCTATACACAAAGAGAGGGTGTTGACTTCAATGAAGAGTTCTCTCCGGTTGTGAAGCATACTTCCATTAGGGTTTTACTTACCTTGGTTGCTCTTCATCACTTAGAACTTGAGCAGCTAGATATAAAAACGACATTTTTGCACGGTGATCTTGAAGAGAAAATTTACATGAGTCAACCGGAGGGGTATATAGTTCTTGGTAAGGAGAACCATGTTTGCAAACTGAAAAAGTCCTTGTATGGGTTGAAGCAGTTGCCTCGGTTATGGTACAAGAGATTTGACACATTCATGGTAGGTGCTGGATACACAAGGAGTACCTATGACAGTTGTGTGTATCTCAAGAAGCTTCCAGATGGTTCGTTTGTGTACTTGTTGTTGTATGTCGATGATATGCTTATTGCTGCTAGAAGCATGTCTGCCATCGACGAATTAAAGAAGCAGCTAGGTGATGAGTTTGAGATAAAGGATCTTGGAGCAGCGAAGAAGATTCTTGGCATGGAGATTCACAGAGATAGAAACGCTGGGAAGCTGTTCTTGTCTCAGCAGAGTTATATTGAGAAGGTGTTGGAGCGTTTTGGGATGCTTAAAGCAAAGCCTATGAGTGTGCCACTTGCTGCTCATTTCAAGTTGTCTGTAGATTTGTCACCTAAAACTGAGGAGGAGGTAGAGCATATGTCTCAAGTTCCATATTTGAGTGCTGTTGGTAGCCTGATGTATGTTATGGTGTGCGTCCGTCTTGACATTTCACATGCAGTTAGTGTTGTGAGCAGGTATATGGCTTCGCCTTGGAAAGTACACTGGGAAGCGGTGAAATGGATAATGACATATTTTGCGTGGCACTACGAATGTAAGTTTGCTATTTAGCAAGATGGCTGGAGATTGCGCGAGGTTGGTGGGTTTTTGTGATTCAGACTTTGCGAGTGACCTTGATAAAAGAAAATCTCTGACGGGTTACGTGTTTACTCTCTCTAGATGTGCTATCAGTTGGAAAGCGACATTACAGTCTACTGTGGCATTGTCGACTACTGAGGCAGAGTACATGGCAATTGCAGAAGTTGTGAAGGAGGCCATGTGGTTACAAGGCCTGGTTCGTGATCTTGGACTATAGTAAGATACAAGTACAGTCTTTTGTGATAGCCAGAGTGCAATCCATCTGACGAAGAATTAGATGTATCATGAGAGGACTAAACACATTGACATCAGATATCACTTTATTTGAGATGTTGTATCATAAGGAATCATATCGATACAGAAGATATCTACCCATGAGAATCCAGCAGATATAATGACTAAGGTAGTTCTTGTCAGCAAGTTCAAGCAATGCTTGGACTTGGTTGCTATTTGCGGTGCAGAGCATTGAGCCCTTAGGGGCAGTTGGCTGTAGGGATGATAGTGTATTGATTAGAGCGATTACGTGCCAAGGTGGAGATTTGTTGAATGTGGCCCGTATTCTTGGGCAACAAGAATAGCAGATTTCCTTATTAGCATATTACCTTATTCGCTTGTTACCTTTTTAGCACATAATTAATTAGTTTCCTTTTTTACTTAATAGGTTTAAGAAACCTTTGCACTATAAATATGTGGCAATACTCATTATGTTAGGGGTGTGAGAGAAACCAGAGTAGAGCTGTGTAATCTTCGCTGATCAATAATAGAATTATTCTCTGCTGCCCGTGGACGTAGGCTTTAAAGCCGAACCACGTAATTTCTCGTGTCTGTTTTTCTTCTCATATTCTTCGTGTTTGCATGTTTTTCCCCCAACAGTACAAAGTACTGCAAGTTGAAACTCGGGGTGTATCCTTTCACTCCCGAGATCCGAGATTGAGAGAGAGCTGGTTCCCAAAAATGTGAGCAAAGCAATTATACCTTATTATGATGGCTTGGCTAATCCAAAAGATCATATCAGTTTTGTTTGATCGAAAGATGATGTGGCATAATGGAGGTGATGCGGGTTGGTGCCAGGCCCTCTTGGCTTCCCAAGTCGAGGTGGCACAGGCATGGTTTGACAATTTTTCCCTGAATTCCATAACCAGCTTTAAGCAATTGGCTGTACAATTTATGGACAGGTTTTCAAGCAGCAAGAAAGTTCCAAAAGCTTCCAGTGTGCTATTCCAATTAAAGAGAGGAAAGAATGAGTCGCTTCGGGATTTTACAAAGTGCTTCAATGAAACCACTTTACAGATCCCGAATTGCGATGATTCTGTTGCACAAGAAGCTTACAACCAAGGAATAAGAAACAATGCTCCGATTAGTTCCTTGACTATGGAGAAACCAGCCGACTTCAACGATCTCTTGGTGCAGGTAGCCAGTGTCATTCAATCAGAGGATGTCTACTCTAAGTAGCCTCATGATCCAGTGCTAGAGAACTTTGCAAGCAGGCTAGTGAACTCGGCAAGGCCAGGAGGACGACCCAAGAAGCCACAGTAGTAGCATCAGATGCAATACCCCTACACAGAGTATACATCAAGTTTACATAGCTCTCAGTGCCAAGAGCACACATCTCACAAAGTTAAGGGAGTCAGGAAGGTTAGTGCCACCATCACCATTGAAAAGTGATCCCACGAAGCAAGACAAGGCCCGATGGTATCAATATCATAGTGACCATGGACATGATACGAATGATTGCTTGAGGTTGAAGAATTTAATTGAGGATTTGGTTAGGAAGGGACAGTCGACCCAAAGCTTATTGGTTGACTCAACGTATTTGTTGGCTGTGGTGCACCAGTATTTGTCGGACCAATGCAAAATAGGGTTCATCAGGTTAGTAGATTTGTAGTGAGATTGTGGTATCATAACTGGCAAAAATGAGGACTCTCATTGTTTGGCAATTTTGGATTCTATTTTTTATTTGTTTGGCGTCACAAAGACATTTATATTTATTTTGTATGAAATGTGCAATAAGCAGATAATAGTTTGGATTAGATCATAGTCCACTTCTTGTTTGAAAAATACAAACTAGAGAGGATTTTGTGAACGAACAAATCAAACTGATTGCCTTATAAAAGCAGTTTTTTTTGTAAATAAACAAGGTATATAGTGTTCTTGTTTATCTTCATGGGAAGATCCTTGACATGGACTCTCATATGATTATGATTGATGTAAATCCTATGTTATTAATATAAGATCTTGTTGATTTAGTAAAAAGAAAAAAAAATGAAAGTAATTATTGTCTAAAATTTTAATTTGTAATTGTTCTGATAGTGAGCAGTTAGGCATCAAAATACACGGTATAAGCGAAGCTCATAGTTGAGGAGCATTCCACACACATTAATGGATATGGGGCAATCAAATCTAGAGTTAATTGCTGCTATGATTGGATCAAATTCAGAGCCAAGGCACTTTAATGTCCTCAAGATGAGATCTTCATCGTTGACTTTGCGACCTACACTCACAAGTGCCAAAGAAATTGCTTTGGCTTGTTGGTTATATTCATGGACAGATAATGATCCTTTAGTTAAGAATTAAAGGGTTGTCTTCAATGTTGAATGCGTGCTCGAGAAAGAGAGCCATATAGAACCTCAAGAGGCATTCATCTGTTGCACGAGGTTGTCTTATCTATTGCTTGAGAAAGGATTAAATCAGAAAGAGGTTAATAGCCAGCCAAGAACTAATTGATCAAGCTGGGTCCATTTTGCAGTCTTGTTGGCATCAGTCTGAGGTTTAAAGAGTGAACCATCGAGAAGGCCTAGCAATTCACGGCTCCACAAAATCGGCGTGACTTGAGTTTTCCACAACAAGTAGTTTTCACTGGTTAACTGTTGGATTATGGTTCAAAGTTTAAGCCCATACAAATTAGGAAAGAGTTTTAATGAGAATTAAAATCCTAGTTAAGGTAAGAGTCTTAATTATGGTAGGATTGATAGATGAGGAAATCCTTTGTCTTGGAGGACAAAGAAATCTCCTCTATAAATAGGACTCTTGCATTAGTTGTATAAGGGGTGCCTTAGGAGTGTGCCGTAAGGCCACACCCCATAGGAGTGTGGGTGTGAGAGAGAGTCTGAGAGCATTGAGAGTGTCTTATATTTGTTCTAGTCCCGTTGAGGATAGAACCATTATAAGAACTCTGTGGGGGAGGGTTTAGATTTTTATTTCCGTGCAAAAAGTCACATGGGTTGTAATACTCTTTTCTATTAGTGGAGTTTTTCTTGGACGTAGGCAGAGGGCCGAACCACGTTTAATAGTGCGTATTCTTTTCTCATTACTCGTTCTTTAATTCCGCTGCGTAAGTGTGTGTTATGCGTCCTAATTTCCCAACAAGTGGTATCAGAGCCTGGTTGGAAAAAGGACGCTGGTTTGCACGAAAAACGAAAAATGAAACGCCGAAGGGGAGTAAAAAAATTCGTTGATCTGCTGGTCACGTTTGGCGGCCTTCCCGTAGTCCGATCGATGATCTGTTTGTTGCTGTGTGTTTGTCTCGGAGAGGAGAGTTAGTTGCTAAAATTTCGTAACGATCCGACGGTCGGATTGTGAGATAAAAGCAGGTCAAGTTTTGTGAGTTTGTGGTCAAACAGTCAAACGGAAGGTCTGACCAGCGTTGACCGAAGGGCTGCAGGGGTTTGACCGCGTTGACCAAGGGGGTTCCTACATAATTTTGACATCATGAGTTCATTTTTGAGTTCTGTTTTGCCAAATTTCTTGATGTATCGTGAGTGAACCTTGAAATTGGGTAAAACAATGAAGTGGTGATGAAATTCTGCGAAAGTCTTTAAAGCATTGTGTGAGTAAACACAGTTAGCCGACTAGTGAACAAACTTCTAGAGAAGAGAAGTTTGGATGAGTAAACTAGTTGAAGAAGGTTTGATTCGAGGGAGGAGTCACGTGAAGAGAGTCTACGTAGCTGAACAATCAGAGTCTTGGCCAGATGACTGATAAGGAATGCTACTATTAGAAAGAAGACCACGTCCTGAATGTCTAGTGTTGAGGGAGGACACAAACAACCTTGAGAGGTCGAGGTTAGACGGCACGAAGAGGGATGTTGGGGATGACTCCGAAAACCTGCTAGGATGTGTTGGTAGCTGTTGCCGTGAAGAGTGTTGTCGAGTGAGGGCTCCAGCATGAAGACTGTGAAGAGGTTCCAGTTGCGGAAAAGAAGTTTCGGACTTTTCGCCAAGGGAGGAATTTGTTGGGTTATGGCTCAAAGTCCAAGCCCATACAAATTAAGAAAGAGTTTTAATGAGAATTAAAATCCTAGTTAAGGTAAGAATCTTAGTTATGGTAGGATTGATAGATGAGGAAATCCTTTGTCTTGGAGGACAAGGAAATTTCTTCTATAAATAGGACTCTTGTATTAGTTGTATAAGGGGTGCCTTAGGAGTGTGCCTTAGGGCCACACCCCATGGGGGTATGGGTGTGAGAGAGAGCCTGAGAGCATCGAGAGTGTCTTATATTCGTTCTAATCCTGTTGAGGATAGAATCATTATAAGAACTCTGTGGGGGAGGGTTTAGACTTTTCTTTCCGTGTAAAAAGTCACATGGGTTGTAATATTCTTTTCTATTAGTGGAGTTTTTCTTGGACGTAGACAGAGGGTCGAACCACGTTTAGTGCGTATTCTTTTCTCGTTACTCGTTCTTTAATTCCGCTGCGTGAGTGTGTGTTATGCATCCTAATTTCCCAACATTAACTTTAAGAAGACAGCTTGACGAATTTGTTGGACAATAGGCAAATTCGCAACCATTGTAGTAGTGCTCTCAGTCAAGATAAAGATGTTAGAAAGAAAGGTATTGGCCATATTTGTGTTTTAGTGAGAAAAAAACTATGCTCGATGATACCACGAAAGAATTTGAATTTCTCTGTGCATTTTACAACTGATTTGTCTGCTCTTTATACAAAGAAGATGCTGAGGTTATGTCTAAGTTAACAGCTCAATATGCTGATCTAAAAGCCTATAATTTTGGGTTCACTTTTACAATGATGGAGAGACAATAAAATAAGATATTTTCTTTCCTTTGTGTCTCATCTTTTGAATCTTGATAACTGGATCTTAACACTAACTATATTCATAATTTTATCTGATTTTCCATGGTGACTTAAATAACGTATTCATCAATCTACCGAAATTTTACTTGACATGGTTATTTTATTTATCAAGCTTCTAAAATTGTAAAGGGACATATTCTCTTTAACTGTACAAATATTAAAGTAGAGATTAATAAACTTCATAACAGCCTTCCTGCATAAAAGACCAACACTTTAACTAATTGGTGTCTTTTACGTACTGCTACATATGTGGGCAACAATTTCTATTCGCTTCAATAAAACAACAGACACAAAAACAAAAAAGCAAATTTATGTTTTCCTTTGAATCACTTAGTAAAAGAAAACACAGACACATACACATATATATAAATCTTGAGTAAAATAATACAAAACATATAGATAAGAAAAGAAAAAAAGTAAAGGAGTGGCTTACTATACAAATCGTCACTGGGAGAGATGTGGATGAAATCGGGAAAGATTTCTAGAAATATGTTTTTAGAAGACTATTTGATAAGATTTTCAAAGCCAAGTTGCAAACCTTTTTACCCAAAACTCCCCATGATCTAGTCCGTATAGATCCCTCTCTTTTCTGTACACTGAAACACCCACAAAAATACACACTACTCTCTTGCAAAAAACCTGTAGTAAAGAAAGCTTTTCTTTTTCTAACCAAAAATACCAACTTGTTTCCATTTTATTTCTCGAATTTTTCAAGGAAATAGAGAAAAAATAGTGGTGAAGATTATGAGTGGAGGCCATGGCCTCTATAAAAAAAAAATGCTAGGATGCTAGTAGTGAAAAGTCTAACACATCTGGGTGGGGTTGGGTTGCATGAGGGTAAAGGCATGGATAGCACTTAAAAAATTGTCCTAGTGTTACAAAATACAAACATTTTTTTTTTCCAAATGTGGTCCCACACATTTAACATGGCAAACAAAGAAATGTGCATAATGCATAAAAGTTTGCTTCAATCGAGATTTTATATTGTATAGTGCAAAAATATTTTTAAATTGTACATCTATTATAAAATTGGAAAATACTTTACACATGGCATTCAAATTCATAAGGCCCCCATGTAGTGTACCTCTCTTAAGGATTTTCCTTCGTTTTGATACCTTAAGTCACATGAAAAGAGAAAATGAGATCTAAGGTTTTGCAGAGTAGAAGAATATATAAGAATAAAGTAATTGATTTATTAATTATATACTAAATTACATATATATTTATTGTTTGTCAAAGTTGGGTTATCAAATATTTCATTGATTTTGCAAGGCTAATATTATCAAAGCAAAAGTGTTAGAATATATTTTATTTTGTCTACTAAAAATTAATTTAATTTTTATCATTGTCAAAAAAATGAATTGATCGATTAATAAGGTCTCATTCATAAATCTAAGGGGGGTTCAAATATAAAAACTAATTTTAATGACTCCTAAATTACATATTTAGTTATAATAATTAATGAAAAGTAAAGGGGGTCATTTGACCCCCCTTAATCCTTAATAGCTTCATCCCTGCCTTTACGCCAAATGGCATAAAGTTAGCTATCAAAAAGATACATTGCAAACAATTAGCATGCAAAAAATGTGTTGGAGGACTCTTTCTCTATTAGTTTATGCTTTATAAGATAACTAGTCTTTTCCGGGTGTGATGCACGAGAAAATTAAATATAATTTTATGCACATATAATATATAAAATAATTAAAATATGTATCATTAGACTAATAATATAAGTAATATAAGTATCTAATAAGATAAGAAAAGACAATTAAACAATATATTATTTGAATTTATAATATATAATTTAAATAATGTAGTACTTGTGTGCACAGAAAAAATAAATATTTTTATTATTGCCAATGGTCAGTTTTGACAATTAATGTAAAGGATATAATACAAATATATTTTGTCATATTAAATTTTCAACATTGATTACAATTTTTATATTTTTGTTAATCTAAAAATTTTAGAAAAAAAAATTATGAATGAAGTAGATTAATATATTTCTATCATTTATTGAGCATCTTTTTAATGTAATAGATTAGTCATTCCTTTTTAATGTACATGGTAATCTTTTCCTTTTTAAGTATAATAGACACATGGCAGCTTTACGTAAACCAGAAATTTTAAAGGGAACGAATGTGGTTCAATTGGTTTAACTTTACATATTTAATAGATATAGATTGTAGATTTATCTAAAATAAAAATAAGTGGGAAATGACAGGATTAACTTAATATTAGTAAAGGACATAGAACATGTAGATAAGAATGCCGTTATAATAATACAATTAAAATTGAAACAAATCCATGTTATAAAAAAAAACTCAAAAGAAATACAACATGGTAAGAGTAATTACATGAAAGAATATTTACACTCTGAAAAAGGAATGACAACAAAATTATCAAGGAGACAATTATAAAAAAAAAATAGGCACTAATTTTTTTCATACACGTGAAAAGCAATTAAGATATTAAAAATGTGATTAAGACAACGAACCCTTTCAATCTGCTTATGTAAGGTTATACATGAAAAATGTGATTAAAACGAAAAGCCCATATACACAAAAAACTGGCATTATCTATTCAGATAATAGATTAAAGGTTAAAGCATCATTATAAACATGCATGGACAATAGATAACTCAGAGATAGGAATAGAATTGTCGCTTCCAAATTTGAAAAACCCATATAATATTTTTACATCAGCAAACACATATAAATTGAACCCAAATATGAAAAGACCATATAACCTATTCGTGATAGATTAAACGTGAACACATCATAATAAACATGCAGGGTTTAATGCATTAAAAAATATACATTACAAATCAAGAGGAATCGCAGCTATACAAACCCGGTCAAACATAAATTAAAGATATTCAGATATGAAAATAGAATTCTCGAACCCAGAAATGGAATAACAAAGTATCGAATATTATATAAAAGAAATATCATACCTGTAGATTGAAGATTGGGAGCAAGCAATATGAAAATGCCCTAAATGTGTGTTTATATAAATGAACACATGGAAATAGAACGGAACTATCTTGACCCAATAGCTATAATTCCTCTCAGGGAGTTGAAACAACTCTAATCTTATGATACATAGTAGAAGCCAGGCACAACTACAATTTGAATCACAAAGGAAGGTTAAGGTTTCAAGACATGGAAGAACAAGGAAAAAAAAAAAAAAGAAGAAGAAGAAGAAGAAGAGAGGACTAATAAATGGTGGAACCACAAACCAAGAAGGAAGAAAATGCATGCGGCATATATAAGTGTTGTCTTAAATCGTAATGCTAAATCGGTTTTTTTTAAAAAAGGTAAATAAATAAGCATGGCATAAATTGAATTTTCGCCCATACTATGAGGCAGATATAACTGCTATTTAGTAGTTGTAATGATGAATTGTTTTTTTAATTAAAAAATTACACATGGCATAAGTTGAAGCTTGGCCCATATGACAAATGGACAAAGAATAAATACCACCACGTACACATGGGAGGAAATTGGCATCCAATAATTGAGTTGGAGGATTGTTTGTCTCTCTAGTTTATGCTTTATAAGATACTATTGATTTGATAAATAAAAATTAGACATAATGGACAATTATTTTAATATGAGATTGACAAAAATAGAATCCTCACATAACGTTTCAAGATTAGTTTAAAATTATCAATTAACTAGTGTAACATCCGTACCATACACATTCGGATATATGTAATTAGTTACATTAAAAGAATAGAATTTTTTTATCTGACTGAATATGTGAATCAAATTGTATACTATGAATGTGTATTAGTATGGAAAATGAAACAATAATATTGCACATATATATAATAATGGCACATTATATTAATTAAATTGTACAATACGGAAAAGAAACAATGACCTAAGACAAATTTTGAAAAATTTCTTTGAATACAACATTTTCAGTTTTGTTTGAAGGCACTCCTTTCTCATCATATATTAATATTTTCAAACCCTTTTCCTTTAACTCTAGAAATAATAATATATAATTGTTCATGAGTAAAAATGGTCAGGGCAAATATAATTCAATACTTGACTATGATTTACCTTGACTTTTGTTAATCATCATTAGATATGACACCACCAATGGGAAATTTGAATTTAATTGTGTTAGTACCATCCTTGGAATGACTACTTTGTCTCAGAATTTGAATCATTTTTCAAAAGAGGTTTTGGAAATAGTTAAGTAAAAATCTAAACTAGAATTTTAAAAATAAAACTATAAGTAAACTGATTACTATTTAATTTTAAATTCAAATACAGTATTACAATAAAGTATAAAATGAAGAAATTAAATTATTAAATCGAGGCTCGATGTGATCAATCTCCTTAAGTGATTTATGCCCCATAGTGGTGCTAACGGGTTCGCAGCATATCCTTCTCCATATATAACAATTTTACCTCTTGAATAGGGAGTACTCTAAAGTGATAGCCTGTGAACTAGATATGTAGAACTCTCTTTAGAAAGACGAGATACGAAAGAATGCTAGCCTAAACTTTTTGTGTTGTATGCTATGCAATATAACCCAAAAATCTGTATAATGCCCAAGCTCAAATGTTGAAATGTCCTATTTATAATACCATGGGAGAGTAGTCAGTAATTATTGCATTCAGTAGAGATAATGTGGAGCATTTGTAGCCACCATTAACATGCCATAAAATACAAAAGAAAGTAACCTCCAAGAGCATTAGTAAGGCATTTGTAGCCATCAATGATATCCCATAACTCTTGGAAGCATAACTCTACCCTTTAATAGCTTTCCGTAATGAACTATTGATTTTATGTGCGTTGCACTTCTTTAAGCAACTAAAACTAGCTAACTTTAATAGCTAATTTTTCATTTACCACAAGCCTATTTTTGACATGTAATATATCATGCTCGTTTACTCAGAACGAAGAATGCAACGGTATTATATTCCAATCCAAATGAGAAGTGAGATCCAACCCAATTTTTGGGTTAAAGTGGCTTTGACCTCTATGTCAAAAACCATAATTCTAACATTCCCCCACATGAATGAAGATTAACTAACCACAATGCATGTAGATGCAAGAGAAAGTTTGTAGAAAGATATTCCCTCAAGATAGGTAGCTTTTGGCTTTGAACCTTCCTTAGTAGGTATTATTAGCTTTACATATTGACCAGTGAACTCAAGGTCTTGAACTGTTCAGTTTTAGTGTAAATCAAGACAATAGTACACATAGAGCACCTCTCAGTACACTACCAGTTCTCGCAGCTGTGATCATTTTAGCCTTGAACAAATTCCAGTATTCATGAGTACTTAGAGAATTCAACTTTCAATTTTCTTAGGAGTAATCCCTCCTTACTCATATAGGTGATTCTTTAGTGATGAGCACCCCACTACACCCATCTAGTTTTTCCAAGCTACAAGAATCATTAAAAGCAAAGCTTATCCTAAAACACATAGGTAGCACTACCTGCTTGACAAGGAATCAGTAAATGAGGTATAATCCCCCATAATGCTTGAGTATAGTCACATATAATCTGGTTTCCCCTTTGAACCAAGATTCAGGGATCTTCTATCAACAAAGTAGGGTTGTCAATTATGGTGACCTTTTAGTTATTTTATAGGCTTAAGACCCATCCACTGAACAAGTTAATAACTTGCTCTCTATTACACCTTTGATAAGCAGATCTGCAATGTTATTTTTTAACTTTCCATGGTCCAGAGTGATAACCCTATTAGAGAGCAACCATTTAATGATTTGAGATCTACGACTATATATCATCATATGTCATACTCTATCCTAGACTGCCTATTGCAACATAGAACATCCTTTAGGAATTGTCGAATCCCAATTTCTAAAGCTGTAAACTCAGATATCATAGAGAATCTAGTTATGCATGTTTATTTAGTAGACTTCTGTGACACAGCTACACCCACTAACATAAAGACATATCCCCTTATGGATCTCAAGTCTTTAGTGCTAGATATCTAGTTTGACGTTTGACATCATTATATCATTTGCATAATTTAGCCCATAGTCCAGGGTGTACCTCTAGTATCGTAGGACCTTTACAACAACAACCCAATTTGTGAGGCATGGATTGCTAGTATATCTCCTTTGCCTATTCACAGTGCAGGCTATACGGGTCTTATAGAATCCATTATGTACATTAAACTCCCTATAATTGAGGTATCCTTCCACCCGTATTTTGCTTAGTTGTGCAGTATTATCTAAAGGAGTTCTTATAGTCCCGTTGTCTTCCTTATTGAACTTGTCAATTATTTCCTCAATTAAATAGGATAGGGACAAAACTAGACCATTAGATGTCTTTATGATTTCGGTGCCTAAAATCACCCTTGTGATAGCTCATTGTATAATCCCCAGGAAAACATTTCCTTGGTATACGCAATTGCTTCATTACAGTCGGTAATGAGCATGTCATCTGCATAATGACAAACTTTTGATTCGTGCTTTCGCATTAGCCATACTTATCAAAGCCATTTGTAGGCATGCCTTAACCAAACTTCTGATGTTATTGGTTGAGTGCTTCTTTTAATTTGTAAAGAGATTTCACAAAATAGCATACTTTTTTCTCTTAACTTGGAACTACAAACCTTTCAAGTTGTTCCATATGGATCTCCTCCTTTAGATCCCCATTTAAGAAATCTATTTTTACATCCATTTAGCAGATCTCCTAGTTTTATATAATAGTAGTAACTATCAGTATTTGAATGGATGCAATTCTTATAACTAGCGAATAAGTGTTAAGATTATCTAGACCCTTTTTTTAGCTATAATCTTTTATAACCAATTGGGCCTTATAGATCTATCAGTCTTCAACTTTCTCTTGAAAATCCATTTACACTTTGAAGGTTTATTTCTTAGAGATAGATCCATCAATTCTCCTGTATAGTTACACATGATCGACTCTATTTCACCATTCACTGCCTTTTTCTAAAGAGATGCTTAGTAGTAGACATAGCTTTCATGAAAGTTCTGGGCTCACTTTATAGCATAAAAGTTATAAAGTCTGGCCCTAAAAGACGTAGAAGTCCGTACCCTCTTACTATGTCTAGGTTCATTAGTTGAAACTTCTATTCTGAACGGTCAAGAGTTCTCTTAAATGAACCTGGTTCTGAAGAACTTGGTTCCCGTGACTCTCTATACGGAAATGTTGTCTCGAAGAACTTAGCATTTTAAGACTCAAAAGACTGTATTATCATGAATGTTAGATATTTCTGACTCGTGTACAAGAAATTTATATGTAGATCTATTCTGCGTATACCCAATGAAAATACAGGCAACCGTTATCAGTCCTCTTTGACAATTAACTAGATAGCTCTATGCCCTTAAATACTTCTAGGAAGGAGGCCAGCCTTTCCATATCCCATATGGAGTCTTTCACAATTTCTTGTAGGGTACCTTATTTAAAATATGATCTACATTTTAGACTGCTTCCCCGCAGAAGTTCTGAGGTAATCCAAATTTATCAACAAGGTACTCATCATTTCTTTGAAAGTTCTATTTTTGCGTTCAACAATACCATTTTGTTGCTCAGCAAAATAGTTTCAAAGGGGATATACATATTCTCCACCCTTATCACTTCTCAAAGTTTTGATCTTCTTGCCTAGTTGGCTTTTAATCTCGGCTTGGTATTGTTTAAAGGAATCCAAAGCCTCATCTCTGGACCTAAGCTGATACACATAACAATACCTTGTGCAATCATCAATAAAAATATAAAATACTTTTTACCCTCTATAGTTTTCACAAATTTAAGTCATTGTGGATTAACTCAAGAGGTCCTGGGATCCTTTCTATTGATTTGAAAGAAGTTCCAGTTAATTTTGATTCCACCCAAACTTTCACATTTCTGTAATTGAAAAAATCCACTCTGTAGAGTAAACTCATTTTTCACAAGTTTATTCAAAGAATCAAAATTCAAGAGTCTTAATTCTTTTGTGCCACAAAGTAGGAGACCAAAGTCCATTACACCAAGAGATGCACAGATAAGATGATAATGTCTACACCCTTTCTGCCAAAAGAGCGTATGTAAGACAAGTAATTGCATTCCTCAATATTCCTTCATTCAAGTACTTTACCCACTTAAAATGTCAACCACCATTGAATTACAATCACAAGTCATTGTTGCATTATAAACCATCATTGCACTATAATTTCAAGCCATATTACAAGCCATCATTGCTTAATAATTATGGTCATCATCATGAGCTTATGATTTTGGTAATAATTGTCTTTATATGGCCTTGAATAAAACTCTTAACATCTATGCTTGTTAGGTTTGAGTTACAAACGTCTTTCACCAAAATATGACGACAAAATTGCCACTCAAAGATATATTTTACATTTTTTTATCATCAAATTTCTCATTCCCAATTCACCCATTTCCAATGGAATAACCATAAAGTCTCGATCATTCTTGCAACCTCTAAAAGAAGTATTAAGAAATATTTCAAATTTGCACGAGTGACACATCATAAGTGACAAACCCAGTTGTGACTATGTTTCACATTTCACATATGAATCAACATCAATTTTAGGTGTCCACCCAAAATCAATTATTTTATGCCATAATTTTACTTTTAACAAGTGACCCGAAAGTCCACTCATTTAATTTCATAGCAACTCCTTACTAATAAAATTCACATTAGTCTTAAAAAAAATTAAACTTAATCTCATTATTAAGTTTTTCCCAAAATTTTTTTCCTTTCTTTTTGCGTTGTTCACTAGTCCGTAGAGTCATGTAACTTTCTAAAATGATCATGAAGTTAAGGCCATTAACAAGAATTGTAGCTTAATCATTAACCCTTCATGATTACCATCATGATCGCCATCATGATTTGCATGAAGTGTAACTCATTACACCATTTATGCCAAACATTTTTTGAGCAATAGTAGCTTTCCCAAAAAGTTATAACCAATTTTGGCTTTTGTGAAGAATATTCATGCCACTCAATAAGAAGGGACAGATAATCATAATTAATATCCTCAATGATATTATTTAGGTAATATTCTCAATAAATAATGTTCTCAATAATATTATTTTTAAATAGAAATTAATATTCTCAACAATATTATTCCTTAATAAAACTAGTGTTATTCTTTAGACAGAATTAATATTTTCAACAATATGATTCCTTTACCAAAAGCTTATAAATTTAACTTAAAGGCTGAGACTAGGAGGATTTAATCCTTCCAAAAAGTCTAAAGTTTGCCAAAGAGCCTTCATAGCTTTTCAAGTGTAGCATAGAAGCCAAACAATTCGTCGTCAAGCCACTTAAAATTAAATATTAGTGGTAAGGTCACTATTCTTCCACTCAAGATATGCATTTACAACTTGCATATCAGAATTCTCACCAATTGTAAGGTCTCATCGCTTAAGTATTGAGTGAGCCTAAAGAGCTTTAGGTGATGTATCATCCATTATTATCACCACTTAAGTTCCACGCCCAAGTACATGCCAATATGTACATCACTTACAAGCTCGTCTTTTAACACACTTCTTGGAAATTGGTTAGTCTATCCTATCAATCGACTGTAACCCATGATATTATTTCCATGGACAGTCTCATCACTCGAAAGAGTTATGTTAGTACTAAATTCCTGCAGAGTCATGTTTCCAATACCTCTAGTACTGAATCCAGTCATTGGCACATCCCCAATGTTTCTAGTCACTTAAGTTAAGGTAAATCTAATTGCGGTAAAAGTTCCAATCTCGGTTACGCTAGCAAAAGCAAGTCCATCAAATCTAGTTTGGGCGTTGTTCCCTTACTTGGGACTTGTTCATTGTCTCCAGACATTTTTATTTAAGTTATTAAACTACACTTCAATCAAACAAATCATGTTAATAATTAAAAGCTAACACCCAACTTAAAATTGAAATATAATTTCAAAATTAACAGTTTTTCCTGAAATTCCAAAATAGTTTAGAAAATAATATTTAAATCCCTTACGATTGTTGGAAATAGTACAGTAAAAATATAAACTAGAATTTCAGAAATAAAACTATGAGTAAAGTGAATATTATTTAATTTTAAATTCAAATATAATAGTACAATAAAATGTAAAATGCAGAAATTAAATTATTAACCCGAAGCTCAATGTGGTCGATCTCTTTAAGGGTTTTATGCCCCTACAATAGTGCTAATGGCTTCGCGGTGTATCCCTTACAAGAGAAAACAGTTTTACCACGTGCTTGGGTAATATTCCGAAGTGAGAACCTACAAACTAGATATATAGAACTTTCTTTGGAAAGACAAAATGTGAATGAATGGTAGCCTAAACTTTCTATGTATTGTATGCTATACAATATAACCCAAAAATCTATATAGTACTCAAGCTCAAATGTTGAAATGTCCTATTTATAATGCTATAGAAGAGTAGTCAGTAATTATTGCATTAAATGGAAATAATGTAGAGCATTTGTAACCCCCGGTAACATGCCATAAAATGTAACGTAAAGTAACTTCCAAGAGCATTAGTAAGGCATTTGTAACCACCAATGTTATCCCATTACTCTTGGAAGCATAACTCTACCCTTTAATAGCTTTCCCTGATAAACTATTGATTTTCTGCTCGTTGGACTTCTTTAAGCAACTAAAGATAGCTAACTTTAATTTTTAATTTCTCATTCGCCACAAGCCCGTTTTTGACATGTAATATATCACGCTCATCTACTCAAAACAAAGAACACAACGGTATCATATTTTGACCCAGATGATAAGCGAGATCCGATCCAATTTTTGGGTCAAAGTGGCTTTGACCTCTATGTCAAAAATCATAATTTTAACAAAAAGAGTATTTAACAGCTCAAATCCTAAAAAAGCATAAAAATTTAAATTTCTTCTTTTATTTTAATGATACGTTATACATTACAATTTTGTTATAAAAAGGACAAAAATTATTTTGAAAGCACATGAAAGAGAATTGAAGAAGAAACCTTATGATAATCAAAATTAAAGCACATGTATGACAAGTTCATTTATATGAATTAAAATAGTGGCATATAAATGTTTTAAAAAAAGTGTAAGGTCTGACTATCAAAATGAAAAGAAGGGCCTTTCAAAGATCAAGCATATAAAATTAATATGGAATAAAATACTATACTAAACAAAAAATTAAGTTTATATTGAAAAAAGCAAGATTGGTAAAAAATATGCCAAATGTAAAGTGTACACTTTGAAGAAATATGATTAATTAATACATAAAGAATTACCGTGATCAATCATGAATTGATTTTGAGTAAGTTAAATGCCTCACACTCAATTCTTATTTCATCGGGCTTAGAAATATGAACAAATTGCTTTATTGATTTTTATTTTTCTATCTAATCTTATAAATTTCTAGATTAATTATAAGAAATATACCCTAAATAGATTAAAAATTATTTTATTTACAAAATAAATTTATTTTCAGTGATATATTTATCTAAATTATACAAAACATGAGTTTGCAAACATTAATAACACTTACAGTATAGCATAGGTTCAAAAACTAAGTACAATTATATTGCACAAGAGAAGAAAATTATTAGAAAATAAAGGGATAGCCCTTGTCAGTTGGCAAGTACAATGACTAACTTGGTCATTGCATCACCCTTATTCTATTTCTTTTTTTTTACAAATATTAGGAAAGAAAGGGGTAGTCCTGAGATTGATTTAAGATATTTTTTAAAAAACATATGATTAAATTTCTATTTTATGCCTATGATACATTATACAATAAAATCATTCTAGAAATAATTAAAAAAATTAATTTGAAAGCACTTGAAAGAAAATTGAATAGGAAACATTATAATAGTTCAAATGAAAAGACATGTATGAAGGATTCTATTTATATGAATTAAAATAACGCATAGGAAATATGTAAAAAAGCCAAAAAAGCATAATAACGTAATATCAAATATGAATAATTGACATTAAAGAATATAAAATTAACCAATATATGTTGTACCTCTTAAGACGCATATAAATGGTGGAGAAACATATGTTAACATGTTGAGGTTTCACAATTAATCCATCAATTTATACAAGGGCATTATTGGCATAATGAAACAAAAACTCTAAAGCACGACACATGGTAGTATTTGGGCAAAACGAGTTCTATTTTATTATATAGTATATGTTCGGGTCCATATATATATGGCCTATAATATGAGCCTAGCCCCGACCGAAGTAAGGTCATCCAGCTCATGTGTGAAAAGACTATCCTACTAGAAAAAGGAAATAAATCAATTAGGCTGTGAATCATGGAGACGCATAGGAGATTGCAGAAATCATGCAACCCCGATGTATGGATAGGAAAATTAGCCTATGATTTAGGGCATGGACATTTATATAACCAGAGGAAACAATGATCATAGGGGACACACTCTTAAGCAAAAAACACCATTCTTAAACCCAAAGCAAACCCTCTCATAGCAAGTTACCAGCAACCGCACTCTCATCTAAGGGATTCACAATCTATTCTAAGGGGTAGGTTCGGGTCTTAACTGTTGAATTAAGCCTCTATAGTATAGATATTATGATTATGATACAATTTAAAAAATGCAATATTTTAAAAAT
Source organism: Cordia subcordata (assembly GCA_028554755.1). Lineage (NCBI taxonomy): Eukaryota > Viridiplantae > Streptophyta > Magnoliopsida > Boraginales > Cordiaceae > Cordia > Cordia subcordata. Next base: position 5,417,492 of record JAPTOF010000025.1, on the reverse strand, counting down.
CTTCTTCTTAACATTATCTATTACAAAGGATTTAATCATTTAAGTCCTCATATATGTCGATTGATATAGTCAACTAATGTAGAGCTTCAAATCTATAATTAAGGTCTAAAGGCAACAAGCTTAGACCTTTTTTGATGATGGAGAGAGAAAGAAGCCAAGGTATTGGAGAGAAAGTTAATGTTTGCTATAGGAAAATTAGGGTTTTTTATGTGTCCTCATTAAGCCCTTACTCCTTGCCCTTAAAGGCCAACTTGTGCCATTCATGGCTCGAGTTTCTACTTCACGGGAGATTTGTGTTGCTTGATTAGAATCAATTATGGGCCAATGGCTATAGGATTTGACTTTCCTTATCAAAAAGCTTTGCCTTATTCATAGCCAAGCCCTCATTTTAAATTAATTTGAGTATTCTTGTTCCTTTTTAAAAGGAATTTTTCCACGCTAGTGACATATTACCCCTTAATGTAAATAAATAGCCACTTAATTTCATTGACTAATAGTCAAATTCATTAAAATTAACTTCTTTATTTAAATGTCAGATTTGTCCTTAAAATTTTTTGTCTTGACAAAATAAATCTATATTAGTAAAAAATATTAATTTTCAAACCAAAAAGAATAAAACTAAGAACTTTATATTCTCTAGGCAACTGCAAAAATCACATCCTCCACTTAGTTTCTATACAAAGAAAGAAAGTTTGAGAGATTGCCATGGACTTTTCAAGTAAGGTCAGGCAAAGTAGCCTATATATATATGCATCAACCAAACCACGTATCATGGCACCTCTAATCGTTTTTTTTTTTTCTTATGTCTAGGTAATTTAAAACATTTCTTTATATTTAAAATTATTTATTTGAGATTTACTATAACAATTTTTTTACATTTAATCAATCTCTTATTTTAGGGGATTTTATTTTAGTTTCACTTAAACAACTTTTGTAAATTAAGGATTTTTATTTTTTGTTTACTTCAATATCTCTCTTCCATTTTATTAAAAATATTATTTTTATGTTTTTATTTATATTTATTTATTTTCATGACAAACATTCTATTTTAAATCACAAATATAAGTTTATTTTTTATTTTAATATTACTTTTTATTTAAAAAATTTTCTAACAATTTTTGTTTGTTATTTATAATTGTTAATTGTTCATGACCATATTATATGTTTTTATTATTAATATAATGGTTATATGTGTTTGATCCACAAACAAGGGGCATAGATCAAGTCATAATACAATGGTTATAAAGATTGTAGTTTGATCGTGATAAATTGTTAACATGTTTATATGATAAATTATATGAACAATTTAAAATTGTTAAATTACAACATAATATTGATAATATTGTAATATAACAAAAGAATCTTCACGAACAAATTCTCTCTCATGATATGATATCAGGATTGTTTAAAAGGTGAGCAAATTCCAGTGTTGGCTTTTACTAATGGTTCAATGTCTCAAATTCAATTATATTTTAAGGGCAAATATGAAAATTTAAGTATGGAGGTTAACTTTAACATTTTTGACTATTAGTTATTAGACTTTTGTGGTTATTTATTTACATAAAGGGGAAAATGGTAGTAGCCCTATAGTTAAGGGTGTTAAATGGAATAATTCATTTTTAAAAACATACTAGTGTGTGGCTTATCTTTTGCACATATTATATATTAATGTAACAATTTTTAGTTATATATATATATACATATATATATAATTAAAATAAATTTTTATTCACTATGAAAAATTAGTTTAGTTGTCATAAAATATCTAAAAATAATCATTTAAAAATAAAATTATACATGGAAGAACCAACCATCTTAAATAATCTATCAAAAGTAAAATTATGTATCCAGGAATTGATCTTTCTTGATTACATATATAGATATGTCATTATGATAGAAACATAAGCATGAAAATATAATTTATGACTCAACAAAAGTAAGGAATCCTTTTAATGAAAAAGTGAAAATTTTGTTTGTTATTTTGTCTACAAATTATTAAAATTCATTTTTTGAAGACTAATCCTTACAAATGATTTAGATTGCCTTAATTACATGACTAGTATAGTACCTGTGTGATACATGAAAAAATGAGTATTAGTTATCTTTATTTATTATTGATTGTCAATTGTCATTTTTAATAATTCATGGAAAGATAAAATATAAATGCATAGTGTGTGTAGTATGTGTAATATGTAGTATGCATAGTGTGTGTGTGGTTTGGATATATGTGTAATGCGTGTAGCGTGCGTAGAATGTGTAGTGAACAAAGTGTAGCTTGTATAGTACGTATAGTATAGTGTATGTAGCCTATATAGTGTGTGTAGTGTGTATATGTGTAAGAGCGTGTGTGTCTATATGCACGAGTTAGTGTACATGTATGTATGTAAAGATTGTGTAAAGTTACTTTTGAATTATTTTTCATTTAAATTTGGGGATTCCCTATTCCCTAATTTTTTTTTCATTCCCCAATTTCTCAAATTGTATTCTCCAAGAGATTTTTACATAAATTTGATAAAATTAGTTTCTCTGAAATTATATTTAGAAATTAAAAATATATATTTTAGACTGGGAAATCTGTAATGACCATCCCAATTGAAGACTAATTCTTACACATGATTACGTCGCCTTAGTTACATCATTAGTATAGTACCCCTGTGATATATAGAAAAAATGAGTATTGTTATTATCATTATAATTCATATAAAGATAAAATATAAATATATTTTGTAAAATTTATTTTTGTGGCAAGTTTCAACACTAATCACAATTTTTTCATTTTTTGTAAAATCGAATAGTCTTTGAAAGAAAAATCAAAATGAAATAGATGGAACAATTTAAAAGGGGAAGAAAATAAATATATGGAATCAATTTGATTTGTAAGTCTTTTTTGTAAAAAATAAAAGGAGATAAAGTAAAGTTTTTAGAGGAAAAAATATGTATGACATAATGACATGTGTGATAAATGACAAAACCTAAAATTACTACTTGATACATATACATACATGTAACACATCTCTTAAAATAAGAGACCTAATGTCGCCCTTTTGTCAAATCAAATTATTAAAATTATTTTTGGTGATAAATCCAAAATTGAGATAATTATCTAAGATAAATATGTTATTGATAAGTCCAAATATTGAGATGATTGTTAATAATGGATAAGGATAAATATACTTTGAGATAGAGACAAGCTTCCTTGATAGAAGGAAGAGATTGTAGAGATAAGCTTCCTTGATGGAAGGAAGAGATTGTGTCAAACTCTTAAAGTCAATCTATACAGTCCCTAGCCTAGTCTATAAATAGCCTATGATTACCATCAAATTAATGCATTCGAAATTCGTGACGTAGGCTAGAAGACACATATATTTGAGAGTAGAGAGTTTATGAGAAATTCATAAAAAGGTGATACTTGAGCAAGAATGGCCAGAGATAAGTGTGATTTATTTTCTACTTATTAATTTCTCATATCATAATATGCTTACATAGTAGTATCAGAGCCTAACTCTAGGCTATCTTCTTCAGTATATTAGTTTCTAATCATGGTTCCATCAATTAATGATGTTTGAGTCATATAGTTATATGTTAATATGATATTTGAGTAATGTATTTATATTTGTTGGTAATATGATTTACACCAATTAACAATGTTTAAGTCATATATTTTATATGGTGGTAATATGGCTCACATCTACTAATGGTGTTTGAGACATATACTTATAAGTGGTACTAATATGGCACAATAACCAAATTTGTACATAATGCTCTCACTATTATCGTAGTCTTGTTTTGAATTTAATTGGAATCAAAACTTATAAGGTGAATAGATGAAGGATTTATTCCTCTATTCAAGGCACCTACTTCAATCAGATAAAGGACACATGAGTAGCTTTTGGTAATACTTCTATGCAACTATACTAGTTAATACCATAATTTTTGCGTTTATTCAAAAATTATGAATATTATGCAGCATACTATTATTTTTAATAGACTATTATTATAATTTTTTACTATTGATGTTATTGTTAAAAGATAATATCAATGGCTTCAGAGTAGCTAAAGCATCTAAGCCATTGATATAAGGTAATCAAATATTATTTAAAGACTACATAAAAATAAATGACATCTATAATTGAATTCAGTCTATGGAATAATTTACTAGGTCACACAGGGAGGTGGTTATTTTCATAGACTTAATGGTATAAGATAGTGAATTTACATCAAGAATGAATACTCTTAGACCCACAGGTACTGATTATTTGTCTTTTGATGTTTAATTCACTAGTCTTGTAATAAAATTAGCAAGTTCATGCATGATGCAACCTTTGCCCACAGGGAGGTTTGAATTTGCTATTTGAATTTAATATTGGTTGATTCAAAATTAACTATTATTCATAGCATGATATGTATGTTTTCTTGGTTATTGTAGTTGTACCTACTTCTATTCTTAGTGATATTTCTCGTATTCCAATTTTAACTAGTGACAACTTTTCCGACTGGAGAGAGAAAATTCTCTTGACTCTTGGATGCATGGACCTTGACTTGGCGCTTTGTGTGGATGAACCACTCGACCCTACAGAAACAAGTTCACCAGCTGATAAGACTTATATACCGGTGGGAGCGATCCAATCGCTTAAGTTTAATGCTCATTTAGTCTTATATTAGCAAAAGCATTCAAGGTGTTGTTGCTGACTGTGATAAAGTCAAAGACTTTATGTCAGTTATTGAGGATTAGTTTGTAAAATCTGATAAGACATTGGCTAGCACCCTAATGAAAAAGCTTTCAAGCATGAAGTTTGATAAGTCCAAGAATGTGCGTGAGCACATAATGGAAATGAGGGATGTTGTTGCTCAAACTAAACTCTTTGAAAGTTGAGTTCTCTGAGTCATTTCTTGTCACATTTATTCTTAATTCTCTTCCTAACGAATATGGACCATTTAAGATCTCCTATAAAACACATAAGGAAAATTGGACTATTAATGAGCTTTTAGCGGTGTGTATTCAAGAGGAAGAGTGGTTAAATCATGAGAAGCTAGAAATTGCTAATTTAGCGACTAATGCAAAAGGAAATGGAAAGTAAGGCAAATATGTTGTCAAAGTACAAGAAAATGGAGAAACACCTATGAAGCATGAAGGAAAAGGCATGTAATGTTTCTTTTGCAAGCAAAAGGGACGCATGAAAAAGACTACCTGAAATATAAGAAATGGATCTAAAAGAAAGGTACATATGTCTCTTTTGCATGTTATCAATCTATTTTGGTTGATGTTCCTAATAATACATGGTGGATTGATTCTGGTTGCACAATCCATATTTCTACTACCTTGCAGGGCTTCGTAAACCTCAGGAAACTGAAAGAAAGTGAACAATGCATATATTTAGGAAATTGGATGCGTTCGAAGGTGGAAGCTGAGAAGCGTTAAGAATGATTTTGAAAACTAGTTAAGTTTTAGTTTTAGACGATTGCTTTTACATTCCAAGCTTTTCTAGAAATCTAGTTTCTATTTCCAAACTTACTAAAGTTGGTTTTAGATTTAATTTTCATGAATCTATTTTTGAAATATTCAAAAATAATAATTTCATTGGTTTTGGAAATTTGGTTGATAATCTATATAAACTTTCATTAGATCCCACATAAGAGTGTCGTTTTTTAACTACACATGAGGATATTGGTAGTAAAAGGTGTATCATTAATGAAAACTCCTCTAAGCTATGGCATAGGAGATTGGGACATATCTTCATAGAAAAGAATCAAAAGATTAGTAAATGATGAAGTATTACAAGCCCTTAATTTTGCTGATTTTGATACTTGTGTTGATCAGGGGTGTTCGTAGTGACTGAGGGGGTCGAAGACCAAGACATGAGTTATTTATTTCAAGCATTCTTCTTATGACTAGATCCAATCTCCTAGGTCTTTTTTCGATACATGAATAGGAGATTTCACTAAGTCAATTATTAAGAAATGTCAAATCAAACCACTTGTCCTTATTTCAACAAAGGAAGCGCGGGCTTCTTCGATAGTAGAACTTTCAGTTAAGCAAACCAACAAGTCCACTAAAGGAGTTAAGAGGAGTTCTCAGATACTTAAGATTATACATATAGACCTATGGGGACCTTCTCTTATTCCTTGCATAAATGGATAAAAATATTTAGTGATGATCATACAAGATATCTGTATCTCTATCTTCTGTTTGATAAATTTGAGGCTTTGGATGCCTTTAAGGTATTTAAAGCAGGAGTAGAGAAACAAAAGGATAAGAAAATAAAATTTGTAAGGTTAGATAGAGGTAGGGAATATTATGGGAGATATACTAAAATGGGTCAAATGCCTAGTCCATTTGCAAAGTTCCTTCGAGAAGAAGGCATTATTACACAATATACAATGCTTGGAATACCTCAACAAAATAGGGTGGCTAAAAGAAGAAATCGCACACTTATGGACATGGTAAGAAGCATGATGAGTAATTCTAATCTTCCTTTGAGTTTATGGAATGAAGCACTAAAAACTATAGTTTGTGTTGTAAATTGAGTTCTATATAAGGCAGTTCCTAAAACAACTATAGTTTGTGTTGTAAATAGAGTTCTATATAAGGCAGTTCCTAAAACACCTTTTGAGTTATGGAATGAATGGAAACCTAGTTTAAGACATTTGTATATTTAGGGTTGTCCAATAGAAGTTAGGGTTTATAACTCAAGCACACAGAAATTGGACCCTAGAACAGTTAGTGGATTCTTCAGGCTATGCGGTAAACTCAAAGGGGTTTAGATTTTATTGTCGCTCACATACTTCAAGAATTTTTGAAGCTAGAAATGTTAAGTTCCTTGAGGACTTTGTGACTAGTGGGAGTGATATTCCTCAAAAGATTAATCTTGAGGAAAATAAGGAGAGTTATGAGCCTCAAACTAGAGGGTTGATTACTTTTCAAAATACTCATAAGGAAGATTCTGAAGAGCAATCAAATCAAGAACGCCTACAATAGGAACAAATTTCCATTGAGCTTACTATCTAGAAGCTGTTGGTTAATAAGGTCTACAAAAACAAGAAGAGCTACTATTTCTAGTGATTTTGTAGTATACCTACAAGAGTCTAATTTTGATATTGGACTCATAGAAGATCCTACTTCATTTTCACAAGCCATGAATGAGAAAAAGTCCACGTTATGGTACAATGCCATGGAGGAAGAGATGGAATCTATGGCTAAAAATCAAGTCAGGGATCTCATTCAATTACCTAAAAGGACAACAACCGTTGGTTGTAAATGGGTTTATAAGACAAAAAAGGATGCCTATGGTAAAATTGAATGGTATAAGGCTAGACTTGTAGCCAAAGGTTATACTCAAAAGGAAGGTATTAATTATCATGAGACCTTTTCTCCAGTTTCTAAGAAGGATTCTTTTAGAATTAGTATGGCTTTAGTTGCTCATTTTTACTTAGCACTTCATCAAATGGATGTGAATATGGCTTCCCTAAATGGGGATCCTGAGGAAGAGGTATATATGATTCAGCTTGAAGGTTTTTTCACAAGACAGTCACCTAGTCTGTAAGTTGAAGAAATCAATATACAAACTGAAAGAAGCTTCCCATCCATGGTATAGATAGCTTTACAGCAATATTACACTTTATTTTTTACGGAGAACATTGTTGATCAATATGTATACCTTAAGGTTAGTGGAAGCAAATTTATTTTTTTGGTCCTATGTGCTGATGACATCTTACTTGCAAGTAGTGACTTGGGAATGCTACATAAAACAAAGCAATTTCTTTCTCAAAACTTTGAGATTAAGGATTTAGGTGAAGCCTCATATGTCATTGACGTAGAGATCCACAGAAATAGATCCATGAGAACGTTAGGTTTATCTCAAAGGGTCTACATTGAAAAAGTTTTAGAAAGATTCAGAATGCAAACTTATTCACCTACAATAGCACCAATTGTCAAAGGGGATAAATTCAATTTAAGTTAGTGTCCCCAAAACTCTTTGGAACGAGAAGAGATGAAAAATATACCCTATGCATCAGCAATTGACAGTCTTATGTATGCACAAGTCTACACAATACTTGAAATAAGGTTTGCTGTGGGAATGCGTGGCAGATATCAAAGTGGTCCTAGACTTGAACATTGGAAAAGAGCCAAGAAAGTGATGTGTTATCTGCAAGGAACCAAGAATTACAAGCTAACATACAAGTACACCAATCAATTGGAATTGGTTGGATATTCAAAATTTGATTTTGTTTGATGTATGGATAAAAGGAAGTTTACTTCAGGATATGTTTTCCTTCTAGCTGGAGGTGTAGTATCTTGGAAAAGCACTAAAGCAAACTATACATGCGTCTAGGAAGCCCCATCACAAACGTTATAGTTAAGGAACTTCATCTCTACACTAAAAGTAGTTGATTCAATAGCAAGGCCAATAAAGATATACTGTGGCAACTCAGCTATATTTTTTTCTTCTAAAAATGATAAAAGAAGGAGTTGCAGTAAGCATATCGATATTAAGTACCTTGTTGTGAGAGTCCATGTTAAGAAGCATGAGGTGGATATTCAACATATTAGTACTAAGCTAACAATTACAGATCCCATGATTAAAGGATTGCCGGTTAAACAGTATAAGAGTTATGTGGATTGTATGGGACTTGTTAGTTCATAATTAAGTTTACTATTGCTTCTTTACGTATTTAAATGCCCACATTATTTAGTGTTTTATAATAAAGTGACATGTTTTTGTGCGCATAAAATATACGTCATAAATAAGTAAGGACCTTGAATGGCTTATAAAGATATCACTCGTGAAGTACCCAGTTGAAGAGAATGATACGTGTAACACATGGAAGGAAGTATTCAATATTAAAGATAGGAGTGGAAGTAACCATGATTAGACTCTTTTGGACATAATTAAGTTGTGTGTCACCAATTTAGCCATTTGATTATATCACATGGGCTTAATGGGATAATGTAAACATGTCTTTTAAAATAAGAAACTTAAAACTACCCACTTGCCAAATCAAATTATTAAAAATTATTTTTGGTGAACTAAGAATAATTATCTGAGATATTTATTTTTGATGATATATCCAAATTTTAGATAATTATCTAAGATAAATATGCTATTGATAACCAAATATTGAGATAATTATTAATCATGGATAAGGATAGATATATTTTGAGATAGAGATAAGCTTCCTTGATGGGAGGAAGAGATTGTATCAAATTGTTATAGTCTGTTTATAGGGTTCCTAGCCTAGACTATAAATAGCCTATGATTACCATCCTTAAGACTCTGATCAAGTACTTGAGATTTAGCTTGATGTTCGCGATCTTAGCTTGTTGCCAAAGGACCATGGACAGTGATTTGGTCTGGGAGGACATGTCTAGAAAAGCGAATTGAGTTAACATCAAGAGAATCGTGAGTAGAGGAAGATCATTGACAGAATCTCATTAGTCTGTATTCACCGGTATGCCAGTTATAATTTGTGAGTTATAATTGTGAATACAAGATGTTATGATGAAAGTGATCTAGAAGAGATATCTTAAATGTGATTCATATGATCTAGGGTACTCACATACTTTCTATTGATCTACTTGCAAGTTTGTTTTCATCAAATACCTTTATATAACTAAGCACCACTTATGGGCGGACCTCATCTATTTCCAACATCTCCAACTCACGCATAATGGGAGTACTCATATACTTTAAGTCGAGAAACAAATTCTTATTAAAATCTGCAATTGTTCATACAAGGAAAGTAGACTGTGTGACCAGCATAGTATGAGAGCTTCAATGCTATACATCTATTAGGAATATATAGCCTCTCGTCAAACAAAAACCTTGTTTGCCATTTTTGTGACATATGCTAGAAGACACCTATATTTGAGAGTAGTGAGGTTGCGAGAAATTCATAAGGAGGTAATACTTGAGTAAGAATGGCAGGAGGTAAGTGTGATTTATTTTTTGGTTATTAATTTCTTATATCGTAATATGCTTACAATCCATACATATATATAATAGATTTATATGTACACACATATATATAAAATGTAACTTCTTATGTCCATTTTACTTCTCAACACGAATAGATTTTGAAATCAATCTTCCCTTTTGTCCATCTAGTTATTGATACCTCCATTACCACATAACATGAAATGAGGACACCTTTATTGCCAAATAATAAGAAAGAAGAATCCAGAATTGAAAAATAGGTTAGTATTCGAGAAGCCTCCTAACATGTATTTTACGGGAACAGAGTAAACTTGCCCATCTGGCATTCACTGATGATTTAATCGCATTTGCAAATGGCACAAAGGGTTCACTGCAGAGAATTGGTAAATTTCTTGAACACTATGGGCTGGTTTCTGGTCAGAAAGTTAACAAAAGAAAAATCGACTTTGTGGTGTCTAGTAAAGCACAATGAATAGAGCACAGATTATTGCAGATGGCACAGGTTCTAGTCAGCAACAGTTGTAGTTGATTTACCTTGGCGTGCCATTATATAAAGGGAGGAAAAAGGTCATCCTTTTCAATTCGCTAATAGACAAACTTCAATCTAGAATTAATAGGGGGGAATCAAAATTGTTATCTACAGGAGGGCAGATGGTACTCCTCAAGAGTGTTCTTAAATCAATGCCAATGTACCTGATACATATCTTTAAACCTCATGAAGGGGTTATTTGGCGGATTGAGAAGCTTTTTAATAAGTTCCTTTGGGGCAACAAATGTCGGCAGAAAACGACTTACTAGGCAAATTAGGCTCAGGCTTCTGTGCCTGTTCGAGAAAGAGGCTTGGGATTTCGCTCTTTAAAGGATGTGTCCATAGCTATGAGCTTAAAACTATGGTCAAGATACACAACTGTTTCCTGTTTCTGGATAAGGTTTATGAGTCAGTGATATCAAAAGGGGAAACTTTTGTCACAGATTGCAGCCAAGCCTACTGATTCAATAGCTTGGAAGCGTATTCTATCAGTTGTGGATATAGGCGAGCGTTGGTTGAGGTGGAGGGTTGGAAGAGGAAATGTATTTTTCTATACTGATATCTAGTGGTGAGAGAATCCTCTAAACTCTGTGGCAAATGTTTAATGGGGATGCCAAGCTAAAAGTCTGTGATGTGTTTGAGGCAGAGCAGTGAGACGTGGACATCATTTATTCTCTTTTACCACAGCAAATTGTAGATGATATAGTTAGAAAAGTGAAGTATGAGAATGCTGAAGATATTCCCATTTGGAGTTTAACACCACTAGTGAATTTACCTTGAAGTCTGCTTGGAATGAATGCAGAGGAAAACATCAGCTCTCGATGTTACTCAAATGAATTGGGCACAAAAACATTCAACTGAAAATATCCTTCTTTGTTTGGCGAGTGATCAATGCTTGGAATGAATGCAGGAACGTGGCTGGCAGTGAGTGTGTGTAGAAATTGATTAATTACCTGTGGTTAAGATCATGAGTTCCCGAGAAGTTGGGTCATAGTATGCCTGCTATGAATTAGCTACTGCGAGGTGATTGCTTGTGAAGATCCAAGGTACAGTGACTCGTATTTATAGAGAGGGAAACGCAGTGGCTGATGGCTTGGCGAATTGGGGAGTGAAGCTGGATGGCTTTAAGCTAGTTACCTCCCAAGATGATATGCCCAGGCTTCGAGGCCTTATTTAGGAAGATAAGATTGGTTTTCTGTTTGCACGTACTAAGAATTGGGTTGATACTATTTTTTTTAGTTTTTGCTATGCTTGAATCTCTTTCTTTTCTTCTCGCGATTATATTCTTGGTTGGTTGCTAACTAGGTATTTTGGAGTTTGATAGGAGGTTTAGGGTATAATTGTGTAATTTGGGGTTGGTATCAATAAAATTCCAAAGGAGTGTCGTCTCCCTTTAGCTTAAAAAAAAAAAAAGTTGATAAAAATATCAAAAGAATTCTTATGACAAAAGAATGTATACTAGGATTAAACTAAATATCAAAAGAATTCTCGTGACAAAAAGTTGCATAGTAAGATTGAACTCATTTTCATCAACTCGTTACTAAGTTATATTGCTTATTTTGCAGGAAAGTGCTTTGATCATAATCAGTTGAAATAGAAGATAGACTATCAATGTGGTATTAAATTCATTTTTTCAAAAGAAAATGACCAAGCATGGAATAGCATACACCTATAGATCTTTCATTGGTGGCCTGACCTTTAGGGATTTAAGCGGTCTAAGGCTTGGTGGCCTAATCTTTAGATACTTACATAGATAAGATATTCTGGAGGTATGAGGTGGTCCGACCTTTAAATGTTCAGACATTTTAAGGTTTTGGTGGCCTAACCTTTAGATATTCGTGAGGTCTAAGGCCTTGATGGCCTGACTTTTAGATATTAGTGGCCTAACCTTTTTCATAAATACTTTACCAAAATTTTTATTAATTTTTTTTGAAAAAATGGTTTACATATATTTCTGCAGGTGTTTCGCATTCCATGTATCCTCGAGTTTCGACCTTTTTCTCTACCAACTTATAGGTGCTCGATTGCACTTCCCTAGCTACTTTATATGGTACTGTCTAATTGGGTATGAGCTTCCCACTTCCCTTTTCCTTCTTGAGTTGGGCTTTTCTAAGAACTAGATCCCCAAAATTTATGCCTTTTAGTTTCACCCAGGTTGCAAAGTGTCTTACCATTACTTCCTAGGCTATTTCCATCTTGATCTAGGCCACTTTGACCTTATTCTATTCCACCAACAAATTATAGCCACGCTTCAAAGACAATTACTAATGTCTCATAAGCTCATCACATAAATAAGTGAAATTTGTCTTCAACCTATTTAGCCAAATGACCAAAATGTCCCTCTATGTATACCCATGCCAAGACCTATCATTTTACTTGTAGCATCACTTTCTCAAGTACATCTAAATTGGAATCTTTGGTTCAATAAAATAATCATCCACTCGTCATGGCACTCTTGATCTTAGGAGCATCCTACAAGCCAAACGATTAATATACCCAAGATAGGTAATACCACTAGATCTAGATTTAGATGATCTTGCTAAAAAAATCTAAAGTGAACCTAGTTTTTATTTTTACATATGCGTGTCCTAACTAATAAAAACCACAATGCCCAACATACTAGTTATTGACTTTAGACAAACAAGCCCTCACTTATAGTGAATCAAACTGTTGAGTCCCAACTTTGTTAGTTTATCATAGTTCCCCCAGAGATTCCCTGCAATTAAGGTCTAAGTTTGGACACCAAGACCCCTTTCCTATATGGGTATCGGTGATAACGACGGGGTGATCAATCGATAATAATGAAAAGAGTTAGGGTCAAGGAGATGAGGATGAGCTTTTGCGTGTTTTCTGATGATTCCCACAAGGAAGAAGGCCCCATATTAATAGAAGCACCTCTTTCCAGACCAAGGCCCTTTCCAGCTGTATGTTTCAAGGCATGATTAGTGTCATTAAAAGATTAACGCCATTACTGTCCTCTAATTAAGCACTGTTACTCTCCAGATCCCACCAATTCAAGTTGGTGATATACTTTTCTTCCATACGCCTTCATGGCCATAGTGCTAAGGCTACTGCTAAGGTTTTATGCTAACTGGTGTCACTATTAAGTCTCATCTTATCTTCGTAAGAAATAGGGTCTAACCCTATTTCCCAATACAGAAAGTCCTCCCATTCTACACGCTTCGTGTAGTAGATACACGAAGCGTGTAGAGTAGTAGAAAGTCTCTAATTTTTCGTAGCATATTGATTCTAGACACGCGCCAAGTTCTACTGTTAGCTAATGTCATCCTCCATGGCAAAATCATAACTCATGAGTCCCCTTACTTTACATGTTCCATGTTAATGGAACGTATACGTACCGGTCATGCGTACGTGGTACCTCAACAATTTATCAAGGTGTACATTGTGCATTCGTGCCTATTAAAAGAGTGCAAAGTACGGCATCATCATAATGATTAATTATTTTGTAGCCTTCAATTTTTAGGTTTTCTTTTATTTCCAAGGAGTAAATGAAGATCAAGGCCAAATATTTTATCCTCAAAATCTTTTGACCAATAATTATCAAGGGTTGCTTTGGCTGAATCGTTGTGCTTGCTAAGTGCAAGGGTTTTTAAGGTGTTTTTTATTGGGAAGGTTCTTTGAGGGTGTCCTTTATAAGAAGGGCTTTTTGGTACCCTTTACTCAGTTGGTAGATGCCTTGGCTAGAAAAGGGCTTAGCGAGGGCCCTCTGCTGGAAAGGGACTTAGTAAATGTCCTTTGCTGGAAAAAGGCTTAGTGGGAGCCCTTTACTGAAAAGGGCTTTTAAGGTACCCTTTACTAGAAAGGGGCTTAGGATGTGACCTTTTTGGAAAAAGGGCTTATGATGTGGTCCTTTCGAAAAAGGGGCTTCAGTCCTCATGCCTACTTCTGTCATCTGCTACATAAGAATAACTTCAATGCGCATACGTTACTCAAGAAATAAATCAGAACAGGTGCTTTCAGATATATGAATATGCTATTTTTTGCTTTTTTCATCTAAAATTTCAAACATTCTTTCGGTTCTGAAATACAAGCCTGCATTGCTTGGCTTTGAGGTAGACATGGTTCTCAAGATCAGTGGTGACGGAGCTTGACATTGTTGCAGTGAACAAATGTGTTATAAGACTTTTGCTGTTAGTTTGGTGATACAATGAAAGAGTAACAAGTGGGAAGAGATTGTGTTATTTTCTCTCGTGTTCAGCTATATTATATGATGCTTATATGGTATAATGCTTCTAATCACCTTGATTACAAATGTCTAGAATCTTGTTGATCCTATAAACTGAGTAAAGCAAGCAATCAATTTAACATATTATAATCAAATATTTTACATTTGGCAGGAAATAATCGTTGACACTAATCATTCCTTACATTAACCATTAGTGTGACTTATAAGTTTGAAGCTTAACTAAATAATTGTATTAATGCCTATAAATATGCATAATATTGTTTCATGCTAATATACTAATCTTCTAGTCTAAAGATTTTTTTTTTTTTTGGGTTCCTAATAGGTGGAAGATTGAAGCTAGATTTTCCAATAATCATCTCAAGTTCAGCCAACTCTTGGGTATGAAAGCTGATGGGGTGCTAGAACCCTACCCACCAATTCGTTAATGAATTAGTCGAGTCAAACCCACCCATTTAAACTTGAATAAGAAGATGGTAGAATGTTTATTTAGGTTAATAATTATGTAAGTCCCAATGCAACTTGATTTTATGTTTTTTATTTTATGAATGTATTTAAATTAATATATATATATATATATCTTTAAGTAATTCGAACTAATTGGATTATACTTTCAAAATAGTGATGATTAACTTAAAGAAAATAATTAAAACAATATCAATTTAATGTATCATGTCCCTTGTATGTATAATAATTTATCTATCATGAAATTAACATGTCACATACTGTATGCACTAATATTATGAATGCATCTAGAGACCTAGGTATTGTGAAGTTATTTGGAGTACAAATACTAATACCAAGGAACTTGTTCAACATATCCAACTGAACTATATATTTCATTCATCTCCATTCATCAAAGGGGAAACATCCATAGTCGATTTTGGCATCTCATTATACGTGCACCAAAAATCAAACTACGTTTCCACTCGCCAGGAGTAATAAATCTTGTTTTAGGGATTTTTCACATCCTTAGGAGACATTTTGGGCCAAATAGCATATTAGATGTTGTATCATGACAACAGATGAAAGAAATACAATCGTACATGATTAGCAAAATGATTAGAAATATTGAAGAAACCATTCATAAAGTCCAACTAGGATATACATAGGCTCTCAAGGATTTTAACATTTGAAGAGATAAGGTTGCAACATAAAAAAAAGAAGAGGATTGCAGTACCTGTCTACTAATGAAGTTAAAACTGAAACCCCAACAAGGATCCCACCTGCCAAGCCTTTGTCTTTCTTTAACAGTGTGCTTAAGTGCCACCAACCACTGCATCGTCACTACCTCTAGGGGTTTAACAACCATAATGCAAATGTTAACTATGAGTTTGTGTACAAAGGAGTCACTAGTTATCCCACAGATGACGCCAAATTGTAGATGCCTCAAAGGTTCCCTACAATTAAGGTGTAAGTCTGGACATTAAGACCCCTTTCATATATGGGTACCAGTGACGAGAATGGGGTAATCAATCAATGAGAACAAAGAGAGTTAGGGTCAAAGAGATAAAGATGAGCTTTTGCATGTTTTATGATGATTCCCCACGAGGAAAAAGACCCCACCTTTATAGAAGCACCTCCTTCCATACCAAGGCCCTATCCAACTGCATGTTTCGAGGCATGATTAGTGTAATTACAAGATTAACACTATTACTATCCTCTAATTAAATGTTGTCACTCTCCAGATCCCTCCAAATTAGGTTGATGAAATACTTTCCTTCCTGTTGAATGTGGGCCGCATTACATAATTAATATGTGTCCTTTTCCTTCTAGTATATTGTTTCCTTTTCCTTGTAGAATACGGATTAGGATACTTGTATACTATAAATAAGGGCTAGGACATTGTATTAGGTACCCGAGGGCCATACCCCATTGGGGGGTGTAAGGGGTGAGAAAAACCAGAGTAAGCCTTGTAGTATTCGTGATCGATAATAAATTATTCTTTACTGCCCGTAGACGTAGGCTTTAAGGCCGAATCACGTAATTCTCCTGTGTCCGTTTTCTTCTCGTATTCTTCGTGTTTGCATGTTTTTTCCCAACAAAGTTGCATCTAGAGCTGAGTTATTAATCCATTGCTTGAGGGAAAAAGGAAAAATCAAAACTTACTGTGAAACCAAAATTGCTCAAACCAAATGGTGCCCAACCAAACAAAGGTCTTTGCTCGGCAAGGAGTGCTCCGGTACTGTCTACGTTAAGCGTTGGTGGCTGGAGTAGAAGCTTACGTTGGTGGGTCATGGTTCATGTTTGGGTTTGAAGAACTAGCGAATAA
The DNA here is from genome assembly GCA_028554755.1 of Cordia subcordata. Lineage (NCBI taxonomy): Eukaryota > Viridiplantae > Streptophyta > Magnoliopsida > Boraginales > Cordiaceae > Cordia > Cordia subcordata. The sequence goes on along the minus strand of JAPTOF010000025.1, from coordinate 5,400,555 downwards.
GATAGAGTTCGTGTGCTCTTGAGGTTAGTTTTTGGGTATTCAGGTTTTTTTTTTTTGAAAATTGGTTCAAGTTTATAAAGCAGGTTTAGGTTAGTAGGCTTTGGGTCTTTGGGTTTATTTGGATTGGACCTAGGTAGTAGCCTTGTCCAATTTGGCTAGGTCTTGGGTCTTGGGTTAATTAATTTTTTGTTGGCTTGGGTTCTATGCTAGAAAAATAATAAATTTCTTTTTTGGGATTGAGCTTAGTTTAGGCCAAAAGAATAAAAAAGAAATTTTTATTTGGGCTTAGATTTAGTCCCCAAAAAAAAAATCTGACCAATTGACCTATTTGACCGCGTTGACCGGGGTTGACCGAGGTTTGACTTTGACCGTTGACCGTTGACCGTTGTCCATTGACCATTGACCAAGGGTTGACCGAGTTTGACCAGAGCCTTACCCCACGTTTTTCGATGTGATGAGTCTATTTTTGGGCTATGTTTTTCCAAATTCTGCTCTAAAGTACGCGTTTAGGGACGGTGTTGACTTCGACCAACAGGTTTGACTTTGACCGGTGTTGAACAAAGTTGATCGGGGGTGTTCCCAAGGTTTTTCGACATGCTGAATCTGTTTTTGCAGTCCGTTGAGTCAAATTCCATTTCGACGTGTGAGTTTTGAGCAAACGAAGATGTCTTCCACAAGTGCAAAGTTTGAAATCAAGAAGTTTGACGGGAAAATGAGTTTCAGTCTATGGAGGATAAAATTCAAGGCATTTATGACAATGCAAGGACTTTGGAAAGTCATTGAAGAAGTGATCCCGGAGAAGACGGAACCAGTAGTGAGACAAGAACTTGAAGAGAAAGCCTTGAGTACAATACATTTGTCCGTGATGAATGAAGTATTGCTAGAGATTGCTGAGAAGACGATAGCAGTTAAGGCTTGGAATACTTTGGTGGAATTGTATGTGTCTAAATCTCTCACCAATCGCCTTTACTTGAAGAAGCGATTACATCATCTTAGAATGAAAGAAGGTACGTCACTAAAGCAACACCTTGATGAGTTTACCTCTTGTTTTATTGCTTTGAAGGATGTGGGTGTTAAAATTGATGAAGAAGACCAAGCTATGCTCCTTATTGCCTTCATATACAAACTTTGTGGACACTATGTTGTATGGGAGGGATAAAATTATGTTTGAAGATGTGATTGCTTTATTAAAATTAAAGGATCTTCAAACACATATTCCAGGATATAGGGGAGAAGTTCATGGGGAAGGTTTAGTGAGTAGAGGGATATCGGAGAATAGAGGGGATCTTCGGGTAGAAAGAAATGCAAGTCAAGGTCAAAATCAAGAGCAAGAAAGCTACGTTGTTTCGAGTGTGGTAAGAAAGGTCACATTAAGAAAGAATGTCCAAAACTGAAAAAGGGAAAGAAAAAGGTAGAGAATTCAGCTAATGTGGTGGAGAGTGCTGACAGTGATGGAGATAACTCGAGTAGTATCGGGGAAGTTTTGACTGTGATGTACTCACAATGACATAATCAATGGATTTTTGATACTGGTGCAACATTCCATATGTGTCCTAAGCGTGACTGGTTCTCTTCTTATTCCAAAAGAGAAAGGAAAGTCTTTCTACGCAATGATCTTTCGTTGAAGGTGGAGATGGAGGGAATAGTGAGAGAATGAGAGAAATTTTAGAAAGAATGATTGTATATTTTCTGTTATGATGAACTGTTTATAGATTGTGTCTATTTATAGACTGAGATAGGTAGTTATTCAAAGTAACTAACTCTTCCAGCTAAGCACCAGCTGGTACAAAATATCTCCTAACTAACTAGGTACAACACACTCAGCTAATAACTGACTAAATACAACTTCCTGTAGCATCTAAGTCTATGTACACTATCATCCCCCCTCAAACTGATGCTGGTATAGCCAGGGAAAGCTTGCTCCTTAAGTAAGTAAACCTGGAAACATGAAGAGGTTTGGTAAACATATCTGCCAGTTGTTCCTGAGTAGAGACATAGGAAATCTGAAGTTGATTGTTCAATAGTTGTTCCCTTACAAAGTGGCAATCCAAATCAATATGTTTGGTTCTATTATGTTGGACTAGATTAGAGGCTAAAGCAATAGCTGACTGGTTGTCATACCACATGACAGGTTTATGAATTGGGATAGAAAGATCTTTGAGAATGTAAGTTAACCACTTTAACTCTGCAGCAGTGGTTGCCAGACTTCTATACTCTACCTTAGTAGAACTTTTTGCCACAGTGTTCTGTCTTTTGGAGCTCCAGGACACCAGGTTAGACCCTAGAAATATAGCAAATCCAGTAACTGACCTCTTTGTTTTGGGATCAGTAGCCCAATCTGAATAAGAAAATGCCTGCAGATGCAATGTTCCAGGTCTAAACACTAAATCAGTACTTAATGACCCTTGAATATACCTCAGCAGTCTTTTCAGATATGTATAGTTCTACTGTGATGGATTATGCATAAACTGGCAGAGATAATTGACTGAGAACTGGATGTCTGGTCTTGTTAGAGTGAGATATTGAAGAGCCCCCACAATACTCCTAAAATGAGTAGGAGATGCATAAGGCTGATCAGAGATAGGATTCTTGGAAGTAACAGCTGATGTAGGAGCAGCCTTGCAATTAAGCATGCCAGACCTATTTATGAGGTCTGAAGCATATTTCTTCTGATTCAGAATAAAACCACTGGCAGTTTTGTGGCATTCTAACCCCAAAAAATAGGACAAGTCACCTAAATCGTTGATGGCAAATTGTTTGCCCATGTCTGCCATTAAGGTTGTTATTGTTGCAGTATTAGAGCTTGTCAAAATTATATCATCTACATAAATGAGAATAACCAACAGGTCAGTTCCAAATTTCTTGACAAACAAAGAAGTATCAGCCTGACTGCATGTAAATCCTTGTTGGATTAAAAATGAAGTCAGAAGTTAATACCAGGCTCTAGGAGCCTGTTTGAGACCATAAATAGACTTTTTGAGTAAGCAAACATAATCAGGATGTTCTTGAGAGACAAAACCCTGAGGTTGTTGCATGTAAACTTCCTCCTTAAGATGTCCATGGAGAAATACATTGGACACATCTAACTATTTTATAGGCCATCCAGCTGAGAGAGCTAAAGAAAGAACAATTCTCACTATGGGCATCTTGACTACTGGACTAAATGTCTCAGAGTAGTCAATGCCATAAGATTGATAAAAACCCTTAGCAACTAATCTTGCTTTGTATCTTGCCACTGAACCATCTGCATGCCTCTTTATTTTGAAAACCCACTTGTACCCAATAGGAAGTCTGTTTAGAGGTAAAGGAACCAACTCCCAAGTATTTTAAGCTTGCAAAGCCTTAAACTCCTCAATCATAGCCTGTTGCCAGTGAAAGTTCTTGGCTGCTTCTTTGTATGCTTCTGGCTCTTGAGTAGGAGGAGTCATTATAAGAGCATTGATGTTATATAAAGGAGGCTTAAGTGACCCTATTTTGGATCTAGTCAGCATTGGATGAGAAGGTAGAGATCTTGTAGAGCTGGGAAGAGCAGTGTCAAGTGAAGGAGATGAAACAGATCCAGACACAGTAGAGTCATGGGCAGACTGAGCAAAAGCAGAATCAGTTGTGAAATGAAGTGAAGAACTGGAATTAGTTGTGACGACTGATGTTGAGTGGATTCTGAGGAAGATATTATAGTGGTGGTGTCAACAGAGGACTGTGGAGAGCTAAAGAAAACTGTAGATAAAAAGGATAGACTACTATCAGCGAAGATAGTAGACTTTCCCTTATCATGAGTTGAATTTTCAAAGGGAAAAATTGACTCAAAAAATTGAACATGTCTTGAAGTGTAGACCACCTTAGTGTGCAAGTCATAGCATTTATAGCCCTTTGAAGTAGTAGAATAGCCCAAGAAAAGGCAGGGTTTAGATTTTGGTTCCAGTTTATGTTTAGTGTAAGGTTTAAGCCAAGGAAAACAAAGACACCCAAATACCTTTAGATGAGAGTAACTAGGAGCTTTGTTATAAAGACATTCAAATAGGGATTTATTATTTAAAACTGGTCTTGGCAATCTATTAAGAAGATAGTTAGCAGTTGACAAAGCCTCTAACTAGAAGGTATGAGGCATTGAGGCAGTGTTGAGCAAGGCTACAACAGTTTCCAAAAGATGTCTATGCCTTCTCTCAGCCCTGCCATTTTGCTCTGGAGTGTAAGGACAACTGGTTTGGTGAATAATGCCAAATGATTGCAAATAAGAGTCAAATGCTTTGTTAAGAAACTCTGTACCATTATCTGTTCTAAGTATCTTAACTTGAGTGGAGAACTAAGTCATGATCATTTGATGAAAAACTTTAAAGATAGAAGATACTTCTGCCTTGCATTTAAAGGGATAAATCCACGTAAACCTCGAAAAAGCATCTACAAACAAGACATAGTACCGAAAATTCTGAAAAGAAGGGATTTGTGTAGGTCCCCACACATCTGAATGAACTAATTCAGAAGGTTTGGGAGATACAAACTCAGATAAAGGAAATGGCAACTTGTGAATTTTAGCTACAGTACATGATTCACACTGTACTTTATTACAAGGCACTAAAGACAAGACATGACTCAAATTTTGGACAATCTGATGATGTTTCATGGCCTAGCCTTTATTGCCATAGAGCGAAATTTGTAGCAGTTGAGACTATAGTAGGGTTGACTTAAATAGAAAAAGATAATGTCTTGCTGGAAGGACAAATGTAGACACCACCTTCACAGGGGCCCTTGAACATGACCTTGTGTGTGAAGTTGTCCAACAGTTGGACCTCCTTAGAGTTAAAAACAAGGGTAATATTGTTATCTTGAGTAAGTTGGAACACAGACAGAAGATTATAGGATATTTGAGGAACATGAAGCATGTTTTGCAAAGACAAGGAAGAAGAGGCAATACTCAAATTACCTGAGCCAGTGTGAGTTATAGGTAGATGAGCACCATTACCAATGGAAACAGACTCATTTCCTTCATAGGTGTGATAGGTGGAAAAGTTGGTGAGATCATTTGTAGCATGATTGGTTGCACTAGAGTCAAGAATCCAGGAACTACTTCCTGAAGCAGCAAAGATGGACTGAGCAGTCATGGCTTGTTTCTTGGCTTTTAGATTGACATAGTTTAAAGTATCAAGCCTATGCCAGCATTCCAATGCCATATGGTTCTTTTTTTCACATATTTGGCAGATTAAAGTTGACTGAGACACATTAGGAGCAGAGCTTAAAGCAAAGTCCTGTGACTGTGGTGAAGATTGATTGGCAATAGCTTGTTAAGGATAGCCTCCTCTTCTACCCCAAGTATGTCTACCTCCTTTTCTAGTATTGTTTGATCTGCCTCTGCCTCTGCCTATAGTTGATGAAGCTTGAGTGTAAAGAGCAGAATGAGAAGAGGAAGCAGATTCTTGTAGAGATAGGGTTGAGGACATCTGCATATCAACTTCCTCAGTAAGAAGAAGACTGGAAAGTTTGGCCATGGAAATAGGCTTATTCTTAAGCCTAAGTGTGGCCTTAAAATGATTGTATTCTTGAGGTAAACCTCTAAGAACACAAATTAGCAGATCCTCATCAGAGACAACCTCAGAAACCTCAGCTAGACTGTCATTGATAGATTTCACTTCATCTAGGTATTATTGCATAGATTTATTGCCTTTTTAAAGATTATGCAATTTGTTCTTTAACTGATGTATTTGTTGCCTTGGCATACAATGAAACCTAAGTTCAAGAGCTTCCCAAATAGCTACTATTGTGGTAAGCTTATGGATTTGTGGTAAAACAGATGGTGAGATGGAAGAAAATAGACAAGGTCTAAGCCTTTTATCAATGGCTGCCCATAAAAGAAACTTTGGATTTGCAGTATAGCCTCCTTCTTCACTGCGCAGGAGCTTGGGAGGACAAGGATAAGCACCATTGACATGATCTAACATGTCATAGGCTGAAAGCAAGCCTTCGATTTGAGATCTCCAAAGAGAATAATTGTTATTATCAAGCTTTACTGGAGTCATAGCACTCCACTCATGAACAAGCTCTTTGACCTCAGATGGAATCTGAATAGCTGCCATGGATGAATCACAAGCTTGGAGAATAAGAAACGAAGATGAGAAAAACTACAAAGATAGCTTCAAATCGATTAATGAAGAGCAGCGAAGGTGAAGAACCCTAAATCAAGCTCAGGCGACTTCAATAAAACCCTAATTCGAGCTGGGTGAAGATTGCAATTGAAGAAAAATGAAGATTCGAAAAAAAAATTCCTCCAGGATCAATGGAAAAAGGTTCCAGACCTTTTCATTGCTCTGGATACCATGAGAGAATGAGAGAAATTTTAGAAAGAATGATTGTATATTTTCTGTTATGATGAACTGTTTACAGATTGTGTCTATTTATAGACTGAGATAGATAGTTAGTCAAAGTAACCAACTCTTCTAGCTAAGCACCAGCTGGTATAAAATATCTCCTAACTAACTAAGTATAACACACTCTGTTAATAACTGACTAAGTATAACTTCCTACAGCATCTAAGTCTATGTACACTATCAAATGGGCATCGTAAATATCAAGATGTTTAATGGTATTACAAGATCTCTCGAATGTTGGCATGTACCGGAGCTGAAGAAAAACTTGATTTCTCTTAGGTGTTTAGATTCTCATGGGTAAAAATTCCGAAGTGAGAATGGAGTCTTAAAGGTGACTAAAGGTGCAATTGTGCTCTTAAAAGGGAACTTGATTGGTGGCCTATATGTCCTTCAAGGTAGTACAGTTACAGGTGTTGCAGCTATTGCATCCGAGGAAAGTGATTATGACACTACGCAGTTATGGCACAAAAAGTTAGGCCACATAAGCGAGGGGGGACTGATCGAGCTGAGCAAGAGGGATTTGCTTTGTGGGCAAAAAATGGGAAAGCTTAAATTCTGCGAATATTGCATTTTTGGAAAGAAAACCATAGTGAAGTTCAGCAAGGGGCAAGAGAATACCAAAGGTACACTTGATTACATTCATTATGATCTTGGGGTCCTAATAAAGTTTCTTCCAAGAATGGTGCCAGGTATTACATCACTTTCATTGATGCATACTCTCGGATGGTGTAGGTATACTTCTTGAAAACTAAAGATGAGGCGTTTCTAACATTTGTCGACTAGAAGATGTTGATTGAGAAGCAGACTAGTAAACAGATCAAGCATCTTAGGACTGACAGTGGGTTGGAATACTGCAATAAAGAGTTTGATGAGTTCTGCAGGAAAGATGGTATTGTGAGACACCGCACATGTGTAAGGACACCACAACAGAATGGAGTTGTAGAACTTATGAATAAAACTCTGGCGGAGAGAGCTCGTTGTATGCTCTCCTATTCTGGCTTGAGTCAAGGCTTTTGGGCTGAAGCTGTTAATACGGCGGGCTACTTGGTGAACAGGTCTCTATTCAAAGCTATAGAATTAAAAACTCCTTTTGAGTTATGGTTTGGTAAGCTTACTGACTACTCTCGATTGAGGGTGTTCGGTTGCTCTACATACGCTCACGTGAAAGATGGCAAGTTAGAGCCGAGGGCAAAGAAATGCATATTCCTAGGCTATGCGTCCGAGAGGAAAGGTTACAGGTTGTGGTACACAGATCCAAAGTCTCCAGGTTTCCTCGTCAACAGGGATGTCACATTCAATGAGTCTGCTTCATTATACCAAGAAAAGGAGAAAGTAGAAGCTGGTTTAGACCACGGTGTCAAAGAATAGGTGGAGGTGTTTTTTGATGTTCCAAATGTTTCATCTAGCAATAGTAGCAGTCCAATTCAGCCGACTCAGCCAACTAAGGTACATGATCACAATGTGCTTGAACAACAGAAGTACAGCATTACTGCTAGGTGAGAAAGGAGATAGATTAGAGAGCCTTAAAGGTATAGATACACTGGTCTTGTTGCTTATGCTTTGACTATTGCCAAAACAATTTAAGGACATGAGCCGAATTCGAACAAAGAGGCTATATCTAGAAAAGATTCTGCTCAGTGGGTAGGTGCCATGAGTGAAGAGATTGAGTCTCTTCAGAAGAATCAAAGATGGGAGCTTGTTAAATTGCCTAAGGGACAGCGAGTTGTCAGTTGCAAATGGGTTTACAAGAAAAAGGAAGGTACTCCAGGGGTTGAAGGTCCTCGATACAAGGCTCGATTGGTGGCAAAGGGCTATACACAAGGGGAGGGTGTTGACTTCAACGAAGTGTTCTTTTCGGTTGTGAAGCATAGTTCCATCTGGGTTTTACTTGCTTGGGTTGCTCTTCATGACTTAGAGCTTGAGTAGCTAGATGTGAAAACGGCGTTTTTGCATGGTGATCTTGAAGAGCAAATTTACATGAGTCAACCGGAGGGGTATGTAGTTTCTGGTAAGGAGAACCATGTTTGCAAACTGAAGAAGTCCTTGTATGGGTTGAAGTAGTCACCTCAGCAATGGTACAAGAGATTTAACATATTCATGGTAGGCACTGGATACACAAGGAGTGCCTATGACAGTTGTGTGCATCTCAAGAAGTTTCCAGATGGTTCGTTTGTGTACTTGTTGTTGTATATCAATGATATGCTTATTACTGCTAAAAGCATGTCTGCAATCGATGAATTAAAGAAGTAGCTGGGTGATGAGTTTGAGATGAAGGATCTTGGAGCAGCGAAGAAGAATCTTGGCATGGAGATTCGCAGGGACAGAAACGCTGGGAAACTATTCTTGTCTTAGCAGAGTTATATTGACAAGGTGGAGCGTTTCGAGATGCTTAAAGCAAAGCCTATGAGTGTGCCGTTTGCTGCTCATTTCAATTGTCCGTAGATTTGTCACCTAAAGCCGAGGAGAAGGTAGAGCAAATGTCTCATGTTCCATACTCGAGTGCTGTTGGTAGCTTGATGTATGTTATGGTGTGCACTCGTTCTGACATTTTACATGCAGTTAGTGTTGTGAGTATCTGGCATCATAAGGGATCATATTGGTGCAAAAGATATCTACCCATGAGAATCCAGCAGATATGATGACCAAGGTGGTTCCAGTCAGCAAGTTCAAGCATTACTTGGACTTGGTTACTATTTGCGGTGTGGAGCATTGAGCCCTTAGGGGCAGTTGGCAGCAGGGACGATGGTGTGTTGATTGGAGCGAATACGTGCCAAGGTAGAGATTTATTGAATGTGGCCCGTATTACATAATTAATATGTGTCCTTTTCCTTCTAGTATATTGTTTCCTTTTCCTTGTAGAATACGGATTAGGATACTTGTGTACTATAAATAGGGGCTAGAACAATGTATTAGGTGCCTGAGGGCCATACCCTATGGGGGGTGTGAGGTGTGAGGGGTGAGAGAAACCAAAGTAAGCCTTGTAGTATTCTTGATCAATAATAAATTATTCTCTGCTGCCCGTGGACATAGGCTTTAAGGCTGAACCACGTAATTCTTTTGTATCCGTTTTCTTCTCGTATTCTTCGTGTTTGCATGTTTTTTTTTGCCCAGCACTTCCACACGCCTTCATGGCTATGACGCTAGGGCTACTGCTACGGTTTTACATTACTGGTATCACCCGTTAAGTTTCACGCTATCTTCATAAAAAATAAGGTCGAACCCTATTTCCTAATACATCCATAAATACTCAAGATTAAAAGCGTTGGCCACTTAGTAGCAATAAGTATGTTGTTTTCCCTTTTTGATAGAAAGGTTCCTAGAAGACATACTCATATTGTGACGCACATACGAGAAAGACAAGTTTAAAAAGCCCTCAAATGACCTAGATAGATCACATTGATAATGGAACCTACTCACTATAACCTTATTCTAGTAGAGTGCACAATACAACTATTTGGTTATGAACTACTTCATGACATTAACTAAGCTAGACATAGACCCATTGCACGTTCAACCTCATTGTGTACCCAAATCATTAGTTTATGTCATAAGACCTTTAGATATACATCACATAACATACAACAGAGATGATGTATGAAAGAATCTCACAAAATATATCGGCAAATGATCAATACAATGTCCAATATCCATGTCTATATGGTCCATAGGGCATACCAAACCCAACAATCACTCTGTATTAGGGTCAGTCTCACAGGATCCTACTTGAGCTAATTGAAAGCATCTAGGTATAAAACATTATATAAGCTTCTTGAGTACACAAGAATTCTCCTCATTCTATAGTTGGCAATGAATATGTTGATTGCCGAACGATTGTCTTGGGGCAATGTCAAGTCTAAAGATCTTTATCTAAGAAGTGACTAGAATACCTTTCTTAACTAGCTTAGGTTAAGGTTCAGTCAGGAGAGTTTGAACATATTCTTTACGGCCTACAACACTTTCTCCACCACCTACTAGTCCTCTTGCTATCATATGTATAACCTTAAGTATGGGTTCTTGACCAATCCTTGGACTTCTGTTCATTTTTCTTTGAGGATTATGGTCCTCTTTTGTTTCTTAGAAGATGATACGCAAATGCTCAATTACTAAATTTCATATAGAATAAAGTTCCAATTTGGTTAAGCTTAGAAATGTTCCATCCTTCGTTATCATTAGAGGGTTGAGTTATATAGCAAGCACCATTCGGGTTCGTTCGCAAATAGATAAACTTACAAAATCTAGAACCTTTATTGGTTTTTCCGTAGTTCGTGTTGAGATGGAACTTTCAAAGAAATTACTGAAATTTACTTATGTCAAGTTGAGAAGTGAAGAATAGGCAAGAGTAGAGCTCGAGTAAGCTTGGAAGCTTCTTTTATGCCCTTATTGCAAAATAGTTGGACACTTTTCAAACTCGTGCCTTAATGCAATTCAAGAAAATGTTCCAAGGCAACCGCATCGTAATAGCAAAGCAAATGAGATGCGCAATGTTGGATGAAAGAATGTTAAGTTTAAGAAAGTTTAGAGGAGGACTAGAAATGTAACTCAAGCCCCAATTTCAAATGTTGTTCTTGCCCCAAACATTGCTAACGCTCAAAATGCAGCCCATGGTCCTCAATCTTTAACATCAAATGACTCCATTGATGACAATCCTTTTGCAGCATCTAATTCACTTGATGAGAAGGCAAACGTGGAACAAAATGATACTACAGAAAATCAAGTGGTCATTATTGTCTTTTAGTTTTAAACAATAAGTGAATATCAAACTTTGAGCTATTTTTGTGTTGACCTTACATCTCAGAACGAGAACGATAATGCATATTCGAATTCGTCTTTTCAAGTAGATGATCATAGTATATTTGCTTATTTAAAACAAATAAAAGATGAATGAGGAAATTGAGTTTAAAGTTGGAGGATACATGGTACTTCAACTTGGAGAAGTTGAAGTTTACCATATCGGAAAACTAAAGTCATCTTACACACACACACACACATACACACTCATATATATATATATATATATATATATATATATATATAATTTTTGGGATTTAGGTGTGGGCCTCAAGGGATACCCACATAAATGTATAAGGGAAAGGACCTATCCAATTGTAGGCTCAAATTTAATTAATACAAACATGTGCATGCCACCCGTTCGATCGATTTGGAGCCTAACACTTGGGTTTGGGCCATGCCCCAGATGGTTTTATTATTTTATATGAAGTTGTCTAAAAAATCTCCTTTATTTTTATTTTACTTGTCGGCATATCCGGTCAACCAATTAAGAATTTTATGAGATTGGTTGATCCAGTGAGCAGTGATTAAGACACTGCCTTGACCGGTCATCCAACCAGCAAGTCTAGCATTGGTCACTGTCTCAACTGTCGGATCAAAGAATGTGAACATTTAGGCAAACCGGCATGTCTGCTTATTTGGAAAGATATGTCTCCTCAGTGACTGATTGAATTCTAGATGTGGTTGCTCAGGAAAAATGCTTAGAGTAGGCATCTAACATCTATAATCAAGCATTTTAGGTTGAGAATTCGTCTCGTTTGTAGAAATTCTAAATTCTCACCCTCTTTCTCATATTGCATACATTCTAGTCTCATGTTTGCAAAAGGAAGAGTTTTACATTATTTTGGTTTATTGTGTCTCAAAATTTAGAATGCTCCTATTCTGAGAAAAAAGCGTTGTCTTGGGAGACTATTCGTTAGTAAGCACTAGAACCAGTGTGGGACGAATAAGTCTTAAGGACACTAAATCCAATTTAGATCTCAGTTTTGTATTTCGTTTTCATTTCAAACATACGTATAATAAGTTATTGTTTTACTCTCAAGAATTTATCAGTTCAATTTCTATTTTCAAATTATAAGTTTTACACATTTAGTACCAACTGGTACTTCGACCCAAAATGGTTGTGATGTAGTCGTTCACTTTACTCTCATGAGGTCTAATTTAATCTTTGTATTGGGCGTTGTCCCTCTTGTGTCTTTTTGAGGCTTACTTTTCTAGCCCTTGTTTTGAAAGTTGTTTTACTTGTAGGCTTGAGAGGTAGGGGCGGGGTTTTTGCAAAAAAACACCTGGGGCGGGGTGGGGTCGAGGTTGGGTGACCCCGGCCCGGTCCACCCCGGTATATATATGTATGTATATTATATGTTATGTTTAATAATTATAATTGGAAGTAAGTTTAGATTTAATATGTTATTGTTGTAAAATTATGTTGAATTTTAAGTATTAGAGTTTGAATTTGATGTATTAAGGTTTGGTGCATGATTTATGTTATTTTTTATTTATTTTTATCTAATTAAAAAGTAGGGATTTCACTTGACAGATAGGGGTTTAACAAGTAGGTGTTTTGTCCCGATACTACGACCCCTTTGACTTTTGTTGACAGGTGCCCCGTAGGTAGGGGGCATAGTATAAAAAACACCGGTAGGGACAGGAATGGTAGTCAGGAGAAAACCCTGATATAGGTATAAGGGCGGGGTAAGGGCAAGTGGAAAAATGCCAAGTACGGAGTAGGGGTTTGTGAACCCCGCCCCTACCCCGCTCCATTGACATCCCTACTGCTTACAAATAAAATCGTCTTGTCCCCCACTAAAAACCCAAAAAGGGCAAAAAAAAAAAGTTCCAGTAAGAGGCTGTTTGGCTAAGCTTGCCAAAAAGGCTAATTAACATGTTTGGATAACTAGTTTATAAGCACTTTTTGCTAGATTATAAGTTAGAAAGAAAAGCTCCATTAAACTAGCTTTTTTTTTAGCAACTTATAAGCACTTTTGATCTTAAAAAAGCAAATAGTTTTGATTACCATTTTAATTAATAACATGTCTTTTAAGGTTATTTTAACTATCATTACTATTTATAAGTATTTGTTTACCAAATATGTCAAGAACTTAGAAACATATATTATTCAAATACATATTTACTTATTTATTATTAATTTATAAGCTCTTGTCAACAGCCTTTTTTATTATTTGTAGCTTATAAGCCCCAAACAAGCTTAGAGGGTGTTTGGCTAAGCCTACAAGTTAGTCAAACCCGCTTATAACTCAAAAAGACTTTTGACATATGTGGGTAACAAGTGTATAAGCACTTTTTACTAACTTATAAGCTCCAAAAAAAAAAAAGCTTTAGCCAAACAGGCTGTTAATCAAACGAGCTCTAAATAATATTCCAGAGAGAGAGAGAGAGAGCGAGAGAGAGAGAGAAGGGTGATAGTGTGGCAGGTCTGACATTTTCTTCCGAGAGGGAGAGAGAGAGAGAGATTTGATTTTTGAACGTGGGTTTTACCGTATACTTCTTCTTTCAATGTTATATCTGCTTCCTTTCAGTGGGTAAACAGCTATTTGTTCAAACCTTCACTTGATTGATAGCAGCAGCTACATATCAGTTGCCATAGCAAGATTCTCTGTTTGATTTTTTTTGGTCTTGCCACTTTCATTGTTTGCAGAAAACCAAGAAATATTTTCGACCGTTGGATGTCCATTGGTTGTCACCTTGGAATTATCCCCACCATTACAAAAGCAAACAGCTTTTTTGGTTACTTTTTGTGTATGGTAAACCATTTCTTAGGTTGCATTCATACAGATCACAGCATAGTTTTCTTTATGATTGTTAAATTTATGGCTTTTTCACACTTTTGAAGAAAATATCTACTCTGCTTAAAGATACAGAAGTAAAGTTCACATTTTTATGGGTTGAGTATGAGCTAAAGAGAGCGCACTGAAGAAAATTGAGGGTCAAGATACATTCTTGGGTTGCTTTCTAAGTCTTTAAGGTTGGTTCTTTAACTTGTATTTTTGCTCATTCCTATATTATATATCAAGACAAACGTGTACGAGACTATCACTACGCGTCGTATGGAGGAGTGTTCAACCATTTTTAATCTAAGCTTAGTTTTCTTGTCTTTTACCTATTTAATTAAAGGTAAACTTTTTAGTTAAAAAATTGGTAGCTAGTGATTTGTCTATTATTCCATTGATTATCATTTTTTTGGTTGTTTGAGATCTGAAGTGACATTTTGGTGGCTGATCAAGGTTTGAGTGACATGAATTGATAGAAAAAGCAAAAGTCAAAGCAATTTGAGGTAGTCTCTTCTCTTCTCTATCACTATTTGTTTTATCTCAATTTTGTGTGTATTGTATTGTATTGTTTGCTGGTGATGGCCCCATAAAAAAAATTTGAATATACACTCCATACATGTACAACTGGACATAAAGACTCCTCTCTCTTCTCTTCAAAGCAAAGGCTCTTAGCTTTCCTACATTATACCAACTGTGTTCTTTATGGACTAAAATCAACTTAGATATAATGGACCCATGGTGACAATATTGCTTACAGTAAATTTCAAAAATGAGTCTGATCTTTTTTTATTATAAATTTTAGTGACAATGAAAGTTACATGGACCTAACAGTGTTTTAGATGTTGTTGGGGCCTGTCCATTTTCAGAAATTTAGGCCATTGGATTAGATCTAGTCCTAGTTATCAAAGCCTTGCTTGTATTTTGCTCAATTATACCTTTTGTCTTCCACTTGCAATGGTAAAGATATAAGCTTTTTGATATTTCTTTACCAAAGTACCTCTTGCATATGCCTCAATGCCCCTTCAGTTTAATTAATACATTTGGTATATTTACTTGTTTTAAGGTCATATTTGGCATGTAAAAAGTATCTGCTGATGACTTTAATTGTATGGTTGCGTGGATGGTTGTTGAAAAGTTCCTTTTTCCACTTTCATCTACTTTCATTTTAAGTCTGCAACATTATGCTTTGTATGTTTACTTTGATGGTCTTATATGCATTGTGGAAAAAGAAAAATGATTACTCATTGAAGCTTTTGAGTAAGCTCGTGGGGACTTCATTAGGTACTTTGTAATTGTCTGCTGGGCCTTGTTTTCAGTGAATGAGCATCTTGTGATCATGCAAGATTCTCGAAACTCCTGATCTTGGCCTTTCTCTTCATTTATTTATTAGTACATTCCTTTAGTGTCTATATAATTTAACATTTGATGATCACAACTGCTCCACAATTCTAACTTTTTCTATGTCAAAAATGATGTCTTCTAAGATTTTCATCACCTAAGCCACCACTTCTGAAGGTTCTGTTTCTCTTTAGCCCTGTTCTTTTCTGTATGAGATTTGGCCCATGTTTGCATTGTCTACCTTGTCTGTGAAAATGTTGCTTTTGAACTATTGCCATTTCTTGTAATTGTCTCTCTTAAAATTTTTGAGACCTTGACATTGTAAGGTGTTTTTTGATCCATTAAACATATTATGCCTTGATGTTGAAAACTTTTCCATTCAATATTCTTATAATTGGCTCGATCGTTCTTAAGTCAACTGTACTTTGGTGCAGTTGTTTCCATCAGTGGTAGAAGATTAATCCCTCCCTCGAGTGTAAATCATGGTTGAAGACGGTGGAACAGATGTTGTGGCTGACACCATGCCAGCTGAGTGGCTATCACGGGCACAAGCACTTGTCCCGGTGGCACTGGAGAAGGCGAAGCAGGTTAAGGGGTTCCCTGGGAGGTGGAAGATGATAATTTCAAAGTTAGAGCTAATCCCCTCAAGGTTATCTGACTTGTCTAGCCATCCCTGCTTCTCCAAGAATTCTCTCTGCAAGGAACAACTGCAGGCAGTTACAAATACATTAAATGAAACAATTGAAGTGGCAGAATTGTGTATGAAAGGAAAATATGAAGGGAAGCTCAGGACGCAAAGTGATCTAGACTCTCTATCAGGAAAACTGGATCTAAATTTGCGGGACTGTGGGCTTTTGATCAAAACTGGGGTGCTTGGTGAGGTTACCTTGCCATCATCTGCAGCTACCACTTCTCTGGAACCAGATGCTGCCCTACATGGTAATATTAAAGAGTTGCTCGCAAGGCTTCAGATTGGGCACTTGGAGGCTAAACATAAAGCTCTTGATTGTCTCGTGGAAGTAATTAAAGAGGATGAAAAGAATGTCTTGGCTGCCTTAGGATGTAGCAGTGTTGCTGCTTTAGTTCAGTTGCTAACAGCTACATCTCCTCGAATAAGGGAAACAACCGTAACTGTAATCTGCTCACTTGTTGAGTCTGGGAGGTGTGAAAACTGGCTTGTTTCAGAAGGTGTCCTTCCACCTCTTATAAGGCTTGCTGAATCAGCCACTGCAGTGGGTAAAGAGAAGGCTACAATTTCTCTCCAGAGATTGTCAATGTCGGAGGAAACAGCTCGTTCAATTGTTGGCCATGGTGGTGTTAGGCCTTTGATTGATATATGTCGAACTGGTGATTCTGTTTTACAGGCTGCAGCTGCATGTGCCTTGAAAAATATATGTGCTGTGCCGGAGGTGTGTCTAACGCTTGTTGAAGAAGGGATTGTGAAAGTAATGATCAATCTTCTCGATTGTGGAATTCTATTGGGATCTAAAGAGTATGCAGCAGAATGTCTGCAAAATCTCACTTCTAGCGGTGACAACCTTCGAAGGGCAGTTGTCTTAGAGGGTGGGATTAGAAGCTTGCTGGCTTATTTGGATGGTCCACTGCCACAAGAATCTGCAGTTGGGGCATTAAGAAATTTGGTGGGTTCAGTCCCAATGGAGGATTTAATTTCATCTGGTCTTCTTCCTAGATTGGTGCATGTACTTAAATCTGGGTCCATTGGTGCACGGCAAGCTGCTGCATCAGCAATTTGTCAAATCTGCGGCTCAACAGAGATGAAAAAGCTGGTGAGTGAAGCAGGATGCATTCCCCTGCTTGTTAAGATGCTGGAAGCAAAAGCAAATAGTGCCCGTGCAGTTGCAGCTCAAGCAATTTCTAGCTTAATGACCCTTTCGCAAAATTGCAGAGAAGTTAAAAGAGATGACAAGAGTGTACCAAACCTGGTACAATTGCTTGATGCAAGTCCTCAAAACACTGCCAAGAAATATGCAGTGGCATGTCTTCTCTTGCTCTCGTCAAGCAAAAAATGTAAGAGGCTGATGATTTCGTACGGCGCTATAGGCTATCTCAAGAAGCTTAGCGAGATGGACATTCCAGGTGCCAAGAAGCTACTTGAGCATTTGGAAAGAGGTAAATTAAGAAGCTTGTTTAGCAGAAAATAGGAAGAAAAGTTAAATGCCCTGTACAATATATGTATTCTCAGATTGAGAATCATTGTTTCATTATGACCTGTACAATGTATGTATTCTCAGATTGAGAATTATTGTTTCATTGCCTGTATGAAACAAAAGCTAGGTTAATCATAACATATGTGCCATCCTGCTAATTCGTTGCGCATGGTAGTGCATAGCCATTACTCCTGGTCATGTCCACTCAAGAAAAAATGGCTTATTTAAATGAAAGGAAGCCCTTGAACCATTTATTTTGCTCAATTTCCATTTTCAGTCCACTAAAATGTTTATTGCAAGTTGGTTTTCCTCCCTGGAGGCCATATACACTTGCCTTTCATGAGTTTTTGTTGAACAACAAGCTTAACGTAGTTGTGAACTGTCTATACAATTATAGTAAAATAATTTAGATAGTTTAATACTATTGCCTCTTTCTATTGATATTATAAAATTGTCAAGAATCCACATCCTGAGCAGAAGTGATTGATTTTCTCAATATGAACATGGTACTGCAAACATGCCAAAGACATTGTTGGTATCTCTCCTATTGATGAAAGGTTGACATTTCAACTGCCAGATAAAAATGAGTTATTTCTAGAGTTGACCTGCATTAAAGTAGAAGGCATGAGGACTAGACTTTAAGTGCACTTGGACCTAAGATAACACTTGACAAGTAGGACCCAATGTGAAAGACTAGCTGTTTTTGTTTTTTTGTTTTTTTTTTTTTGGTTTTTAAATTTTGTTTCTCTTTTTTTTTTCAAAAGGGTTAACCAAAGGAGAACCCCTTTCCTACCTGGCCAGAGGCCCCTTAACCAGGCGGGAGGTAAATCGAGGGATGTGCGTGAGTGGCACCACTGCGAGAGGACCAACGGCGTGGAAATCCAAAGAATGACCGCAATATTTCAGCCGCCACACGGACTCGATCCCGCGTTGTCAGGGTGTCACCACCCTAATCACCTGGCCACTTACCAACTCACCTATGCCCCTGGGGGCAAATTTTGTTTCTCTTCTCTTATGGTGGAGTGGAGCACTTGATATTTAGCTGGATAATTTTGTATTTTTTATTGTTTATTCCTTATATGTTCATTATAGTAACACTCTTAACTGTTCATTCCAATGTTGTGATTTTGTTTAATTTTGTTGGCTGTTTTCCAATATTGATCACTTATTGGCTTTATTAGTGTGGTATATAATTAAGTGTAGATCTATGAAACTTCATCTTTTAAATTCAATGATGAGATCTCTAAAACTTGAAAAGAATCAGCCTAGTGGGGCGATGCCTAGGACATAGACGAAAGACCTCTCCACTTCTTGGATTGAATTTGACAAGAGACAACTTTTTGAATGTCAATTACAATATATATATTCTGTGCCTAATTAAATTGAACTATGTCTCTTTTAAACAAAATTATTATATCAAAGTTTAAATTTGAATTTTAATTTAAGCTCGAACAACTGTTATTTCGTGTCATAAATAATAATAATAATAATAAACAATGTGAAATTTAACACTTGTATTCTTATTGGCTCAAGGTGCAACGACATTACTGGATTTAGGATGATATCAATGATTGGCACCATTATCTATTACATTATTGAGGAGAGGCTTAAACACGATAATAATGTTTTTCTTTTTTTCTTTTTAACCTGAACAATGTATTTGAGTTACGGTACATACAATAACTCCTTTTCTTTTCTCTCTCTCTCTCTCTCTCCCTCTCTCTCCCTCCTTCGCAAGCGAGTGAAATAAATTGAAACAATTCCATACAGGGAATTAATAGGAAAATTTCACAATCAAATCTTATTGATTTCTCATTTTTTCTAAACTGATCCCTATTATTTTAAAATGTTTAATTTAGTCCTCAATGTTATACTAAATATTCAAATCAATTCTCAATGTTTTGCAAATATAATCAACTTAGTCCCTATTGTTTAGCAAACATTCATGTTAGTTTTTAATGTTTCACAAAGATAGTCATTTTAGGCCCTATTATTTGAAAAAAAAATTCATGTTACCCCTTAATGTTTTACAAACTTATTCAAATTAATCTCAATCTTTTTTATTTATTTTTTCTTAAAATAGGTACTAATTTGAGTAAATTTGTATAATTTTGAGGACTAATATGATATTTTTCAAACAATGGGGTCTAGTTTCACTATTTTTGTGAATATTAAGGACTAGTATGAATGTTTCCTAAACAATAGAGACTAATTTAACTGTATTTGTGAAATATTAAGGACAAATTTAAATATTTTTATAAAACAATAAATATAAATTGAATATTTTTAAAAAATAGGGACCAATTTAAAAAAAATGACAAAACAAAAATTAACCCGGGAATTAATTATTTATTATGTATTCTGTTAATCGGCTTCCATATTTTGAAGAACAAGTTATATCACATGGTTTGTTAGATTTCAAAATCAGCATGTGGGCATGTTGTTCGCTCCGCCGTGTATAACCATCTCAATCTTTAGCCATTCTTTTTGCTACAAACTCTTAGCACTATCAAGGTCAAATGCTCAATATCTTTTTAAGTTTTTGAGAGTAATTCAAGTAATCAAAATTAATTCTTTTAAAAGTTATTAAATAGGTTAAATTTTCATTTTGATAGGACTTAAAATAGGGTGGGAGGTCCTTTAATTTTGTTTATTTTTAATAGATATCTATTCACCGAGAACTACTGGTACCACATGAGAATATTGTTTAAGGAGAAAGCCCAAATTGGACAATCGAGGGTCAATTTGTTTGCAAGAAATTTTTTTTTTTCAATTGTTTGGTATTATCAAAAAGTAAGTTAATTATAGAATATTTTTCAATTAACAGAAAGCTTTACTAGAATATTTTTCAATTAACAGAAAGCTTTAATTATAAACAGCAAGAAAATATTTTCCAAATAACTAAGTAGAGAAAAACATATTTTTGCGGAATAACTCTCTTCCATTCTCTTATACCCGACCAACCTCCCCCTACCCCTAGTCCCCTAATCCCTTGAAAAAATTAAAAAACATTTAAAAATAAAAAGCTAAAAAGTTATGAAATTAAAAAATAAAAAATTTAAAATTTTAAAAATTAAAACATTAAAGAATTAAAATATAAAAATATAAAAATAAAAAATAAAAATAAAAAATTTAAAATTTAAATTAATAAATGAAAAAAAATGAAAGAATAAATTTAAAAAAAAATAGATTTTAAAATTTAGAAATTTTAAATATTAAAATAAAAAATTAATTTTTAATTTAAATTTAAAGTTTATATTTTATTTTTAATTTAAATAATATATTTGAAACAATAAAATAAATTCTTCAAAAAAATTTTATTAAAATTATTTTTCAAGTATAATAACCAAATATTAGAAAATATTTTTAATGTGACAAAAAGCAGCAGACAATATTTTGTTTTTAAAAAAATATTTTCCCCCAACAAATTATTTTCTTGCAAAAGTACGGCATCTTAAGAATTGCATAGTAGGCTTAACCCGTTCAGTGGTTTGGTCCACCAGCTTCCGACACATATTCGTTGCAGGATCTCAGAATTAGGACAGTTTTGGATAGCCACTTGGGTATCCAACGATCATGAACTTATTTATTGAGGAAATTGGTTGAAACCACGGTCATGCAAATAAAATTTGTAAACATTGGTCTTTTATAATCATCTATTTAGAGAGAGATAAATTACAAGTTTGTTATCTTTACATATCACTTATTTAAATATAACTAATATGATAGCTGTGATCTGATCTACATTTTTTCAAGAGTGGGAGATGGATTGACCCAAAGAAATTACAAACTTAGTCAAGTCTCAAAATCTCATCCCAATGAGACTATGGCTTTTTGGAGATTAGACCCAAGAATTCCGAGATATAGCATAACTGGCCAAGTATCTTATTTCTACTGAAATTCTGTCAACTAATTCTTATGAGACTCCAAAACCTCCATGGTTAGGTGACTAAATTCAAGAAACAGTTCTTATCTAAACTTTACCTTCAAGAAGATCTGTAAACACCTGGTTACCACAAAGGCAAAGGTACATATTTCACAAGGCTCTCAAGCATACTTAGCTTACTTTGCTCGACCCACTGATCTAATCACCAAATTTAATATTAGAGTCCCGTTGGTTAGCACCACTTCAGTGTCCTCAAGTTGATTCAATTAACTTTTTACTTGCTTTATAGGTGTTATCCAGCCAAGTTAAACCGCTTGAGCAAGAGTGGAAAAACTTGAAACATTTCATTGCGGTCCATATGTCAAGGGAAGTTTCACAAGTATCTTGTGGCTCCCGATCGGGAACCCAACGAGGGTCCAACCAATGAAGTTCAACGTAGTACCAACCAAGAGACACTGAGAATTAGAAACTTGAACATCTAACAAAGTCATCGCTATTTCAAACAGAAGAAGCACATAGCTTTGCCTAAGGTTAGCCAAGGGTTACCAACTGAAACCTTAAACCTAATCGTAGATCAACCTACTGTAGAGACCAGCCAAGTGCTTCATGCAACAAACCCTAACCCCTGGAACCATACGCAATTTATCAGTCACTAATGTATAGGGGATGTCTCTTTGTTCCCTGGTGTATCCCAATAATCCATACTATCCTATGTCATTAGGGATCAAGTATTCACTATTGCCAAGTATTAATTACTATCCTTGAAGTGTGGCTATAGTCTTTTGATGGAATAGATTAAGGTCAAAGAAGAAATTAAAATTACTCCATGTTGTTTGGTTGCAATTCTCAATATGGGGTTTTCATTTTATTCTTTATATGTCATCGATATTAAATTTGGGAAGTGTTGATTTTTTAGCACTATTTAGTCTAAATAATATTTTTGTTGGTTACCAAAAGTCTAGTTTATGTGCTAATTTTGATTTTTAAACTTAAAACTACTTATATCTATTATATGTTAGTCAATTTACGTAATTCTAAAAGCAATATTTGTTAATGAGAGTGAGCAAGAAAAAAATGTTGGCTACACTCTCTAGCTTTTTCTCTTGATGTGGCAATAAAAAAATGGCTCTATACGCGAGAAACTCATCACACTGAAAAAAGGGGTTAGTTTTTAAAGCATCCCCTAAATTTTCTTGCAAGTCCTTGGAGCTTTTTTATTTACCAAGTGAACCCTAGCTGATGCAAAGTTACAAAAACACCCTTAGTTGGATCAGACTATACTCGACCTATAACTCTGCACATTTATCCAACTCCATTGGCGAGACGCAACTACTCATCATCCAACTCTTCACCATCAATACTTGCATCTTCCCAATACAACACTTAGTTTCTATCAAGGAGTCTTAATAATGATCACTCCCTCTCTCCAATCACATTCACTAATTCTTCTTTTTCTACTGTCGGTTCCATCTACCATGTTCCTCTATTTTCCTCTCTCCCTTCCCCTTCTATCGTCACTTCTACCTTCCCTCTCCCTCCCTTCCCCTTCTCCCTCTGTCTTTTGTCGTACCTCTCCAACTCTGCGATCATCGATCACCACCGGGGGCTCTACAAATAACCATGTAATTTACATAATCTCTTCTATAAAAGATATCGCATTAAGATTTTAGCTACTATATTTGTTTCATCTTCTATCATTTAGCATATAAGATCTATGGTTCCAGTTAATTTTGTTTTTTCTTATTTTTTTAAAAGTTGCTTCTTGCATGGCTTGTTGCATGTTCTCTTTTAATGATTTAGGGTTTCATTTTTTCCATGAAAAATATTGCGATAAATTATAGTTACTATTTTTGTTCTATCTTCTACTATTTAGCATATATGAATTATAGTCCATGGTACCAATTACTTTTCATCATATATGATCCATGGTACCAATTAATTTTGTTTTTATTCTTTTAATAGCTGCTTGTTGCATGTTCCTCTTTTATGGTTTAGTGTTTACATCTTCTATGAAAAATACCATATTAAGTTTTTTGCTACTATTTTTTTTGTTAGTTTTATTATTTAGGGTTTACTGTAACAATTCATTTTGTATTTTATGTTTTGGTTTCATTTAAGTTTTGTTAATTTTTTGGTTTTCTATGTTGGCCTGTCATTTTATGATTTTTTGTATATTCTGGCTATACTTTAGAGTGGAATAACATATTCTTTTAATGTACTAGATTTGAATATAATATTTTTAGTATGATTTTTTGGGTATTAATTTATTCACTTGGAGGAGGCAAACTGTTGGTTCAAGCAAATACATCTCTAGTTCAAGCAAATTCGAGATATGTAATACATTAATAATTTCTTGTAATTGTCATATTTGTGTAATTGAGTTGTTTAATCTTATGTCTATTTATATGCTTGGAATCTATGTTAAAGAACATGAAACATGAAGAGGGAGATGAAACAAATGAAATCACAGATTTTGAAGGTTAAGGATGAAGTATATTATCTATTTTGGGGGAATTTATAGGTAATATGGACATTCTTCTTGGATATAAAAATGTTGGTTTTAATGATAAATTACATGGTGAGTGTGACGGGTCAAAAATCAAGATGGTTTGAAACATGATAATGATATGAATGTTAACTATGATGCTGAAATTGATGCGTATCAGCCCTCCTCTAAGGATTGTGCCTCAATTACTTCTCCCTCTAATAACAAGAATGCTAATTCCCAGAGAATTGCAAGTTCAAATGCAAATGCAAATGATTCTACCAGGTATATGTTTGCTCCCAAATTTATTGATGTTAGTGGTTCTAAGACGTCCTCTAGAACCCAAAATCACATCTCAATCGACTTTACTAAGAATTGATGGTTAATGATAATGCTTTGGAGGAATTTATTTTTGGTTCTAAGAAGGATTGTAGGTTAGTTTCCATTAAGTGATTTAGTTTACTTTTTAAAATTATAGTTTAATTTTTAATGATATTGATATGTTACTCCTTAATTTTCAGGGAAGTCGTTGTTAGAAATGGTTAGCACCTGACACAAAAGCAAATGTGTGTTTTTTGCCTGACACATTCACTGGCACCCTTTTATTACTATTATATATATTTTATAATGTGCAAAATACTTATCTTAAGTGTAAATGTTTATAGATCAATGACTGCTAAGTTGCTCAGCTTGCAAATGATGCAAAGAAAGGAGATCTAAAGATGTCGAAATGGTATTAATATTTGTTGGATATGTCTTAGTTAATAAAAGTTTTATTTGCTTTTATGTTGTCATTCCTTGATCATTCTTCAAATAATTTTTCTAAAACAAATTTGTAGCAATACATCTTTGAAAGCATTGAAGGTGAGCCAATTTCAACTCAGAAGTTCACCAAGTTCTACTTTGAGAAGTCTCGTTTCACTAGCCACCTCACTGATTGCACGGAGGTAGCATCATTTCTTTTTTTATTTTGAACCTTTTCTACTATTTTAATGCTTTCGTTTGAGATTTTATTAACTTGTGTGTTCTTTATGTTAGGTGCTTATACCATTCAATTTCCAGGATAGGCATTAGGTTCTAGCAATGATTGACTTTGTGAAGAAAGAAGTTTTTGTTTGTGACAGTAATCCCGTGCCTCAGTGTAGGCGGCTTACAGTTGATAATGTTAAGCGACTAGTAATATGCTTTTAACTCACTAACTTAGGCTTTTTTATTTAATAAGTATTTTCAAACACTTAAAAAAGGTTCAGTTGTGTTTCTTTGATGATATCTTGCAAGCAGAACCTAGACTATAATAATCCATGTAAAAGGTTTCCACTTATGATATTCAGCATCCTCCCTGCGTTCCTGAAAATGTTGATGCATCTGATTGCAAGGCATGTATATTCCTTATGATGCCGAACCCTAGGGAGAAAATGTAGTGGTTGAATGCTAAAGGTTTTTGTTGCAATTTGTCGCAAAATGGAATTCAAGTTGTGGTGCCATTGGGGGAACTCTAAAGACCCTATGCATTCTAGAAAGTCTAGTGATGATTGAATTGTTTTTTGTGTTTGTGTTATTGTTGTGGTTGGTGTTTGTCCAATTCGTATTTCTGACAAACTTACGTGTTTTATAATGGTTTACTGGTGCATGGACAACTTTTATGTTAATATCTTTGTTTTGTGGATGGATATTAGCTATGTGTAATATGTTATGGTTTATTTGGATGATGAATGATTATGTTGGCTATATAGTATTAATATATGTAGTTTTGTGATGAATGATTGTCAAATGAATGGTTTTATATATATCGTTTTCATTTAGATGAAGATGCATTTTTTTTTGTTAGTCCATTGAATCTTAGCCAATCTAATTTGGTCAAACTAGCTTAGCATGCTGTATAAGTTTAACAAAGCTAGCTGATATATGCAAAGTGTTATACATGTATATATGTATGTATATATATATATATGTATATATATATGACTTTGCGGTGATGTTGATAAGAGGAGATCTTTGATAGGTTATATGTTTACTCTCTCTTAGTATCCTGTTAGTTGGAAAGCAACATTACAATCTATTGTAGCATTGTCAATTATTGAGACGGAGCACATGGCAATTGCAAAGGCTGTAAAGGAGGCCATGTGGCTACAAGGCCTAGTTCGTGATCTTAGACTACAGCAAGATCATAGTATAATCTTTTGTGATAGCCAGAATGCAATTCATCTGATGAAGAATCAAATTTATCAAGACTAAACACATTGATGTCAGATATCACTTTATCAGAGATGTTGTGTCACAAGGGATCATATTAGTGCAGAAGATTTTTACCAATGAGAATCCAGTAGATATGATGACCAAGGTGGTTCCAGCCAGCAAGTTCAAGCACTGCTTGGACTTCTCTGCTATTAGGCGGTGCAGAGAATTGAGCCCTTAAGGGCATTTGGCAGTGGAGATGATGGTGTGTTGATTGAAGCGAATATGTGCCAAGGTGGAGATTTGTTAAAAAGGAGGCCCATATTCTTGAGGCACAAGTTAGACAAATTACTTTTACTGAAATAGGGATTAATTAGCCTACTAGTCATGTACTTTACAGATAGGTGTTTACACATTGTATCATATGTGGGAAAAAGACCAAAATGAGTAGTCATGTAATATTCACAATTAATAATGAAATTGTTCTTTGCTGCCCATGAACGTAGGTTTTAAGGTCAAACCATGTAATTCTCTTGTGTCCTTTTCTTCTTGTATTCTTCATGTTTGCATGTATTTCCTTAATAAAAGGGTTAAACAAATGGTTATTACCAAATCAAAAAAAAAAAAAAATCGTTAGTTTATGAAATTCAGAGGTTTCTTTACCAAATTATAATATGAAATTATAACTCTAAAAAGCAAGAACCAAAAAAAAAAAAGAAAATAGAGAGATATAGAGTGGGCCGACTTTCCCAAATGCCCACAACCAATCCTTATCCTTTCCACGTCTAGATTTTTTGCCTCATTTCAGTCGTCATAGCTACAATTACCAAACCACACTCACTACTAATGCATATGACATAAAAAAAATAGTAACATCCAAATCACAGTGTGTAGTAAGCTTCTCTTTCAACAAAACTTCCATACCAAACCAACACACCGTTACCATAGAAAACCATCACACATTCCTTTCTTCATGATCAAGACAACAACCAGAAAAAGTGCATAAACAGACAACAAACATGAGCAACTTATTCACTTTTTTTGTTTGTGTCAACATGTTAAATACTTGTCCGTTGTGCATGATAATGCTTGGTTATGCATAGAAGATTAGGACATGCTGGCATGAGCTTGTTGAATGATTTATCAAAGCATGATTTATCAAAGCATGATCTAATTAGGGACTTACCCAAGCTAAAGTTTGAAAAAGATAAAATTTGTGATGCTTGTCAATTAAGGAAACAACATAGGACATCTTTCAAATTCCTAAATAAAGTTTCAACAAGCAAAGCATTACAATTATTACATATGGATTCGTTTGGACCTATTAATGTGGCTAGGTTAGGAGGTTCTAGATATACATTTGTAGTAGTAGATAATTATACTAGATTTACATGGGTCATGTTTCTTGCACATAAAAATGATGCCTTCAATGAATTTGCAAGATTGTGTAGAAAAGTGCAAAATGAGAAAGGCTATTTTATAACTTGCATACGTAGTGATAATGGCACCAAATATGTGACCACTCATTTCATGAATTTTTGTGATAAACATAGCATTAAGCACAACTTTTCGGCCCTTCAGACTCCTCAACAAAATAGGGTAGTAGAAAAGAAGAATCATACATTACAAGAAATTGCAAGAACCATGCTAAAAGAACACAACTTGCCAATATATTTTTGGAGTGAAGCCATAAACACCACATGTTATGTGCAAAATAGGGTTTTAATTAGACCTATCTTAAATAAAACTCCATATGAACTATGGCATGGAGAAACACCTAAAATTTCATACTTCAAAGTGTTTGGTTGTAAATGTTTTATCCTAAATACTTAAGGAAATTTGATGCTCAATCGGATAAAGGCATATTTTTGGGTTATTCCACAAAGAGCAAACATATAGAGTATATAATAAAAGAACTCTTGTTGTGGAAGAATCAATGCATGTTACATTTGATGAAACTAACCCATTTGAGCCGAGAAAGAAAATTGATGATGTAGGTTATCTTTTGAAAAAGATGACACTTGAAGATCCAACTCCAAAAGACAAAGAAACTCCACCAAAACAAGAAGATCCAAAGCAAGAAGAAGAATATCTAGAAAAGAGGTCTCAAGTCAATATGGAGAGTGAAAATGCCTAAACAAAGAAAACATTTAAATGAAAGAAACTCATGGAGACCTACTGAAGAGTTAGAAGTTTGTAAGAAACCGTCCTCAAGATCAAATCCTCGGTGATCCAACTGAAGGTGTAAGAACTAGGCGTAATATTAATGCTTTTTGTGAACATTATGCATTTATTTCTCATATAGAACCTAAAAATGTAAAATAAGCTTTACTTGATGAAAATTGGATAATTACCATGCCAGAAGAACTTAACCAATTTGATAGAAATAAAGTGTGGAAGTTAGTTGAAAGGCCTAAAGATAGACCGGTAATAGGAACAAAATGGGTATTTAGAAACAAACTAGATGAAGCTGGTATAGTAACTAGGAACAAAGCTAGACTAGTAGCACAAGGATATAATCAAGAAGAAGGAATTGATTACAATGAGACCTATGCCCCCATAGCTAGACTTGAATCCATTCATATGTTACTTGCATTTGCATGTTATATGGACTTCAAACTTTATCAAATGGATGTTAAAAGTGCTTTTTTAAATGGTTTCATTGAAGAAGAAGTTTATGTTGAACAACCCTCCGGTTTTGAAGATTCATGCTTTCCAAATCATGTTTTAAACTAGAAAAAGCATTGTATGGTTTAAAGTAAGCTCCTAGAGCTTGGTACGAAAGACTTAGTGGATTTCTTGTGGAAAACAAGTTTAAACGAGGAAACTTGACACCTCTTTGTTTATTAAAAGAGAAAGGAATGATATTCTACTTGTACAAAATATAATCTTCGGTGCTACTAATGTATCTTTATGTGAGAGCTTTTCTAAGTGCATGCATAAGGAGTTCAAGATGAGCATGATGGGAGAGTTAATGTTCTTCCTTGGACTCCAAATCAAACAAGCAAAGAAGGGGATCTTCATCAATCAAGCCAAATACACCAAGGAAATTATCAATAAGTTTGGGCTTGAAGATGTAAAGGAGATTGGAACTTCCATGAGCCCCTCAACAAAATTGGATAAGGATGAGAAAGGTAAACTTATAGATGAGAAGAAATACAAAGGTATGATCGGTAGCCTACTATATTTAACTGCCTCTAGACCTGATATCATGTTTGCAATTTGCTTATGTGCTAGATTTCAATCTGATCCTAAGGAAACTCACTTAGTTGCTGTAAAAAGAATCATTAGATATCTTAATGGGACAATTAATCTAGGGCTTTGGTATGCAAAAGGAACTTCATTTGACTTATGTGGATTTTCTGATGCCAACTACGCTGGATGTAAAGTAGACTGTAAGAGCACTAATGGAACTTGTCAATTCCTAAGACATTCCTTAATATCTTAGTCCTGTAGGAAACAAAATAGTGTTGCTATCTCTACCACTGAAGCTGAATATATTGCAGCTGGTAGTTGTGTAGCTCAAATTTTGTGGATGAAACAAAATTTACTTGATTATGGCTTGCAATATGATCATGTTCCTATATATTGTGATAATAATAGTGTAATTAATCTCACAAAAAACCAAATTCAACATTCAAGAACCAAGCATATTTAGATTAGGCACCATTTCTTTAGAGGTCATGTACAAAACGAGATATTATACTTGAATTTGTTGACACTTTGCATCAAGTTGCTGATATTTTACTAAACCACTACATGAGGATCAATTTTGCAAGATTAGAAGAGAAATTGGAATGATAAAAAGTGGTTAAAATACATATGTATGTGTCTATATAGCTTGGGCATGAAAAAATATGCATTTAGGCATTTTCTAACCTGGCCGGTCGACCGGCTAAGCTTATAGGGCGCCGGCTAGGCAAAAATTTTAAGGTGCTCTCTGATCCGGCCGGTCGACCCCCGCGACTAACTGGTTGACCGGCTGAATGCAGACAAGGTTAAAAATTGGGGCTTTTAACCCCAAAATTACTGAACTCTTCCAAATTTTTTTTAACCTTAACCTAAGACCCTCTCAAAACCCACATTTGATTCTTCAAATTTCAACCAATTTCTCTCAAAATTCTTTTTATATTCTCATTACCCGTTTCAAAAAACAAGTTTTTACCAATTCAAATTTTGAAAAACTACGTGAAATCATGGTGAACCCTAGGGCTAGAGGTCATGAACATGGAAGAAGAGGAAAAAGAGCTAGAACACAATCTTCTCCATCACCCGTATAAAAAATTCAAGGAAAACATTCGATTTTATACGGTAAATTTCTTGTGGAGTTGGATTTTGCTAGTACTAATGTTATTGCACTGTTTAATGATTGGTATATGTTTATGCACTTGCATTGTGATGTTCAAGATAAGCTGGTCATAGAATTTTATGAAATCTTGAAGTGCATCATAGGAGTCCAAAAATCGAATTAGCATCAACTATTTGTTGAATTAGTTTTGTACTCAATAAGGATACACTGAATAAAATCTTTAAGATACCTGTGGAAAGAGAAGGGCATTACAATAGTCAATGTTGCCTGGATGGAATTAAGGGTACTAACAGACCTAGAGAAGTTATAGAATACATGTAGAAGGATGTAGGGCCTAAGACTCTAGATTTAATTCTTCCATTATTGAGGGATGTTGATTTCAATAAGAGAACTGCTTTTAAAATCATTAGTGAAGTAATTCTCCCTAGGAATATCAATGATGGAAAGATCCCTGTTACGGATGCTTACATTTACTATAGCCTCAAGATGGGAACTAAGATAGCAACTTTTCTTATTCTACAACATATGTTGCATATAAGTGGAAAAGATGGAGCAAAGACAACCAATCCGGGATATGGCATGGTCTTGATGTATAGTTTCTCTCACTTTAATATTTCCTCAAATGCACCATTCAGGAAGTTTGCTTGGAATTTTGATATGCTTTACATGAATTTTATGGGTATTTATTGGTACAATGGTGAACCAATAAACAGAGCGACATTAAAAAACTTACCTCAAGATATCCAAGCAGCAATTAAGGCTAGAACAAAAAAGTGGACTACTTTTACTAATCCTATCTATGGGCCAGATGCATAACATCTTGATGATGTATTTGAGGGAATAGATATTACCTTAGAAGAAGAAGAAGTGCCAGAACACGAAGGGAAAGCTAACATAGGTATACCAAGAACAATCCCTATGGTTGTTAGCACCTCTGAAGATGGAGAAATGGATCCTGAAGAGGTTACTCTTAGAAGAGTAATGAGAGAATTACGGACACAGGGGCATATTGATGAACAACAACGGGTTGAAATGCAACAAGGTGCAGGTTCTAGCTCCATGGGACAATAAGAAGACCCCTCCATAATGGCACAGATTCTTTCACAACTGCAACCTTGAATACAGGGATAGGAGAAATGAGGACTACAATGACAAATCAATGGACTGAGCTTACTTGTTGGAGGAAGCACATTGATTCAAAAATGGCGAGCATGCACTCTGATATGCAGCAGTACTTCAGGGATCACCATGACAATGCATCATGATCTTTCGTATTTAAAAATTCATTTTTAGTACTAGAAGACAATTTTTAGTTAACTTTTTAGTTTATTTTAAATTTCTTAGTTTGTTTTCAATTTCTGACTGGTGGTATTACTTTTGCTTTATTATATTTCTATTTCATGGATTAAACTTTTACAACTTATGCTATTTTTACTTGCATTTTTTATTCCTTCTTAATTTTTGATGATGCCAAAGGGGAAGAAAGAAAAAGAGAAAAGGAGCAAAGGAGAAAAGGAGCAAAGGAGAAAAGAAGCACATAAAAATAGTTTATTACACATAGTATTTGATTTGCTAATTTGATTTGCTTGGCTGCTTAAGCACATATACCTTGACTCTTGAGTTGATTACTTGTGATTATATGGCTTAATTCTTATTGTGATTATATGGCTTGATTCTTAAGTTGATTACTTGTGAACTAATAGTTGATTTGACTTTTGCTTGAAGTTGATTACTTGAGTTCGTTTTTATAATTGCTTGTGTAAGCCCTTAAATAAGATTGCATAAAGCTCAAAATCTGCATAAGCTACATTGACAGGGGGAGTGTGTCCTAAAATGATTTTTACTTGAAAAAGAATGCTCATATTAAGGGGGGGTATTTTTTGCTCATATCTTTAATTATTTGTCATTATAAAAAAGGGGGAGATTGTTGGCTAAATACTAGTTATTAATTTTGATGATGAAAATTTGATATGCATATATAATTATTTTACTAAAAAGCATCTTGTGAAGATAAGTGCTAAGATGAGTAGATAGATGCTTGGAAGATGGAAAAAGATGAACAAATGAGTATTATTTGAAGAAGAAGAAGATGAGAAGGCAAAGAAGGAGAAGAGGCATAATAAGGGGTATCGGACGTTCTTGCTCTTTTTGTGAAATGCCTAAGTATTGCAAGTGTTTGGCTCAAATCTTTATTTTTATAACTCAAACACTTTAAATCTCATACACATTAGTTTTGATAAAAGCATAAATGATTTTGAATGCACGCTTAGTGTAAACATGTGTTTTGAAGTGTTTCTAGTCATAAAAAGTATTTACAAAATTCCTTAAGATGATTTGGAGTTATGATAATTGTACTTAAAATGCTTTCAGGCTAAGTTTGGCTTTACTTCTTTCTCTGGAGTGGCCGGATCCCCCAATCGGTTGACCGCCTGACCAGGGAGGGTCGCGCAGCCAAAACAGAGAAGGGAAGAACAAGCTGGACCCCCTAGCCGGTTGATCGGTTAAGGCGGCCGACCTAGTCAGATAGGGCTGAGAGGAGGCCGGACGACCTAGCTGATCGACCGACTGAGCGAGATGCTGTAATAAATGTACTAGCCGTTTATTACTGTTCTGGCCATTTTTCTTCTCTTTTCCTCACCTACCAAAGCCCTAACTCTCAAATCTCTTTAAATACACCTTCAACACTCATTCAAATAATCAATTCAAGCTTGCAAAATCATTTATCATCTTTCAATTAAGCTTTGAGCTATTCTGACAATATCTTTGAGTTTTCAAGAGCACCATTCATTGCTATATTCTCTTTTAAGAAAAAATTTCAAATTTTTCATCATTTATATTCTTCTTGATTGTGTACACACTTTGTGAGCTAAGAAATCTTGAGAGAGACATCTATTAGAGCTTGAAAAAGTGTGGGAATATCCTAAAGAGTGAGACTCTTGGGTTCTTTGAAGTTCCGTTTCAAAGAGGTATAAAAATTGGTCTTTGCTTTACCAAGATTTAAAGAAGCAATTTAGTGAAGATTGTTGAAATCCTAAGGGAAGCATCCTTGGGCGGTGGACGTAAGTTTAGCCGAACAACCTTAAATCGTTTGTCTCTCTTCTCTCTACACTTTATTTATCTTTATTTGTATTGTTTACATTGTGTTTGGTTTATTGCTTGAAAGAAATAGTTAAATTTCTATGAATTTTTAAAAAACAAAAATTAGTAAATATATCTTAATTCACTCCCTCTTAAGATATTTGCACCTACAACCACAAACTAAAAGGAACTTGCCAGGTAAATGTAAAGTAGCGGAAGAGAGTCGAGGGAAATAATGCTTTATATTGCTCTCAATTTTCTGTGTGTTCTATACAATTAAGAAGTTAGGCTATTTATACAGCTCTCCTAGCTAATGAATGGTGAGGATCATCTTGATCTAACAACTATTACTAACTTCTAAACTATTCTACATCAATTAGGGATTTTGCAAATCAATTAAGAGATTTTACAATCAATTACAACAAAATATCCGATAATCAAGGGGATTGAGATTAATTCAAAATCCCTACCAAATTTATTCCTACCTAGAGAATCTTCAAGATGCTCCAAGAAAGGAATGTGACATGCTTGCCTCCTGGTAAGCCTTGTCATCTTCGCCAAGTGGCGGCCTATATGGTAGCTGCATTATTGGGGTGTGACAAAAGGGTCTCCTTTGGCTTTTCCTTGCAATACGACAATGCAACATTAGCATTCTCATTTGCTAATTATCACAGTCTAACACCTTGAATAGGTCTTTCCTTGTAAATCTTACACTGTGATATCCCTTGACTTATTAGTAAATACATCCATTGTTTGACTTGCACTTATTCTAGAATGACGTAATATGTATGTTGATCCTTGTGATCATCATCAACTCGTTTGTGGGAACGAAACATTGGCACACCAATGTATGATTATGGTCCTTCACAAAGTTGATCACCATGTAGTAAGACCGACTTTTGTCTAATTTGATAAGAAGTTTTACGTCGTAATCACACCTCGTCTCTAGTCTATGCTCTCGCTATCTATTTCTCATCTTTAAATAGTCTTTCCTTCGAAGACCAACACAAGAACAAATAAACAAGCTAACATATGTTGTTTTACCATCGCTCTCCTTCTTAACATTGCGTCTTTTAATACTGAACCCCTGTACTCGAGCGTATAGGTTGTAAAATTTATACGCATCATTTTCAGAATCACGAGTATGGTGAAGAATGTCTTCTGCAGTTAAATTTTGCATATTCAAGATATCATCATTACTAACATCTCCAACATTGCTTGGCTTACCTATATCTTCACTGGATGATCCATTATTTTCTGCAACCTTCTCATTTAAATCCTCATATTTCATATCCATCTTCCCTACATTACTATTATAAGAAATATGTTACAATTATAAGTTTCTTATAATGCTTGAGAAGAATACAAGATTCCAATGCATAAATTACTTTACACAAATTAATTTTATTGTTTATATGACTATGAATATTTTTATCAATTAATTAAATTCTTTGGTAACTACATAAATTAATTCAATCTTTTTCTACAACCATTTTTCACTATGTATAGCAAGACAAATATATCAAACATTTATTTAAAAAAAAAATATAAGCATTTTTCACTATATGTAGCAAGAAAAATATATAAAACATTTATTAAAAAAATTATAAGCATTTTTCACTGTATCTAGCAAGATAAATATTAATTAAAAATTAATGTGATTATTCCTTAATTTAACATTTTTTTATTACTCCTTATGTACATAACTTAAATGTTAATTTTCTGAAATTTAATTTTGGACGTAATTTATTTTTTGAGCATTTTGACTATAATCAAACAATAATTGGACATAATTTAATTAAAAATTTTTTATTAGCTTATTCACGTTTAGCAATATAATTATAATATTTTTCATACATAAAATAAGAAGAAATATAAGAAAAATGAACAAAGAACAAATTCTCTGTTTGGTATAATCTTATGATAAGATGCATTTTTATATACAAAAGTATGGTGTAGTTTTAGTTTTATAATATGCTTGTGATAAGATGCCATATCTCTATAATTGTAAAAAAATAAGATGATGATAGATTGCTTATATCTTAGAAGATAAAAGTTGTGTTATTTTGATTTTCATAGGATGTATATAATAAGGTATTTTAAATCTTATAAGATGTCTTTTCATTTTAATAGGATAAGCCATGTTCAAATAAGACATCAAACACACTAAAAGAAAACCCATTCAAGAATTTTTTTCTCTTCTTCCTTTTCCTACTACTTTTGGAGATGTTAAAAATATAAACATCTTAGCCAAATTAATAGCAATACACAAAATTTTAACATTATAATATATTTAATTCTGGTAGTTGGTTGAACAACATTTGCATTTAAGGCTCATTTGGATTGACTTTTTTTAAAAGCGCTTTTTTTAATAGCTTCTGAAAAACAGTTTTTTTTAGAAGTTGAAAAGTCTGGTTTTAAAAGAAGCTGTATTTGAGCTTTTTTTTTTTTTTTTTCAGAATTTCAGCTTTTTTGGATGACAAATCAAATAGTTATTACAAATTTAATATAATTTTTTCAAAAAAAAAAGTATTTTTTCTTAAAAAAAAATCAATTCAAACAAGCTCTTAGACTACCATGCATGCATGCACATGATGAACTTATAATACCACCAAAAAAGAAAAAACTATTGGTTGACTTTTGCCAAGAAACTATAATGCACACTTCTCGAGTTGCATAGGGAATATGCACTAGGTCACTTCAATTATGCATTATAGGATATTTCAAATGAGGGGCTTGAAATGCAAAATCGAAAAATTCTTGCCAACTGCTGCAATTTATGCGACAATCATTTGCCACATGGCACAATTTCATTGGGATGTCTGCATCCATCGGACTTTTTGAATAATTTCTCAAAAAAATGACTAAAATGTTGGCTAATTTCATGCTGTAGTTTTTTTGTATTATTACTTGATTTGGAAAAGAAAAAAAATAATGTCACATATTAAGTTAACTCATGTTAAGATGCTTAAAAATAGTAAACTCGTGGTGGGATTGTTTAATTAATTTTAACGTGTGCAACAGCTATACTATATAATAAAGAAGAGTTTATTACACTATATGACTGCCAAGTGTTGCGTTAATATCATCTTTGCTATTATTTTGCCACGTATCAAGTTTTTTACACATCTTTTTTTTTTTTTTAAAGACTAAACATTTTGAAAAAGAAAAAAGGATAAATCTATTACCCTAAAAAGATAACTAATAAATGAAAGAAATGTATCAATCTATATCAGTCATGATTCTTTTCATCAAATTATTAGATTTTACAAAAATATGAAAGTTATATTAAATGTTAGAAATTTAATATGACGAAATATATTTATGTTTTTATGTCTTACATTAATTGTCAAATTTGATTATTAACAATTGTAAAAAATAAAAATATTCATTTCTCTCATGTATTATATGAGTACTATCATAATATATAAATATTGAAATAATTGTCAAAAATATTTTTTAATTTTAAAATTATTACATAATTTTTAATTTATATCTTATTATATGAATGTCAAAATTCACGCATTTCACAGGTCAACACACTAATATTGTATATAGAGATATGTCTTTTAGTGAACACAAATTTGCATACAAAATCTCTATTTAACACACACTCTCTTAAGTATACTCTCACCACACACTTCCTCACACATACTCGCACATACACACTAGCACACTCTCTCTTACACACTTTACACGTACTAGAAATTGCAGACTGCATGCACAAATTAAATTTTAAAAATACACGTTTCTTTAAAAAATTATATAAAAATCATTTTTAAAAGAAAGTAAACCTTTCTTGTCCTACTTATATAAATATCCAAAAATCACTTTTGTCATTTTTAAAGAAAAGAATTGGACCAACCAAGCTATTGTCACTCGACCCACAACCCCTATCTATCCATCCATAATCCAAAAGCCTCAAAACAAAAAGCGTTTGTGAGTTTCAAAACAACAGCTACTGGCACAATCCCCGGTAATGTAACTCTCCCTCTCTCCTGTCTTTCTCTCTCCATGTATCTCATATATGTACGTATTTATGCAATTCTGAAAGTTTAATGATTTGTTTGGACTCTTGAAATTCTTCCATTTAAGGTACCAAGATTGTTAATTTGTAATTATTTTTGTTTAGCACCGTTTGTGTTGTGTTTGTTCAGCTTGATTTTTCTTTTGTGGCTTCCTTAGTTTGTCTAATTTGGTAACCTGTATTGTGGATTACTTTTGAGTTTCAATGCATTTTAAGATTGGTAGAATCAAATCTTTTGTTAGTGTTTGGAAAACAAAGAGGAGATATTAAATATGGTTTGTGTTGCCAGCTCACTATAGAACCAAAATCCTCATGTTAGTATTCCAGGACTAGTAAGCTTGAATGAGCTATATTTCTAGTCAACTTATGCTGTAAAAGTTGGAGATTGAGTTAATGGAGAGAGTGATAAATTATACATGAAAGGGGCGTCCTGGTTGATGAAGCTTGCCTGACGAGCACGGAAAAGGGTTGGGGGGGGGGTGGTTTCTTCTGGGGGGCGGGGGCGGGGGCGGGGGCAAGGGGGAGGGGAGCTGCAGTGTTGTTTGATATTGTTGGGGTTTCTTGGGTTCTTGTACACGTCATGGAAGCTTTATGTATGCCAGTGTTCGTTAGTTTCCTTATTGGAAAAGGGTTGGGGGGAGGGGAGGGGACTGTGGGGGGGGGGGTGGTGGTTTTCTCTGGGGGGCTCGGGGGAAGGGCGCTGCGGAGTCGTTTGATATTGTTGGAGTTTCTTGGGTTCTTGTACACGTCATGGAAGCTTTATGTATGCCAGTGTTCGTTAGCTTCCTTATTGATTAACAAGTGTTAAGGCCTGAAAATCGACAGCGTAGCTTAACTAAGCAGATCAATTTGTTAGAAGAGTTGGTCATTACTGTATTATCTTTTCTACAATGAGTTGGTCATTACTATATTATCTTTTCTACAATTATCATGCACGTTGTTGCTGGTTGAGCTTGTCTGAGTATAGCTGATTGTAAAAGCAATAAAGCTGGAGTGCATTAGATTGAATTTTTTTGTGCATCACAGATTAGCGAAGATAGATTCGTTCAAATGAACTGCCATGAAAATCACTTTTGATTTTCATTGTAAAAATTTTTCTGTTATGACCATTTTGTAAAGACCCAGTCAGTAGTGTGTTAGCACCATGCAAGCGAAGACTTTGTAACCTTTATGAGAGTGAATAAAGTTAATCAAATACCACTTTATCAAGTCATCTTAAGTTATTCTCTGAATTGATTGGATTTCATTATTTTACTACTTGGATAGTAATTGAGCACCTGAGATTATGTAATATTCCTCTGGTAGAAATGACCTTGGTGCTAATTACATGTAGGAGTTTGTATGGATTTGCAAATTCTACCTGAATAATGAAAACAAATTATGTTGTAACATTTACTATAAGTTCTGCAAATTCTCTCCACCTTATCTATGTGCAACCCCCATTTGGACAAGCACAAATGCTGGAGAGAGGGAATAGAAGAGTGGAAAAGATTAATGTTAAGACTTGCCTTGCAGACATGTAAATCATATGCTTATCCTTGCAAAATGAGGTTTGAAGTGAACACTTTTTGATAAATTGAGGCATCGTCAATGATTGTCCAAGATAAAGTTGGCTGATTTCTTCTGAAAGCTTTGAATACCTAATCATTTCTGCTTTATTATGGTTTGCATTTTGGATCAATAGGTTTTTGGCTTTTCAGGTTTATTAAGATGAGTTCTCTAGATGTTGCTAGAGCAGAACTTGGTCTTGTGGTTCTCTATCTGAATAAAGCAGAAGCTAGGGACAAAATATGCAGGGCAATACAATATGGTTCAAAGTTCTTGAGCAATGGGGAGCCGGGGACTGCCCAAAATGTTGACAGATCAACTACCTTGGCACGAAAAGTTTTCCGTCTTTTAAAGGTTGTGAATAGTTGTATGATTCTAGTTCTTCCTGTCTCTGTTTAAATCATTTAGATGACATATGCTAGATGTGGTCCTCTAATTGTTACTAACAATATTCACATAAAGCAGTTCACTTGTGCTTACTATTTGGATTTGTAATGTGCTTGGAGAGATCTGAAAGAATTGTAAAGATGAGCTAGTGTCCTGTATGGTTTATATGCTCCTGACTCCAATCTTCTTGTCATCTCAGTTTGTCAATGATCTGCATGCCCTTATAACTCCAGTCCCACAAGGAACTCCACTTCCACTTACTTTGCTGGGAAAGGTATATAACTGGGACTTGGTCATCTATATCTTTTTCTTCTCCTTTTTACTTCCTAACAAGAATGCTTGTTCCAGTCTAAAAATGCATTGTTGTCAACATTCTTCTTTCTTGATCAAATCGTGTGGCTTGGTCGGACAGGCATTTACAAGGTATGATTCGTACATACTCTTTATGATGTTTACATAAAATGGCTTCTGTCAGAAAAATCAATTACCTGATGAGTTCCAAAACATTTAATTTATCCTGTACAGAACAAAGAACGCACAGAGATAATTGGCAGGATATCTCTTTTCTGTTGGATGGGTTCCTCAATCTGTAGCACCTTGGTTGAGGTATTTGGCTGGGTGCTTCACTACTAAATTATATCTGCTGTTAGTTTACTTTTACATGCCAAATGTAGCACCTTGGTTGAGGTATTTGGCTAGGTGCTTCATTACTAAATTATATGTGCTGTTAGTTTACTTTTACATGCCAAAGATTTGTAGTTGATGCGTTTCATCTTTCCACAACTCCAGATAGGGGAGCTTGGCAGGCTTTCAGTGTCAATGAAGAAGTTGGAGAAGGAACTTAAGAATAGTGCTAAGTACAAGGTTTGCCTACTGGTGCAACTAGACATAATAATCTGATCATTTAATGCTTTGTCATTTTCTTATATTTTGTTTTACCTTTTTGTGTTTTGTGTTTCGGCGAATTGGTTAATGCAGAATGAGCAATACTGCAGCAAACATCAAAAGTCAAATGAAAGATCTCTTGCACTCATTAAGTCAGCCATTGATATAGTGGTTG
The DNA here is from genome assembly GCA_028554755.1 of Cordia subcordata. Taxonomy (NCBI): domain Eukaryota; kingdom Viridiplantae; phylum Streptophyta; class Magnoliopsida; order Boraginales; family Cordiaceae; genus Cordia; species Cordia subcordata. Next base: position 5,360,158 of record JAPTOF010000025.1, on the reverse strand, counting down.
CAGTTGGATTGCTTCAATTGGCACCTAAGAAAGTCACACCTCGTGTAACAGGAGCATGTGGATTTGTCACCTCTCTTATCTCCTGTTATCAGGTATTCGCCAATTCCTACTATTGTTATACATATTAAGCATGTCTCTTCAGTTAGCTCGTCAACAAGGGTTCCAAGTTCTGTTATTGAAATAATGAATAGTAATACTCATTAGCTTGAGTTACTACTGTCATCAAACTTTGACAGATGGGATCCTAAATTGGATGAATTGGATTGAGAATTCGATTTATCATCTGGGTTTTCACTGTTCAGCTTATATAATATTTAAGTACTTTAATTTGGTCATGCAGTTGCTTCCTTTCCCACAGAAGACCAAGGCATCCTGAAGAAAAACGTAATCTACTCAGCAGACCATATAGTTAGTGCAATAATGATTATCGATTGAAAAGTTATGCGCATGTTGCTGTGTTATTAATGTCAGGCAATTTGCTTATAAGTTAGTGACATTGGGTGTCACCTTTCATTCCCCAATATCAGCATTTTCCAATTTGTTCCTTAATACCATAATAATATATGCCTATCATCAGTACTTGATCTGGTACCCGATAAACATGTCTATGCCTGCCAAAAGCAAATTTTCTGCTACCTGATTTATGCATTGATTAATTTCGGATCTGGGTTTGTTCATATAATCAATACTTGAATATTTCATAATGGACAAGTGTAGAAGATGATGAAACTGAACATCCTTATTACCTTTTCCTTGGAAGAGTGAACTTTTAGCATTATATGTCGTGTGGGGAACCTTGGGGATCAAACCCCATTGGATTTTTATTTGATAAGTTGATTTTGTTGAACATGTTCAATGGCTGAGATGAATAGTGGATGTTTCGTAATTCAGCATCACTAAAACATATTTTCCGTGGTTAATTCTTCTAAATAAAACTGGACTTTAAGGGAGGTGATCTTCTCATAAAAGTTATGATGCGAGAGAGTATTAGATCTCCTCATAATATTATAATATTATGAGAGAGATAAAGACAGCCAATATTTATATCATTTCTTGCGCATGTGGTGGACTTGGACAGCTAGCATACCTCTTATTTATGTCGTGTTTGGAGTAACTTTATTATACGATGTTTATCTTATTTGATTTTTTATATAAAAAAGTATGGCTTGTTTTGAGCTTTCCAAAGATGCTTATAATAAGATTTCTTATTTATAGTTGTATAAAAAAGTTAATGATGGATTGCTTATATTTTTTAAAATAAAAAGGGACATAATAGAGATTTTTTGAGAGTTTCATTATACTTTTTGTTTATCATAATAGCTCTAACATTACAAGAGTTTAGTTAAGTAATTATGCTTATTTTGATTTGTAGATTTGCTTATAAGTGTGACAAAAATAGCTTAATTACGCATCATTGGAGTGCAATTAATAGACGTGCAACAAAAATTTGTATTATGCTTGGAAGCGTAACGAATGGTAATTAAACTTTGGAAGTCCAACCAATTATTGTTACGCTTAGAAGCTTAACTAATTTTAATTACGCTTGAAAGTGTAACCAAATTTAATTATATTTGAAAGCGTAACTAATATTTTGTTATGCTTGAAAGTATAGCAAATTTTTCATTACGCTTGAAAGTGTAGCCAAATTAAGTTACGCTTGCAAGCGTAACCAAATTTTGTTACACTTGCAAGAGTAATTAATTGCACACTTCAAGTTTTATGATAATTAAACTTCGGAGCCTAACTTAATTCTTTTAATATTAATTTATTATTAATATTTATTTAATTGCAATTCTATATATTCACACTTTTATACAAATTTTAATATAAAATTACTCTAGTATTGCGTTCAAACGAACATAAGATGATGTATATTCAATTTCTTTCAAATGTAGCAAAAGATTTTAACATATTCCAAAGTGGTTCTAATGCATAGATGTAATTTTCAAACTGACATTGTCCTAAGCAAAAAAGAAATAGTTGTTTCCCTAAAGAAAACAAAAATAATAAGAAATCGACTATCTTCAACTAACAACTGTACTTTTTCTCTCAATCACGAGCAGCACTTCCATTTGGTGTTGAGCTATGTTCAACGTTACCACTTGTATTATTTGGAACTTGGAAGAATTAATGACAAATAGAAAAGTTTATATTAAACATCACAAAAACAACCAGTATGATATTTAAAATGCAAATAAGGTTTTGAAACAAACATCCACTTCACTAGTCTGAGCACAAATTCCAAAACCTGGAGACACATGGTTGTCACTAAAAACTCCAAAAGCAGTCCTGTACCGTTGACGTTCAGACATCAAATGGTTTGCTCTTGTTTCTCCATCATTTGTTGTTGTTGCTTTATCAACTTCTGAGATTCACCAAGCATGTTTTCAAGCTTTTGCACTTTGACACTAGAATTATCATTTTTCAACCTTTCATTTTTCGTTCTCATTAATTTAGTCTCAGTGCCTTTGACTTTTGATTTTGTAGCTCTTGTACCATATCTACGTGCACGCCCTAGCTTGTTATTACCCATATATTCATTCCAAACCTTGTTCTCTACATCATATCGAGTAGCCTATTTTCCACTTGCCATATACTCCTTTATTTTTGTCTCAACAGAATTCTACATTACATAATATTTGTTAAGATAGAATAATCAACTTAAATGTGAATATACAATTAATTACAATGATTTAAAAAATGATTTAAATGTGAATAATATTTGCACTTGCCATATCCACGTGCACGCCCTAGCTTGTCATCACCTATATATTCATTCCAAACCTTCTTCTCGACATCATATCGAGTAGCATATTTTCCACTTGCCATATACTCCTTTATTTTTGTCTCACCAGAATTCGACATTACATAATATTTGTTAGAATAGAATAATCAACTTAAATGTGAATATATAATTTATTAAAATGATTTAAAAAATGAATACCATGAACTCTTGTGATAATTCTCCTGCATAAGTGCCATCTTCTTTCTTATGAGTTAGTTGAAAAAGTTCAACATGTCCAACCTTTCGTTTATTCTTCTTTTCCTATTGTAAATTGATAAACAATTTTAGATGATCAATAAATTGAAATTCAAAAATATTCAATGAAAAATAAGAAAAAACCTCACATATTCATAATGAACTTGCGCAAAACTCTTACAACCAGTTGAGTGCATATGACTCTTCTTTGCACGTGCTTTTTTCCCTTTGCGAATGATTCTACAAGTGTAACATATAGTAAGATACTTATTTCAACAACTAATTGAGAAAAAAAAATCAATTTAATTGCAAACTTGTCACAATACCTTAAACTTATCTAATTTGAGATAAGTCTTGAATTTCAGCTATTGGAGAATAGCAAAGCCTTTTGGGGGTGTCAAGTTGTCAAGCCCTTCCTTTAACTCATCAATGCTAAATTCATGTCGCTCTAATTGTAGCTTCAATTCTGCACCATGTATACCACTATCTTGCAAAATTGCCTTTAGTTTAAACCTTAAATAACCATCTACTTGCTTAAAAAGATTTTTGGCCAAATCAAGTCCCTTAATCCTAAATTTGATGTGAAAAAAGTCAGTAAGAATTGTATCCACATTGACATGTTTTGGAAATTGAAACTTGAGCGCCAACAACAAACAAATAATAAGCACTTGGTACTTAAAAAACCATAGGGAGGGTGACACAACATCATATATCAAAATGTTACATTTGTGTCTTAGTATGAAGAAAGTATTTACCTGCACATTTCTTATAATTTTAGGACCATAGAGATGCCTAACCTTCTTGAATTTTTTTGCATATGGTCGACAAAAGGTTTGGTTCTTTGATAGATATAGTCATCCATTGAGTTAAACAATTTTTAGCACCTCTAACTGGTTGGGCAATGCTATTGACTTTCACAACAACCCTTTCATCTTCTGACATCTTTATTAGATCATTTACTTTAAAACTTTTCTTCTTCCTTATGTTTCCATTTGCATCCATGTAGTAAAGACAATTTTTATATAACTAAAGCATAACATAATAATTAAAATAAAACTAAAAAAATTATAGAGTTCAATAATTAATATTGCGTAAATAGTATTATCCTTGTATATTTCCATTACCAATTATTTCAACTTGTTTTTTGGAACTTGTTGAAAGTGAATCATCATCCTCTGAATTTGGATTATCATCCTTTGTATTTGACTCATGTTCATTGTCTGTCCCATCAATTTCATCATCTGAGTGATCTAAATGAGATGAAGAAAATGACTCACGACGAAACAAATGCGATGATACAGGTTGGGATAATACAAGTTGAAGGTGGGAATTTGCATGATGGAGATGATGATTGATCTTGATCTAGAGTACGAGGTTGAAATCCCGAATGTTTTGATTGAAAAGTTTGATGAAAAGTGGGCTACAAATGGTGCAAACTAGGCTGAAGAGTGGGCTGCAAATAGTGTAAACTAGGCTATGAATTTGAGTAAATAGGTTGTGAAACATCAGGTTGAGAGCATAATAAAACTGGGTAGAGAATGTGTGGCCTGAGAACATGGGACATTGATTTGGGAACAAGATGCTGGATAGGAAGAATTGCGACAGGAATGAGCTCCTTTTGCTGTCTTAGACTTTTTTGTCCTATACATTATCTTACACTATAGAGCATATTAAGCTTGAATACTAAAAATGTAAAATAGGTTAATACAAACAATATTAAAGTTAATAATAAAGCCAAAAGTTTGTTATATAATAAACCACATTAACACAATAATATTTTGATAAAATTAATTATCAAGTATAATCAAATGCAATAAAATTGCCATATAATAAACCAATGCACTGAATTTGTCATATAATAAACCAAATTAATATAACAGAAGTAAACCAAGCACTATTCTTTATTGGACTAGCTAATCAATCATTTTCGTCTTCTCCAATATCTATTCTTCACCAATTTGGGGCTTTACTAATGTCTTCAATCCTCGATATAACTGAAGGCATGCATTACGTATAGCTTTCTCCATCATCCTCTTCTGAATGTACCCCTATGTCATATAAATGCCTTGGCTTTGTTGTGATTACATGCTTCCAATTAATATATTTTTTATCATCTACATAGAACACCTGTTTTGCTTGAGATGATAACACAAACGGGTCATCCTTTAAAAGTGAGCTAGTGTGAATAGGATCATAGAAGTTTGCAAGGGGAATCCATACTTGTCCAACTTGAACCCCCTATTTGTCCTAATATTACCCTATTTACATCAAAACAACATGACCTTACACCTACCATAGTAGTCTAGCTCATATATGTCAATGATTTCACCACAATATTTTTGTATTTCACCATTACTACCTTGAACTTCCATAACTACCCAAAATTTTGGGTTTGCCTTTGCTATTCATGATCTTTTCTGTGGAATCTAAGCCTATTAAGGATGAAACCCTTATATTTTTTGACATAAGTACTTGGACCACATGCAATTGCTATGACTTCTTCTTCACAACCCTCATTCTCCATGACTGGTACCTACAAATTTTATACATAACCATCACAAGGTTGTCTAACAAATATATAAATCCTTAAGATACATCTTTATAATAATTGCCAACTTGTCATTGAAGCCAGCAAGGAAACTCCTCAACAGTCCACTTAGTTTGAAGTCAGTTAGTAACTCTTCCACGATGAATGGATCGTTGTTCATCCAAAAATTTTCTATGAGGATCCAAGATTGCAATTCATATTTCTTGTTTTATGTATTATATAATACTGGACATATAAATAGTGGTACTTATTAAAGATAAGGCTTAGTTTTATTATTATTTAACAAAACATAATGATATGCTTGAGTCAATGATAAGTCATCAAGTCAGATGTTTTTAGTTGCTTCTAGAACATGACCACCTGAGCCCATCAAGTAGTTTGCCTTAGTGGAAACATTGGCATCATTCCTTTGGACACGGTTGAGTCGAGTCTCCACACCCTTAAAATAGCTTGAACAAAAGGGAAGGCACTCATTAGCAATGTACTTTTCTACAATTGACCCTCTGATTGAGCTCTATTATGAACATATGACTTCAAAAGTACTAGAAACCTTCCAATTCCATAAATTAAAAGCATATTTAATTCGTACACAGTAACCAATCAATCCATAATCTAACATTACAATGTTTTTACAAAGAATAAGGTTTTAAAACTTTACCTTTCAATAGGATACATCCATTGATAAGTAGTAGGCCCACCAAGCCTTAGCCTCAGAAACCAAATGAATAACCAAGGGTACCATGATTGTGAAGAAACTTGGGGAAAATAATTTCTCCATCTTGCATAACATTTTCACAATATGATCCTATAACTTATCTAATTCTTGGATTTCAAGGACTTTCCCACATAATTCTTTGAAGAAAGAGCAAAATGCAGATATCACCTTCACCACTTCTGTATGTTCATATAAGTACATTGAGGCTCTACATGTAATAAGCAATATGTCTTGCATTAAGATGTGACCATCATGGCTCTTAAGATTAGTAAGTCTCCTATTTTTCAAGTTGACCCCCCATGAAATGCTTGATGCATATCCCTCTTACTTTCTCAGAGGTAAGAGTATAACATGCAGGAGCCAAATATGTCTTCTTGTTAGGTCGATTAATAAGATGGAGATCGTGCCTTAAACCCATTTCCATGAGATCCTTACGTGCATTCTCATTATCTTTCGACTTTCCATCAAGATTCAATAGGGTCCCAAGCAAATTATCACAATTTTTTTATATGCATCATATCAAGATTATGCCTGAGAAGATTATGCTTCTAATAAGGCAAATCAAAGACTATACACTTTTCAAAGTTGTTGGTCCCCATTCATATCTTTATCAATAAAATTATCAACTTCCTCAAAGAGATCAATTTCAGTTGTTAGAACATCCATGAAATCATCTTGAAAAATATCACGTGCAAAGTTAGCCATATCCTACCTGGGTCTCTTATTTGTAGATTTAGAAGCCTTACCATACTTGAAAGAAGTTCTACCTAACTGTTCAAGTATCTCACATCCACTTGATGGGGTTAGAGGGCTACCAAACTCCATATTACCATCAAATGAATCCTTATCAAATCAATAAGGATGATCTCACTCTAGCCAACATTGGTGACCCATGTAGTTGAATTTCTTTCCATGCTTTAACCAAATGGAATGTGTAGATTTTGTGCAACAAGGACAAGCAACGCAGCCCTTAGTGCTCTTACCTGACAAGTTTACAAGGGCTGGGAAATCAGTAATTGTAAAATGAAGTATTGCCTGTAATTTGAAAAGTTCTTTTGCAAAAGCATCATAAGCATCTATACCATTCCACAATTCTTTCAACTCATGAATTAAAGGTTGTAAAAAAACATCAATATCATTTCTTGGACCTTTTTCCCCTGGAATAATTATGGACAAAATGATTGAAGGTTGTTTCATGCACAACCAAGATGGCAATTTATATGGAATCAACATAACTAGCTACGTGCTATATGTAGTGCTTATTGTACGAAAATGATTAAATCCATCACAAGCAAGTGCAAGCCTAATACTTCGAGGGTTTGAAGCAAACTCTAGATATTGTGTGTCAAAATCTTTCCAAGCAAGGCCATCTGCTAGGTGCCTAAACTTTCCATCTATTGTATGATCCATGTGATGCCATTTTATATCTTTAGCCGTTGTTGGACATGAAAAGATCCTTTTTAATCTTGGAATTAAGGATAAATAATGCAACACCTTTGCTGGCTTTTTCTTTACATACTTGTGTGTTTCTAAGTTACTATCTACTTGTCCATCTTTTCCATTATCATGCACAGTTTTATACCAAGGGGTATTGCATTCATCGCAAAACTGTTGGTCCTTCCTTGGACTCCAATAAAGAATACAATCATTAGGGCATGCATGAATTTTTTCATAACCAAGACCTAGTACATTAGTTAACTTCTTAAACTCTTTGGCAGAGAAGGCAAAGAAGTTAAATATGGGAAGACATCCTTTAAGAATTCTAATAACATGGCAAATATCTTATTAGACATGCCACCCAAGCAACTGAGGTGATACAACTATAAATTGAAGGCCAACTTTGAATATTTGCATCCTTCATAAAGATCTTCATCACTTTCATCCAATAATTTCTGAAATCGATTAGAATCAACACCATCTAAATGGTTTAGTTCTTATGAAGTTAATTCATTGTCATGGTCACGCACATTTGGAACTCCTTGGATATAGCCTTCATTTATTTCAACTACATCTTTACTCATCCCTGATTGTTGAATAGTCAAATTCAAAGAATTATGTCCTATCACATCTGGAAGCAATTCTCTTATACCATGCACATTTTCATATATTTTCTCAGAGCTGGGAGATTGGGATAAATTTTGTATGTTAGGTGTATCACATTTGGATGATGAAGATCGTTCCCCATGGAATGTCCACGTTGTATAACACGACAAAAACCCATTTTAAGGATGTGATAATGAACTTTATTAGACATCCACCTTTTTCTTTTTCAACATTTCATGCACGGACAAGGAATATTTTCTTGCACCTCTATTCTACTAGCAAAATTTATAAAAAATCTAACTCCTTTCTCATAAGCTTCACTTGTAATTGGCGCTTTTATCCAAGTTTTGTCCATTACTAACAAGAAAGCATCAAAAGAAAACAAAAAAACAAGTATTTCAATTAAGAGACTTTATGACCATTTATAATGACAAAAAGTAGGAAAACACATAACAATTATCTCTTGATGATTGTGATTTGCTCATAGTTTCTCAGTCAAGGTGCTCACAGTTATATTTTATGTTACTACAATGAAAGAATTTGTATAAAATAATATTTGAAGAGTTATTTCTGGGGGGAAGAAGTTATTGTTAAATTTATGACTATTGCAATTCTATTGAATGAGGCATTGATTTATATACTGGAAAAAGATAATTGTAAATCTAATGTTTTATTTGCATGTGTTCAATCAAATATATAAGTTTAGGAAATATCAATTTTCACCTTTAGTAACAAATAATCGTTAACAATTAATTTGATTAAATCCTTATCCTATGAGAAATTGAGCTTTGAACCATATACATTCGAACTTGAAGTACTTTTTTTAGTAGTTCATGATTTTTTCTATATATTAAAGATGTGATGAATGAGAGCAATTATGCCGACTGATAGTGTTAAGGTTTCTGGTTTTCTCTCCCCAGTCCCTTTCCTTGTTCTTCTTCTTTTGTTTGTTTGTCGCTAATCAATATTAGCAAACCTCCAGACTAAGTGACTAGTCAAAATGTTAGTCTTGTTAAGTCAAGCTAGTAAAATGGTTTAGTAGTGATCATCAATTTAATGTATAACCTAAGTAGATCTAGATCTGCCTACAAGTTGTTTTCCAACGTCGACTAGAATTACTATTATTATTACAATGCCTCTTTGTCTGAGTTGTTTAAATTCTGATGAACAATAGAATTGCACAGGTGAATTTAGCTGTATAGGTTTCTCTGATGGATCATTAATTCACATCTATAATACTTCGAATAGTTAGATTTGTTTGTAACGTCATAAACTTAAAGAGAATAGATTCAATAATAATAAACTAATAATTAAATAACATTAAAAAATGATATTAGTAGTATTAATTGTTTAAACTTTTGGCTCCAAACATTATTATTATTTAAATTATATTACAACTAAAAAGAGATGTTTTTCAAACTATTCGAAGTAATTCATATAAGTTTCAAAATTACCTACCTTGACCTTAACCGCAATAGCTTGTGCCAATGCAATAGCAATTCCACCACTTATAAGTCATTCTTGAGAGACTGAGCCGGCCTCTAGTCAGGTCCAATCTACCAAAACAAGTAAAAGAGTTCTTTAAAATTATATACTATTCATTCAAAAGAATAATTGAAAAAAAAAAGAATTATACAACAATTTTGCCATCTCCTTCAACAACTTTGATGCTTTGATTTTACTGGGTATGTGTTGAGAGGCATCAAGTTCCATGGGGCTAATGCAAAATTCCTGGTATAAAGATTATTTCATCATAATTTACCCCTCTTCACCTAGTATAATAAGTCTGACTAAGTTTGAGAGTGGGAGGAAAAAGAAAATCACATCTACAACAAAATCACATCTTTAAAGCTTTTAAAGTACTTGGCTCAATAGCCTTAAAATTCTGCTATAGAACCCATCTAGAGAACTAAATATTAAATACACATACTCATTAATATTTAATACACACACTCATCCCAATCTATAACCACCCATATGCAACATATATTAAATAAACATCACTCATCAATATTCAACTACAAATTAAGTAAAGGATGCCAATGAATAGAAAACTCATAATCAAGCACATATCTTTAGTAATGGAAAATAAATGAGAGATTTCTTGTGCTCTTCATCTGCAGCTTGAAAGGGGATCAATTCTTGTGGCGGGGCATGTGATATGGGAGAGACGCAGGGGAGGGTTTGTGATGAAGGTTTGATTGATCATATAATAAGTAATTGGGTCGTTTGGGCTAAACTAAAAAAAATTAAAAATATTTTAATACAAATTAAGCGCAACAATTAGGTGCCAAAACTAAATAAAAAATTTAAAGATAATTTTTTTTGTTATTACACTTATATATATTATGATAAGTTGTATATAATAATTATAATTTTCTTATTAATTTCTTTGTAAATTATTAAAAATCTATAATCATACTTAAGTCACCTAAAATTTAAATTATAATTTATAATTATTGATATTATTTTACAGGATTTTTTAAAGTGGACTAATTTTTTTAAGATCACTACAATTAGGAAAGATAGTGTTGTGGTACAAAAATAAGAAAGTAAGTTGTGAAAGTTAACTTGATCATCATCTAATTCAATAAGTTTAGCACAAGTATATAAGATTAAATTAGATATGTTAGTGAAACTAATGAAGTTATATATTTAATTCTCATAAATGAAATTAGCTTAGAGGTTCACTATCACCACTAATCATCCTTTGTATTTGTTATAGTATATTATAATTCGAGCCAGGAATAAAGTTTTGTAACTGGTCCCCGATATACCCTAAACCCGATTTTAAGGAATTGATACATTCTCATTCAAGATTAATTTTTGGGACGTCATGTGTTCGATTCGTGTATGTATGTATTGCATGTATATACTAGTTTTGAGGTGTTTTGAGTTTCATTTAATGTATTAGTATAGCATTTAGGTCATACTTGTGCATATTAGGGTTTACATGTTCATAGTTGAAGTTAAGACTTAAATGCTACACTAATGCACGTTTGTTGCTTGTTTTAGGTGTAATTCGGAGAGATAATTGGATCTTGATTGAGGGTGCTTAGAGTGTGGAACAAATCAAAAGGTGTTTCAGACATAAAGAAATGAAGAAAAGTGCATTTGGAAAGTGGTCGGGCGAAGGAAGGAGTGACTGAGGCAAAATCAAGCGCAACGAGAGGAGAATTCGGAACTTTCAACCAAAGAAGGGCATGGACAAAGTTTGGAAATGTTTGAGGGTGCAAAAGATGGATTGGGAGATCCTTTACAATGGTACGAAGCGAGAGAAAAAAATGCTACAAATTGGAGCCAAAATGAATGAGATATGAATATTTTATTGTCAAGACCGGTCGACCTCCTATCCGGCCGACCAGCCAAATAAGAATCTGGGCCAGTTTAATCTGGTTGACTTAGCCCCAAAGCCGGTCGACTGGCTATGCCCCTAGCTCTATGCGTTGACAGCTCTATTTAAGCCACTTTTCAGCCATTTTTTAGGAAGAACACCAACCAATTCACACAACCGCTTCCCTAAACCCAAAATCCACCAAAAACCACCTCACATACTCACTTGTAAACACATTTAACACTTGGAATCAAGGATTCAAGAGGATTAAACACTAGGATTTGGGCATAGCTCATGGATTGTAAAGCTTGGCTATGGATAGAAGGGTGTCTCTTTTTTATCCTAAGTCTAATTATATATGATTAGAGCTATGTAGGGTGATTATATCTTGTATTTATGGATTGATACTTTTTATTAATGGTAACTTGATGGATTTATGTATATATGCTTTATGCTTAGGGTTTCAAAGGCCATTTCACATACACGTCTATGTGTTCGTTAAAGTCCCTCAATGAAGTTGCATATGTATATTGAGGTCTATTATGCTATTAACCATCTCTAAATCATTATGCTAGCAAGTCTATGTGTTTGTGCGATGATTACATGAAGTGGGTATGCTTATATACATGTCTATGTGTGTGTTTGCATATTTAATAGCATGAATAGCTTCTATTGCACACATGTTAGGTGCTATAGCTTAATTGATGTAATTTAAGCATGTCTTTGTGTTTAGTAGTAGAATATTCTAGAGTATTCTCAAATTCCATGCCTTAGATGTGTAAGCTTTGTGCTTTAATTTCAATTTTCGCTATTGTGATGCGATTGATGGTACACAACTAGTATCTAGCCAATAGGATTCTGGATAGGTTTAGTTGGTTCACTTAGGAAGGCTAGTTAATCCACCCTAACACCCTAGATTTATAAGGACCACGCCGTAGCTCTAAGTAGGGCAAAGCTTAGGGATAGACTCGCACCGAGTCCTAGGGTCAGATTGGGGAACTAATTAGTGGACTAAGTGCTAAGGTTAGATCGATCTACACTCACTTAGAACCTTATTGGCTAGCCCTAATTCCTAAGTCATAAAGACCACATCGTACTGCTAGGCAGCGCCACCTAGGGACGGACCCGTACTAAGCTTAGGGTACCAATTAGGAGGCTAATTATAGGTCTAGATTGGCACACTTAGTATAATCCATCAAGTAACCCTATAAAGGCGTAGTAATCACCCATGAACAGGACGTAATCACCATAGTCCCCCATTTCCGACGTTTAAATCCCCTTAGATCATTTGGTTCCTTCGTCACGCACATACGTATCTTTTATTTCCTTGCCTTTAGATTAGGGTTAACTTTTTTAAGCTCCATTTAAACCAAAAACCCCAAAACATCATAGTTTAGAGACCCAACATGTAACTCTTAGGACGTACATAGCTTAGGACACCATACGCATTAGGCCTTCCCGCGGATTTGGCCTCACACTCGTACACACCATACTACACACGACCTGTGCGCTTGGGGGCTATTGAGTCTTGTGCTCAAATAGCGTATTAGGACGTGAATCGGATTTCGTAACGGGTACCTATGGTACCCTAAACTTGATTTCTAGTAATTATTACATTCTTTTTTTAGATTCTTAATCGAACGAGTTTAAGTGGATTTAATCAAATTGGTTGGTCGATCCCATGTACCCTAAGTTATTTGTCCCATTGGCTAAGGGTGAACATACATGGGTTGGTTAAATTGACCAAACTAATAAAAAAGTTTAAGTTGGTTGTTCGGTTATTATCTATAGTTGCAAACTATAGTTGGTTAATTTCAAATGAAAACGGGTTAGGCGTTTGATTGAAAATAGATTCACAAACCAAACTATATATATTCTTCTAACTAGCTTTATGCATATAAATTAATTAGTTAACCTCGTACAAGTTATATTTAATTACCTTAATTTTATGTATATATCAGTTAAACTTGTAATATAGATAAACATACATACATACATACATATACATATATATATATGTATATATATATATATTTTGACTAGATATTCACTATTGATTTTGATGATGAAAAATTTAATCATATTTTTACCAAATATGCATTATTGATTTTAGCTAAATATGATCATTTTACTAAAAGCATCTTGTGAGTGTCTAGTGTACATTCTGAATATAGATGCTTGGAAGATAGAAGAAAATAAGCCATGAAGAACATAAAAGATAATCTACCAAAGAGCTCAAAGTTTGAAGAAGAAAATTATGAGAAGTTATAAGGTGGAGAAGAGGCGTTATAAAGGGTCCTGGATGTATTGCTCCTTTGTGAAATTGCCATATAGTCATAAATAATAGCTCAAGTTTCTCACTTTATGATACAAGCATTTTAAAATCTCATGAACATTATTTTTCATAAAATACAAAAATGGTTTGAATGCATACATGGCATAAATTTTTGTTTTGAAATGTTCCTAAGCTTTGAAAAATTATTTTGAATTGATTTGGTGTTATGAAAGTTTGTTAAAATTGATTTAAAATATGTTTTAGGCTTGTTTGGCTTTGCTTTAGCTTTCTGAAGTGGCCGGACTCCCTAAGCCGGTCGACCGGCTGACTAGGGAGGTCGCCCAGCCAAAATAGAAAACCAAGGGAAAGGCCAGACTCCTTAGCCATCGACGACCGGCTGACTAGGGAGGTCGCCCAGCCAAAACAGAAAACCAAGGGAAAAGCCAGACCCCTTAGCCATCGACTGGCTGAGGCATCTGGCCTAGTCAGGTCGATCGGCTGAGCGGGTTCTGCATTAAATGCACTAGCCGTTTTGTTACTGTTTGGTCCCATTTTCTTTCATTTCTTCACCTACCAAACCCTAACACCAAAACTCTCTTTAAATAGACATTCAAACACATGTAAAATCATCAATCCAAGCTTGCAAAATCTGAAATCATCATATTATTGTTGAAATATTTAAGCTTTACTTGTGAAATCTTTGAGCTTTCAAGAGCTCTATTTGTTATATCTTTTTGTGAGAAGAACCACTTTATCTTCTACCTTTTTTACAATTCTCTTGATCGTCTACACACTCAAATAGCTATAAAATCTTGAGAGAACACTTGGTAAGCTTTCAAAGAGTGTGGGGAAATCTTAAAGAGTAAATCTCTTGGGTTGTTTGAGAAGAGGCCTCAAAGAGTTGTAGAACTTGGTTTGTGCTCACCAAGAGTTGAAGAAGAATTTTAGTGAAGTTGTTGAAGTCCTAAGGGGAGCTTCCTCGGGCAGTGGACGTAGGTTCGACTGAACCATCTAAAAATCGTTTGTCCTCTTACTCTCTTACTCTTCATTTACATTAATTGTGTATATTGATATCTTAGTGTTTGATATATTGCCTAAGAGACATTGTGTGATTTATGTGGTGAATTGTTTAAATACAAAAATGGATAAATATCTTCATTCACCCCTTCCCTCTTAAGATATTGGCACCTACAATTGGTATCTAGAGCTAGGGTTCTACCTATAGTTTAACAACTAGTAGAATTACATTTAGCAAACATGGAGGGAATTTCTATTAAGCAAGCACCATCTTTTGATGGAACTAACTATGCCTTTTGGAAGATGAGAATGAAAGTGTTTATACAATGACATGTTTATAAGACTTGGAAGATTATAGAAAATGGACTTACCTTACCTACTAAGTTAGAAAGAGACAAGAGAGTGCCTAAACTCGAGAATGAATGGAATGACGAGGACGTTAAATTATTTGAGTTGAATCAAAAGGCCCTAAATTACTTGTTTATTGCTATGAATGCCACCAAGTTTGCTAGAGTAATGGGTTGCTCCTCAGCTGAAGAATTATGGGATCAATTAGAAGTAACCTATGAGGACACTAGCCGCGTTAAGAAGTCCAGAATTGCTATGCTTGTTCATAAATATCAATTATTCAAAATGCTTCCTAATGAGAATGTTGAGCAAGTGTTTTCTAGATTTACTGAAATTACTATGGCTTGAAAGCACTTGGAAAGGATTACTCAAATGTAGAAAAAATGAAAAATGTGCCAAGAAGCCTACCATCATTATGGCAACCAAAGGTGATGGCCATCAAAGAGGCAAAGGATCTCAGCACATTAGAGCTAAATGAGCTTACTGGGTCACTCATGACTCATGAGCTTGAGATAAAGGACCACGAAGAAGAAGACAAAAGGATGAAGAAGTCCATAGCACTTGTTGCATCGAAATATACATCAAGTGAAGATGAAGATGAAGAGGAGGAACCGGAATATGAGGAGATTGCATTACTTGCTGAGAACTTCAAGAAATTCATGAAGTTTAGAAAAATGAAGAAAGGAGCTTCCTTAAGCAACAATAAGAATTGGAAGAGAAAAGGAACTAAATTTAAGGAGTTCAAGAAATCAAAGGAAACAAGAAATGATGAACTCAAGTGCTTTAATTGCAACAAATCGGGAGACATCAAAGCAAATTGCCCGAAGTTGACAAAGAAGAAAGAAGGCAAAGCATTCAAGGCAACATGGGACACCTCCGAGAGTAAAGAGGACATAAAGGAACAACATGAGGTTGCAAACTTTTGCCTCATGGCAAATGAGGATAAGGTACAATCTTTTCCATCTATCTATTATTCATCTAGTAAGGAGGAGGAAGAGGAGTATACTTTTGAAGAACTAAATGAAGCATTTGCAAAGTTACATGATGATTTCTCATTAGTTTTAGCAGAAAATAAACAAATGCATAGAAAACTAAAACTTGAGTATGATGAAAATTAATTTGAAAAAGGATAATGCTTCTTGTCTATGATGAGACCAATGCCCCCATAGCTAGACTTGAATCCATTCACATGTTACTTGCATTTGCATGTTATATGGATTTTAAATTCTATCAAATGGATTTCAAGATTTCTTTTTTAAATGTTTTTATTGAAGAGGAGGTATATGTTGAACGACCTCCCAGTTTCGAAGATCCATGTTTTCCAAACCATGTTTTCAAATTAGAAAAGGCCTTATATGGTTTAAAGCAAACTCCTACAGCTTGGTATAAAAGACTTAGTGATTTTCTTGTAGAAAATAAATTTTGAAAGAGGAAAATATGACTCCATTTTGTTCATTAAAAGGAAGGAAATGATATCTTACTTGTACAAATTTATGTTGATAATATAATATTTGGTGCTACTAATGTGTCTTTGTGTGAGACCTTTCCTAAGTGTATGCACAAGGAGTTCAAGATAAGCATGATGGAAGAATTGACTTTCTTCATTGGACTCCAAATCAAGCAAACAAAGAAAGGCATCTTCATCAATCAAGCCAAATACACTAAGGAAATTATCAAAAAGTTTGGGCTTGAAGGTGCAAAAGAGATTGGGACTCCCATAAGCCCCTTAACAAAATTGGGTAAAGATGAGAAAAGTAAACATGTAGATGAAAAGAAATATAAAGGTATGATTGCTAGCTGATGTGTGTTTAAACCTGTAAGTGTACAGGTTGCATATAGTGAAGTGTGCAAGTACGGGGTCGTTCTTCCTTAGGGAGGCTCCTTAGTTTTGTCTTTACGTACTTAGTGCCTAAAACTAGCTGCGAGCGTGTGTTGAAGTATTTTTGGTCTTTTTGATTGAAGAGGGCTTTTAAATAAAACCTAAATCTAAACCTAAGCTAATAGAGGAACCATAGGTGCCAAGCTAAGAAAATAAGGCTCTACAAGGCAGAAGGGGATCTCGGGCAATTGCGTCGTATCTAGACTCGGGCTATGATAATGGTTCGGTCTATCTATGGCTCGATTGCTCTCTTTAGTGTTAATTAATGTTCTACTTGAGACTAACCTATTAGTATTGTTTTAGACTAGAGGTTAGATTCCTAGAGCATTAATTAGTGCTAGTGGCTACCTTTTTAGTATTGCTGGTGGCTACCCTTCTAGTATTGTTTTAGACTAGAGGTATACTCCAACCACACAGGTCATTAATTAAGCATATTAATCAACACACATAGTTGCAAAAAAGGCTCATGCCATTAGCATGGATTAAGGTTAAGGTGACACTACTACCAATAGCATTTAAGCATGAAATAATACATGCAAGTTTCACCTAGGCATTTTATCGAACATATAAACATATTCGATTATCAACACATAGACATATTGATTCATGCCATCAATTAATGTAAACAAGCATATATTAAGAGCCAAAGATATACGCAAATCCTTTATTCAAAACCATAATCTAATATACAACATCAATCATCCCTAGATCTAACTCAAATACAAAGCATATTTATAAGAATAAGAAAAGGAATAAAAAACTCCCCTTCAAACCCTTACTCAAATCCAAAGTGAAACCCTTTAATCTCTTGTTACAAGTTTTAATCCTTGCTTGGTTTGGTGTGGGATGATGGTTTTAGGTGTTTGGTGAAGTGGGCAAAGGGTTATGGTTTATTAGGATTTAAGAAAATAAAGTTCCCCTCTACTAATGAGCTAAAATGAGCTTTGAATAGGCCTTCAGCACGACTACCAGAAGACCTAACCGATTGACTAGTACTAGGGCATCACTCAATCGGTACTTTTGATGAAGCTTCTGGAACTACTGAAAAAGTGTACCGGAAAACACTATTGGTCCACAGGTACTAGAACAGGGGGTTGACGTGTAGCAGCACATCTTCATTTTAGCTCCGTTTTCACTTCCGTTTTCTCCTATTCCTTCTTGGCTTCGTGCATCATCTAGCATGCTCGAATCTTGTTCTAGAACATCAAATCTTCATCAATATTCTTCTAGAATTTTTCATTTAAGCTCAAGCATCACCTTCATCCAAAATGCACTGAAGTTATGCAATTAGTGCATTTAGTGTAGCATTTATGCAGTTATTCACCTTATGCACAACTATTAACAAATATGCAAAACTCTATACTAAATGCACAAAAAATTGGCTCTAAAACACCCTAAAAAGTGCATGCAAACAATATATACAAACATACACGAAACACACACATTAGTAGCTTACTTTATTTAACTGCCTCTAGACCAAATATCATGTTTGGGTATGCTTATGTGCTAGATTTCAGTCTAATCCTAGGGAAACACATCTAGTTGTTGTAAAAGAATAATTAGATATCTTAAGGGAACTAGTAGTCTAGGGTTTTGGTATGCAAAAGGAACATCATTTGACCTATGTGGATTCTCTTATGCTAATTATGTCGAATGTAAGGTAGATCGTAAGAGCAATAGTGGAACTTGTCAATTCCTAGGACATTCTTTAGTGTCTTGATCATGTAGAAAACAAAATAGTGTTGCGATCACTACCACCGAAGCCGAATATATTGCAGTTGGTAGTTGTATGGCTCAAATCTTGTGGATCAAACAAAATTTACTTGGATGTGGCTTGCAATATGATCATGTTCCGATATATTGTGACAATACTCGTGCAATTAATCTCACCAAGAACCCAATTCAACATTTTAGAACTAAGCATATTGAAATTAGACACCATTTCATTAGAGATCATGTGCAAAAAGATGATATTATATTTGAATTTGGATACTTTCCATCAAGTTGCTGATATTTTTACTAAACCATTCAATGAAGATCAAATTTGTAAGATTAGAAGGGAAATTGGTATGATAAAAAGTGACTAAATTGCATGTATGTGTGTTTATATGAGTTGGAAATGAAAAAATATGAATTTGTGTATATTCTAACCTAGCCAGTCGACCTGCTGAAGCCTTAGGGCGCCCGAGTTAATGCTAAAATTTTTTCTACTCTTTGATCCGGGCGGTCAACTAGCCACGACCAGCGGGTCGATCGGTTGATTGTAGAAAAGAGTTAAATTAGGGGTTTTAACTCCAAAATCTCACAATTCCTCCCAAAAATTCTTAACCCTAATTCAAAATCTCTCTTAAACCCACCTTCAAATCTTTAATTTTCAACCATTCTCTTTGAAATTTTCTTATATAATCTTAAAACCCGCAATAAAAAACAAGTTTTCACCGATTCAATTCTTCAAAAACAATGCTACATTATGGTGAATCCAAGGGGAAGATATTAAGGATGTGGAAGATAGGGAAAAAGGGCAAGAACTCCATCTCCACCTCCATCCGTATCAAAAATCCAAGAAAAGCACACAATTTTATAAGGTAAATTTCTTGTGGACTCGGATTTTGTTGATACTGATGTTCTTCCATTATTTCAATATTGGTATATGTTTTTGCATTTACACTATGATTTTCAAGATAGGATGGTTATTGAATTTTATCAAAATCTTGAAGTACACCGCAGAAGTCCTAAGATTGAATTAAAATCGACAATTTGTAAGAAGAGTTTTATGCTTAGTGAAGATAAACTACATGAAATTTTCAAGTCACCTATAGAAGGAGAAAGGCATTATAATAATCAAGGTTGGACGGATGGAATAAAAGCTGCTGGTACATCGGGAAAGGTTATAGAGTATATGTCGAAGGATGTAGGCCCAAAACATCTGGATTTAATTCTTCTATTATTGAAAGATGTTGATGCCAAAGGTTATTAGTGAAGTACTTCTTCTTAGGAACATTAATGATGGAAAAATCCTTGTTATGAAAGCATACATCTACTATAGACTTAAGTATGGAGTTAAGATTGAAATCTTCTCTAAGGCTCTAGTTAAAAGGTTTGCATGGAACTTTGATATGCAATACATGAACTATATAGGGATTTATTCATGTAATGGTGAACCAATAAATAGAGAAAATTATAGGAATTTACCAAAGGATGTCTAGGAGGAAATTAAGCTCAAAACTAGGAAAAGGACTACCTTTAAGAACCCTGTTTATGGGCTTGAGGCATAACACATGGATGAGGTACAAGAAGCTTTAGATGCAGTCTTAGGAGAGGAGCAAGAGCAACAAGGTGGAGTTGACATGAACATGCTTGGAACAATTCCTATGGTTGTTAGCACAATAGAAGATGAAGACATGGCTCCTGAAGATGTTACTTTTAACAGAGTGATGAGAGAATCCTAGAAACAAGGACATATTGATGAACAGAGATGGGTTGAGACGCAGAGAGGTGTAGGCTGTAGCTCTATGGGCCAACAAGAAGATCCATCAGTCATGGCACAAATTCTCACCCAATTACAAGCTTTAAATACTGGGATAGGGGAGATTAAAATAACAGATCAATGGATTGAGCTTTCATAATGGAGAGAGCACATGATACAGAAATAGTATGCATGTGCCCTAACATGAAGGAGTACTTTAAGGATCATCATGATCGTGCACCTTAAATCCACCATGTTCTTTTTCATGAACTTCACTAGTTGAACAATTTTTCTTACGGTTTTCTAAAAATGCTGTTTTTCTTTTGTCACTCTAGTTACACTAATTAGTTCTTTTATGGATTATGCACTTTGGAGACCTTATTGGGTTTTTATAGCTTTTATGTTCTTTTTTATGGATTATTAGTTTGTCATAGCTTAGCTTTTGTGCCTTTCCATTTGCTTTAATTAGCTATTATGCTTATGTTCATTGTCTTGTCCCTATATTATTGATTTTGATGATGCCAAAGGGGAGAATTATGAAGTACAAGTTTGCTTGACTTAATCAATAGTGCATAAGTATGCTTATGAGACTTATTGTTGAGCTTATTGTTCAAATGTGCATAAGTTAAAGTTGAAAGGGGGAGTATTTCCCGCAACATGCTTTTAGCTGAAAATCATGCCTATATTGAGGGGGAGTAAAATTTTTAAATCTCAAAATTTTCTAGTAATAATTTGTCATCATCAAAAAGGGGGAGATTGTTGACTAGATATTCACGATTGATTTTGATAATGAAAAATTTAGTCATATTTTTTACCAAATGTGCATTATTGATTTTAGCTAAATATGATCATTTTATTAAAAGAATCTTATGAGTGTGAAGTGTATATTGTAAAGATAGATGTTTGGAAGATGGAAGAAAATGAGCCATGAAGAACATAAAAGATAATCTACCAAAGAGCTCAAAGTTTGAAGAAGAAAATTCTAAGAAGTCATAACGCAGAGAAGAGGCGTCAGAAGGGGTACTAGATGTATTGCTCCTTTGTGAAATTGCCTCAAAGTCACAAGTAATAGCTCAAGTTTCTCACTTTATAATACAAGCATTTCAAAATCTCATGAACATTATTTTTCATAAAATGCAAAAATGGTTTGAATGTATACATGGCATAAATTTGTGTTTTGAAATGTTCCTAAGCTTTGAAAAATTATTTTGAATTGATTTGGTGTTTATGAAAGTTTGCTAAAATTGGTTTAAAATATGTTTGGCTTTGCTTCAGCTTTCTGGAGTGGCCCAACCCCCTAAACGGGTCGACTAGCTGACAAGGGAGGTCGCCTGGCCAAAACAAAAAAGTAGGGGAAAAGTCGGACCCTCTAGCCAGTTGACCAGCTAAGGTGTCCGGCGTAGTTAGAGAAGCAAAGGGGCAAGCCTGTCGATCGGATGAGTGGGTTTTGCATCAAATGCACTAGCCGTTTTGTTACCGTTTAGCCTCATTTTCTTTCATTTCTTCATCCACCAAACCTTAACACCAAAACTCTCTTTAAATACATATTCAACCACATTTAAAATCATCAATCCAAGCTTGCAAAATCTAAAATCATCATATTATTGCTGAAATCTTTGAGCTTTACTTGTGAAATCTTTGAGTTTTCAAGATTGTGAGAAGAACCACTTTATCTTCCACCTATTTCACAATTCTCTTGATTGTATACACACTCAAATAGCTATAAAATCTTAAGAGAGCACTCGGTAAGCTTTCAAAGAGTGTGGGAAAATCTTAAAGAGTGAATCTCTTAGGTTTTTTGAGATGACGTCTCAAAGAGTTGTAAAACTTGGTTTAGGCTTCACCAGGAGTTGAAGAAGCATTTTAGTGAAGTTGTTGAAGTTCTAAGGGGAGCTTCCTTGGGCAGTAGACTTAGGCTCAGCCGAACTGCCTAAAAATCATTTGTCCTCTTACTCTCTTAATCGTCGTTTACATTACTTGCGTGTATTGATATCTTTGTGTTTGATATATTGCCTAAGAGATATTGTGTGATTTATTTGGTGAATTGTTTAAATACAAAAATTGATAAATATCTTAATTCAACCCCTCCTACCCTTGAGATATTTGCACCTACAGTATATATAGAAAATTAAGTTTGATCTATTGGTTAGTTTTTTCTTGAAAAATTTTTTTCTTTGCTTTTGTCAATTCTTTTTATAAACTTAAAAAAAAAAATTTATAAAAATCGAAACCAACCCAAACCAAAACAATTTTGGAGATGTTGAATAAAAAAAATATTTTTAAATAAGGCGCTATATTTAGGAACCAAAATGAAAAAATAACTTTTAACTATAAGTAATTTTTTTTTATTACACTTGTAAGCTTGACTACTATACGTTATTTTCTATTACACTTACAAGCATAATATTTTAAGCGTAACTAAATTTTTTTATGTTTAGAAGTGTAATTAATATTTTACTATGCTTAGAAGTGTAACTATTATGTTATTATGCTTAGAAGCATAACTAATATTTTCTTATGCTTACAAGTGCAATTAATGTTTAGTCACGCTTACAAGTGTAACTAATATTTGATTACATTTAGAAGCGTAACTAACTATAAATTATTTTTTTCCAAAAATGTGTATATTGATAATATATTGATACACACATGACATATATTATACACATTAACAAACACTACACAAACTATACATATTTCACATTAGACACACTACACTCTTATTGCACATTACACACGCTACACAAACTATATAGACATTACATACAATATGCACATTATACATTGCACAGATTATATATATTACACTCAGGAACAAACCTAAGGTGGTGGCGTGCGGTGGCGACCGCCACCCCTCGATTTTTTATTTTTTCTATTTACTATTTATTCTTGTAAGCTAAATAAGTTGGATATGTAGTTTGGCGACCCCTCATTCAGCAACAAAAGCTTAGGTGGACTACTAGTGATGTGGTTGACAATTGATGCGGAGGTTATGAGTTCAATTCCCCTGAGTTGTTGATGTTCTTGTTTCTTTTTTTTTTGCAAATTGCAAGCTAAGAAGCTAACGACGTACAACCTAATCTAGCATTTTAATATCAAAAAACATTACAAGCACTGTTTGATATAAAATAACAAAACACACCACTCACTAGTCGCTACTCGCATGGCATCCCCGCCACCATACACACACAAAAAGAAAAGGTAATTGTTACTTTATTTTTAATTCTTTTGTTTTTAAATTAACCATTCTTTTTTTTAATTTTTCAACTTAATAAATATTTATTATTTTAGGTTACTTCTCACAAGTTACAATTCTATTTACTAATTGCCATCACACAAATTACAAAATACAAAGCGTCTCACCTCATGAATCAAGTTAGTATTCTTATTTTCAATTTTAGTCTTTAATTAATTTTATGTAGATGGCTCCTGCTCATATAAGTATTGTTATTTATTTATATTTTATTTTGGTGAATTAATTAGTTTGATTTTTTCCATTCTTGTTACTTGTAAAAAGAAAGTAGGGCTTTTGGTATTATGATTATTATTGTTATTATTTTTATGTCATTGATCTAGATTTTAGCATATTAGTTGTGAAAATAAAATTGATATTAAGGTAGGCAAATCAAATAAATGTCTATATTACATAGAGCAATGTTGTTAACGGTTAAAAACAGGCTCTTTTTTATTCTTTTTTATTATTATTATTACTACTACTACTACTACTACTACTACTTCTTTTTGGGGTCATCGATATGAACACCTAATTTATATTATATGCTTTTATACCTTATTTTTCAAAAAGCAAAGTAGTGATTGGGTCTAACCAAACATAGTAACAATTTTGTTATATGGTATGAAAACTTGAACCAAATCATGATGTGTAAATTTTTCGCCACTCTTGATAAAAAATGCTAGTTCACCACTAATTACACTCACTATACACATTATACATATTAGACACACTATGCACCCTGCAAATTGTAGACACTACACATGCTATATACATTACATACACTACATACTAAGCACACTATACACATTGCATATATTACTCATACTATACACATTACATACAATACATACTATATACGCTACACATACTACTTACATTATACATACTACACACATTACATGTCTGTGTGGCATGTATGTATGTAGCTTGTGTAATATGTCTTTAGTGTGTGTGGTTTGAGTAGTGTAATATGTGTAGTATGTGTATTGCATATAATATATGTAATGTTTGTTTAGTGCGTAGTATATGTAATTTGTGTAATGAGTATAGTACATAATATGTCTAGTATGTGTAATGTGCGTAGTGTCTGTAATGTGTTTAGTGTGTGCAATGTGAGTAGTGTGTGTAGTGTACAGTTTATCAATTTTTATTTTTTAAAATTTTTTTTGAAAATTTAAGGCATAATTCAAAAAACAAATTTTATTGTACATTTTAAAAATATGTAACATGTCCCAACTATAGCTTATAAGATATAAACATCTTAAATCCATTTTATTTTTACAACTACAAATAAGATATCTTGTGAAAAGTGTCATATAAGTATCTTATGATAAGTTAATAAGTAACATTGCTTTTCTAAATAAAGTATCAAATAAGATAAGAATCTTAGAAAAAATTTGAAACAATCACAACATTACTTTTTGCTCAGTTGGATCCTGTATGTAATTCTTTTTTTGCCCTTGTTAACCTATTGTTTTCTTTAAGCAAGTGAAGCCTATATTATGTTAATTGAACCAATAGAAGTTGCCAATAGGAAAGAATAACAACTATGTAATGTGGTTGCTCGTATTGCATATTCATAGGTTAATGGCTAAGATCCGTCAAATGGTTATGTATTATTGGCAAAAAGATCATGGTTGTATAGGCAACAATACGTAATTTCAAGTACTTTGGATGTTCTCACAGAGAAATCTGACATTACGAGTGACCTTTAATAGCGATAGTCGGATAATGTAATATAGAACTTTCATTTTCTAATGGCTCTTTTGCCTAAAATAATAAGTTTTCAGTAATTTTAATAGATTGTTATGGCATGCGTACTTTAGTAATACTTTCATGTTTTGCATCCTAAAAGTTGCTGAAGTAGTATACACTTTTGGTTCAAAGCTTTATAAGCAGTCCATTTTCAGCACCAGAATTTCGTTTATTACCCATCATATGAGTTGTTGTTTGAACAATGTCTATTAGCATGTTAAAAATAACTTTTAATGAGCATCGTCGCGGGGTGATTAGTTCTTGTGAGGCTGACTTGATCAAACTTCTCTTTTTGGTTTGGGTCTCATTATGTGAAATCTCAAATCACTTAGGAAGGGTTTTGAGTAAGTCTCGAGTCCTTTGAAAAGCAGTATGTAAAACATTCTTGGAAAGACTTGGAATACAAATAGAAGTTAGTGCGCTTAGGAGTAAAAGTCTAAATTTGCATTACCATAATAGTGTTCGTTTCACACTTGAAGATTTGAGAGCAATAAATTTAGAGCAATTCAAGTCATGAAGCCTTAATGAACATATCTTTGAGGACTTGAAGAGAAGAGATAGCGTAAGGATGAAGACGGAAAATATAGGCGCACAAACATAAATTTCCCAAGGTAAAGTTGCCTTAGTTATATTCTTTGTTTCATTTTTTGGCTCAATTTTTAAATTCTAAATATTTTTCAAAGTATTCATGAAGTTATTAAATGTTTCCAATCCTTAAGATACTTTGGAAATTGATTTATGCAAAAGGCAGTTTGGATTAAAATTACTTTTCAAAATTCTATTTAAACTCTCTGGCGATAGAGGAGTACGTCGATTGCATCATGCTAGAGCTCGACTAGTAGTGGAGTATGAATTGAGTGCAATATCGACATGAGGCTGACCGCATATGTTGAAAGCTCAATCGCATGAGAACTTTGAGTTCTTCTATAGTAGTGCCTTGCAATCTTGACTGCCACACTGGCCACCTCGCAGCAAGAGAGTTGTGATGTAAAATTTAATCCAAAACTCACTATTTTCAGTATAACAATACAACCTTATTCACTCTAAAATGTTAAATTCAAAATTTAGGGCAATTTTAAATTTGTCTAATTGAAAGAGTGTATATATATCTTCAATACAAGAGCCAAATACAACTTCTACACATTCTTCAAGGCAATTCTAGGATCAAAAAGTGTATTTTTATTTTTCACTCCAACTTTGAGCATACTCTTGTGAACTATCACTTTCATATCATTATTGTATCCCTTTAATAACTAGGTGTGGTGCTTGTTGTTAGAGAAACAAAAAAATGAATTTTTTTAGGACCCAATTTTTAACATTCCTTGTAAAAATAACCCATTTTTGGGTGAGTTTTAAAAAATGACCCAATCTCGCTTTGGGAATGCGACTTCTATGCTCCAAATATGCAGGATGCGCTCTCAAAATGTGCCGTTTCAAAATAGTTCAAAAAACTCAAAGCAATTCAAAATTTAAATGGTCTGCACTCTGGATAAGCGAAATGCGCTCTTAGAACACTGCCTCATCGGTACACTCTGCGAATGCGGTCCGCACTCCAGGAACGCGACCGTATTCCATAAAACGCACCCCTTACCCTCTCATTCACTATTTCACATTCAAAAAATTTTCCCCCCACCCTTATTTGAAATACTTTGATCAAGAAGCCTCTTCTAAGGATTTAGCCTCTAATTTGTAAGTTATTGATTTTATGTTATGTTTTATTAATTTTATGTTATGTTTTATTGATATTATGTTATGTTAATTATATTTTATATTTTAAGTTATACAATTTGTTGTTAGTTTGTATGATTTTGTTTGTTGAGTTAAGGTTAGTTTAAGTTTATACTACTATTTGTTATTTGCTATTCTTTACTTATGAGATAGAAATTTAGTAATTTAATAATTTAATAATTTTGTAATTTAATAATTTTCTAATGTAATAATTTAGGAAGTTAATAATTTAAGAAGTTAATAATTTTATAATTTAATAATTTAATAATTTAGGGACTTATATTTTTTAAGAAAGTTAGGTTAGTTAATTGTAAAAAATATGGGATTTAGGAATTCAAAAAGGTTAAATTAGTTAATAATTCAGGGTTTAGGGTCTATTATTATTATTATTGTTGTTGTTGTTGTCGTCGTCGTCGTTGTCATCATCATCATCATCATCATTATTATTATTATCATCATCATCATCATCATTATAATTATAATTATAATTATTATTATTATTACTACTACTACATTTACAACAACTACTAGTAATAGTTGAAAGTTTTTTATCTTAGAATTCATTATGGACAATAGATCAAGTCCAGTAGATGCGACATTGTTGTGTCATTATATGGACCACTGGCTCTAGTATTTGCAGGATTCACTTTACTTGGGTAGCTTTAGATGTTATCGGTTTGATAGAAATTTGGATAAGAACCTAGAGCACTCATTGGTGTAGCAACAATTGGTGGAAATGGGATTTTATGGTTATTATAAATCCTGCATCCATCAACTTAATCGCGGACTTATTACTACTATGATTAAGATGTGGTGGCCGGAGACACATTTTTCATTTTCCTGTAAGAGATGCTACTATCACCTTGCAGGATGTAGCTGTTTATTAGGGTATGCCTGTGACCAGTACAACAATGTTGGAGCTTGAGACGGATGTACAGTCGAGGGAGGAATGGGTTGGTCTTATTCGGGATTATATGGGGATTAATTCAGATGCGAATAAGGCTCGTATTGACATTGTCAGGAGCACAATCAATTTCGTCCAATTGCGAGAATAGTTTAACCACCAGGGTACTCTAGAGAATCCCACTCTCCAACAGGTTCAGTAGCAGACACGTTTGTTGATCTTTCTGATGATAAATTGTCACTTATTTTCTAACATGAGTAGCTATATACTTGATTCGTTTGCAAAACTTTGACCAGATCCAGCAATTCAATTGGGGCGCAGCTATACTACCATATTTGTATCAACAACTTGATCATGCCTCCTTCTGGAGTTTGAGGGTGTATGCGGAGCTGTCAAACTAGTCTAGGTATTGAATTTCATCATGTACTTATTCTTTAAACTTTCCAAATGTCAACTTTATTATAATAAGTTTGTCTTGCTTCTAGTTTTTTGCATATGATAGATTCATAGCTTTTGGGCCCTAGCTCCTAAAAGTGCCCCACAATAGCTAAAGCGATTGTGGCATGATCTTGAGCCTTTATTTCAGCTACCTAGTGTTCCACGAGGGGCCAACTTTTTACATGAAGAAAGAAATGACAAACGCATCAGGAAAGTTAGGATAAGTTGAATGTGGGGACTTGATTGACCAGTTGCAGCCTAGAGAGGTATAGTAAACTTATTTATAATTTATTAAATATTTTAATTACGCATTATTAGGCACGTAACTAACTCTTCTTTTACTTGTTTTAGGTACAATTTACATGGCAACCATTCAAGAGATTATTGGACAGTTTGCCACCATATTGTTTGCAGGGCAGTGACGTTTGGCATGCATGTGTCCCATCAATATTTGGGCATAATGTTGAGTGGCATCATCTCGATTGTGTGTTGTGGCAGTTCGAACTATGATTGGAGGCTTCTCATGATCCACCTAATAATAAGAAACACAGGGACAACAAGCAGAAGCTGGAGGGAGAGGTTCTAATACAGGCGATAAATTTGTGAGGGAACTAGCAGCAACGAGTTGTTTAGGGACAGTAGAGAATGAGCCAAATCTAGTTTCACTCCGGAATTACATGAACTGGTATTTTAGGGTGACCATATTGTAGGTTGGCCATGCGGGGACCAATTATAAGAGGATGGTTACGTGGCGTCTATATAGGATGAGATGTCTGTGGTAAGCGTTATCTGCATTACTTTTTGGTCATTATGAAAACTTTGGAAAATTAAATGAAACTATTCATGGTGTATTATTTGTACATCTAGGCCACAGTAGTACAGCATGTAGTCCACCATGTTAGGGAGTTGTAGTTGCAATATATACGGGGGGAGCTTTGCAGCGATGTACAGTCTATGGATTTTGTAATAAGACACCTGCAGCTTATGCAGCTTGTAAGTGCAAATATCTTAAGAGAGGGGGGGAGGGGTGAACTAAGATATAATTACTAATTTTTGTTTCTTAAAAATTCACACAAATTCAACAATTTCTTTCAAGTAAAATATCAAACACAATGTAAACAATTTAAGAAAATAAAATAACCAAAGTATAGAAAGAAGAGAGACAAACGATTTAAGGTGGTTCGGCCAAGCCTACGTCCACCGCCCAAGGATGCTCCCCTTAGAACTTCAACAACCTTCACTAAATTGCTTCTTCATATCTTGGTGAAGAAAAAACTAATTTCTTACACCTCTTTGAAGCCCAACTTCAAAGAACCCAAGAGTTCTACTCTTTACGATTTCCCCACACTTTACAAGCTTTAATGAATGAATCTCTCAAGAATTTTAGCTCTTAATGTGTGTATATAATCAAAGGAATAAGAAATGATAGAATCTAAAAATTTTCTTCTCAAAAAGAAGATATTGCAATGAATGAAGTTCTTAAAAGCTCAAAGATATTGCAAGAATGGCTCAAAGCTTGATTGAATGATGATATAAGATTTTGCACACTTGAGTTGATTATTTGACAGTGTAATGAATGTGTATTTAAAGGGATTTGGGTTTAGGGATTTGGTAGGTGAGGAAAAGAGGAAGAAAATGGCCAGAACGGTAATAAACGGCTAGTGCATTTATTACAACAACCTGTTCAGTCGGTCGTAATAAACGGCTAGTGCATTTATTACAGCAACCTGCTCAGCTGGTTGACCGGCTGGGTCGTCCGGCCTCTTCTTGGCCCACGCTGACTGGGTCGGACGCCTTAACTGGTCGACTGGCTAGGGGGTCCAGCTTTGTCCTCCAGTTTCTGACTTGGCCAGGCGACCCACCCAGGTCAGCCGGTCGACCGGTTGAGGGGTTTGGCACTTCAGAATGTGAAGTAAAGTTAAACTTTAGCCAAAACTTTTTTCAGTGCAGTTTTCATAACTCCAAATCACTTTGAGACAATTTGTAAATACTCTCTATGACTTGAAACACTTCAAAAACACATTTTTACTCTACGTGTGCATTCAAATTCATTTGTGCTTTTATGAAATCAAATATGCAAGAGTTTAAAAAATGTTTGAACAATGAAAAAGGAAGTTTGAGCCAAACATATACAATATTTAGGCATTTCACAAAAGAGCAAAAAGAACGTCCGGTAACCCTTATGACATCTCTTCTCCTCCTTATGCCATCTCATCTTCTTGTTCTTCAAATAATACGTTTTTGTTCATCTTCTTCCATCTATCAAGCATCTACTTATACATCTAAGCACTTATTTTCACAAGATGCTTTTAGTCAAGCAATTATGAATGCATATAAATTTTCATCATCAAAATTAATAGCAAGTATTTAGCCAACAATCTCCCCCTTTTTGATAATGACAAATTTTTAAGATATGAGCAAAGGCACTCCCCCTTAATATATGCATTTCTTTTCCAAATAAAAATGTATTTGGGAAAATGCTCCCCTTTTCAAGTTTAACTCATGCATATTTTGAAAGCAATCATCAAAACACTTTTCTCAATGCACAAGTGATCAACTCATGTAAATCAACTATCATGCAAGTCTACTATTAGTTCAAGTTTAAACAATATAATCACCAGATGTAAGTTGTATCCATATAATCATCCAAAGAAGTGAGCTATATCAACTCACAAGCAAATCAAGTTAGCGCAAATCAACTTTTCATGTGCTCTCCTACTCCTTTTCTCTTTCTATGAATCACAAGCAAATCACCATATCAATTCATAAGCAAATTACCATATCAACTCGTAAGCAAATCAAGTTAGTGCAAATCAACTTTTCATGTGCTCTCCTGCTTCTTTTCTCTTTCTTTCTCACCCCTTTAGCATCAGCAAAAATTAATAGGGAGGCACGAAGAGATTGCAAGTAAAGATAGTATAAACTGAAGAGTTTAATCCTTGAAATAAAAGCAAAGACAATACGACCAATCCGAAATTGAAAAGAAACTAAGAAGTTTAAAACCAAGCAAAAATGAACTAAAATTGTTTTCTAATGCTAAAAATGAGTTTTTGAATATGAAAAGCATGGTGCCCAATCATGGTGATCTCTAAAGCACTCCTACATGTTAGAACACATACTCATCATTTCCGAATCAATGTGTGCCCTCCAGAGAGTGAGCTCATTCCATTGGTTCGTCATTATGGCCCTCATTTCTCCCATTCCCGTGTTCAAGGCTTACAACTGAGAAAAAATCTGAGTCATCATCGAGGGGTCTTCTTGTTGACCCATTGAGCTAGACCCTACACCTCGTTAAATTTCAACTCAGCGTTGCTTACCAATATATCCTTGTGCCCTTGATTCTCTCATCACTCTCCTAAGAGTAGCTTTTTGGGGATCTAATTCTTCATCTTCAAAGGTACTAACGACCATGGGTATTGTTCCTGGTATGCCTATGTTAGCTTCACCCTCATGTTTTGGCCCTACTTCTTCTTCTAAAGTAATGTCTATTCCCTCAAGCATATCATCAAATTGTTATGCATCAGGCCCATAGACAAGATTAATAAAAGTGGTTCCCTTCTTTGTTCTATTCTTAATCGCTGCCTGGGTGTCTAGGGGCAAGTTTTTAAATGTTTCTCTGTTTATAGGTTCCCCATTGTACCAGTAGATGCCTATAAAATTCACATAAAGCATATCAAAGTTCCAGGCAAACTTTCTAAATGGAGCATTTGAAGAAATCTTGAAGTGAGAGAAAATATGCATCAAAGCCATACCATATCCAGGGATAGTTGTTTTTCCTCCATCCTTTCCACTAATATGTAGCATGTGTTGCAGGATAAGGAAAGGTAAATCAATCTTAACACCCTTCTTCAAGCTATAAAGACATAGGCATCCATTACCGGCATGTTCCCATCATTGATATTTCTCGGAATAATTACTTCACTAATTATTTTGAATGCGATTCTCTTGTTAAAATCAACATCTTTCAATAAAGGAAAAATTAACTCTAGATCATATGGCCCTACATCCTTCCACATAAAATCTATAACTTCTTTTGGTTTATCAGTACCCTTAATCCCTTCCAGCCATCCTTGGCTATTACAATGTCCTTCTCCGTCTACAGGCGTATGAAAGATTTTATGCAAAGTTTCCTCATTAAGCACAAAATTTACTCCACAAACAGTTGAAGTTAACTCAAGTTTCAGGCTTTTACGATGTACTTCAAGATTCTCATAGAATTCTATCACTAATCTATCTTGAGCATCACAATGTAGATGCATAAACATATACCAATCATTGAATAGTGAAAGAATATCAATGCCAGCGAAATCTGAGTCTAGAAGAAATTTACCGTATAATATCAAATCTTTCCCTTGAATCTTTGATATGTGAGGTGGTGGAGAAGATTGTGCTCTTGCCCTCTTTCCTCTTCTCCCACGTTCTTGACTTCTAGTTCTTAGATTCACCATGATTTTGAATGATTTTTGGCAAGTTGAATTGGTGAAAACAAGTTTTTTTATGTGGGTAATCAAAATATAAGAAGAATTTTGGAAGAAATTGAATGAAAGTTGAAGAATTATAAGTGGGTTTGAGAGAGTTTTAGGTTTAGCGTTAAAAATTTTGAGAGTAATTGTGTGAATTTGGGGTTAAAACCCCCAATTTTAACCTTGTCCGCGTTCAGCCGGTCGATTGGCCGAATCGAAGAGCAGAAAAAGTTTTTCGTTTTAGCCGAATGCCTAATAGCTTCAGTCCAGTCTACCGGCCAGGTCAGAAAGTGCACAAATACATATTTTTCCATGCCCAAGCCATATAAACACATATATATGTATTTTAACCACTTTTTATCATTTCAATTTTTCTTCTAATCTTGTAAAATTGATCCTCATGCAATGATTTAGTAAAAATATCAGCAACTTGATGCAAAGTATCCACAAATTCAAGTATGATATCTCCTTTTTGAACATGATCTCTAATGAAATGGTGCCTAATCTCAACATGCTTAGTTCTTGAATGTTGAATTGGGTTCTTAGTGAGATTAATTTCACTAGTATTATCACAATATATAGGAACATGATCATATTGCAACCCATAATCAACCAAATTTTGTTTAATCCACAAGATTTGAGCTACGCAACTACCAGTTGTAATATATTCAGCTTCGATGGTAGAGATAGCAAAACTGTTTTGTTTCCTACAGGACCGAGATACTAAGGAATGTCCTAGGAATTGACAAGTCCAACTAGTGCTTTTACGGTCTACTTTGCAACCAGCGTTGTCAGCATCAGATAATCCATATAAGTCAAATGAAGTTCCTTTTGCATACCAAAGCCCTAGATTAATTCTTCCCTTAAGGTATCTAATGATTCTTTTTACAACAATTAAGTGAGTTTCCTTAGGGTTAGATTGAAATCTAGCACATAAACACACTGCAAACATGATATCAGGTCTAAAAGAAGTAAAATATAATAGGCTGCCGATCATACCTCTGTATTTCTTCTCGTCTACACGTTTACCTTTCTTATCCTTATCCAACTTTGTTGAGGGGCTCATGGGAGTTCCAATCCCCTTTGCATCTTCAAGTCCAAATTTTTTGATATTTTCCTTAGTGTATTTAGCTTGATTGATGAAGATCCCCTCCTTTGCTTCTTTGATTTGGAGTCCAAGGAAGAATGTTAACTCTTCCATCATGCTCATCTCGAACTCCTTGTGCATACACTTAGAGAATCTCTCACATAAAGAAACGTTAATAGAACCAAAGATTATATCATCAACATAGATTTGAACAAGTAAAATATCCTTCCCTTCTCTTTTAAGGTAAAGTCAAGTTTTCCTCTTTTGAAGTTATTTTCTACAAGAAATCCACTAAGTCTTTCATACTAAGCTCTAGGAGCTTGTTTTAAACCATATAATGCTTTTTCTAGTTTAAAAACATGATTAGGAAAATAAGAATCTTCAAAATCAGGAGGTTGTTCAACATAAACTTCTTCAATGAATCCATTTAAAAAGGCACTTTTAACATCCATTTGATAAAGTTTGAAGTCCATATAGCAGGCAAATGCAAGTAACATACAAATGGATTCAAGTCTAGTTACGGGAGCATAGGTCTCATCGTAATCAATTCCTTCTTCTTGACTGTATCCTTGTGCTACTAGTCTAACCTTCTTCCTAGTTACTATTCCGGCTTCATCTAGTTTGTTTCTAAATACGCATTCTGTTCCAATTACCCGCATGTCTTTAGGCCTTTCAACTAGCTTCCATACTTTATTTCTATCAAATTGGTTACTTTCTTATTGCATGGCAATTATCCTATTTTCATCAAGTAAGACTTCTTTTACATTTTTGGGTTCTATATGAGAGGTAAATACATGATGCTCACAAAAAACATTAACATTACGCCTAATTCTTACACCTTCATTTGGATCACTGAGGATTAGATATTGAGAATGGCTTCTTACGAACTTTCAACTTTTCGGTAGGTCTTCATGAGTTTCTTTGGTTTCAACATTTCCTTTGTTTGAGCATTGTTCACTTTCCTCATTGGCTTGAGACCTCCATGTTCTTCTTGCTTCTTTGCATTCTCTTATTTTGTTGGATTTTCTTTGGCTTTTAGAGTTGGATCTTCAAGTGTCGTCTTTTCCAAAAGATAACCTACATCATCAATCTCCTTTCTCGGCTCAAATGGGTTAGTCTCATCAAATGTAACATGCATTGATTCTTCCACAATAAGAGTTCTTTTATTATATACTCTATATGCTTTGCTCTTTGTGGAATAACCTAAAAATATATCTTCGTCTGATTTAGCATCAAATTTCCTCAAGTGATCCTTAGTATTTAGGATAAAGCATTTACAACCAAACACTTTGAAATATGATATTTTAGGTGTTTTACCATGCCATAATTCATATAGAGTTTTATTTATGATGGGTTTAATCAAAACTCTATTTTGTATATAACATGCAGTATTTATAGCTTCACTCCGAAAATATGTTGGCAAGTTGTATTCTTTTAGCATAGTTCTTGCCATTTCTTATAATGTACAATTCTTCCTCTCTACTACCCATTTTGTTGAGGAGTACGAGGGGCCGAAAAGTTGTGTTCAATGCCATGTTCATCACAAAAGTTCATGAAAGGAGTGTTCACATATTCGGTACCATTATCACTACGGATGCAAGTTATAAAATAGCCTTTCTTATTTTGCACTTTTCTATACAATCTTGCAAATTCATTGAAGGCGTCATTTTTATTTGCAAGAAACATGTCCCATGTAAATCTAGTATAATCATCTACTACAATAAATGTATATCTAGATCCTCCTAAGATAGCCACATCAATAGATCTAAACAAATCCATATGTAATAGTTGCAATGCCCTATTTGTTGAAAATTTATTTAGGGATTTGAAGGATGCCTTATGTTGTTTTCCTAGTTGACAAGCATCACAAATTTTGTCTTTTTCAAATTTTAGCTTTGATAAGTCTCTAACTAGATCATACTTTGACAAATCATTCAATAAGCTCATGCTAGCATGTCCTAATCTTCTATGCCATAACCAAACATTATCGTGCACAACGGACAAGCATTTAACATGTTGACATACAAGTTGATCAATTTTAATGGTGAAGACATTTTCATTTTTTTTAGCTACAAATAATATATTATCATTTCCACATCCATAGACAATGCAACTAGAGGATTGAAAAACTATTTTATGACCTTTGTCACACAATTGACTAATGTTAAGTAGATTAAATTTTAGGCCTTCTACGAGTAAGACATTTTATATAGCAAGAGAGTTTTGTTTACCAATGCTTCCTTTTACAATTATTTTTCCTTTGCTTTGTCGCCAAAGGTAACGTCTCCTCCTTTTTTCCTTTTAATTTGTAAAAGAGTAAAGAGTTTCCCGTCATATGCTTAGAATAACCACTATCCAATATCCATCTCATTTTTCTTGTTTTGCTTTCATTGGATACCTACACACATGAAATTCAAATGCAATTCTTTATTTTGGGGTCCCCAACACCTTGGGTCCTTGGCGTTAGTTTCAATTTTTGTTTTTGACCACCCATTGAGGTCTTTGCCAATGTGGAACATGTGATCTTCTATCACAAAGTTTCTTATAGTAACAATGAGTAGATACATGTCCTTTCTTTTCACAATATGTACAAGTAATATTAGATTTTGGTGAAGAGGAGGATGTAGAGGTAGAAGCCTTGACAAAGTAGATTTTGAAATACTTTTGATTAATTCTAGGTTTGTATCAAATTCTGCTCTTATCAAAAGCAATTTTTTGACTTCCAAAGAGTTTTTCAAAATTTTCTTTGCCATTTGTAAATTTTTGAATAATTCCGTCCAAATCCATATTTTTCTTTTTCAAGTCTCTAACCTCTTTTTCAAACTTTACGAAATCTTCGGCATATGAATAATTTTCTTTTTCCAAGATTTCTATTTTTTCTACAAAAGATGCATTCTTCTTTTCCAAAATTTCTTTTTCATCAAGATCAAGTTCAATTTTCTATGCATTTGCTTATTTTTTGCCAAAGCTAGAGAAAGATCATCATGTAGTTTAGCAAATGCATCTTTTAGTTCGTCAAAACTTTTTCCAAGTTTTATAATATTGTGAGTGTATAAATACTTTCATTTTTATTTTCCAAAATGCATAATTTGTTCCATCAAAAGGGGATGCTTGCTTAATAGAAATTCCCTCCATACTTGCTAAGATTCTACTAGGTGTTAAACTATAGGTAGAACCCCGTCTCTGATGCCAATTGTAGGTGTAAATATCTTAAGGGCAGGGAGGAGGTGAACTAAGATATAATTACCAATTTTTTTTAAAAAAAAATTCACACAAATTCAACAATTTCTTTCAAACAAAATATCAAACACAATGTAAACAATTTAAGCAAATAAAATAACTAAAGTATAGAGAGAAAAGAGACAAACGATTTAAGGTGGTTCTGCCAAGCCTACGTCCACCATCTAAGGAAGCTCCTCTTAGGACTTCAACAACCTTCACTAAATTGATTCTTCATATCTTGGTGAAGCAAAAACCAATTTCTTACACCTCTTTGGAGCCCAACTTCAAAGAACCCAAAAGTTCCACTCTTTAGGATTTCCCCACACTTTACAAGCTTTAATGAATGAATCTCTCTAGAATTTTAGCTCTTAAAGTGTGTATATAATCAAAGGAATAAGAAATGATAGCATTTGAAAATTTTCTTCTCAAAAAGAAGATATTGCAATGAATGAAGCTTTTGAAAGCTCAAAGATATTGCAAGAATGGCTCAAAGCTTGATTGAATGATGATATAAGATTTTGCACACTTGAGTTGATTATTTGAGAGTGTAATGAATGTGTATTTAAAGAGATTTGGGTGTTAGGGATTTGGTAGGTGAGGAAAAGAGGAAGGAAATGGCCAGAACGGTAATAAACGGCTAGTATATTTATTACAGCAACCCGTTCAGCCGTTTAGCCGGTCAACCGGCTAGGTCATCCGGCCTCCTCTTGGCCTTCACTGACTAGGCCGGACGCCTTAGCCGGTCGACCGGCTAGGGGGTCTGACTTTGTCCTTCAGTTTTTGACTTGGCCGGGCGACCTACCCAGGTCAGCCGGTCGACCGGCTGGGGGGTCCAGCCACTTCAGAAAGTGAAGTAAATCCAAACTTTAGCCAAAACTTTTTCAGTGCAATTTTCATAACTCCAAATCACTTTAAGACAATTTGTAAATACTCTCTATGACTTAAAACACTTCAAAAACACATTTTTACTCTACGTGTGCATTCAAATTCATTTGTGCTTTTATGAAATCAAATATGCAAGAGTTTAAAAAATGTGTAAACAATGAAAAAAGAAGTTTAATCCAAATATATAAAATATTTAGGCATTTCATAAAGGAGCAAAAAGAACGTCCAGTACACCTTATGACGTCTCTTGTCCTCCTTATGCCTTCTCATCTTCTTGTTCTTCAAATAATACGTTTTTGTTCATCTTCTTCCATCTATCAAGCATCTACTTATACATCTAAGCACTTATCTTCACAAGATGCTTTTAGTCAAACAATTATGAATGCATATAAATTTTCATCATCAAAATTAATAACAAGTATTTAGCCAACACAGCTACGTGGCGAGCATGCACTGCGGCACACACAGCATGGGCATCTCATTAAGCAGAAAGCGATATGGGAGTTGCCACACGGGCCCCCGACGTAACAAGCACAGTACCATAGAAAGCATTGTACTCAGCATATGTGTTCCCCTCAGCGCCATCAGCAACATACTTATCCCAGTAAGTTATCATAGCCTCCCAGTGCCCCTAGTAGCATACTTATGGTCACCATAAGGGTACCTCTATATACGACACAAGTGGTTCATCGTCTTAGTACATGTCATTTACCCCCGATGTATCATTACCACAGCATCATGTGTCTATGCAGCCGACATAGTTGTCAGGGCACCGATCCACGTATTGGTTGAACCCCATCGATTATTCCAGCAAGGGGATTGGTCAGAGTAACGGCGGTTGACACGATATGACACATGGTGTCGGATCCTTTGGGCCAGTGATTAATAAGCCAGATGACGAGCCTGATGACGAGGAGAAGCATAGCGAATCAGCATGTAACTCTCCTACGAGATTCATGGGGTCCAAAGACTTTGTCCACGATTCATTGGTCGATCGTGGTTATGAACAGCAATCCCAGGCACAGCTATCTCCTGCAAAGCAGTCTTAGTGCTCTCAAAATCTGCATCCAGGAAACAACACGCACCACCTCCTGTTCGACATCAATTACCAGACTGTGATAACAGAGGACAGAGGCCTCAGCAATAGACACTTGGGTGATGTATTTAGTTTAGTAGCACTTTATTATTATTGTTATTATTTTGGACGAATCTTATTTCTTCATTGTGTATTTATGGGACTGTATTATGCTTTTCCTTTGTATAATTATTTATGATCCGTGGATGTCTTTATTTCAGTATTATGGACATTATATTATCCATTGGATATTATACACTTAATTCTTTTGGTTCAAGTGGACATTATGTTGTAATTGTAAACAAAATAATACAAGATTAAAGCTAAGTAAACAAAACAAGATTACAAGATTACAATTAAGTAAACAAAACTAGATCATAACTATGAAGGATTACTTAGGTTACAACTAATACACATTACATAACAACATTACAAATTACAACTAATACATATTACATAACAATATTACAAGATTACAACTAAGTAAACAACATAAGATTACAACTAAGTAGGATTACTTAGATTACAACTAATACACAGTACAAAACAACATTCCAAGATTACAACTAAGTAAATAAAACAAGATTACAAATTTTTAGAATACTTAGATTACAAATTAATACACATTACATAACAACATTACTAGGTTACAACTACACACTATGCATTTTGATTATTGGGGCAAGTTAGATTAGTGTGGCCTTGTTGACCGCATGTTGGACACCTTCATTATCCACCTTGGTCTAAGTAATCCATCTCGTTTTAGATACGTCAGCCTCCAGCTCGGCCTCTTCTCTGGTGAAATGACGTGGGTTTAGATGCACGTCCATCTAGGCGTTGGAAGCCAATAATGGTGAATATGACGTGGGTTTGGATGCAACGTCCATCTAGGCGTTAAAGGCTAATAACATTGATGTCCAAGGGGCTCAAATGTCCTCCAGTAGGTATCTTTGTATGCTTTCACCGTCAACTATCGAGGTATCATGTCTGAAACATTAAACTTCCTAAACCAGGCAACAGTTCGTGCATGTGAGCAAGGCAAGTGATAGGCAGTCCACTTACCGCAAGTATATGAACTTTCTTCCCAATGATTTACTTGGTACGATAGATTCTCATTCTATTGCATCAGAAACCAACCGACCTGGTACTTCCCATCTTCTCTGAAACTAAGTACATAAGCTAATGTGACGAGGTCTTCCACTTCTCAAACAGTTCCCTCACATTAAGAGGGAGATGATGGCCCTCACTCTCTACGTGCATAGCATGGACCAACTAATCATGAAAGTAACCTTCTACCTTCATAAAAGTGTTAGTTACAAGGGTTGTGATAGGTAACCCCCTGGCACCGACGAGGACACCGTTGAAACATTCAACATTCTTTGTGGTTATCACACCCCATCTATAGCCCACATCAAAGCTTATGGTTCATGTCTCGGCAGGGATATCAGATAAGAACTTGTGTACCTGTTTGCCAATAGCATTTTGACTAAGGTCGATTGCAAGAATCACGTTCATGGAAACTTCATATTTGCGTGCTTG
This sequence comes from Cordia subcordata, assembly GCA_028554755.1. Taxonomy (NCBI): domain Eukaryota; kingdom Viridiplantae; phylum Streptophyta; class Magnoliopsida; order Boraginales; family Cordiaceae; genus Cordia; species Cordia subcordata. Next base: position 5,319,222 of record JAPTOF010000025.1, on the reverse strand, counting down.
ACATTCTCGGCCAACTATCCAACACGTCTTTAATGAACTATTATTGCCATCTTTTTATCACATTTCTTTTGGGATATCTCAAGCAAATGCGATCTTTTATTTCAAGTTGCCCGTCATGTGAAACCCATTCGATTGTAGAGGCAATGTCTCCACGCGTACCAGATATAATGCATACCTAGGCCATATCAGTAAAAAAATTTCTCACATAACTACTGTAAGAACCATGACCAAGTGTGTGTCATCTTCGCATTCACAACTGCAAATGCCAATGGCAATAGTTGGTAGTTGGCATCAGTGGTTAATGCAACTAAGAGACGACCCTTGTACTTTTCCCGTAAATGTGCTCCGTCAAGCGAACCACCGGTTTACAATGCCTTCACGTTGTGATGCATGGACCGAATGCCCAATACACCATGTCAAAAAAATTTTCAGCCTACTACATTGAACCTTTATCGAAACTGTATCTCACAACACTAAATGGATTCTTGGCCATCACTGTACCAAGAAACTATGGAAGCATTTGGTATGACATGTTCCAGGTACCATAAACTATTTCAATTGCTTTATTCCGGCCATTCCAAGCCTTCTCGTAAGTGATATCCGCATTAAGCTTTTCCTTTGTGTGAACTTGGACAAGACCTACCTCATAATCAGCCTTCTTAGCTATGAAATGCCTTACCAAATATCCAACTAAACCAGAAGTCAAATTTTTGTGTCCGGAAGTGGATATTTGAGCCATACAAATATGTGTGGCTTCATACTGCGTGATCTCCCACTATTTATGTGTTTCTTTCTTTATGGCATGTACAAACCAGGGGCATGCTACTCTTCCACCGTGTGTTTCCCTACAACACACCTCCCACAAGGTCCTATTTGACTTAGGATCCTGTATTCCTATTGTATTTTATTGCGTTCTGCTGAACAGCCTTTTTCGCGTCCATTTTTTATGAGAACACCATTCATTTGGCCAAATCCATTAGATTGAGGTTCTACACTGGGCAGTTAGGTGTCTCGTACCTGCTTGTTGTGCAGGATTCGAATTTAGTCTTGGCAGTATGGAACTCCACTGATTCCTTCTCCTCCACCTCCAACTCTATATCTGCATTCTACCTCCAGCTCTATATCTGCATCCGGTCCCCGGGCATCGTTCTCAATTTGGTAGTTCAAACTTCTTTCTGAGACTGCATCTTCCTGATTGTTCCACTCTACGTCCTCGTTTTCTTTGTGTGCCTCTGACAAAACCATATATGTTGCGACGTCATACCTCTCTTCCGTGCCACCACCACGATGAAAGGGTCCTCTGAGTTCAAAAGTGGACTGTGGTTGTGGGGAAAGGGAAAAAGTGGCAAGCTCCACAACTGTTGTTGCGATATTGAACTGTTCATCGTCATGATACAATGTTGCTGCGATTGGGTCCAGCATATTGGACTCCACGGGACGTCGACTATTGGTTGCGGCACATACACATTGTCACTTTGTACGTCCACTATTACATGCGCAACACAACGGTTCCAATCACAATAAGCGGTGCCGTACATGTCCTGCATATCTTCATCATTAGTTATTGCACTTGGGTAATAATAAATTTACTGCAATGTAGCATCCCATCTAGGATCACAATAGCACAAGTTAACTTTATCAATGGTTAGACGCAAACTGAGCTTCCTAATTACACGCGAAACAAATTGATCGTAACTGGTACTGGGAAAAATTTTGATTTTTCATGGAATATTTGGACTAGTATAATCGAGACTGTAATTGGTTATAATTCTTTGACCACCGTAGTATAAAAGAATAGTAAATTCGCTTGAATTCATTCTTTTACGTGCTTTAGTAATGAAAAAAGTGAAAGGAATTCGGTAGAAACTTAAAGTGAGAGGCTGTGGGATGAGTTAAGTGTTGAATGAACCAGTGGAGGGAGGACTTGGGGCTTATATAGGTAGAATACGCATTTTAGGAGTGAGATTTCTAAATTGCGCGTGACGTGAAATGACTCGAGCACGACCGATGGTAAGGAATATAATCAATTCGCTAAAAACTCATTCCCAAAATGCATCCCGAGCTCCTAGAGTGCGCTAGGGTGATTAAATTCCCTGCCAACACATCACTTCGACAAGAAATCTCTGCAAAGGCTAACAAAAACTTTAGCCGCATTCTAGGAACGATATTCGCATTTTGGAAGGCGGGTCTCATTTTGGGAATGAGGTCCTCGTTTTGGAAGCACACCCTGCTTATTCAAACTACGCCTAATGCATTCTCGAAGCAATAACAGGTTATATTTGAAAACCCGCCTAAAAATAGGTCAATTTTACACAGAATATCAAAAATTAGGTCCAAAAAAATCCCAAAGAACATTTAATAAACACAATTAGTTTCACTTTATTCAAGGTGATTCAAGGGTCGTAATAAATTCTTGAGTTATGCTTACAGTGATTAGTGGAGTTGTTTGAATTCTCAATCAGAGCGATTGGAGAGCAAATATAAACTAAGCCCCAAACCGCTATAGATCTTCTGAGTATGCTTTGTTTCTTGATTTTCTCTTTTGATCACTATGCAAAGTGTACCATAAAAGTACTCAACCCTTCGAGAAAGTTACATTGTCATACCCGCCGCGCCAAAAAATAGCGTTTTAATCCTAGCAAAACGCAGTCGGATGAACACCTACAGTAATGATTTGGAATCAAAATCCAAAAAGACAGACAATGGACAGAAAATGCATTATAGAAACTGACACCAGATATGAAACATGAGAAAAAGAGGATATTTTACCAATATCCAACTTTGTTTCAAGGTAACACGAATGCTATAGATAGCAGGGACGCAAATTTTTACATGGGAATTTTAGCAGCTCTAAAACTAAACTGCAGATGGGAGAGAGAAGAACTGCGAAATTCTAAAACTAAACTGCAGATGGGAGAGAGAATAACTGCGAAATTCTTAGAATACCCTCGAACTATGGAAAGGATCGAGGGAAAAGAGTTGATAGAACTGAAAATGAGATTTAAATGGACACCAAAAACTTACAGCATACCTACAAGATAAGCATTTCATCCAACCCATTCTCCTCATCGTCATCCCACTCCATTGGTCCAACACCTGGTTGATTCCCACCCATCAGATACTCTAACAATCCAACTCGGCCCCACACGACCTCTTCTGGAGATAATGCTCTGATTTCCTCGCCATCTTCATCATTAGAAGCGTTTTGCATTGTACTATGATGAACATCAAGATAATACTTCAACAAGAACTGTCTAGATGGCTCAAGAATCTCTAGATCAAATGTTGGGGAAAGGGGACGTCCCTTAACTTGAACATGAGCCACACTGTAGGATACAATGAAATGCATTAGAGTAAGAGCTGTGCAATGGACAATTTTTTCTCATCTTATGGAAGTAAAGTGTTATTAGATGCTTAAGAATGGTTTGACAACCGAGTAGATGATATCCATACAAGTTAATAGAAAAAAGGCGAGCTAAACTAACCATATATAGAACAAGTCATCCATCTCTTGCCTCTGAACCCTACCCAACAACTCAACCTGCAGATATCCACCAATGCAGAGAGCCGGTTCTGGTAGCTTGAACTGCTGCAAATGATTTTCCTGTCATACGGAGAAAATCTAAGTATTTCCAACATTTCCTCTCGAGGCATATGAAAAATTAGGGATGGCAGAATAGGTAAAAACGCAAAAAAAAAAAAAGGTCTCCTTTCTGCAGTTCTTTCCCCTTTCCCTTCTTTTGGGAGAGTCAAAGAGGGGGATCAAGTTACATATGTGACAAGAATGAGTATGCAGAATTCTCATCCCAAACTGACCAGCACTGGAGAAGTTTCAAAGCCAGAAAGAGACCCCAAATGCATTATGTAAGCTAAAAGCATCAATATGGTGAAAAAAGTCGGCTTCATTTTTGTGGGGGCATAAGTGCAAGTGGAAGGGAAGGAGGGGACGGGGATGCCCTTTTTTTTTTGGGGTTTTTTTGGTTGTTTGGGGGGGGCAGGGGAGGGTCCTAGGATATGATCTGATCTGATCTAACTGGACAAGGCTATAAAGGTTGACAATTCTCTTTGCTAAACAAGAAAGAAGAGAAAAATACCTGCATCTTTGTCCCATAAATAAATCACAGGCAGAAAACAAATAGTACCTGAGCCATAGGAAATTCTGGTGAACTGTATGTCCAGATGAACTTGTCATCAGCTGGCTGTTGCAATGGCACATTCAGGAGATCCAGCTCTATTTCACTTGGTGATTTTGGATAACCCAAATGAAATCTTACAGCTTTTGCAGAGTATATGGGGTTTTCTGGCTGGAAAAATGCTACGGAAACAAACCAATATGAACGTCAGGGTACAAATGATCTAGGTACAGGGGAGGCGATAAAAGAAGACGAGGGGGGCAGAAGGAGGGGCACAAAAGAATGATCTATAGAACAGAATTTATTACCTTCAAAAGGCCGTATCTTAATTTCAGTCACAACACAAAGGTTAGCTCTTAACTTGTATATCAGCGTCTCCGGGACAGCAGGATCACTTTGTCCTTCACTTGACCAGTACGACGGTCTATTGATATATCTTTCTCTTGGATTTAGAGTATTCACAATGCTCTCATCAGGATAATTGTCGGTACTGGAAGCACTAATTGCCTTGAATAAACAATCAGTTGGTGTGACAATTGACTTGTTAATAGCTTGGAGTAGAGAAGCATAAACATTATGATCTCTCTCATGAATGTCCCATTCAGCAGAGTCACTGGAACCAACATCACTGGATGTGCAACTAGGCTTTACTATACTTACAACACTGGGAAGTAGAGGAAATTTTCTGAGACACAGCTGCTTAGAAAGTCCATTTGTAATCACTGCAGGAAGAAATATGTGTAGTTAAATTGAATATCTATGGATTGTAGTCATTTTTAATTTGATTTTGCATTTTGTTAAGAAACAAAGAACAGCTGCAATACTCTTAACCAATTATAATAACACTAAGAACAGCAACAAATGCATATCATTCATATGAACAAAAAGAAATTAATTCCCATTATTTGAGAAAGGTCCAGTACAAATAAATATTCATATGTTAAATCAAGACCAAAATAATGACTTAAAATGTAACAGGGATAGCAAGTTTGGTAAGTCTAATTATACAAACTAGATAACAAATGAATGCACATCTTACCCATACCAAATACAGCAAATAAATATGATTCTGAGCAGAAATCTATGCTAAAAAGTAACATACATGTGCACGGGCTTATGCCTTTCAAGAATTTTTCCTTTCTTTTAATATGCAAAATGTTTAAGAACCTTCCAAAAAGTCCCACATTTATTATATTATGGCTTGGCTACATCGTGGTTCAATCACAAATAAATTCAAATGGATTGAAGGGCATCCCAGCATCTAAGAGGCTGCCAACATAAGAACTTCTCAGTTCTCACACAAACAATCAGGTTTGGCAAGTCCTAAACTTTAGTCTGTTTATAGTCTCCAAAAGCTGGTAATTCCTCTTACTCTCAGTTGATTACTTTTATAGATGCATCCTAAGCTTTTACCTGGTAATTAAACCCTTCCCATCACCTTCCAAGAAATAGGGGCTGATCACATTCCATTGTCAATAACCACGTTAGTATATAGGTTCTGGACTCAAAATGCAACCGTGGTTGGTGCATTTGAAATCCAGGGGAATGCCGACAAGCATGAAATGGGAATCAGCAGCAAAGATAATCAGTTGCTCACCCTTCATTTCTAAAAGTAGCACAGAGATGGATATTTTACAAACTAAGCCATCTAGCCATTAAAATATTATGCCCTAGGCATCACAACAGGAAGCTGAATAGGTATACTAGACGTAGTAACCGGCAAAAGGAGAATTTCTTTTGATTGACTTCCAGGCTCCAGGCATTCCTCCAATGTATATAGATTACAGAAAATCATGAAATTTGCATACAATACTTTCTCATGTCAGTAATATACAATTTTATTTGACATTCAAATATGAGTTTACATACTGCAGGATTCAACTAATAATTGAACAACACCAGAGACAACCCAAAAATGAAACAAAGAGTAGCATCCATCTTCAGAGCACCATGACAACTTTATCTTCATCAACAAACTCTACTGAGTAAACTTTGTGCTTGTTTACCTTACTTGTAGAGAAAAATATCCAGAATTATACCATTCTATTCTTGAAAAGAATAACTTCACCAGACCAAAAATTCTTATGAAATGTTCTGAGTCAACCACCTTTCTTAAGTTTTTCATTATCAAACCATAGACATAGGTTTCCAGAAAGGAAACAGAGAAAAAAGTTAAAATGGTTGGCAAATAACTACAGTCCACATTGCTAACAGATACAATTAAAGATGAGCAACCGAAAAGATTCCTTACTGATAAAAATTCAACTCTTCCTCATCTTCATTAGAAATAAGCATTTGCATTCCCTAATTTGGAGAAGACAACAACAGACTTGATATACAATAGAAAATTTTCAATTTTTACTATGTTTATGGTTATCAGGAAATATGACAAAATGTTTATTGATGCAAACATGGACATCTAATATGCAAGATTTCAAAAGGCTGATGTACTCATTTTGAGCTTAAATAGGCAAACTTAATCCAATAGAAACAGAATGTGTGTATGAGCTGGAACCTAAGTTTAGCAAAAATACTACAGCCAATTTAATTACTAAAAGACATTTAACCATATGATTTAAGTAGGAAACCCAAAAAAATTTCTGTTTACTAAAAAAAGGCTTCAGTACATTACTATGTAAAAGACTGATATACTCATTCTGAGCTCAAATAGGCAAGGTAAATCCAATTTAAACAGGAGCACGCATGAGCTGGATCCTAATTTTAGTGAAAATACCACAGCCATTTTAAACTTAAACCATATGATTAAGTAAGAAACACAAAAAGAAAATTCTGTTCACTAAAAAAGGCTTCAGTATGTTACTAGTTTCTGCTACTTTATGTCAAACTATGCCAATTTGCTATCAAAGAGAAAAAGGAATGCACACATAAGATTTGAAGAACAAGAATGCTTCTAGAAAACATATTTTTGATAACCCTATAGCATCATTCTCAACTAGACATAGGCAAATCTATAATGATAAAACTCTTAAACAGGTTAAATAAGCAGAAATCATGACAAATAATACATTTTAGACATCCAATTGACTAAAAATAATGACACGAACAACTAGGAGAAACGCTCACAACACATTATTTTCCTCTTTAAGCTCTATGCCAGTATAATTCCCCTCCCAACTTTTTACTCAATAGGCACAATGGAGATACTCCAGTCCACCATCACAAAGATACACCAGTGAATAACAAGAATAGGGTTGAACAAGGCAATCTAATCTTTACCCCACAAGCAGCTACCCATTCTTTTCAACTTTCAAATACCTTGGCCAACAGTTGACAACAAACATATAAAACTGTTACAACAGAAAGAATAAGAGAATTGTTGTGCGCCACCAATCTGACGCCAAGTGAACAAAAGCTTTTACCAGTAGTGTTTAACTTTAGAAAATTCCATCTCGAATGACGTGAGGAAATATGACAAGCAAGCTAATAATGACCGCTACTCAAAACAGAAATATGAAAATTTGCATCAGTAAAGCTCACCAAAATTACGCCAAAAGCGCGATACACTGCTGGCACGGACCAGATCAGCTGGATCATCCAAGCACATCAGGATATTAAGTGCCATGTCAGTTTGGAGGGATTGCAGAAAATCAATCCGCATATCCATTTCAAGTCATCAGCCACAGTAGTAAACCAAATTCCTGGTAATTGTTCCAAGCCTCCAACCTGAGTTAAAAGCAGAAATACAAAATTTTAACATATACAGAAACCCATAACTGGGTCGAAAAGAAAAGAAACATAAAAAATGAAGAACCAACAGCTGAAAGTATCCGTGTGCTACCTGATGGGTATATCCACCACAAGAAACCACTGTCCCTATATAACTAGTAAATCACGTTTTAAAAATTCTAACACGTAAAAGGAGTTATTAAACAACAGAAAATTAAAAAAGGAATAATTTTTCCCATCCCAAAATAATACAAAAAAAGAAAATTTACCACATATCATGTGAAAGTCTACAAGGGTGTGATTTATATGCTCAGGTCTGGCTGTTTACTGTTCTAATTTTTTATGCTGGTTGTAATTCAAACTATCAGAAATTCATCAAATTAAGGGGGGAAAAATACATCTACAACAAAAATTTCAAAATTACATGATGAAATTAAAATTTTAAAAGAAGCAAAATGGAGAATATGCGATAGAAAACTCAATCAAAAGAAAAGAACAATCAAATCGAAGAAAGAAAAGAATAATATGCATAACAGGAATCAAAATAGACATAAAATAAGCCCAATCATAAAACTAATCACGTCCACAAAATCAAATTATATGCGCGCGTCAACGCGCGTGTAGATATGTATATATAAATCGATTTCGTAAATGAAACATCAAATAAAGAAGAAAGTAATGGTGAAGGATCATACCTTCTGAATTGGGAAAAACGAAGGTGCATCAGGAGTAAATAAAACCCTAGAAAGGGAATACATACATATATACAAGACACGTAAACGCGTCTCTGTGTGTCTGTGTTTTGTAAGTGAAGAGAGAAGCGGTGATAGGCTCCGGCTAAGGAGAATTGGGGGTGTGATGTGTAACAGATTTAAGGGGTTAAAATTACAGTGGCAAAAAGGCCTTTCTAAATATATTATTGTATTTGTTTTGGGTTGGTGAAATTTATGTTTTACTTTAATTACTTTCGTTGTTTGATTACGTGATCTTACGACTGATCAATGTGACGGAACAATCCCACATGGCGTTGATGCCGTGAACTTGGGGCCTCTTATGACTTGTGAGAATATATATATATATATACGATACTAAAATACCCATGTCAACACTGTATAAGTTATAAAACTGAGTTTTTAAATCTTTTTAAATTAATGTTCAACTAAATTTTTTAAAGGAACACTATCGTTATTTAATTGAGTTTATATTTTTAATAAAAATCAAAAAATAAATAAATTTTTAATAGATAATGTAGTATTGTAATACTTAAAACAATTAATTGAAAAATGAAAGAAAATAAATCACATAGGGATGTAACTACTTAATATAAATTTTGAAAATTTTCTTTGAATATAACATTTTCCATTTGTGAAAGGAAAATAAACCATGATCACCATTTGCTGTGAGATTGAGAGTATGTCAAAAATAGATAATGAAGAGATCAACGTAATACAAAGATAATTTTGGAAATACAATAACAAGTTGATAGGAATATTAATATGAAAGTATGATCTGATTGACATAATCATGTGAGTAGCCAATATGGAAAGAATGATAATGGTGCTAGGATTTGTGAAGCAAAAGGAAAGGAAAAACGCATGGATTTGGATCCTCTCCTAGTCAAGTTCTCTTCAAGTAACTAGAAGAGGCATTCTCATCCTTTAGATTCAAATAGATAAATCTTGACCATCTAATTAAAAATATACTTAATACATTTAAGAAAAGATATTTATTTTTCCTTTTTTATATTTTCCTAATCACAATCTAATCAAATCTGTCAAAAGCATTAATTTTTCTTCTTTTAATTTTTTCCTAATTACAATCTGATCAAAGCATGGCATTATCAGAAAATAGTATTAGTTAAAAAAAGTTCTCTGTTCTCTCTTTCGAGTAACATGTCTCTCTCCGGTCTCTTCTGTACTGTTGTCCCTTCTGTCTAACCTCTTCCTCTCTCCATTATCTTTGTTTCATCTTGTCCTTCTACTCTCTTCCTCTCTTCTCTCTCTCTCTCTCTATCGACTTGTTCTTCTTTTATATTTGTTTCCTCTCGTGTTACTTTTTTCATTCATCTTTTGCCCCTTTTGTGGGTGGTGCTTTTTAATGATAAGGCATTGTCCCACTTAGTCTCTAATGCTTCTATTGGTCATACTTCCATCTTTCTCCAATCCTCTAGGGTGGATGAAGTGGCCAGGCTTAGTTTGTTGGCTTCCTTAGGGCATATCCTCTCCCTAAAGCAAGTGTTCTCTAATATGGTTTGTCTTATAGTTGCTCGTTGTTGGGGCTTAACAAATCCAGTAGAGGTTACTAGTCCTCAACCAAATGTGTTCCTTTTGGTGTTTGGAAGTTCGTTGGATAGACAACAAGCTTTGGACTTCTGTCCTTGGCATATCCAAAAATGTCACTTTTTGCTACAACCTTGGCTTCTTGGTGTTTCCTATGATGAAATGGGGCTAGATACTACAACATTTTGGGTTCGTGCTTGTGGCCTCCCTATTAATTACCTAAATGAACAAATGCTCTTGCTATAGGCCTCACTCTGGGTTCTATTGAGAAGATTAATTGTAGGGTGAATGGTTGTTTTCATAGTTGAAGTTTTCTACGAATTCAGGTTAGTTTCAAGGTACTAGAGTCAGTCCAAAGTTTGTTATGCTGCGTCCCCTTCGTCACTTTTGGATTAGTCTTCAATATGAGCACCTAGACGATTTTTGCTTCCGCTATAGTTGCCTAGGCCATGAGTGAAAGTATTGTTCTAAGACCGATCCTTATAATGGCTTGCCGATGGTGGATTAGCGCTACAAGCTGTGTCCTTGGATGAGAACTAAGGATTTTGTGGGTGGTGAGTCCTCTTTTGCAGTTCGCCCTAATACCAAAGTGGTTCCACCATTAGTAGGTGGTTTAGATGGTTCAGTGTCGATTTCCGATGGCAATGAGCCGTTGGTGGTAGTTAGTGGCTGATTGCTATATTGCGGCACAAGCCTAAATAGCCCAAAGATGCACGGATCATATGTAGTACGGTGTGTGCAAGTGCAGGATCGAATCCATGGAGAGGCCAAACGTGTGTAATGTCCCAGGTTAAGTGTGCCTCAAAAGGCTACATGTTAGGTGCCTAAACTACGATATGTTTGGTTTTTTGGGATGGAATATGTTGGCGTAATATTATTTTATATTGTTTTGATTATGCAAATTATAGTAAATGAATTGCTAATTGTACTTTGAGCTTGTTGAGTGTATCCCTAGGTTAGGTGGTTGAAGATGAACCATGATTTGGAACATAAGAAGAATTCATCAAAAATGGCTTAAGTTATTCAAGACCAGAAAAGTTCAAAATAGAAGAAGAAGGCTAAGAAGTCATAAGGAAGAGATGAGACGACATAAAGTATAGCCGCTTGTATGCTCTCTTGTGAATGCCTTAGAGTAATCTTTTATAGCTTACTCATGATTTTATTGCATTGCATTCGTCTATCACCTCTTTTAAACTTGGGTATAATATATCTTGATTGCAAAAATTCAAAGTATTTATAAAAACCCTTGCTATGTCTTCAAAAGGCTTTTCAATCTTTTTGAAGTGTTTCCACATTGTCTCATTGCTTTAGAGCCAAAGACAACTACAAAATGGTGCTTAAAGTGCTTCAATTGAAATTTACTGGGCATAGCTAGACTCCAGGTCGACCGCCCGTCCTAACACCTCAGAGTCCTAGCTTTAAAACTAAGTTTTTGACCAAGGCCAGACCCTAGCCTGATTGACCGACCTATCGACCAACCTCAGTCAGTGAGTTTGGGATCAAGGTCGATTGCATCCCCAGTCAACCAACCCCGGTCGACCAACCCTAGCTCTATAGCATTAAACGTTCTAGCTGTTTATATCCATTGCAGCCACTTTTCTTCCCCATTTCTCACCTACCTTGCCCTAACTCTTAAAATTCTCTTTAAATACACTTCAATAGTATTGAATATGATCATCCAAGCTTGAAAAACTTTTTATTATCATTCATTGCTTAGAAATCTTGAGTTATAATTTGCTATACTCTTTAAGCATTCAAGAGCTATCATTTACTATACTTGCTTATTAAAGCTTTGCACTATAGTTCCCAATAATTCCTCAAATCCATTGTTATACACAGTCAATAGCTAAGAAATCTTCAAAGATTTAATTTTTGAGCTAAAGAATGCAGGGAGATCCTAAAGAGTAAGGACTCATGGGTTCTTTGAAGATTGGCTTCAAAGGGTTGTATTGCTTGGTTTGTGCTTCACCAATATTGAAGAAGCATCCATATTGAAAGTGCTGAAGTCTTAAAGGGAGAATTCTTAGGCAATCGATGTAGGCAAGACCGAACCATCTAAAAATTGTTTGTTATCTTCTTTGCTATCTCTACTTTACATTACTTGCTATTATTGATTGCTTGGTGTTTGTGTAATTAACTAAAAGAATTTATTAGCATTACGTAGTAAATTTTTAACTGCGAAAATTGTCCAATATCTTAATTTACCCCCCTCTTAAGATATTTGCCCCAACAAGTGGTATCAGAGCTAGGGTTCTACCTATAGTTTAACAACTAGTAGAATTATATTTGGCAAATATGGATGGTATTTTTATTAAGCAAGCACCCTCTTTTGATGGAATAAATTATGCCTTTTGGAAAATGAGGATGAAGGTTTTTATTCAATCACATTATTATAGGGTTTGGAAGATAATTGAAAATGGACCTACCTTTCCCACTAAAATGAAAGGGGATAGGAGAATTCCTAAACTTGGAAGTGAATGGAATGATGAGGATATTAAATTATTTCAGTTAAATCAAGAGGCTTTACATTATTTGTTCAATGCCTTGAATGCAACCGAGTTTGCAAGGGTAATGGGGTGTACTTCGGCTAAGGAGCTTTGGGACCAATTAGAAGTGTCCTATGAGGGGACTAGCCAAGTAAAAGAATTTAGAATTGCTATACTTGTACATAAATATGAAATGTTTAAAATATTTCCTAATGAAAGTGTTGAGCAAATGTTCTCTAGATTTGTTGAGAATGCTAATGGATTGAACGCACTTAGAAAAGATAATTCAAATGTTGAAAAAATGAGAAAGGTGCTAAGGAGTTTGCCATCATCATGGCAACCAAAAGTAATGGCCATTAAAGAAGCCAAGGATCTAATCACATTAGATCTCAACAAGCTATTAGGTCACTTATGACTCATGAGTTTGAGAAAAAGGACCATGAAGAGGAAGACAGGAAAATGAAGAAGTCTATTGCACTTGTTGCATCAAAATACATATCAAGCAAAGATAAAGATGATTGTGGGTGCAAATATCTTAAGAGAGGGGGTGAATTAAGATATTAATACTAATTTTCGTTTTTTAAAATTTACAGAAAATTTACAACTTCTAACAATCAATATATCAAACACAAGATAAGCAAGATAAGTAAGAATAAAAAAAGAAGTGTAAGGAGAAGAGAAACAAACGATTTTAAGGTGGTTTGGCCAAGCCTACGTCCACCACCCAAGGAAGCTCCCCTTAGGACTTCAAAGATCTCCACTAAGATACTTTTTCAAAACTTGGTGAAGCACAAACCAAGTCCTTACAACCTCTTTGAAGCCTAACTTCAAAGAACCCAAGAGATTTACTCTATAAGATTTCCCCACACTTTACAAGCTTTAATGAATAAATCTTACAAATATTATAGCTCTCAAAGTGTGTATGTACTCAATAATAAGAAAAGATTGAATATGAGATTTTCTGCAAGAAGAAGATGAATAAGCTCTTGAAAGCTCAAATATATTGCAAGAATGGCTCAAAGATGGATTGAATGATGATAAACACTTTAGCACACTTCAATTGATGATTAGAAAGTGTATTGAATGAGTATTTAAAGAGATTTGGGGGTTAGGGTTTATGGTAGGTGAAGAAGGAGTGATTTTTCAGCGAGCGGTAATAAGCGGCTAGTGCATTTATTACGACTTTCGTTGATGGTCGGCCATTGGGTCGTCCGGCTTACCCTTCTCCTTCTCTGACTAGGCCGGACGCCTTAGTCGGTCGATCGGCTAGGGGGTCCGATTTTTCCCTTCACCTCTCTGTTTTGGCCGAGCGACCCACCCAGGTCAGCCGGTCGACCGGCTGAGGGGTCCGGCCACTTCAAAATGTGAAGTAAAGCCAGATTTTTGCAAAGTTCATTTAAAGTGCAAATTCCACAACTCCAAATCATTTTGAATAATTTTGTAAACACATGTTGTGAATTGAAACGCCCCAAAAACTCATTTTAACTCTATGTGTGCATTCAAATACATTTGTGCATATGTTATTTCAAATGTGCAAGACTTGAAAATTTTTGCTATGAATAAGAAAAAGATTTTGAGCCAAGTCCACACAATATATAGGCATTTCACAAAAAGAGCAAGGAGAAAAACAAATCCGGTACCCCTTATGGCTTCTCTTCTCCTCCTTATGCCTTCTCATCTTTTCTTCCTTCAAATAAGGCTTTTTGCACATCTTCATATTTTTCAAAGCTTCATATTGATATCATCTCATTTTCACAAGAAGCTATTTAGTCAAATAATGCATATATATATTTTCATCATCAAAATCAATAATGAATATTTAGCTAACAATCTCCCCCTTTTTTATGATGACAAAATTTTTAAGATATGAGACAAAAGTACTCCCCCTTAATATATGCATTTCTTTAAAAAGTGCATTTTTGGGAAAATGTTTTGACTATCAAATTTAAACTCATTTGCAAAGACAAACAAGTAAACATAAACTCATTTGCAAGAACAAGTAAACATATCAACAAAGTATACCATTCACCATTTACTTCTCCAAACAGAGCTTATGCATCCACCATTTAAACTAATGCAAATAGACAATACCATTCACCAAAGCATGTATCACCAAAGCATAAATACCACACCATACTTCTCTCCCTTTGGCATCATCAAAATCAATATAAAGGCAAGAAAAGAAATGTATAAAAGAAATAACTTGGTAACCAAAATCAAGAATGTAAAGGTCAACTAAAGCTAAAAATTGTTTTCAAGTGGAATGAAAAATGTTTTTCAAAAAGAAGAAAATCAGGGTGTGCGATCATGATGATCCTTGAAATATTCTCTCATGTCTAATTTTATAGCAGCCACTTCTGAATCAATATGTTGCCTCCAAACAGTGAGCTCGTCCCATTGGCTTGTCATAGTAGCCCGCATTTCGCCCATACCAGTGTTTAAAGCCTGTAACTGGGACAGAATCTGAGCCATCAAAGAAGGGTCTTCCTGTTGTCCCATCGAACTAGAACTAGCACCACGACGAATTTCTCTTCGGCATTGCTCATCAATGTGCACTTGCTCCCTAGATTCTCTCAACACTTGCCTAAGAGTTGCATCCTCAGTATTTTCCTCTTCTTCAGAGGTACTAACAACCATGGGTGTAGTTCCTGGTATACCTATGTCGGGATTACCCTCAATTTCTGGCCCTTCATCTTCTTCAAAAGTGATATCTACCCCGCCAAGCATGTCATCAAGGTTTTGTTCAGTGGTGCCAAAGACAGGGTCAGTGAAAGTAGTGCATTTCTTAGTCCTATCCCTAATGGCGGCTTGAATGCTTTGGGGCAAACTTTTGAAGGTCTCTCTATTTATGGGCTCCATATTATACCAGTAAATGCCCATGAAGTTCATATACAACATATCAAAATTCCAAGCAAATTCTCGATATGGAGCATCTGAAGATATATTGAAATGAGAGAAAATATGCATTAAGGCCATACCATAACCAGGAGTGGTCGTTTTTCCCCCACCCTTTCCACTGATATGTAACATATGTTGAAGGATCAAGAAAGGCAGAGCTCTCTCCTTTTTCTCCCTAAGGCTATAATATATGTAAGCATCCATGACTAGAATTTTTCCATCATTGATATTTCTAGGGAGAATAACTTCACTCATGATTTTAAGAGCAAGTCTCGTATTAACATCGACATCTTTCAATAAAGGAAGAATTAAATTTGGATCCTTAGGTCCTACTTTCTCCCACATATATTTTATGACTTTGCCCGGGGTGTCAGTTCCCTTAATTCCTTCTGGCCATCCTTGACTATTGTAGTAGCCATCCCTATCAACAGGTATATTAAATATTTCATGGACGATTTTCTCTTTAAGCACAAAATTTACCCCACAGACGGTAGATGATAATTCAAGATTTGGACTTCTACGGTGTACTTCAAGATTTTCATAAAATTCAACAACTAACTTGTCTTGCACATCACAATGGAGATGTAGAAACGTAGACCATCTATCAAATAACGGCAAGATATCGGTGCCAGCAAAGTCAGAGTCCACGATATATTTACCGTATAAAATTGAGTGCTTGCCTTGAATCTTGGATACCGGAGGTGGTGGTGGTGATGGTGGAGATTGTGTTCTTGCCCTCTTCCCTTTTCTTCCACGTGCTTGACTTTTGCCTCTCGAATTCATCATAATTTTGCGTTGTTTTTACAAAATTAATCGGTAAAAACTTGGTTTTTTGAAGTGGGTAAGCAAATTGTAGGAATAAATTTGGAAGAAAACGGTTGAAAATTGAAGATTTTGAGATGGGTTTTGGAGAGTTATGGCTAGGGTTTAAAAAATTTGATAGAATGTAGTGAATTTGGGGTGAAAACCCCCAATTTTTAACCCTGTCCATGTTCAATCGGTCGACTGGCTAGTCGCGGGGGGTCGACCGGCTAGGTCGACCGGCCGGATCAGAGAGCTCATTAAAAATTTCCTTTCAGCCGAACACCTAAGGCATCAGTCGGTCGACCAGCTTGGTCAGAAAGTGCATAAATTGCTTATTTTCCAAACCCAAGCCACATAAACACAATTTAACCACATTTTATCATTCCAATCTCTCTCCTAATCTTGCAAAATTGATCTTCATTCAAAGGTTTAGTAAAAATATCAGCAACTTGATGTAAAGTATCAACAAATTCAAGAATTATATCACCTTTTTGTACATGATCTCTAATGAAATGGTGCCTAATCTCAATATGCTTAGTTCTTGAGTGTTGAATTGGGTTTTTAGTAAGATTAATTGCACTAGTATTATCACAATATATAGGAATATGATCATACTTCAATCCATAATCAAGTAAATTTTGTTTCATCCACAAAATTTGAGCCACACAACTACCAGCTGCAATATATTTAGCTTCGGTAGTAGAAATAGCAACGCTATTTTGTTTCCTACAAAACCAAGATACAAAGGAATGTCCTAGAAATTGGCATGTTCCACTAGTGCTCTTACAATCTACTTTGCAACCAGCATAGTCAGCATCAGAAAAACCACATAGATCAAATGATGTTCCTTTAGCATACCAAAGCCCTAAATTAATTGTTCCCTTAAGATATCTAATTATTCTTTTTACAGCTGTTAAGTAAATTTCCTTAGGATTGGATTGAAATCTAGCACATAAGCACACTGAGAACATGATATTAGGTCTAAAGGCAGTTAAATATAATAAGCTACCGATCATACCTCTATATTTCTTCTCGTCTACTGATTTACCTTTCTCATCTTTATCTAGCTTTGTTGAGGGGCTCATGGGAGTTCCAATCTCCTTTGCATCTTCAAGTCTAAATTTCTTGACGATTTCTTTGGTGTATTTGGCTTGATTTATGAAGATCCCCTCTTTTGCTTGTTTGATTTGGAGTCCGAGAAAGAAAGTTAATTCTCCTATCGTGCTCATCTCGAACTCCTTGTGCATGCATTTTGAAAAATTCTCACACAAGGAAACATTAATAGCACCAAAAATTATATCATCTACATAAATTTGGACAAGTAGAATGTCATTGTCTTTTCTTTTGATAAATAAGGTTGAATCAAGTTTTCCTCTTTCAAAATTGTTTTCTATCAAAAATCTACTAAGTTTTTCATACCAAGCTCTAGGAGGTTACTTTAAGCCATATAAAGCCTTTTCTACTTTAAAAACATGATTAGGAAAGTATGAATCTTCAAAACTGGGGGGTTGTTCAACATCAACTTCTTCTTCAATGAATTCATTTAAAAATGCACTTTTCACATCCATTTGATAAAGCTTAAAGTTCATGTGACATGCAAATGCAAGTAACATACGAATGGATTCAAGTCTAGCTATAGGAGTATAAGTTTTATCATAATCAATTCATTCTTCTTGATTGTATCCTTGTGCAACTAGTCTAGCCTTATTCCTAGTCACTATTCCGGCTTCATCTAGTTTGTTTCTGAATACCCATTTAGTTCCTATTACTAGTCTACCCATTTAGGCCTTTCAACTAGCTTCCATACTTTATTTCTCTCAAATTGATTAAGTTCTTCTTGCATGGAAATTATCCAATTTTCATCAAGTAGAGCTTCTTTTACATTTTGGGTTCAATATGAGAGATAAATGCATGATGCTCACAAAAAGTGCTAATATTACGCCTAGTTCTTACACCTTCATTTGGATCACCGAGAATGAGATCTTGAGGATGGTTTCTTACGAACTTCCAACTTTTTGGTAGGTCTTCATGAGGTTCTTTTGTTTCTGCATCTTTGTTTGAGCATTGTTTGATAACCTCATTTGCTTGAGACCTCTTTTCTTGTACTTCTTGCTTTGTTGGTTTTTCTTTATCTTTTGGAGTTGGATCTTCAAGCGTTGTCTTTTCCAAAAGATAACCTACATCATCAATTTCCTTTCTCGACTTAAATGGATTAGTCTCATCAAATGTAACATGTATTGATTCTTCCATAACAAGAGTTCTTTTATTATATACCCTATATGCTTTACTCTTTGTGGAATAACCTAAGAATATTCCTTCATCAGATTTAGCATCAAATTTTCTTAAGTGGTCCTTAGTATTTAGAATAAAACATTTACAACCGAATACCTTGAAATATGATATTTTAGGTGTTTTGCCATGCCATAGTTCATTTGGAGTTTTGTTTAAGATAGGTCTAATCAATACTCTATTTTGCACATAGCATGCAGTATTTATGGCTTCACTCCAAAAATATGTTGGCAAATTGTGTTCTTTTAGCATAGTCCTTGCCATTTCTTGTAATGTACGATTCTTCCTCTCTACTACCCCATTTTGTTGAGGAGTACGAGGGACCGAAAAGTTATGCTCAATGCCATGTTCATCACAAAAGTTCATGAAAGGAGTATTTACATATTCGGTGCCATTATCACTACGGATGCAAGTTATAAAATAGCCTTTCTCATTTTGCACTTTTCTACACAATCTTGCAAATTCATTGAAGGCATCATTTTTATGTGCAAGAAACATGACCCATGTAAATCTAGTGTAATCATTAACTACAACAAATGTATACCTAGATCCTCCTAAGCTTGCCACATCAATGGGTCCAAACAAATCCATATGTAGTAGTTGTAATGCTCTATTTGTTGAAACTTTATTTAGGGATTTGAAGGATGTCTTATGTTGTTTTCCTAGTTGGCAAGCATCACAAATTTTATCTTTTTCAAATTTTAGCTTTGGTAGGTCTCTAACTAGATCATGCTTTGACAAATCATTCAATAAGCTCATGCTAGCATGTCTTAATCTTCTATGCCATAACCAAGCATTATCATGCACAACAGATAAGCATTTAACATGTTGACATATAAGTTGATCAATTTCAATAGTGTAAACATTTTCATTTCTCTTAGCTACAAATAACACATTAATTTCCACATTCATACACAAGGCATTTAGACGATTGAAAAACGACTTTATGACCTTTGTCACATAATTGACTAATGCTAAGTAGATTAAATTTTAGACCTTCTACTAGTAGGACATTGTGTATAGCAAGAGAATTTTCATTTCTAATGCTTCCTTTTCCAATAATTTTTCCTTTGCCATTGTCCCCAAAGGTAGCATCTCCTCCTTTTGTCCTTTTTAGTTTGTAGAAAAGTGAAGAGTTCCCCGTCATGTGCTTGGAACAACCACTATCCAAGATCCATTTTATTTTGCTTGAATTGCTTTCATTGCATACCTACACACATGAAATTCAAATGCAACTATTTATTTTGGGGTCCCCAACACCTTGGGTCCTTGGCGTCAGTTTACTTTTTGTTTTTGACCACCCATTTAGGTCTTTGCCAATACGAAACATGTGATCCCTTATCACGAATTTTCTTGTAATAACAATTAGTAGATACATGTCTTTTCTTTTTACAATAGGTACAAATAACATTTGACTTTGGTGGAGAAGAGGATGTAGAGGTAGAAGCCTTGACAAAATAGGTTTTAAAATATTTTTGATTAATATTAGGTTTGTATCCAATACCACTCTTATCAAAAGACATTTTTTTTACTTCGAAGAAGTTTTTCAAAATTTTCTTTGCCATTAGTAAATTTTTGAATAATTCCATTCAAATCCGTATTTTTCTTTTTCAAATCTTTAACCTCTTTTTCAATTTTTATAAAATCTTCGGCTTATGAATCATTTTCTTTTTCTAAGATATCTACTTTTTCAATAAGAGAGGCATTTTTCTTTTCCAAGATTTTCTTTTCATTAAGAACAAGTTTTAAACTTTTATGCATTTGCTTGTTCTTTGCCAAAGCTAAGGATAAATCATCATGTAATTTAGCAAATGCATCTTTTAGTTCATCAAAACTACATTCTTCTTCCTCTTCTTCACTAGATGAATAATAAATAGATAAAGATTGTGAAGATAGTACCTCATCCTCATTGGCCATGAGGCAAAAGTTGGCTACCTCATGATGCTCTTCCTCATCTTCTTCGGTTTCGGAGAAGTCCCATGTAGCCTTGAGCGCCTTTCCTTCCTTCTTCTTTGAGAGCTTAGGACAATTTGCTTTTATATGTTCTGGCTTGTTGCAATTAAAGCATTTTAACTCATCTTTTGCATCTTTTTTCTTTTTGAACTCGTTGCCTTCTTTTCGTTTCTTCTTCCAATTTGTGTTGCTTGAAGAAGCCCCTTTCCTCATCTTTCTATATTTCATAAACCTTTTGAAATTTTGGGCTAGAAGTGCAATTTCTTCATTTTCCGGGTCCTCATCATCTTCTTCATCATCACTTGATGGATATTTTGATGCAACGAGAGCAATGAACTTCTTTGCTTTCCTTTCTTCTTCTTCATGATCTTTTATCTCAAGCTCATGAGTCATGAGTGACCCAATGAGCTCATTGAGCTCCAATGTATTCAAGTCCTTTGCTTCCTTTATTGCCGTGACTTTAGGTTGCCATGATAATGGCAAGCTCCTTAGCACTTTCCTTACTTTCTCTACATTTGAATAATCTTTACCAAGAGCTTTCAAACCATTAGTGATTTCAACAAATCTAGAAAACATTTGTTCAACATTTTCACTTGGAAGCATCTTGAATAATTCATATCTATGTACAAGCATAGCAATCCTAGATTCTTTCACTTGGCTAGTTCCTTCATAAGTTATTTCTAATTGATCCCAAAGTTCTTTAGCTGAAGTGCAACCCATTACTCTAGCAAATTCGGTGGCATTCATAGCATTAAATAAATAATGTAATGCTTTTTGATTTAACTCAAATAATTTAATATCTTCATCATTCCATTCATTTTTCGGTTTGGGTATTCTTCTATCACTTTCTAATTTTGTAGGTAAGGTAGGCCCATTTTCTATGATTTTCCAGGCTTTATAGTCATGTGATTGTATGAACACTTTCATTCTCATTTTCCAAAATGCATAATTTGTCCTATCAAAAGGGGGTGCTTGTTTGATAGAAATTCCCTCCACATTTGCTAGAAATTCTACTAGTTGTTAGACTATATGTAGAACCCTAGCTCTGATACCAATTGTGGGTGCAAATATCTTAAGAGAAGGGGTGAATTAAGATATTAATACTAATTTTCGTTTTTTAAAATTTACAGAAAATTTACAACTTCTAACAATCAATATATCAAACACAAGATAAGCAAGGTAAGTAAGAATAAAAAAAGAAGTGTAAGGAGAAGAGAAACAAATGATTTTAAGGTGGTTCGGCCAAGCCTACGTCCACCGCCCAAGGAAGCTCCCCTTAGGACTTCAAAGATCTCCACTAAGATGCTTTTTCAAAACTTAGTGAAGCACAAACCAAGTTCTTACAACCTCTTTGAAGCCTAACTTCAAAGAACCCAAGAGATTTACTCTATAGGATTTCCCCACACTTTACAAGCTTTAATGAATAAATCTTACAAAGATTATAACTCTAAAAGTGTGTATGTACTCAAGAATAAGAAAAGATTGAATATGAGATTTTCTGCAAGAAGAAGATGAATAAGCTCTTGAAAGCTCAAATATATTGCAAGAATGGCTCAAAGATGGATTGAATGATGATAAACACTTTAGCACACTTCAATTGATGATTAGAAAGTGTATTGAATGAGTATTTAAAGAGATTTGGGGGTTAGGGTTTATGGTAGGTGAAGAAGGAGTGATTTTTTTAACAGAACGGTAATAAATAGCTAGTGCATTTATTACAGCACTCATTCAGCCGGTCGACCGGCTGGGTCGTCCGGCTTACCCTTCTCCTTCTCTGACTAGGCCGGACGCCTTGGTCGGTCGATCGGCTAAGGGGTCGGGTTTTTCCCTTCACCTCTCTGTTTTGGCCAAGCGACCCACCCAGGTCAGCCGGTCGACTGGCTGGGGGGTCCGGCCACTCCAGAATGTGAAGTAAAGCCAGATTTTTGCAAAGTTCATTTAAAGTGCAAATTCCACAACTCCAAATTATTTTGAATAATTTTGTAAACACATGTTGTGAATTGAAACCCCCCAAAAACTCATTTTAACTCTATGTGTGCATTCAAATACATTTGTGCATATGTTATTTCAAATGTGCAAGACTTGAAAATTTTTGCTATGAATAAGAAAAAGATTTTGAGACAAGTCCACACAATATATAGGCATTTCACAAAAAGAGCAAGAAGAAAAACAAATCCAGTACCCCTTATGCTTCTCTTCTCCTCCTTATGCCTTCTCATCTTTTCTTCCTTCAAATAAGGCTTTTTGCACATCTTCATATCTTTCAAAGCTTCATATTGATATCATCTCATTTTCACAAGAAGCTATTTAGTCAAATAATGCATATATATATTTTCATCATCAAAATCAATAATGAATATTTAGCTAATGATGATGATGGGGACCCAGAGGATGAAGAGATTGCACTTCTTGCCCAGAATTTAAAAAAAAATTCATGAAGTTTAAAAAAATGAAGAAAGGAGGATCTTCTAACAACCCAATTGGAAGAAGTAGAGAAAGAAATTAAAGATTTCAAGAGGGCAAAGGAAACAAGAAATGACGAATTGACGTGCTTTAATTGCAGCAAGTCGGGGCACATAAAAGCAAATTGCCCAAAGCTAGCAAAGAAAAAAGAAGGTAAAGTACTCAAGGCCACTTGGGACACCTCTAAAAGTGAAGAGAACATGGAAGAGCAACATGAGGTAGCCAACTTTTGCCTTATAGCCAATGAGGATGAGATACAATCTTCACTTTCTCCATCCATTTATTATTCATCTAATGAATAAGATGAAGATGCGTATAGCTTTAATGAACTAAAAGATGTATTTGCTAAATTACATGATGATTTCTCTTTAGCCTTAGAAAAAAAATAAGCAAATGCATAGAAAATTAAAACTTACATTTGATGAAAAAGAAATTTTGCAAAAGAAAAATTTATCGCTCATTGAGAAAATTGAAATTTTGGAAAAAGAAAATGACTCATATGCCAAAGATTTTATAAAATTTGAAAAAGAAGTTAAAGAATTGAAAAAGAAGAATGAGGATCTAAGTAGCATTATTCAAAAATTTACAAATGGCAAGGAGAACTTTGAAAAGCTCCTTGGATCTCAAAAAATAGCTTTTGACAAAAGTGGAATTGGCTATAGGCCAAACATTAACCAAAAATATTTCAAAACCTATTTTGTTAAAGCTTCAACTTCCACCTCTAGTTCTTCCACTTCACTAAAGACAAATATCACTTGCACATATTGTGAAAAGAAAGGACATGTATCAACTCATTGTTATTTTAGAAAACTTCGTGATAGAGGATCACGTGTCCCAAATTGACAAAGATCCAAATAGGTTGTCAAAGCCAAAAATTGATCTTAACATCAAGGACCCACCGTGTTGGAGACCCCATAATACAGAATTGTAGTTGAATTTCATGTGTATAGGTACGTGACGAGAGCAAAACTAGTAAGATGAAATGGATCCTAAATAATGGTTGTTTCGAACACATGACGAGGAACTCATCACTCATCTATAAATTGAAGAAAAATAAAGATGGAGATGTTACCTTTGGTGACAATAGCAAAGGAAAAATAATTGGACAAGGTAGCATTGGTAATGAAAATTCTCTTGCTATACACAATGTCTTACTTATAGAAGGTCTTAAATTTAATTTACTTAGTATAAGTAAATTATGTGATAAAGGTCGTAAAGTAGTATTTCAATCCTCTAGTTGCATTGTACATGAATATGGAAATGACAATGTGTTATTTGTTGTTAGGAGAAACGAATATGTCTATACCATTGAAATTGATCAATTTGTGTGCCAACATGTTAAATGTTTGTTAGTTGTTCATGACAATGTTTGATTGTGTCATAGAAGACTAGGGCATGTTAGCATAAGTTAATTAAATGATTTATCAAAACATGATCTTGTTAGAGATTTGCCAAACCTGAAATTTGAAAAGGACAAAGTTTGTGATGCATGTCAACTAGGAAAACAACATAAAACATCTTTCAAACCCCTCAACAAAGTTTTAACTAATAGAGCATTACAATTATTACAAATGGACTTGTTTGGACCAACTGGTGTGGCTAGCTTAAGAGGTTCTAGATATACCTTTGTTGTTGTAGATGACTACACTAGGTTTACATGGATCATGTTTCTTGTACACAAAAATGATGCCTTCAATGAATGTGCAAGATTGTGTTAAAAAAATGCAAAATAAGAAAGACTATTTTATAATTTGTATTCATAATGATAATGGCACGGAACATGTGAACACACCTTTTATGCATTTTTGTGATAAACATGCATAAAGCATAACTTTTCGACCTCTTGGACTCAACAAAATGGGGTAATAGAGAACAAGAATCATATATTACAAGAAATGGCAAGAACCATGTTAAATGATCACAACTTGCTTACATATTTTTGGACTGAAGCCATAAACACTACATGTTATGTGCAAAATAGAGTTTTAATTAAACCCATTATGAATAAAACTCCATATGAATTATGACATGGAAAAACGTAAAAAATGTCACATTTCAAAGTGTTTGGTTGCAAATGTTTTATCTTGAATACTAAAGATCATTTGAGAAAATTTGATGCTAAATCAGATGAAGGCATATTTTTATGTTATTCCACTAAGAGCAAAGCTTATAGAGTTTATAATAAAAGAACTCTTGTTGTGGAAGAATAAATGCATGTTACATTTGATGAGACTAACCCATTTGAGCTGAGAAGCAAAGTTGATGATACAGGTTATCTTTTAGAGAAGACTACACTTGAAGATCCATCTTCAAATGACAAAGAAATTCCAATGAAACAAGAAGATACACTTCAAGAAATGGAGTCTAAAGTCAAGAAAGAAAATGGACAATGCTCAAACAAAGATAACATTGAGACAAAAAAGACTCATGAAGATCTACCGATGAATTGGAAATTCGTGCATAATCACCTTCAAGATTAAATCCTTGGTGATCCATCTGAAAGCATAAGAACTAGGCATAATATTAATGCTTTTTGTGAACATTATGCATTTATCTCTTATATAGAATCTAAAAATGTTAAAGAGGCATTACTTGATGAAAATTGAATAATAGCCATGCAAAAGAAACTATATCAATTTGATAGAAATAAAGTCCAGAAATTAGTTGAAAGACCTAGAGAGAGACCGGTGATTCGAACCAAATAGGTATTTAAAAACAAACTAGATAAGGCCGGTGTAGTAACTAAAAACAAGGCTAGACTTATAGCTCAAGGATATAAAGAAGAAGAAGGAATTGATTATGCCGAGACCTATGGCCCGGTAGCTAAACTTGAATCCATTCGTATGTTACTTGCATTTGCATGTTATATGGATTTTAAACTCTATCAAATGGAAGTCAAGAGTGTTTAATTGGATTTATTGGGGAAGAGGTATTTGTTGAACAACCTCTTGGTTTTGAAGATGCATGCTTTCCAAACCATGTTTTCAAATTAGAAAAGACCTTATATGATTTGAAGCAAGCTCCTAGAGCTTGGTATGAAAGACTTAGTGGATTTATTGTAGAATATAATTTTGAAAGAGGAAAACTTGACTCCACCTTGTTTATTAAAAGAGATGGAAATGATATTTTGCTTGCACAAATTTATGTTGATGATATAATTTTTAGTGCTACTAATTTATCTTTGTGTGAGAGTTTTTCTAAGTGCATGCACAAGGAATTCGAAATGAGCATGATAAGAGAATTGACCTTTTCCCTTGGACTCCAAATCAAGTAAACAAAGGAAGGCATCTTTATCAATCAAGCCAAATATACTAAGGAAATTATTAAAAAATTTGGGATTATAGATGCAAAGGAGACTGGGACTCCCATAAACCCTTCAACAGAATTGGACAAGGATGAGAAAGGTAAACAAGTAGATGAAAAAAAATATAGAGGTATGATTGGTAGCTTACTTCATTTAATTGCCTCTAGACCAAATATCATGTTTGCAGTTTGTTTATATGCAATATTCCAATCTAATCCTAAGGAGACATACCTAGTTTCTATAAAAAGAATAATAAGATATCTTAAAGGAACTAGTAATTTAGGTCTATGGTATGTGAAAGGAACTTCATTTGACTTATATAGCTTTTCTAATGCCAATTATGCTGGATGAAAAGTAAATCGTAAGAGTACCAGTGAAACCTGTCAATTTCTAGAACATTCTTTAGTATCTTGGTTATGTAGGAAACAAAATAGTGTTGCAATTTCTACTACAGAAGTTGAGTATTTTGCTGCAGTTAGTTGTGTAGCTCAAATTCTATGGATGAAACAAAATTTACTTAACTATGTTTTGCATTATGATCATGTTCCCATTTATTATGATAATACTAGTGCCATAAATCTCACAAAGAACCCTATTCAACATTCTAGAACTAAGCATATTGAAATTAGACATAATTTCATTAGAGATCATGTGCAAAAAGGTGACATTGTGCATGAATTTATTGATAAATTGCATCAAGTTGCTAATATTTTTACAAAACCAATGCATGAAGATTAATTTTGTAAAATTAGGAGAGAAATTGGGATGCTAAACCATATTTAAAAGTCTTTGCCTTTGAAAATCGTGCATTATTTGAGCACAAATAGTTTCTAAATAATAATTTCAGCCTAAAACTTCACTACTTTAAAGCTAAAAGGTGCAGTCGGGCGACCGGCAACTAGGGAGCAACTGGGCTTATATTTCTTGGTTATTGACTTAGGCAGGTCGATTGGCCGGTCACCCACCCAGGAAACTGCTACTAGATGCGTGGCTCATTGACCAAGCCCGGTCGACCAGCCAGACACCCAAAATAGGAAATCAGTTTACCGGCTTATGCAGTCAAGTAGTTTAAAAGATGTCTCAAAATCATTTTTTTTCTCACACCTCTTTCAAAATTTCCCAAATCCTCTCCAAACCCTAACTCCCAACCACAAAACCCATTCTCTAAAACTCATATTTTCATTGTTATCTTTGAAAATTTTCATCAAATTCATCACCATTACCATATTTGTTCATCAAAAAATTCTCATTATTTTGCACAAATGGCACCACCAAGAAGATTAAACAAAGCAGGAGGAAGTAAAAGGGCTAGGCATGATTCTCCACCACCAAATTTGGAACCACAACGAGGTACCATTGATTCTCAAAGCATTATGTGTGGAAAATATCTAGTTGATGAAGATTTGGAAGGAACTAGGGCTATAGAATTTTTCAATTTTCAAGGATAGAGTATGTTTGTGCATTTGAATTGCAATGTGCATGAAAGAATAGTTAAGGAATTTTACAAGAATTTGAGAGTGTTAAGTACTCACACCATGCATATAAAAAGCAAAGTTGATGGAAAAACCTTTGAGATTATAGAAAAATGGACCTTAGAGTCATTTTTAGATCTCCTTATTCACCAAATAATGAATATAGTGCCCAAGGTTGGCCAGCGGTTGATAAAGAAATTATGAATAAAGTTGTTAAATTTATTTGGAAAGGAAATGATTCCATCCCTATTCAAAACATCACACCCAACCGTATGCAGCTTATGCCCTGAGAAAGAATAATCCTGTGAATTATAAGTGAAGTTATAATTTTCCGAAAAGCAAATAATGGTAGGATAAATCACATGAAGGCATACATTTTATACATGTTTTATCACAACCTTCATTTGGATTTAGCATCTATCATGTTGTGTCATATGGTTCATGTATGTGGTAAAGATCATGATAGTAGGAAATCGGTTTGACCACATAGGCTCGCCTGTGGAATGGCACTTACTCAAATATTTCATCACTTAGCTATACCTTTTGATGATGCTTCTACTAAGTTTGCTTGGAAATTTGATATGCCCTACGTTCACTGAATGGGAATATATTGGTATAATGGAGAACCAATTGAAAGGCCACAATATGTGGAACTAGATCCCTATATTAAGAACTTGATTAGGCAGCAAATAAAAGATGAGACTAGTTTCTCTAATCCTATTATGGGCCTTTAAGCACCATAAAGAGATGAAATGCAAGCTACTATGGATGACATCGAAGAAGATGAACAAACTAAGCAACGAGAAGTTGATATTAATGACCCTACTGACGAGCGTGATGCTAGGACACAATTCACTCAAGAGGAGATTAAAAGGGCCATGCTTGCATCTTTAGAGACTTGGCATGTCGAACAAATTAGAAGAGAGGAGATGCGTAAAGGAGTAGACTTGAGTTCAATAGCACAAGGAGAAGATTATAGTACTCAAGTTGATGAGCCATCTGTACTTGCTTAGATTCTATCTCAGTTGCAGAAATTAAACACTAGAATGGAGCAGATATGCAAAAATTAGGAAGAAACCAATACTACTTTGGGCCAAATGAATACAAGATTGGGAAAGCTTGAGAATTCACAAGAAGAGATCAAGTCCGATTTGGCAAAATATTTTAAGGATCGTGAGTTTAGCTTATGATGATGTTATTGAATCTCTGTGTGTTTTTGTGATATTTTACTCTTGGTATATTGTCCCTTATGCTTTCCTTGTTTTTGATGATGCCAAAAGGGGGAGAAGATATATGATATATGATATGATACTATATGCTTGTCTAAATATATAATGAGATATGATATGATGCTATATGCTTGTCTATAAAAGAGTATGAATGATATGAATTTATCTTGGTTATACATGCATAAATTGAAGTTGAAAGGAGGAGTAACCTTGGTTAACTTTGTTAATACTTTGCTTATTTATATATGTTTGCTTTGATTGAGGAGGAGCCAAATTTTTTAACATTCATTTGGTAGCAATAATTTGTCATCATAAAAAAGGGGGATATTGTTGGCGTAATGTTAATTTTATATTGTTTTGATGATGCAAATTATGGTAAATGAATTGCTATTTGTACTTCGAGCTTGTTGAGCATATCCCTAAGTTAGGTGGTTGAAAATGAGCCATGATTTAGAGCATAAGAAGAATTCATAAAAAATGGCTTAAGTTATTTATGACAATAAAAGTTCAAGATAGAAGAAGAAGGCTAAGAAGTCATAAGGAAGAGATGAGGGGGACATAAAGGGTATCGGCTCATATGCTCTATTGTGAATGTCTTAGGGTAGTCTTTTATAGCTCACTCATAATTTCATTACATTGCATTCGTCTATCACCTCTTTTAAACTTGGGTATAACATATCTTGATTGCAAAATTCAAAGTATTTATAAAAACCCTTGCTATGTCTTCAAAAGGCTTTTCACTCTTCTTGAAGTGTTTACACATTGTCTCATTGCTTTAGAGCCAAAGAGAATTGCAAAATAGTGCTTAAAGTGCTTAAAATTGAAATATACTGGGCATAGTTGAACTCCAGGCCAGCTGCCTATCCTAATACCTCTGAGTTTAGGCTTTTAAAATTGAGTTTCTGACCAAGGCTGAACCTTAGGTCGGTTGACCGGCCTATCGACCGACCTCAGTCAGCAAGTTTGGGAAATAAGGCCGGTCGTACCCCTAGTCGACCGACCCCAGCTTTGTAGCATTAAATGTCATAGCTATTTATATCCGTTGTAGCCAATTTTCTTCCCCATTTCTCACCTACTTTGCCTTAACTCTTAAAATTCTCTTTAAATACACTTC
Source organism: Cordia subcordata (assembly GCA_028554755.1). Classification (NCBI taxonomy): domain Eukaryota; kingdom Viridiplantae; phylum Streptophyta; class Magnoliopsida; order Boraginales; family Cordiaceae; genus Cordia; species Cordia subcordata. The sequence goes on along the minus strand of JAPTOF010000025.1, from coordinate 5,289,111 downwards.
AATAGCATTGAATATGATGATCCAAGCTTGAAAAACTTTTCATTATCATTCATTGCTATACTCTTTGAGCATTCAAGAGCTATCATTTACTATACCTGCTTATTGAAGCTTTGCATTATATTTCTCAATGATTCCTCAAATCCATTGTTATACACAGTCAATAGCTAAGAACTCTTCAGAGATTTAATTTTTGAGCTAAAGAGAGTGTAAGGAAATCCTAAAGAGTAGGGACTCTTGGGTCCTTTGAAGTTGGCTTCAAAGGGTTGTATTGCTTGGTTTGTGCTTCACCAAGTATTGAAGAAGTATCCATATTGAAGGTGGTAAAGTCCTAAGGGGAGAATCCTTAGGCGGTGGACGTAGGCAAGGCCGAATCACCTAAAAATCGTTTGTTATCTTCATCCCTATCTCTACTTTACCTTACTTGCTATTATTGATTGCTTGGTGTTTATGTAATTGACTAAAAGAATTTATACGCATTACTTAGTAAATTTTTAACTGCGGATATCATCCATTCACGCCCTCCTTAAGATATTTTCCCTAATAGAATGGAGTGTGGAAAAAGTAAATCTAACATAAGGGCAAGAAAAGAAAAAGTGGTGTGTGTATGCGTGATAGGGGAATCAAGCGATCTAGGGGGAGTCGACATCGAAAATGGGGAATTAAGGTGATTATAACTTGCAAATGGATGATTACTACTTCTTATTGATAGATTATACTTAATCGCTCTCATCTAGACTTTTAATTAACCTCCTAATTGGTACCCTAAGCCTCAGTGCAAGTTCGTCCCTAGGCGATGACTCCTAGAGCTAGGTCTTTATGACTTAGGATTTAGGGCTAGCTAGTTAGGAATTCTAGGTGACTTAGATCAATCTAACCCTAGTGTTTAGTCTATTAATAGTTCCTTAATCTATCCCTAGGACTTGTTGCGGGTTCGTCCCTAGGCGTCATCTATCTAGAGCCACAGCGTGGTCCTTATGACTTAGAGCCTTAAGATTGACTAAGTAGCTTCCTAGTTGACTAAGGTCAACTAAACCTACCTGGAAATCGATTGGCTTTGTTTAAAGCCAAAAGAGACTTGACCTAGGTTAGGCTTTAATTAATCTCCATCAACCATCTATCACAATAGCGAGAATTATTGTTAAAGCACAAAGATATACACATCTAGGGCATGGTGTTCAAGAATATTCTGGTATGTTCTACTACTAAGCACATATACATGCTTAGATTACACCAATTTAAGCGATAACACCCAACATATATGCATTAGAAGCTATTTATGCTATTGGAATGCAAATACACGCACATAGACATATATGAACACATTGCTCAATTCATATAATCATCATACAAACACATAGACATGCTACTACAATGATTTAGATAAGGTTAATAGCAAAATAGGTTTCAATATATATATGCAACTTCATTGAGGCATTTCAACAAGCATATAGACATGTATGTAAAATAGCCTTTGAAACCCTAAGCACAAAGCATATATATATTAATCCGTCAAGTTCCCATAACAATAATGTAATAATATAATACAAACAATGATCACCCTATATATCTCTAATTACACGTAAATGAACTTAGGATAAAAGAGAGATAAAAAAGCTACCCTTCTGTCCAAAGTCATGTCTTTACAATCCAAGAGCTAATGCCCCAAATCCTTGTGTTTGATCTTCTTAGAAGCTTGATTCCAAGTGCTAAATATGTTTAGGTAAGTGTGAGTGAGGGGGGTGAGAGTGGAACTAGGGTTTTGGGAAATAGGAATTCAAAGGTTGGGGTGTTTTCTTTCTAATTTTGCTGAAAAGTGCATAAAAATAAGCAATTCTCGCGCTCAGTCAAGGGGTCAGCCAGTCCTAAAAGGTAGGTTGATCGGCTTTAAAGCTCAACATTGTAACTAGGCTGGGGCCTTAGCCGGTCGACCGGCCTAGGTAAGAGGTCAACTGGCCTCCTCTGCTTTGGCCCTAATTTTGCTTCTTGTGAGCTAGTTTCTTCTTAGGTTCTCCTTTCTTCATCAAGCAACTTCCAAATGCACTTTTTTTGCTATCTTTGCATTTGAAACACCTTTGAATTTGCTCCACATCCTAAGCATCATCAATCAAGCTCCAGTTATCTCTCTAAATCTCACCTAAAATAAGCAATAAACGCACATTAATGTAGCATTTATGTTCTAAGCTCAACTATGAACATGTAAATCCTAATATGCATAAGTATGATACAAATGCTCACTAATACACTTATTAAAGCACCTCAAAATAAGTATAAACATGCAATACATAAACACACACAAAACCAAAACATCAACACCCCTAAACCTTTTCCTTGCTTTTCCCCAAGCAAGCTCAAACCTAAGTTTATCTCTAAGTTGCCAAGCAGTGTTGCCTACGAGCATTGACTTGCTATCTCGGTGTATCTAAGGAGCATAAAGGAGTCGTTCCTTTCATAGAAGGATCTCCAAACCTTTTTGGATCCTCCCTTTACTCATAAAGGGTCTCGCACCTCACGGAAAGTTCCCAAGTAGCTTTGTCACCACAAGCCTAGGAGTCTGACGCACGCATACGAGATATTGATACTTTGTGCCACCCCCTCAACTAACATAGCCTCTCCAAAATACACATAGCCTCAAAGAGGAGGAGAAAAATAATGTACAAACACAATGGCTCATGACCGTAAGAGCCTTATTCACAGTACATCAAAAGAATGAAACGAGAAACTAGTGCTAAGTCGACATTATGTCACTTGAGCACTTATTCAATGAACTTTTTTGTGCCTTTTTGGCTTTTTCATCTTTTTGTATTTTCTTTTGATTTTTCAATCTTTTTCATCTTTTTGCACCTTTTTTCTCTTTTTCAATTTTTCTTAGATTTTTCACATTTTGCATTACATAACAAAAAGAAAAAGAAAAAGAAAGGTTAAGACATATAAAAAAGAACCAATCAAGGAAGAGGGATTCATATCAACATCCCTTTACAACCACTTTTTTCCAACCAAAGCCATGAGATAGCTAAAAAGTGCATTCTTAAAGGTACTTACTCCCTACAACTTTCAAAAGGCATCTCCTCCAATTCTCGGCTCTCTCTCTACTTTATTCACTCCCCACAATACAACCATATCTCTACCCATCAATTGAGTCAATCACTAGAGCCAACACTTCAATCAATAAGAGATAAATGACTCTATATGTACAAAAATCGAAAAAAAATTTAACCATCTTTAAGAAAATAATGCAATCTATCATATACAAAGCATAAAACAATAAAGACCAAACTCCCACACCCTCAAACCTAAAATTTGCTTGTCCTCAAGCAAATAAAACAAAGGCAAACAAGAAGCAAATAGGCATCACAAAGTAAGTAAGAGCGGTGAGGATGGGGTAGATACGAGACGAAACAAGTGGAGAAAGGATTGATACAACTTTGTGTTCTTTGGAAGCCCTTTTGATGCCAATGGTTTATGAATCATCTATTAACCCTATTTTTCAACAAACCACAAACACTTACAAAGCACAAGATTAGTAGCATATGCCGAGAAAGCTTGCATCAGTATCTTCAAATGATAAATAAGGTGTATGAAGAGGGGAAATAATAGAAGTAAGGATCAATATTTAGGAGCGTGAAAAGAAAAACAAATGGAAAGAAAATGAAAACCAAATAATGAAAATAACAAAAAAGAAAAAGCAAGAGGAATATAAACATGTCTAGGGTGCCTCTTAGTAGAGCTAGATTTAACGCCTCCAGCCGGACGCTAATGTTAGAGCAAGCCATGTTTAAAGTTGCGAGGCACAAATTGTCAGATATTCAACCAAGTACAGCTAAAAGAAGAAAAAGGGTTATGCAACATCTAATGGGGTAATGAATACACAATGCACCCTTTTTCTAAATCCCACCCCGAATTATTGAATGATGATGTGTGTATAAATGTAGAAGTGAACATGTATATACGTGAAAGATCATGCCCTATTTACTCCTTAATTATCCACCCTATGGCCTTCTTCTTATAATCAAAGGCTAAGAACACACCCTCTCCATGGGTCAAAGATAGGTCTAATGCATGCAACATAAGAGAAGTGTTTTCAAACTCTAAATGAAAGTGTTTCATGCACGAAGGCACAAATGTGAGCTCTAAAGAGGGAGGCTCAATGAAATGGGAAAGGGGAGTGGCGACGACACTCGGAGAAGGAGGATCAAATGAGAGAGATGTTGAAGTACTATACTCTTCTTCTCTACAAGATACGGCATGGTCAAGCCTAGGTCACTCTAACTCTTCACAAAGGGTGGATTTGATTGTAATAGGCTTTATCTCTAATAATGATCCATCAAACATCCAGAAAGACCTATACATCATTCTTCCAAGCTCACCAATTTCTTTCTTAGGTGTCTTCTTAGAGTTTCTATTTGCCTCAACACGATGATCCTTAACTTTAAGAGACTTGTCATTTAAAAACCCTAAAATTAATGTCTTGTTCTCCTTAATAGATGACTCTAAGTCCTTACTAGCTAATATCTCTTTAAATTCATCCATACAAGTGGGCATCATTTTAACATCACGCTCCTTACAAAGGGTAAGGACAAATGGAGGGGAAAAAGGGGACTCAACGAATTCCTCATCATGTATGCATGAATGCTCAAGGGAAGAACGAGCACTAAGCTCCCTAAATGCCGATTCAAAATATAATTGAGTGCTAGGACCATGAGACTCAATCTCTAAGTTTGTAGGAAGTATGGATGAGAAGAAAAGATAGGCTCATGTGACTCAATAGAGGGCATCAAAAGCTTAGGAGGATAGGGTACCACTTCTTTTAAAACATATTCATAATCATCATTAGGAACCAAAGTATCATCAAGCTCATTCTCATCCTCATTACAAGATGTTATTTCTCCATCAACCTCTTTTTCTAATTTTCTCTCCACAACATCATATTTTTCCCCTCTAATTTCCTTATGCCTAGGTGTTATCTCTATCTCTTCAACCAGGTCTAAAGGTATCTCAACATTCTCATCAACGGGTTGCTCACTTTCTATCACTCTCCTTAAGCACTTATCTCGATAATCAATTCATTGCATTGTGCTTTCTAATATCTCTCAACTAGATTAGAGGAGAATTTGGGATCACTCAAGCAAATGATCTGATTGTTCTGAGAATGTAGACCTAATGGAGAGGGTTCAACCAAGTGGAAATGGTAAACATCTTGATTGGGAATACTATAAGCACAACCATCATAATACTTGGAAGAAGATGTACGAAGGATAGATTCTTAATAGAAGGAGGTGGGCCAAATGAAAAGTCATCTTGATCCTAATATGAAAATGCATGATATTGCTCCCTAGAATCATGATAACTTGATGTAGATGCATGTACAGGCATATGATTGCTACAGGTGTTCTTGGGATAAGGGTAGAAGGTGGGACAATAATTAGAATCATGAGCATTACTTCTACAAAGTCTATAATAAGAAGGATATGAATCCTTGTATACATGAAATGATGCATAATTATAGGGGTCATATCTAGCTCGATCCCAAGATGGGAGATTTGCATAGGGACAATAAACAATTTTATGCATACAACTTCCACACAAGCGACAAGCATCGGGATCAAGTTCGGATGATGGAGAAGAGGATACGGATGACCACCATGATGCGTTAAGATCATTCATGATTAATTAACACAAGTAAACCTCTTCTCAATGGACAACAAAAAGTTCTTTGATTTTTTCTTTTATTATGCAAAAAAAGAAACATGAAAAGATAAAACAACATGCAACTAGATAAGACACACAAAACAAAGAAACCAAACAACTGTGCCTCCTCGGCAATGGTGTAAAGAACTTGATCGCTATCTCACGACATAAGCCTAAGTAGCCTGCAAGGGCATGGGTTACGTATAGTATGGTGTATACAAGTATGGGGTCAAATCCATGGGAAGCCAAATGTGTGTAATGTCCTAGGTTAAGAATGTCCTAAAAGGCTAGATGTTTAATGCCTAAACTATGATATTTTTGGGTTTATAGGATGGAATGGAGTGTGGGAAAAGTAAATCTAACCTGGGAAAGAAAAGAAAAAGTGGTATGTGTGACAGGGGAATCAAGTAATCTAAAGGGAGTCAAACGTAAAAAATGGGGGATTAAAGTGATTACGACATGCAAATCGGTGATTACTACTTCTCATTAAGGTTGCTTGATGGATTATACTTGGTTGCTCTTGTCTAGACTCCTAATTAACCTCCAAATTAGTACCCTAAGCCTCAGTATAGGTCTGTCCCTAGGTGACGACTCCTAGAGCTATGGTGTGGACTTTATGACTTAGAAATTAGAGTTAGCTAGTTAGGATAGGAATTAGGGCTAGTTAGTTAGGATTCTAGGTGACTTAGATCGATCTAACCCTAGTGTTTAGTCCACTAATTAGTTCCTTAATCTATTCTTAGGACTCGGTGCATATCTGTCCCTAGGCGTCGTCTACTTAAAGCCATGGTATGGTCCTTATGGCCTAGGGCTTTAGGATTGACTAACTAGCTTCCTAGGTGACTAAGGTCGACAAAACCTACCCGGAAACCTATTAGTTGAGTTTAAAGCCAAAGGAGACTCAGCCTAGACTAGCCATTAATTAATCTTTATCGATCATCCATCACAACAGCCAGAATTATCGTTAAAGCGCAAAAACATACACATCTAGGGCATGGCATTCAAGAATATTCTGGTGTATTCTACTACTGAACATATAGAAATGCTTAGATTAAACTAATTTAAGCGATAGCACCCGACATGTGTGTAATAGAAGCTATTTATGCTATTGAAATGTGAACACATATATAGACATGTATGAACACATTGCCCAATTCATATAATCACCTAACAAACACGTAGATATGCTAGTACAATGATTTAGAAAAGGTTAATAGCAAAATAGACTTCAATATATATATATATATATACATATATATTTGTGTGTATATATGTTGCAACTTTATTGAGGCATTTAAACTAACTCATAGAAATGTATGTAAAATAGCCTTTGAAAACCTAAGTACAAAGCATGTATACATTAATCCATCAAGTTCCCATAACAATAATATAATAATCAATCCATAATACAAACAATAATCAACCTACATATCTCTAATTACACATAAATAAACTTAGGATAAAAAAGAAATCCAAGAGCTAATGCCTTAAATCCTTGTGGTTGATCTTCTTAGAAGCTTGATTCCACGTACCAAATGTGTTTAGGTGAGTGTATGTGAGTTGTATTTATTTAAAATAAAGAGTATATAAGTAGTCTAAATAAATAATATATGATCCAATGATGGACTCGATAATCTCCTGGGTCTTCTTCTCCAGTGAAAGCCCTGCAAAACAATGAGAGCTAGACAATGGTGTAGTGCCAGCCAAAGGCTCTTGGAAGCCTAAGTCAGTAAAATATCTTTTTCAGAGAATGTTTGTAGATGACAGATGCTATTTCAAAATCGATATCTCATACCTCGTTTTCGGTAATGCCTGGCTATTTATGGAATCTCTTAGGACACATGTCATTCTCAAGTACAAGTATAGTACTGGGCCTGTGTAGGGTTCTTATTAGGGTGCATGCAAGAGCACTATTTGAGACCACTCTTCGGCACGTACCTGCATACCAAAGGCCCTCCGGCCATATCAGATCGTGTGGGAGAGACGGGTGGTACCCAATCCCCTATCAATATAGATATGTGTATTTATATATAACAAAATAAAATAATATATATATATATATAATGGTGAGAAGATGTATTTATTTAAAATAAGATAATATATAAATAATATAAATAAATATTATAGTTTTATAGAAATGAGCATGAAACGTACTCCAAAATGGTGACATAGCAAGAAGAGTAATCAATTGCGGCCAAAATTCTAGGCCATTGATGGGGAATAATTCAACAGATGGGAAGCATGAAACGTGATATATAATGGAGAAGCAACAAAATTAATGCAGCGGTTATTGTAATAGTATAATACATATTGAAGGAGTTTCAATTTGAGCATTGAATATCAAGTGGTATTCCCACATTAACAAATTTTGTAATTAATAAATACAAGCATCAATTTTAAAAATTTTTATTATTCACTTTAAATTTGAATTGTATATCATATGACAAATTAATAGATATGTGGTAGTAGAATTATTTTTTATCTATAGATACTAAGTAAAAAAAAACAAATACTGGTCATTATTTTTTAATTTTTTGTCGCTCTTGTCTTTTGAAAATAAATATCAACTCCACTCTTTATTATTTCTTGGCAAATTGACACATGTATGTTATTAAATGAGTTACTAATAGATGGTTTACCAATTACTAGTTTACAAATATTAGTTTTTAGTATTATAAAATGGTCCATTTTTAAAATTAAATTGTGAACAATTTAGCAATTAATTAGATAAATTCTATTCATACTCTTTTATTTATATTTGTTACAAAAATTTTTTTTGTCTCTATTCATAATTAAATATTGAGATTTAATATGTTTTGCATTATGATTACAAGATTGTTGCACTTAGGACCTGATTGGATTGGTTTTTTTAAAAAAAAAAAATGAAAAAAACTGTTTCTTTAACCAAAAAAAAAGAGATATTTTATGTAATAAGTATCTAAGTTATAGAAGCAGAAATTTTAGCTTCTAAAAAAGCACTTTTTTCAAAAGTTAAAATATAAGCTTTTGAAAAATGTCAATTTTTGCATATATGAGTATTGAAACTTGGAAAGTGTTTGCTATATATATTCACAAAATATCGTTATTTTCAACTACCGCCATTCAAATAATAGAGAAAAAAAGAAGCGTTTATATCACCTTTTGAAAAGAACAAAAAAATGTCATAAATTATAAAATATAAAAAATAATCAACTAATTAAACAAAATAAATAAACAATGTACATTTCAATCTAATTTCATCCAATTCAAAAGCATCACAAAATCTCCAATTCCTAGTACATGGAAGCGGGATTTTGCTTCCCCCCCCCCCCCCGACTTCTCTTCCATGAATTCATTGTAGAGCTGGCAAAGCGGGTCATGACTCGTGGATCAACCTGTCTAACCCGCAAAAAATGAAGGATTGGGATTTAAAATTTTACATCTTGCTAGGCAAACAGGTGGACTCGACCCGAATAAAGGGTGAATTGTGCGGGTGACCCGTGGGTGTCTTCTTTTTTCTTTTTTAAATATATATAATTTTAAAGTTGAAACCCTACTTAGTTTTTTCTCCTTATTGCACTTTACAACCTTAAACTCTTGATTGCACTTTACAACCTTAGGCAAAGCAGCCATATTCAAGTTCGACCATAAGATCCAAGCTCCTAAAAAACAACAATTGTGTTTTAAATTATGTATTTATTTGTGACCTTTAGCTCATTAACTTTAACTATTTTTAAGTGTCTAATTTTTTGCTTTTTTGGGTCAAACAAGTCACAGTGTTTACTAACTACTGCTTAATTTTGTTAGCTTTATTTATTTTTAAATATATTAAAATACCAAAAAACTCAGGCGGATAAATTTGCGAACCAACCAACCCATGAGGCGGCCAGTGCGGACGAGGGACGTAGACACCGACACAAATCCAATCCGACGCCGACACAACCCACATAACCGCATAACCTCGCTAAGCGGGTCCGGTGTGGCTCGCGAGTGCCCGTTTACCGCCTTTGATCCATTGTCCAAAATTACTGATAATATATAAATATATTGTTAGGGTTGACTGCCATTAAAATCTTACAATTCCTAGCAGTAACAGCTCACCACGTTACTGTTTCATACTGCCAAATAGAAATAGTCGTAGTCTCCAAGACGATGATGGTGACACCATTAATGTCCAGAAGCTTTTCAGACCTTCCTGATGAAATCATAACAAGCATCCTCACACGCCTGCCTGCAAAATCCATAGGTCGATTCAGGTGTGTATCAAAGCCATGGCTTTCTATACTCACCAGCAAAAACTTTATAGAAACACACATCAAGCTACACAAAGAAGAAGAGGAAAAACTGATCCTCATCTCCCCTTCAAACACTCTTCACACGCTTAATATCACCTCCTTTCTAGATGTTGCAGTTGTAAAGAAGCTGAATTTTTCGGCCCACCTGGATGACAATTGGTCTGAAATTGTTGGTTCGTGCAATGGCTTGGTTTTAGCCATAAATGGAGAAGATGACAGTGAGTTATTCTTGATCAACCCCACAACTTTAGAGCATGTAAAAGTTCCAAAATCACCTTTGACCCTGCACCCACGTGAAAGTTTTTGGATGAATGGCTTGGGTTATGATGAAATTAGTGATGATTACAAGATTGTTACACTTTCTTACTATGATACTGATAATGAGTATGAGCCTGATGTTGATTATACCTTCGTTGATGTGTATAGCTTAAGGACAGGTTTATGGAGGAGACTTGAAAGTTCTCCGTATGATCATGCTGTTCCTATGGTTGCCTCAGGTGTTTTTGTGGGTGGTGCTATACATTGGTTAGCTTTTGATTCATCAGAAAACAGATCTGTTGTTGCTGCATTTGATTTGGCTAGTGAGAAGTTCAGAGAAATTCCTGCTCCGCAGGAGCTTGATGAGGGAAAGTTTGTGTTTAACACGCTTGTGGTTCTTGGAGGGTGTCTTTGTATGGTTGTTGAACAAATAGAAGGAGGGATTGATGTTTGGATGATGAAAGAATATGGGGTTCAAGATTCTTGGGGAAAAATAATTATTGTTAATGAAACTGATTATTTTGACTGTTTGAAGCCTTTATGTTTAATAGTAGATCATGAGGCAGTTGTGATAGAGGTGGATGAGGAGAAATTGGAATTGTATGATCTGAAAGGGGAAAGATCCATGGATATGGTGGTTGATGGTGCTCCAGCAATGTTTGGAAATGGATGGACCTTTGTGGAGAGCCTTGTCTCGCCTCGATTACTCGGGTAGAAGAAAAATTGGTTGGATCTGGAGCTTGACCCCTGCATAGTGCATAGGTGAGATTTCCCAAATATTGTATGTATTTAGGTGCTGGGACTCTTTCATCTTTATTGAGCAAACATTTGTATATGTTTCTTCTTATTTTAGTACATTTGATCACCACCGTGAGTCTTGTACACCTTTGAGGAATCTCTTTTGTCAAACATGGCACCTTCTATTATCAGCAACTTGGACCTTGGAAGTTGGAAGGAGAGTAAAGTCTGTAACTTTAAATTTCAAAGAAGATATTACTATGCATCTCTACTAGTAATGTTTCTTTAATCAATTCAATTTTCAACTCTATGTACTTCATCATCGCCTGAGTGTGAATTTTGATAATTTATTTACCATATGCTTTTATAAATTCTGCTGTCAATAATCACTATGGAGGAGGCAGAGGGGATTTCACTTGTTCTTTTGAGGGCGGAATCGTATAATAGCTTCTAACTTTATATGCCTGCTTCCTGATGGAGGACTTTGATGACATATATGCCTCACATGCTGGAGTACTCATTACTGCAAGCATTGGAGTTTCTGATGTGACTTTCTTGAAGTTGTGTCATACAGGTTTTTTCAATTTGAAAAACTGAAATCACTTTGTTGCCTGCAATATGCAAGTAAATGAAATCATGATTTCATATGGCAAAGTTTCTGTACATGCTAAATCTAAGATTTTCAGTCGAAATGCTTAAGTCATTGTCTTGTACAATTTGCTTGTAAAGCCACTGACATTTAGTGTGAACATCACAGAATATGCATAAGAAGCAAATTCATTTTCCAATCTGACTTTCCTTTTCTATTTGCTTCCACAATTTTTCTTTGTGAAGTTGTTCAAGCATTTACTGTTACCGGAGCATTTGTTGACTTGATAATTCGCAACATCAATAACAAATTCTCATGTCCTGAAGTCATTTCCAAGCTTTGTTCAATGCATTGAAATTCATTTCTCAAAGACTCGCAGTGTTCTTCAAACTACTGATATGTCATGGCACATTGGAAGCACAAGGGTTGGCTCTGAAATATAGTGCGCTTGTATACATGTCAAAACTTCTGCTTATAGAGTTGTCTAAACTTTTAGGTTGCTAGTTTGAGTCAATGCTGTGTAGAGAGTGGAAAACACAAATAAATAAGCTCTATGTCCAGTAGTTCTATGGAGGAGATGCAAATTGTAGCAGCATTTCCATCTCACATTATATCAAAGTTCATAACATGCTTTCATTGGAGCCACAACAATATCTCTGCTGTATATCCATAGCCGACCATTTGTAAATTCATGTTGTGCTTAACAAATTACTTGCTTATCTGGCAGAATAAAAAGTTCTAGAATTTTTGTTCAGATAGTAAATTTGTAAGGGGTTTGACTATCTTGTTTGTGTTTGTGCCACACCTGGAAGATCTTCACACCTTTTTTCTTGATTTTGTTGAAAAACACAAGGCAGAAACTTTCTCTTACAATGGAAATTAACAAAACAACCCACAACTTTGCTGCTTTTTTTATAAGTTTTGCTGTATCTAATGCAAGTGTTGAACTAACTTATTCATAAGAGTTTAATTAGTTGTCAAGAAACTATTTCCAGAACGAATTAGCCATAGATTATTTGGAAGAACAAGGCTTAAAGGGGTTATAAGAAACTATTTCCAGAACGAAGTAGCCATAGTTTATTTAGAAGAACAAGGTTTAAAGGGGTTATAAGAATCATTGATCACAGACGAGTTGAAAATGATCAAGTTATAATTTTTACTTATGTCCTACAAATCTTGTCAAAAAATAGTTATACAATTTAAATATCATTCTATTCGTACATTTCAAGATGTAATGTGGTCTGAATTCTCCTGTAAAATTATTATTTTCCACAAAATTCAAGTTACAACGAAACACTATCCCATGACGCGCCTTCCCCTGTCCACCCACACAATTGCAGCTGCCCACTGAAAAAGACCAGAGCCTTTCCCTCCTCGACCAGTTTTCCAGTGAGCCTTCACCTGTCGTCGCCTGTGAAGAGGTCAAAGAGCTGGAAAGTCAAGAGTTTGAGCAATGTGAAACTTCAGAAACTGTTGAAATCGTCAGTGGAGATGTTGGTAATTTTCCTAAGGATTCAGGTAGGAAATTTGGGTTGTGGTTAGTAGGTGCATTTGTGTTTCAAACAATTTGTGCTGTTTGGGTTTTCAGGTCAGCTGATTTTGATACAAAATCCAGAAGTTTGGCAAGTAAAAATGAGAAAATTGATAAAGATGATGTTCCAGAGAGGGGTATTAATGGAAATGATGACTCAAGATTGAAACTTTATGTGAACGGGAAAGTGCGGTTTGAAAGTAAAGGAAGTTTATATATAAATGAGGATGAAATGGTGAAGAAAATTGAAGAAATTGAGGTATTGGTGTGGGAGGTGAGGGAAAGGGAGAGGGGTGGAGAGGAAGAAGAATGGTGTAGATGGTAATGTGATTTTGAAAATGAAGAGGAGGAGGAGGATGGTTTTGGTAAAAGTGACATTGAGAAGGAGGTTTTTGAGAGGTTGGGAAAGCTGAGGAGGAGATTGGAGAAGGATCGCAGAAGTTTCCAGTGGGATATTTGGAGGGTGATGGTGAGAGGAAGGACAGGGTTAGGAAGAAGGGGAATGAGGGATTATTGTTTAAGAAGAAGTATAAGTTTAAGGGGTCGTTATTTGAGGAGAGGGATAGAGCAAAGGGATTTCCCGGTGTCAGTGATCGTGGTGATGGGAAGATGAGAGGAAGTTTTAATAGTGGAAATGAGGTTTTGAGTCATGGAAATGAGGTTGGTGGTGGGGTTAATATGTTGGATGATAAACAGGGGCCACAGCGGGACCTGCCCAGGGGTAACCTAAGTGCTACAATGGATTTCAAGGACAATGGGAGAAGGAAAGGGAAGTCAGAAGCAAGCAAGTCTTTTTAAAACGGTGAAAAAACAAGAGGAAAGGAGAGTAGAAACTGCAGAATCCAGACCACCAAAAGGTAATATGCATGAGGTCCTCTTTTAGGTTGAAATTTCTGCTAGCTTATAATGCAAACTATTCACGATGCTGAAATTTGCTAATAACTCTCTCTGTTTTACATTCCCTCTGATCGATACTACCAAATCTTCAGTAGTTTAAGATAATGACAGCTTGTCTTGAATGAGCTGTTTGCTTTTGTTGCTTGAGAAATTTTGTGAAATAACAATTTGATGGATTAATATTTTGTCGATAAACAATTTAACTGAAAATCAAATGGTTTCTGCTTTTCTACTTGTGATCAGCTTCAGTTAAATCAGTTACTGAACTCTACAAATGAGTTATTCTGTGCCTCTTTTCCATTCTGTATAAATGGGAACTTATAGTGCAGGACAAGCATTACTGGAGCCTTTTAGCTGAAACAGGGAACACAAGAGAAACAAGCATGGCTATTTCAAACAGACATGTCAGAGTTTGAAGAGTAGAGGACATGGACACAAACAATCAGCAAGCACCAAGAAATGAGATTGTGAGACTGACTGGTAGTTGGGTCTTCCTTATGTTCTAGTATGCATACATTATTACTGATTTATTTTATTCCTATTTCTTTGTTTCTTCTGTAATCATTTTCTTTCTATTCTTCCATACTCCCTGGTAATATTAACTCATATTGTTCAAACTGCAATGCCGACATGAATTTAGTTGTTTAAACAAATTATGAATTTGAATCTTATTTAGAGTTATCTAAGCTAGGAAATCAACGGTAAAATAGAGTAACATAATGTTCATAGTTTGCTACAAGTCCCTGCAGTGAGTTGGAAACTTGGAATCCAGGAATATTGCAGCTTTACATGGAAGAATTATTTGAGATATATAGCACAGGGTTGTACAAATATTTGAACCATATTGAAGCACACATTGATGTACCTCCCAACTGAGTTCTAGATGATTGATGTTCCCTGTAGTTCCATCAGAATGTTCTAAATCCTGACTCAACAGATCATGGTAAGGTTGACATCTTCTCCAATAGGCACTTAGTGAAATGAAACATTGGGAAGACTAATTTCGTCTACCTTAAAGGATGAACTAAATGTATCCTTTCTATTGTTTGTGTTATTTCTCAGCTTCTTGTACATTTGGATCCTGAGTTTGAGACTGTAGTTTCTAGTCGAGCTAGGGAAGATCTTAACTTGCTCCATTCAAATGTTAATTTAGGTTATTCTCATGCAAAGAGGTTGTGATGGGGAAGGAAGACATGGGCTATATTATAGGGGAGTTCATATACATAAGAATTTTTTTTTTGGGCAGTTCATATACAGAAGATGAATCATCTCAAATTGTTGCTTTTGCAGGCCACGGTCATGCTACCAATTTCTATTATCTTTTGCAGTCCTTCTTTGAAGATTTGGGAGATTTTAGCACTGACGTTGTTCCTCTATACATAAAGTTAAGTCCCATAAGCTGATAAACACATATCAACAAATTCACAAGTGCACATAAGAATAATTTGTGACAACAGCCAAATGCTCCATCAGGCCTGCTTTGTTTCAATGGGTAGGATGCTTCATTTATGAGTTCCATGTTAATTGTGTTAACTGTTTCTCTCATTCTGCTGCCACCGTATTTTCAGTTTTCAAGTCACTATGTTTAATGTGACAGTTCCATTTTTTCTGATTCTGGAGTAAGCTAAGGCCCAGTTGCGGAGTTCTAGACTTCTAGTTACATTTTCCCAAGTATTATCACTGATAGACGCACATCTATGCACTACATTTGGCTGCCTGAATGCTTCCACTTTAGGAAATTTATGCTGACCATCATCGCTAACAGGATATGTAAAAAATCTTTTCCATTTCAGGGGCTTAAAGAGGTAATGAGATCAGAGACCAAGAAGGCGATTGTTGTGAAGAAGGGCTAGCCTCAGCTTTATGCAGAGCAGCCATTAGCTGATCAAAGACCATGAAGATGATTGTTCTGTGATTGGCATTGTAGATCAATCAGTAGTACTTACATTTTGCTCAAGTATGTTCTGTGGGAATTAATAAGAAGACCAGTATGGTTCATCCAGTTTATTTTAAAATTTATGAGTGAATCGTATATATTTATCTTCATGATTCTTCTTATTGCATTTACTTGGTGCCGTGTTTTTTACAGTCTGTAGTTTTGGTCACCATCCAATGTTTTCAGTACTGCTTTTGTAACATAGATCCTTTCCAGATTCATAGTTTTGACTGTATAATGCTTATGATTATGTTCAATGACTACAGTATGCCTCCAAGTTTTTGGTTCACTTTGGAACACTCTTTCCTTGCGTATATGGAAGGAGGCAAAAGATCAAAGCTCTGATCTTTTGTGAATCCATAATTGTAGGATCACTATTGTCCATTGAAGCTAATATTTAAAAAGTATTGCCATTAGATATGCTGCTTAATGGTTAGAGCAACATTGTCTCCACCATTATGAACTTACTTTTCAGGACTCTTCTTATGTCCGTTATTTCTGATTCTGTATTTGTTGGCTTCAGAGCTCCCAAGTCTGAGTAAGATGTTTTCTGATACGAATAGGCCATATGCGTACAAAACCTCGAGTAAATTCCTTATACTTCTCCTCTCTTTTTGGGCAAAGAGCAATACTAGTAATCAGGTTTCCTATAATTTGTATCATGAGGTGTAGTTGCGTCGGCCTTTGTTTTTCATAATTTTGTGAATAGGTGTGCCAAATACATCTACAAGAAGTGGACCATATTCAGAAGAAGCTTAAAAATTCTCTCCAGGTCCATTTTCTTAAGAGTGTATTGAGGGATTTATTTAACTTAATTGATAGGTTCTTCTGCGTTAGAATTTTTTTTTTTAATTGATTCATTTTAACCTGTAATTAAATGATCCTTTCATGACAGAAAATAAATGACATTTTTATTTTTGTGAGATGAAAAAGAATCTGGCATTGGTACAAGTTATTGGTGTGGACAATCTATGCTTTGGCTAACCTCCTTTTCCTCAGGTCTTTTTATAGATGAACTGCATCTTCACAGAACATCGTTTCTAATGCTTTCCCTTCCCTTTCCCAATTTAGAGAACTATTTCCTTTATGGTCATTTGCACTGATTCAAAACCTGGCCTTTGTGCAGTTTGATTAATGACATGTAAGTCTCTGTCTGGACATCCTTCATTTTCCTTCATTTTCTTGAAGAAAACTTGGGATCCAATATCAGGAGATTTATGCTTTATCTGGTATGGCTGGTGGGATACTAATCTCAATTGGGACCTTTTTGGCTTCTGGTTTCACTACTCCATGATGATGATCTGGGGTCTTTTCTATTGCTGATTCCAGGTGAACGCACAGGCAGGAGCTGTTTTGGCACCCTTCTTAATGATGGGTGGTGATGAGGAGATGAAATAGTTCATTTGGAACAAGTTTTCAGGATCAGTGGAGCTACCATAATATTTTCTGGGGAAGATTTTCTTGCCTCTTACATCATCGTGGATTCCAAGAAATCCATCGTCGGGGAAGTTTCCACTCTTCTTCAAGATCCGTTATATCATCTGAAGAAGAAAAAAAATTTCCTGACCCCTTATCTCTACAATTGTAAATTTTTTTTCTTTTTTTTTTTTTTCAAAATATTACAATTGTAATGTTGTCAAGTCTTTATTTTTTCCTATTTATGGCACCATTAGTCCTATCTTGACATTTTTTGAGTTTAAAACTAATGGTGTCAAAAATTGTAAAAAAAAAAAAAAACTGAATTATCACGTTTTAAAATAAAGATTTTATTTATCAAGATAAAATGAGTTCATTACCTTTCTTTTAATTTCTAAGAGGCCATCACCCAAAAAAAAAAAAAAAAGAAAAAGAAAGTCTTAGAGGCATGTTTGATGTTGCTTTGAGTATTATATTGTTATTTTGTTTAAATTTAAACCATGTTATATTTGAAATTTAGAGTAAGAATTGGGTCTCTATTATAAAATTTGTTTTTAAATGCTTTGGGAGGGAGAGAATAGGGGTCAAAAAGGGATTTGTCAATAATTTCTATCCAAAATAATTCACTTTTAGTATTTTTTTAATATTATATACTTTTTTTGTGATAATGTACCATTTTAGGGTAAAAAGTAGAAAGAAAAAAAAGTTAAATAAAAGTGCAGTTTTTTTTTTTTGTTAGAATTGTTTTGAAATGAAATTTGTTAGCATTGTTTTGAAATGACATTAAATAAGTGGCTCCAGGAGGGCAAAAGAAACAGGGCGAAAGGAAAATATTAAAGAGTATGGGAAAAGTTCAGTTCCAATACACAATTTTTAAAATATACTTTTTACAACTCAAATCTTTTACCTTTATGCAGCTATAATTTTTCAAAACTCTTTCTCTACAAGGTTAGTTAATATGAAAGAAATTGATCTTAATCAATCATACGAGAGAACACTAGATAAAATTTATTTATAAATATCATCACAGCTTGTATACTTTGAATTCTATGTCTATGTATAATGTCTGCTATTTTGTATTTACTTATTTTTTCCACCCAACTTAATTATTTTATCCTCTGTACCATTTCCATAAAAACCATAAGCTGCTTATTTAATTTCCAAACCCATATCATCTGATTTAAAAAAAAAAAATCATTATTTAAAAATTTTGTTCATCCTTTGCATTGCGGGGTGTTAAACTAGTATAAATATATTATTAGGGTTGATGCAATTTCTAGCAACAACATCTCACCACCTAGCAGCAATTGAACTCGAGAGATCAACATGTGAGTTGTGTTACTTCAATTGGTTAATCATCCAAAGTGAATAAAATTGTGATTAGGGATCGAAGAGAGTCAAACCCATAAGCTAGAACACAAATCAAACACCACTTGCTGTTTCATACTACCAAATAGATTATAGTAGTAGTAGTAGTCTCCAAGACGATGATGGTGACACCATTAATGTCCAGAAGCTTTTCAGACCTTCCTGATGAATAACAAGCATCCTCACACGCCTGCCTGCAAAATCCATAGGTCGATTGAGGTGTGTATCAAAGCCATGGCTTTCTATACTCACCAGCAAAAACTTTATAGAAACACACATCAAGCTACACAAAGAAGAAGAGGAAAAACTGATCCTCATCTCTCCTTCAAACACTCTTCACACGCTTAATATCACCTCCTTTCTAGATGTTCCGGTTCCGAAGAAGCTGAATTTTCCAGCCCACCTGGATAACAATTGGTATAGAATTGTTGGTTCGTGCAATGGCTTGGTTTTAGCATTTCGTGGAGATGATCACAGGGAGTTATTCTTGATCAACCCCACAACTTTAGAGCATGTGCAAGTTCCAAGATCACCTTTGGCTCTGCAAAGTTTTTTGATGATGAATGGATTGGGTTATGATGAAACTAGTGATGATTACAAGATTGTTACACTTTCTTTTTATGACATTGACACTCATGGTGAGTATGAGCCGGATCTTAATTATAGCTTCGTTGATGTATATAGTTTAAGGACAGGTTTACGGAGGAGACTTGAAAGTTCACCGAATAATCATGAAAGTTTTCCGTATAATCATGGTGTTCTTAGGGTTCCCTCAGGTGTTTTTGTGGGTGGTGCTTTACATTGGTTAGCTTTTGATTCATCAGAAAACAGATCTGTTATTGCTGCATTTGATTTGGCTAATGAGAAGTTCAGAGAAATTCCAGCTCCAAACGAACTTGATGAGGGAAATTTTATGTTTAACACACTTGTGGTTCTTGGAGGGTGTCTTTGTATGGCTGTTGAACAGATGCAAGTAGGGATTGATTTTTGGATAATGAAAGAGTATGGGGTTCAAGATTCCTGGGTAAAAATAATTTTTGTTAATGAAACTTGTTATGTTGAAAGTTTGAAGGGGGAAAGATTTGTGGATATGGTGGGTGGTGGTGCTCCAACTAAGTTTGGAAATGCATGGACCTTTGAGGAGAGCCTTGTCTCGCATTAGTCGGGGAAAAATCAAGGTTGAATTTGGAGCTTGATCCCCTGCATAGTGCATAGGTGAGATTTCCCAAATATTGTATGTATTTTGTTGCTGTGACTCGTTTATTTTGCTAATTTTATTGAACTGAGCAAACTTCTGTATATCCACAAATCTTTATACGCCTGCTTCCGGATGGAGCACTTTGATGACATATATTCCTCAGATGCTGGAGTACTCATTACTGCAAGCATTTGCAGTTTCTGATATGACTTTTCTGGAGTTGAGTCGTACAGGTTTGTTCAATTCAAAAAACTGAATCACTTTGTTGCCTGCGATATATAAGAAAATGAAATCATGGTTCCAGCTGCGGTAGTCATTGTCTTGTACGATTTCTTTGTAAAGGTACTGACATTTAGTGTGAACATCTCAGAATATGCATAAGAAGCAAATTCATTATTACAGTCTGACTTTCCTTCTCTTTTTGCTTCCACAATTTTTCTTTTTGAAGTTGTTCAAGCATTTACTATGTGACTGGAGCATTTGTAGACTTGATAATTTGCCACTTCAATAACAAATTCTCAGGTGCTGAAGTCATTCCCAAGCTTTCTTCGATGCAGTGAAATTCATTCCTCAAAGACTTGCAGTGTTCTTCTCCAGACTGCCGATATGTCATGGCACATTGGAAGCACAAGGGTTGGCTCTGAAATATAGTGTGCTTGTACACAAATGTCTAAACTCTTTGCATAAGTAACTTCTGGTTACAGAGTTGTCTAAATTTTTGGGTTGCTAGCTTGAGTAAATGCTATGTAGAGACTGGAAAACACTGATAAAGAAGCTCTATGTCCAGTATTTCTATGGAGGAGATGCAAACAAGCTCCAGAGACGATATGTTTTTCTTCTCTGATAAACGCTTCTAGTATAATAAAGTATTCCTAACCCCACAAGATTTCCCTAACAAATGCTGGTAGTAATGTGTTCGAGGGTTAACGAATGCAAGGCCAAATACATACGTACAATGGTTTTGATCTTAATTCATAGCATGCTAGGGAAATTTATTTCACTGATTTAGCGATTATATCTGATAGTCTCGAGGAAAATCTTAAGCAATTTGCATTGCATTTCGAAAGAAGAATTAGGAGACACCAATTGCATATGATTACTTCCGAATGTGCCTTTTGCGATAATACAAGAAACTTGCTCGGATTTTTCTTTTCTTGGAGATCCTAGCTTGCAGATACAACTGAAGTTTTGATGCAATGTACTAGTTAGATAAAAAGCAACAAACAACTCTAGCCAAGCTTACTGCTAGCCTATCGGCTAGAGCCCGAGCTTCGACTGCGAATGCCCCGAACGTAGGTTCGTTTGTCATTGGGGCTAAAAACCCATAAATCCCAACTTTTCTCGTCTTAGTGTGGTGGAACTAAAATACCTGATGGAAGGAAGTCTGCTGGTAGGAATTCCTCCGCGCGGATTACAGTTTTTCATGGAGGGAACAGGCGGCTAAGCAAAAAACGAACCCCGCAGTACAATTACAAGGGGGGCCCCTTCATAAGAGAAGTGCCGAGCCCGTGAAGTCAAGGCTTGGGTGCTTGAGCGCATCTTTCTCATATCGATCACAGCTATACTTTCTTCGCTTTCACTAGAACTAGAGGGCTAAAATTCGCTAATTTATTCGGATCGAAATAGCGGGACGAGAACTCAGGAAGCGGTCATCCCTTACTCAATTCCATAAATGGAAGATGCTACGGAACTCATTCTTGTCGATCACTACAGCATTGCCCATGCTGTCCACTTACCGGCAGGCGCACTCTCAGCTCTCGCCACGAATTAATGGTCTCCCCTTCTTCCGGCTACATTAAAATGGTAACCCTGAAGCCTCCTCCTGCAGTAACAAAGAGAAGGGCAGAAGGAAGGCCTTGCTTTCATCATCGGCAATTACCAAGGTAAGATGTTGTCTGGCATCCCAAGGAAATCCTGTGCAGAAACTGCCATGCAAGCTGAAGAACCTGGCCTTAAAAGAAGCATATCTATTTGCTAAAATCGTTGATTAAAATCGACATCGTTTTGGAAGTCGAATCTTTATATAGCTGCCACTGAAAAGCAGCTTGGTCATAGGTACTAGTTCTGAAGCTTCCATCACTTTCAGGTTCAGGTTATACGGGAGTGACCATTAGATTTCGATTATGAAGCTTCATCTCAAGCCTAGCAGCAGAACTTGATCCTTAGTGAATATATCACAAGGAGAAGATATAACATCACAACAAGCAAAGTATCATGGCATCAACACTATTCAGTAAAGATTTGAGCAATAGCAAGAAAGATTCACGGTGGAGGATGGAAAAATGCACATAACACTTACTCCAGAAAGGACATCTAGCAGGACAAAAGAGGATACTTTACCAATCTCCAACTCAGTTTCAAAGTGAATATGAAACTGGTACACAGAAAAGACCCTGATCTAAATGGGCTTTAGCAGTTCCAAACCTGATCTCTAGATGGAGGGAGATCGAGTGCTGCGAAATTCTTAGAATTCCCAATTGCCTGAAAGCATAGAGGGAAAAGATTTTCCACAACTGAAAATGAGATATTCAAATAGACAACAAAAAATTTCAACATAATTACAAGAGAAACATTTCCAACACATCCTCCTCCTCCTCATCATCATCGTCACGCCAATTCAATGGAAGAATTTCATCAAACTCAACGTTATCAGCTTCATTCAAATGCAACGGTTCCCCTGGTGGATTAGCAAGCAACAGATACTCCATCATTTGAAATGGACCCCAAAAACCCTCTCGTTCAGATAACACTCTGATATGCTCACTGTTTTTGTCATTTGAAGTGCTTCGCAGCGTATGCTGAACACCCTCGAGATAATACTTCAACAAGAACTTTCCAGATGGCTCCAGAATCTCAATGTCAAATGCTGGGGAAAGAGGACGTCCAACAACTTGAACATGAGCCACACTAGACGAGACATGAAATGCATAAAAGTAAGATCAATGCAGTGAACAATGTTTCCTAAATTTATATTATCAAAGTTATTAGATGCAGAACTATAGTTCCGATCAGTGATTAGATGATCTATATTTAAGTTGGTCGACAAATGGTGAGCGAAACTAACCATATATAGAACAAGCCATCAATTTCTTCCCTCTGAACCCTACCCAACAATTCGACCTGCAGGAATCCACCAATGCAGAGAACTGGTTTGGGTAGCTTGAACTGCTGCAAATGATTTTCCTGCTCATAGAAAAACCAGCTAAGCATTTGACATGATTCTTCTTGGGGTGTAATCAAGCATTAGGGATAGGAAAGAGATAAACTCTAAAAATAAGGCTCTCCTCCTTCAACACTTTTTGTAATCAAGCATTAGGGATAGGAAAGAGGTAAACTCTAAAAAGAAGGCTCTCCTCCTCCAACACTTTTTTCCTTTTATCCCGTATTTTTCCTTCCTTCTTCACGGAGATAGTTTTCATTTTTTCTTTTTTTCCCCCTTTCAAACAGTCCCTTCTTTTGGAAGAGTTGGAGAAGGGGCCCGGGGGGGGGGGTGTTGTTCAGCTACATCTGTGACTAGAATGGAGATAAAAAAATTTCATAAGACCGTTTAGAACAAGAGAAGTTTCAAACACACAAGGGAAGACAAAAAGGTGAAGAGGCTGATGTAAGGTAAAAGCAATAGTACAGAGAAGTTCGTCATAATTTCTTCATTGGGGGAAGATGGGAGAGAGCAAAAAGTATATTCTATTTTGGGTTTTTATTGCTTTTCCTGCCGAACTGGCAATGCTTGGATGTATGTGTGTAAGGGTGAAGTAGCAGGATAAGGCTTAGTTTCGTTACGCATATCATGTGACAATTCTCTTGGTAACCTGGAAAGAAGAGAAGAATACGTACATCTTTGCTCCATAACTAAATTATGATAGAAATTGATGATACCTGAACCATAGGAAATTCTTGAGATGTGTAGGTCCATACAAACTTTTCATCTGCCGGCTGTAGCATTGGCAAATTCAGGAGATCCTGCTCTATTTTGTTCAGTGATTTTGGATGACCCATCCGAAATCGTACAGATCTTGGAGAATATATGGGTTTTCCCGGCTCAAAAAATGCTACAGAGACAACAACATATGAATAGCAGAACAAAGATGGTGGGGGATGGGGATTAAGCCACTAAATTACAAGAACTACATTTGCCACAAAGAGAAAGATGGTTTTGGGGAATGCTACCTTCAAAGGGCTGTATCTTAATTTCAGTTACAACACAGAGATTAGCTATTAACTTGTATATAAGCGTCTCTGGCACAGCCGGATCGTGTTGTCCTTTACTCGACCAGTATGAACCTATATAAATAGATCTTTCTCTAGGAATCAGAGTATTGATGATGCTTTCAACAGGATAACGGTCGGTACTGGAAGCACTAATTGCCGTTTTTATACAATTAGTTGGTATCATAATTGACTTGTTAAGAGCTTGGAGTAAAGAAGCATAAACATTATGATCTCTCTCATGAATCTTCCATTCAGCAGAGTCACTGGAATCAACATCATTTAATCTGCCATTAGGCGTTACTGTACTTGCAATGCTGGAAAGTTGAGGAAATTTTCTCACACATAGCTGCTTAGAAAGTCCATTTGCAATAACTGGAGTAAGAAATAAGTACAGTTAAATTATCTATGCAAATCATTTTTTAATATGCATCCACATTCTACTAAGAAACAAAAAGTACTCCAACCAATTACTAATAACTTCAAGAAAAGAAGCGTGGAGTTTACATCATCTATATGACAGCAGATCAAGAAATTATACTCATTGTTTTAAAGAATGGTCTAGGGCTCGTTTGGATTGGCTTTTTTCAAAAGCGCTTTTTTTAACAGCTTTTGAAAAACAGCTTTTTTTGAGAAGCTGAAAATTCTGGCTTCTAAAAAAAGCTGTATTTGAGCTTTTTTTAGAGTTTCAGCTTTTTTGCAAGCCAAATCAAATAGTTATTGCAAATTTAATGTAACTTTTTCAGGAAAAAAAGTGTTTTTTCCTAAAAAAAAAACCAATCCAAACAGGCCCCTAGTCTAAGTAAAATATATTTGTTAAATAAAAACCAAATAAGTGACTTAAAATGTAACAAGGATAACAACTTTTGGTTACCTTAACGACACAAACTAAAGAATAAACAAAAGCACATGATATATATACAATATTCCTGCTACTGGAAATACTTCCAGGCATAGATTTATGCAAATATGTACTGTACATTAAACATAAGCAAGTTTTTAATTGTTTGTTGGGTAAACCTTTTTCTGTTTAGAGAAACTATACAATAAACATAAGCCGATTTGCTTAGAAAAAGGAATGTATGTATAAGATCTGATGTACAAGAACACTTCTCTTTCAACGTATTTTGGTAACACTTAAACTGGTTATATAAGGAGAATGATGAAAAAATGACACATTTAACATGTCCAATCAGCTATTAACATTCATTATATGACCAACTTGGAGACACTATTGGCAAAATACCTTTATAGTTTCCTTCCCGCATTTTTCCTCACTAAGCAGAAGGGAAATGTTATAGAACACCATCACAAAGATAGACTACTGACGGTAGCAAGATCCCGAGATAAACAAGAACATCTAATCTTTACCATTAAACATTATATTTCTGACAACTGAAAGAATAAGAGAATTGTCATATGCGGTGACAATAAAAGAATTTACCATTAACATTAACAATTTAAAAGTTCCACTTAACATGACGTAAGGAAATAAGACAAGCATGGAAACAATAATGGCTAGTCATAACACAAATATAGAACTTTCCATCTCAAAGCTCGCCAAAAACGGTGCCAAATGCACGATGCACTACTAGAATGGACCAAATCAGCTGGATCATCCAAAAATATCAGGATATTAATGCTTACATATTCATTTCAAACTACTGGTCCAACAGTTGACAACAGAAAGAAACAAGAGAATTTTTGTCTGTTGTCAATACAATGAAAAGGAAATAAAAGCTTCTATGGTTTTACCATCAATGTTAACAATTTAAAATTTTCCATGCAACATGACATAAAGAATAAGACAAGCATAAGTATGGCCAGTCATAAAAAAATACAAAACTAGCTAACCAAATCAATGGCAAGTGTGATACACTACTAGAGCTGACCAAATCAGCTGGATTATCCAAACACATCAGCATACTAAATGCTAACATATTCATTTCAAACTACTTGTCCACCAGTTGACAACAGAAAGAATAAGAGATTTTTCATGAGCAGCCAATACGATGCTAAGACAACAAAAGCTTTTACCATTAACATTAAAATTTAAGAAATTCCAAGAAACATGATGCAAGGAAACATGACGAGCATGGAACAATAATTTCCAGTCGTAACAGAATTATGAAGCTTCATATCACAAAGCTAAAAAAGCGCCAAAAGTACAATACACTACTGGTGCGAACTAAATCCGAGGGATCATCCAAAGTCCAAACGCATCAGTATATTAATGCCAACCTATTAATTATTTCATTTCAAACTACTTGTCAATAACAGAAAGAATGAGGGAATTTTCATGCCCCGCCAAAATGACGTGAAGACAATAAAAGCTTTACCATTAATGTTGACAATTTGAAAATTTCCATTTAAAAATGATGCAAGGAAATACGACAAGCATGGAAATCAACAGCCAATTATAACAGAAATACAAGACTTTGCATCATAAAGCTCACCAAAACAGCGCCAAAAGCGCGAAACACTACTTGCGCGGACCAAATCAGCTGGATCATCCAAACACATCAGGATATTAAGTGCTATGTCAGTTTGGAGCATTTGCAAAAAATCAACATGCTTATCCATTTCAATTTGATTAGCCGCGCTAGTAAATCAAATTTCCTACCACCTTCTCAAACCTCCAAACCTGAGTCCACAACATAAGATCAAAATTTCAACATATACAGAAACCCACAACCTAAAATCTTGAAATACAACAGAAATTTTGGAAAAAGAAAAATAAATAGCCAAAAACATCATGCTGCTACCAATCACCTTATACAACTATTAGACCACCTTTTTTAACGCCTGTTCGGCAAAATTAACTGTTAGGATAGCTGATAGAACTAACTGTTAGGATAGCTGATAGAACCTAGCTTGGTAGTTGATAGCTGTTGTATTTTAATTATTAGCTAATAACTGTTTAGCTAGCTAATTGAACAAAATGTGTTCGGTAAAATTAGTTATTAGATTAGCTGATGAATGTAAAATGACATAAAAAGCAAGATATTGTGTTATTATTGTTGTTGTTGTTATGATCATTATAATTATTATTAGTATTATACGAATAAGATAATATATTCTATAGTTAGATATTTATTTCTTTACAATAATATTTTAATATTAAAATGTAACTAATTTTTTGATAAAACATTTGTATCAATATTATAAAAATTAATTATAAAAGGGATTCAAATTTGATTTTGTCAAAAAAGGCACTAATAAAAATTATACTTTTTAGTATATGTTAATTACAAAGAATTTGAAATTTTTTTTATATTGCTTTTTATTTATAATTTTGAAAGAAAAAGTAAAAATAGAGAGAGAAATTGTTAAAAGAATATATTTGCCAAAAAAAAATAAAGAAAGGCCTAATTGAAAGGCTAAAATTTTAAACTGTTGAGAAACACTAAAAAATATCTGAAAAGCTATTTAAAACACTAGATTACCGACAACTTGAAAAAGTCAAAACGCCAAATGCTGCCTCTTTTGCTGAACAAGACCTTAGAAATACGAAAAGTAAGACCATGAGTTGAAAACATTTTCCCCACCCAGAAAAGAGAAAACATGAGACGATTTCTGCATACCATGTATGAAAATTTGTGTGTCTGTCTGTTTTGTAAAGAATGGGTATGATATATTTTGTGTGTGGCTGTGTGTTTTCTTTCCTTAAACAATCCATGTTGATTTCACATAAAGCATAAGGATTCAGTAACACACAAGAAAAAATTGCAAAACTACATGATTGAATTCGAAATTCCAAAAAAAATAAAATACATTGGGAAAACTTAATTAAAAGAATATAATAAATGAAAAATCCGAAAAAGAAATAAATTGACCCGCATCACATGGATTAATTAGAGGCAAAAGAAACCTAATTATGTTAAAACAAACATAAATCTTATATACACTACCCGCATATACAAATAGTGATAGCGTAAGGAGAAGGATAAACTAGAATTCGAAAGTAATGGTGAAAGATCATACCTTTGTGTTGGAAAAAGAAAGTGCAGCACAATTCAGAAGCCCCAAAAAAAAAAAAAATGAAGAAACCTATACATACACAGGCTTGTCAGCTAAGGAGTGAAACTGTATCTTTAAAATAGTTTAAAATAGGGAAGATTGGGTTCAAATTTACGAGGATAGGACTGAAAAGTCCGAGGTGGCATTACAGCGGCGAAACAGGTGGCGAAATCAGTCGTTATTATAACTTATATATAAGGATAATGATAACGATAAAAATTATGATTTCTTCTGTATTCTAATTTTTATGTGAAAAGACTTCTATGCAAAGTTTTCTCCCAAAAAAAAAAAACTTTTATTAAAAGAAGAGATAATTACAGCCCATGGGCTGACACATCAAAGCCTAAAGAAAAATGAAAAGAAAAAAATAATCACCAACCATAAAAATCGTTGGGCTAGAAAAGCCCAAAACCAAAAGGACCATATACAAACACTAAAGCCCAATATACAAGGGTCATATCAACACCACCATAACAAAAGCCACCACAAAATAGCAACCACTATTTTAAGAGAGTGTTTAGATTAGCTTATAAAAAAGTTACTTAAAGCACTTTTAGATTTAAGTCGCTTTTTTATATTATTAATTTTAAATAGTTACGTGTTTGAATAAAAAGTTGTAGTTATAAAAATAAGTATTTACATGTTTGATTAAAGTAGGTTAAAAAGTAAGTTATATAGTTAAAATAACTATTAAGGATATTAAATAGAATTTAAAAAGTAAGTATAAGATAAAAGAGTACAGATATTTTAGTAATAAAAATAAAAAGGTAAGGATAAGATACTAAATGATTTGGTCAAACTTGTTTTTTTTTTCAAAGTGTTTAAAACCATAAAAAGCAAAAGCTAAGGTTGAGGATGTGGGTGCAAATATCTTAAGAGAGGGGTGAATTAAGATATTAATACTAATTTTCGTTTTTTAAAATTTTCAGAAAATTTACAACTTCTAACAAGCAATATATCAAACACAAGACAAGCAAGGTAAGAACAATAAAAATAGAGATGCAAGGAGAAGAGAGACAAACGATTTTAAGGTGGTTCGGCCAAGCCTACGTCCACCGCCCAAGGAATCTCCCCTTAGGACTTCAAAGATCTCCACTAAAATGCTTCTTCAAAACTTGGTGAAGCATAAACCAAGTTCTTTACAACCTCTTTGAAGTCTTACTTCAAAGAACCCAAGAGATTCTCTCTATAGAATTTCCTCACACTTTACAAGCTTAAATGGATATATCTCACAATGATTAAAGCTTTCAAAGTGTGTATATACTCAAGATTGAAAAGAGATTGAATCTGAAATCTTCCTCAAGAAGAGAAAGAACAAGCTCTTGAAAGCTCAAATATATTGCAAGAATGGCTCAAAAATGGATTGAATGATGATAAACACTTTTGCACACTTCAATTGATGTTTAGAAAGTGTATTTGAATGAGTATTTAAAGAGATTTGGGAGTTATGGATTTGGTAGGAGAAGAAGGATGAAGATTTTTCGGCGGAAGCGGTAATAAGCCTCTGCATTTATTCTGACTTCGTTCGGCCGACCGACTTGGTCGTCCGGCTTGCCCTTCTCCTTCTCTGACTAGGCCGGACACCTTAGCCGGTCGACCGGCTAGGGGGTTCAGCTTTTCCCTTCACTTCTCTGATTAGTAGGCGACCACCGGTCAGGTCGGCCAGTGAGGTTCGACCACTTCAGAATGTGAAGTAAAGCCAGATTTTGCAGAAAAACAAATTCAAGTGCATTTTCACAACTCCAAGTTATTTTGAATAACTATGAAAACACATGTTGTGAATTGAAACACCCCAAATACTCATTTTAACTCAATGTGCATTTAAATACATTTGTGCATATGTTATTTTCAAATGTGGAAAACTTGAAAGTTTTTGCAATGACTAAGAAAAAGATTTTGAGCCAAGTCAACGCAATATATAGGCATTTCACAAAAAGAGCAAGAAAAACAAATCCGGTACCCCTTATGGCTTCTCTTCTCCTTCTTATGCCTTCTCATCTTTTCTCTTCTTCAAATAACCCTTTTGCACATCTTCATATCTTTCCAAGCTTCATATTGATGACATCTCATTTTCACAAGAAGCTATTTAGTTAAATAATGCATATATATTTTTTCATCATCAAAATCAATAATGAATATTTAGCTAACAGAGGAGCTTTTTATTTTCTACTTAAAGCCACTTAAAAAAACATGTTTTTAATTAAAACAAATACTTTTATTAATTTAAATTAGACTTTAAGTAGGTTTGACCAGAAAAAAAAAAAAGCCAAACCAAACACCCTTTAACAACAACTTGTTACCCTTAACCAAGCCACGGGCCTCACAAAACTCCAAGAACAAAAGCTTCTGACCATTAATGTATGGCCTATAAATTTAAACCCACTTATTCCTCATATACTAATAAGCCCAACCAGCCTGCCTTTACATAACCTAAAATCGACTACATCACAGCCTTCATCCCTTCCACTAAACAGCACTTCTACCAAAATGTCTAACACTACACGTCCCACCAACCAGCCTCAACCAATAAAGCTCCTTTTGTTATTTGAAAACTCACCCCTCAATAAATGCACCAACTCTGGGAACAAGGTTTGTGCTATTACTGCGACGAGCGTTGCTCCCTAGGCCACTAATGCAAAGCCCCTCCCCAGCTATTTCTCTTGAATGGTGACGAGGCTATAAAAGATGTGTTTATAGAGGAGACGTAACTTAATATGGAGATAGTCAATGAAATTGGGGCCAACCTTAAGATTTCATTCAATGTGCTATTAAGCAATTGGTCGCTTGCTGCTTTACATTTTCGCGGCTGCTTAATGGGCACGGAGGTCCAAGTTTTGGTAAATGGTGGTAATACTCAGTTTTGTGCAAACTCGAGTTGCCCGCTAATGTGTGTGATTTGTGTATGTTTGTATTTATTGTTTGAACACACTTTTTAGGGTGTTTTGAGCATAATTGAGTGTATTTAAGGTTGCATTTGCACATTATTAGTCATATTTGTACATAAGTAGTCAAAACGCATGAATGCGACCTAAGTAAGTAGTCAAAATGCATAAATGCGACACTAAGTGCTTTATTTCGTGTTTTAGACACATTTTGAGAAAAGGACTTGAGCCTAAAATGATGATTGCCTAGATCAAGGAACAAAGCTAGGTTTGATTTGAAGGATAAGAAATGAAGAAAAAACTTTTTGAAAGCTCTCGGATGAAGCACAAAGTAAACGGAGAAGATCGGGTATAAAACAGCGAAAATTAGAGCTTAAACTAGAGAAGCCGGTCGACCTCCCTACAGAAGCTGGGCCCCCAGCTAGGCCCCTGGCCAAGTCAGAAACTTTACCACTTTGGCTAGACCCCTTTTTCCCTGTCAACCAGTTGTGCACTGCAGCAATCTGGAAAAGCTCAATTTTCAACAAAATTAAGGAAGGAACCTGATAATCTCTCACCTCTATTGACCCTAACCATTTCCCCACTTCAATTAACACCTCCACACACCATCTAAACCTTATACCAAGCTAGGATTGAAGCATCTATCAAGGATTTGAATGCTAGTACGGATTTAGAAGCAAGATTTAGGCTCTTTCTATTTCTTACAAATATGTTGCTAGATTAGGCTAGAACTTTGGATGTTTGTTGTTGTATATTAGGTAGGGCTTTGAATAAAGGATTTATGTATATCTTTTTGCTCTTAATACATGCTTCTTTATATTGATTATATCTATGTGTTGATAATCAAACATGTTTATGTGTTTGTGAAAATGCCTAAGTGAAGTTGCATGTGTTCTTTTGTGCTTAAATGCTATCAATAGTGGTCTCACCTTAGCCTTAATCCATGCTAATAGCATGAGCCTTATTTGCAACTAAAGTGTGTTAATTAATATGCTTAATAGGCCTTATTTACAACTAAAGTGTATTGATTAATGTGGTAGGAGTATACCTCTAGTATGAAACAATACTAAAAGGATACACATTAGCACTAGTTAATGCTCTAGGAGTCTAATCTCTAGTTTGAAACAATACTAATAGGCTAGTCTCCTGAGTAGGACATTAAGCAGCACCAAAGAGAACTTAATGAACTAAGCCCTCAGACCCTAGGTCATATGAACCACGCTATACTCTAGGGAGATCTAGTGGATAATAAGGTTAGTTAGCTAAGGTCTCCAAGAGAGCAATCAAGCCATAGATAGACCTAATCCGTTATCATAACTCGAGCCTAGTCGTAACGCAATCACCCTAGATCCTTTTCTGCTTTGTTAGGTTTCTTTCCTTATCTTGGCACCTATAGTTTCTTCATTATTTAGGTTTAATTTTCGCATTTTCTTGAGCACCCTTCCATTCAAAGAAAACCAACATACACATGTAGCTAGTCTTGGGCACTGAAGCACATAACAATCAAACTTAAGTAACCTCTCTATAGAAACAATATATGTACTCAAATCCGCTATACCACGCACGATTCATATGCTTGCAAGTTAAAACAAAACATCACTTGCTACTAGGGGTGAACATGGGTTGGTCAAACTGACCAAACTAACCAACCAAAAAATTAGGGGTTTGGTCATTTCACTAGGTTAAAAACCAACTAGTTAATTTCCAGTGGAAACCAACTGGATTGATTTGGTTTGAAATAGATATCCAAACCAAACTAAACTATTTTATTCTAATTTTATGTATATATTTATCCAAAATTTTATGCAGGTAACAGTCGAATCTTTAACCTCAAGATTATATTTCCAAGTTTCAACCACCAAACAATAGCTATACTTGTGTTTTGTTTTAATGGTAAAATCTTATGACATTAAATTTGTAATATATATAGTAAATCGAGTTTTTTTAATTTTATTATGAAATTTTGGTCATTTAATTTTTTTTAAAAAACCAAAAACTAAACTAAACCAAACCAACCCAGATATATTCGTTTGGTTTGATTATAAATATGACAAAAGACCCAATTGGTTTCTTTCAAATGTAAACCAACTAGTTTTGGTTTAGTTAGAAATGTGGTTAAAACCAAACCAAACCAGACATGTTCACCCCTACCTGCCACCTTAATCTACCAATTGAATCCATATCCAACTTAACAATAGTAGTGGGCAACGGGCAGAGATTGCATAGCGAGGAAATTGTACACTAGGCTTAATTAGTGATTCAGAGACATCAAATTCAGACTGACCTCTTTGTCTTACCACTGGAAGGATCTGACATAATAATTATGGTTAACTACTTTGGGACTCATTATTATAGTACATTAACCATGAAATTTTCACTTGCAGGCAGAGAGGTGCTTTTACAGTGGGATAAGTCTCTGGCTTTAGCATTTGTTCCCTTGGTCAGGGGGCGTCGAATGCATAAAACTGACATGGTGACAACTTTCTATAGTATTAACATTGCTGGGTGATGCCTCTAAGGTTTCTCAACAGCCTCTATCAAGTGAATTGCAACATTTACTTCAGAGATATTCCCAGGTGTTCGTGCAGCTAAAAGGTTTACCTCCATCACGTCTTCAAGATCATGCCATTCATTTGTTACCAGGAACTAAGCCTGTCAATATTTACCCTTATCAATGTCCGCACACTCATAAATTTGAAATTGAAAAGCTCGTGGCAGAAATGCTTTTAGAAGACATAATTCAGCCAAGCACTTCTCCATTTTCAGCTCCTATTCTACTCGTCTGGAAGAAAGATGGTACATGGCGATTCTACATAGATTATCATGCTTTGGACGTCATTACTATAAAAGACAAATTTCCCATTCTTATGGTGGATGAACTCTTTGACGATTAAAGAATGCTACTATTTTTTTCAAAACTAGACCTCCGCTCTAGGTATCATCAAATAAGAGTACGGGCTGTTGATATTCCCAAAATGGCATTTAGGACTCATGAGGGCTACTACAAAAACTTAGTCATGCTATTTGGTTTGACTAATGCTCTTACAACTTTCTAGGTTGATGTGAATAATATCTTTCGGCCTTTGCATAGAAAATGTGTTCTTGTATTTTTTTGATGATATACTTGTTTATAACAGCACATTGAGTTAGCATTTACAACATTTAGAACAAGTACTTACTATTCTACTAACTCATGACTTCTTTGCTAAGCAGTCTAAGTGTATGTTTGGGCAGTGACGCGTTAAGTATCTTGGGCACATTATTGAAAAATGGAACGGTGGCAATGGGTCCCTCTAAAGTCATAGCCATTCTTCAACGGCCCGTCCCGAAGTCAATCAAAGAGCTGCAAGGTTTCCTAGGTCTTGCAGGTTATTATTGCAAGTTCATTAAGGGTTTTGCCATGATTGCGCATCCACTGACGGAGCTGTTAAAGAAGGATGGATTTATCTGGACTAAAGCTACTTCTAAAGCCTTTTAGCAATTGCAACAAGCTTTGGTCACGACCCTATTCACAGTTTGCCAGATTTCAATGCCTTTTTTTTATTATGGAGACAGGCACATCTAATATTGGAATCGGCGCAACTTTGATGCAAGACCGCCATCTGATTGCTTATTTCAGCCAAAAACTATCTCCACGAATGTAAGCGGCCTCGACATACCAACGAGAAATGTATGCTATTACAACTGCCATCTCCAAATGGCAATACGACTTACTAAGCTGCCACTTCAAGATTGAAACTAATCATCATAGTCTGAAGGCAATGATGGAGCAGATCATCCAGACACTAGATCAACAACAATGGATTTTGAAGTTGCTTAAGTTTGATTTTGAGATTCTATACAAACCAGGGACGGAAAATGTGGCTGCTGATTCATTGTCTCGCATGCTCGTGAAGCATAATTGCTAGCCCTTTTAGCCATTCACCTTTATCTTTTTAATGACATTCACCAAGTAATAGCATCTGACCCTGATCTTGCACAACTACAACAACAATTGCATTCTTAGCCGATGCAATATCCTGATTTCTCCTCTTAACGGTTTGATATTTTTCTATCAACGACTAGTGATTCTCAAAGCTCTACAACCGTATCTTTTACGTGAGTTTCATAAATCTACCAAGGAAGCCATGCCGATGTTCTTCGGACTTACAATAGATTAACTGCTAATTTTATGGAAAACTATGCATCAGGACATCAAGAAACTCATTGATATCTACCAAGTTTGTCAGCAGACGAAGGTCAATAATCTTCATCCTTTGATGCTGCTCCAACCTTTGCCTCTCGCAAACAAAATTTAGGAAGATTTATCCATGGATTTCATTCAAGGCCTACCCATGTCTAAAGGTTACTCTGAAATTCTTGTGGTTATTAATCGATTGACTAAGTACACTTATTTTATTCCCTTGGCGGGTCATTGACGAGTTCAAAATTGGCTGCCAACCTTTGTTAAGGAAATTGTTAAGTTACATGGCATACCTAAATCTATTGTTTCAAATAGGGACAAATTATTCCTAAGTCAATTTTGACAGGAGCTTTTTAAGCTGCATGGCACTTCATTGAAATTCAATAATGCTTACTATTCATAGGTTGAAAGACAAACCGACCATGTTAATCACACTCTTGAATGTATTTACGTTGTTTTGCCATGGATTCACCATGCGCTTGGTCCCACTTTCTTCCTTGACTTAAATATTGGTACAACACCTCTTACCACACATCCATTGGTATGACACCATTTCTTACAGTCTATGGGCGTAACCCCTCTATGCTGATATGTTATGAGCATTATTCAACAAATTTTGCCGTGTGGAACAAGAATTACAAACACGAGATGATATTCTAGTTCTCTTAAAATCCAACTCAATTCCTACTCAACAACACATGAAACACTACACCGATAAATAGTGGACTAAAAAGGAATTCGTTATTGGTAATTGGGTGTTTGTTCACTTCTACTCTTATGGGCAAATTTATTTATGAGGACACGGTTACAACAAGTTGGGATGCAAGTATTTTGGACCCTTTTGCATTATTGCTCGAATTGAAGCAGTCGCTTATAAACTTCTTCTACCTCCAACTTTCAAGATATACCCAGTGTTTCACATTTCCTTGCATAAAAAGGTAGAAGGATATTTTGAAACTTAACATTCACTTGCAGTTCTCTCTCCATCACCGGATACATCAGAAATTCATCCTCAAGAAATCCTTGCTAGGTGCACACTTATCCACAAAGGAAAATCTCACAATCGGCTAGTTGGAGCCATATGCTTATGGAGAATGCTACTTGGAAGAATGAGCAAGAATCTTTTGCAGCATATCTTAACTGAAACCTTGAGGAAAAGGTTCCTTTAGAGAAGAGGAGTATTGTTATGTGCAACCCACCAGATGAGAAGGCCAAAGAGGAAAATGGAAATGTCAAGCCCAATCCAGGAGAAGGAATTATCCAGAAGTAGAGAAGGAGCAACAGGGTTATGTATCAGCCAAGGCACCTGGACGATTATGTTGCATAAAGATCACATGTGTGAAAGCTTGTTACGCCAAAGTTAGTTATAATGCACGAGAGATGACGTGAGTAACACACTATAAATAGAAGAATTAGCTAGAGCGAAAGGCATGAGTGAAATATTGTAACTTTTCCTTTAAACTTTGCTTAGCTTTCTGCAATAAAATTCCAATTTTCTTTGGCTATTCTCTTAATTCATTACAACCTCACTTAAGATGCTATTTGTATGCCACAAGCTCGCCAAAAGTGAGCATGGAAGGTGCATATAAAGTGAGACATACTAACCCACAGAAAGCAACACTTGCCAAAGGATCTACTAGTAGATAAAAAGACAGAGGGCAAGCACCACATGCCTAATGTCAGTCCTACAAGTCCTAGCATGATGAATGCACCAACAAGCACAAGATTCAAAAACATTT
The DNA here is from genome assembly GCA_028554755.1 of Cordia subcordata. NCBI lineage: Eukaryota > Viridiplantae > Streptophyta > Magnoliopsida > Boraginales > Cordiaceae > Cordia > Cordia subcordata. The sequence goes on along the minus strand of JAPTOF010000025.1, from coordinate 5,252,191 downwards.
GCATGTTAAATAAACCATCACATCTGGTGGTAGTTTAGAAAAGATGTCACATCTTACGTGTGCCTAGAAAGAATACCAATCACCCCCTTCCTCAACAATCGAATAAGAAGACAAAAGAGATTCACCGTCGGTGTGATGTTAACAGTGGTCAAATACACAAAAAGGAACTAACAAGTTAAGCCTATATCAAGGCAAAGTTGAGATTGAGCAATGAAAGAAAACAAGAAAAAATTAGAAAAAAATAAGGAAAAGCAAGAAGAAGCCCAAAAGTAGAGACACCCTTAACAAGAGTTAAGTCTTTCTCACCAGGGAAATATACCCACTCCTTCACCTCAAAGATACTAATATCACGTTATTAAGAATATCTTGGCAATGTAACACAGTCTACAAACTCTTGCTTGAAGGAGCAAAGTTAGAGATTGGCACCTAAAGGGTGAGGACTAGGTAGTTACCCCCACTTAACCATTCTAGGCACGTTCTCAAGGTGGTTTTATAGGGTGGCAGTTATATTGATAGTGAAACTCTAATGATGATGATGATGATGATAATAATAATAATAATAATAACAATAACAGCAATAAGAAGAAGAATAACAATAAAAATAACAATGTTAATAATACAAATAACAATAACAATAATATTAATAATTAGATAAGATAATATTTACTAGATAGTCAGTTTTGGCTTAGGGTTTATATATATCCTATATGTTTTCGCGATTATTTTCTTACACTCTCTCTTCCTAGAAAACAACAAATAATATTAGCATATTAAGTGTGGAGATGCTTCTCTTTTAGAATTTTCCTAAGGGTGCTTTTTCAGAGGTAGATTGAAGAGTTTATGGAATCGTTCATGGTAAGAATTGATCATATTGGTTCATTCGCGAAATCTTGGATTAAAAACTTAGTGCATGTTTTATGAATATTAATGTACAGAGGATTTTGTAGTATAGGTTTTCTTTAGGTGGAGTATTAAACGGATTGATTCAAGGTCTAAGAGTTGAGGTAAGTGTATTCCAAATTCCTCCATCCAATTTTGCGTAATTCTACTATGAGTTATTATGAAAACCATGCCATTAATTACATTATTCTTGAGTTCTTTGACTTTGGCAATCTACTCAAGTTCACATGCATGATATGTACCTTAATTATATGTCTTAGTACTCCCGTGCTTGAAATTTAATGATTAAACACTTGAAGTCTTGAGTTCATGCTATTCAAATTCATCCTCAATCTATCAATGGGCTTCTATGTATCTTATTTTTCATTGATCAGTTTTTCAAAAGCTTTACATGCAAAATTTTTGCATATATTCATTGGCCATACTAATTCACATAAGAAGATATAACTACTTTTCTCTTATTGTGGGCACCGACATCAAAATGGCTAACAACCTTATTTTTTTCCTTTTTGTATTTTTTCTCTTTTCTTTCTCATCTTTGCTTTTAGTTGGAGTTCTGTCCAATGTCTGCTATTCAAAGAATTAAAAGAATAGAAGAAAATACACTTATTCCTTTATGTTTAGCAATTAAACTTTTGGCTTATGATTTTGTTGTTGTTGTTGTTACTACTACTGCTACTACTACCATTACTATTACTATTGCTATTACTATTATTAAAATTTGTAAACTTAATTGGTACCTATTATTAAAATATTTGGACTAGAAAATAAATCGTTTCCAATAAATTGATGTGCTAGTTTTTTTTGTTCTTTTTTTTGGATAATTGCCTATTTCACCATGTTTTTTAAATCATGTTTTAAATTTGTCAACTTATATTATTTTGCACCCATAAGTTACTATCTAATTTCTAAAACAAAATATTTGCTCATCTCACTCATCATGCATATCATGTATATCATGATGCAAATCTCGACCACTTATGTGGCTATATACTTGACTTGATATTGCAAGAATCACTTGGTTTGCTTAATGAGAAATCTTAGGATTCAACCTATATTAGTGATCTACCATTATGTGTTGGGAAAATCAATTTGTCTCTATCTAGTCACATAATGCAACTCGAATTCTTCTCATTTTCTCACAACCATGAGTTAACTATCCTATTACAGTGTCATTCTTTTGTTTAAGACGTACGTAAATTGTTGGGAATGGTGTCCTAAAGTCAGCCGTCTATTGTAGACATCGTACTGATTTGTAAATGAATCGTCTTACTTTTAGTCTTACGTCATATCGTACATCTTCTCTATAATTGATAGATCATGACGTAGTACTTAGGATGACCTAAAAGGGATTATGAGAATGAGGGATAGCCCGATCGAGTTCATAACCAAATGTTAGAATTGATGCTAGGACATTGATTTTATTGAGCGTAGGTTATAGTTCATCATAAGAGTCGGTTATCTTCATGACCAATGGGTGTGGAGACACTAATGTGACCCACAGTAAAGTGTGGAGACATGCTCACTGAGCATGGCTCTATTATGAGCATCCTATGGTATGTACCTTACTATCAAAGAACAGCTTATGGTGCACATGAATGTTGTATCCCCTCAAACCTAAGATCGCCATAGAGACTTGCAGATTACTCCGCATGCTTTGATACCGAACTATCCAGATTAGATTAATCTGGTGATGAAAACTTACTAGGTATGGGCAAATGCTACGAAGTCAATACATAGATCAAGATGGGATTAACCGCTCTAGGTATTAGGAAAATGGTATTCTGCTTTGTCCTAATTCATTAAGACTTTGGCCAAAGCTTTCTGCATGATGTGTTATGTGGTTACATCATGATGAGTCATGACGAGATTGGGACTTGGTATAGAATAGTTGATCAGGGGTTTGACAGTTTTACCATGCCCTTAGGGTTATTTCGGAATATCGTCCCTTAGTCAATTCCCTATTAGGACCCTATCGGGAATTGCGGTTAGGGGAACTACCTGTAAGGTACGACCTTACTTAATTGTTGGTGCCAGGAATTGCGGTCGACAGTGGGGCAAGGATATAATCCTTTCCCTCCTATGACCCCCTATCCTACAAGGGTCGATCTCACTCTATTCCTTACAAGAATAATGATCGGGTTAGGACACTTTATCTAGGAAGGTTAGTACCGGTGCCCAGGTTCGTTGAATATTGCCTTGCAACTATTTGGCTTATCCAAATGTCAAGAACTATTGCTAGATGATATCATCGATTAATATAAGGATAGTCCTTGTATACCAGTTTAAGTTTGAAACTACAGAGTCACGCATATGCTTGAGAATTAGTTGGAGGATTGGCCCTATTGTAATTATCTTAGTCATGTTTAATTGTGAATTAGACTATTTAATTAGGAATTAAATAATATTATAGATATTTAATTAAGAATTAAATATTTTAATGTTTAATTACTTATTACAAGTCGCTGAATTAATTTGACTATGTTTAGCTAGCACTAGATATGTGGATTAGATTAATTCATGGGCTTTTGTTTATAAATTAAATATGGATTTAATTTGGGCTTTAATATGGTTTTGGGAAGTCCAAAATTCTAAATCCAAAGAGTTGAACCTTATGGGTTGTGAGAATGGGTTTTATGGAAAGCCTATATCTCCCTATATATAGAGAGTTCATATTGTTTCTACATATGATGGTTTTGAGAAAACTTAATCCTAGAAAAATTTGTTGTCAAAACTCTCTCCGAAACCCTAAACTAAAGTAGTTTCCTCCAATAATTCTTGATCGTGTGCAAAGAGAAGGAGCTCAATGCTTCCGCAGAGCGATATTTTTAATGTTTTTTTTATTGTGTACGAAGAGAAAAAGCTCGACACTTTCGCAAGGCGATGTTTTCAGCATGAGAATTATGAGGCAATTCTCGAACCTTTCTTAAAAATTTAATTTTAGAGCTTGATCCTGCAGAAAAAATGCAGAGAAAGTCTCTACGATTTCCAATAGTGGTATCAGAGCCAAGGCTCTTTTCTACATAATTTCATGGTTTTTGGGGCACAAATCATAAGTTCTTATGAACATGTATGTGCGTACATGAGATATATGTATATAAGTGTTGTTTGTACGATCTGTTTTATTATGAATTAAAAGTTCTAAGAAAAGTCCAAACCCCTGTTCATTTCTTATGATCGCTTATTGATTGCAATGGTTGTGTCCATTATAGCATTTATTTTGCCTGCGTGTGTCTCATCTTGGTCTATGAGTCACCACCATCACCATAGTTAAGATCTGTTTATACATATGCGTGTTCATTAAGGCCGCATATTAAACCCCATGTTAGGCCGTCCATGTTTCTTAGAGGCATGACCACCAAACTTCTCTTTAAGAAAAGTCCTATCGGTTTTGAGAAAACAAGATTTCATAATTCTTCTCTGCTTTGACAAAACAAGATTTTGCATGACATTTGTGGATGGTATTTTTAAAAAAAAAGGAAAAAATAAGGTGGTCGTGGAACGTTTTTTTGGTTGCACCTTCAATTGCAATGGAGATCGTCATGTTTGATTGCTGTGCCCAGGTGGTTCCGTAATTGCTTTTGTAAAAATGATGGTGATCGTTTATTTTGGTGACTTTGCTCTTTGGCCATGGAAATGATGATGATCATGTACTTGTTCACCATGATATTAGATGATGGTTGATGTCAATAGTGAAGGGCTTAAGGGCGGCTAGGTTTTTGTCTTGATGCAAGATAATGGAGGTTTTCTTTGTTAAAAAAAAAATGTTGTTTTTAAGCCAAGGTTCGACCATGCAAAAAGGTGCCCTCATGGCTAGGGTTTTTTATTGGAGAAGAAGATGACTTATTTACTTTAAATTTTTTTTTAAAAAAAATTCTCCTCTTGGGTACCAAGTTTCGAACCTGCAACCTATAAGCAAGGAAATTATAAAGCTTACCAATCAACCATTAACACATATTAGTGAGCAAATGTGTGTGTGTGTGTGTGTGTTAAATTCAACAAAACATTTTTAAAAATGTATCTGCATGGTTTCATACCCAAAATATTCAAGGTGACACTGCAACATCTTAAGCATCTTGGCTAGTTCCTATTTTTTTTTTTTTCAAATTGCCCACTTCAAATTATTTGTCTGCTTTTAGCCAGTATGATTGAATGAACAAATAAGAGCCATTTATGATTTAATTAATTGTTAATTGAATCATATATATAAACTAGTGCTTTCGTACCCCATGCTTTGCATAAACTTATTTAGGTTCTCTGTGTATTTTTAGTTTTTCTAAATATTTATAGATGTGATTTTATTGTTTTTAGGTTTCTGCGTATTTTTTTTTGTTATTTCTAAATATTTATAAAAATTAAGTCTAGTGCTTTTTTAATTTTATTTTTTGAAATATCCTATGAATATGATACTATTACGTTAAAAAATGAGTTATGTCTATTAGTATTCATTTGAATAATGCAATGGCATGTCTTAACCATTTTATTTAGTAAATATTTACATTTAAAGAATACTTTTAGTTCACCAAATTAGTAAAGTTACTTTAGTCATATTTGGTTAAATATTTAATGGTAGGAGTTAAATTGAATGTTTCTAGAAAAAATCATGATTGATTTGGATATTTCAAACTAATAAAGATTGAATATAAAAGGAAATAACGGGAACATGTAGTGATCATAGAGATTTATTTGTATTAAAGACTATTTAATAGAAACAAACCAAAAAACTTAATTAAAAAAATAACATGGCATCTTCTGAGGTCTCTTAAATTTTGATGAAGTATTATCATCATCATCATCATCAAAAGATGACATGGCATCTCTTAAAATCTCTTAAAGTTTGATAAATCATCATCATTATTACTACTACCATTATCATTTCCTGTAGAAATTTTTGTACCATTATTCTTATTTGAATATTTAAAAATAATAGGGACTAATTTAAGAAAAATATTGGTACTTATAACATAATTTCCTCGTTCTTAGTGTACCATATCTCCAAAAACTATATCATATAATATTATATTATCTGATGGGATATTATATTATCTGATGGGACTAATTCGAATAAGTTGTGAAATATTAAGAACTAATATAAATATATTGAAACAATGAAAATTTTGACTAGGTCTACTGGTTAGTTTGACTATGTCCTTAAAATATTATTGACTAATTTAAATAGTTTAAAAGTCCTCATTATTTTACTCATATTTATACTAATTTGAATAACTTTATTAAATATAAAGAACAAATATAAAATTTCTAAACCAATGAAAACAAAGTTGATTGTTTAATTTAAGGACTAATTTGACTATATAGTAAAATATTATGAATCAATTTGAATATTTTAAAACAATAAGAGTTTAGTGAGAGAAAAATAACAATGTTAGGGGCTTATAACATAATTTATACCTTTGAAATTATGATCCTTCTAATCTTGCACATCACTATTTGAAAGAGTATAAACTTAACTTATACTCTCTCAATAGAAGCTTATGTGACATATCTCTTTGAACTCTATTGGAAACAACTTATCTATATATATATATATATATATATATATATATATATAGATAGATAGATAGATAGATAGATAGATAGATAGTTTATTAAATGCTCATAAGTTATTTTATTTGATAAAATAGATTTATCTTTGCAGTAAATATTTGATATTTATTTTAAAGTCTTCTATTTATAAAAAATATTTTTTTGATACCCAATTAATTATAAGGTGTTTTAATTAATTGGATATACCCTACATTTTCAAAAAAAATTCTTTTTGACCCCAATTAATTTTAAAAATTATTTTAATTAATTGGGTAAGCCTTCATTCATCAAAATTTTGATTTTGACCCTAATTAATTGGAAAGTAGCTCTAATTAATTGGATAATAACCCAAAATTAGTAAAAATTGAGATTTTGACTCTAATTAATTTAAAAAGGTGTTTTAATTAATTGGAAAGGGCCCATCAATAGTTGAAGTTATGATTTTGACCCCAATTAATTCAAAAGGAGTTTTTAATTAATTGGGTAAGTCTCTTAATTGGTCAAAATGGTGTCTTTGACCCCAATCAATTAGAATGAAGTTTTTAATTAACGGAACGACATCTAAAAGCTAGTCAAAGTTAGATTTTGACTCCAGTTAATTTAAAACTTATTTTAAATTAATTGGATATTGCATAACTAGTCAAAATGGAGATTTTGACCCCAATTAATTTAAAATGAGTTTTAATTAATTGGAAGGATTGATTTAATATGAATAAATCAATCCAATGATTGTGCGATAAAATCATGAAATTACTTTATACATTTTCTTATGATGTATGACATATTTTAGAATGGTTATGGGCTTGCATCTCATGCATGTTATTACATGTCTATTTATCAATTGTTGTAATTGTTTCCGGGATTAACTTGGGCCTACAAGCCTAACCTTCTCTCCAATTCTAGTTGTAATTTCCCTCTCCCAAGTGATGTATCCCCTCTTCTTAGAAGGAGTTCTTTTCTAGCTAATGTAATTAGTAGTTAAAGAGCGATCAAGACAAAGAGATGAGAACGAGGAACTAGAAGGCTCAGCCTTATCTAGGTTTCCTAATATTAAGAAGTAATAATCTTGCTTACATGATAGAGTGGCTTGTGATGGCTCTAGTGGGCCACACTATAAAAGCCCATAACCACCCACATATGCTTATATATGTTTATATATGTTGTTGTTTTGTATGCGATTGTTAGAAAATAAAGCACCAAATGCAATGAATTTGTGCAAAAATCAACGATTATAAAAATTTAAGGAAACTGAGAATACAATTAAAAAATAATATAATACTTACAAACTTTAAAGACACAAGCAGATAACTTGAAAAGGAAATGCTGAGGCCTGAATTTCTTCAATTTCCTTAAGACCTTATTGCCCCGCTACGGTGCTTACAGATAAAGGCGACTGTCTCTTAGGATTCAACGACAGTATTTCTACAATAGTAGCACTCCAAATTGTAGAAAAAGTAAACCAAAATAATGCTACCTCTCTCTTTCAAGAAAACTCTAATGCTCTAGTTTTAGAATGTAAATATGAATGCAGAGAAAATATGATTTTGCAAAAATGACTTGCAAGCTATTTATAGACAACAAGATGCCTGGTCGAAAAATCCATGCCAACTCTTCATGCCAAGGGATGTGTCCTTTAGCCTAGAAAAATTATAAATCTTAATTTGTAAGGTTATAACTCTTAGTTTGGAAAGGTTGCACCCTTAGAATTTAATTTTAAAAATTAAATTAAATTTTATTATAATTTAATTTTTGAAATATAATACATCTTTCCAAACATTATGTCAATTTCTCATTCACTATTTATTTGAGTCAATTTAGAATTAGACTCAATTTACTAACAATCCCCACATGAATGAGAATTGGCATATCAAAATGCAGATGAAATGCTAACACCTAGACAGAGTTCAATTAGAAAGATACTGCATCAAGATAGGTAGCTTTTGGCCTTGAACCTTTCCTAGTGATGAATTATCGGATTTACTTAACAGTGAACGCGATGCCTTGAACTGTTCAGATTTCGTGTAAACCAAGACAATAGAACTGACACAGTATCAATTTAAACATTATCTGGTTCTCTATTGTGTTCATATGGCCCTAAACAACACCTGGTTTTTCATGAGTACTCTAGAGAATTTAGCCTTAGAAATTCTCATAGGAGCGGCCCCACTCCCTACTCACATAGGTGACTTCTTATTAAGAGGCTCCTGTTGCACCTGCATTTGGCTTTCCAATATATAAAAGTCATTAAAAGCTTTACTTAACCTAAACTTTTACAGGTAGCATTGTCTGCTTGTCATAGGAATAGGTAGAGTACTAAACCCCCACAATGCTTTGGACCGAGTTGCAGTTACGTCCTCTCTACTTAACATAAACTTTTCCCTTTGAACCTAGATCTTGGGATCTCCAGTCAATTAGGTAGGGTTCCCATTATGGCAACACATTAGATGTAGGCTTTCAGACCCATTCCCTTGATAATTTATCAAGTTGCTCTCTAGTTAAACCTTTTGTAAGCAGATCCGCAATGTTATCTTGTGACTTCACATAGTCAATAGAGATAACTCCATTAGAGAGCAATTGTCTGACGGTATTGTGTCTATGACGTATATGTCTAGACTTACCGTTATACATACTACTTTGTGCCCTTTCAATTGCAGATTGACTATCACAATGTATGTAAATTTCTGGCCCAGGTTTTGGCCAATTTGGAATATAGAAAATGATAAAGCCACTCAGCTTCCTCTCCAGCTTTATCTAAAGCTATGAATTCAGATTCCATTGTGGATCTTGCTATATACATTTGTTTAGAAGATTTCCATGATATAGCTGCTCCTCCAATAGTAAAGACGTATCCACTCGTGGATTTTGAATCTTTAGTATCATATATCCAATTTGCATCACTATACTCTTCTAGTACAGTAGGATATCCAGTATAGTGCAACCCATAGTTCTTTGTGTATTTTAAAAACCTTAGAACTCTTATTAAAGCTTTCCAGTGGTTATGTCCTGGATTGCTAATATATCGGCATAATTGATAATCGCATACGTGATATCTAGTCTTGTGCAATTCATGATATACATTAGACTTCCTATGATGCGCGAGTACTCTAATTGAGATACTCTTTCACCAGTATTTTTTGATAATGTAAGACTTACATCAAAAGGTGTCTTTGCTACATCATTCTCATTTGCTATGAATGTATTAAGTACTTTCTCAATATAATGAGATTGAGATAATACCAGTCCTTCAGATGTTCTAGAGATTTTAATCCCTACGATAACATCTGCCATACCTAAAACTTTCATATCAAATTACTGGTTAATATCTTTTTGGTAGCCTTAATGACATCAATATTGCTCCCAAAGATAAGCATATCATCGACATAAAGACAAACAATGACATATCCTTTTTCATCACTTTTTGTGTATACACATTTGTCACATTCATTAATTCTAAATCCATTTGAAATCATGGTTTTATCAAATTTCTCATGCCATTGTTTCATAGCTTGTTTTAATCCATATAACGATCTTACAAGCTTACACACCTTCTTTTCTTGTCTTGAAACCACAAACCCTTCAGGTTGTTCCATATAGATTTCTTCATCTAAGTCACCATTTAAGAAGGCTTTCTTCACATCCATTTGATGTACCTCTAGGTTGTATATAGCGGCAATGGCTATTAGCATTCGAATGGATGTAATTCTAGTTACTAGTGAATAGGTGTCAAAATAATCAAGGCCTTCTTTTGCTTGTACCCTTTAACTACAAGTCTAGCCTTGCATTTGTCAATCGATCCATCGGCTTTTAGCTTCCTCTTAAAAATCCATTTGCATCCTAGAGGTTTATTTCTAGGAGAAAGATCTACAAGTTCCTAAGTATGATTTTGCATGATGGATTCGATTTCACTGTTAACTGCCTCTCTCTAATATGGAGATTGTGGAGTAGACATTGCTTCACTAAATGTACGAGGCTCATTTTCCAACAAATATGTTAGAAAATCTGGATCAAAAGATTTAGATGTTTTGGCTCTCTTCCTATGCCTTAGTTCATTTTCATTATCTACAGATCCTTGATCTTTCCTATCTTCATGATTACTAATGGCATCATAAGATATTTTCAAAGTAATTTGTTCTTGTGCCTTCTTATAAGGAAATATTTCTTCAAAGAAATATGCATTCCTTGACTCTATAATGGTATTGGCATGAATGTCAGGAATATCAGATTTCTGCACAAGAAACCGATATGCAGAAGTATTGTTTACATATCCAATGAAAATACCATCAATATTCTTTAGTCCAATCTTGACCATTTTCAGGAACGGAACCCCTACTTTTGCAAGACACCCTTACACTCCTAAGTGATGGAAAGAAGGGGGTCGGTTCTTCCATAGTTCATATAGAGTCTTACTCAATCCTTTTATGAGGTAGCCTATTGAGTATGTAATTCACAGTTAGAATAGCTTCTCCCCACATGTTCTGAGGTGACCCTAAATTAATCAATGAAGCATTCATCATCTCCTTCAAAGTGCGGTTTTTGCGTTTAGCAACACCATTTTGTTCAAGTGAATAAATAGCTATAGTTTGATGAACAATTCCATGTTTTATGCAGTACTCCTGGAAAGGAAATACATATTCTCCTCCTTTATCACTTCTTAACACTTTGATTTTCTTGCTTAGTTGATTTTCAACCTTATTCTTATATTGTTTAAATACTTCCAAAGCCTCATCTTTACTTCGGAGTAAGTAAACATAACAATATCGTGTGCAATCATCGATAAAAGTTATGAAATATTTTTTACCATCTCTAGTTTGCACAAATTTCAAATCACAGATATCACTATGAATTAATTCTAAAGGTTCAGTACTTCTTTCCACAAATTTAAAAGAAGTTCTCGTCAACTTTGACTTTACACATACTTCACATTTGCTATGTGAGTTAAATCAAGATTTGGTAGCAAACCTAATGTTACAAGCTTATGCATTGAATTAAAATTAACATCTCCTAATATATCATGCCATAAATTAGGAGATTCCAACACATAAGCAGAAGTAACATTATTATTAACAGTGTTAACAATTGGTACAGATTTGGGTACAATAGTCATTACATTAAGTTTAAATAGACCATCACATAAGTACCCTTTCCCAACATAGACATCACTCTTAGTAAGAACAAATTTATTAGACTTAAAGACAAGTTTAAAACCATTCCTACTCAACAATGACCCAGACACTAAGTTCTTTATGATATCTGGCACATGTAACACATTATTGAGAGTCAGCTCTTTCCCGAACATCATCTTTAGGACAACTTTACCCATTCCTTGCACCTTACATGTGGACGAGTTTCCCATGTATATTGTCTCTTCAGCAGTTGCAAGATGATATGTGGTAAACATATTTCTGTCTGAACAACCATGTCGAGTGGCCCTAGTGGCCACCCACCATTACTTAGAATTTCCAGCCAAGTTTACTTCTGACACTACTGTTGCCAGGTTCATATCAGATATGTCATTGGCAAGATAATCAACCTGTTATGTTGGCTTGGGCATGCCTTTCTTTATTGATGTCTAGGCTTGTCACACACATAACACTTCCTAGTGAACTTCCTCTTTTTGTTCCCAACATTGTGGTTATGATCAGAATGCTTAATCTTCTTACTATTAGGAGCATGCTCTATTACGTTTGCCTTTCATTCCATGTAATTTTTACTAGCCTTCATTTCAGACGTCCGATTGTCTTCTTAGATTCTCAATCGAACTATCAAGTCTTCTAACGTCATCTCTTTGCGCTTATGCTTCAAGTAGTTTTTGAAATCCTTCCATGCTGGAGGCAACTTTTCAATCAAAGTAGCCACTTGGAAAGATTCTCCTAGTTTCATTCCTTCAGCCTGAATCTCATGAAGGATTAGTTGAAAATTTGAACTTGATTCATGATGGTCTTGGAATCGATCATTTTAAAGTCAAGGAATTTGCCATAACAAATTTCTTTGTACCGGCATCTTCAGTCTTATACTTCTTCTCTGAAGAATCCCATAGCTCTTTGGTCGTTTTCACTGTACTATAAACATTGTAAAGTGAATTATCCAGTCCATTGAGAATATAGTTTTTACACAAGAAATCTACATGCTTCCATGCATCTACTGCAACAAATGTTTCTCTTGTCAAATTCTCACCCAACTCTAGTAGATCTTCTTTCAAAAACTTTGCCAAACTCAAAGTGATTAAATGGAAAAGCATTTTTTGTTGCCATCTTTTAAAATCATTTCCATTGAACTTTTCTGGTTTGTCACCAGGTCCAATGGGGCCAAGCATTTGTCCAATTAAAGACATTGCCATCAAAGGTCTACCCTCATTGTTTGGGGTTGCATTATTTCTGGATCCATCTTGTCCGGTCATAGGAACATTTGTCTCTTCAGTTGACATGGTTTCTAGCACAGTTTAAAGAACTTAATTAGGGTAAATTTATATTTATTATTACTTAGATAGTCACAATATGTTCAAAAAAAATAATTAAAACTCAAAATGAAACAAAAAGAAAAAAACATGGTGCAAATAAAATGTGCTAAATTTGCAAATGTACAGAACATATGCAACGATTTCTGACTTTCAATACTAACTCACGCAAGACTTTACAAAGAAAATAATACTAATAGTAGTAATAACAACAACAACAACAACAACAACAACAACAACAACAACAATAATAATAATAATAAGATCTCAGTTTTTTTTAATATACAAATTGCAAGCACTTTTTTTGACATAAAGCAAAACTTAACAATTATTCTTGAAAAAAGAAAATTACAAAATTATCCTACGATGTGCATATCGTGGAACCAATATTTTATAAAAAGGAAATGCACATTTTGATTTCTGCATGTAACAAGCAGTTGTATGTTGATTCCAACCATAACGAAAAGATCAATATACACGTTTTGATTTGGGAAAAATGATTACATGCATGCAAAGCAATTCATGATCTTGTCCACAATACTATGCAAGCATGCAAATGCAATTCAATTGTAGTTAACCAAAATTCCAGTAGACGACTTGATACTAAACTAATGGATTGACACAAACAATTTTAAATTTTTATAAATGCACAAGTCATAAACATAAACAGGATTAAGGTCTTAAGATTGTTGGAAAATAAAGCACCAAAGACAATGAATTTGTGCAAAAATCAACGATTATAAAAATTTAAGGAAACTGAGAATACAATTAAAAAATAATATAATACTTACAAACTTTAAAGACACAAGCAAATAACTTCAAAAGGAAATGCCGAGGCCTGAATTTCTTCAGTTTCCTTAAGACCTAATCTCCTACTACGGTGTTTACAGATAAAGACGACTATCTCGCAGGATTCAGCAGCAGTATTTCTATAATAGTAGCACTCCAAATTGTAGAAAAGGCGAACCAAAATAATGCTAACTCTCTCTTTCAAGAAAACTCTAATGCTCTAGTTTTAGTATGTAAATATGAATGCAAAGAAAAGTTGATCTTACAAAAATGACTTGCAAGCTATTTATAAACAACAAGATGCCTGTTCGGAAAAGCTATGCCAACTCTTCATGCCAAAGGATGTGTCCTTTATCCTAGAAAAGTTATAACTCTTAATTTGTAAGGTTATAACTCTTAGTTTGGAAAGGTTGCACCCTTAGAATTCAATTTTAAAAATTAAATTAAATTCTATTATAATTTAATTTTTGAAATATAATACATCTTTCCAAACATTATCTCAATTTATCATTCACTATTTATTTGAGTCAATTTAGAATTAGACTCAATTTACTAACAATTAATTAACTAGATTAATTAAAGGATTTGGCTATTAAAACAATTGCACTTGTCATCTATACTAAATCCTCTAAATTATTAGGTCTATTAAGTGGTTTGGACATAGAGATGTCCAAATCATTGCCTCCTATTAAAGTAAATAATAATGGGTCCAATGTTCTAATAAATGTTGAAGGCCCTCGGGCTTGGCTTTCATTGGAAGATTGAGACTATTATTCACTATATGAAGCCCTTGGAATCCTTTGAGACTAATGAGTAGGTGGGCCGACCACAATCGGGCTTGCTTATTGGGCTTAGAGGTAAACCTTGCGAGTTCATTTTAATGGTTGATGTAACCAAGCTTTTCAGTAGAGAACCTCAGTCTTACTGAAGAGATGCTTGGGGCAGAATTGACTATTGAGAATTGTTGGGAGAAGCAATTGGTTATGAACTTACCAAGCAGGGTCCATAGGTGGGCCGATCTCAGTTAAGCTTATATAATGTTGTTATGGATCTCAGCACCCACTAAAGGGGTTAGAATTTGGAAATCCCTTCGGATTGAAGGTAGAGGCTATTAATCCGAATAAAATAGTGAGAGAATCCTTTAGACATTGGTTTATGTCTCTAGGAATGATGATTCATATACAATGGCATTACATTCTTTGTGTTTGTTATTTACTTTCACAAACCTCAATATGTTGTAGATATATTACTATTTGATAGTGATAATAATTAATCATGATCATAAATGTGTTTTGTATATTCTAAACAAACAAGGCATAAGTGAAACCAATTAGCTTCAAAGAGTCGGGATGATTATCAATTAGTTGATGAGGTATAAGGTCTGCAGTGAAAAATTGTCTTCATAACAAATAGGGTACATGCTAGCTTATGGATCTACTTCAAATGTTGAATGAGTCTTCCTATATATTTGATGGTGTAGAGAGACATTAAGATCTAATATGATGTCTTTGACACTTAGTTGGGGGATGGAATGTCTATGTGTTGTACAAGATATAATAGATTGAGAAGTAAATGTCACTTAACTACTTCCTTTAAGAAGATAATTAGATATATTATTCTCAATTTTCACCCCTCAATATCGCCTCCCTTCTTGAATTGGTTCAAGATATACAAGTCAACTATTGACTATAATTAACCTTTCCCGCTACTAAAGATCTTCTAGTAAGATAACCAATTTCTAAAGAGGACATTATTTTAGTGGAAGGTGAATCATCCACTAAAGTACTTTGAGGTTTAGAACTCCACCAAGTAGTAGCAATTGATTCGCATGCGATATGTCTCTGAATGTCCAAACACTAGAAGAAGAAGAGTCTTTAAGGTTTAGTGTTGTTGTATCCTGAGAGACTAAAAGTAGCAATTGGTTGCTACATGAGGTATGTATATGATAACACCTTGCAACTTTAGTAGATTCTACCAGCTTGGTATAAGATACATACATTCCCTATAACTTGTTATATTGGAACTCTTTGTCTAGTAGAAATAATCATGATATTAATGTTATTGAGAATAAGGTTGTTATCATGCATTGTAAACCGAAGCAAGTCCATCCTTCAAACATAGTGTAAGTTGATTAGGATGTTATGATTCTATATTTTGATTATAGAAGCAAATGCACTCAAATTAAGTCTCTCATTTGCCTAGAAGAGAATGAGATTCATGTCTAATGGAATCCTATTATCATACCATAGTTGAATGGTATGTTAGAAAAGAGAAATCAAACATTGTTAGACATAGTTTGAGCCATTATGTGGCTTGTGGTTGTGACCATATCTTTTGGAATGTATATTTGAGACAAATGCTTATATACTGAGTTAAATATATAGCAAATTAGTAGATAAGATACCATATTAGATATGGCAAGATAGTAAGATGTACACTTTTACCAAAAGGTTGAAGAAGTGTTCAACATACATCAAGTATCTTATCATAGACAGGCCAAAATTGAAGTTTTTTAAGTTTTTGGAAGATTTCCTACAAAAGTATAGTGAATTTGACTTCTATAAAGGTGATGAATATTAAGTATTCATTAACCTCAAAAGAATCTTTTCAAGAAAGAATTTCTTAGACAAGATTCCCTTGATAAGAAGCTTTATGAAGTTCTAAATGGAAGGATAGAACACTAATAGTTGAACATACAAAACAAGATAAGGGTAGGAACCAAATCTTGGGCCTATTAAAGAAACATCACTAAGGTGATCTGGTAAGGTACCACGTCTAATGGAAAAGTCTTAAATCCTTGTCCAAGACGGAAATCCCATTGAACTATTAAAGAACAATGTGAATTCAGTCACATGTACAAATGCCGGATTTAGGCATGTTCCAATAATTTGTAATATGCAAAGCAATCCTTCAGGAAACCATGGATGTTAACACTGTATGGACATTAGATGGCTCACATATTAAGTAAGACCCATCGAGTGAAAAATGGTTTATGAAGAGGTTTTAATAGGTTAGCACCTACAATGCCTAACTCATTACTGGTAGGCTTAGTCATTGTTGTAGTATGACTATGACTAAGATGTTTTCTTGCATAATAATGCTTGAGTTCGTTCACATCATTCATGTATGGGATGCATGCTTGTGCTGTGAAATCTAATTAACAGGTTCTTAAATGGCTTTCTTTTAAGGTTACCTAAAAAGGGTTATATATGTGACACAGCTTGAAGAGTTCGCATATACTAATAAGATTATGAGCATATGCCTCAAAGGTCCATGTGTGGAGTTGTGCAAGTATCTTGGATTACTACTTATGTTTTGATAAAGTATCAAGATATGTGCCTTTGTTAAGAACAAAAATGTGCCTTATATTTGTTGGTAGGTTGATGATTGTGAAATTCTTTATAGTATGATAGTGTGGATGACATTTTGATGCTATAAAGCAAAAAGCTATATCTATTGTCTTCATTTACCATAAATGCTTTAGGACAAGTATCCTATCTACTTGGGATCATAATCTATATGGATAGATTAGAAAGGTTATTGGGATTGTCCCAATATACGTACATTGACTTCATGTTGAAAGATTTCAACATATTGAATAATAAGAAAGGTTCTTGGAAATTCATTGTTCAAGAAAAGGAAAAGAATGTATTAGTAAAATCCTAATTGCTTAGACAATAGGATTTACTAAATACATTATGTCATATACGAGGCCTGGTGAGGCTTACTCTTCTGTATTATCAATAGGTATCATCATGATCCCAAGTAAGAGCATTGGTAATTGGTGGAGACCATTCTTTCGCACATGGAGTGTGGGAGTACCAATGGCTCATTAATGGAGAAGTTTGACTTGAACTAGTTAGTTGGACTGATTCAGGCTTTTGGTTAGATAAAGATGATATTATATTTGCTAGAACAGTTCTAAGCTTGTGTTTGGATGTTACTGCCTTCTTTAAGCTAGAGGTAATGGTCTTTTGCAAACAACATATAACAAAGAATGCTTTGCCAACCCCTTAGCTAAAGCCCTCAGGATCGTGAGAAGATGAGTATAAGATACATATCCAACTAGCTTTAGTCCAAGTGAGAGATTGTTGGGAATGGTGTCCTAAAGTCAATCGTCTATTGTAGACTTCATACTAATTTGTAAATGAATTTTCTTACTTTTGCCCTTACGTCATATTGTACATCTTCTCTATAATTGATAGATCACGACATAGTTCGTAGGATGACCTAAAAGGGGTTATAAGAATGAGGAATAACCCGGTCGTCCTTAAACTTAGTTCATAACCAAATGATAGAATTGATACTAGGATGTCGATTCTATAAAGTGTAAGTTATAGTGCATCACAAGAGTTGGTTATCCTCATGACCAATGGGTGTGGAGACACAAGTTTGACCCACGGTTGGGTGTGGAGACATAATAAACATGACTCTATTACGAGCGTTTTATGGTATGTACCCTACTGTCAATGGACCATTTGTTGTGCACATAAATATAGGTACTCCCTCAGACCTAAGACCGTCATAGAGACTTAGAGATTCCCCTCCATGCATTGGTACCGGACGATCCAAATTTCTAATCTAGTGACGAAAGGCTACTGGGTATGGGCAAGTGCCACAAATTCAATGCATAAGTCAAGATAGGATTGATTGCTCCAAGTATTAAGAGTGTTCTTGCAAAGAATTAGATAAAGTCTTCTTATCCTCGTTCTGGTGTGTATGACCTGTAAAACAAAGAACCTAAGCATCGGTGTGGTACCGACCAAAAAACCTCCAATGCCTAAGTTAGTATTTTCTTCTTAAGGTAAGTTTAATGATGGGAGTGAGTATGTAGAGTTGAATTACCATATTTGGAACCAAGGGGTCCTATTTATAGTTTAGGGGGAGGGACAAGTGTCATCTTATCTATTCGTACGAGTGGT
This sequence comes from Cordia subcordata, assembly GCA_028554755.1. NCBI lineage: Eukaryota > Viridiplantae > Streptophyta > Magnoliopsida > Boraginales > Cordiaceae > Cordia > Cordia subcordata. Next base: position 5,233,582 of record JAPTOF010000025.1, on the reverse strand, counting down.
TATCAGACCTGTTAGGCTTATGATTGGGAGAAACCTTCGAGGTGACCGATCAAACCCGGTTTGAGGAGGTCTTATTAGGAAGGCTCCGAATTAAAATGGTGGTATTAGCCGATCCGACATCATCATTCTAAACCAAAATTTTACAGTATCTACCTCAAGTGTCATTTATGTTTCAAGCAAACATCACTTTTTTCCTTGCCTCAAGTATTTTCCATTCCAAGAATCTTTTTCACTTCACTAAAATCTTTCATCTCAAATTGGATTTATAACAAGCTCTTCACTTTCTCAAGTTTTCCTATTTGTAGCTGCAATTAGCATGTCATCCATAATAAAAGAGTAGATATATAAAGGAACCATCATGCACTAAAAGTCTTTCTTTAAGTAAAACTTGATAGCATGTACCTAACCGTCTCAAGTAAGGTTGTATTCATCCTTTTCACTAGTGCTCAGGATTTATACTTATTGTAGAGTACCTTTTGATTCCTTCTCGTTGACATAATCTCAAGAAAAGATCGCATATGCATGCACACTTCTATTAGATCTCAAGAACTCAAATTTTCTTTCAATCTGATCTTTCATAAATTTTTTCCATGCTAAAAAAATTAAGTACTTAATGCTTATGATTCTTGGTGTATACCCAAAGTTTTCTAGAATAATCATCAACAAAGATAATAAAACGATGCCTATCGTCCATAAGACCTTAAAAATCTTTATGAATATGGTCAAAATTTTATCTAGTTTGATGTACTAACTGCCATTTTTCACTTTGATTCATTTTCACAATATACAATGTTTGCAAAAATTAACTTTACAATTTTAACATCTTTCAATTGCCCTTGCCTTGTCACCCCTCGCATAACTTTCTTACTAGTATGACCAAGCCTAATATGCCTAGTTCTTGTGCATTAGGAACTATATCAGTTGTCTTTTCAACTACACCTACTATCTATCAATATGGTCTTGCCCTAGGAAAAGTACAAGTTTTACGTCTAATATGTCTCATAATGATGAAGGCATTATTCGCAATTTTTAAAACTCCATCTTCCATGGTGATCTTAAATCTTGTGAACTCTGAAGCTGTCAATAAATCTAGTTCTTCAAATAGGCACATAGCAAATATCGAACAACTTTTGAATTTCCCATTATCCAATTTGATTTGAACTGTAACAATTCCAAACTTGATTCTTTAATTTTTCTCCCATGTCTCTCTAGGTCAATAATTATGGTTCTACATATCTTGTTTAAGCTGATGGGGTTGGTAGTTCTTTTATTATTCGAATCCATTGGAGATATAGGAGACAAGACTACATAAAATTACATAGTTTAGCTATGCCTATGCATGACGCAACAAAGTAAGCTCACTAATACAAAAGAGGAGGAGGTTACAAAAGTTTTGTGAAATAAGGAAAAAGATTTCCAATACCCATGCAAACTTTTCCATGGATTATAATGTACTAAGAATGCAAATTATAAAATTACTCGTAATAGCTCAGATGAGCTTATTTATAGAGGGAAAATAGACCAGTAGAAGATTGGAAATAATTACTAATTCCAATCAGGATTGTGATTCCTATCTTCACTCTTATTAGATTTCTCACTATTTAGTAAATCTAAATAGTATTTTATATCACCCTTTTATCCTTCTTTTGTAGAATAAGAATTCATGTATTGAATATTAGATGTCTCAAGTATTCCACAAGAAACTCATTTATATAAGGAAGGATGAAAGAATAAAAGCTTGACATATAGCAATACTTACTAAGCCAAATGGATAGAGTTCTTACCTCGGAGACAGAGCAAGATGTGGTAGCTTCATAGATTCTTTTGTAAGAATATACATAAGCTCCATATGCAAGACTAATCAACATGATGAACAAGCCAACAATTAGGCAACTAGTACATGCTCCAATAAATTTTTCTCCTTTTTTATCTACTAATTCTTTTTTAAACCCCCTCTCATGATTTATACCATCATCTTTTTGTTTGGGTTCTGCCTTATTCTTATCAAGTTCAGGTTCATTTTCTTTAATTTCAAGCATGCTGGTCTTCTTTATAGTGTTACCACTTCTTGTAATTGAATTTGATGGGCGATCTTTTACCCCAGAATCAACATACATGGGTATGTTTTCTTGATCCTTCATTGCATGTTTCTTTTCTTCCTCTTCAACATTTTGATATGATTCATTATCGATTTCTCCTAAAGCCACCATTGTACTTTGAAATGATTTCTCAAAGGTTTTTGAAAAAGAATCAGATTTATTTTTGAATATCTGCATTGACATGAGTAGATAGTAAACAAAAGGATATCATCAAGATGATTCCTTTCATCATTTTGTGAAGTCCAATCCCAGGGGGTGAGGTGTTTAAAAAAAAAAAAAAATCATTTGGTGAAGTCCAAGAGAGAAACTAGCATTAAAAGCACGAAAGCCCCTAGACATTTTGTATTATTATGTAACCTTTTATAGTTTATAGTAAGAACTAATAGGGCAAACTATAGTGGGATTAGGGGTAGCTCAAATAGTTGAGACTACTTCCCCCAAGAGTGAGATCCTCTATTTAAATCACATGGGTGGTGGGAGTTGGGTTGGGGTGTGGGGCTGTTAAAGAAAAGGGCAAACCTTAGAAGCTTTTTAAATTACATGATGTGCATTTCTAATTTAAGCATTCAATTAGCATCAACTACAAAATATTATTTATAGAGTTGTCGAATTGTGTTTTATACCCTCAAAATAGAATTGCATATTCCCTTAGCCTCATTAAAGAGTTTATAATATTTTGTTCACTTAGTAAAATTTTTTTCAAATAAAAAATTGAAAAATAGTTTTTCAAGTTTTCCAAATTAAAGAAGAGTTGTTGTTCCCTAGAGTTTTCTTTAATAAAATTAGGCACTGATCGACAACAGTGTTTCAACTAGTGTTTAGTATTTTGACTTGGTCAAACCACTATCTCCTCTTATTTTTGTTGTTGGGTAAAGTAGTGTTTTTGGTTGAAATAGTGTTTGAAGTAGTGTTTCCGAACCATTAATATATTTAACGTTTCAGATAGTGGATAGTGTTTCACTTTTTATTTTGGCAATTTTACCCTCTCTTCATTATTGTTTGGCAATTCTACCTACTATACGATCTCTTTCTACATTTTTATATTTTCTTTCACAAGTATAAATCTAAAATAACATAAAAAGCAATTTTAAATCCTATCTATATCAAAATATACTAAAAAAGTGTAAGTCTTATTCATCCATTTATTAATTTTTTTGGCAATTCTACCTACTATACAATTTCTTTCTACATTTTTATATTTTTTTTCACAAGTATAAATCTAAAATAACATAAAAAGCAATTTTAAATCCTATCTATATCAAAATATAATAAAAAAGTGTAATTCTTATTCATCCATTTATTGTTTTTCTTGACAAAATAAATCTTTGATCAATTAAAAAATATTTCTACAATAATAACATTTTTGTAATATTAATAAAATTAATTTATCAAAAGTAATTTTATTATACTTCAATAATCAAATGTTATTACAAGAAACATATATCTAATTATGAAATAAATTGCCTCATTTCAATAATAGTAATAATAATTATATTTATCATAACATAATAACATAATACAGTGTCTTTTTATATCATTTTGCATTCATCAACTAATCAAACAGTTAATTTTATCGAACACATATTGTTCAATTAGCTAACCAAACAGCTATCCGCTAACAACTAAAATATAACAACTATCAGCTACTCAAATCACTATCTGCTACTTAAATAGCTATCAACTTTTGTAACAGCTAATTTTGTCGAACAGACCCTTAGAGTGTTTTCTAAATAGTATTTTGTAACAATTCTCTATTTAGAAAACACGCCTTAAAAATCTAGAACTCTAGTTTTATGATCCTTGGCTTCAATTCCATTATTGTCTTTTTTAACTTTTTTTCTTTTTAACTTAACTTAATCGTTATTCAACATATAATTAATTCTTTAATTTAATTTAATTTTACACAATCATCTAATACCTTATTTCTAACACTTATCCTTCTCATACATAATTTTTTTACACTATTAATATTTAATAATAAAAAAAGAGTAATAATTAATTTAATAATGACAACATATGAAAAAACAATCCTTCAATTAATCTTTCTTTAAGAGATATACTTTTTTAATTTAGAAAATAATTCTAAACTTTAGAATGCATTTTCTATTTTTAAAAGAAAAATAAAAAGAAAAATATTTGAAAGATATTAACAAAAAAACACTTAATTTCTAATTTTGTAAAACAAAAAATTATTTTCTATTTTCAATTGGTGAAAGCGTTTTTTAAGTTTTTTTTATAGAAAGTCAACATTCTAACTTTTTTAGAAAATTGGAGTTATAAAATAGAAAATAGTTTTGGGAGCCTAATCTTTTTGATAGTGAAAACGACCGGATACTTTACACCTTTCTTGTCAAATTCTATTAGCCAACTATGTTTCTTTGATAATTTTAACAATGACCGAGACCAATCGGTAACTATCGCCCTAAGTCCATAACCATTGACAATTACCCTTGCTTTTATTGAACAATCTATTATACGACCAATCAAATGACCGACCAAGTGATCCATCGATCAAACTTCAAAGGTTATTTGCGTTTATGCATTCCCCATAATTAAGTAGTCTTGTGGCTCAAAAGATATGAATGGATTAGTGTTTTTTCATGGAAAAGTATTTTTTTTTTAAAAGAAAACATCTCTTTTACAATAATTATTTGAACTGAATTTTGAGAAAAGTTAAAATTCGGAAAAAAGAAAAAACCCCAGTTTGACTGATTATTTTTCTAAAATTCAAAATTTTTAATTTCAAAAAGACAGTTTTTTTGGAAAAAAAATATAAAAATGTTATAAAGAGAAGTGCTTATAAGAAAAAGCAAATACGACTGAGCCTGAAATATCTTCTGAATTCAAGGGACTTCGACGAGCATGCGGAATTATTACATAAACAAGCCAGACCCCCTGCGGAAACTGCACTGCTTTAGCATTCAGTTATTTGTTTACGTAGTCATCATTCAACATGTCCAGTTTGCAAGCAAAACGGAGTTTTCTAATTCTCTCATATATATATATATAGGTCAAATACTTTTAAGTTCACGTATAAATTAATAAATTTTATAGTGTTACGTGAAAAATGAAAAATGAAAAAATTAAAAGGAAGCTCTTTTTCTTTTCTGTTGAATGTGGCCCGTATTCTTGGGCAACAAGAATAGCAGATTTCCTTATTAGCATATTACCTTATTTGCTTGTTACCTTTTGTAGCACATAATTAATTAGTTGCATTTTCTGCTTAATAGGTTTAGGAAACCTTTGCACTATAAATATGTGGCAATACTCATTATGTTATGTGTGAGAGAGAAACCAAAGTGAGAGCCTTGTAGCATTCGTGATCAGTAATAGAATTATTCTCTGCTGTCCGTGGACGTAAGCATCAAAGCCGAACTACGTAATTTCTTGTGTCCGTTATTTCTTCTCGTATTCTTCGTGTTTGCATGTTTTTCTCCAACAAACTGGTATCAGAGCTTAGGTATTAATCTGCTGCTTGAGGGAAAAAGGAAAAATCAAAATTCACTGTGAAACCAAAATTTCTCAAAACCAAACGGTGCCTAACCAAACAAAGGTCTTTGTTAGGCGAGGAGTGCTCCGGTGCTGTCTACGTTGAGCGTTGGTGGCTGGAGTGGAAGCTTGAGTCGGTGGGTCGTGGTTCATGTTTGGGTTTGAAGAACAAGCGAAGAAGATAGAGTTCGCGTGCTTTTGAGATTCTGCTCCGAAGTACGTGTTTAGGGATGGTATTGACTTTGACCAACAGGTTTGACTTTGATCGTGTTGACCAAAGTTGACCAGGGGTGTTCCTAAGGTTTTTCGACGTGCTGAATCCGTTTTTGCGATCCATTGAGTCAAATTCCATCCCGAAGAGTGAGTTTTGAGCAAACGAAGATGTCTTCCACAGGTGGAAAGTTTGAAATCGAGAAGTTTGACGGGAGAATGAGTTTCAGTCTTTGGAGGATCAGAATCAAGGCATTTATGACCATGCAAGGACTTTGGAAAGTCATTGAAGGAGTGATCCCGGAAAAGATAGAACCAGCAGCGAGAGAAGAACTCGAAGCGAAAGCCTTGAGTGCAATACATATGTCCGTGACAAATGAAGTATTGGAGATTCTTGAGAAGACGCAATGATTGAGGCTTGGAATACTTTGGTGGAATTGTATGCATCTAAATCTCTCACTAATCGCCTCTACTTGAAGAAGCGATTGTATCATCTTAGAATGAAAGAAAGTACCTCACTAAAACAACACCTTGATGAGTTTACCTCTTGTTTTATTACTTTGAAGGATGTGGGTGTTAAAATTGATGATGAAGATCAAGCTATGATCGTATTATGCTCCTTACCGCCTTCATATATGAACTTTGTGGACACTATGTTGTACGGGAGGGATAAAATTACTTTTGAAGATGTGATTACTTCATTAAAATCAAAGGATCTTTAAACACATATTCCGAGACATAGGGAAGAAGTTCATGGGGAAGGTTTAGTGAGTAGAGGAGATCGGAGAATAGAGGTGGATCTTGGATAGAAAGAAAAGCAAGTCAAGGTCAAAATCAAGAGCAAGGAAGCTACGCTGTTTTGAGTGTGGCGAAAAGGGTCACATTAAGAAAGAATGTCCAAGACCGAAAAGGAAAGAAAAAGGTGGAGAATTCAGCTAATGTGGTGGAGAGTCTTGTGATGATGGAGATAACTCGAGTAGTCTGGAAAGTTTTGATCGTGAGTGGATCACGATGGCAAAATCAATGGATTCTTGATCTTTGGTGCAACGTTCCATATGTGTCCTAGGCGCGACTGGTTCTCTTCTTATTCCAAAAGAGAAGGGAAAGTCTTTCTAGGTAATGATCTTTCGTTAAAGGTGGAGGGAATGGGCATCGTAAATATCAAGATGTTTGATGGTATTACAAGATCTCTTGAGTGTTGGCATGTACCGGAGCTGAAGAAAAACTTGATTTCTCTTGGGTGTTTGGATTCTCATGGATACAAATTCCGAAGTGAGAATGGTGTCTTAAAGGTGACCAAAGGTGCAATTGTGCTCTTGAAAGGGAACTTGACTGGCGGCCTATATGTCCTTCAAGGTAGTACAGTTACAGGTGTTGCAGCTGTTACATCCGAGGAGAGTGATAATGACACTACGCAGTTATGGCACAAAAGGTTGGACCATATGAGCGAGAGGGGACTGACCGAGCTGAGCGAGAGGGGACTAACCGAGCTGAGCAAGAGGGATTTGCTTTGTGGACAAAGAACTGGAAAGCTTGAATTCTGCGAGCATTGTGTCTTTGGAAAACAAACCAGGGTGAAGTTCAGTAAGGGGCAGAAGAACACCAAAAGCACACTTGATTATATTCATTCTGATCTTTGGGGTCTTAATAAAGTTCCTTCCAAGAAAGGTGCCAGGTATTACATCATTTAGGGATATGCCGTATCAGGATGTCGCCAAATGTTCCCGATCAGCAGATTGTTATACTTAGGCATTTTCTTGGGCTTCTGGCATGTGAGGGTAAGTCACCTTATTTTCCCAACCGTACGTACACTGCACGAAACGACGCACTTGTCTACAATGATGGCGCATCTTGGAAATGCGTGACAGAGTTGCCCTTTCAGTCACAACTCTTCGCCTAACTAGTGTTTCTAACATATCTTTTTGAATTTCAAACCTTTTCAATTCGAGGTATAAATACTTTTTTCATCATTTGGCTTCATTTCTCTATTTTCTATCTTCGTGTTTATTTACTAGCTTTCTCTCTGGTTTCAAGCAGCCCTCCCCTTTTTCTTGCTGTTAACAGTTCTACATCATCCCTTCCAAGTGCATCTTTGATGAAGTTACTCTGATGTCTCTCTTTCTTCACTAGGAATCCATCCTAAACTTCCTTCTAAAGCTATCTTTTGTTCTCTTTCTCAGGAACGCTTGCTCTATACACCTTTCACTTTCCTCTCTTTCTCTGTTTGCTTTTTATTAAGTCAATTCTTACGTACCTTTTTCTTTTCTTCTCTCCCCTCAGTTTGCTCCTACGTTTGATGTCTAATACCCCTAACCCCTTTAGGAATAATGAAGAGGACCCTTTGTCACTCGTGTATATCCTTGATGACCATAGGGTTAGGGTTTCTTTGGATTTTTCGGACATAGTCGATAATTTGGGGAATTTCAAGACTTCTGCTCCTCATAGACCAAATACCCTCAAGGAGGCTTTAGCTTTTAGTTTTTAGGGAGGACCTCATCTTAAATTTTCCTGGTAAAGGGCTTCATTCGACTATTCCCATTCCTTCCATGGTTCCTGATCAAAATATTAGGCCCAGAGATATGGTCGAAGACCTAGAGATTCGTTCGCCTGAGAATAGGGTTGTTGAAATGGGTAAGACGGCATAAAATAATGAACCTGTAGATCCTTCCTTCTCAGAGGGAAATAGCTCCCTGCATTAGAGTGATGCCATGGCCTCTAATTGGGAGGATGCTAGTGATAGTGCTAGGAGTCCCGTAAATGAGGGTCCCGCCGAAGGTGGGAAAGATGCCCTTTCGAAGACGTAAAAGACATTCCTGTTAAAGATATCCTGATAGAAGAAGCCCCAACAATAGTGGGGGTCGTAGCCCCTTTCAATGCCTTATTTAGGGAACCAGTACGCGACCTTAGCATTTTAGAAAACATAGCTCTCTGTCGGGGTATTCCCCACGATTATGTGGTTAGATTGCCCGATCTTCAAGAGTATGCATTCCAAGGAGAGGAGGGTGATATAGCTTTTTACAAAGACTTCTTTGCCATAGACTTGAGACTGCCCTTACCTAAGTTTATCCGAGGATGCTTGAATTATTTTTAGATTTGCCCTAGCTAGTTGTGCCCAAAAGACTGGGTAGTTCTTGTCAGATTTTACTCTTACTTGAAGGCAAATAGAATAAAGCCTTCAATCAATCTCTTCTGCTACATATTCTGCCTTTCTAAAGATCGAGAAAAAGGTTGGTACTATATTGCCACACGGAACCATAGGGGGATTCTGAAAGGGAACCCCTCTTCTTACAAGGGCTGGCATTATTAGTTTGTGTTCATGAGTTGTCCTAGCCCTTGGGGGGGTTAACTTAAAGTGGTCCAAGTTGGATGTAAAGGTGGGAGTTGGAAAAGAACTTAAGAAGGCTTCACAGCTCACTCGAAGAGAAGAAAAGAGATATAATGCTCTCAGGGATATAGGGAGAGGTTTATTCCCAACTTATCAGGCCTCTGATAGGGGCAGGGCCTCCAGACTTTATCCAGAATTCCTACCGTGACCAATTGCCTATGATCGGGAACTTGTTCCTTCATGTTTCATTTACTTGGCCAAATCATGACTTTATGCTAACTTCTACTTTGTGCTTGTTTTCCTTTTTAGGTATGGCTGGCTGACAAAGAAGACATTTCACTCCTCATTAGGAGGAAATGCAACATCAAATGCAACACCAACTCCAAGTACGTTATCAGGGTAGCTAAGTTACTCGAGTGCCCCATCCACCAAACCAATGGGACTGTCCTCATCGGGCTGCCCCACAAGGTACCCAAGACGCACTAGCCAGAAGCCTCGCACAGGGCATCGTCATTTAGGAGGGCGGCCGCCCCTTCGCCCTAGCCCCGCTGTGACTAAGGGAGCAAACGCCATGTTGAGGATGTCTCCGATGACTTGGAGGATAATTGGCCTTTTCAACTTTGCAGGAGGGACCTGCCACACTCCGATGACCCCAAGTCCTCCCGTGCAGTCAAGCATTGGGGTAGAACATCGTCATCGACTCCTTTTTTTCTACTAGTGATTGCCACCGCCAGCGCTCCACTATCGGGATCACAAGATGTCCCGACGATAAACCTTGGCGTACTAGGCTGTAACATCTCAGCCCTGTTCGCCTCTACCCGCACACTGGATCTTTTATGTTCCTTAGGTATTGCCAATAATTGAGTAGGTTCCACTTTCTCAACCTTGATTTTCCAAACTTGTCTTTCCTTTTTACTTGTTTTATTGCTTGCTTTGTTTTCTACTATAGGTGGTAAAGATCTTGTCCGAAGCCTTAGAGCTCATTAAGTCCTCTAGTCACTTAGTGAAATAGAGAGGCTCCAGAAGAAGATCAAAAGGCTGTAAACGTCTGGGGAGAACACTTGTTCACGGCACCTCTCAGAGCTGCAGGGTATGAAGAGCTGAAAGAGAAGGATAATGAGCTAAAAAGAAGGGACGGCAGAATAAGCTTTCTGGCCAACACCGTGAAGAGCGAGCAATCCACCATTGACCAACTATACAATAAAGTAGAGGGACTCCTTCAGGACAAGGAAGCGTTCTAGTTGGCCAACCAATATGCCACTCGTCATATAGCTCAATTGGAAGAAGAGCTTAAAAATGCCAAGGAGTCCGCAATTGCAGACTACAAGGCTTCAACTGAGCACCAGTCTAAGCTGTTCGAACAAACGGCCGTGTAGTATGAAAGCGGCGTCGAGGTTAGTGCCAGGAGAGCAATGGAGCTGCTATAGAGGGATCCTCTAGCTCCTCTTGAATCTCTGGTCGAGTAGTGTTAGATAACTTAGTCCCCCTGCCTGTTGCCCCTGATGTCGCTAATGGGGGTTTGAAGAATGTTGTTCTCGATGCCCCAGTGACAGCATCTACTGAAGCACTGGATACTATTCCAGCCCCTAATATAGAGATATTGCCGGAATATGGTATTGGAGATAGTGCAACCGTTGTTGAGGATGCTGCTGTGTTGGTAAAGGGGAATGCTGTTGTGATGCCTGAAGGTCGGGACATTGCGCCTGGTGCTTAATCTTTTTTATTTGTCTCTCGGATATGTATTTTAAACAATATTTACCTTTTTGCTGCTCTTTGTTGAACAATATTTTCATTTTTAAGACTTTATTTTGATGATTGTCGTTGTGTTTGGTATGTTTTTGTTTTTTGTCATGGGAAACTTGTTGTTCCTTGAGCTTTGTTACGTGTTTAGCATAGCTTCTCAATAAGAAACAGACTTTGGTGTTTAACTGAAGTAATGAAAGATTTTGCAAAAGTAAGTATGCATGGAACTACCATTTGTTTTCCATTGATTAAACATTCAAAGTACATAGAAGCTTTTGTGATGTTTGTCGTCAAACAGATTACTTTCGCAAATGTTCAAAGTTCTATGCGCTCGGGAGCTCTATCCCACTGACTCTAGCCAGTTAGAAGCTTTCTAGTCGAATAACCTTCACTACCCAATAAAGGCCTTCCTAATTTTCATCGATCGTGCAGGGCCATATCTTCTATACCGATGTTCTTTGCTTGATTTTTTCAGACAAGTGTCACTTCAAAGTCTTCGTAGCCACCTCATTCTTAATCCGTGCCTCTTCGTGTATCTCATCAAGTAACTTCAGTTCAAATTTCAATATTTCATCATTCTTTGCTTCTTCAAAGTACCTTACACGCAGCATAAGAGATAATATTTCAATCAAGTTCATCGCCTCAAACCCATAGGCGATCCAAAATGGTGTTTCTCCAGTGCTGCTGTGTATGGTTGTCCGATAGGTCCACAGAACCTCTGGTAGTACTTCTGACCATAACCCTTTTACCCCTTCGAGCTTTGTCTTTAATGCATTCAGTATAGCTCTGTTGATGACTTCTACTTCGCTTAGGGGGTACACCACTGAGGAGAAGTGCAAATCAATCTTCAGCTCACCAGCTCGCTCTATGAAATATTTTGAGTTAAACTGTCTTCCATGATAGGTAATTATGGCCCTCGGCATGTCAAATTGGCATATAATGTTTTTTTCAAGACAAAGTTCCAAGCTACCTTATCTGTTATCATTGCCATCACTTCTAACTCAACCCATTTTATGAATTAATCCACAGCCACAAATGCAAATTTTCTTTGCGTCTTCCCGATAGGAATTGGTCCAATAATGTCAAGCCCTCATTTAACGAATAGCTAGGCGCTTGTTATCGGGTTTGGGGCTATGTGTGCCACATGCTAGATGTACCGTTTCTTTGGCGACAATCACATTTCTTAACAATCTCCTTGGCTGCTTTCGCAATGATTAGCCAATAGTATCATTACCGGATAACTTTCTATGCCATGGCTCTCACTCCAAAATAATTTCCATACATCCCTTTTTGCATTTCCCTAATGATGTATTCTTCCTCTAAATTACTTACACATTTCAACAATGGTCTCTCGATAATGTGTTCATACAGCTAATCTTTGAGGATGATGAACTGTGATGATCGGTTCATCACCTTTTATGCATCTCGATCATTTTCTAACAAGGTGCCATGTTGTAAATGCTGCACTATCGAATGTCTCAAATCTTTTTCATAGGTAATATTTGTAAGCAAGAGGTTGATGGATTGCCTCATGAGCTGTTTAATATTGATCACTTCCCTTTCGTTGAAGGTTTTAAATAGTACATTTGCTTAAATGTTGTTTCCTCTCAGGATTTGCTATAGTGAGAATGTCTCGAATGATACAAATGTTTCACTGACCCGCTTATGGTAAGCATTCATTGTGTCATCTTTGGTTTCAAAGGTTCCATTGACTTGCCCTTCAATTAGTTGTGAATCCGTATTGGCTTTCACCGTTTTTACCCTTAGTTCTTTGAGTAACCTCATTCCTGATAATATTGCTTCATATTCAGCTTCGTTATTGGTGGCTTTAAATTTAAATTTGATTGCATACTTCAACTGTGTCCCATCTGGTTTCCCGATCACAATCCCTACTCTCAATCTTGCTTTGTTGACTGCTCCACTACATATAACGTCCACTGCCTGATCATCTCTTCTACTCGCTGGGTACACTGTACAAAAAATCTGCCAAGGCTTGGGCTTTGATCGCTGTTTTGGGTTGGTAGGTGATGTGATACTATCTTAGTTCAATTGACCACTTTAACAATCTTTCCACAGCACTGGTTTATATAGCACCTGCCTTAATGGGCTAGTTAGTCATCACCCTGACTGAGTATGCTTCAAAGTATGGACTCAACTTTTGGCCTGACATCACCAATGCTAGAGTTATTTTCTCTAGACTGTTGTATATGAGCTTTGCTCCCTTTAATGTCTTGCTGACATAATAAATCGACCTTTAGCCTTTTTCAGTCTCCCAGATAAGGACTACTTGATTGCTATGTTGAAGTTTGACAAGTATAAGAGTAGGGTCTCTCCTTGTTCTAGTCAAATGAGCATCAGTGGCTTTGTGAGATAGGACTTCATCCATTCAAATGCTTCTTGGCATTTGGGAGTCCATTTGAAATCCTTGGGATTTCGAAGGATTCTAAAGAATGGTGCGCAATGGTTAGCTGATCACAACATAAATCTGCTTAGAGCTTCAATCTTTCCTGATAATGACTGTATGTCATGCACCGTTTTGTGTGTTCAAGATTGAGTATGGCCTCAATCTTTTCGAGGTTTGCCTCGATCCCTTGGTGTGTCACCATGAAGAACAAGAATTTTCCTGGTCAAACTCCAAAGGTATATTTCTCGAGATTAAACTTGATGTTGAACTTTCTCATGGTTTGGAATGCCTTATTTAGGTCGGACACATGGTCCGATGCTTGCTTGCTTTTGACGAGCATATCGTCAATGTATACTTTCATGTTTCTACCAATTTGATCTTTAAAGGCCACGTGACCATTCGTTAGTATGTCGCTCTGATATTTTTTGATGTGTTTGTTTTGTGTGTTTATGTATTGCAAGTATATACTTGTTTTGAGGTGTTTTGAGCTTTATTTGGTGTATTAGTATAGCATTTAGGTCATACATGTGCATATTAGAGTTTACATGTTCATAGTTGAAGTTAAGACTTAAATGCTACACTAATGCGTGTTTATTACTTGTTTTAGGTGTGAATTGGAGAGATAATTAGAGCTTGATTGAGGGTGCTTGGTGTGTGGAACAAAGCAAAGGGTGTTTTGGACATAAAGGAATGAAGAAAAGTGCATTTGGAAGTGGTTGGACGAAAGAAGAAGCGACAGAGGCGAAACCGAGTGCAACATGAGCCAAATTCGGAGCTTGCAACCTAAAAAGGACATGGACAAATTTTGGACATGTTTTAGGGTGCAAAAGATGGCTTGGGAGATTCCCCACAACGATACAAAGCCATGAAAAAAATAGTGCGTGAATTAGAGCCAAAACGAGCAAGATGTGGACATTTTACTGTCAAGACCGGTCAACCTCCTGTCAAGGCTGGTCGACCGGTCGGATTAGAATCTAGGCCAATTTTAGCCAAACGACTTAGCCCCAAAGCCAGACGACCGGTTGGGCCCCCAGCTGGGTGCGCTGAAAGCTCTATTTAAGCCATTTTTCAGCCCGTTTTGAAGAAGAAGAACACCCAAATCAAACACCCATTTCCCTAAACCCAAAATCCACCAAAAATCACCTCACACACTCACTTCTAAACACAATTTAACACTTGGAATCAAGGATCCAAGAGGATCAAACACCAGGATTTGGAGCATAGCTCATGGATTCTAAAGCTTGGCTATGGATAGAAGGGTATCTCTCTTTTATCCTAAGTCTAATTATGTTTGATTAGAGCTATATAGGGTGATTATTCTTGTATTTATGGATTGATTACTACTTTTTATTAATGAAAACTTGATGGATTTATGTATATATGCTTTATGCTTAGGGTTTCAAAGCTATATTACATACATGTCTATGTGTTTGTTGAAATGCCTCAATGATGTAGCATATGTATATCGAAGTCTATTGTGCTATTAACCATTTCTACATCGTTATGCTAGCATGTCTATGTGTTTGTGTGGTGATTACATGAAGTAGGTATGACTATATACATGTCTATATGTGTGCTAGCATACTTAATAACATAAATAGCTTTTATTGCATACATGTCGGGTGCCATTGCTTAAATTGGTGTAATCTAAGTATGTTTATGTGCTTAGTAGTAGAATACCCCGAAATATTCTCGAATACCCTAGATGTGTTTGTTTTGTGTGTTTATGTATTGCAAGTATATACTTGTTTTGAGGTTTTTTGAGGTTCATTTGGTGTAGTAGTATAGCATTTAGGTCATACATGTGCATATTAGAGTTTACATGTTCATAGTTGAAGTTAAAACTTAAATGCTACACTAATACGCATTTATTACTTGTTTTAGGTGTGATTTAGAGAGATAATTAGAGCTTGATTGAGGGTGCTTGGTGTGTGGAACAAAGCAAAGGGTGTTTTGGATATAAAGGAATGAAGAAAAGTGCATTTGGAAGTGGTCAAGCGAAAGAAGGAGCGACCGAGGCGAAACCAAGCGCAACGTGAGCCAAGTTCGGAGCTTGCAACCTAAAAAGGACATAAAAATTTTGGACATGTTTTAGGGTGCAAAAGATGGCTTGGGAGATTCCCTACGATGATACGAAGCCATGAAAAAAAAAATGGTGCGCGAATCAGAGCCAAAACAAGCAAGATGTGGACATTTTACTATCAAGACCGGTCGACCTCCTGTAAAGGCCAGTCGACCCGCCGGATCAGAATCTAGGCCAATTTTAGCTAGACGACTTAGCCCCAAAGCCAGACGACTGGTTGGGCCCGTGGCTGGACGCGCTGAAAGCTCTATTTAAGCCACTTTTCAGCCCTTTTTGAAGGAGAAGAACACCCAAATCAAACACCCATTTCCCTAAACCCAAAAACCACCTCAAACACTCACTTCTAAACACAATTTAACACTTGGAATCAAGGATCCAAGAGGATCAAACACCAGGATTTGGGGCATAGCTCATGGATTGTAAAGCTCGGCTATGGATAGAAGGGTATATCTCTCTTTTATCCTAAGTCTAATTATGTTTGATTAGAGCTATGTAAGGAGATTATCCTTGTATTTATGGATTGATTACTACTTTTTATTAATGAAAACTTGATGGATTTATGTATATATGCTTTATGCTTAGGGCTTCAAAGGCTATTTTACATACATGTCTATGTGTTTTTTGAAATGTCTCAATGATGTAGCATATGTATATTGAAGTCTATTATGCTATTAACCATTTCTAAATCATTATGCTAGCATGTCTATGTGTTTGTGTGGTGATTATATGAAGTGGGTATGACTATATACATGTCTATGTGTGTGTTAGCATACTTAATAGCATAAATAGCTTCTATTGCATACATGTCGGGTGTCATTGCTTAAATTGGTGTAATCTAAGTATGTCTGTGTGCTTAGTAGTAGAATACCCCGAAATATTCTCGAACGCCATGCCCTAGATATGTTTGCTTTGCGCTCAAACATTAATATCCTCTATTGTGATGATGATCGGTGGTGCATGACTAATGGCTAGCCTAGGTCGACTCTCCCTTGGCTTTAAATCCAGCTAATGGGTTTCAGGATAAGTTAGTTGACCGTAGTTGGCTTTAAATCCAGCCAATGGTTTAGATTCTAGGGTTAGATCGATCTAAGTCACCTAGAATCCTAACTAGCTTGCCCTATGGCCCTAAGTCATAAAGACCATACGCCGTGGCTCCAGGGGTCGACACCTAGGGACGGATTCGCATTGAGTCTTAGGGTGTAATTAAGAGGTTAATTAGGAGACTATATGAGAGCAACTAAGTTTAATCCATCAAGTAACCCTAGAAAGATGTAGTAATCGCCATAAATAAGACATAATCACCCTATTCCCCATTTCCACGTGTTAGCATCCCTTTAGGTCGCTTGATTACCTCATCACACACACACCACTTTTTTTTTAATTTTCTTGCCTGTAGCTTAGATTTATCTTTCTAGAGCTCCCCTTAAACCAAAAACCCCAAAAACATTGTAGTTAGGACCACAACACGTAGCTTTTAGGACGTACTTAGCTTAGTAAACCATACACCTTAGGCCTCCCTATGGATTCGACTCCGCACTCGCACATACCGTACTACACATGACCCATGCGCTTACAGGCTATTTAGGCTTGTGCCGCAAGATAGCGTATCATTTTTCAATCCAAAGGGCACGACTTTATAGCAGTAGAGGCCCTGGGCTGTGATGAATGTAGTGTGCTATTGGTCGGATGGTACCATTTTGATTTGATTATAGTCTGAGAAGGCATCCATGAAAAACAGAATCTCGAATCCTGCAGTTGAGTTAACCAGTTGATCAATCTTGGGTAAAGGGAATCTATCCTTGAGACATGCTTTATTCAGGTTAATGAAGTCTACACAAAGTCTCCACTTCCTGTTAGCCCTTTTCACCATTACCACATTAGAAACCCATGTTGGGTATTTTATTTCCTAAATGTGGTGTGTTTTTAGCAGTTTTTCCACTTGTTCATGGATTGCTTTATTCTTCTCAGCATTGAATGGTCGGCGTTTTTGTCAGGCCTACTTATATCTAGGGGCGATGTTTAAGCGATGCTTAATGATTTTAGGATTTATCCCTGTCCTGTTAGCAGGATCCCAGGCAAATTTATCGGAATTTATATTTAAGAATTCATAAATACCTCGTCGGATTTCCTTGTCTGTTCAGCTCTGACGAAAGTCCTTTTGTCAGGCTGAGCAAGTTTGATAGCCACAATTTCCTCAGTTGGACATCCTCACCTGGGATCATCCTTGGTCAACTCTACTATCATATTCTCAATCTTCTTATAATCATCCTTCAACTTCAATTTTGCAGCATAGCACACTTTGGCATCTTGCTGGATTCCTTTCATAGTGATTACTATATCTCTGGTCGGGAATTTCATCATTTGGTGAAAAGTTGATACTATGGCTCTCAACTTGTGCTCAGGCAATTAACCACCACAAAATTTTCAAGGAGATCAATATACCTACTTCCATCCCCAATGCTGAAGAGGAGGTTAATTATTCCTTTAGCCCATATCTCATTGCCAGAGAATTCGATAAGCTCGTGCTTCAGAGAAATGAGTATAGTTCGCTCTAGCTTTAGTCGCTCAAATGCTTCATAGTACAACACATCAGCTGCACTTCTAGTGTCTACTAACATTCTATGCACTTTATAGTTACCCAAAATAACAATGATTACAAGAGGGTCATCATAATTTATCGGGATTCCAATTAGATCTTTGCTGGTGAAGATGACGTCCTCCATTCTCCTCATCTTGTTTGATAGAGTGGCTTGTAATGATCGAACATACATATTTCCCTTCGTGGCAAACTTTTCTCCCACTGCTAGTTCTCTCGATATCATGGTGACTGTCCCAAGTATCTTTTCTTCTCTTCTCGGGCTGCGAGGGTGTTCTTCTGGAGCTTCACCCTGCTGTTTAACAAACTGCGTCAGCCTACTCTTTCTAATCAGTGATTCAATTTCATCTTTTAGATTTTGGCATTTATTAATGGTGTGGTCATGATCTTTGTGGAAATGGCAATATTTGCTCTTATCCCTTTTGTCGAGATTACCTTTATCTGATTGGGCTACTTCATATCCTGTTCACCCTTCAAAGCCGCTAACACTTCGGTCTGTAAGGTACTTAGGGATATTTAAGTGTCACAATGCCTCCTGAATACCTCCGAATTCTCTCTTCTCCACTCCGAACCCGCCCAATCTTGATATATCTCCTATTCCTTTTGCTTCTGCTTCCCTTTGGTCTTTTCTGCTTCATATTCCCTTTTTCGCTTCCTTTTTGACAATATCACATCTTCTACTAAGATATATTTTTCTACCCTGGCTATCAAATCGATTAGCAAAGTTGGTTTCTTCCTTGTCAGAGAATTGGACAGCTCCATGAATAAAAGCTTCCATTGCTACTGAATCAGCCAAGTCAAGTACTCGCAAGGTCACTTCATTGAACCTCTTAGCAAATGCCCGAAGACTTTCGTCACTCCGTTGTCTCAAGTTGATAACAAACATCGATGATTTAGGCGCTATCTTTTTACTAGCGAATTGGTTCATAAAAGCTGCTGCCAATTGCTTAAAAGAATGGATTAAGTGTGTCAGTAGTTCATCATGCCATGTTCATGCAGTACCCAATTGCGTAGTGGGAAACACCATGCATCTAGCAATATTAGTGGCTTTATGGAACAACATCTTGCGATTGATCACAGAGATGTGATCGGTGAGGTCTCCAGAACCATCATAATACAGCAACTTTAGAATGACAAAATCTCTTGGTACTGGTTCCTTAATGATATCATCCGATAACGGGCTCTTGGCAAATTCCTTCACGTTTATGACCTGTAAAGGTCGAAGGTTAGGAGTGAGTTGTGCGTTTGCCGTAGCTGTCATCAAGGCTTTAATAGCTGTGTCTCTTTGACAAAATGACTCTTCTTGCATATCCATGGTGATTGATGGTAGAGTGTTGCATGTTTGTAGGGATTTCGATATTTATTTACAGAGTTAGTCTTAGAAAAGGGAAAATGTATGGTTGAGTAAGTGGTTAGGTTTATGAAGAGAAGATTTGGTTCATGTAATTTTGAATATTGATAAACAAGTTAGCTATGGCTGCCATTTGTGCTGGTGAACAAGGTGACGAATCCATGCTTGCTGGCTAAGTTAGGCTTGAAAATGACAAAGCAAAAGTGAAAGACGCGATAGAGGGCTCTTGTTGATGCGTTGGCATCGAAGGGTGGTTTTGAGGAGGCTGTGAGTAGGGCCTAAATGGTGGTGGATGTAACGGTTGTTGTTGCTCATTAGTTTCATCTTCTTCTTCAACATGAGACTCACCAACTACTTAGCGGTGGGTGATACCCATGTTAACTCAATGGGAGTATCAAATCAATATTCCTACAAATGGCGCCAATCTGTTCCTACAAAGAATCAAATAAATTCTTCTTGTCCTTGTTCCGGCGTGTATGACTTGCAAAATGAAAAATCTAGGCACCACTGTGGTACTAACCAAAGAGCCTCTAATGCCTAAATCAGTATTTTCGTCTTGGGGTAAGGTTAATGATGAGAGTGAGTGTGTAGAGTTGAGTTACCTTATTTAGAACTAAGGGGTCCTATTTATAGTTTAGGGGAAGGGACACGTGTCACCTTATCTGTTCATACAAGTGGTCATTGGATCTGCTGGGCTTATAGTCGGGAGAAGCCTTCGATGTGGTGGGTCAAACCTGACCTGATGAGGTCTCATTAGGAGGCTCTCGATTAAGATGGTGATGTAAGCCGATCCTATATCAAGTAGAATAATATTCTGCTTAGTCCTAATTCATTAAGACTTTGGCCAAAATGTTCCACATGATGTGTCACGGGTTACGTCATGATAAGTCATGAGGAGATTGGGACTTGATATGGAATAACTGATTAGGGGTTTGATAGTTTTACCATGCCCTAGGGTTATTTCAGAACATCGAGGGTCATAAGGAATCCACCATAGTATCCACGTTCGTCAAATATTGTCTTGCAACTATTCAGCTTATCCAGACGTGAAGAACCATTGCTAGACGATATCATCGATTAATATAAGGATAGTCCTTGTATTACCTGTTTAAGTTTGAACCTACGGAGTCACACATATGGTTGAGAATTAGTTGAAGGATTGGCCCTGTTGTAATAATCTTGATGATGTTTAATTGTGAATTAGACATGTTATTATTTAATTAGGAATTAAATAATATTATGGGTAATTAACATTATAGATATTTAATTGAGAATTAAATATTCTAATGTTTAATTACTTATTATGGGTCACAGAATTAATTTTGACTATATTTAGCTAGCACTAGATATATGGATCAGATTAATTCATGGGTTATTGTTTACAAATCAAATGTGGATTAAATTTGGGTTTTAATTGGATTTAGGAAGTCTATAGTTCTAAGTCCAAATAGTTGGACTTAATGGGTTGTGAGAATGGGCTTTATGGAAAGCCCATATCTCGTTATATGTAGAGAGTTCATATTATTTCTACATAAAATAGTTTGAGAAAACCTAATCCTAGAAAAATTTGTTGTCAGAACTCTCTTCCAAACCTTAAACTAAAGTGGCCTCCTCCAATAATTCTTTATTGTGTACGAAGAGAAATAGCTCCACACTTCTGAAAGGTGATGTTTTTAGCCTTTCTTGATCACATACGAAGAGGAGGAGTTCAACGCTTCCGCAAAGCAATGTCTTCAGCGTGAGAATTATAAGGCAATTCTCAAACCTTTCTTAAAAATTTAATTTTAGAGCTTGATCCTATAGGAGAAATCAACAAATAACATAAGTTGTGCTATGATGTAGCGTTTTAACATGACATGATATGACTTGTCGTGGTATGACATGACTTGATTGGCGCATGCTCGCCTTATCATGAAATCTTCGGATCCCATTTCTGTTTACTTGTACTTGTTGGGGCATATACCTTCTAGCATGTAAGCCCGTAGGGGCCTTATACCCACATGACATGACTTCATTGGCGGATACTCGCCTTCCCATGAAACTTTGAGATCCTACTTCTTGCTTGCTCGTGCTTGCTAGGGCCTATATCCCTACCATGTAAGCCCGTGAGGGGCCTTGTACCTATACGATTTACGCCAGTGAGGGCCTTATACGTAGTACTTGATATAGTCATGATTGAATCTTGATTATGACATGGGGGCCTTGTATCTACACTAAATTTTTGTGATTAAAAGCTACAGCATAGTCACAATTTATGCCACATGATATCTTATTTACTTTCTTTGTCTCACCTTGTTACTTAGAGTTAATTCTATTAGCTCCCATATTTTCTTGTTGACTTTTGAGATGGTGTCTCTTGTTTCAGTTTCTTTGTCATGCTTAATTTCATGTTTTATTCTATCCTGGGGGAAAGGCCCTTACATATTGAGCATTTGATTCACTCACCCTTATTATTATTTTTCTTACAGATGACAATGAGTAAGGAGATGAACTCTAATGAGAAGGGATGACCTTGCCTTTTTCTTATTAATGTCTTGAGATAAGACTTTTGTGACAAGAAACTATGTGGTTATATTTGGGTTATATTTAAAATGTTGGTTTGGCAATGACTTGTAACTATGTATTTAGAGCTTTCCTAATATAATGGGATGCACAGTTTTTTTCAATAATTTGTGGCATTTAGTTCTCTAAAAGTTTTGATGATGTTTTAATAACCTTATGGTTCGAGAAGTTCACTTCTCTTGGTCCATGGTATGTCGTCTCAAGCCTTAAGTTTTCAAGGCGTGACATAAAGGGCCCTTTTGAGCCTTGCGTTTAACTCAACCGAAAATAATAGTGCTAAAGCTAGGCTCAGCAGGGGTAACATAGATCTGTCCATAGTAGCGTCCGCTTATTCACCATTATGTCTCCTCTATCACCAAGGTTAGAGGTTAGGTTATCCTCTCCAGCATTCAAGGGGTTTAGGCAAAGAGGGAAAAATTGTCAAAACCGTCAAAGGCACCAGGCTAAAAGGTGGGATAATAGAACTTTTGGCAAAGTCATCGTTATCATGCGAGTAAACAAAAAGGCTTTAGGAGTCAATGCTGTCTGACATAGTTTGGTGGGGGGCAAGTAAGAAAAATGGAAAAGACATAAGGGCTAAAGGGAATGTACCTACAGAGAGTAAAAGGAACAAAAAGCTTGTACAAAATGAGAAGCTTGCAGGAGAGGGAAAGCACTGGAGAAATAAGGCAAAAAATAACACAGAAGCATGATAGGAGAGAGAAAGCAGAAGGATGAGAGAAGATAACAAAAAATATGGATAATGTTATTTATATGCGCTTAGAGAAAGCTAAAACACTGTGAGTCAACGAGTGTAATGATTGGCCCAGGGGAAGGGAGCGAAATGACATGACAACTGTATCACAATGGTTGCCGTCTACACATGGAAAGTGGCTCATTATGGCATTAATTGTTACAAGGTTTAGGGCGTGTGTGGAAAACACAGGCATTTAAGACATCGGGACCACCTGAAGGAAGAGCAATCCAAATCCATGGGAACGAATAGATAAAGGACTGGAGGAAAGTCCCAACCAATCTAAAGGTTGAGAGGAACTTGGGAGCTCATTATGTGGGTATGACTTGATTGGGAAGAGATAGATTGAAATAAACCTAAAGAATTAGTAAACAAAGCCCTCAAGTCAGTAAGGCATTAGGAATCACCACCTGGGTTAGATGGGAGTTGTTGTCAAGGATGATCAGATGAGTAGAGCTTAGAAGGATCACAGATAGACTGAGAGATAGTCATTTAGACAGATACTATAAATAGAGGGTTTAGGCCAATAGCCAAGACACTTAAATTCTACCAAATTCTACCACTTTCGCTAATCTTTCCGGCTTATTAAAATTAGTCATTTTAATTCTCGCAATCACTAACTTAACCATTGAAGTCTATTTGGCTGACACCACACTGGTGTCTCATTCGGAATTTAGGCAAGACGTTGTTTATATTGCAGGTCAAGCAGCCTGCATGAGTAGGA
This sequence comes from Cordia subcordata, assembly GCA_028554755.1. NCBI lineage: Eukaryota > Viridiplantae > Streptophyta > Magnoliopsida > Boraginales > Cordiaceae > Cordia > Cordia subcordata. The sequence continues at coordinate 5,210,263 of JAPTOF010000025.1, read as the reverse complement.
CCAACGTCAATCAGATCAAGTTGTTTGATACTCTCCTTATTAGCATATATAGTTTAAATACAGGTAACTTTTTTGGAGAATGATTTCATGCATTTGCATTGCATGTGCATTCTTTGGCTTGCCCGTTGCTTAAGTGATGGTCACAACATCTAAAATTTTGACATGTTGACAAGATATGCTAATAACGCGTAGGTCTCCATGCCTTCAGATTATGTGAAGAAATTAACTTATATTTGACTTCATGCGGCCATTGATGTAAGGGCAATTTTTTGAAAATCATTCTAAGGCAAAAGTATAAATGCCAAACGATACAAAACCCTAGATTTTCTATTTTCTTTTTCTTTTTGGCAAAATGCCCTAGTCTGGGAAGAATATGTAAACGTTGAAAATATCTAGATGTTTTACAGAATTTTCCCTCCATCACATACCACTAGGTCTAGATATTTCAAGATTCCTAAACATAAGCAATATGGATAACTCCAATAGCTCACCCAAACATAAAAAAAAAATCTCATATTTAGGGGAGTCGCTGGTGCTAATGTGCTTCAATAGCTCCCCTATCTCATCCTTCAAATTTTAGATTTTTCCTAAACCCCAAAACAAAACACCCATATATATGGGTTTTTTCATTCCTCAAAGCCAACACCCAAATCTCATCCCTCATTCCCTATAGCTTTAACCCTGGAATATTTTTAAATAAGATAGCTGTTGGAGTGAAACTAAAATAGGGATTCCTTTAACTGAGAGTTTGATAAAAAAAAAATAGGGGAGCTGTCAGAATAGAATTGAAAATAGAAAATCCCAACTTATTAAAAAAAATGACTCAAATCACTTAATAAGAAAGCTTATTATGGTGATTGTGCTTCAGAACAAGCTCTAGCCCAAGTGCCTATTGCTGATTTTTTTTTTACCCAAATTTTAAAAGCTAATGCAAGATTGACCTGATATTGGTGAGGGTTTCAAAAATAACCCAACACACTCCAAGAACGTGTCCAAACGAAGATTATGTGAAATAATTTAAATAAATTGAAAAAAAAAGTTCAAAATTTAAATGGAATGTGTTTTGAAGATGCGAACCGCATTCCCAAAATGCGGCCGCTAATGTGATGCACTCTAGGAACACGGTCACACTTTGGGAATGCGGCTGCGTTCTATAAGTTAGGCCCCGGGGCTTCCACCTCCCCCATTCTCCCCATTTCATTTTCAAAAATTTTCTCCCACCCCCAGTCACGAAGATTTGATTTCTTAGCCTCACTTCTAAGGATTTAGCCTCAATCTTGTAAGTTATTTATTTTACGTTGTATTTTGTAATTAGGTTATTTGTTTTGCGTTATGTAATTTGTTTTTAATTTGTGTAATTTTTTTGGTAGCTTAATTTATTTATTTTTTTTGAGTGATGATGTTGATTTGTTTATTTGCAATTTAAATGTTATTAGTTTAGGAAGATAATTTTTTTTAGTGATGATGTTGGTTTGTTAATTTACAATTTAATTGTTGTTAGTTTAGGAATATAATTTTTTTTGAGTGATGATGTTGATTTGTGTATTTGTAATTTAATTTCTTAGTTTAGGAAGATAATTTTTTTTTGAATGATGATATTGATTTGTGTACTCATAATTTAATTGTTGTTTTTTTTTTTTTGAATGATGATATTGATTTGTGTACTCATAATTTAATTGTTGTTAGTTTAGGAATATAATTTTTTTTAGTGATGATGTTGATGTGTGTACTTGTAATTTAATTGTTGTTAGTTTAGGAAGATAATTTTTTTTAGTGATGATGTTGATTTGTATACTCGTAATTTAATTGTTGTTAGTTTAGGAAGATAATAATTTAAGAAATTAGTTATTTAATACATTTGGGATTCAAATTTTAGAATAAAATTAATATAGTTAATTTTAGAAAATTTGGGATTTAGCAATTTCAAATTCATATGTTAGTTAGTCGTTGGTAGTTTAGGTTTTATAATTTTAGTATTAATATAATTGGTATTATGATTAGAGTGGTATTAAATTATTATTAGATTACAACTTATTATTATTATTATTATTTAAAGTTTTTTATTTTAGGAGTCATTATGGAATGTTGACCAAGTCTAGTAGACGAGACATTGTTGTGTCATTACAAAGACCATTGGATCTAATATTTGTGTGATCCATATCACTTGCCCAGCATTAGATGCTACAGGTCTGATCGAAATTTGTTTAAGGACCCAGAGCACCCATTGGTATAGCAGCAATTGATGGGAACGAGATCCTATGACTTTTATAAATCCCACTACCATCAACTGAACCGCAGGGCTGATTACTGCTATGATAGAGAGGTGGCAACTGGAGACACACATATTTTATTTGCCTATAGGGGAGGCCACTATCAACCTGTAGGATGCGGTCGTCTATTGGGGTCTTCCCATGACTGGTACACATTTTTTGGAGCTTGATACTGATGTACGCTTAAGAGAGGAGTGGGTTATACTAATTCGTGATTATATGGGGATTGATACAGACGTTGCTGTGGATGACGGTGCGGGTCGTATTAACATAGTCGAGAATGCAATCAATTTTGTCCAGCTTTAGGAAAGGTTTAATAGCCAGGGTACTCTCGAGGATCCCACCCTACAGGAGGCCCAGCAGCAAGCACACTGTGGATCTTTCTGATGATAAATTGCCATCTATTTTCCAACATGAGTACCAATGAGGGCAATTTGGTTGGTTGCTTCAGCTGCAGAACTTTGGCCAGATCTGGCAATTCAACCGGGGCGTGGCTGTGCTAGTATATTTGTACCAGCAACTTGAACGTGCCTCCTTCCATTAGTGTAAGGCTTTATGTGCAGCTGTGACACTGGTCCAGGTATTGGTTGAATTTCATCATGTATTTATCCGTTAACTTTTCTCAATGTTAACTTTATTATAACAAGTCTAGGGTCGTTTACAGTTTTTTGCCCGGGACATATTCACAACTTTTAGGCCTTAGCTCTTACATCCCCCTGAGAGCGGCTAGAGCAACAATAGCATGAGCTTGAGCCTTTGTTTCAACTCTCTAGCGTGCCATGAGGTGCAATTTTTTACGTGAAAAAGGAAATGACCAATGCATCCGGAAAGTCAGGACAGGTTAAATGTCAGAACGTTATTGACCATTTGCAGGACAACGAGGTATGCTACACTTAAATTTTTCTAATGCATTGTTTTTATATTCATATTATTATTAAACATGCAGATGATGCAAGTAACTTTTCTTTATGTGTTTTGGTTACAGTTTATATGGCAGCCATTCAGGACAGTATTGGATAGCCTGCCACCGTATTGTGTGAAAGGCAGTGCCGTTTGGCGTGCCCAAGTCCCGTTGATATGTGGGAAGACTATTGAGTGACATCGTCCCGATCGTGTGCTACGACAGTTCAGACTGCGATTGCCGATCCCTGCGGACCCACTTCATCACGAGAAGCACAAGGATGGCAAAGAGAAGCTCGAAGGAGATGCATTTGCATAGGCAACAAAACTATGGAGGGAATTGGGAGTAGCGCATTGTTCAAGGACAATTGGAGAATGCCCCGACAGCTGCAGTACTCCATACTTGCATGGATTGGTACCATAGGGTGACCATATTGCATGTTGGTCATGCAGGTACAAGTCATAGGAAGGATGGTTACGTGGCTTCTGCACAGGATGAGACTTCTCTGGTAAGCATTACTGGCAACCTTTTTATGATCTTTAATAAAGCTTTGAAACTAATCGTTGCGTGTTATTTCTGCATCTAGGCGACAGTAGTACAACATGTAGTCCATTGCTCCCATGTATTGTTGGGGCAGTACATGCAGGGGAACCTTCATGGCGATGCGCAGTCCATGGATCTTGTGATGAGGCACCTGCGGCTTATGCAGCTCTATGGCGAGAATGCACTACGACACACATAGCACGAATACCTCATAGAGCAGAAGGTGGTGTGGGAGTTGCCTGATGCGCCCCCGACGTGGCCATTACATCAACACAAAGAGCATCGTACCTGGCAGAGGCGTTCATCGCAGCGCATGGGGTAGCACACTTATCGTAGCAGGTTATCACAGCCGTCCAGTGCTCTTGAGCATTATATGCTGTTCACTTCCGACGTACCATTGCCACATCATTGTCAACCTACGCAGCCCTCATGGCACTGATCCACGGATCAATTGGACCCTATTGACTATTCCAGCCTGGGGATAGGTCAGAGCAGGGACAGTAGGCACGGTATACTCCATGGAGCCAGATCCTTCAGGCTGGTGGTAATTGACGAGGCAGAAAATGAGGAGGAGGATGACGAGGCGACGCAGAGCAAATCATTCAGAGGATCTCCCAGTAGAAACATAGGGTCTAGAGACTTCGTGTGCAAGCAGTTGGTCGAGCATAACCCTCCACCATAGTCTCAGGCCCCAGTTACACATGCACAGCCAACTCCTATGCAGCAGCCTCGACTTCTCAGACACGTTCGTCCAGGAAACGGAACGCACCATCCCCCTTTAGAGGTCAGTTACCTAACCGCACCACTAGGGAACAGGGCCCTCGGCAATATACACGTGGATGACGTGTTTAGTTTTTTAGCAATTTTTCATTTATGTTTTTTCATTTACGTTTTTCATTTATGTTTTAACCTTTTTATGTTTTTCCTTTATGTGCTTATTTATGATCCATACACTATTTTATGCATTGAGGAGACTGTGATCTTTCTGTCTTTCGGTTGATTACAACATTACAAGATTACAAGTTTGATTATATAACAACACTACATAAGTGCATCACACAATAACACTATAAAATAACATTACAACATTACAGTAAGTAAACAAAATTAGATTATAGCTACTACATATCACAATTAGAACACTTAAAAACATTCTTGGATTATGCAATTTGATTGCTAGGGCAAGTTGCAGTAATGTGGCCTAGTTGACCACATGTTGTACACCTTTGTCGTCCATGGCGGTCGGAGTGATCCATCTAGTTTGGGATGCGTCGTCCTCCAGCTTGTCTTCTTCTCTGGCAAACACGACAGGGGTTTGGATGCATCGTCCATATAGGAGGCGGAGGCCAATAAAATTGGTGTCTAAGAGGCTCGAATGTCCTCCAGTAGGTATCTTTGTACGATTTGATTGTTAGCTCTTGAGGTATCATGTTCTCCACATTAAACTGTCTAAAACGAGCAACTATTTGTGCATGTGAGCATGGCAAGTGATATACAACCACTTACCGCAAGTACACGTACTTTCTTCCCAATTGACTACTTGGTACGACAGATTCTCGTTCCATCGCACTAGCAATCCTTCAACTTGATATCTTTGATCCTCTCTAAAACTAAGTACATGATGTCGATGTGACGAGGTCTCCCACTTCTCAAACAGTTCCCTCACATTAGGAGGGAGATGATGGCCCTCACTTTCCAAGTGCATGGCATAGACCAACCGATCATGAAAGTAACCTTTTATCTTTATAAAAGCATTAGTTACGAAGGCCGTAATAGGTAACCCCCTAGTACTGACAAGGACCCCGTTGAACCATTCGACATTATTTGTGCATCATACCCCATCTGTAACCCCCATCAATGCTCATGAACCATGTATCGACAAGGATATCGGATAAAAACTTGTGTGTTCATCTGCCAACATCATTTTGGCTAAGGTCAATAGCAAGGATCATGTTTATCGCAACTTCATGTTTGCGTGCTTGACATTCTTGGCCAGCTATCCAACACATTTCTTTAATGAATTGATTCCGCCATCTCTTCATCACATTGCTTTTAAGATGTCTCAAGCAAATGAAATGTTTTATTTCCAGTTGACCATTACGTGTAACCCGTTCGATTGCAGACGCGATGCCTACATGCCTACCGGATATGATGCATACTTAATGTATCTCACTAAAAAAATTCTTACGTAACTGATATAAGAACCATGACCAAGTACATGTCATCTCTGCGTTAACAACTGTAAATGCCAGAGGTAAAACTTGGCAGTTGGCATCAGTGGTTAATGCGACTAGGAGATGACCCATGTACTTTCCCCGCAAGTGTGTATCGTCAAGCGAAACCACGGGTTTACAATGCCTCCACACCGTGATGCAAGGACCGAACACCCAATAAACCATCTCAATAATTTTTTCACCTTGCATTGAACCTTCGTCAAACCTGTATCTCACAACACTACCTGGATTCTTGGCCATCACATCACGAAGAAATTGTGGAAGCATTTGGAATGACGTGTCCCAGTTGCCATAAACTAATTCAATTGCTTTATTTTAGCTGTTCGAGGCTTTCCCATTATTGACATCAACGCTAAACTTCTCCTTCATGTGAGCTTGGACAAACCCAACTTCGTAATCAACCTTCTTCGCTATGAAATGCCTCACCAAATATCCAACCAAACTCGAAGTTAAATTTCTGTTCCCAAACGCAGATATTTGCGCCATACAAATATGTCAGGCTTCATACTGCATGATTTCCCACTGCTTATGCGCTGCTTTCTTTATAACACGTACAAACCATGGGCATGCCACACTTCCACTGTGTTTCCCCACATCGTACCTTCCACAAGGTCCTACTCTACTTAACGACCCTGTATTCCTTTTGTATCTTTATTGCATTCTGTTGAACAGCCTTAGCGTGTCTACTTTGCATAAGAACATCATTCGTTTGGTCAGATCCATCCGGTCGGGGTCCCATATTGGGTAGTTAGGTGCCTCGTACCTACTTGTTGTGTAGAATTCAGTCCTGGCAGTATGGAACTCCACTAGTTCCTCCTCTTCTACCTCTAGCTCCACATGTACATTCGGTCCTTCGACATCGTTCTCAGTTTGGCAATTCAAACTTCCTTCTGAGACTACGTTTTCCTGATCGTTCAACTCATCGTCCTCGTTTTCTTCGTCTACCTCTAACAAAACCGTATCTGCTATGACATCACATGTCTTCTCCATGCCACCAACACGATGAAGGGATCCTCTGACTTCAAAAGTGGACTGTGGTTGCATGAAAAGGGAAAAAAGTGGTAAACTCCACAACTGTTATTGCAATATTGATCTTTATATCTTCATTATACGATGGTGCTGCGTTTAGGTCCAGCATGTTGGACTGGTATGGGACTTCGGCCATTGACTGCGGCACATATATGTCGTCACACTGAAGGTCCACTATTACGTGCGCAACACAACGGTTCCAATCATAGCAAGCGGTGCTATACATGTCCTGCAGATCTTCATCATCAGTTATTGTACTTGGATAATAATAAATCTGCTGCAATGTAGCATTCCACCTGAAATCACGATAGCATAAGTTAACTCTATCAATGGTTGGACGTAATCCAAGCTTTTTAATTACACGAGAAACAAATTGATCGTAAGTTGTATCAGGAAGAATTTTTATTTTACGTGACATATTTGGACTCCTATAATCAACACCGTAATCGGTGATAATTTTTTCACCGCTGTAGTATAAAAGAACAGTAACTTTGGTTGAATTCATTCTTCTAGGTGCTTTGGTAGAAACTTAAAGTGAGAAGTGGAAGGAATTTGGTAAAAAGTTAGTGTGTGAGAGGCTGTAAGATGACTTAAGTGTTGAATGAACCGTTGGAGGAAGAGGTTGGGGTTTATATAGATGGAAAACGCATTCTGGAAGCGAGATTTGTGAAATTCCGCGTGATGTGAAATGACTCGAGCATGACTGATGGCAAGGAATATAATTGATTCGCTGCAGACGCACTCCTAAAATGCACTCCTACAAATAAATTCCCTGCATCCCCATCAAATCGGGCCAAGAAATTTCTAGAAAAGCTGGGAAAGCTCGGAGAAATAGAAACGCGTTCCAAGAGAGCGAGCCGCATTCCTGGAATGCGGCCTGCATTACTGGAGTGCGTTGAACGGGTTTTGAGAACGAGATTAGGTTATTTTTGAAATCATCCCCAATATCAGGTCAATCTTGCATTGGCTTTTAAAATTTGGATTAAAAAAAAAAAAAATCCGCCTATTGCCGAGTCAGATTTGGAGGCCAAACAAATGAAAGTGATTTGTCTACTTACGCGTTTGCGAAAAGCCACTTTCCTGTCCAAGAAACCCCACCCATCACTATTAACTGACTTCTTAAAAAATAGACATTGTCTAATAAATCATTCAACGGATATGGATAAGGTAACGCCAACGTCTATCGCAATAAACAGGCTTCAAAAATTTATAATATTAATAATTCACAATCCATATATAGAATTTTCAAGACTATATAATATAATTCAGATTATATAATAATTCAAAATTGACATATCTTGCTGACAGCTATAATTAGTTATGAACAAATGTATCCCCACATAAATTGGCAAAGAAAAAGAAGACTTCCAAAAAATCAACAATCTCTATCTCTTTCCAGCTCACCTAGCCCCACTTAATTCTTTTTTCTTTCTTTTCTTTTCTTGGCGGATTCTAGCCCCACTTAATCCACAACGCAGAAATTGCATTTCGGCAAAACTACAAGCCTGTCTGGCGTTTATTTTGTAACTTATAAACTCTTAAAAAAAAAAATTCACTCATATACAATTTACACTGTTTATAGCTTATAAGCCTCAAATAAGCTTAGCCAAACTGTAAAAGTGTTAAATACTTGGTTCTACACAATCAGATAAGATAAAGTTCTGATGTTTTGCCACAAAAAGCATACACAAAGCTGTAAAATATCTAACAACTTAAAGATCTCCAGAAACAGGAGAATTAATTGTGAAACTTGAAAGCATATAGGTTCATTTCCAGAAAGCATATACAAGAAGTATCTACCAAGACAAATTTACAGGGCCTGAGAAAGCAGCTTAAGAGAACAAAAAATGAAAAGATAAGACAAATTAAAGGCCCTAAGGGAACAGCTTAAAAAAGAAGGATGAAAAGGGAAAAAAGGAAAATAAAAGAAGACAAAATGAAGGCAGGCCTAAAGAGTAACAAAAAATTACAGACTACTTCCAACAAAACGGTGTAAACCCCCCGAATCTGAGCTGCCACATTTCTAATACCTGAACACTAGAATATTTCACAATCCTCATCCCTAAACTAGAAATGCTCTTTCCCTATATCAGTGCGGCATATTAAAACAGAATCTACGCATAAACCACCTTTCGTGTGAGTGCAATCGATCTGTGTCAAAGAAAATCTGATCTTCGTCAATGCACTGGAATCCTCAACAACAAAATCTCCCACATGGTAGTTTACCCATCTTCCTACGTTGTCCAACAATCGCCGAGAGACAGCATGCTGACCATCCTGTGTTGTTAACTGAAATTCTACAGGTTTTATGTCCCAACCATGTATGTTATCGGCACTGCAGACTCGACGTCCGAGTCTCTTGGTGACCTTCCCGAGCTGAAGTCTGAAGAATACACTATATGTCCCTGCCGGAAATTGAAACTCCAAATCCCCGTCTACTTCAAGCCACCATATTTGTTGAAGGTACGCAATTGTTTGGAATCTATCAGATAAAAAGAAAACAGGAAAAGGATCAGTAACTGCAATTTGCAAGTCCTACAGCTAAAGAGTGCACTGTAATAGAACGTCACATTGTAAGACTATATACAACTATTAGAAGAACATCAAATTGTAAAATCTGAAGTAACTGCTAAGGAAAGCAACACATGTCCATATCACTCAAAAACTAGAAGACATAGTAAGCAAACAGGTTTATGTGCTAAAAGATCCCGTCGTGTACGTTATCAACACATTCAGATTCATCATTCATTCCCAGACGCTAAGCGTGCTAATTTTGTGCAATTTTGTAAAATCAGGAAGTAATAAAGAAGAGAGAATGCCTCCACTGACTGTCAAAAATTGAAAGAGATACCATTATAGCCAAGAATGAAGAGATTCTTCCATGCTTCAAATATTATTTGTCAGGGCCATTTTATTTAATACGTGCTTGAAAAACGACCCCGTCATCCGCTTACATTCTATAAACATTGCTTTCAGTTACATCTATCAACTCAATTGTGTACAAACAGAAATTGCTCACCAAAATCTTATCCATAGAGCCGAGAAGAAAATAAAAATCATTTATTTCTTCTCAAATTCTATCTCCCTCTATTTAAAAAGTAGATAATTCCTACATTAAATAACAACAGATTTTCAAACACATACATTCTTTTTATACATATACATACATAGGATAAGTCCAGATATTTTGCATTACCAGTCAGCTGATCCAAGATCCAGTTGCACAAAAGTTTCAAAAGTAAAATATTTATGCAAAATTTTACTAGCTATGTATCACCTCTCAAGAATAGCAATTAAATGCTGGGCAGCACCAAAAATAAATAAATAAAGAAAGAAAGAAAAAAAAAAAGAAAAACCCAAGATTTATTTCATTTAAGCGAATGATTTTCAATGGGGAAAAAAAAAAGGAATTAAAAATGAAAAGTAGACAAAACCCACCTAGATTCATCGGTGATGATGTGATTCCAATATCTCCTATCATCAATTCCCGTTATGGACATCGCTTTTGAAGATATTGAAACACAAACCCCTCCTGATGTCTTATCAATCCACACCTCCTATTTACCACAATAAATAAATAAATAAATAAACATCTGAGAACTTGAAGATGATAAATAAATGAATGAGAAACAGAATGTTAAACAAAGAGCTACCTACCTTAGTGCCGTCGTCGAAAGAAAGGGGGCGGCAAAGGGTGGCGAAGATGTCCTTCTTGGCCTTGCCGTTGGGAGAATTTTCATGGAGGAGTTGGTGGAGAATGTAGAGGTAGTTAGGGGGTAACTTGGAATCCCAGATGAAATCGGCGGACGAAGCGGCCCGAAAAGCCCGGTTGAGACGGGCGAGCTTGCAAATCTCAGGGGGATCCATGTAAGAAAGGACGAGGGCCACGCAGGACTCCGGTATGTCCTCCAGTTTGAGCTTCGTCATCAACGGGCCGGGCTGCGAATCCGGGGAAGTGATCAGAGATGATGACGATGAATTTGCACCCATTGAATTTGATCACAGTTAGAATGCTTTTTTTTTCCCCTTTTTGATGGATGACATAGATAGATAAGAGTTATTGTGAAGTTGAGGTATAAAAACAGAGAAGTCCTGGAGGTAGGGGGGGGGCTGGGGCGTGGGGGGATGGTGGGGTTTTTTTTTTTTAATTTTTCCTGTGTGACAAAGGATATTAAGTTGGTAAGGTCCGAGCATCGTATCAATTAATAAATTTCGAGTGTACAAAACGGGCTTTTATATTATATATTAATTAAGTTAAGAACATTTAATTTAAGACAATTAACTAAATTTGAACCTGAATCGTAATTTATAAAGGATTTTAATCCTTACTGTTAGGACATTCTTGAACAAACATGGCGACGTTTTCTTTTTGTTTTGTTTTAGTTGCGTTTTATTACAGGATAATTTGATAATAGGTGTGGGGACCAGGTGGGGAAGTCAACATCAGTTGGCGTTAGGACACCTGTGAGTTTGTATGTGTTGGAGGGGGAAGCTGACTAAGGAGTGAGACCACATCGGAATTCTTATCCAATTCCACAGTTTCATTCAACCGGTTGGCGGACGCTTCTCCAGTTTCTGACCATCCACGCGACACATTGTTCTATTTTATTATTATTTTACTTTTAAATAGACGAATAAAACTCAACTAAAAATATTAAATGTAGAAAAGATAGGCCAAGCCCATAAGCCCAGGCCCGAACTCAAAAACCCTAGCCAAACTAATGTTCTGTTTGTTATAATCTTATTTTAAGATACTTATCTTATTTATATCTTATAAGATTTAAGAAATTTTATCATACATCCTATGAAAATTTAAAATAAAACCATATTTTTTATCTTATAAGAAATAAGCAATCATTTTTATCTTATTTTTTACAACTATAGAATGCATTGTGCATATGATAAGATATCTTAAATCTTATAAGATATTTCCAAATTTCAATAGGATAAGCATCTTAAAATAAGATTATTCCAAACACACTATAAGAGGGCATTTGACTTTATTTATTTTAGATATTTATGAACACTTGAAAAAAAAAATCTTTTTATATATTTTTTTTACTATTTAGGTGCTTATAAGTACTAAATAAACAAAGCCAAACGCCTTCTAACCCTAATGTGAAGACAAGTTGTAGCGACCTGGTTCAAGCCACTTTTATGTCCGGCAAACACCATTTGACACACCATGAGAAGCACCACAAGCATGACAACAAGCTCACTGGGATGAGCTAGGAATTGGCAAATGTGTAAGGATTCGCCAACTCAACGGAAAACCAAGATCTAGATACAAAATCGATTAGAATAATATCAATTACAAGGTTAATTTCATTGGATAAATAAGAGGAACTTTCAACTTTTTTTTTTTTCCTTTTGCTAAGTAAGCAAGTAATTTTCGTTGAAACAAAAACAGTTTATATGAGCAAATAGATGAAGGTTCAAGCCAAGATATCAACAGACGAGGATGGAGACTGCTGCATAGTGCTGACATATCATAGAAGATGACATAATCATGATGTCACTATGCAAAACGAATGATGTCATCCGAAAAATTGGCCGTGAAGAACCAAGACGACACTATTTCTTGAAGGTTGTAGAGATGGAGGTTTGGCTGAAAAAGAAGACATCAAACAACTCACCGTGGAATTTGTTCCTATAAAGATTAGTCTCTTCTGAATTTCATAAATATAGCTTAACTATATTAGGTTAAATGTTGAGACTATGAGATGAAGAGCGACGAGAGCTTAGTTGTATTAGATTATATTTGTTTTTTTTTTCTATAGAATTAAATACAATTTTTTTTACGATTGATAAATTAATTATTTTTTTCAAAATATAAAATAGTTTCTTAATTTTAACTTTTTTATTATTACATACATTATAATTCAGTATTAGGGTGCCATGTAAAACTCCAATCATTTTTTTAATGATTTTATAATCTTAAAACCTAAAAATTTTAATTGTAACGAGTCATTGGTCACAACTTTCATCCAACCATGGAGCCAATGGGTGACAAGTAATTAAGCCATTTCGTGGAAGGCTTATAAGCAAGTGGATATAAAAAAGTGACGTCTGATAAGTGATTAACAAGGTAAGGATAAGCAAGGAAAAGTCAATGTCAGTTTTGATTTCCCAAAACAACAGCCAAAAGCCCTTCTACTTTCTTTTCCTTTTATTTTTTTATTTTGTCTCATTTAAATTAGGCTAGCATTGAACTTTCCAAAGAAGAAATTTATGAAAACAACCAACAGTGACCAATATGATCATTGCACAACATTTTTTTTGTTTATTTTTGCATTGAAGCACCCCATTTTACATTTTTTTTTTTTTGGCGAAGTCAGAAGAAACATTTTGTTTCATTATAAAAATACTGTAGAGTAAACCCCTATTAATATATTCATATTATGAGCGAAAGATTCCATTGCATTAATTATGTTTGCACTTTCTAGTAGAAGCAAGAATCAAATTACATCCTTGTCCATATAAATACTCTTTTTCTCTTGATCCTTATCCATAAAAAATGATTTAGTGGCCGGTTTATTTAATTCAACCTTTTCCTTTCATGACGCGCTTTTTCCTAACATTGAAAAAGAAAAGTACCACTAGTTGATTCATGCATTGACAAAACCTAACTCTCCTCCACCACCACCACCACCACTATTTTTACCGATTAATATACAAATATAAAGACTTTCCCTTGCATGATGCATTTTTTTCCCAGCACTTAAAGAAAAAGTTCAAATAATTAATAGATGGTTGCTTTAAGTCTCATTCACAAACTAACGAGTGTTGATAGAGCGACAGATACTAGTATAGAATATTCGATAAGGGTCTCCCCTTAGTAATTAGACTTTACACTCACATATGGGTTTGCTCAATATTTTGAATTTTGTGTATGATGCCACTATTATTGACTAATTATACTATTTATGTTTAGTATAATAACGTTAATATTTTTTTATCAAAAGAAAAACTCAATCTCCGTCCACCACCACCAATATTTTCATTGATGAATAATATACAAACATAAAACCTTTCCCTTTCATGATGCACTGTTTCCTAGAATTAAAAGAAAAGTACCAATAGTTAATGAATTTTAGATAAGCTTAATCCCCTCTCCATCACCACTAATTGATTTAACTCATTATACAATATATAGGAGTTTTTACTGTTTGGGAAAACCCGATTACCAACCCGAAATTTCAAATTAGGAAAATTGGGTTTGGGGAATTAGAGAAAGAATATCAGGGATGGAGAAAAAGTTTGGGGAATCGGGTTGGAGAATGGTAGAATTTTTTTTATTTTGGGGAATACCTAAAACTCAAACTTTGCACACGCACACACAAATTGCAAATTGCAATCCTATTTGGAAATAGTGTTGGTTAGTAGGGGCGGAGCTGGGACTCGAGCATCAGAGAGGTATGTTTATATGTAAATTTTTATATAAATTAAAAAATAATTATACAATATACATTAATTGATATAATAATGACATGTTAATACAGGGGAAAAAAAAAGAAAATAACTAAAGTTATCATAAATAGAACTACATTTTATAATGGTTATTTCATATGACTTCAAATTTTAAACCATTGAATATTCAATATACTCTTAGTATTATTATAAATTATTTATTGCGACTATTTTCTTTTATTTTTCTTTAATTTCTCTCTATTTAATTTGTTTTTACTTTCTCATTTTCATGGCAAAACTAATTACATATATTATTTATCCTAAATTTATTTTTCTATCTTTTGATTAAAAACTCAAAAAGGAAAAGAATAATACTATCGTCAAGATCATGAGCAAGTGCATCCTCCTTATGAGAGGGTGCGCCCCCATATAATTTAGCCTCATATTATAAAAGAAAATAAAAAAAATAGGTAGTAAAATTTTTTCTTTCAAATGTTTAGGGGGTGCCTGTGCACCCCCTCAAGTGAATATGGCTCCGCCACTGTTGGTTAGTTCTTTCAATGTGCAATTTTGACGTACGAAAAATTAACAGAGGGGTTTTATTTTAATGGTGCAATTGGTGAAAAAAAGATTAGGTTAAAATATTTAAAGTTAAGGGGAAAATTCAATTTTGAATTTTTATAAAAAAATTTTGGAGATTCTTCAATCCTCAATTATTTTTTTCTATTCCCCATTTTTCCAAATAATGTTCCTATTGGTGAATTTGATGAGGAACGGAACAAGATCTGATTTCCAAAAATTATTTCAAAAAAAAAAAGAAAATATTGATTGCTTGAAAATTGTCCAATGAACACCCCTAACAATATATAAAATAACAAGTCTTTTCTAATTATTCTAGGAGTAGTAGTTTAAGTTGCTTTTATTAATGATTCACCACTCTACATATTTTTTCGCTAATTCTTCAATGAACACCCCTAACAATATATAAAATAACATATTTTTTCGCTAATTGTAGATTATTAATGATTAACCACTCTACATATTTTTTCGCTAATTAATCATGTACGAAAGAGGCAAAAAGTACAATTAGCAGGAAAAGACTCCTCTACACGTGGAGCTGAGTCAGCCCATGCCTCTACGCCACGAGTTCTTTCCTTTCCAATCCCCTTACACGCACTCTCTCACTCATCAGCAGAAGCCGTATTCTCTTTTTCCATTATTAAGTCAGAGACAAAGAAAGAAAAGATTTGCTTATTGATTATTTGTCGAGTCTGATTATTTAGGGGCACCATAACAAAATCATCCATATCCACAATAGTATATTTTGTATTTGTTGGAGTGACCATTGTTTGTCCGTAGGGTGTTATTGGAAGATGCTTTTGTACTCCAAAACCAAATTAGAGTTAAGTCTTTTGCAACAACTATGTCATGGTAATCGGAGATGAGAGAAAGATGTTAAGAATTGTTCCCATGAGATGTAATTTTGGTTGGCTACCTTCTGGAAATGTGTTAGGACATGATGACGATGTACACGATAAACGAATTTAATGACGACTATAACATACCCTTCTCCCTCTCTTGGCTAGATAATAAGGTCCGACGATTCCACTGAAGAAAAAGGTTTAGTACATTAAACACTAATTATAGAATCACTTTCTACGGACCTTATAAGTAGACTTAATTGACTCTTGAGAATTTTTCATGTGATATCTATATATTTTAACAAAAGAAAATAAATATTTGAAAAAGAGTGTTTAATGTGAGATGATGTAAGAAAATGAGAGTAAAAATTAATATGTGATGAGAAGAGATACAAGGAAGAGATCGATTAGTCGTTTAAAAAGCTCTCTGTAGGACCAAGTTAGAAGGGTTTTTTTTTTTTTTTTTTTGATAAAAAAAATTCATCTGGCAAACAAAGTTCTCTGTAGGACAAGTTAGAATTTTTTTTATGATAAGGAAAATTCAACTGACGGAGTTCGATCACCGATATATCCAGTGAAATCTAACTACCAAATAACAAACTGCAAGTGCACAGTACGTCTCATATAGTGTGCATCAGTTAAGTCAAACTGTCAAAAACACTCAACTTAAATAGAGAATTAAATTCAAACCTGAGTCATAAAAAATTTGTACTACAGCGAGAACAAATTTGTGAAATGAAAAATAATACTTTACATGATACAGAATCCAATTTATATATTTCTATAGTAACGACACTGCACCGACCGCAGCATATGTTAGTGTTAAGCAATCAATGCGATGCGCCCCTTTTCCTAAAAGTTGCGCTTATGGAAGTTGCAATTTCTTGGATCCATCCAATAGAGAACAGATAAACAAAAACAATTTACTTAAGATTATTAAATTCAGAAATTTTCGCAGATGTGTTGCAACAGTCATGGACAAAGACTGACATTGGAAATTAAACTATATTAAGGGGATCATCAGGATCCTAAGTAAGAGTGATGTTTGTTAATATAAGAGGAAAACTGGACAAAGTCATATGATAGTTAAGAAATGGGAAAAAGTCATTTTCCCCTATGAGTTTTACTCTAAATTTTAAATGTCCCTATAAACTTTTAGTTTTATCCAACAAAGCCTTTAAAATGTTTTTATCTTTTCTTTTTTTTTTTAAAGACAAAAGATTATAATAGACAAAAAATTCTTTAAAATCATTCAATAAATGATTTTACTATCAAATAGAACATTACAAAAAAAATTTAATTTCATAATATGAAAAAAAATTAAAAAAAGCTTATTATACAAATTTTATATTACACAGTATTAAGTTTACTTCAAACTATCTTTCTTCTAATAATTTTTTTATGGTTGAAAAGTTAGCTAATTGCAATATTTTCAACCATAAAAAGAAAAAAGTAATAATTGTATGAAATTCATATTATGCACAAAATTATAGAAATAATTTAAATTATATCACTTTATATACATATCAAATTGAATATATAATCTTTTTCTTTCCTAGCTCAATTTATAACTTTTTTTATGATAGGTTAATATTTTCAAAATATAAATTAAAAATAAAAAATAAATAAAAGATAATAGATGAAAATTAAGTAGCTCAAAAATAAAACCATAAAATTACTTTTCAACAAAGGGCTTTGTTTGGCAAAATTTGTTTCTTGAAAAAAAAATAGATAAAATTAAAAGCTCATGGGAGAGTTTGGATTTTAGGGCAAAACTCATGGTGGAAAATAGCTTTTACTCCTTTATTCAATCAACTAATCAAATAACTATCTGTAAATAATTAAGATACAACAGCTATGAGCTACCTAAAGAGCTATCAATTATTCAAACAGCTAATTTTGTCAAACAACCCAACATAAACTTTTGCATGATAGAAACTTGTATACATCAAACTGTCTTTTATTGTACTAAGATCGAACCGGTTCAATAAAATGGTTTATTATGTTAACAAAGGCAGTGGCAGAGATTATTAATATCTGCAAGCATAAAACTTTCATAGTACTAACTGCATGATCAAATCAATTAGCACATCAGCACCACATCCTGCCAAAATATAATTAGATTCAAGGCCAGAATCTTCAAACAAAGGCTGCATGCAATCTACAGCTTTCAGGGTTAGGATATATATATGGGAATTTCATCGATCCCAAAGCCTCAAAAACCTACAAACAGTTGATGGTTGCACCATGACATAGGTGTAACTAAAGAAAACTAGAAAATTACCCATCACCACAAGGTCTAGATATGTATAGCTAGATGTGTTGATAATTAGCTTATTGGACCAACGACTTGTCTCAGGAGGTGGCCCATAGGGATTTTCATTAGCATCAAATTTTATGATGTCCTCAGGCTTTCTACCTAGACGAATAGACAACACCTACATAAGTATAAACTCAGATCATCAGAAGCTCTTAACAGTTCATAGGATATCCCAGCAAACTAACAAACAGGAAGATCTTGAGAAAAGCAAAGAAAAAGTTAGAAACAAGAAAACAAACACTAAGCAGACATTATATGGTTACAAGTAGTCAACTATTTCATGACCAATCCTACAATTTCCAGTAGGCCAAAGCAGGGACTTTTGTCAGTATCCTCTTGGTATTGATCACCACCAGAGGCTGTGGACCTTAGGAAAACATGAGTCCAATTCATAATAAGCCAGATATGGCCTTTCCTTATCAAAAAATAAGGAAAATCAGAGTAGGATGAAATCATGAAGAGTATTTGCATGTTTGATTATACTGCTAAGTAAGCAAGATTTTTATTGTTAATAACATTAAAAAAAAACTGTACAACTAGAACTTTGAAGTTAATAATGCTTCGGAAGAGTATTAACCATAACTAATCTATCGAAATAGTTGAAAGTATTTTTGCATCTAGGATCTGATTTGTTGACCAAAATTGCGATTGTTCCTCATGCTGGATTTAATTCTCGTTGATTTTCTGTTCTTCCAGTCTTGCATTAACTTAGAATTGCGTATTTTAGTCATTTTTATTTTTATTTACTTTTTTTTTATTTTCTGGCCGAATTGCGTGCCCATACAGTGCGGACCAGTGGTCTGGAAGATTTTATTAATTTTACTTTTTTGCATTTAATTCCCCGCTTTCTGATTGCAGCTTAGTTGATTAATCTACGTGGTACAATTAACATAAACACTCTCCCAATCCCTGTGGATTCGACCCTATTCTCATCACGTACTCTATTTAATTTTGCGAGGTAAGAATTTGAATATTATTTTTTGTGGTTTCGACGCCCATCAAATTTTGGCACCATTGCCGGGGATTGGTGCTGAAACTTTTGCCTTTTTATGACCAGGTCAGATCGTACAGGTAAATTGCAATTTGATCCTGAAATTGAAAAGACTGCAAAAAGCTTGAAAAAAGAAGCAAAGTTGCAGAAACAACTTGAGAAACGAAACATCACAAGCTTTGTCCGAATCATCTAGTGGGTCCAAAAAAGAAGAGCAGATGGCCGAAAATAATAGAACTTTACGTGAATTAGCGCTGTCCCTTTGAATCAATCACCCCTTTGCATCACTTATCTAGAGCTTAATGTCAATTTCGAGCTAAAATCGGGATTTTACCCACTTTTCGTGGGTTGGAGAATGAAGATCCCCATAAACATCTCAAAGAGTTCCACATAGTTTGTTCAACTATGAGATCCAATGGTGTAACAAAGGACCAAATTAAATTAAGAGCGCTTCCTTTTTCCTTGGCGGATGCAGTGAAAGAGTAGTTATTCTATCTTCCATCCGGTTCCATTACTGCTTGGGGAGATATGGCTAGAGCATTCCTTGATAGATTCTTTCCAGCTTTTAGAGCTGCGGTAATTAGGAGAGAAATTTGTGCTATCAAGCAAAGGGATTCGGAGTTGCTTTATAATTATTGGGAGAGATTTAAGAGACTTTGTTCAAGATGCCCCCAACATGGAATTTCTGAACAGTCTCTTATCCAATACTTTTATGAAGGATTGCTTTCAATTGAGAGACAAATGATGGACACCGCTAGCGTAGGAGCAATTGTCGACAAAACACCTCGAGAGTCTAGAGATTTAATTTCCACCATGGCTGCAAATTCACAACAATTTGGAAATAAATACGAGCATTCAAAAAGAGTTAATGAGGTAAATATTTCTTCCCTTAATTCGAAGTTAACTCAACTAACTTCTCTTGTTCAAAGTTTGGTTGCAGGTGGTAATATTCCAATTCAAAACGTTTGCGGAATTTGTGCCATGGTGGGACACCCAACTGATATATGTCCCATGCTCCAAGAAAAGGATTCACAACATGTTAATGCCATTGGAGGGTTTTCCGGTCAATCACAGCAAAGATATGATTCATTTTCGAACACATACAATCCAGGTTGGAGGGATCACCCAAACTTGAGTTATAGAGCAAGACCACAAAATTTTAATTTGCCAAATTTGTAATATTTGCAGCGACAACCAGCCCCACCACTGCAGCCCACACCTTCAAGTTCAGGTACTTCTCTTGAGGATATTGTGAAATCTCTTGCTCTTAACACTCAACAATTTCAACAGGAAACGAGGGCAAGCATAAAGAATTTAGAGACACAAATGAGCCAATTGGCAACATCCGTAGATAGGTTAGAGTCCCGTGATAAATTACCTTCTCAAACGAACGCTAGTCCAAAGGGAAATGCATGTGCAATCACTTTACGAAGTGAAAAAGAGCTACTAGACAGCCACTGTTAGACTAGGCGTAAGCATGCAAAGTTGACAGTACCTAAAACAGAGAAAGAAATCAAAAAAGAAGGCACAGAATGGGATGAAAAAGCATTGGACAGTAATGAAACAGAGCCTAAAAGTGGTATGGAGCTGGTGGTTAAGTCTCCTTTCCTCGAAAGATTCACAAAGTCCAAAAAAGAAAAGGCAGAGAAGGAGATTTTTTAGCTTTTTCGCAAGGTAGAGGTAAATATTCCCTTACTTGATGCAATTAGGCAAGTACCTCAAATTGCAAAGTTTCTAAAAGAATTGTACACTAACAAAAAGAAACTAGTTGGGAACAAAAAGATAAGTGTGGGGGAGAATGTCTCCGCCGTGCTTAAAAAGGATTTGCCTCCAAAGTGCAAGGACCAATGTATGTTTGCTATTTCATGTCGAATAGGCTCTTTATGTAGTAAGAAAGCTATGTGTGATTTAGGAGCATCCATTAATGTCATGCCTAAGTCCATTTATTCTGCTTTGAATACGGGACCCTGGAAAGTAGGACCTTTGAAAGAAACAAGAGTTGTTATTCAATTAGCTGATAGGTCTTTGGTTTATCCTGAAGGTGTCTTAGAAGATGTTTTAGTATGAGTAGATGCTTTAGTCTTTCCTGCTGATTTTTATGTGCTTGATATGGAGGAAGATTCATCTTTTAAGTCTTGGAAAATCTTGCTAGACAGACCATTCCTTAGTACAACTAGAACTAAAATTGATGTGCACAAAGGTATTCTCACTATGGAGTTTGATGAAGATATTGTTAAATTTGATGTTTACAATGACATGAAAAATCCTAGTGAAGTGTCTTGTGTTTTTGCTTTAGAAACAGTTAATGATAATGAGCTAAGTGTTACTTCTTGTGAAAGTCCTACTCTTGAAAAGCCGAAATAATTTAAAAGACTTTTGCAGGTAGTACTAACTTGTAGGAATCAATTGCCAAGCGGAAAAATCAAGGGAAGCCAATGAGAGAAATTCAAAGCCGATTGAATCCATCTATGGTGGACAAAAGGAGTGCACATAAGAAGTTACAACCCCAAGACTTGGAGAAGAAGAAAAGCAATGCTCGTGAAAAGGCAAAAATTTGCGAGGAAAAGAAAAAGAGCATGCACGAAAAAGTTATTGGCGGAAAACAATTTTTAGTGGGACAAAAAGTTTTATATTATCACTCTGGTTTTAAATTGTTTTCTGATGATCCACGAACTAAATGGGTAGGTCCTTTTATTATTACTAAATTGATTTATTGTGGTGCAGTTGAAGTGAAGAGCTTGAGTAATGACAAAGTCATCAAAGTTGGTGGACATCATTTGAAGCTCGTCCGTGAGAGAATTGAGCCAGAAAAACCGCCAGATAAAGCCTTGATGAATTGATTATATCGAGCCAACGACATTAAACAAAGGCGCTGGTGGGAGACAACCCACAGAGTTAGAAATTTCAATTTTGAGTTTTCTAGTGTTTTCTAGTTAATTTCCAATTTTTTCCAATTTATTTTTATTTTTTTAGGAATTTTTATTTTATTTTTATTTTTATTTTTTTTATCTTCTTCTTCCTTGAGAATCCTAACTTTGGTCTAAATATGTTGTATGAGAGTTTTGATGTTTACAAATAGGATTTGCTTTGGAAATTTAAGAAACCCACCACCTTCTTCCACTATAGCCACTACTCCAAAGACCAAAATCACCCAAGATCTTCCAAAAAAGGTATTTCGAAGTCTTTTCATTTTTTTTATTTTTTTGAAATTTTTTACATGATGAGATTTTGGAAATTTTGTGCTTCAAGAATGTCGTTGATGGACTTTGTGACAATTTTGGAGGTTTTATGCAAACATTAGGCATGCTTATCATGAAAAACACATTTTTAACACCTCGGGCAGATTTATTTTCAAATATTTGGGCATTATTTTGGCCTATAAATCATTAGAGTTAGATGAAAAAAATCTTTGATGCATACTTGCATAACTTCTGGATAATTTTTGAGATGAAAAATGATTTGATTCATGATTGGATTTAATCCACAAGGGGAGGAATGTGTGTTTCGATGAATGATAACTGGTTCCACCACCTCCCACCTCCCGTGCATCTTTTAAGGGAAGTTCTCTTATTTTTCCCTTTTTTTCCTCAATTTTGTTTTATCTTTCTTTTATTTTATTGCTTTCTTTTCTTTACACATTGAGGACAATGTGCGTGATAAGTGTGGGGGAGTAATGTTTCGTTTTAGTCATTTATTTTGAGTTTTTTTGTTGTTTAGATGTGTTTTTAGCGGTATATTGAGTTTTGTGAATATATGCGTTTTAGTTAGTATTTCTTCAGTCTTTTTGAGTCTTCATAAAAGAAAGAAAGAAAAAAAAAGGAGAAAAACCAGAAAAATGACAAAAACCCTTTTTGGTTAAGTGTTTTGTAAATTTTTTTTTTTGGAGTCAATTAATGTCTCAGGTTTGACCTTTTTTTTTCCTTTGAGTTTAGCTTTTTTGGAGTCAATCTAGTAAGTTTTAAAAAACTCTTTTTGTCAAATTATTTTTCTTTTACTCAACTTTCTTTTTTGTGAACTTGGCATTTCTCTTGGAAAAAGTCTAATCCCCCTGCTCAGGAAACTTGTTTTTGCAACGATAAGTTGGTATATGTAGTGAATCCATCTCCATTATATTTAGTTGTCTTTGATAGTTACTTTGAACACGCTGTTCTTGAACCTTGCTTAATCTTAACTTGGGCTAAAAATGTGCATGTGCTTAAATTGAAAGCCAATGCTTAGCTTGAGTTTGAGGGGTACTTGCCTTGGTTTATTTTTGTGGTAAAATTGTGAAAAAGTGCGTACCAAGGAAAGTTATGTCGGGGTTGAGGTCACTCCTGCAAAAGTGTCAAAAGTCTAATTGTGAAAAAAAAAGGTGCCAAAAAAAAGTAAAATAAAAAGCACCTTTTTACTCTGCTGGTCTTTAAAAAAAAAAGAAAAAAAAGAAAAGAAAAATAAAGGGGACCATGAGTAGAGCTAAAAATCACCTAGAATTGTGACCAACTGAGTAACCAGAGACATTCATCACAAATGATTGTCATTGCATAAAAAGGTTGAGTGATATTCTAGGCAAATTATGAAAGTTATGTATGAAAGTGAATGAAAGTAGTTGAAGTGATCCAGCCTTCCAACAACTGAGCCTAGGTACAAACTTGTTTTTTTGAGGAAAATTGTACATCAAGACAGTGCTTTTGATTTCTCTTCTTTGCATTGGCATAATCATACTTGGCTTTAATCATTTGTTTGTGCTTTAACTAGTGTCAGGTTTATTTACATAGTGTTTGGGTGCTATCCGGATAACTTATGCGTGTGGTGATAATTGTTTTGTCTTGCTGAAAACTAGCTTACCTTTGTTTTCCTTCTCAAGTTTCTTTGAGTTGTGGTGGAAGGACTTTTGAAGGTTTGTGTGCATATGTTTGCTTGTGAGGAGGTTGGGTTGTTTTCAAGGTTGGTGGAAATTTCTGGTGGAAATATAACATGTGGTCATGTTTGCTTGCTAAAAATTATTTGTTTTTGGGGGAATTCTTTTTGCTAAAAAGTTTGGGTTTTTGAAGGCGATTTGATTGAGTCAAGTCTTACTGTTTGAAGCGTTGCATGCCTTCAATATGCTTGGTAATGTGTGTTTGTAGAATTAGCTATAGCTTCGTAAAGATCGGTACAAGAACAACAATTTTATGCTTGGAATTATTGCCTTATTTCTTAAATATGATTGCTCTTGGTTTGAAAAAGTTAGCATATGATCTTTACAAAGCTACATTCATGGTCGATCTCGCATGTGAAGTCTTTGTTTTTAATTGTTTTCATGCTTGAGGGCAAGCATGGTCTAAGTGTGGGGGAATTTGATAAGTCCTAAATAAGTTTTTAATTCATAATTAATTGTGCTTAATTCTAGAATTGGATGCTCCTTAATTAGTGTTTCTAATGTGTTTTTGCATGTTTGTGCTTAGGAAAAAGAGATGGATGCATTATGCATAGATATAGAAGCTTTTTGGACGTGTTTATAGCGGTCAAAGTTGACTCCGTCACTTGGAAAAATGCCATTAATTTGCTACGCGAGTTTGACCGAGGTTGACTAAGATTGAAGATATTTTTTATGGACTTTTAGAAGGAAATAGATTAAATTTAGAAGACTTTTTATTTTGTTGGAAATTATAATTAAGGATTTTACCTTATTATTCTTTCTGGGCCATTAAGGGTTTCCTTATCCAAAAAAGAAAGTAGGTTAGGGTTTTTCTTATATATGTACCTCTTATGTGCACTTTGAGGGAGACAACTTTTAGCAGACAATTCAGCAATTTTCTCTTCATTCTTTGGGCAATATTCATGGACTTGCTGTTCTAATTTCCTTTTTTAACCGAAGATTAATCAAGATTTCGGTTAATCAAATTTGTGGGATCTAAGTGTTTTATTCCTTTCATTCTATTTTGATATTTGCATATTTACTACTTCAATAATTAATATTAATCTGCGATTATTTAATTTTGCACATGATTATTTAATTGCATGACATTAGATAGCCAGTTAAATGAATTTAATTAATCTAAGCATAGTGGTAACCAGATTTTCTGTGTAATTACGTAATCTAATTGAGCAATTACCGTAACTTTTAGAATCAAGTTTTTCTAGATTTTTATTGTTTCCGTTAGATAGATCCTGCGGGCAATTCCAGGGATTAGAACGTCTAATAGGTAAGGTGATAGCGGAAAAAATTGTAGGGGATTTAAACTGTTATCAACTCTGTAAGGAAAGATGAGGTTATTAGGCCGAGCTAATAACCATAACTGATTTATCGAAATAGTTGAAAGTGTTTTTGCATCTAGGATAGAATTTGTAACCGAAATTACAATTGTTCCTCAGGCTAGATTTAATTCTCGTTGATTTTCTATTTTTCCAATCTTGCTTTAACTTAGAATTGCGTATTTTAGTCATTTTTATTTTTATTTATGTTTTTTTATTTTCTAACCGAATTGCGTTTTATT
Organism: Cordia subcordata; assembly: GCA_028554755.1. Lineage (NCBI taxonomy): Eukaryota > Viridiplantae > Streptophyta > Magnoliopsida > Boraginales > Cordiaceae > Cordia > Cordia subcordata. Next base: position 5,184,689 of record JAPTOF010000025.1, on the reverse strand, counting down.
AATGGTAGTTTTATTAATTTTACTTTTTCGCATTTAATTCCCCCTTTTTTATTGCAACTTAGTTGATTAATCTACTTGGTACAATTAACATAAATACTCTGCCAATCCCTGTGGATTTGACCCTATTCTCATTACGTACTCTATTTAATTTTACGAGATAAGAATTGGAATATTATTTTTGTTGGTTTCAACACCTATCACAACATCTAATTTATCAAATTTCAGTACTCGGCTTATATACAAATCCAACCACTGGCGTTTACCAAAATTAGCAAAAAGCATAGAAATGTCACAACTTGTAGAGGTTTCTAGACCAATACACGTGCTACCAACTTATTACCACTCCAATACACGTGCTACCAACTTATTACCATTCCTTTAATCTTATCTAGTCCTTCACGAAAAATCTTAGGTTGGCTGCAATTCACATTGTTACCTAGAATTAATTCATGTTTCACAGCACATTGTTATCTTGATCTATTTCATGTTTTATAGATATGTTAACACTTGACGTAATAGTGGACAAAATCAGACCACTACTACAAACTTTACATTGTAACTAACTAAAGCAGTAAATAAATATAAAGCAAATAGGGATGTCAATGGTATCCCGGCCCGCCCTGCCCCATAGAGGTACCGGCGGGGTAAGGGCGGGGTTTTTGCAAAAAAACACCTGGAGTGGGGCGGGGTGGGGTTTTTTCTTTATACCGGTCTTGGGCGAGTCGGGGTTAGGTGACCCGCCAGTCCACCCGGTGTATATATGTATGTATATATATATGTATGTATATTATATGTTTTGTTTAATAATTATTATTGGAAGTAAGTTTATATTTAATGTGTTATTGTTGTAAAATTATGTTGAATTTAAGTATTAGAGTTTGAATTTAATGTGTTAAGGTTTGGTGTATGATTTATGTTATTTTTTATTTATTTTTATCTAATTAAAAAGTAGAGATTTCACTTGACAGATAGGGGTTTAACAAGTAGGTATTTTGTCCCGATACTACGACCCCTTTGACTTTTGTTGACAGGTGCCCCGTAGGTAAGGGCATGGTGTAAAAAACAGCGGTAGGGGCAGGGATGGTAGTCGGGAGAAAATCTCGATACAGATATAGGGGCGGGGTAGGGGCAGGTGGAAAAATACCAGGTGCGGAGTAGGGGTTTGTGAACCCCGCCCCAAGCCCGCCCCATTGACATCCCTAAAAGCAAATAGTTATGCACAAGGCTCTTGCAAAACAGGCCTTTTTCATGTTTGACAAAAATTTACTTTGTAGTAAAAGTGGAGAAAGTTAAAGACAATTGTTGTAAACTCTACTTTGATAAACTAACCTTAAAAGGCAAAATAGATTGATAATGGACAAGCATCTGAGAGAGGGTCGGATAAAAGACTCTCCAGTCAATGACTGCTTTTGATTCTCCTCTTTCACAGGCACGACAGCAGCAATACAAGAAGTAAATCTCAAACCTTTCCTTTGTGTACCATCAAATGAATAACTTGAGCCACCTCTTCTAGCAATGCAAAGAGCTGAATTTGTAGTGTAGAATAAATCAATCATACCCATTTGTCAATCAGTACCTGTTCTGCATTTCAAAAACAAGAAGCTCAAAGGATTTGTTTTGCATTCCAAAAATAGAAATTTTAAAGGACCACTCTTTTAGTACCTTAAAAAAGCAATAGTAAAGAGTTTGTGAAATAAAGACAAATTTTAATTGAAAGCTAATAGATAATAATGAAAGAAAAATAAATTACCCATCCCAAGTTGCCACCCCAAACTTGATACCCGGATCCCATCCCAAACCCGGTTGTAAACTAAAACTAATTTCAAAACTGGGAACATCCATGATAAACAAACATCATAAGTTAGTTCAAGTTTAGCGACTAACAAAAGCATTTTCCTCTCTAAGTTTTAGAACCCATTCTGTCATTTTTCTTTTTCTTCTATTCCAAAATATAAATGTTAAAATCTGGGATGGCTAAAACGAATTAAATTCTCAAATTCAATAGAAGAGCTTACACATAACTTTATAACGACGATTTTTGTTCAAATCTCAATTTCTCATATGTGTTTTGCAGACTTCAATATCATATTCCTAGTTAGCTCCTTTGGATCAACATACCCAAGTCCCAATTGATTACTATATTTGATGACCCGAACTCTTATACTTACTACATTGAGCTCCACAATTGTGTCACAAAAGTCCCAACTACTCCTAAAAGCCATGGACATGATGATGAATAGCAAAGCTATATAGAGATAGATAGAAAGAACCCATCAACACAACATCTTTTTGGATAGGCCGTTTACCACAGCATTGCTCACAAGATGAGAGAAAACACATATTTTCAGGACTATTCGAACAGAAAGAGTTTAATCCTTAGATGTCTGACATAATGTACTAATACCAATGTACTAGTACCAATTCCATAAGACGAGAGCAAACGAACATATTTCCGGGACTATTCAAACATAAAGATTTTAATCCTTAAATATCTGACATAATGTCCTAATACCAATTCATTTTTCTCAATCTATCTCAGAAATGTAAGATAATACAATTAACTGTTCATAAGGGTGCATCACTACAAAAGATCACCATGAACAATGCATCATTGGTTAGCGCCTCTTCTCATTTCTGCTCAATAACAAAGGGGAAGAAACTGCTATTTCAAATCATAGATAACTTTGAAGCAAATAACATGAGAAAGAACTATTCTAGAGAAACAAGTCGTTGAACTATTCTAGAGAAACAAGTCATTGGAAACGGAAAGAACAATGGAAATGAACTCAACAATCATATATATATATATATATATATATATATATGACCAATTCAACTAGCCTTCGTCTAACAATGAGGTTGAGCAGCCCCAATTGAATTCTTCAGTAATTTTTTTCTTTTAATACTTACAGTGAAGTGGTTGATGCGCAAAATCCTAGACGTCACCCTATTTGCCGGAGGTTGATTGCAAAAGGAAAAGAGCGGAAAAGAGAGAGTGGGTAGGGTTCTTCTCTACCTTTTGTTTCGTAACTAATAAGGATAACTCCAACTGCCTTTCTATTTTTTCTCTACATATAACAAGTAAAACTCACCTCAAACTCGTCCTCCTTGCATTTACAGGCTCTTCATATCAGGTTATCTCCAACAATTTCTATTTTTTCTTTTTTGGATACTCCCTATCCTAATTTAGTCCATTAATCTCCTTATTTTTTCAATCCCTACATAGTTTCACCTTTAACAATTCGTTATTTATCTTTAATACACATTATTCTATTAATTTTTTTTTCAATAAAAGTTGACAATAATATTAAAAAATATTTACAATAATATTAAAAAATTAATTATTAATATTTAAATTTTACAATTATTTTTAATTTTTTTCCATCAATCTTTTTTTTATCAAATTAGTTATGATAATATTTATAAAATTACTTATTAATATTTAATAATTATAGTTATTTTTAATTTTTTTGCTCATCAATCTTAATATTAATAGTTATTTTTAATTATTTTTCTCATCAATCTTTTCTTCGGTTAAACCAATTAAAATAATATCAAAAAAATTAATATTATATCCATCAATCGACCGTTCACTTTATGTCGATTGCCGCTTTCTTTATTTATTGTGGTCGTTCACTTTATATTTATTAATCAAACATTTTCTTTACATTACATCGTCGTTCACTTTATGCCCATTAGTTGCCGTTCACTTTATGTCCATTAGTCAGCCGCTTTTACATTGTCGTGCACTTTATGTCCATCAATAGTCATGGTTAGTAAGATTTTAAGCTAATAAATAGTCATATTCCAATTTCAAATGTAAACACAACTCTTGCAAACACAACATAAGCTATTGAAACTCTTTCCATCATTACTCTATTGTTTTGAAAATGTCTTCAAACTATTGCTTCATGCAAATTGTTGATTCACATTGTCGTTCACTTAATGACCATCAATAGTTATGGTTAGTAAGATTTCAAACTTATAAATAGTCATACTTTAAGTTGAAATAGAAACACAACTCTTGCAAGCACATAAATCATTGAAACTCTTTCCATCATTGCTCTATTGTTTTGAATATGTATTCAAACTACTGATGCACGCAAATTCTTGATGATTTTGACTTAGATGAAGAATTATCAATCATTAGTTTCTTGGTTAATAGACATAGGTGTGCTAAGAATCATCAAAATGTTTGTCAGGATTCTATTCCTAGTCATACTTATATTTGGCGAGATAGACGACAAGGCCAGAAAGGCTATACAATAAATATTTCGCCAAAAATTTTGTTTATCCTCCAAATGTTTTTAGAAGAAGGTTTCGTATGGGCTGACCCTTATTTTGCCAGATTCAATCAGTAGTTAAAGCACATGATCTATATTTCATTTGTAAACAAAATTGTGCCAGGCATTGGGGTTTATCGTCATTATGAAAGGTCACAGCTGCCTTACAGATGCTTACATATGGAGCAGTTGCAAATTTTGTTGATGATTATATGAGAATAGGAGAATCCACGGCTATCGAGACTTTGAAAAAAATTCACTAAGGCCATTGTGGGATTATCCGAAGATATATAGTTGAGATCACCAAACGAGAGTGATATTGCCAGATTGCTAGAATTGGTAACCAAAGAGGCTTCCATGAAATGTTGGGAAGTATTGACTACATACATTGGAAGTGAGACATTGCTCGACTACATGGAAAGATATGTATAGTAGTCGTTATCATGAACCAACAATTATTTTAAAAGCTATCCTTCACATGATCTTTGGATATGGCATGCTTTTTTTCAAAGAATTAACTGCAAGGAGAGCCCTGAAGGTCAATTACACAATCAATGGGCATAACTATACAATGGGATATTATCTTGCAGATGGTTTATATTCGTCGTGGTCAACATTTGTGAAAACTATTCCTACTCTGCAAGGTAATAAGAGAAAACATTTTGTTGCATGTCAAGAGTTAGCTAAAAAGGACGGGAAACGTGCATTTGGGCTGCTTCAAGCTTAATTTGCAATTGGTCGTGGACCTGTCGATCTTGGGATCATGAAACACTTTACAATATTATGAAAGTATGCATAATATTGCATAATATGATTATCAAAGATGAAAGAAATATCGATAATCTAGATTTCAATTATGATTCTGTCGGAGATAGTTCACATACAATAGTCTCACACGAACACACTGCTGAGCTTACAGATTTTATTCAATTGCATCACAACATTCGTGATCAGGAAGCTCATTCTCAACTCCAAGTAGACCTCATTGAATACTTGTGGCAATTACATGGAGGGGAGTAAATAGGTTAGCTCTTCATAATCTTAGATGCTATGTTTGTATTGTAAGGGTACTAGTACCATCTTATTTAATTTTTTGCATATGCATTTGATTGTCATTGTTGTACTCATGACTGGTTTGTCAGTTATACATCTTAGGAGTAGAAAGGAGATAAAACTTATGTTCTTCTTCTACTTGTACCTTTTTTTGTTATTAATTAAATTTAGGGAGAAGTCCCCTCTCCCCCTTTTAAAAAATTACATGGAGAAGAGTAAATGTAATTAATATTTGCAAGTAATATTTAAAGTTTAAGAATGGAAAATATCATTTAAATAAAAAGATATTTAAATTACATCTAAAGGATCATACATTCCAATCTCTTGTTGCCATGATTTCTTCTTGTTGTTTTTTCCAATATTCAACTCACATGGTAGACATATTACTAAGATCTTTATCCATAATGATTTCTTCTTGTTCAAGTTCTATTTGTTTCATCTTCTCTTCATACGTTTTTTTCTTTAGACTGCATAATTCTTTCAAACATTTTTGAAACAGGATCATCTTGATCATTTTTCATTGCAACTTTATTCTTCTATTTAGTTGTCACGACCCCGAGCCCAAATCCCCAGGCCCGCGAGCGAAACTGGCCCAAAATGATTGACCCAAGTTATTAGTTATACCAACTACACCCACTTATAAACAAGTCACAAGTTTCCTCGTAAACTGATGTGGGATATCACATTCACTTCTTGTTGAGGACTTAACGTCCTTGTCAGGGGCACACAATCACACACAAGACCAGGCGATGCAGGACTTTAGAGGTGGCTCCTACACGTTCAAAATGTGGCTCCCAACGTACATTTGGTGTAGCACTTCGCCCAGTATAGCACTTAGATCCCACCTGGTAATTGACTTTGAATACCATTCTGTCACGCCCCCGAGCCCAGACCCTCAAGTCCGCGAGTGAGACTGGTGTTGTAAGCATAACTAATAACTACTTGGGCCTCAAATGAAATAGCCCAAAATAGTTAACCCAAGTTATTAGTTATACCAACTCCACCCATTTATAAACAAGTCACAAGTTACTTCACAAACTGATGTGAGATATTACATTCACCTCTAGTCAACAAGTCACCCTACAAACCGATGTGGGATATCACATATTAGTCATTTTTTCTTTTTCTGCATCTCAACCTATTGGACTCTCTATTGCTATAAATGTGTCATTTGGACTATAGTCATCCTCCAAATTTATTGAAAATGGAGTTGATGCTGAAAAGCAACTTGGACTATCATCTTTTCTTTTTTTAGATATTTTGAACTTATTCTTTTCACCTTCTTGAAGTCATTTTGGTTGATACCTTAATCTACTCTAACAGTGTTTAAACTAAAAAAATGATCTATACAAAGTTTGGTACAATAACTTGGAGTTCTAAATTTGCATCAAGTAATTAAATATATCTGTTTAATCTATAAATAAAACTCATAAAAATTTCATATATTAAAGTTTATATGTACCTTGTCATGTTTAGTCTTCCCACTTTGATTTCTACCCTCACTTTGAGAACAACAACCATAAAATTTACTTGTGGAATTATTGATAGTCGACCAATGATGCATAAGTGATTTTTCATTACGAGTTAAATCAAAATTTTTGTATTTATAGAAATAATCATATATTCTATGACAATATGTTAAATGCCTTCGATCATTATCATGCATCGGGTCTAAACTAATATTTAGCCATGCCAAACCAAGTAGGTTATCTTCTTTAACAGAAAAATTAGTTCTTCTAAGTGCTTTGTTCGTCTCAGATTCTGGTTGCGTAGTAATTGGAAAAGATGGTGTTGCATCGACAAGAGGTTCCATCATTTGCGCCAATGACTCCCTTTGAAACTCGTCATCAAAATTTGAAGTCTCGTGAAGCAAATTTGTGAAATATCCCTTGTCTCTTGAATCCATGTACAAAAAAGAATTAACAATTTAAATTAATAAAAAATATGATGTTTAAATTAGTAAGTTATACAAATATAATTAATTAAATGTAAAAAATTAACTAAATTATTAATAAAATATCAAATTTAATTAAATAGCTCACATATATAATTAACAAAAGGTTAAAATACGAATAATAAACGTTAAGATGTTAATATTATAAAAATACTAAAAGTAAACCCTAAACCAACTCATATATAAAAATTCACATATATAATTCGTGTATATAAACGGTAAAATACAAAAAATAAGAAGTTAATATGATAAATAAATGAAAATTCAAATAATAAAACTTAAGGGGTTAATACTGTAAATATGTTTAAAATTAACCATTAAATTATGTGTGTGTGTGTCTATATATATATATATGTATATATATATATATATATTTATATATTATATAATAAAAACCTAATCAATTCCTCTCTCCTTCCACTTGAGTCGATTCTTCCCTTGACCAAAAAAAAAAAGAAAGAAAAAGTTGTCTCTTCCTCTTACCCCACCTAATACTGATATGTTTTCCCCTTCCCACCGTGCCCCCCCAACATGACCAATACAAAATGGGCTTCGTAGCGACACCGATTTAAAAGTTTAACAATGACTATAGTAGCGACCAAGACCAAGAAAGGAGTAATTTTTTCTTTTACCTTTTAAATTCTTTTTGTTGATTATTTGGAAAGTAGTTTGGTGTTTGAGTTTGAAGATGATGGTGTTGTGGAGGAATATATATAGTTTTTTCTTTTACCATTGTAAATGTTACAGTTATTATCTACTTTATTTTTTTTCTAATCAACGATAATATTACCATCGGGGTGTATGGGAAAGGAGATTTGTAACCGATTTGCACCAGGGGAAAGGAGAAAGGGAGTGGCTTGGGGCTGAATACATGTAGCAAGTCAAAAAAGAAAATTGTTAGGACTCCCTACTGTTGTAGGGAGTTGAAAGGCGGTCTGTTAGAGTGTTTTGTTAATGCTTGCCTCCCTATAATGGCAATTTTTGCCATTGTAAGGAGGTTATTGGACTCAGCTTAAGATTGAAGAGACATCAGAAGAAGGTAGGACAAATTGTGTATGAAAATACCAAACACGATGTAAATGATATAAATTAGGGTAAATTTCATGTTATTGCTGTGATCTGTGAAAGTATCATATTATCCCTGTGTTTCAAGAACTTTAGATTACACGTTTGTGTTTTTCCAAACCCTATCACGTAACCCATCCGTTCTATTTCTCAATTAGATTTGAGCTACATGCACTAGAAACGCATCTTGTTTGATATTTAATCAATTTACCCTAGATTTGGATGAAAATGTCCTTTATGACACGTTAAAACCTTATTCTTACTCAAGAATGCTTCATTTCAACTTGGTGGGTCTTTATTTCGGCTTGGTGGGTTTGAGCTTTATCCAAAATATTTCAAAGCAAGTTTATACCAAGGTTAGTTTGCTTAATCCTTGCTTAAGATATGTCTATGTATGTACATTTAGATGCTTAATATGTGTATGTGTATGTGTTTGTCTATATATGTGTGTGTGCCAGAGTGTGTCTATGTGTATATGTATATATGTATATGGCTGCAAGATGGGTTAAAAATCTCCATTTCATGCGGTAAAGTTTGCATTTTGGGTGTAAAAATTTGTAATTTTTGGTGTAAAGTTTTGGTGCAAGATAGGGACTTAAATCTCCATTTCTTGTGGTGAAGTTTGCATTTTAGGTGTAAACTTTTGGTGTCAAAATTTCCAGTCAAGATTTATCAAATAGTAGTAGCTTAATTTTTTTTTTCAACGGACCTTATATATATTTTTAATCCAACTTGTGTAAAGACAAAAATTTTCCATTAAGATTCATCAAATGCTAGTAGGTTAATTCAATTATTCAAATTTTGCGACGGATAGGGACACACCCTTTATCCCATCCCATCTCGAAACCCAAACCATCTCGTTCCGTCTTGTAAATCCCGTCCGAAACCTAAATAATAATTATGTAATAATATATGTATGCACATATATAATATATATTATTTTAAAATATTTAATTGTTATTATTATTTTAAAATATATAGTTTTTATAATATATATGTACAATAATATAAAACTCTATATTATTTAAGAATCCCTTTTACATTTCTAACCCTACCTACCTAATTTTTCACATGTCAAACACATCCTTTATCCTTCACTTTAATTAATGTGTATGATTAAAGTTACACTTTAAAACTTTGATAATCCCACATAAGTAAATGTAATAGAGGATATAGAACTACAAATCAATTGTACACGCTTGCAAATGGTGATGTATCAAGTGAAGAATGTTATTAACATCCAAGCTTAGAAAAAAATATGAATATCAATTAAATCATGAAGCAAATAAAGAGAAACAAAAAAACAAATCTATATTTATATCTACTTTTGTAACATATATAAAGTTAAAATACTTTTTTTCCTCTTTTTTATTTTAAAAAAGAGGGAATTAGTAGTGAGTTTTCATTTATTCCAATAATGTGTTAAACTTGAGATCTATAAAAGAATTTAATTTAAATTTGTTTCCATCACAATTACAAAAAATGATTTTTGAATTCTAAATGAAAATTAAAATCTTAATGAAAATTTAATATAGAATTCTAAAATTATAATTTCATCCCGAAACTCGAACTGTCTCATTATGAAATCTTTAAAACATGTGGGATGGGATGGAATGCAAATATTTTGGGACAGGTACAAGATAGTGAAAATATATATCCCAAAACTTTGGGGTGGGACAGAGATTGACTGAATTCTCGAACTATTTCGTCCCATGCTCAACCCTATTGATAGTACATTTATGAGAAAATAATTCAGATAATTCATCATCATTTATTTAATTGTAAAATCCTCTTATTTTTAGAATAAAAATACCTTGATCATAAGTATATCTTGGTGAAAGTAGATTACATTAGTTGAAATACTAAAAGTTGGCCAAAAGAAAAAGTATATATGCATAATAAGTGTGTATACGTGCAAAACTAGACACAAAAAAGAGACAAACAGTGCAATTATAGATGGATAGGCCATCCTCATTCTGATAGCCCAATGGCATGTCATCCAATAAATCTCAGGCCCATTTCAAATGCCCAACTCTTTTAGGCCTTCTTATGCTGCAAAAGCTTTACGGGGACTGCGTGTAAAGGAAAGAAAGAATGGCAGAAGTGGGAAGAAGAGCGGGAAGAGCAGCGCCTCCGTCCGGTAGGGGCCCACCTCCGCCTCCTTTCAAGCCCTCCCCTCGCTTCCAACCCGTTGACCGCGAAAAGGTCCTTCCTCTCTCCCCCCCCCCCCCCCATCTCTCTTCATATATGTGTGTGTATATATATGTGTGTGTGTGTGTGTGTATCGTGCGTTGGTGTATACATATGATGCATAGAGATGCTTTCTTTTGTATCATTAATTTTGATAGATAACTTTTTGTGTATGTCGGGTCCAGTATGTTAGGGTTCTAGAGCAGATAGCCGGGTCGAATATGTTAGGGTTTTAGAGCAGACTTCTCCGATTTGTGAGTATTATTGTTAGAGCACAAACCGGAGCTAATATATTATTTTTCTTTAATGTTTCCTTTCGCGGTTTCGCTGATAAGCCGAGGTTTAGGGTTTAAGCTTTTGTGGGTTATTGGATTTATTGGTTTTTGTTTTAGGTTTCTATTTGTACTAGTGTAACTCTGAATTTTGTATTCTTTCGGGAAGGGGGGAGGTGGATGAATGCGGATTAGACCCTTTCTTGTGAGGAATGTAGTTCATGTGCTTTTGGGTTGTCTTTCAATGCTTAACCGGGAGCCGAAACCAAAGGGTGTGCAGAAAAGTTTAAGATATGAGTTTTTCACAAAAGGCAAGAAGCAATTAAGTTGAGTACTTGGTGGGGATCATTTCATTCTATTGAATGATACAATTTCTCTGACATGAAAGTTGCCACTTTTGTTCTTTTGCTGACATTAAGTGTGACTCCGTTTAGTTGTTTGGTGGATGGGGTAATCTTTTTCTTGTGGTTTCCTATTCTTGTCATTTATGTTTACACGTTCTTTTTATTATATTGAAGTTGGACTTACAATTCATTACCTTTCATGAAACACAGACTTGTCCCTTGTTGCTTCGTGTCTTCACAAAGGTATGCATATCTTCTACATTTCATGAGGAGTGGTTCTTGCAAGATGTTTGATTGTTGGCCCTTTGTCACCAGTTATTGGTACTCTTGGAATTTTCTGTACATGCTTTTGAATCCTCTAACTTATAAAGTTCATATGCCTTCTTAACAACATTTTCGTTCTTGCCTTTGAATTCTAAAACTTATAAGTTTATCTTAAAATGAGAACTATACATATGAGTGAATATGTGGTAGGTGTGTTAATTATGATTTGCAGGTTGCTAATGTAGTAAACAAATGATAATGTTGAAGAAAATAATGGGGGTCTTCAAAGGAATGACAAGGAATGTAGAACCATTTTAGTTTGAGGAAGACCAAGTATCTCATGATCATCCATGAAGTTTTTACTTTTTTCATGAAGCCCTGTAGCTTCACCCAGAATGAGTGGAGGCACAAGAATGCTTTGGAGTGTGATAAGATGCACTTGTACATGCCAAGTAGTGTGCTGGGGGCATGATGGGGTACTTATAGGAAGGAGATCCAACCAAGCACAGTCTTCTTTGCCATATTTCGTGTACATTGAATGAATAGATTAGGCGGTCAAGAATTTGTTTGGACTCTTGTTTATCAGTCCAAATATATAACAGACAATTACGTTACCTAGATTTGTAAATGTTCATGTAACTATACAAGTGATATTTGTTCTTGTAAGGAGTATTTTCTATACCTTATTATTTTTCTAAGAGACACAGTCCTTCTCTTCCTGACTAAATTATTATATTTCTAACAGATGTAGTCCTTTTATTTTCTCAATCAAAATTTATTATTTCAATACAATAAAATGACTCATTCTTTATTCAATCATAATCTTCTTGTTTATTCGCATTAATTTATCTTTTACCTGCAAAATTATTTTATTTTATTTTTTATGGTGGCCTGTCTTTTTCCCTGTTTCTGTGTATTAGAAATATGTAAGTCAATTGCATGTTATGTTTTAAGAGAAACATGTTAAGAGCTGCATCCCTTCTGTACTTCATAGTGAGGTACATGTATCTGAGATTTGGAATATTTTTGAATTACAGATTGGAAGTCATCATAATACTGGAGATTTTGCAGTCAGGGGTAAAGAGCCAAAAGATGAGGTCCAAATCTATACTTGGATGGATGCTACTCTGCGTGAACTGACAGATCTGGTAATACTCGATGGTGCATGTACCATTTACCTTGTCTTGCTTTTTACATCCCTTTTCCATGTATCCACATATGTACTCTTTTCTTGTGTGTCATTGAGATAAGTGGGTTGGATTATTTTGATGCATTAAGACTACCCTGGACGCTTGTCCTTCATCTTCACATATATATATGATTGCTGTTTGCCTTAGTTTGAAATTCACTTGAAATTACCATAATGCTGTTACCCAATTTTTTTACTTTATTTTTAACAACGCCCCATCCCCAACCCAAACCGGCTGTACCCATGAGATTCAAATCCAGGTCTTTTCTCCTGGTGAAGTACTCTCAACTACTTGTGCTACTCCTTAATCTCAATTTAATTTCAGTATACAGCATATAGAACCAAACGACTATTTCCATATGCGTGTACTTCTCATAATCAGGAAGGGGAAAAAAAGGAAACAGCAGAATAATTGCGATGAAAGGATCCAGGACACTATTTCTAGGCTAGGATCCAGAACACTATTTCTAGGCTATGTAGTATATATTTCTAGGTTGTGAATGTGAAATTAGAATTATGGAGAGACATAGGAAGTGAAGGGTTTTAAGCCAAGTAATGTATGTAAGAGTATATAAAATGCAAGTTCGACAAGAGTAGGTCAGGAGTAGGTTAGGAGTAAGATTGAACTCAAAAAGAATACAAAAAAAGGAACACTCTAGGTATCTTAGTTCTGTGGTGTAACTAGATGAAGAGATTAATGCTGTTGGTAATAACAGAAGCATGGCTGGATGGATGAAATGGAGGTACCACTTAATTTAGAGAGGAAGTATTATAAGACTAACGATTAGACCAATTTTGCTGTATGGTTTGGAGTGTTGGGAAGTCAAGAATCGACATGTTTGGAAGATGTCATTGGTTGAGCAAGAATGTTGAGATGGATGTGTAGCAAGACCAAGGATTGAATGAGTAGAAGGTGATACGAGAGAAGTGGGGTGGGCCCCTATTGAGGCATTATATGTGAGCAAATTGTTTGAGATGGTATTGGCAATGCTTGAAGATGATGTGCAAAGGCACCTGTTATATAGATTCATTGTGCATTATATGTGCTGAAGTATCAAGTTATTATTTATATAGTACGTCTAACTTACTAATAACCAAGATGATAGAAAATGTAAAATTGGTCACTTTTAGTTGACAACTTGACATATGCTTATAGTTTTAATCATGCCTTCTAATCAGTCAGTTTGTGAAAGCGTAGGTCATAACATAAGAAACATTGTACTCAAATCTTGTAAAACTATTTCATGTGATATATTATATATATACATTTCTCTGACCATCTATGTTCGCATTTAATATTAAGAAGTCAATCACGGCGAAATTAGCTGGTAAAAGTTTTATTTTCGGTATTATAATTCACTCGTATATAGACTTGAAAGTTAAATGAAGCTGTATGGTCCGCCAGTCAACCACGATGAAATTAGCTGGTAAAAGTTTTATTTCAGTATAATAATTCACTCGCATATAGACTTGAAAGTTAAATGAAGCTGTATGGTCCGCCAGTCTCTTTAGTGTATGATTTTCTTGTTCTTTTGATAGATTGATATGATATTGCATCAATTTTGCATTTTTTGGTACTAGTGTCCTCTGTTTGATATGAGTTTCTGTTTTTCAGGTTAAAGAGGTAGCTCCTGAAGCTAGAAGAAGAGATGCAATTCTGTCCTTCGCTTGTGTCTATCCTGATAAACTTGGGCGTTTTCTGGTGAAAGAGGTCTCTCTCTCTGTCCCCCCTGTCTGTGTCTTGCATTCATACTTCTGTCTGTGTCTCGCATTCATACTTGAACCTCAGTGTAGATACATGATGAAGATTGCAAGCCGTGGAAGATAATTTATATGGTATATGTTGGCATAAGCTCGCTACATCAGTCCTAGATCCATTGGCTAACAACGTAATATCCCAAATAGTCTCTGTTGCTGTCAGAAAGATATCTGTATTGTCCAAGAGAGACCAGAAAGGACCATTTATTTACCTGGTTATTGGATCATGGGCATTCATCATCCAGGATTATGCTTCAGTATTTTGGATAATAAATGGTTTAATGAGCAATTAACAGTGTCTGGTTTTGCCAGATTTAGCTGAAACGTTTGTATTGGAATGGAAAACAAGACAGCCGAATGAAGTGCATAAGATGATATTAAATGTAAACAATAATTATTATATGATTAAAACCGATAATAATTAAAGAGTGACATGTAATTCTGCAGATTGATGGGTGTGAATGGCAGCAATTTGATATAAACAGACATACAAATTTGTACATTCATGTGTGCATCTTCCTGCTTAGCTGCAGATGTTTGAAAGCATTCTTATCTTCTTATGCTGAATGATATTCTCCAGGTGGGGATGACCTACTCATATCCTAACCCAAGAAGACCAGATGATGGCAGCAAGGCCTTGCGTGAACTTGGCTTTCAGGTGAGGACATTTTCTTGGAAGCATTATCCATCTAGTTTGAACTGCATCCTGACTTGAAGCTTGCACTTGTGCAGATTGGAGATTACCTGGATGTGGCAATCCGGTTTCAGTCGTAGGTCTGAGATTACAATGGTACATTGATATCTCTTTCCCTGTTCTAAATCAACAATTTCAGTGTATCTTTTCAAGTGTGTGCTCGACAAAAGCATGTGTAAATCATACATTACGATTGAGAGAGACTGTAAACCTTAACCTTTATTTTGTACCAGTTCTATGCATGCAAATGGTTTGGGTTCTTGTTCTCTGCGTAAATGTTTCTGAAATGAGTGAGCAGTGAAGCATCGTGAAACGGAAGAAGAGCATTTTAGGTAACTAGCCCTTGTGATTGGATGTAACAAGCAAGAGAAAGTGAAAAATTAAGCTGTGCTTGATTCTACGCCCATTCACCTATAAAAGATACGTGTGAAGATACTCTCATATCTTCATAATATTATAAGTGTAATTCAATGATTGTGAGTTCATATTATTTCATGGTAGCTCTATTAACAGTTCATAGTGCTACTGAACTGGTTCATAACATTATGACATTGTCAGGAGATTCATTCTCATAAGAAATGCTTAAAAGTCTTTTTTTTTTTTTAAAATCATAATGCCCTTCAAAATCAGCTCATATTGTAATGAATTTTTATCGGTTGCACATTCGAACCTCATTCTCTGTAAACACCTTGGATCTACAGAGTCTTGGTTTAAGTTCTTTTTCTCCCCGTTGTATGTTGATTTCCACTAGTGAAAAGGAGAAAAAAGTAGAAAAAAGGAAGTCTGAATTCCATATGAAGAAATGGAGAGCGAACACAAGTCCAAAATTAAAAAGGAGAAAGAAAAATTTTTGAGGGGTGCATGTCTACATGTATTTATCTTGCATCCATCCATATAAATTGTATCACAATTTGACATATCTATGTGTACTAAATAGACGTCCACTTACCATCCATTTTCTGTTCAATTTTTCACTCGCAATTTGTGACCGTAGAGTGTTACCTGCCTATCCAACTCAATTACTCCAACGTGCCATGTAATTCTTGATTCAGTTTGACAATTGACTTAATTCAAGGTGCGTCGTCCATAGCACGCTTTTGTTTTGAGCAAGGTTGATGCATTAACATGTTCAACCTAACATTTTGGCACCGAACTTATTGCACATAATCAAGAAGGCGGCTGCTTTGCATATAATACTTTGTTGATTTCCTCTTTTAGCCTCGTAAATATTGTAGGAAGACAATTTTTGCCTCAATCGGTTTTTTAGGGTTTATAATAGTGTAAACATAACCACTCCCCTTTTATAAAACTTTGCACTAGCTACACTGCCTATTCATTTTTAGCTAGGAGTTCGCTTGCACTATTATGCAAATGCTACTACAGTTGTCGGATCCAAGCAATGAATCATTGGGTGATCAGAATTGCCTTTCGATTGCCTATTATGGGGGATGATGAGGGAAGCTCACAAAGAAGACAATGGAGTAAGCCCCTAAGGGGTTAGGGCTAGAAAACCTCTGCACAAAGCTTACTAAGAGAAAGAAAAGAGGTAAAGATAGAGAGAAATGGGATCAAGTGTATTGCTTAATTGATTCAACTATAAACCCTACTTATTTATACAAATTGAGCATATCTTTGAGCTTACAACTTCAACCACTTAAGCTCAACTAACTACTTCTAGCTTAGCAATTGCTTAATAGCTTGACCGACTAATTGAGCTAATCAAAACAACTATAATTGCCAATGCACTACCCCTTCTCATTGAAAGCAGAATATTGCCCCTTTTAAACTAACAACTACTTGGACATAGTATATTGACTAGAGAGCCTTTACTAGCCAAAAGACTAACATGCCCATAATCCTTTTATTAATATAGATTTACCCATAACAATTGTCCCCATCTCAAGAAGATCCTCACCCTAAAGGATCAAAGTGAGCAAATTGCTACTACAACTTGTAAAAGTCAATCCATATGCTATATTCTAGAGGATAGATGAAGCATTTAATTAACACCTGGGCAACTAGTCTTTTGTGTCAAGAGAATGTATGTCTATCCAATGCAACTTTAGGTTCCAAAAGTACGTGGCTATTAGCTGAAAGAGCCATTGGTAAGTCAAGTACTACTAAAGCTATCCAGATCTTTTGTTTAAGTTGAGAAACATGGAAAGTATAATTAATCTTTGCATTAAGACGAAGTTGTAGCTTGTAAGCTACTTACCCACCCCTCTTGAGGACTTGACAAGGTCCAACATACTTTACACTCAACTTTTGGAATAAATGGTCCTTGAGAGGATACTCTCTCTAAGATTGGAGCTTAACAAGCACTGAGTCCCCTTCCTAAAAATCCTTCTCTAACCTGTGCCTATTAGCTTGTTGTTGCATTCTAGCTTGGCCAATATGGGAATGTTGCTTCAGTAACCTCAGTATGGTCTTTCTGACTTGTAAGCTTCTATTAACTTCTTCAACCATTGAGCTATGAGGAATATAGGGTACACAATGGTAGTTTTTGCCTCTAGAGCATCTCATAAGGAGTGATATTGTACCACTACTCAGCTAAGGAAAGCTATTTCGCTTACGGTTTTAGCCTATGCACCTTAGATAGACTTCCAAGCACCTCTTTAACCACCCCAAATTGGCCACCATAGTTTGGAAATCTGTTTGAGGTTGATAAGTAATGGAATGATGCAAGGTAACCCCTTAAGAAGAGAATAGCCTGTGCCAAAATTTGCTCAAAAAGATGTGTATATATCACTAACAATGGTCTAAGAAACGCCATGAAGTTTATAAATGTTATCCAAGAAAGCTACCACTGCTATAGTATAGGGGTGTCATAGGACAATACAGTGAGCATACTTGCTCATTATGTCCACTGCCACCAAAATTACTGATTTGTTGTAAGACTTGGGAAGCCCTTTAATAAGGTTCAACTATGGTGCCTGCATCACTTGGATGACTTACAACTGAGAGTGCCTACATCACTTGGATGACTTATGACTTAGTATAAGGTCGTAGAGAAACATAGACCAAAATATTCTAAATAAGATGACAAAGAAATAGTAATGGTAACAACAAAATAACAATGACATAGGCTTCGAGAATGATGGTTCTAACACCGTGTAGAAAATAAAAAAGAAGAATAGAGAAAACATGTATATAGAAAATATATATGTTGAAGACAATAGGAGCTACTATCAATGGTGGCTCTAGAAAAGAAAGAAAGCGATAGTGACTACATTGTGAATTCTCAATTTATTGTGAATACAATGGGAGAAGTTAGAATTTGTTTTTAGCCTTATTTTGGAAGCAACTCCAAAATTAACCCAATTTTCAATTCATTTTCAAAACTAGACCTTTCAAAATTTGGGAATTTGAATTCCTAGAATTCAAGCTCGAATTCACAAACTGCATTATGGTTTTTTCTAACCGCTTCAGAGATTCCTTGCGACGACGTGACTGTGTGGCAGGAATCTAGCATATTCAAAATTTGGGAATTTGAATTGTGGGAATTCATCTGCAGGGAATCAAATATATTCCTTATTGTCAGGTCATATCTAGTCATTTCATTGCAGAAAATATTCAAATTTTGAATTCTTAGAACTCGAATTTCTTGCCATTTAGACCCGCTCCCCTCTCTCCACTGGCTCATTCCAAATTTACTCAAAACTTTCATATCCTAACTCACTCCAAAATTTTATATCCTCATCCATGTTTTGTAGCAGTTTCTCTCATACCCTTACATAAAAATTTTGATAAATTTTGAATTCTTAGAATTCAAATTTCTTTCTATATAAACCCGGTCCCCTCTCTCCATTGGTTTATTCCAAATTCACTCAAAACTTTCATATCCTCACTCACTCCAAAATTTTATATCCTCAGCCATGTTTTGTAGTACTTTCTCTCATACCCTCACACAAAAATTTTGTTTTAATTATTAGAGATCTTCAAATATTTTCTAATTCACGTGCTTTTAAAAGATGAATGCAAATGCAGATGAGGTTACTGTTTATTTATACTATGGTAGCCACAAATTGGAACAGCTCAGGGGCTCGACTACGTGGATCCAAATTTAAGATGTAAAATAAAACTTCATCTCAGAACGAAATACAATCAATTTGTATCTCGTATATTTACAAAGCTCGAATTACGGTCTGCTGTCGTTAGAGTTGATTTGTGTTATCGTGACCCTAGATAGGACACGAACTTACAGGAAATATATTATTACTTGAATGCCATGAAGGAAGATGAAGTTATACAGGACATGTATGAGACAGTTTGCATGGAAATGAATCGGCGATGTGTACATGTCGTTGTAGACGTACAAAGTTATTACGTATACAACCCACAACCAGCAGAAGAAGCACAACCATTACAACCAAATGTTGTTGATTTGCCAGACATGAACGTAGAACCAAATTATTATGTCAATACGGAGGTTGATATTTCAACGACAATGGCGGAGTTTGCCACATTTTCCCTTTCTCCACTGCCATATTCTACTTTTGAAGTCGGAGTAGATTCTATTTTGTCTAAAGAAGAAGAAGAAGAAGAAGAAGAAGAAGAAGACGTCCAGTTGAATGATGAGGAAAATATTATGTCAGTGACAAGTTTAAACTACCATAAGAAAGATGTTGAGGTTAGGCCAGATGCTGGAAAAAGTCGAAGTTGGAGCTAGAAGAGGAAGAACTAGTGGCGTTCTACACTGTTAGGAGAGAATACTGTAGCACTAACAAGGATAAGCTACCGAACCGCCCAATGTGGGTTGAGAGACGGATGGAGTTGGCCAAACGCATGGTGTTTCTGACAAAGATTGATGTTATAAGGGCTGTCTAAATGAACGTGATAAAATATGAACGAGAATACAAGGTTACAAAGTTGAATAAGACCCAATGGGATGTACATTATTAGAAATCGCGTAATTTAACAACACCATCCAAGTAGAAGGTAAATGCAATTAAAAAATCAATGCACAAGATGTTTGAGATCACCAAGTACCAAGATATGAATATTTGTATGGGAGATAGATGCGGGTTAAACCACAGAAATTTAACCTCCAGTTTGGTCGGTTACATGGTGACACATTTTGCTGCAGAAAAGGCTGATTACGAAATTTGTCTTGTCCAACCCACATCAAAGAGAAGTGGAAGGTTGATCTCACGTACGAGAAGGCCTGGCATGGCAGGAATAAGACAATTGAACTGGTTTATGGCAATTAGGACACGTCATACCAGATGCTATCGCAGTTTCTTGGTGTTGTAATTGGGAAGAATTTGGGGACCATTGTCAAGTACAAGTTTGTTGAGGGTTCGACCCAGACAAAAAATTTTCCACTATTTGTTTTGGGCTTTTAGTCCACGCATCACGGATCTAAAGAACTAGTCAAGATATGATATATTGATCATACCCCTATTCCATTAACAAATGTCCCCTTTATCTTGTTGATCGAAGCTTCTTAATTAGTCATGAAGGCACTGCCGATCTGTTTTTTTGTTGGATGAAACATATT
Organism: Cordia subcordata; assembly: GCA_028554755.1. Taxonomy (NCBI): domain Eukaryota; kingdom Viridiplantae; phylum Streptophyta; class Magnoliopsida; order Boraginales; family Cordiaceae; genus Cordia; species Cordia subcordata. The sequence continues at coordinate 5,164,123 of JAPTOF010000025.1, read as the reverse complement.
TATGTGGGAAGTATAAAGGCCACCTGCTCGTCACCTTAGCCATAGATGTCAATAATCATATATTGCTATTGGCATTTGCAATAATCGATACTAAGACTACAAATAGTTGGACGTGGTTCCTGCGTCAGATGCGTGACTGTTTTTTTTACTTATATGACAACAGTGTGCATTATATCTGACATACACGCAAAAATCATTGCTGCTATTAGTACCATAACATCGGACGGCCGACTCTAAGTAAAACATAGCATTTGCTTGAAACACCTGAAAAAAAATGTGATGAAAAGATAGCGTAACCAAATGACAAAAGACTTGTGTTGGATAGTTGGAAAAGAAAGCCAGAATGCAAGAACAATGTCACCATGAACATGATTCTTAATGTCAATCTAGGACCCAGTGGCATTGGTACAAAGATGCACAAGATGTTATCTAACCTCGATACAGAAATGTGGACCTTGAGCCATGATAGGGGAAACAAATATGGTTTACTGACCACAAATAATATTGAGTGCTTCAACGGTGTTCTCGTTGATGCTAGGGGCTTACCTATTATAGCCCTAGTAACTAACGCTTTTATGAAGCTAAAGAGATATTTCCACAATAGGTTAGTACAACGATCCATTTGCAGAATAAGGGTCATTTTCTCACAGATAAAGAGAGAGAAAAGTATGAAAAATATGAGAAATCCTCACACTAGATAAGTTTACATGTATTCAGACAAGATGAGTGGTACTAGGTCGAGCGAGTACTAGAACGATGGAGCGATGTTTCGAACAAATAGGAAGTTAATTCGGTGGAAAGAACATGTACATATGGCAGTGGATAGCCTATCACTTGCCATGCCCTCATGCATAGTATGTTGCCGATTTAGAAATAAAAACCCTTCAACCATGATCCCTTGGCAGTATACAGTAGAGGCATACAAGGCTACATACTGGGTGACATTCTGTCCCCTAAGACACGAATTTTACTAGCCTCCAGTGCCTAGGTGGACGTTATTTTTGAACCTAGATTGGTTGCACGAAAAAAGACGAGGACGAGAAAAAGGTTGACGCATGCCTGAACAAGATGGACAACTTAGACCAAATTGCTAGACGAAGGTGTGATCAATTCCGTTACCCAGGACATACTACTCCAAATTGCCCCGGTAGACAAAATGCATAACATGTAACAGTTTTTATAAAGTTGTTATGCGATATAATGGAAATGGATTTATGTAATACATTACATTGAGACTTGTCTAGTGTCTTCTTTGATGAATTTATGTATTATTAATTAGTTGAATATTGTAGAATTTTCTCTCTTAAAATATTATAGAATCTTTCCATCTCAAAATATTGTCAACATCAAGATAAGAAGTTTGAGTTGTCTATGCTTAGTGTCTTCAAACATAAAAATGAAGAAATGTAAAGTGAAATTAAAGTAGATTTTCAAATATGTAAATATCATCACTCAAAAGTAAAAAAAAAAGAAAAAAAGAAAAGTTCAATACATGAATATAATCTATGCTAAAAAAAGAAATGATCACCCAGAAGCGTAATAACCGAGTCCTGATCCCCTGGTGGTCTAGTCAGGTAAGATGCGTACTTTATGAGGAGGTGATGTATGCCGTTTTTAATGATGGTAACATTGCTGCTCCTCCTCTTGCCACTGCTCAGCCATCTGCTTGTCAACCAAATACTTGCTGGCAGATAGAGTGCTTTAGGGTGAATCATCACCCTACGTCGTAGACTGCCTACAACGACTGTTGCCACCTATGTGAATACCGCCATAACCAGATTGTAGTGGTGGCTGCATGAACTGCGTCAGCTGCATGGCGAACTTGAGATGGGGATGATGAGGTTGTGTTGGGGTGTATGGCTGGTACTGCGACAAACCACTCGGCTTGTAACTTGACATATCGCCATGCTTGTATTGAGATGACATTCTTAATAGGCATGACATACGCCCTGCATCCTCTCATGCACCAGTGGAACACTATACTGCTAAGATGATTGATGATGACATGTATATTCTCGTGAACGATGATACGCCTACCGTGTCGGCAGCGAAGTTGGAAGCTCCCGTAATGCATTCCTGTCTTCCAAGAGATATTGGTGCTGGGTTTGCTAAAGTGCGCTCTCGCCTTTCAGCTGCATTAGGTGTAGTTGCCTTATTATAGCCTCCACAGATGCCACATCTTTTTCTAAATTGCCCTAATCATGCTGCTGCTGTATGCTACGAGCGTGATTGACTATATCCTGTGCATATACTACCTAGTAAGAAAGTTACAGTAAATTTCAAATCACATTTCATTGTCAAATGAATTTGAAGGAATTGAAACATAAGGTTATGTCACTCACTAGATGCATCTCATCCTATGCTAATGCAACATAACAATCATGAGTGTGGCTAGTCCCATGGTGGCTGAACTACAGTATGGTGATTCCATGGTACCATGTCATGTACATCCTAAGTACATATGGATTAGACTGGTTCTCCAACTTTGTCTCCACAAGAGTGCCTCGCCAATCCTACAACATGTTGATAGCCGTATGAAATTCATTGTCCGATATCTCATCGACCTCATTCCTGTGCTTTTGCCACATAGGTGGATTCTCAGGGATGGTCTGCTGTATACCGAACTGCCGAAGTACACGGTCAGGATGATGCCACTCTACCGTCTACCAATAATAAAGGATATACATGTCATTCACTCGTATATGTTCTCTAGACAATACAGTGGCAAGTCTTCTATTGCATCGTCGAATGGCCGCCATATAATCTGTGACCAAAAAGAATCAGGTAGGAGTTAGTTCAATGGCAACAAGTGATAAAATAAATAACATAAATTAAAAATAATAAAATTTATCGAACTTTGTTGGGCTGCAAATGATCAATCGTGTCCCGACATTCATTCAAGCCCACTTTCACCGTAGCCCACTTCAGTCCTTTTGTCATGGAAAACCTATAACCTCGTGGAACGCTAGACAACGTGTGCTAGGGGTTGAAGGCATGCCCATCTTTCTCCCTAAGCCTATTTGTCTACTCCAATAGTGTGAACCTAAAGGCTGTAAACTTGTCCCATGCAAAAAATGCATCGCAAGAGCCAATGTAATTATAAGAAAGTATAGATTTTTAACGATCAGAAAAACAAAGAGATGACTAAAATTAATACCTGACTAAGTATCACGGTGCTACAGATACCCTTACAATCACGGCAACAAGCTTTACAAAGCCAGTTATACAAATATGCTACTACTGTTGGCCCCCAATTATACTCCTTAATATGATCAAAATCTATCAAAAGGTCCAACCAATATAAGTCACCTTTATTGCCAGTATTATTTGAAAAAAAGTGGCAATGCATAAACAAAAAAATTCTACAAATGTGCCCGATGATGAGCCTACTCTGGAGTGGGATTAACCAGAGTACCTGCTGCCAAGTACTAATCCCTCAGATAGGGTATGTTAATCTCATTTCTCATGATCTAATTCACGTCTACATTATTTGCACCCATATACTGCTAAATAAGATCAGCCCACTTCTCCGAACTCTGAAAAGTCGTGTCTAGCTCCGGGACGACTGTACCAATAATTGACAAGCCTCACTATATGGCGATATCCTGAAAGGTGATTGTGGCCTCCCTTACAGGAAAATGAAAAGTGTGTGTCTCTGGCTGCAACCTTTTACTCAACGCAGAAATAAGTGGCTTGTCAAATTGATGAAAGCGTATCGCATAACATCTATAAAATCTAGCTGCAGCCAAAGCTGATTGTATAGCTAGGTGCTCCGGGTAACGAAATAAATTTATGTCGTTTTGATAGATTTAATGGTCATTTAGATGCTGAGGTGACGTTAAATAATGCACCCGGTGGTTAATGTAATAGCACAATACTAAATCATTATGTGGGATCAATCCATTAACCATAGATCTTACGATCATATAAATTTACATTTCGCTTAAAGTTTTCATCAACTCCTAAACTATAATATTCAAATAAATTTTCTATACTATTATAGAAATTTTCACTACAAACCTTAGATTCCTAAACTGTTATAGCTTTAATTCCTAAAGGTAATTTTCTTTAATTCCGTAAACGAAATTTTCTTCATATATGCTTAAATTCAAACTACTAAACTAAATTAATTTTCTAAACTATAATATTCAAATAAATTCTATTGAATATGTTTAAACTCAAATTACTATGGAAAAACTGTATTAGTACTTTTCTAAACTATAATATTCAAATAAATTCTATTAAATATGCATAAATTTATTCAATTCCTAGTACTCATATCTTATTATTAATTCAAATAGTTTGAATATATATGCATAATAATTAATATATCACATAATTTTAACAATTTAATAATTAAATAATTAATCATAATAAAAAATTTAAATCCTAAATCCATATTAATTACATAACTACTACATTAATTTTCTAATATTCATAAATTTATATTGTCAAAATTAACTAAAAACTAAAAGTAACTAATAAAATAGCAAATATAATAAATTAAAACCTAGCAAAACAACAATCTAATTAAGTAAATTTAACTAACAAAACAACATATAAATTTAACTACAATATAACATAAAGCTATAAACAGCATATATAACTTATAAAATATAGCATATAAACAACAATACATAACAAAAAACTAAAAAAAAATTACAAGATATAGGCAACTCCTAGGATGTAGAGCCTTTTTTTTTTTTTTTTACAAATTTTTGGTTTGGGTGGGAGGGAAATTTTTTAGAAATTTTTAGTTTGGAAGGCAGAGATTTTGGAGAGAATGAAAGAGGAAGAAAATTGGAAAAGAATAGGGAAGGGGTACAGCTGGAAGGAAATAAATAGGCTGAATTCAAACTCCTAGAGTTCAACCGCTTCCCGCTCGAATTTTTAGTATTCAAAATTCGAATTTTAAAAATTCGATTGAATTTCTAGAATTCAAACTCTTAATTTCGTAATTATCCTCTGCCCCACATTTTAATTTGTGTCAGAAGTTGGACGGACGTCCAAGTTTGAATTCTTGGAATTTGAACTCGAACCCAAATTTCGATCTAGTTTTAAAAATGTTTTGAAAATTGAGTTAATTTTGGATTTGCTTCCAAAAATAAGGTTAAAAAAATGTAGAGAAGTTGACGTTTTATAAATATAATATGAGAGCTTATTTATAGATCTCATATCTTAGTAACCAAGATACAGAACTAGACTAATAAGATAACTGTATAACAAGTAAACTAATATACTAAGGAAACTAGCATAATAAAGAAACAAACTTAATTATTGCCTAATTTAGTGCTATAAATAAGGAATTACATTAAAAATAAAAAATTCTTCAACAGTCTCCAATATTAAGGGGAGAAAAACAAAACCTGATAGGATGAAAATTTTATAGATTGCATATGATTCTTACATAAATCATTTTGACCTACAAGTTCAAAAAACTATTTATTTACGAAAATTTGCAAAGATACATTCATTGACATAAAGAAAGTGACCAAGTCATATATACCAGCTTTAATGCTCTTATTTGTAATTTATATTTTATTAGACAAACACTTTGAAAATGTCTTTACTGCATACTAGAACCGTAGTAAACTTATTTTTTCAAAATATAAAAGAGAAAAAAAAGCAAATTGACATTTTTTAAAAATCTTGAACATATCGAGCCTTCATAGAAGTAGAATATATAATTGAGAAATATTACTTTACTCTAATAGAGATACATGTACATGAGTACGATTTGATAGAAATGATTGAGAGTAAAAAGATCTCATCAATTATATTACTACTGAAAAGAGTGAAATCAAAAAGTGAAAATAATCATGGGCAACAAATATTTCATATATAGTAACTACTATTAAGCCATCTCCAACTACTCCCCTAAACCCTCAAAATCCCCAAAACCCCCCATATCCCTACATTTAAGGGAATTATTGGTGCCAATGAGCTCTAATAGCTCCTCTATCAAAACCTCAAAATTTTACGATCCCTTGAGTTGAAAATCAAAACACTCTTATGTAGCGGTTTTCCTTTATTCCCTAAAGATTGTAATGGTCATATGTAGGAGTAAGCATAATTTGGTTATTAACGAAAAACTAAATAGGAACTGAATCGAAATAATAATTTAGTTTAGTTATTTGGTATCTCACTTCAGTTTTGGTTAGTGAAAAAAAATAGTGTTTGATTTCGATTACAATTAGTGTTTTAAAATTTCGGTTAAGAACCAAAATAACTGAAAGAGTTACCCATTAGACCCTTCAATTTGCAAAATCCACTACAGTATATATCTAGGTACACTTAACCAACTAACCTCTTTGTTCTTCCCTTATCCATATATAAAGTTAAAAGCCACCTAGTTAAATTAAACTGAATTCCAAGATTGTTGGATCTGGATTACTTGCAAATTTCTTGAACACTCTTGCAGGTTCATTTCGATTTCATGTAAAAATTGAATAAAACTCTATTAGAATTCAAGCATCGACAACATGTAATATCTAAGGAAATTGGTTCTTTCATTGCAGCTCTTTTACTTTACCAACAAAATTTTCCAGTTAGATTTGCTCACATTGATAAAAATTGAGGGAAAATGGATCCAACAAAGCAAGTATAGAATCATTTAGTTTGTTTAATCCTATAGCAATATTAGCTAAATATAAAAGCATTAAATGAGAAATAAGGAGGAATGATTATCATAAACAGATACTCGATTTCCAATAGTTTTTGACTACACACCAATATAAACAAATACATAGTTAGAGTTTATGTAATAACCTCTGAACTTAACTCAAAATATGAAGAGTTATCTCGGTCATTTTAGTTAACCTCTGAACTTAACTCATAAGGGTCTGATGGGTAAGTATAAAATTATTTTCTATTCGGTTATTTCAATTAATAATCGAAATTGAACCGAAACTATTGGTTTTGAAAATTCCATTATTTTGGTAATTCCGTTAGGATTGAATGCTTATGCCTAGTCATATGACCTCAAAAAGATATTATAATAAATGAAAATATAATATTGTTACAAATAATAAACAAATATAAATAATAAATAAGTGAAAATAATTTGTTTAACTAAAAAATGAAAAATTAAAAAAGAAAATAAAAGTAAGGGGCCCTCAAGTCAGGAAATTATTTAAGTGAAATTGAAATAAGGATTCACTAAACTAAGAGATTGTTAAAAAGTAGAGGAGCAGTTGGAGTACAAATGAAAATAGAAGATGTTGGTATGTAAGAAAATGACTAAATCACCTAAATGTAGGAAAAGATAGGGAAGTTGTTGGAGTTAGTCTTATAATGAAAAAAAAGCAAGAATCATGAATTGAAGCCTTCTTAAAAAATATTGACGTAAGTATATGTATTCAAATATAAGAAGACATATCTAGGCATATCCAAGTTTTTTAGCCCTTATTGGTCAACATATGCATGCACATGGGATTGCAAAGGAGTGTTGCGATACCAATCCCGTATTACTTGAGAACTTTGAAGAAAGGTATCATATGGTTGTCTAGTTCTTATACTACTAAATATTTGTTAAGAAATGGACTAGTGCATTATGTGGTTATACTTTAGTTTATCTTATTCATTTCTTATACAAATCAAGCATCAAAAGACTTAGAATTGATTACAAGAAGATATATCTCTATTTGCTAGATGTAATTATATTCGTTTAACCTAAAAGCTCTTGAAAGGAGTTTATAATCGTCTTATGAGTATGAGAAAATATAAATATATTTTTCACAATTGTGATATTCATATACATGTCCTTGTAAGCTTCTGGAGAAATATATTCAATTGAACTACAAAAGTTTTTGTATGGTTTGAAAATCTAAAAGATCGAAATAGATTTGACATAGTGCAATCTTCCAATGAGAAGAGTTCAATGACAATATGTTTCTATGAAATATATACATATGAGGGGCTTTTAAAGAGCTCTTGGTTATGCATGCATATGAAAGTTTTAGATAAATATTTTGACTCATCCTGAAGGTCGAGCATTATTTAACTAGAATATTGTCAATCATTTCAAAAAAAGAGAACTTGGAGCCAAAAAACTCGCACTTTGAGTATCTAAATATTTTGATTCTTAATATTATATAGACGATTTGGATTTGCAAATATTGGAGAATTATTGGTCCTTTAGTGTCATACCTCAATGCGGTTGATGTATTAATATATCTTGGTAAACTACTTATGTTAGCACTATTATCTCTTATTTTATTAGCAAAACTTGGTTCTATACCTATAGCAAAATATTTGAGGTATTACCCATAAATTTTATTATCATTTAGACAAGTGATATAAGATCATTATACCTAGACGCTCAAAATCAAAGCAGATTAAGCATGAAAATTGTTGAATATTTGTTTGACTTAGTACAAGCAATATGTTTCATATATGTTGAAATAGTTATATATTGATACTCGTCAGTACTCATTATTGTTGATTGTTGGGATTGTATGCCCTAGAAACACTTGTACATGGATATTGGACTAGATATTTGATCGTTGTTTGTATTTATGAGCATTTCTTACATATATTATCTCTAGTATATATGTGTGATACATTGTGTAAAGGTCCAACGATATAGTCCATGACTTAGGTGCGCAGTAAGGCTGGACGCATAGTAGGTCTAAGTCTAGTTTTTGGATATAGCATAAAGATGTCCATAGCAAGATGGTAGTGTTGGGCACTCTACTGGGATAAAGCTATAGTGGGTGAGTCTCCCAATAGGGGTGATCTACCTAGGTCATTGGAGGGTCTTTATGAACTTTGCTTTTAGTGCGTATGTCACGCATTGGATAGGACCACCGTGAGTGTGTCTTCTAGAGCCGTGCCATCATATATAGAGGACATGATACTAATTACTTCCAAGTGACTTATGCTATTAATCTTGAGCATATGTGGATGAACTGGTGAAATTAGGGTACAACACTTTGATGTATCATAAGGAGATGTCTTGAGTGAAATGATTGTCTGCTTCGTATGATGGGTGTTGTGTTCTAATCAATCAGGATATGCATGCGCAACAATAGAGTTTATATGCCCCCTTAGATTTGTCTTATTAGTCATTATAAATCTAAATCTAGTGATATTACACTTCAGGGGTACATCGGTCAGATGGCTTATAGGTTGCCCCCTAGATTAAGAGATCCATGACTAGGTGGTGATCATTTATTGGACTAGAGATTTCAAGGTTCTAGATGCAGTCTTGGAGGTGATGGTGTCTTTTGACCAGCCTTGACTATGTGTGGACGTAGAAGGGTATTTTGGTCATTTTGTTAGGTTGGCCAAAGATAGTGGTTACTTGTTATGACGTGTTTCTACTTAGCTAGTGATTATCCTTGGAGTCCAGTTTTGGTGTTCTGGTGGAAATAGACCAAGGTCAAAATGGCTTTGATGTCGCTAAACTGGTGGAAAGGGCATTTTGGTTATTTTAGGATCCAAGTGTAATTATGTCTTGTGGTCCCTTCACTAGTCATATTTCTAATGGATGTAATTAATTGAGATCATCTAATTATGTGGATGTTTTATTGAGATATAAATTTAATAAAGAAGGAAAAATGATTTTATCTAAGTTTTTCCTTATTAAATTTATGGGAATCTCAATAGGACAAGCGAGTCCCATGGCATTAGATATTATAGAGTAAGAGAGAGAAAGGAATATCTTGGATATTTTATCCATAAAACATATTCCATTTCTAGAAAGGGTACAGTTGAAAACTTAATTGTTTCTAGGAATTTACTCAATTAGGGTTATTGTGCACTATAAATAGTGAGCTAACAACAATATATCCTTAAGTCTCTTTGACTCTTTCATAAAGATGTGCAGGAATTTTCACCTAGTACACCAAAAACACACAGTACTCCATAGATCTTCAATTATAGGTCTCTTAGGTGCTTGCCCACTACATAGCATCACATATCCTAGCTTTAGAAAGGTGATTATAGTGAAGAAGGTTAATTAGGAAGCTATTTTGGTGGAGATTTTATGAAGCAAAGAGATTACTCACTTGAAGGTATATCACTTAATCTACTAGATTATATGTTAAATCATGTTGTGTTTTTGTGTGCAAATATCTTTATATTGCTTGTTCTGTCACCATATTAAATATGCTATTTATTTATTTTTTTAAAGTATGACGATTTATAGATTATGGTGTAGCAATCTCGATCCTAACATTGTTATCTTGCCAAAGCATGTCCTTGACCTGACAAATAAATAATATTGCATGTATTGTCATCAAGTTTGCTCAAATGAAAAGCTAGCAAGTTTTTGAAGTAAATTCATCTATACTTTAGGAGCTCCAAGATCAGCATGTATAGTCATAGAATTTTAATATGTTGGTATGAGAGAGAGTCAAATACACTGCACTATTTTTCTCTTAGCCAAGTTTTTATCCCATTTGGCTTCTTAACAAGGTTTTTGATGAGACTATTTGAAGCATATCTATATATTATATAAAAGAGGGACATGTCTTTTTAGTACATATCACATGCCATCTTTTAAGCACTCTATTCTTTTGAAAAATCTATTTAGTCTACCCTTCTATATAAGTACAACTATTACCTAATTTAAATTTATTTTTTAACCAATTGATAATTCTATTTTCTTTATTAAAATAACATTAAAGATCTTGACTAACTGCCTAGATTCAACCCTACAAAATATTTGGAGTTTCTTATTTCACTCGAACATAATATGGAGGGACAGACCGAAGGTGACGGCACACAATAGCAGCTGCACCATCTCAATTTTTAAATTTTTTTTCTTTTTTTTTACACCTTTGAAAGTTGAGATTCCTTGGACAAATACATTTAGAACTCTTAATGTTAAGGACATGCTTACATGGATCAATGGTTAAGTGCCTAAATTTTCAAGCAAGGTTTAGAGTTCAAGCATTGCATGAACAACAAAATGCAGTAGATAAAAGTGCTTCCGACTTAAATATACATATGGAGAAATAAATTGACTCCCCCATGAGCCAAGAGTTGGCACTAAAAGACAATTAGGACCTAAAGGCCATATATTCTTTCTGGTTTTACAAATATAGAGGTGAAATGGGACATTGCCACTAAACATTATTGGCCTGTAATCTTCACCCATTAATGCTCATCCATTTTGACTGATGAATTTTAAGTTATCTAGCTTGAATTGCCATTGATGTTTATTACAATTGCAGTTTTAAGACATATCCTTGACATGTAGCTTAAATTGTTTTTGTGTTGAACTGGAGCATTCTCTACTCACGTCTTTGTAAATCCATCTCGTGTTTTTGCTATATTGAAATTGTCTATATAAGTTTATGTGGAAGAGCCTTGAATTTTTTGAGTGCATGTTGATGAGAATCAATCAATTTATGTGAACTAGCTTATTGAAAACCCAAATTAGAAATGGTAGAAATATTTAACCTTGCTAAAAAAAAAAGTTAGATACATAAAAAATAAAATAGACAAAGTGATGAAAGAAATGCATCTAAAGATGTAACGAGAGGACCAAACAACCCTTTGAAATGCTGAATTTGTTGAAGCTGAAGAGCTTCTCAAATGGTCCACTAGAATTGATATCTGTTTGCAAGATAGTAGATGCATTACAACATTTCACTTCTAGGAGTTCAAGTTAACTTTGTTTTTAACTTTGGTAATCCTATTAGTTTAAACTTTTAAAGAGTTGGATAATTTTCAAATAAATTCTTGAACCAAATAATATGCATGTTAAGCAATGGTCAACTGTAAATGTGAACACATAGATTATACAAAAATTGTAAATAGGAAAGCATCTTCTACACGTTATTTCTTACCTTTCTTATATAAGTCAAACCAAGATATTAGGCTACTGATTAGAGATTAATTGAGGATTCTCTTGTATATCAAGACTATAAATCTATTCTAAAAGAATATACAAAAATCATCGTTCTTACACGGTATGAGAGCCTAGGCAAAATCACGTCAATCATTTTTTTTCCTTTGCCTATGGCTTCCTCATCCGTTGCCAACTCCTCTTCCACAAACACACAACTATCATCCAACCCATCTTCTCTTCCCAAAGTTGATCATATCTACCAGGAAATATCCTTGAAACTCAGAACTGATAATTTTCTCCTATGGGAAACCTAGCTCTACCCTGTTCTGCATACTCATAGGTTACTTGGATTTATTGATGGAAGCATCTCTCGCCCAGATGAGTCTGCCTCCACTTATGTTGATTGGCTTTGACTTTATCAAATTTTTCTTGGGTGGCTACTGGTGTCCCTCTCTGACACGGTTTTATCTCAAGTTGCCAATAAATACACTTCCCGTGATATATAGATCACACTTGAGACTCTTTATGGCACTCATTCAAGAGCAAGAATTCAACAGCTCAAAACAGAACTTCAAAACTTGACAAAAGGCTCCATGACTATCTAGAAGTATATATGTCAAGTTAAAACTTTATCTCTTCACCTTGCTAATGCTGGTAAGCCCCTTGATGATGATGATTTGATACTGTGGTTATTTCATGGATTAGGATAGGAGTATGATCCATTATTGCGGTAATCAACTCTCGACCAACATGTCTTACCTTTGAGGGATGTTGTGGTCTTTTGCTTGTATAAGATCTTCATCTAGCTTCATCTCCTGCTATGGTGAACAAAACTGCTACCTTTGTCGTGCAAGACAGCCTTTTCTCAACCAATATCCTTGCTCAGCAAAACTCACTGATATCGCTAATTGAGTACAAGCCTAAATAGCCCGCAAGCGCACGGGTCGTGTGTAGTACGGTGTGTGCGAGTGCGGGGTCGAATCCATAGGGAGGCCTAATGTGTATGGTGTTCTAAGCTAAGTGCGTCCTAAAGAGCTACTTGTTGGGGTCCTAACTATAATGTTTTTGGTTTGAGGGGAGCTCGGGAAAAGTAAACCTAATCTAAGAACAAGGAAATAAAAAGGTAGTGCGTATGTGTGTAATGGGGGAATCAAGCGATCTAAGGAGATTCAAACGTCGAAAATGGGAGACTAAGGTGATTACATCTTGTTTATGGTGATTACTACGTCTTTCTAGGGTTACTTGATGGATTATACTAAGTGCTCTAATCTAGACCTATAATTAGCCTCCTAATTGGTACCCTAAGCCTCAGTGCGGGTCCGTCCCTAGGTAGCGATGCCTAGTAGTACGGCGTGGTCTTTATGACTAAGGAATTAGGGCTAGCCAACAAGATTCTAGGTGAGTGTAGATCGATCTAACCTTAGCACTTCGTTCTCTAATTAGTTCCCCAATCTGGCCCTAGGACTCGGTGCGAGTCCGTCCCTAAACTTCGCCTCACTCAGAGCTACGGCGTGGTCCTTATGAACCTAGGGTGTTAGGGTGGACTAACTAGCCTTCCTAAGTGAACTAAGGTCAACTAAACCTATTCGGACTCCCATTGGCTGGATTTAAAGCCAAAGGGGACTCGACCTAGGCTCGATACTAGTTGTGCACCATCGATCGCATCACAATTAGCAGAAATTGACATTAAAGCGCATGGCAAACACATCTAGGGCATGGCATTTGAGAATACACCGGTATATTCTACTACTAAACACATGACATGTTTAGATTACACCAGTTTAAGCAATAGCACCCGACATGCATGCAATAGAAGCTAGTTATGCTATTAAGTATACTAACACACACATAGACATATATATAGTCATACCCACTTCATGTAGTCACCACACAAACACATAGACATGCTAGCATAATGATTTAGAAATGGTTAATAGCACAATAGACTTCAATATATATATGCTACATCATTGAGGCATTTCAACAAACACATAGACATGTATGTAAAATAGCCTTTGAAGCCATAAGCATAAGGCATATATACATAAATCCATCAAGTTTCCATTAATATAAAGTAGTAATCAATCCATAAATACAAGATATAATCACCTACATAGCTCTAATTAAACATAATTAGACTTAGGATAAAAGAGAGATACCCTTCTATCCATAGCCAAGCTTTACAAACCATGAGCTATGCCCCAAATCCTAGTGTTTGATCCTCTTAGATCCTTGATTCCAAGTGTTAAATGTGTCTAGAAGTGAGTGTGTGAGGTGATTTTTGGTGGATTTTAGGTTTAGGGAAATGGGTGCTTGATTTGGGTGTTGTTCTCCTCCAAAAAAGGCTGAAAAGTGGCTTAAATAGAGCTGTTAACGCGCCCAGCCGGGGGCCCAGCCTGTCGACCGGCTTTGGGCCTAAGTAGTCCGGCCAAAATTGGCCCAGGTTCTGATCCGGCCGGTCGACCGTCTTGGTCGTCCGGCCTAGACAGAGGCTAACCAATCTTGATAGTAAAATGGTCATATCTTGCTCGTTTTAGCTCCGATTCACGCACCATTTTTTTATATGGCTTTGTATCGTCGTGGGGGATATCCCAAGCCATATTTTGCACCCTAAAATGTATCCAAAATTTGTCCATGTCCTTTTTAGGTTGCAAGATCCGAATTTGGCTCACGTTGCGCTCAGTTTCGCCTCGGTTGCTCCTTCTTTCGTCCGACCACTTCTAAAAGCACTTTTCTTCATTCCTTTGCGTCCAAAACACCCTTGGCTTTGTTCCACACTTCAATCACCCTCAATTAATCTCCAATTATCTTCCCAAATCACACCTTAAACAAGCAACAAACGTACATTAGTGTAGCATTTAAGTCCTAACTTCAACTATGAACGTGTAGACCCTAATATGCACAAGTATGACCTAAATGCTATACTAATACATTAAATGAAGCTCAAAACACCTCAAAACAAGTATATACATGCAATACATAAACACACAAAACAAACACATCACTCACGATACACTACTGCAGTGTCTTAATCTCCAACTACCCCTTCCAATTGTACCATAAGCAATGGCTACCAAGGAAGAGGCAGGCAAAAGGGATGCGGCAGAGGTCACACAAACTCTTTTGTGGTATGCTAAAGGTGTGGTTACCCTTGCCACAAAGCCAATAACTGCTAGGCCTCTGACAAGGTTGTTCAAACTGCTACGAAATTTCTTAATGCCATGGCCATTACGGATCCTCAAGACCAAGCTTGATATGTTGACACTAGTGCAACACAAACTATGACACCTGATGCCATTCAACTTACTGGTAAGACTTTTTATTCTGGATCTGATCATGTGAAAATTGGCAATGGACATAATCTCTCTATCTCACAAACTGGGTATTCTACCCTAAACTTATCTTAAGGATCTTCTTTGTCATGTCCATCTATACATGTGCCCTCATTAACTAAGGGATTACTCTCTATTGCTCAATTGACTCGCGATCATAATTGCTATTTTGTGTTAATAAAGGAATACAAGACTAGGAAACTCTTCCACAAGGGGACGCTTGATAATGGACATTCCTTTGTTCCTACTTGCAAGCAGTCTTTTTCAACAAATAAAGTTAGCAACATCAGTCGCGATCTTTGGCATGCTAGGTTGGGCCACCCTTCTACGAAAGTTCTTTAAAAATTGAATGATAATTTGCATCTTCCATCTTTCACTAAAAATAATAAGGTCAGTAGCAACTGTTAAATGGGCAAAAGTTCTAGACTTCCCTTTACAGACACTGTTACCCATTCTACTGCTTTTTTTACATCATACATTACAATGTATGGGGGCCAGCACCCATCACTTCCTCAGAGGCCTTTTGCTACTATCTTGTCTTTATAGGTGATTATAGTAGATTCTCTTGGTTTTACCCTCTTGTATGCAAGTCAGATGTTGCGGCTATTTTTCCTATTTTCATTTAAATGGTTGAAAACTTATGCAATGCAAAAATAAAATACATTCAGTCTGACTCCAAAGGCAAGTTTATTGGTCATTCTCTTAGAATTTTGCTGCAAAATCTTGGTATAATGCATAGATTAAACAGCTCCGGAACTCCAGCGCAAAATGGTGTTGCCTAACGAAAGTATCAGCACATTGTTGAAATGGATATCGCTTTATTAGCTCACAGTCAGCTAGATTCATCTTTTTAGTCTCATGCTTTTGCTACAACAATTTTTTTAATAAATTTATTGTCCACTCCATTACTTAGTAACAAGTCACCTTATGAACTTGTTTTTGGCAAACCACCAGATTATCATGTGCTTAAGGTATTTGGATCAATTTTCTATCCCTGTCTAAGCCTTTTTGGTTGCACGAAGCTAAGTTTCAAGAGTTGTCCATGTATCTTCATTGGGTACAGTAATAATCACAAGGGCTTTAAATGCTATAATCCGTAAACTGGGAAAATATTGATCTCATGTCGTGTTGTTTTTAATGAGCACAGGTTCGCTCCTTCATTGCGCGGCACCAACACTTCACTGCCTCAACCATCATCTCTTCACTTTCAGGTAGCTCCTTTTCCCACCTCTCTTTTATGGTCTTCCAGTAAGCAAAACTCCTCCCCATTTACTCATTCTCATAGCCCATCGAACACCTCTTCCCCTCCAAATACTCCCTCCCCTGCTACTGATCAAAACATGGCTATAACCCTATAAACTCTATCACTGGTTCCTTTTCATCTGATAATATGCCACATAATGACTTCCCAATTGAACCTCCCTCACCCGCGTCCGTCACAATTCATGGCTTCCCCGATGAACCTACTTCCTAACCAATTAGTCATACTCACCATATGGTAACACATAATATGGACGGAACACGACATCCGAAACTATATTTTGCTACTCGATACCCCTTACTAAGATGTCTTTTACCAATCTGGCCTCTATACCTCTTGAACCTACTTGTTTTACCCAAGCCAACAAAAATGTGCACTGGCGTCGCGCAATGGAAGAAGAATTTAATGCTCTATAGAAAAATAAGACATGGTCAGTTGTTCCCCGAACATCTGATATACATATGATAGGGTGTAAATGGGTTTACTGAGTGAAACAGTATTCTGATGGTTCTCTTCAAAGGTATAAGGCTCGTCTTGTAGCCAAAGGGTATAATCAGCAACCCGACATAGACTTTGATGAAACCTTCAGTCCTATGGTTCGACCAGGTACCATTCGCCTTGTACTTACACTTGCTATATAAAATAATTGGTGTTTGCAGCAATTGGATATTAAAAATGCATTTTTGCATGGTAATCTTTCTAAGACTATGTATATGACTCAACCACAAGGGTTTGTTGATTCTGCTCATTTAGATTTTGTCTGCAAACTTCACAAATCCATGTATGCACTCAAACAAGCCCCGCGAGCTTGGTGCAAACTTTCAGAAATTTTCTGCTCCAGTACAAGTTTGAACATTCTTATCATGATGTATCTGTCTTAGCTCGCATTTTAGATGGTCATACAATCATTTTGCTCCTTTATGTTAATGAAATCATTATCACAAGAGACTCTCAGGATCATATTTCTACCCTTCTAAATGAATTATCTCAACAATTTGAAATAAATGATCTCAGCTCTCTTCACTATTTTCTTGAAATGGAGGTTGCCCAGCGTGCAAATGGCTTGATTATATCTCAAACCAAATACTCCTATGATCTACTCAAGTAATATAATGTTGAAGGAGTCAAACCAGTCTCAACACCAATGTCAGGTACACGCTTGACTGAAACTGACAGGCATCTTCTTCCAAATCCCTCTGAATATTGCCAATTGGTGGGTGAACTACAGTATTTGACTATGACCAGGCCAGACATATCTTATGTAGTCAACACCTTATGTTAGTTTATGCAAGCACCTCATACTTTGCATATGGCAGCTGCTAAACATATCTTGAGATTTAAAAAAGGACACCATACAAAATGGCTTGATTATCTCTCCCTCAAATGATATGGCCATCTATGGATATAGTGATACTAATTGGGCTGGCGGCCCTATAACAAGGGATTCTCAAATTGGCTTTGCTATTTATGTTGGATCAACATTGATCTCATAGAGTTCAAAGAAACAAAAGACAGTGTCCAAGTCTAGTGCAGAGGCCGAATATCATGCTCTAGCATCTTTAGCCTCCGAAGTTTTGTGGTTATTAGAGATCTTTAAATTTCTTGGTATTCCACAATGCACTATACTTGTCTTATACTGTGATAACATTAGCCCAATCTACATGGTGACCAACCCTATCATTCATCACAGAAGCAAACATATTGAGATTGACATGCATTTTGTTCATGAGAAGGATGCAAATGGTACTTTCCGTCTTCAGTTTGTTAGCTCAATGGATTAAGTGGCAAATATCTTTACCAAACCTCAATATAAGCCACAGTTTCTTAAGCTTTATGACAAGCTTCAAGTGTACACGCCACCATCAGCTTGTGAGGGGGTGTTAAGTAATGGTCAACCATAAATGTGAACACACAGATTATACACAAACTGTAAATAGGAAAGCATCTTCTGCACGTTATTTCTTATCTTTCTTATATAAGTCAAACCAAGATATTAGGCTACTGATTAGAAATTGATTGAAGGATTCTTTTGTATATAAAGATTGTAAATCTATTCTAAAAGAATATACAAAAATCACCATTCTTACAATGCAAATGCTAGGTGGTTATCAATACATACGTAATCATTGAGACTTCTCAGCTACACTTTTGGAACTCATGGTATTCTGGCTTTAGGTTTTGATGAGTTTTGAATTCCTTTCTCCTAAAGAATGTCCCAATGAGCTTTGTAAAGGTTAATGGCATTAGCAATAGAAAATCTAATGTGATGCGCAAAGATCAATAGCAAAAGTCATGTCCTACGCTGTTAGGCTAAGCATGTTCAGATTGGACAAGCATGTTCAGATTGGACAAGCATGGCGATTTGCAACAAAAATGGACTAATTGATAGTGAAAGTTACCTGTGGTGAAAATCTATAATTTAGAGGGAAATCATCATAGGCGTTGCTTTGGAGCAAAACCACAAAAAAAAAAAAAAAAAGAAGAAGAAGAAGGAAGAACACCTATCAATAGTAATGCACCAGTAGTGAAATGTAACTTAGCACATATAGATCACCCACCATTAAATTATTATTAATTCCTTAATTTGGTCATATTATAAATTAATATTTATTAATTAAACATTAAAAAAATTGTAACAATTATAATTTAGTTTTATTATGATTGTGAATAACAAAATTTGCAGTCACTACATTATTTATTTAAACTATAGACCATGGAGAAAAATGGAACTCTAATACATATATACAATTTTATTATTTATTACAAACATTAAATTTTTTGACATGTAATTTCTATTATTTCACTTATGGCTTGATCCATAAGTGTATGTTGAGCCATTTTATAAATTCGATTTAGGTTGAATTCATTTTTACTCTTAATTCGTAAATGAAAGTTCGTCCATTCTTGATCCACAAATGAAAGTTGAGTCATATTATAAAACTAATTTGAATGGAATATAGTGTTAGTGAATATCATAAATTACATATGAAAAAAATTAAATTAGTTATTTATTTATATAAATTGAATGATGATATTCATGTTTTATTTAGTTTTGCTTTCCAAATATTGTTAAAAATGAAAAGTATACAGCATAAGTGATTATTTTATATAGAGTGAATTTCTTTAGTTTGGTTTACGGTCTAATTTTAAGTATTGTACAATTAAACGCAATTTAAAGGTGAGATCATGTTATTTGATTTAATATATATTAATCACTAGAAACTTAAAACCTTTATTGATACATAATCCATGTCAACAATTTCATATGCATTATCATTGCAAGAAAAGCAACTATCTTAGTATTATTTTCACGATTTTCCGAAAAGTTACGTATGTCAAATAAACCATGATATGCTTTCCCATTCTTTGATCTTTGCACTTGCTATTCCTTTTCATATTATGTTTAGTTTAAGTAACATTTATTTAACTTACAGTTATAATGATGAAAGAAAGAACTTAACAGGTTCTAACATTTTTATAATGCACATTCGAGGTCTCTTTAAGAAAATTTATTATTTATTATTTGGGAAACTAAAAACATGAATATCGCAACACATACTTATAAGCTAATTCTCATAAAATTCATCATTCATACCAAGTTTAATATTCATCAATTGATAAATCATTTAATTTAGAGAAACCTGTTGTAGCAAACAAACTTTAAATGGGGTGAATAAAGTTGGTTTGAGCCTTTTTGAATTTTTGGCTAGTTTAGGAATTTTGACGAACACTTGTTGTAAATTCATATGGTTGACCTCATGGCCGATATTACACTCAATTCATATTCAACTGAGAGCTAAGGTAAAATTATATGCGGTCGATTATATGCCTCTATTATCTGAGAGGTTGAATTACCATTCGAAAATAAATTAGTTCAAACTCTGTTTCCCAGAAAAGCTTGCAAAGCACCTTTTAAAGATTATAAGCATTTCAAAAACATTTAGATACTATGAAAAACTTTGTTGCATATGTTTAAGAACCAAAATGAAAAGAGAAGCACCTAGTTAGGGCAACCTTACATTAGTAAGACTACGTTCGTGCTTCTTATGCCTTCTGTTTTCATTCTTATGTCGCCTCTTTTCTTTAAGTCACCAAGAATGCTTTTAATTATGCTTTACAACTTGTAAGTACGAATAATGACATAGGATCTCCGAGGTCAATAAGATCATAACTTTCTCAAAAACTCAAACGCAAGTATTACTACATTCAAAAACACATTTGAGTCTAAGTAATGAGCAACCATTGCAACCATTCATCAACAAGCACAAAATACATTAATCAAGTATTTCATTGAAAGGCTTCATTAGCACTTTATCATTGCTCATTATCAAAACACGCATAATAGCATATAATGCTAAAAAAACCCTCTTGGACTATTTCTTCTTCAATTACATTTCAAATTTACAAGTTCTTCATATGTTGTAAAGTAGACTAGTGGTTAAAATCTAAATTATAAAAATTATTGAAATATTATAGTTCATAATGGCATAGTTTAAATATCTCAATTCTAATAAAATAACAAGTGAACATTTTAAAACTTTTTGACAGGATTATATGTGATAAAGCTCTTTCCCATGTACGTCAAATTAAAATTAAAAATAATTTAAGACAATTTTATTATGTCCAATTATGTTTATCTTTTATTTTAATTATTGTGAAATTTTCATTTATATACCTCACTATATCAAAATTTATATCGGACCATGGGCATTGCAAGGATATAACCACTAGTGTGTATATGTAGATGCAGTGACAAAGAGTGTGTCTGAGTGTGTGTGAGAAAGTGTGCGTGGGATGTACTTTTACGAGAATGTGTGGAAGAGAAATCGTGTGTGAATGTATATGTTCATCCAAAAAATTGTTTGACAAATATGGAAAAAATTTCTATGTTATTTTTAATTTTAATAATTTTATTTTAAAAAATAAAAATAACAAATCAAAGAAATTCCCTATCATTTTTTTTTGATAACAGGCTTTTTGGAACAAATAAATTCCATAAAATTTTGTGAAACTCATTTGCAAATTTAATTTTTCATGCTCGGCAGCATTTTATTAAAATATAGAATTTATTTGGAATTTCAAGATTTGCAAATCATGAATTTACTCTAGTTATACTCAAATTTTTGCTTAAGAGATAGAAGTTGCTATTCGATGAAAAGCAAGTCCGCAAAAAATTTTATGAGAACAAAAATATCCCTATTAACATAATATAACAATACCTTTTTTTTTATGTATTCTTATTTTTGAGCCGTAGTTACTGTGAAAGCAAAACAACGCCTACGTACTCTGCTAAGAAGTTTGTCTACAATGCCAACGTACTTTGTTGAGAAGATCACTATTTCTGTTTTTGGGGCAAGATAGAATGTACACTAATTTACTCTACAAATTACTACTAAAATTAACTTAGAGGGTGTTTGGCTTTGCTTATTTAGGTGCTTATAAGTAGGAATGACAATGGGATGAGTGACTCAATTTATCTGGCATCGACCAACCCGATTAAACTCTGATAAAATCCATCCTGTTAAGAACTTAGAATGAATTCGGAATGATTTAAAATACTCGTTAGGGTTTGGAACGGGACTGGGATTGACTCAATAGGCACCCCTATTCCAGAATCTCATATATATATATATATATTACATTTATTAATTAATTATAATTTAAATTATATATTAGACACTAAAAATTAAGAGAAAATTATTACTTTTTAGTAGTAGCTCAAGTGGCGGAGCCTATCTCACCCAGGAGTAAGGTTTTAGGTTTGAATTCCATTGGGTTGGGGGTTCAAAAAAAAAAATTAGTTTGGACCCTCAACCTTTTACTTTTTAAAATTTTATCATTTTAATGTATTTTAAGGATATTATTTAATTTTTTGGGACAAAGTTAAAAAATTTATTTAAATTGTTTTTTTAGAACTTAGTGATTTAATTTGGGTTCTAGGAGTTGAGAATATATTTTGAATTCGGGTTTGAGACGTTTCTTGTTAAATTTTTATTTTTTAACCGAGTCAGGGATGTTTCAGGAATAGAATTCTCATTTAATTTTTAATCGAGTTTGGGATGGAAATAGGAATCAGAATGCCATCCAAGTAGCGAATTTGGAATTTTTTCGTGGGTAGGACACCTGTCCCGTTGCCCTCCCTACTTAGAAGTTATCTAGAAAAAATTACCCTCTTATATAATTTTTAATATTTGCTCCTTATAAGCAGCAAATAAACAAAACCAAACACCCACTTATTGCGTCATGTCCACAAAAAACTTGCCGATTGTTTCAAAAAAATTGATAAGTTATTAGCTTGAAAAAGGAGTGTCACTCAAAAAAGGGACAAATCATTTTATATGGCAATTTTAGTATCAATAAAATAATAAAAAAGGTATTCTAAATAAAATGTACAAATTAATTTTAATTCCATATATGTTTCAAATATAATTTTTATTTGTAAATGAAAGAATTAGCTTAAATCTACATATAAAAGGCAAATCCAGTGCATCCTTCTAAAAAAAAAGAAAAAATGAACTATTAAATCTCTCCACTTCTCCCTACACAACACTCTCCAACCAAAAACATAAAAACATTAAAAAAAAAAAAAAGTAAAACAAAAGAAAAAGAAAAAGAAAAGAAAAAGGAAAGGGCCCCAATCATTCAGTCGTATTACAATATATATATACGCGTATCTATGTGAGTCTCTGTCTGTTTCATCGTTCTCGTTTAATCATCATGAGATTTGATTCATAGATTTACAAGAAAATTTGAGCTGATAAATTTGGATTGTGAGTAGAGTAAATGAATGGGGCTGAAGAGGGGATTATCAGGTGCAGGCATCCACAGGAGCAGAGGAGTAGGAGGAGTAGGGGGAGGAGGCGGAGGAAGCATTGATGGTGGATCTATAAGCTGCTGCTTCTCTTTCCCCATTGCTGTCGTCATATTCTTCTCCGTATTGCTTTTCTTCTTCGGTCCTACTCTCTACACTTCCACTCCCACTGGTCTGTGCTTTCCTTTTTTTCTCTTTCTTTATTTTATTTTATTTTTTAATTTTTGAATTTTTTTGTAGCATTTTTATGTGTTTTATACAAAATGTGTGTGTTTATGTGGAAATGTTAGGGTTTCAATTGATTCATGCTAGTGTAGATCTTATTGATTAGTTGTTGGAATTTCAATTAAGTACTGATTTATATTTACTTCGAGTTTAGTTGAAACAAATGCGCGGATTTGTGATTAGGTAGTTTAGGCATTATCGATTCTTCATCTATTGTTTGCTGAAATTTGTCTGCTGTTGATTGGATTAGACTGGAATTAACGGGCCAATTTTTGTTTGAGATTGGCGTTTTTCACTTGGCCTTTTTCACTTGCTTTTATATGAAAGGACTGATCTGTTGGGTGTTGATGGGATTTTTGGAGAATTATTTACTGGCTTTTGGTGTTTTTTGTGTTGTGTTATTTGGGATCTCGACATGATTATAGTGCAATTATTTGCTGAAATTGTTTGCGGGATGCAAGGAATTGCAGAGTGTGTTCTGATTTTTTCCAAAGGAGATTACAATATGAAGTGTCCAAGTCAAAAGTGATTTGTTAATGTTGTATATTGTGTGGTGCAAAGTTCAGTTGTTAAGTTTTTTAGTTACATTAGGAAGATCTTCAGGAACTGTTTCCGTTTCTTTTATATCACTTGTTGAAGTTGTGGCAAATGGACATTTTCTGGCGGTTGTTAAGTGAATTGCTGAAATCATTTTGATTCAACAGTCTATCTTGATCGTTTCGAATCTTCTTGCCGTTTCTCTGAATATGGGTTGAAATTGTTGGCATTTTGCAAACTTCGTGCCTTAGTAGTTTAGCGTCCTCCCAGCATCCCTGCACCTCTGTACGGTCCTGCAAACATTTGTTGTAGAGCTTATCACAATATTTATTCGTATGCTATTTGACCCTCAACTTCATTTCTTTTTTACTGAGAGAGATTTTGTTGATCTATAATTAGAATTAGTCTGAACCTCATACTTGTTCTCTCAACAAGAAGATACATGTTATTATGAATAAAGTACAGAGATGTGTGCTGTGAATATAATATTTAGTTGAACTTATTGACACATTGTCTATGGTGCTCTAGTTGTGCTTTCAATTATTACGTTATCTAGTACTGATCTTCTCTTTCTTTTTCTTTTTTCTTACTTGGCAGATCAGGGTAATTTTGCGACCAGTTTTAGTAAACAGGTATCTTTCCTGGCTAGCCACTATTTCATGAAGTAGAAGCATGTGGTGGCAATGAGATGTATGTCTTTGTTTGTTTTGACAGAAAATGGAGAAAAACAAATTAAATGTGGTAGATATGCTTGCTAATAGAAATTTATAGTCTCTTCTACATCTGCTAGGCATTTTGTGTCGTCTCTTGTTCTCGTGGAGAAAATAAAAACATTGTTATTTTAGAACTTGCTTTTCAATTTCTTTAGATATGCTGAACATATTGTCGTTCCACAAGCTCATAAGTTTGACAAGATAGAAATTATTTCTGTCAAGTATCCTTTTTCTTTTGCATTGCAAAACATTAGAGCCTCAGACTATGGTGCAAGTTCCAACATATATGGAATTTTATTCGTGGAAAGAAATAAGTGAACCTTTCAAGAGGCAAAGCAGAAAGTCAGTTTTCCTTTTTCACTTTGGCTTAGAGCCTTAGACATTATCACACTGATTTTGAGGTTGTAGCAGCTTATTAGTGATGCATATTGCATTATTTATTATTTATCTTTAGAATGTGGTGATTACTCTTACAGATACATAATTTAGTGTCCATTTATGCTTCACTTGGGGTAGTGTACTTCCCAGCTCACTTGAAGAATGAGGAGTTTCTTAGTTCTTACCACTTTACCAAGCTAGCTTCTGTTTATAAGAAATTCGTGAATAGTTGGAAATTATATTTACATAATGTTTGTTGTGAATAAGAAAAGTTCTCTCTGTTACAGGACCTGGATTGGAGGGAGAGGCTTGCACTACAACATGTTAGATCTTTGTTGAAACGAGAGGCATGTTTTTCATATTGGCTGATCAATTACATCTTCTTTGGTCTTTCAATTTCTGATGTTTATTCAGATTTTGGTTCTATTTTGTTTCTAATCTGCTAACTAAACGTGTTTTAGGTGATTGATGTTATTAAGGCCAGTACAGATGATTTAGGGCCTTTGAGTATAGATTTTTTCAGAAAGAATTTGTCTGCCTCCTGGAAAGTTGTTGGTCAAGAAACTGCAGTGGAATATAATGCCACTTCTTATGAGGTCAGGGTGATGGTCAAGCTTTAGCTTGGATTTCTTATTTTTTGGGATGCAAGTATATGTTAAGTCCAAAAAATGCCGATCTCTTTTTCTCCCTATTGTTTCCTGTTGTACTTTAGGTAAAACAAATAGCTGCAGACAGAAAACAGGATATTTCTCATCGCAAGAGGGGGGATTCTTTAAGTGGTATTGTCTTCTTGCATCTGTCCTGATTGTAAATGATTCATATACTTGTCCAATAGGAGTGGGTTAAGTGATGCTTTGTCCCTTGCAGAAGTTCATTCTCAATTCCTTGATTCACCTGCTAAAGTGGCAAGGAGGGTAAGTATATTGTTCAAACTTTTACTTTCACCTGATTTAATTACCTTCTCCTTTTTGGGTCTTAATTTTATCTGGTTTAAGCACTCTGCAGCAACTGAGAGCAAAAAGACGAGAGAAGCGTGCTGCTGATTTGGTAAAACAAGAAGATGAAGTAACCGTGAAGCTTGAAAATGCAGCTATTGAACGTTCAAAATCAGTTGACTCTGCAGTTCTGGGGAAGTATAGCCTATGGAGAAAAGAGATTGAAAATGAGAATTCTGATTCAAATGTCCGCCTAATGCGTGATCAAATGATTATGGCAAGGGTGTATATTAGTATTGCAACAATGAAAAGCAAGCCTGAGTTGGCTGTTGAGCTACAGAATCGGTTGAAAGAAAGTCAGCGTGCTCTAGGAGATGCGACTGCTGATTCTGATTTACATCACAGGTGGGTAGATATCTATTGATGCTTTGTTTGTCTAATTATCATTGTTTCTGTGTATTCAGTATGTTAATGTTTTGCTCATGCGGACACCAGTGCTCCAGAAAAAATTAAAGCTATGGGCCGAGTGCTATCAAAAGCGAGAGAGCGGCTGTATGATTGCAGGCTTGTGACTGGAAAGTTGAGAGCAATGCTCCAATCTGCAGATGAGCAAGTCCGAAGCTTGAAAAAGCAGAGCACATTCCTCAGCCAGTTGGCAGCCAAGACAATTCCAAATGGAATTCACTGCTTGTCAATGCGCTTGACAATAGATTATTATCTCCTTCCAGCAGAGAAAAGGAAGTTCCCCAGAAGTGAGAATCTGGAAAATGCAAATCTTTACCATTATGCTCTGTTCTCTGACAATGTCCTGGCTGCCTCTGTTGTTGTCAACTCAACCATTGTCAATGCTAAGGTACGAATCTGTTTTGTGTTGATAAATCTCAAAGAATGTATTCGTGCTATGGAATGTAACATGTGTGGAAAAGCCAGCTCTGTGACTGCATTACTCAATATCTTGAGGCTCTGAGATTTCACAGGCCTTGTATCTCTAGATTCTAGCATGTAGCTTGTCAATATCTTTTGCTATCCTTAATCAATCAAACATCACAGATGTGGAGTAGCAGTAAGAATGATGTGAAGTACTGTGTTCAGTCCCTGAAAGAAAATGCAACTGACATTATAGGATTCAATGTTGAGTTCGTCTTTTCTTTTCTTGGCAACTGCTATTATCTTAAGCTGAATATGTATATCATTGAAAAGTTTACATATAGTGATTTAGGGCTTATCTGTGAGCTTTCTCTAAAAACATTGACCAAAAGAACAAAAACCTCGTTTTGTTAGGCATTTATAGTGTTTTTTCCAGAAAATAGTTGCCTAGGCCAAATACCACTACTCACTGTCGATTATAGTATTTAATAGAAAGTAATTTGTTGAATAGCAATTGTAATTATTTCATTGATTTTAAAAAAAAATTAATGAGTGTGATGCTCAAGTAATTTTTTTCAAATTTAAATTTTAGGCTTTGTTATCTTTGGGCTTTGGTGTCAATGAAATTATGTTTAGCTTTTGTTGACACCAATAATTTTTTCAAATTTAAATTTTAGGCTTTGTTATTCAATTATGCAAATAACGTTTCGTGTATTTTGATTGAGAGGAAAATTAAAACATATAAAACCAATTAAGTTTCTTGTTTTCTTTTTGGTTCTTAAAACTGTTCTCAGAAAACATTATCCTAATGCAGTTTCTGGTTTTTGTTTTCAAAAGGTGTTCTCAAAACACATTTCCCAAATACAATGTTTTGTTTTTTATTTCTAAAAACAGTTTTCAAATACTTATTTAAGAAACAGTTTTTAGAAATAGGAAACAGAAAACATTCCCAAATAAGCCCTTAGGTTTTTGGTCTTCACTATGAGGCCTACATGGAAGTTAGAAACATTGCCTTCTATCGCTAATTATGAGAATTCTGTTATTTGTTTTACATGCAGGAACCAGAGAAACATGTCTTTCATCTCGTTACTGATAAATTGAACTTTGGAGCCATGAATATGTGGTTTCTCTTGAATCCTCCTGGGAAAGCTACAATCCATGTTGAAAATGTTGACGAATTTAAGTGGCTTAATTCATCCTACTGTCCTGTTTTGCGTCAACTGGAGTCTGCCGCCATGAAGGAATACTATTTTAAGGCAGCTCATCCAACCACACTTGCTGCTGGCTCTTCTAACTTGAAATATAGGAACCCAAAGTATCTTTCAATGTTGAATCACCTCAGATTTTATCTCCCCGAGGTTTATCCTAAGTTGGATAAAATCCTTTTTCTTGATGATGACATTGTTGTCCAGAAAGACTTGACACCTTTGTGGTCGGTGGATCTCCGTGGAAAAGTAAATGGTGCAGTGGAAACCTGTGGTCAAAGTTTTCATCGTTTTGACAAGTATTTAAATTTCTCGAACCCACATATTGCCAGGAACTTTGATCCCAATGCTTGTGGATGGGCATATGGGATGAATATTTTTGATCTTAAAGTGTGGAAAAAGAAGGATATAACGGGCATTTACCACAAATGGCAGAACATGGTGAGGCACTCTCTTTTCTACTCTTCCCCACCCTCCCAAATTGCTTTTTATTTATGCTGTTGTGTGCTGTGCTGTATGTGTGTGCACATCTGAACTTGTGTATCAATAGATTTCTGTGTTTTATTTCCCTTTGTGGAGATACTAGTTTGTGAGGATTATTTGCCACTCGGAATCAATGACTGTTAACAAACGGAGTTGCAAGTTCCCAACGTTCTGGGTTCCTAATTTTCCCTTCTTCTTCTTCTTCCTCTTCTGCTACTTCAACTTCTTCTTCTTCTTCTTCTTTTTAAAAAAATATATAACTATTCTTCTTCTTTGTATTAGAATGAAGATGGGGTTGTTCCCAATGTCCTGAGTTCCCCTTTTCTGTTCTTCTATATAATTCTTCTTCTTCTTCTTCTTTGTATTAGAACGAAGACAGGGTTCTCTGGAAGCTTGGAACTCTGCCTCCAGGACTGATCACATTTTATGGGCTTACTCATCCACTTGAGAAGTCATGGCATGTGCTGGGTCTGGGTTACAATCCGAGCATTGATCGCACAGAAATTGAGAATGCAGCAGTTATCCACTACAATGGGAACATGAAACCATGGCTAGAGCTAGCCATGACCAAGTATCGGTCATACTGGACCAAGTATATCAAGTTTGATCATCCCTATATTCACGGCTGCAAACTGGGCGAGTGATTGAAGAAATGGAGCAGAGGTACCTTCATGTAACTCTTGATTTCATCCCCTCTGCGATGGATTGGTCAGCATGCTTGTGTGGAAGGAAACATATCACGCCATCATTGTCGTGTTTACATTGGTCAATTCATTATGTGTGATTCAATCTCATTTGTAATCTTCCTTATAGAAACCAGGTTTAGATGTCTTTTGATGTGCAATACGTATTTCATGTCTACCCACTCCCATTTGTATTTGTTGTGTAGCAATTTATAGATGAAGTGAAGCTCATAAACAGAGGATCAGTCTTTTTCGTTATTGTAATTTTTTATTAGCATCTGATATTTTAGATTTGATTATTTGAATATTCAGAAAGTTGGGATGTTCATCCTACTTTGTCACTTTCTGTTTTCTTTTAAATAAGGGTAGGAATGCTGACGAATGGCTGGAGTATTCGAGATAATTCGCTCCTTCTGTAACCTAAACATGGAGGTTATTTAAACATTATAGTCAGAGAAATTAAATGGATACGTTTTTTAAAATTTATGTTTAATTTAATTTTCACTCTCTTTTTTCTCATGGTTTGTTGCACGCCTTTGTGGCACCAAGCCCTCTGGCTCAGCTTCTTTGGTGCATGTCAGAGTTGTCGGGAAAGGAAGAGAGAAACTGAGTGAACAAGAGATTGTACGGGTTTCTTAGTTTATAAATCTATTGTGTTTAAGTATAAAGACACTGTTAGTCCTTAAATTACGAAATTACAATTGAAATTTCTTGTGTTTTTTTCAAAAGTTGCACGTTTCTTCCGTTCGTCATGATTTCTGTCCATTTTGACAACAAGTGTCCAATTCATACCAAAAATACGATTTGGTTTCGTTTTTTACCCTTAATTGCACACACTCCCTGTGTTTTCTTTTATTTTTTAATTTTCATCATATTTCAAAAGAAATTTAAAATTAAAATCACCACCCACCCCTGTCGCACTCCATCCCACCCCCTTTCATCATCATCATCATGATCATCATGTGGCGCGGTTAGGGTTTGGTTGGTGGGGGTTGCGAGACTAGGGTTGGGGGGTGGCGGGGGTGGCGTGGCCGAGGGTTGGGCGTAGTGGGTATTTTTCCTTTTTCTAAAATTTAATTTTTAATTTTTTTAACTTTTGGAAAAAACACAAAGGGTCTCAATTATAGTTTTTTTAATCTAGGGACTAGCGGTGTAATTAGATTTAAACATAAGGAATCTATAAGCAAAAAACCCATTACATCGAGCAAACATAGGAGCAAAGTGAATTTAAGCTAAACTTTGTGAAAACTTAGGCTTGTCGGTCGCTTTAGGGTGTCTTTTCATTTACTAGGAATAGAAATCGAGTGAGAATCTTGTTCTAACTCTTATTTGGTTTTAAGCTTTTAACTTAAAATTTCAATCATGTATTTTATTCTTAAAAAATCGTTACCCATAGAAATCAGGCTGAATAGAAATTTTTTTGTAGTGCCACAATGGCTCTTCTAATGGCACGTCTCGCGTTTTCTTCTAGTAATTTTGATGCTCTTTGTTTTGTTAGCTCCAAACTGATGCCGGATAACTAGAAGAAGAGGCCATTAATCAAGCTTGTGGCCTGAGAAAGACGTCCGCCAGTTGTGTTAGTTGCAAGTGATTGGCTCTTGGAAATCGTATAGGATTACTTCCCAATTGATTTAGCTAAATAAGCATGAACTGCCTGGCTTGAATTAAGTCATCTCTTTACAAGGACTCTTTTTTGTCAAACATATTAAAGATCCAAGGTATATTATTTATTTTTATTTTTTTAAATTTATATGCCGTTAATAATTTTGAACTTGATCTCCCATGATATAATAATTTTGGATTTGGTTTGATTTGGCATAATATTATAATATTAAATTTGATAATCTCTAATTATTTTTAGAATATTAGATTTCATTATGTCCAATTATAATATATTAGTAAATGGTTTTATCAATTTCTTTTAAAAAAAATTTAGTTTGTTATTTTAATATTGGCCTTGATAAAAAGAGTTTCTAGATCCGCCACTAGTCCAAATTATAACATCAAGTCAAAAAAGGACTAACATTTACATATTTATAAAATGTAAGACTAACATTTACATATTTATAAAATGTAAGAGACTGAATGGTGCCACTTCTAAAGATAGAGACTTATTTGACAACCTCACTAAAGATAGGGGATTACCAAGATGATTAACCCTATACAATCTATATTAATATGTAAAGTAGAAATAGTTGAACCACATTCATTTCGTCCAAATTTTACTTTTCCTATAATACTGCCACGTGTTAGTTATAAATTAAAAAAAATATTAATATGTATATTGAAAAGGAAAATACTAATCTATTACATTGAAAAGATTGGTCAATAAATGATATAAATATATCAATCTACATTGTTCCTACACAAATTAGATTAAACTCTTAGATCCAAGCCCCAATGACGTAACCTACTAGCATAAAAGAGCTAGGTACTGGTGTGATGCTAGTCAAAGGCTCTTTGATGCCTAAGTCAGTGGCGGTGATATACATGGATGGTAATAAAATAGAGAGGCTATATTCAGTAACGATGGCTTACCTTGCTTTCAACGCTAATGGCCTATTTATAGGATTCGCCTGGGGACACGTGACTAGGGACACTGTTGCTCAGAGACACCTTCTGTCGCTCGGGCGATGATAGACTTCACTAGGTTGGGTCTACTAGGCCTAGTTGGCAATCCCATCCTTGGGTGTGTCCTGCAAGTATGTAGTCCTAAAGGTATCACAAAGTGCTAGTGGATAGGTCCTATGGGTACTTGGCCCGAAGTTACTGGAGTGACTCAATCCCTTATCATTAGTCCCTATTTAGTGACATGACCATGTTGGGGTGTTGCTAAATATCATGCTTGAGAATTCGCCCAACTATAGATGTTCTCTTGAGCCTCGTGGCGCATGTCGCTATTTTTCCCCCGCGCATGGCTTTTACAGACTTGACGTGCCTTCTTCCATGATTGCAATTTTCTCAGAAATCTGCGTCAGTGACGGCGCTGTAGCTGCCTCCCTTTGTCTTTCCTCTCCCTTTTGAATTTTGAATTGTTTTAATTGAGGGTATAAAAGGTGATTTTTACTTCTTTTCCGTTATTTACCTCTTACTTGGCTCACTTATTAGCATTTCTTTTCATCTCTCTTGGCTTTTCCATATCCGTGATACTTCAATGCTATTGTTTGTGACCACAGCCAAGGTTTGTTACATTGCGCCTTACTCTCTTCCAGTCTCTTAGTGGATTTTTTTTTTCTTTCGACATTTTAGGTACACCCACTAGCCCCCCCTTATTGTTATATTTCTCTCTTGGCCCTTTGGTACTTTCTTTCTACTTCTTTCTCTTTTTGATTTTCACGTATTGGTTTTGAATGCCCGGTAGCCTTGAAGCCTCTAGGAATAAAGATGATTTCCTCTCTCCTTCAAGCCCCAAACCTGACATTGTGGGCTTGTGCTTCGAGTCCCCATTTAATCTTCCTTTTGGTGATACTAGTAACCTAGGGAGCCTCTTCTTTGACATTCTTGATTGCCTTGAGGAGATTTTCTTATAGACTTTCAGGGGAGATCCTACTTTAGATCCAACTGAAGAGGTTCTTGCAAGGGTTGAAGCAGAACTAGGTATGGACAAAGGTTTAGATGCTATCTTTAATGGTGTCTACGAGGGCATTGAGGCCCTTATGCTAGACAATTGGGCAACCCGAGACCACAATGTAGTCTCAAGTGGGGAAACTAATGTAATACATGAAGTGGAGGCATTTAGTCCGCTTGAGGCCTACAGGAAAGGCAATTAAATGGAATCTTCCACTCGTCTGACCCAGCCACCGAAGCCCCTTCCTCGGCGGACCTTAGGGAACCAGATGCCTTCGCTTCATACATTATGTTGGTTTCCCCACTTGGGATGACGCCACTATCCCGTGTCACCGATCTTCTAGCATAGGGACTTTAACGCCCTTGTAGACACTATCAAAGACATCATTTAAACCCTTGTCCATTTCTAGTTCTGCTTCAACCCTCAAAAGAACCTTTTCAGTTGGGTCTAAAGCGCGAACCCCCCTCGAAAGTCTATATAAGAAAATCTCCT
The DNA here is from genome assembly GCA_028554755.1 of Cordia subcordata. NCBI lineage: Eukaryota > Viridiplantae > Streptophyta > Magnoliopsida > Boraginales > Cordiaceae > Cordia > Cordia subcordata. The sequence goes on along the minus strand of JAPTOF010000025.1, from coordinate 5,130,833 downwards.
CAAGGGAATCAGGAATGTCGAAGAAAGGGCTTCCTAGGTTACTAATATCACCAAAAGAAAGATTAAAGAGGGACTTGAAGCATGAGCCCACAGGGTCAGGTTTGGGCCTTGAAGGAGGGGGGAAATCCTCTTTATTCCTAGAGGCTTCAGGGCTACTAGGCATCTAAACCTTTTATGTAAAAATCAAAGAGAGAAAGAAGTAGAAAGAAAGTACCAAAGGGCTAAGAGAGAAATATAATAGTAAGGGGGGCTAGCTAGCGTACTTGAAACGTTGAAAGAAAAAAAATCGGCTAAGAGACAATAAACAAGTAAGTCGCAATGTAGTAAACCTTGGCCACAGGCCCAAGCAGCAGCACCAGAGTATCATGGATATGGAAAAGCTAAGAGAGATAAAACGAAATGATAATAAGTGAGCCAAGTGAGAGGTAAATAAGGGAAAAGAAATGAAAATAGCCTTTTATACCCTCAATTAAAACAATTCAAAATTCAAAAGGGAGAGGAAAGATGAAGGGACATGGCTGCAGCGCTGTCACTTATGCGGATTTTTGAGAAAATTGCAACATGGAAGAAGGTGCATCAGGTCTGTAAAAGCCACGTGCGTGAGAGAAAAATCACGGCATGCAGCGACGCGTGCCACGAGGCTTGAGAGAACATCTACAGTTGGGTAAATTCTCAGGCATGATATTTAGCGACATCCCGACACGGCCTGTCTCTAAATAGGGGCTATTGATAAGGGATTGAGTTGCTACAGTGGTTTCAGGCCAAGTGCCTGTAGGACCTACCGACAACACTTCGTGATATCTTCGGGACTACATACTTGTAGGACACATCCAAGGATTGGATTGCCCACTAGGTCCAGTAGACTCGACATAGTGGAGCCTATCATCGTCCGAAGGACAGAAGGTGTCCCTAAGCAACACATGTCCCTAGCCACGTGTCCCCAGGCGAATCTTATAAATAGGCCACTAACGCTGAAAGCAAGGTATGCCATCATTATTGAACGTAGCCTCTCTATTTTATTGCCCTCCACATGTATCACCGCTATTGACTTAGGTATTGGAGAGCCTTTGGCCAGCATCACACCGGTGCCTAGGTCTTTTGTGCTTGCAGGTTACATCATCGGATATTGGGTCCAAGATTTTTATCTGATTTGTGTAGGATCAAGACTTATTTTAATTATTCTACACATTTTATATATATATATATATATATATATATATATATATATATATATACACACACTTGACTTTCTCGTGCATTGCACAAGGGAAAGACTACTATATAAATATATACAGGAATATAGAAACCAACACTACTTAGACTACGCTAGCAAACAGCTGCTATCAATATTCAGATTCTTAAACGTGAATATTTTACTTATTCTCAAGTTAGTTGATATTGCTTAAAAAATGGCAATCAATTCTTAGTAGTTGTCAAAATTTTTCAAATTAGTCGTTTTCTATTTAATATATTGTTTAAGTTAGTTATTGTTTGTTTTTATAGAATTTACTTTGTTCACCAAGCCCAAAAAATAAAAAGATCAAACAATTTCCTAATTTTTGCGTAAAAGACGTCGGTTTGAATTCCCAAAATTGCCCCTTTTGTCTCATTGTTATCGCTTTCCCCAGGCAAAAAGTGTCTTCCGACCTCAAAAAAGTGCAAACGGGATGCGACTAAATATAAGTAAATTAGGGACAAGTGTCCCAAAAATCTATAAATACCCCATGTTCTTTCCATTTTAGGTAACTTATCACTCACCATTTCTCTCTACAACTTTGACTACTATTTAGTTTGTTTACCTCGGTCTTTTATTCGCTTGAGTGTGGAATGCGTAAGAAGTGAAATAGCGAATGAGCCGTGCCTTAAGTTCTTTTCTATTTATGTTTTGGGATTTTGAGTTTTTATTTGTGCTTTAGAGTTTAGACTTACGATCATGTACTTTATTTATATGTTGGAGTTTGAATTATCTTATGCTTTGAGTTTAACTATGTATTTTTACTTATGTTTTGAAGTTTGGATTATATATCTTGATTTATGATTTACATTCATAGTTATTCATTATAAATTATGTCAAAATTAATTTTGATTCTTTTCAAAATTTTGGGGATTCATCAATCCCTATTTTTTGTATTCCTTAATTCTCCAAGTTATGTCCTCTAATGATGAATCATGGTGGGAAATGGAAAAGAAACTCTTCCCTAAAATTATTTCAGGAAAAAAAAATTGTGGATTGAGGTGAAAATTCCCTCAAAGAACATACATACACTAAAGTCTTATTACAAGATTATTGTAAGAGGGGTTTCTAATAGCTTTTAATCTAGGTATATTTTGTAATCTATATATTATATAAAGTAAAGTACACGTAATATTTAAAAATGCCCTATGCCCTCTTCTCATGCATTTCTTTCTCCATAATTTATTTCACTTCATTCATGCCATATTTAATGAGCAATATTTTCAAAGTCAAGTAATTCATACTAACTTGAGTCATATATGCTCAATGATTTTATTTCCTAAAATAAAATAAACATTATCTTTTCAATTATATAAATTACTTTATAATCTAATTTTTTTTCCCGTAATATAGCATTATCTTTTTGTTCAACTAATTGATAGTGATCTAAAACCATACCCATGAAAAATTATTTTCCAAATTAAATTGAGCATTATTTTGATCAAGTAAAAATTTTTCATAATCTATTTTTTAATGTAGAGTACATGCATTTTCAATCGATAATACATGTCCACATTTCATGAGTCTTTTCTCCAAAAGAACATTTAATCAATCCCTCTTATAATGCAAAATTATTTCTTAATCTTCTGTTCATGATTTTTGTTTCTAAGATTATTTGATATTCTAAAATAAAAATTTATTCAATTGGATATTTGAGAAAATATCATAAAGTTATTTTGATAATACAATAACATGATTTACTGTTAAGTTTTTAACCGTCAATGCAATAATGCCTTCATAATTATTATACTTTAAGCCAAATCATTTTAATCTTTGTCACAAAAACTTTATGCACTTCAATAAAATATTTTAATATCGATACACGTTACAAGTGCATAATTTAACAACATCTTAATCAATTTTTTTCTCATTTTACTTTTAATTTAAATATTATATTTAATTATTCCATATCTTTGATATTATAAGAAGCATGTTAAAAAGTTATCAAAAATGACGGTTTATAGAATATATTCACTTTTCATCTTAGCAGACACTGTAAAAGTTTATATAGAATAATTTATTTCTTCGGTGTATTTTACGGGTCATACTCTTGTTCTTTTAGTGAGTCTTCAACAACAACTTTTTAAGTAGCGTTTAGTATTTTGATTGGTCAAAACACTATTTTGCTAAATTAGTGCTGTAAACTAGCGTTTCAAGAAACTTTTTAGGTAGCTTTTAGCGTTTCAACTAACGTTTATCAAAAGTTAAAAATTTTAGCATTTCAGGTAGCTTTTAGCTTTTCATGTTTTTTTTGGCAATTCAACCTTTTTGCATTTTTTTATTTTTCCATTCTTTTTTCAATCTCTCTCTATATTTTTATCTTTTCTTTCACAAATATAAATAAGAAACAATATAAAACTAAATTTCAATTTCTATATAATCAAATTACTAAAAGCATAAGTTTTATTAGTATATTTTTTTGAACAAAAAAATTTTGAATCTATTAAAATTAATTTTTGTAATATTGATATAAAAGTTTTATCAAAAAATTAGTTATACTTTAATATTAAAATATGATTATGAAAATAAATATCTAATTATGAAATATATTATCTTATTCCTATAATAGTAATAGTAATTATAATTATCATAACAACAATAATAATAATAACATGATATCAATGTCCTTTTACGTCATTTAACATTCATCAGCTAATCTAACAGCTAATTTTACCGAACACATTTTGTTCAGTCAGTTAGTTAAACAGCTATCTGCTAATAGCTAAAATACAACAGCTATCAGCTACCCAAATAGCTATCAGTTACTCAAATAGTTATGAGCTACTCTAATAGCTAAATTTCCCAAACAGACCCTTAATATACTAGTGTTTTTATGTCTCATTTTAGACTCCATTTGACTTAGACTCTATTTGGCCTAGCTATAAGATTTCAGCTATTGAATATTAGAGCTTTTAGGGCTCGTTTGGATTGACTTTTTTCAAAAGTGTTTTCTTTAAGAACTTTTAAAAAATATTTTTTTTTAGAAGCTAAAAATTCTAGCTTTTCAGCTTTTTTTGAAAACCAAATCAAATAGTTATTACAAATTTAATGTAACTTTTTTAGGGAAAAAAATAATTTTTCTCTAAAAAAGCCAATCCAAATAGGCCCTTAGTAGTAGAGTTTTGGGTAAAAGTGTTATTGAATAAAAACAGTTGATTGTTTAACCTTGTTTTTTAGAAATTGAGCTTTCAATTGTTTTGAGGTTAATATTAGATTTTCAAAGATAGATAATAGTATTTTTGAGAAACAATGAAGAAAAATAATTTTTGACATGACACAAAAACAGTTTTTCAAAAACCCTTTTTGAAAAGCTCCAATTTAGAGTTTTTGATTTTTCAGCTATTTCTAGGTTTAGCTTCTTTTTTTTTTTTTTTTTTTCAGCTTCAGCTTAACTATGTTATTTTAACTTTTGATTTGTAAAGCGAGCATCAGTAAAACTTTGGGCAAAACTACGCTTGAACAAGACTCATTGATTGTTTGCTTATATTATAGATGTTGACTTTCAATAATTTGTAAGATAATATTAGACTTCAAAAAATATGACATTATAATTTAAAGGGGAAAAAAAAGATAAAAATTAACTTCCCATATGATGTTCAAATAATTTTTTAATGACTTTTTCTGACAAGTTCTAATTTGGAATTCTTGAGTTTTTAGTCTTTTGACTTTGGCTTTAAACTAAGAATTGCAATCGAGTTGTGTAGGGACGAATTTTGCACATCCCTACTCTACAACTGCTAAAAATTCACCTTTTCGTACCCCACCCGACACTTGGTATCGGGTAAATCCCTATTATCATCTCTACACTTATCGATACCCTTGCCTGTACTAAGTAAACCACTACCTACTAATAAGACAAAAATAAGTCCAATACAAATAAATCATATTAAATCTTAACAACAAAACTTAACACAAATCCAAAATCCAATACATAAAATTCAACATAAATTTACAATAATAACACATTAAATCCAAACTCCATACTCCAACCCATCAAATCTGAACTCCATATTTTAAATTTAAAATTTACAATAATAAGACATAAATCTAGCTTCTTAGTCTTTAAGGTGGTATAAGAAACATTTACCACTAAACTAAAAGAACCTTTGCTGATGTAACACTTATAAAGAGACTATAAATTATATATCTAGGTTTATAATCATTGGCGGATGTGTATAACAAATTGAGAGGTCAATTGACCCCTCTTGGTTGTAGAAAATTAGTGTATAACATAAGTTTTTTTAGATTGACCCCATTTAGAAATTTTAATTGATCCCTTTTAATTAAAAAAAAAATAAGGATTGTCATAAAAAAAATTATTTAATTTTAAAGTGGTAGACTCACTTTAAAAAAATTTCAAACCTCATCAATAATAGCAATCAATGTTAGAAAGTAATCAAATTATTTCATTACCCCAAATTGACAAGTTCTAAGTCATTTTTTTTTTCTCTCTCTCTCTCTCTCTCTTTTTGCAATATTAATATATTGGAAAATTTAGATTTTCGAGAAAATTTGAGTTTTTATAGTGAATCATTGTTTTTACTTATATTTCCAAAGTTATTTAATTAAATTTGAGAAAGTCTTAGTTTTTAATATTGATCTTGGTGAAAAAAAGTTCCTAGATCCGCCATTGTATATAATAAAAGTCAAAATAAAAATACACACACATATATACTAGGGTGGGGGTAAGGGCTGGCGTAGGGGCAATAATCCTCAACCTTGCGTCACCTCGGTACTGGGTTAAAAGAAAACCCTGCCCACCCCACCCCAAACTAGGATTTTTTTTTTTTAAACAAAAACTTGGATCCAACCCCTACAGTACTCCTATGGAATAGGGTGGAATGAACTACTTTTATTATTCCTACTTTTAACTAAAAACTTTCTGAAGACGTGTTAAACAACTTAATTTTTAACTTTTCAACTCATAATAAGTATTTTGAGTGTCTAAAAGGTAAGCTAAACATAGTCTTAATGTGGATAAAAACTAAAAATAGATGTGTCAATACAAGCCACGGTTTACCTGGAGAGGGGACATGCATGCGGGGTTGGCCTAAAGTTCCACTGTTTAGGCATAACCCACTTTCCCTTGAGAGAATTAACTCTTCTAGACAAGGAAAAAAACCTAGTTTTCTAACATGACTACATAACACTCCCTCAACTCTTTAAGCCACTTGCAGTAGAAAATTATATAGAACTTTTTCAACCAATTATTTGGTGTAATGTTGAAGCACAAATAAGCAAATGACTCTCTGCTAGGCTACCAACTTCGTAACAGAAGAGACCTTAATGTTCGAAGATTGCGGATCGGACCAGGGTTTACGAAGCACATAAAATAGCTAGGAAAAGCTCACTCATTCGACACCGGAGAAAGTAGAGGTTTGTTGGAGAAGAAAGCTTCCAAATTTCCACACATGAGCTTGTATAAATCGCGATAACCCTCCGCCGTGTATACAGCAACATGTGGTGACATTACGACATTATCAAATGCAAATAGCTCATCTGAAACATCAGGTTCATTCTCAAAAACGTCCAAGCCCGCACCAGCAATCTCTCCTTGCTGCAAGCACTCTATCAGATCCTTCTCATCGATAATGGCACCTCGTGCAATGTTCACAATAACTCCTTTTTTCCCCAGTGCTAAGAGCACTTCCTTATTGATCAAGCGGCAGGTTTGATCAGTCAATGCACAAGAAATGATGAGGATATCACAGTTTCTTGCCAGCTCACGAATTTCGGCATAAAAAGGGAATGAAACATAGGATTTCTTGTTCCTTGAGAAGTATGAGATTATGCAGCCAAAAGCTGCAAGCCTCTTTGCAACTTCAAGACCAATGCTTCCCAATCCAACAATTCCAACTCTCTTGCCTCCCAACTGAAATCAATAATGGTTACAGTATTACATAGTGGAGCAGTTCTTCTGAGAACTTAAAAGGTCTAACATGCATTATAGGAGGGAGCATCATTTACAGAAGCTGTAGAAATTGTAGCAAGCTGTGGAAGAATTGGATCCTCTCCTAAGCCCAAAAAGACGAGGAAAAAAGAAAAAAAAAAGGAAAAAAAAAACACAAGAAAGAAAAGACAACTCTCATTTCTTACAAAATCCTTGATATATACAGGCCATCTCACAGACATACACACATACATTAATTCACCCGAGATGCACATCGGAGAAATAACTTCATCAATTTGTTTCGGTCCATCTCTGGGCAGTAATGAGTGAGATTGGTGACAATATTTCTTGAAGCACAAGCATGAAATCCTGATTTACTAAATTCACTACCCCTTTCTTCTCCTAATTTTATTCTAAAAGGGAGACACAAAACCATACAAAAACTGCGTAGAGACATAAAAGACACTGGCCAAGCTAACCCCTACAAGCATAGGAGCTAGAAATGTGAACCTTAACTGGAAATAATTTACTTGTAATGCAAATTCCAATTTCACTATCCATGCAATTCAAATATATTTTACTATAGTCGAATTTGGTCCGTAAAATGATTAACGGGTAGATTGATTATGATAAAGAGGGTGTTTGACAAAGATTTTATTTTAGATATTTATAAACACCCAAATAAAGACATACAACAAGAAATATGACAGTAGACACCTAAAGTATTGCAAATCGGGAAATCAAGCTAGTGCAATTAATAACAATTAGGAGTAGCTCAAGCGGGTGACAAGACTATCCGAGTGAGGTCTTAAGTTAGAATCCGATTAGGATTTATATATATATATATATATATATATATATATATATATTTATTATAAAAGTAGTGCAATTAATACAAAATAGTTGTATTAGACATTAAGTAGACCAGCTTATATTTTTTAAATTGAGATATTAGTACAGTAAGCATATTCGTAAATCACATTTACATAATGTAGAGAAAAAGGGGGGGGGGGGGGCGCACCTTAGCACCAAGAGGGTACACTAGCTTGCCAGGCCAAAGCCCATTCCTGACAAACCCATCAGCAGCAGTGATTTTCCTAAGAACGTCAATCAACAACCCAACGGCGAGGTCAGCAACATCGGCGGAGGAGACGGTGGAAGCGTTGGCAATGGAGATGCCGCGGCGGCGGCACTCGCGTAAGTCGATGTGGTTAAGGCCAGCACTGCTGGTGACGATGAGGCGGAGGGCGGGGAGTAGGTCGAGAACGGCGGCGTCGACGGTGGCGACGCCGGAGCATAGCATGGCTTGAGTGAAACGCGCATGCGTCGAGATGAACTCGTCACGAGGAAGTGAGGATTTGTATGGATTGAGGATTTGAAATCTTTCATGGAAGTGTTTCTCGTAGTGGTGGAAAACATCAGGTGGGCCGAGGACAAGGATTTGGTTACTTTGGGATGTTTGGATTTTGGTGTCAGCCATTGGTTGAGCTGCCATTTAAGTCAAAAGTGTTCGTTGTACTGTTGGTACTGTTCACCGTTCACAAAGTAAAATTTTGTGCCCAAAAGAAGTTGTCTAAAATGGGGGTAAACATGTAATTTCGCTGTACTTATGGTGTATCTTATTACCCTTAATAAGAAAAAATAGACCTTTAAATTTGAATTAAATTTTTTTTCTTTTATTATTAAATACCCAACCACTAACAAGAGTATTATCATTTTCAATAAATTGGCCAATATAATATTTAATAAAAATAGAGTTAACTTAAGGTGACGTATTACCTTCTAGAACTTCTTAAAAATGATTATAGCGAAGTGTTCTATTTTTTTATATTTTTCTCTAAACATCCTATAGATGTAATTTTATGTGTATTTTTTTTTTTTATTTTAGACATCTTCTAAATATGATTTTATATTTGTGCATTTTTTATATTTATATTAAGTAACCATCGAAAAGCGTAGCCCGCAAAAATTTAAAATTACTCTTGCAGCCTCAAATTAGAAGATAGTTGAGTTGATATGTCACCTTGTAAGACAATTAACTTCGCTTCATTAATTAACTTTACTCTGTTCACTCTAAGAGTTATTTTTCTTGAAAAGTTTTATCTATTCTCTCTGTTGTATTTCTATTTCCCGGTGATTTTTCCTATCATCTTCTCCCATCTCCAGCCACCACTGGTGGTTTTTCTCTTTTAATTGTCTTTCGTTATGGTTTTCTTTCTGTTTTTTAGAGTTTATGTTCTGTCTTTCTTCGTTTGTTTGTGTCTATGTTTCTCTCTTTGTGTTTTCTCTCGACTTTATTTTCGTTTTTTCTAGTTTTTCTTCTTTATTTTTTAAGTTTCTTTATTTTTCTCTAGTCTTTGGTTTTCTATTTTTTGTACTTTGGTCTACGTCTTTTTCTTTGTTGTGTTGGTTGCTGCCCTGGTGATGGTGAGTTTTGGTAGCACCAGTGACGAGACCCCAGATAATATGTATCTTCGTGGTCTTGGTTTTGCTGTTTGCTCACTGATTTCGTCCATCGCATGTTGCTAGAGGCGTTGGCTTCCCCTTGTTCCAAATCCCTTTTTCTTTCTTGTGTGCAGAGGTGAGAAGGTAGTTGTTATCATTACATGTTCAAGCCTTGGCCCTAGTGGGTCCGTCCGTCCTCTTTTCTTGGGATTTTAGACCAGCCAGGCATTGGATTTTCTCAGCCCAGGCTCTGACTGGGTCTATGAGTCCCGCAATACTCATGTCCTCTAGTGTTTCTGTTGTTCTTCTAGTGATCGGCCTTGGTCTATCGATCATTATGGATCTTTTCGAGCGAGATAATGCTTTTGTTTTCTTGGTATCTGTAGCGTGGATAAAGGCTGATGCCAAGATTTATTTTTGTGTGTATCTGATGGGTCTTTTGTCTTTGGTAGCATCGGAGCTGCCGACATTGGTGGCTACATTTTTAAGGTTAGGGTTTGTTCGTTGTTGTGAGTTTGAGCCGTTGTTCTTTGGCCTATGTTGGTGTCTTGTGTTTGGGCATCGACCCAAGGTTGTTTCTGTTTGCTTAGTTATGACTTCGGCTTTGGTTGTTTGGCCCATGTGCTGACTATGGCTTTGTATCGGCAGAATAATTGATCTATGTTTGAATAAAATATTTTCCTAGTTTGCTGACCAAAAAAAAACCTTGTAAGACTTTTTAGAGAATGATGTGATATTTTCTAAAGTCTTTTAAGCGTTTTAGATATAATTTTATTAATAGTATTGTATAGATAATGATTTATAGATAATCATATATGAAAGATTTTTAATTTTTGTAAATTATTGTAAATTATTTCAAACATTATAAAATATTAAGAACTTTTTTTTTAAAAAAAAAGGCAACATTTGGGACCAATGACATAGTTTACCCCCTTAAAAATTAATGACCTTTAGATCAAAATGATAATAAATGACATGTAATCAATTTTGTTCCTTTATTTAAAAAATGGTATCCACATGAAACAATATTGTAATTAATGAATTAATATTAATAAGATTTTTTAGAAAATAATATTTCCATATTGACTGAGCTACGGGATTAAAGGGCTCAAATGACCCTCATTTGATAAATCATCATTATTATTGGTAATTTTGAACATTTTTAAAATTAATTTATATATATAACTTGCCTTAAATTTATGAACGAGGCCTTAAGATTTTACATTTCATGTTTCAATAAGGATAAATGAGAAAATATGATTTTTAGTTAGATGAACTAAAATATAGTCTTACACTTGTCATTTGACAACAGTAGATTTGCAAAATCAATTAAAAAGTCATGAACCAATTTTACAAACAATAAAATATATAGATAATTTAATAATAATTAATAAACCGACCGTCTTTACCCCTAAGACCTTTTTACTTCTATAAAACTTTGTTTAGCATCTTCTCTCTAATATGCAACTTAAGCTCTCAAGACCAATAAGAAACTTTTTATTTGCTAGAGATATGCAGTTCATGTTACGCTGTGACATTTAATTTTTTTCAACCCCTTTAATAAAAGTATTGGCTTTACCGTTGATTCTCTATAATGAAATTTTTTATGCCTAAATCAATTAATTATTTAATAGACTATTAACTACAATATACAAGTGTTTGCAAAAGATCAAGATTCTCAATAGTAACATAATAAAATTCTTTATAAGACTAAAAAATGAATACATTTTTAAATTAATATATTGAACACTATTGAGAATTGATGAAATCAATAAGATGTGCAAATTCAATTTTAAATTAAAGGAAAACACACAAATGTCACTTAAAAAATAATAAATAAGTGATGGTGTGTCATCATGGCAACTCCTAATACTTGAAATATAACTTTAGATAACACTATAGCTTTTACTATATGTGCTTTGCACGGATTTATTTTTTAATAATAAAAGTACAAATTTATTTTTCTAATAATAAATGTTAATTGAACTAAAATGATTTATTTTTAATAGAAAATAAAAAATTAAAGTTAGCCTTTAATATTTTGTACTTTGCACAGGTTTATTTTTTATAATAGAGGTAGGTTTGGAATTCAAAAATAAAAATAACTTTAAACATTAATTAATTGAAAATTATAATGTTAAATTAAAACTAATAATATACAACATAATACTATTTTTACAACTATAGAGGAATTAACTTTCGTGCCTCTCTGCTCATAATCTTTGTCAATTGTCATGCATTTATTGGTCCATGTGGCACATTATTTACCTGTCATAGTGGCGTGTGTCTATTATCACATGTGATTGCCCTATTGTCATATTTCTATTGCGCTACGAGTTAGTTTTTTCTTATATTACCCTGTCCCCCATTTCCACACGCATTGCGTTGTGATTGGTCATGGGTTTTTGTTGTTTTATGCACCTGCAGGTAGCTAGGGATAATTTTTATTTTTAATCTTATTTTTTTAAATGTTTTTAAAATTAATCTAATTTTTAAGGACATTGTAAAAATAAACTTTTCGAACTTTCGAAAATTTGACTTTGAATTTCGAAAGTTTGATTATGTTTTTTTATCCCCATTCAAAAGAAAAAATTTAACATTTATGATTTCGAACTTTGAAAGTTCGATTCCGAACTTTCAAAGTTCGAAAGTTTGCATGGCTTTTTCGAGAAAGTTCGATTCCGAACTTTGAAAGTTCGAAATTGTAAATGTTAATTTTTTTTTTGAACGGGAGCAAAAAAACATAATCAAACTGTCAAAGTTCGAATTCGAATTTCAAAGTTCGAATTTGAATTTCAAAGTTCAAATTCGAATTTCGAAAGTTTAAAATGTCTATTTTTACAAATTCCTTGAAAAATGGGTTAATTTTAGAAACATTTAAAAAAATAAGGTTAAAAATAAAAATTTTCCGGTAGCTAGCTGTATCATTTGTGTGGGGCTCTGCAGGCATTTTGTCGGTTTTGTTTCCACGAGGGACTATGAGCTATATATATGATGTGGCATTTGACCAAAAAAAAAAAAAGTATTAGCAATTTTATCCTTCTTCGTAATTTTTTATTAGGTATAAGTGGCCTATTTTTGAGATTCACTATAAATTAAAATAGCTCTTATAATTTCAAAATAGGTACAAACTATCATTTTATGATACACGTGTAGCTTTTGTGCCTACTTTATGGGGCATGTTTCTACTTTAGAAAGTTGACTGTCATAGGATTCCTAATTTCTATGTGCAAAAATTAGGGTTTCTCTTTTTAGGTTTAAAAAATCTACTTTTTTTAAAAAAAAGGAAGTAGATAAAATGCTATGGATACTCATGGGTAGTTTTGTTGGCCATTAACCTCTTCGGAAAAAATTATTTTTCTAATTTATGATTTTGAAAATAAATCAAAAAATATATATCTAGTTAATAAAAAATGTATGAAAAATAAAATATTCTCATGTGTTATTGCTAATGAGCACATTTTGTCACTGCTCTATATGCCAACAAGTCACATTTGCACATGCGCTCTTTCTGTTCTATATTAATATATAACAACTAAAGCAAACAAAAGAAAATATTTAAGAGTAAAAAAAAATATATTCAATAAAAGAATAGATTATTTTGTTAACAAAATTAATTGACATTTAATTATATAATCATTTAAATCAAATAAAGCATAAAATTAAAAATATGTTGCGTGGGAATTAGACTAATATGTATCTATAATAGATAATTGAACCTTTCGGAATTCACAAATGAGTTTTATTTTAAGAATTAATTATTTGACTATTTAATTTTTAATTAAAACTAACAATTTATACCCATAAAAATGAGAAATAATAGAAAATAAAATCAATTATAGATAATAAATTATGTATAAGCTAATAATAAATAACCATTTTCATGTAGGCACTGACATGACATTCTCACAATACTCAAAAAGCTTTTTTTTAATAGTAGGCATTAAATTTATTTGGATTTAATCTTTTGCAAATTCACAAATTAATATTATTTTAAGAATTAATTTATTGAAAATTAAATTTCTAAATTAAATCTAATAATATATATCCATAATAGATAAAAAAATTAAATTTTTTAATTTTTAATTCTTTATCTTTTCAATTTTAAAATTTTTATTTTTATTTTTTCCTCATTTTTAAAATTTTTAAATTTTCTAGTTTTTAAATTTTAAATTTCTTATTTTTTTAGTTTTTATTTTTAAATTTTTTGTTTTATTTGTATTTTTATTTTGTGGATGTGTCTTAAATGACTTGTAGTTAAGATTCTTTAGAAATTGAAGGTTACAACTATAATATTTATGTCATGCCTTTAATGATTTTGAATAAAAAAATTTTAGAAATATCTTTTCCTTATATTAGTATTTAGTTAAGTTGGCAACTTAATAGGAGTTGATATATGTTACATGTGTCTTTGAGCTTCATTTGTAAGAACTTTAAACTATACTAGCATTATTTATCTCCTGCTTCAAACAAGTTTATTTATATTTAATTAAAGACAACAAATTGTTATATATATATATATATATATATATATATATGGGGGGTGTGTGTGTGTGTAACTAGTGTGTAAACAACATGATAATCAAGAGTAAACTAAAATTAAAATAGCCAATTGAATGCACAAGTAATATAGATTACTTCAACAAAGTAAAATGAATTACAAGAAATTAAAAGAAAATATTTATAAGAAAGAAGGTGAGAAAAAATCAAATGTAAATTAAATTAGGATTGAGGCTTTAGTTGGATTTAATCTCCTTAAGGTTTTAACGCCCTGCTATGATGTTGACAGCTTCTCGCGCAAACTCCTAGGATACAATGGTTTAACTTTTGTGAATGTATCATTCAAATCACATAAGCCAACAATAAGAATGGTGTTAAAACTCTTTCAGCTATGTAAGCTTTTAGGCTGCTAGAAGTACTATATGCCAAAAAGAACCTCATTTTCTTTTGTATGTCTTAAAGTTTTGACAATGCAACTATTTATAAATGGAAGAAATGGCATGACATAAAGTCTACCATAAATAAGGCATTCCAAGGGTCTTAAAACCTTTTTACATTAATTTTTTGGCTTAAAAGTCACCTTAAAGATGACACTCTAAGAGTTTCAAAACTCATATGCACTAATCTCCATAACCAACACAATGAGGAGATCAAAAGTCTTTTAAATGAATAATGTTAAATTTGATACTGATTAAATTTATAATATTAATAACAAAATTTTAATTGAGTTGGCAAACAAATAATAGTTGATGTCGCACACTTCTTTGACCTATGATAAGTCCAAAATACGTTTTAAATCCATGATTATTTGTGCTTGATTTTGGAATTAGATGCTTCCTAATGGATGTTATTTATTATATTTTGGCATAAATAGGCTTGGAAAAGAAGATGGAAGTGATATATATGGATTGAAGGGATTTTTGAACATGTTTGGAGCTGTTAAAATTTATTTTGCCACCTTGGAAGCGAGCCCAAAAGTTCTACACGGGATTGACCAAATTTTGACCGAGAATTGGAAGATATTTTGCACGTTTCTTGGAGAGGATTGTCGACCAAAAATAAGTATTAGTTCTAGAAGGAAAAATAATATTTTGGAAGATTTTTATTTTGACAAGGATTAGATTTTGGTTATTTACCTTTTTATTTTTATTAGCATTAAAAGAGTTTCCTTATCTGAAGGGTCTCCTAGGTTAGATATTTTTCTATAAATTCTCTAGGGAACTACGTAGGAAAAAGGAGAAGCTTTTATTCATTATTTTTTCCAGCAAATATTTTCTTTCTTCTAGGCTCCTAATCGTCATATTTTTATCCTAGTCGGGGTTAATTCAAAGTTTATGGTTTTACAAAATATGTGAGATTTAACCAATTTTCTCCTTTCGCTTTATTTTGGTATTTGTGTGTTTACTGTTTTAAAAATTAATATTGTCTTGTGATTGTTTAATTTGCTGGTGATTATTCAATTATTTGATGATAGGTAGCCAAATAGATTAATTAATTAATCTAAAAATAGTGGTAACCAGGTCTCCTGTGTAAACATATAATCTAATTGAGCGATTACCACGAGATAATCGACTTTTAGAATCAGGTCTTTCTAGAATCTAGTGCTGCCATTAGATAGACTTTGTGGGCATCTCTGGAGGTTAGACCATCTAATAGGTAAGACGATAGTGAGAAAAATCGTAAGGGGTTTAAATCATTATCTACATTGAAAGGAAAGATGAGATTGTTAGGCCGTGCCAACGACCATAACTGATTTATCAAAATAGGCGAAAGTCATTTTTGCATCTAGGATCAGATTTGTAGGCCTAAACGGAGAATACACCCTCGGCTAAGGAGTTTATCATTTAATTCTTTTTCTCAATTATCTTGCTTGGTTTTAATTTGTTATTAGTTCTTTAGTTTTATTTATTTAATTAATTTTAATTGTCAACCCCCCTTTGTCGTATTTTGCTTGTTCTTTCATCTTGGCATAAAAAAATATATTTTAAATCAACCCCTGTGGGTTCGACCCTTCTCACCACTATTGCAAATAGTGAGGTAGAGTAGAAACTTTATTTTTGGTGGATTCGACACCCATCAAATTTTGGCGCCGTTGCCGGGGATTGGTGCGCTAATTTTTTTTCTCTTGTTATGACCAAGTTAGATAGTACAGGTGATTTACAATTATATCTAGAGATTGAAAGGACCGCAAACAGCTTGATAAAGGAAGCAAAGTTGCGGAAAATGCAAGAACTAGCCGGTACATCACAAGTTTCATTTGAATCATCAATTGAAGAAATTGAGCCGAAGCCGCTACATAAAGCTTAGATGATTGGCTACGTCGAGCCTATGAATTTAAACAAGGGTGCTTATGGGAGGCAACCCATCCTTAGTCCATGGAGTGTTCTTTTTTTTTTTTCTTTTTGGTTAGTTTTAATTTTTGCAATTTTTCTTGATTTAGGGTTTTTTTTTAATTTTTGTAATTTTTTATTATTTCTGGGAATTTTTATGCTATTTTTGGTCATCCTCTATTTTAGAAACTCTGATTATGGTCTGACAAAAATTTTGTAGTGCTTCATGTTGACAGAAGGTAGTCTCCAAGAAAAATTCAAGCAAAATTATGGTGTTTTCTGGAAAAATAGTGCTGGAAGCTGAGGCATGCCCATGCCTAATGCACAGGAGCTGCTTTGAATAAGGTTAGTTACGTTTTTTTTTTTAATTCTCTTATTTCCTTTTTCCCCTCTTCTTCTTCTTTCTCCTCATACCTCCACAACCAAACCCACCGCCATAAACCACCATAACCATCACTCAAGTGCTTTAATCCTTCCACAAATTTCAACACCCATATTCAAAAACACATAATGGACAAGAAAAGAATGGTAAGAAAACCATAAAAATCAAACCCAAAAGCCAAAAAGAAAGTTTCAAGAAGCAAACCCACCATCATCATCCACCATTAAAGCACCTCAAGAGCTTTAAATCTTCATCATATCCACCAACCCACTTGCAAATATACATCATGGCCAAGGAAAAGCAAACAAACAAGCATCCAAAAATCAACCCATAACATACAAGAACAAGGGACCAAGTAAGCCAACACCCACTGCTGTTGCGACAGCCGTCCGCAGCCATTGGAGTGCGCCGGTGCACCTTCTCCGGCCACCAAAGTCCGTCATGTTAGTCTTTTGCATGGTAAATCTCAGATTTGAGGTATTTCAAAATTTCTACTTGTCCCATGCCTTTTCGAAAATTTTTACATGTTAAGACTTTGGGATTTTTGGTTTAATAGCTACTGTTGGTGAACTCTGTGACAATGTTGGTTGAGTTCCATATTTTTTTGCAATTGAAATCATGCTTATTTTGAGTTGTACAGAGAGAAATTTTCTTGCAAATTTGTTCATGAGGAAACTTATCGAAAAAAAAAAAAAAAGAGATGGATTTGAAATCTGTAGTTGAAATTTTAGTTGAGAATATTTGTTGGAAATCCTTTGTTGGTATTAATCGGTCCTGCATATTTTGAACATTCTAAAGATTTTACTCAATCTGTCACGTTGAGGTATATTTTGAGATATTATAGTGTGGCTAATTTTTGGTTGTTGGGTAAGGAATTCAATTGTCCAAATTGGGTTTAATCTTGCATTAGAGTGTCTTGAGAAAGAACAAGTTAAATCTGAACCTCAGTTGGAAAATTTGTGATTATCCTACTAACTATTGTATCTCAAAAGATTTGCATCTAAATTTGAGTTGTGTAGGGCATTTTATGACACATTGAGGTTTGAAAAAAAAAAAAAAGAGAACAAAGAAAATTCCTTGTTAAAATATTGAGTCGATTTCTTTTTGGTTGATGGGTATTCTATTTAGTTTATCAATCAATGGGTTTAATTCAGCTATGAGTTTCATTGAGGATAAATATGCTACTTTTGATGCCTTCCTGCATATCCATTATAACATCCTTGATGATTTTCGAAATGTGATTTGAATCGTTTTATATGCTTTGGATTTGCAATAAAAGAGGAGTAAGGTGTCGTTTCTTAGTTTTTGTAGGTTCGAACACCTCTAGCACCTCAACCCTTCAATTGGTACTACCACCTCACACTCACTCCCTACAAAATTTCAGGAAAGTTCTTGTCCTTTCTTTTTCTTTTTCTTTTTTTCTTTTTTTGTTTTATTATTATTTTTCTTTATTTTTTTTCACATTGAGGACAATTATGTTTTAAGTGTGGGGGAGAGTGTATTTCTTATCTTTTTTTTTTTTGCAGAAAAAGAAAAAAAAGAAAAATATGCTCAATTATGTTAAATCTCTTTTTTTCTTCTCTTTGAAAAAAATTGCAATTTTTTTTTAAAAAAATCAAGGTTTTCATATTCAATAAGTTTGAATTGGTTGCAATTGTAAGTTGGTACATGCGATAAATCCATCCCCATGGTATTTAGTTGCCTTTGATAGTTGCTTTGAACACAAAGTGCTTGAACCTTGCTTAATTTCTACTTGGGCTTCAACGATTGCATGTGCTTAAATTGGAAACCAATGCTTAGTTTGAGTTTGATGGGTGCTTGCCTTGATTTATTTTTTGTGGTAAAATTGTGAAAAGTGGGTGCCTAGGAAAATTATGTAGGGGTTAAGTCCACTCCTACGAAAGTTTGTTGTAAAGTGTTGTGTAAATGTGAAAAAAAAAAGGGGCGCAAAAATGAGAAAAAGATGAAAAATCCAGAAAAAAAAAAGAGAAGAAAGCAAAAAAGAAGAAGCGCCTTCATTCTTGAAAAGTTTGGCCCACAATGGGACCATGAAATCAAAGTTATGTAAGCAAAGTTGTGTTGTGGAAGTTGAATTGTAATGATCATAAATGTGAGCAGTTGAAGTGGACCAGCTTTCCGGCAGCTGGGCCTAGGTACGAACTTGTTTTTCTTGAGAAAAGTTGCACATCAAGGCAGGTGCTTTGGATTTCTCTTCTTTGCATTGGTAAAATCATACTTTGGCTATAATCTTGTCTATGCTATAATTGGTGCAATGTTCATTTGCCTAGTATTTGGGTGCTATTGGGGTAACTTGTGCATGTGGTGGTACTTGTTTTGTCTTGCTAAATCTAGCTTACTTTTTCATTCCTCTTCGAGTTTCAAGAGTTGTGGTGGAAAGATTTTTGAAGGGTTGTGTGCCTGTTTGCTTTGTGAGGAGGTTGGGCTATTTTTGAAGTTTGGTTGAATTTTCGATAGATGATAACTAGGGCCATGAATTTCAAAGGCCATGTTTTTCTTGGAAAAATGCTTGTTTTGAGGAATTCTTTTGATGAAAAGTTAGGTTTTTGAGAAAATTTTTGTTGAGTCAAGTCCTGTTGTTTGAAATTGCTGCAATTGTCTTTGAGATAAGATGCATTCTTGTGTTTGAAAGATGAAGCATTGCAAGTTGATACGGAGAGAAAAGTAGCTTGTTTTTTGTGTTTGGAAAGAACTTTTGGATTGTTTATTTGATGAGGCATGCTTTAACTAGTTATGGATGAATGACTTGTGTTGAAAACTAGATTTTGAATAGATTTATTCTTGTATTGAATGATGAAAATAACTAAAGTTTGGGATAATTGTTGGGAGCTCAAGTTTGCTAAGATGATTGTGAGGTTGAGAATGGAGTGTTGCATGTTTTTACATGTTTTTTGCAAACTGTGTTTCATGAATTGAGCTACTAGAAGTTTAGTTTTGAAAAGAAAGTGTCAAGAACATTAGTTTGATGCTTGAAAATGTTGCATTATTATATGAATATGCTTGCTTCTAGGTTTGGAAAAGGTAGAATCTAACTTCGCAAACAACACTTGTGATCAATCATGCATGGGAACTCTATGTTTTTAACTGATTTCATGCTTGAGGGCAAGCATGGTCTAAGTGTGGGGGGATTTGATAAGTCCAAAATACGTTTAAATCGATGATTATTTGTGCTTGATTTTGGAATTAGATGCTTCCTAATTGATGTTATTTCTTATATTTTGGCATAAATAGGCTTGGAAAAGAAAATGGAAATGATATATATGCATTGAAGGGACTTTTGAACATGTTTGGAGCTGTTAAAATTTATTTTGCCACCTTGGAAGCGAGCCTGAAAGTTCTACACGGGATTGACCAATTTTGATCGAGAATTGGAAGATATTTTGCACGTTTCTTGGAGAGGAATTGTCGACCAAAAATAAGTATTAGTTCTAGAAGGAAAAATAATATTTTGGAAGAGTTTTATTTTGACAAGGATTAGATTTTTTTTATTTACCTTTTTATTTTCATTAGCATTAAAAGAGTTTCCTTATCTCAAGGGACTCCTAGGTTAGATATTTTTCTATAAATTCTCTAGGGAACTACGTAGGAAAAAGGGGAAGCTTTTATTCATTATTTTTTCCAGCAAATATTTTCTTTCTTATAGGCGCCTAATCGTCATATTTTTATCCTAGTCGGGGTTAATTCAAAGTTTATGGTTCTACAAAATATGTGAGATCTAACTGATTTTCTCCTTTCTCTTTATTTTGGTATTTGTGTGTTTACTGTTTTAAGAATTAATATTATCTTGTGATTGTTTAATTTGCTGGTGATTATTCAATTGTTTGATGATAGGTAGCTACATAGATTAATTAATTAATCTAAAAATAGTGGTAACCAGGTCTCCTGTGTAAACATATAATCTAATTGAGCGATTGCCACGAGATAATCGACTTTTAGAATCAGGTCTTTCTAGAATCTAGTGCTGTCATTAGATAGACTTTGTGGGCATTCTGGAGGTTAGACTATCTAATAGGTAAGACGATAGTGAGAAAAATCATAGGGGGTTTAAGCCATTATCTAAACTGAAAGGAAAGATGAGGTTGTTAGGCCGTGCCAACGACCATAACTGATTTATCAAAATAGGCGAAAGTCATCTTTGCATCTAGGATCAGATTTGTAGGCCTAAACGGTGAATACACCCTCGGCTAGGGAGTTTATCATTTAATTCTTTTTCTCAATTATATTGCTTGATTTTAATTTGTTATTAGTTCTTTAGTTTTATTTATTTAATTAATTTTAATTGTTAACCCCCCTTTTTTGTATTTTGCTTGTTCTTTCATCTTGGCATAAAAAAAATATATTTTAAATCAATCCCTGTGGGTTCGACCCTTCTCACCACTATTGCAAATAGTGAGGTAGAGTAGAAACTTTATTTTTGGTGGATTCGACACCCATCAACCTACAATCTGTACAAATTTAAACTATATATAGATTGGCTAGTCCTTTCATACCTTGTGCTTTGCACAGGCATTTTTAGGTTTTATGTGTGTTTTTTAGTTTTCTAAATATTTCTAAATTTATTTTTTAATTTGTTTGATTTTAGGTTTTTTCTGTGATTTTTATTATTTCTAAATAACCATAAAAATTAATTCTCGTGTGTTTTTATTTTTTATTTTTTGAAATATCCTATGAATATGATACCATCACGTTTAAATCAGTTATGACTATTAATGTTCACTTGAATAATACAATGACATGCGTCAACCATTTTATTTAGTAAATACTTACAATTTAAGAATACTTTTAATTGACCAAATAAATTGGTTAAGTTATTTTATTCACATTTGGTTAAATATTAAATGGCAGGAATTAAACTGAATGCTTGTAAAAAAATCATGATTCATTTGGATATTTTGAAATAATAAAGGCTAAACATAAAAGGAAACAATAAGAACTTGTAGTGATTATATAAATTTGTTAGTATCACTACAAAAATTTGTTAGTATCACTACAAGAAAACACTGCTTTCCTAATACTTGTTTTGACTTTTCAAGACAAATTTTAGCATCGCTATTTTCATTTCCAATGATTTGTTAGACGTTGTCTATGTATTCGTTGTCTTTTGGCTATCCTGACGACTTACAAGGCATTGGAAATGGAATAATTTCTTGACGATTTTACTAATCATCATCTTCTTCATATGTAATAGCCAACGATTATAATGGATCATTACGGTAGGCAAATAAGAATAGCCAATGCTTGAAGAAAAGTGTCGGCATTTGATTTCATGATTTTGGGATGATTATTTTAAATTGTTGTTGTTGACAAAGTATTATCATCGACGATTGGCCATCAAGTGTCGTTATTTGGTTGATTTATTACTGATAGTGAAAATGCAAGCATTACAATTTGATCTCAATTATTGTCGACGAATTCACATATAACATTGTTGTTAATGGCTTTGCCAACGCTTCCTTCATATGTGTTATAATTCGTTCCCAAATATTTTGGTAAAATTTTATTTTGTGAATAATTATTATAATCATTTAGAAATAATGAAAATTTTCTTTATAATTTTAAGCACATAGAAACTTCTCAATCTGTTACATAATAAATAAATAATAATGAATTTGTAAACAAATCTAAAATCAACTGTATATTACTTTAAAGAATCTAAAAGAAAACAATCTTGCATCAACGTACATAATAAACCCAAAATAAGTTGTTCTATTAGAAAACCTAAAATAGATCACTTAATTGCTCACATCACTCTTAACATTAAACCAAAGTAGGTGTAGCATCTCTATTCGGACCAACTTGAAGAATCACATTTGCACAATCTAAACCTATAAAAAAGAAAAGAGCAAACATGTTAAAACTAATAAATAAATAAAATAAATTCATCTCTAATAATTTAAATTCTCAAAAAATAATAAAATAATAATTGTTGCAAACTAAATTGAAAGAAAGGTTCAACATGCTAAACAACAGTAGAAATGTAACTTAATATATTAAAAGGAATTACTATTGTGAGCAAGAATATGTGAACAATTCCAAGAATTATATTCAATGAGGAACGTATAATTTAATCACGATTTTTAATATAAATTAAAATTAATTTTTAGATTAAAAACATCTAAAACATATATATATATATTATTTTTTTGATAATGGAAAATTTGGAAATAAAAGAAGTCAACAAAAAAAAAAACCCTATTCAGATATCCCGAGAGTATCTCTAGCCAGAATATTCCTTCTACAAGTTTTCTATGACTTAATAGTTTTGCCTCAATAATCAAAGTTTACCAAGATAGGAGAACTATGTATGGTACAATTTCCTATCTAGTGATTAAGATTTATGAAATCATTATGAGAAATTAAATTCATGAAGGTAGAGATTTATGATTTTGTTTATCTTATAGAATATTAATTTATTTATTTAATTACCGAATTCATCTTAGTAAATACACTTTAGTTAAAAATTAAAAGTATATTAGCTCTCCAAAAATATACGTGAAAAAAAAATAAAAGAGAAAAAAAATAAATAAAAAATAAAAGAGAAGAGACATGGGTGAATAGATGACGATGTACCTTGCATATGGACATGAAGTTGTGATGAAGATGAAGACAACTCTTAGAACCTTGGTAGAAAGGGAGATGAAAGGTTTACCTAATCTAAGAAGAGAATATATCGCTTTGCAGAAGATAAAAGTTTTATTTGATGACAACTCTATAAAAGTGTAAACGTGTATCTTAAATTTTGGATAAATTTTGGGATTAATAATCCTAAATGGTAGAGAGTAGACTCCTAACTTTGGTAAAATTTGCATATGGGGGAAAATAATTTTAATACAGGCGGGAACTTAAAGTTTTGGCGTTAATTTTGTTTTTTCATAAATAAGATGTTTGGATCTATTTTTTGATATTTAATAAAATGACATATGTTAAAATGTCAAAGGTGTAGGCAATACTGACAATTTTTATAAAAAAAATGGAATTAATTTTATAATTCAATTCTATTAAAATATTTTATTCTTCTTGATCACCACTAGAAATCATTTTTCTCTATTCTGAATTAGAGTTTTCATTTCACCAGAAAATTTTTTTCCATTGACTTATTTGCTTGTGTTGCCAAACAATGAAAAAATGGAAATCATTCTTATTGAATTTTAATTTAATTTATTTGTTTATTTTTAAAATTTTAAAATTTTATTTTTTTAATTTCTATAATTTCCAATTTGTATTTATTTAATTATTAATTTTTAAAATTTAAAATTTTAATTTTAATATTTTAAATTTTAAATTCTGTTTGTTTTTATTTTTGTTAACCTTTTTAATTTTTTTTTTTTAGATTTTAAATTATAAATCTTTAAGGGGTTAGGGTTGGGTAGGGGATAGGCGAGCGGGTAAGGTGAGGAATTAGGGAGAAGGAAAAAATTTTTTTCCCCTTCTGGACAATCGGAGTTTTGAACTAGAGATTTTGTTTGACATGAAAATATTTTCACTAAATTGTAACTTTATTTAATTTATTTAGTCTTTAAATTTTTAATTTTATTTTTAATTTTTTATAATTTCTAATTAATTTTTAAATTCTTAGAAGGTCAATGTCGTGGCAGAGGTAGGGGTGGGGGTTGGGTGGGGAAGGGCGAGAGA
Source organism: Cordia subcordata (assembly GCA_028554755.1). Taxonomy (NCBI): domain Eukaryota; kingdom Viridiplantae; phylum Streptophyta; class Magnoliopsida; order Boraginales; family Cordiaceae; genus Cordia; species Cordia subcordata. Next base: position 5,106,402 of record JAPTOF010000025.1, on the reverse strand, counting down.
GTTACTATTGGGAAAATGATTTCTTTTTCTTGGCCACTGGAAAACATTTTCCTCTATTTTGAATTAGAGTTTTTTTTTCCTTCAACTTATTTTCCTGTGTTACTAAACATTGAAAAACAAAAAAAAAACATTTTTATTAAATTATAATTCAATTTAATTTTTATTTATTTATTTATTTACTTATTTTTAGGTTTTTTAATTTAATTTAATTTGGATAATTTTCTTTTTTGTATATTAAGAGATCTTTTTGTTAATATTTAATTTATAATATTATAAAATAAATTTAATACTCTTATATGTAATTTGTTTACTGACGATTCATGACTATCGTCGATAGTAATAAAATTAAAAACCATCAAATATAATGAATTAGTCTCACTGTGAGCAATAGCTATACTACAAAGTTTATGTCAGTGCTTTAACATAATTGTTGGAAATTCAAGATTCAGCGCTAACGATTCCTTTAGAAGCGTTGGTAATAAAAAGTTAGATTTTGTGCTAACCAAATTCTACCCAATATTGACTGTGTAAAAGAGACGCTTTCTTGAATTGTTAGGAAAAAATGCATCCAATATACTTTTACTAATGGCTATGAAATTGTTAGACTTTAAGCGTCATTAGTAGTATAGTTTTCTTGTAATGTATTGAAGACTATTTAATATAAATAAACCAAAAAAAAATAATTAAAAGATGACATGATATCTCCTAAGCCTCTTAAATTTTGATGAAGTATAATTTTATAATAATAACAATCATCATCATCATTATTACTACTACTACTAATATAATGGAGTGATATAAATTTTTTTCATATAATGAAAACTAATGTGATTGTTTAGGGACTAATTTAACTATGTAGTAAAATATTATGAATTAATTTGAACATTTTAAATAATAAGAGTTTAGTTTGAGAAAAATAATAATGTTAGAGGCTTATAACATAATTTATACATTTAAACTTAATGATCTAATTTTTATCTTACACATCACCATTTGTGATAGTATAAAATTTAAATTATACTCTCTTGATACGAGTTGACATGGCATGTGTCTTTAAGCTCTATCTGTAAGAACTTTAAACTATTATATAGATTATATAGATATAGATTATAGATGCACACAATAATTAGTAAAGTGTTAATTAAGTACATGCTTATGATGTATAATTTAGCCTTTAATAAAATTAAATTTTCAATAACTATTTTTATCTACATTATGAAATTAAACCTTGGTCAGTAGCACCTAAAAATAACCTTTAAGTTATCTTTTAATATTTTTCCATAGTAAAAAACACCACTTCTTTATGTTTTATTGTTCAGAAAATAGGCTCGTATATTAGTTTTTAATATTTGAATTAATTTTTGTCAAAGAATTACAATTTTGATGTTTCAAACTAGTATTTAATGTTTTAGTTTCTTTCCTATTCTATATTTAATGTCTTATTTTAGTTTTTTATCCTATCTTTGTCTTAACTTTTCAAAAAATATTTTTAGTTAATGCTTTTTTTTTCCATGCATTACTTTGTCTTTTATGATTGAAAAAGATAACTTCACTTGCCTCTCACACTTTTAATATGTAAAAAATAGTTATGTGACATTTTTTTATCTATATTTCTACCTTAATAATAATTTTAAAAAAAATTACATCTGGAAAATAAAATATAAAATTTCTCATAACAGCATAAATATTTAACAATTATCTATTAATTATTTTCTATAAAATATATTAACATTTTATAAATTAAAATTATGATTTTAGTTTTATAACGAAGGTTTATAACTTGAATCTTGAGCACCATGATTTATTATGGATGATTGTATAGGATTAGTTTTATTATATAAGTAATTTTTTGAAGGACAATTTATATAAAATTATGGGATCAAAGTTTTCAAAAAATAAAAGGCCAATGATTTTTGGAAAAAAAGAACAATTGGCAAACACAATCGACAAATGCAAATAGAGAATATATGTATTGTGATAAGGATGAATTTGAGTGTTTATGGGAGAGAGAAATGAAGAGAAGGGGGAATTGGTCATTTGAAAATGAGGAGAGAGAGAAAAAATATAATGAAGAGAGAGAAAAGTGTAATGAAGAGAGAGAATTTGATTATAGTTTCTTTTAATGGGCAAAAAAGTCTTTCTCTCTGGTCATTAATGCATTTTGGCCATTTTTGGCTACACTTTTTTGGCTATTTAGTGGGGTCCATTCACAAAATCTTAAATTCTCCTTATGAGCATCTAAATTTACCCAAATTAATATTTTCACCACGTTTGCTTGGAAAAACCTTAACCAGGCCATTAGACTTGGCCAAAGCCTCAGCTAGGTGCTTTTAGACAGCAAAGGATGAAACTTACAGCAACGCCCATTCGACCTAGGAGTCTACACACACAATTTTATGAAAATGGGCTTTTATGCCTTACCCTAAACTCCGTCCATGGACTTTGTAAAGCAAATGATATGGGCTCCTTAATTATAACAAAACCAAAACAAAGATTAAAGTAACGACGAACAAAAGCAATGAAACCAAGTCACTAATTCTTATTACAAATGATGTAGCATATAAGAAGAATTGGACCCTCAATCAAAATGGAGATTCTGCAGAGAAAGTCTACTCTAATGTTGATAACGCCACAAATCTAATTGCAGCAAAATCAATCCAGCCATAAACCTAATTATAGCTAAGAGTCTGAAATACCGCCAAAACCACACAGTTAATTGTAGTTCAAGAGGATAAGGCCGTAAACCTAATTATAGTAAAGCCAAAAGCTTAATTATAGTGAAAGACAAACCTTTAGGCCGTAAAGTTAATTACACCGATTTGGAGTTTTAAGTTAACATTATGCTAACACTAACCTACGGCTAGACTAAGACTAGTCTATTGCTCGGCTATAGAGCTAGATAGATAGATATAGATTAAGGATAGTGGTTCTGGGATCCTTTCCTTCATAACTTCGTCTGGCTTTCATACTTGATCGTCCCTCGAAAGTTTCTCAGCAGTTTTGCGACTCCGGTGCTTCTCTTAGCTGTTGAAGTCTTGACCGAGTTCCATGCATAGCTTTCGCCCCATCAGTTTGGCGCTGCACTTCTTTATTTGACTTGGTCTCCTTTTATTTGAGTTGTTCACATGCATGTCATGTGTCAATTTATTAGTTTAAAGCGAGAGTCAACCGTTATACGCATCTTAGCCGTTGTTTCTGCTCGAATTCTCTTTATCCCTAGATTCCCTCTTCAGGTAGAAGGTCGATATGGTGCAGAATTTGGCTGTAAACAATGCCCCCATAAGTTGTTCAAATGACGTAGTGGAGTTTGGACTATTTATGTTCATGGTCACGTGACTTGCTCATGCTTTCAAGGTGATTAATCTTCCAAGCAGCATATCTCATGTAATATGCCTAGTACTGAATTTTCTCCTGCATTAAATACATGTCACAGCCTGTTAACCATGACCTCTGGTTCCGCTAACTTGGAGCCTCCACGTATTCCACTAAGCCTATTACTGCACGCTTTCTTCGGTATTGAGCCCTGTGATCGAATTTGACGTCTCTTGAGTATTTTCACGATTATAGGACACAATCTTCCAATTCTGTATGGTTTGGCCTAGATTAGAGTAAATCAATCCTCACTTATTTCCTTTAAAAGGCACTCAAGGCATTAGCTAATTTTATTCTTGGCTTTCGCTTTCTCTTTCACCCTCACAAAATCTCCAACAATTAACTTCTAGCAAAGAAAGTCTTCGAAATCATGGCAGACTCAGATAAACATCCTAACCCACATCACCTCTACAACACTTTCATGGACGTCGACCCAACTAAAATTTCGATCATACCCTAGTTCCAATTGAAAGAACTTCATACCAATTTACCTTAAGGCCTTGCTTTGTTCATGAGCCAACTCCTTACTATGGTCACTAGCTCCCAAAAACTGAGAAAGATCTTTCCCTTCTATCCTACACAGAGACTCTCGTTCTCAAGTTCTCGAAAAAGTGACCTTCGAGGTCTTGGCCTTCCGCCGAGAAAGCTTAATCCCTTTATCTGACTTGGCTCAACCGAATTCAAGTGATCAAAAGTGTCTCAAGGATTTCTATGGGAATCTTCAATTCCATTAAGCTTTCTTGTGAATTTCTTGTTCCAAATACTCCCCTGCTTGTTTCGAATTTGAATCTATGGTCCACGGCCATGAATTACTTCATTTTCCCCTTTGGATTTGCAACAATCATGATGCTGGACCTGGCTGTCTCTTTGGCCTCAGGCCACATGCAAGATCATCTCTGCGGATACTTGTGTCAAAGATGACAACGATGGCCTGACCCCGGAAAAAAAAGGCACGTATCTATACATCTTTTATTCAAGCACATGCTAGGACTAGTAACAACCCTATTTCTAGCTCTGAGCATTTGACCTTTATACTTTTCTAGTTATGCAAATACGTCTTATGCTCTTCTTTCGTAAAAGTCACCAAACATTTTATCCCTTTAGCGCAAGCCTAGTACAAGAGAAACCTGTGGCTCTAGGGCTATTCATTCTGTCCTTCTTATATAGATCCATTTTCCAAACCATCTCTAAACTAAAAGAAGACAGTTGCTTGAAGAACTCTGGAAGGCCACTCTAGATTTTGCAATTGTGGCTTTATGCATACTTATCCTCACTTTCAAGGCAACTTTGCCAAACCCAGCCACTAGGCGATTCTTTTCCAACTTATGGTTCATTTATGAGCCAACACTGCAACCCTAGCAGCAACCATCACCAAGGTACTTGTTATCCTGTTTGTTATCACTAACCAGCATAGATTTTAACATCTGCTACCTTAGCAAACTACAATATGGTCCTTCTTGGCTTAAACAAGCTTACTTACTGTGACACTCTTAGAATGAGACAGCGATCATGCTAAGAAATTCGAGATCTTGTTCAGTTGCCTTGCAGGCTAGGATCTTCATTTCATGCCTGTTGTTGAATCCTCCAACAACACCTACGGCGTTGAAATTTATCAACCCTATTTTGCGGCATGCTAACTTGGGTTCACTCAACGAGTCCTAATTCCTCTGGCTTTCATCGGTAATCAAAACTTTGCCGAAAGGATAATTTTCAGAGGTGCCCGAGAGATTTAAAGGGTTACTGCTATTTGGGCATCTTTGTGGAATCAAGTAAACCTGATTGAACCTAACTTTCTTTCTGACTACTTTCCTGGCTTTGACATCTGGTGGCAAAGCAAGTGGCACAAAATGTTTTCCACTAATCTTGAAACCAAAGTTTGCTATGCTAATCCCTAGTGCTGACACTTTGTCATAGTCTACCTTCTTCTACAACAACCTTATCATGGGTCGCTGGTTGTTTTATAGGTAAGCCACTCCTTATAAATTGCAATTCCTGGCTTAGTTTGTTTAACAACCTTGGGATGTCTTTTTTAGGCCCTACCACCAGAAGCTACGTTGCCCCTTCATCTTCATCTCGGAAGTATCCTGCACCTTTTAAGGATCCTTCTGACCACCCTCGAAATACTGCTGTTGCTCCTAAGTGCTTTATTCACTGACTAAGAGCACAAACATCAGAACAAGTAACATTCTTACCTCCAGGCTATCACATCTTTCAGGTTAGAGTTCATTCTTTTTAATTTTTTGCCTGTCTTTCACAGACCATTTCTTAGGAACAGTCCACTCCTCTGTACTTATGTTTTTAGCCTCAATATTCGATGATCAAGCCACTTGTAATGTAGGGTCCTCTAAAGGTTTTTCCCCATGTTCCATGCGTAAGCCAGACTTCTTAGCAGGAATTGACGCCTATCTAAATCCTTCAATAGAAGCTTCTCAAGCTTCTTATCAAGTGCCCTCAATCAACCCACCAGTAGAAATAGCTACTTCAACCTATTCCTGTGGTGAGCATCTTGTCGCTTTTCCAAGACTTCCAAGGTTATTCTGGGTTTAATTCTTTACTGTCTTACAACTATCTACTCTTGAGTTCTTTGACACTTTCGATGATCTGGTGAAATACCCTCTAGAACATCCTGAAGTATTCTGTAGTAATATCTTTACCCGCATAAAAAGGCATTTCTCTAAATTTTGCACCTCGGATCTTCCCATCCTTCAACCAACAAGCAATCACTGAGCTAACCATTGCCCAAGCCACGAGATCTGCTCGCGGGATCCCCTCTTTTGGTTCTTCACATGTCTCTTCACTTTGCCTAGTTAATTCAGTCTCTAGTGGCAATAGATAGCCTGCCTGGCACTTCTACAACTATTAGTACTCTTCTGGCAGAATCGCCCTCTCTTGCAGATGGTTGTCGTCATGTCAACCTTGTCTTGGAACAAGTTCAGAAAAATTGGCAACAACTCATTTCCCTAACTACTCAGCTGGAGCAAACCCCGTTAGAGAAATCCAAAAGAGAGGAGCATGCCTTTGCTGGCCCTAAAGACCTAACTTCTTGAAGGACGCGAGTCACTGAATTAGAGGTAGAGTTGTCCCATGCTCGCATTTAAGTGGCAATACTAGAGTAAGAACTTCATCGATCTTAATTAGATCAGGTTGATTTGCTCTACTATTATTTCATCCTTTATTGGGAATTAACAGAGATGTCCAACTAGTCAAAGGATTGGGATTCTGATTATCTAGGCAGCTATCACTCAACTTCGCACCCATGAAGCAAAATGGTAACGTCTTTTTTTCAACTGTTGCATTTGCTTTAACGCATCTTCTTCCTTGATTCCTTTATCATTTGTGATCCATCGACCTCTAGCCACTCCCTAGAATAGAGTAGGCCTTTTTTTGTTGATGCTCATATAGCTGGTCGATGGTAGTCTATCATGTAATCATAAACTGTGGCTATAAGCCAGACCATGTTTTGAATGACAAAGCAGTTTTTCTTTTGGTATCTTTTGCATTTACATTCATTATTCTTTACTTGACAGGGGTTGCTTAAAGAACAAAAATTTGAGAATGGAGAAGACAGAAAATACTTGAAAACGGCAAAAGATTTACATAGAAGAGAAATTCGTTGATATACCTTGGCTTGTCTCCTTGCTTCTTCCCACGAATCTGGGTAGTAAGGCTTTGATATTTGCCATTAATTGCTCGTGAATGATGTAATACTCCAGCTGGGGTTTTTAATCTTTAAGTGCCCCCAAGCAGTTCTTCACTAACTACAAAAGGTCTTTCCTGATTAGGAGACCATTTTATCTTTGTGCCCAATTGGTAGGATGAGTTTTCAAACCAAGACTTCCTAAGAAAAAGACTTAGCAAAAACCTTCTTATTACAGGCCCTGGCAACCCTCTTTTTTTGCACTTCAATATTATCCAAGGCTATAAGTTGTTGCTCGTCTAAATCCTCTAAATTAGCCAACATAGCATCTTTATAGTCTGCTAGATCTAACCGACTTTGAAGAATGACGTGCAAAGATGGTTTTTGTCTCCACTAAGATCACCACATCATGTCTATAGGTAAGCAAGTATGGCAAAGTTACAGTGCTTGCATTTTTTGCAATGTAATAAGCCCATAAAATCTATGATAATTTTTCATGCCACTGTTGAGGATTCCCATCAATCATTAATTATTAATGAATGATTGAAATAGCTACTTTATTGGAAGCCTTAGCCTGGTTGTTGCCCCGGGTGAAATACGAAGTTGAATTTGTAATAGTGAATCCCATGTTAGCAGCAAAACTAACTACCCTGTAGGGATGTCAATGGGGAGGGGTGAGGGTGGGGTTCACAAACCCCTATTCCGTACCTGGTATTTTTTCACCTGCCGTTACCCCGCCCCTATACCTGTACCGGGGTTTTCTCTCGACTACCATCCCCGCCCTTACCGGTGTTTTTTACACCATGCCCCTACCTACAGGGCATCTACCAACAAAAGTCAAAGGGGTCGTAGTATCGGGACGAAAGACTTACTTGTTAAACCCTTATCTGTCAAGTGAAATCCTTATTTTTTAATTAAATAAAAATAAATAAAAAATAACATAAATCATGCACCAAACCTTAGCACATCAAATTCAAACTCTAATACTTAAAATTCAACATAATTTTACAATAATAACACGTTAAATCCAAACTTACTCCAAATCATAATTATTAAACATAACATATAATATGCATACATACATACATACATATCTATATATATATAGATATGTATAGATATAGATATGTATAGATATATATATATATATATATGTGTGTGCATATATATATATACATACACATACACACATATATATATATACATACATATATATACCAGGGCGGACCGGGGCGGGGTCACCTAACCCCGACCCCGCTTCGCCCCGGCATCGGTGTATAAAGAAAAAACCTCACCCCACCCCGCTCCAGGTGTTTTTTTGCAAAAACCCCGCCCCTACCCCGCCGGTACCTCTGCAGGGCGGGGCGGCGTGGGGTACCATTGACATCCCTACTATCCTGTAACCTGTGAAAACTATTTCTTGACCTACTGTTAATGTCTTAGGTATCCCAAACTTGTGAATTATTTACTTGTTAAGGAATTCTACAACATCATCCTGGTCGACTTTTTTTGTAGGCACTGCCTCTACCCATTTAATGAAGTAATCAATAGCCAAGATGATAAATGCATGACCCTTAAAAAAAGTTGTCCTGATCTTGCCTATAAGATCAAGTCCCAAAAATGGCCAGGGCTTAACCACTGGGTAAAGCTCTATGGCAGGGACCTTTTGAATTGGGCTATGTTTTTGACATTGCTAGCATCCTTTGGCATACTTTATAAAATTGTCTACCACTGAAGGCCAGTAATAACTATACCATTGCAAGGCCCAATGCATCTGAAGACCAGATTGGTATGCTTCACACATTCCCTCATAAATCTCAACCATTGCATGCAAAGCCTCCTCTTTACCCAAACACCTCAGAAGTAAGCCATTAGGACTTTGTATGTGATGTGTGTTGATTTTTGTGTGTTTGTTGCTGTTATATGCTTGCCTTTTAGGAGTATTTTCGGCTTTCGAGAGTGAATTTTCATGGCATTTTAGGCATGAATATGGATATTGCTTGAATGACTATTTATGTGCTTTTAGCGCTCAATTATATTTTAGGTGCTTGTTGAGTGTTTGTTTTGGCAATTTTTGGTGCTCTTGAATGCTTTGTGCATGTGTGTGATATTTACGATTTTATATTATCCATTCTATGCTTTTTATTTACTTTAATTTTGGGTAGCTTTGGTTTTTTTTGAGCTTTTAATTAATTAAGAAATTAGTTAGATAGTTTAATTAGGCTAAATAATTAGTCTAATTTAGTAATTAGATATTAGGACACTCTTATTAGGTTAGGGTTTTAAGACACCTTAAATTTAGCATTGATTATGTTAGAATACTATTAATTGTACTCATGCATTTGTTTTTATTATCTATTTATTCTATTTTCCTTTTTACAACACATGCACATACTTTTTTCTTTAAAGTCAACACACATATGCACATTGAAAGAAAAGCTCACAACCTCACATGCATTAAAAAACAAGCAATAAACTTCAAAAGCACTCACTATGACCCTACATACACACACAAGACACAAACTAAAAAAGAGAAAATGAGTTGATAAGCAAGGGGAAAAACATGCTGAAAGAGAAAAAAAAAGAGGGCTGGATAGATTTTTCATCATCCTCTTTGTTGCTTTCTTCCATCTTCTCCTTCACTCTCCTCTTTCCTATCTCTTCCCCATATATCCCATCTCTTCCACACACACCCCTAGATATTCACACACCTCCATGCCATTTTTTTCACACACTTTTGAGTTAACAAGAGAAGAATAAGCTACAAAATAGGACCTGGACAGTAGAAACGAGTTGGATTTTCACACAAAATTTTACCTTTCAACTTATATTTTCACACAAAAATTTACACACATCTTACCCATACAATGCCCACTTCTTCACCAAGTTTGGGAATTTTTGGGTTGATTTGAGGTGTTAAAAAGCCAAATTTTAGAATTGATTCTGTAGCAAAAAGTCACTATTTCAGCTTTGATCAAGTAGCAAAAAAGAGGAGTTTCTACCTCTTTGCTTAAGGAAACTTTTGACAGAAAGTAGCGTGATTATTGGAGTTCTCTTCTAGAATATTCAATTGTATCTTGTATATCATTGTAATCATTGTAAATTGATTTAATTTTGTACTTTCCTTAGTTAAGAGATTAGTCTTTGAGAGCAAGACAATGTTGTTTAAATTAAGAGGCTTATGTACACTCTATAATATGTCAAGGAATAAAAGTCCTTTATGGTATCGAGCCTTCAACAGCTATAACCAGCAAACGTCGATCCTTTAAGCTCACCTGCCCCTTCCCATGGCTAATTCCTTTTCCTTCTCTTCCACTCAATCTAACCCCTTGAATGACTCTCCAGTCATCATTACCACTGATGCCAACACCTCCCAACCTCTATTTGTCTTTAATGTTGCCATTCAACTTCCCTTGAAACTTATAGGGAGTAATTACCCTACGTGGTGCACCTAATTGCATACCGTCCTATATGGGTATGATCCCATGGGTTACATCGATGGCACCAAACTGTGCCCTCCTCAAGATAATATAAGTGGCGACACTACCAAACCAAACCTAGAATTTAAAATCTGGATGCGTAAGATAATCTCTTTTGGCATGTAATCCTTGCCTCAATCGATGCCAATATCGCTTCTTTGGTCACCATGGCTCTTATAGCTAAAGCAGCATGGGACAAACTTTCAAGTTCCTATGCAAATGCTTCTAAGTCCCACATTTATGGACTGCGTAATAAACTGGCATAGTGCACAAAAGGGGATCAATTATTGGCTAACTATGCTCGTGTTATTAAGAGCATTGCTGATGAGCTTGCGTTAGCAGGATCGCCTATCACTAATGACAAACTTCCTGTTGCTATGCTCTCAGGTCTTAGAGATGAAATAAGGAATCATCTGCAGCCATTCGTGCTCTTGACATAGACATTACCTTCAAGGATCTCTTTGACAAACTCTTGGATCATGAGTCCTTCTTCAAAAGAGCAGAACTTCTCAAAGACCAAATAATCGTCACTGCTTATTACAATCAAAGGCAGAATAACCAGTCCAAATCTCGTATTAATGGATCTAGGACATTTGCTAAATGCACCAACAACAATAGTGCTTCTTTTGACAATAACAACAACAATAGGAACTCTAACTCCTAGGGACGCTCGAATGCTAATCGTGTGCAATGCCAGTTGTGTGACAAATATGGTCACACGACCAAAGTTTGCAAGTCCTATACATCCTCCAATCAACTACAGCCCTATTTTGTCCAGGACACCTCTCAGCAACACTCTGCGAATTGGGTTGTTAACTCTAGTGCATCCCAGCACATTACTTCAAAATTTTAAAATCTTGCCATTACCTCTTAGTATGGTGGTGCAGATGGAGTTCAGCTTAGAGATGAGTTAGGTTTTCCTATCTCTCATGTTGGTAATACCACTTTGGTTACACGTACGTCTTTCTTTACGTTAAACAATGTCATTTATGCCCCGCAAATACAACAAAATCTTATCTCTGTATTTCAATTTTGCAAACAGAATCTCATCTCAATTAAATTTTTCCCTAATTACTTTGTTGTGAAAGATCTGAGCATGGGGCCACCTCTTGTCAGAGGACTGAATAAAGGCAACTTATATGTGTGTTTGCTTCACTCTATAAGACCAAGGGCGTATTTTGCTAGTCGAGTCTCTCTCAAACAATGGCACTCCTGTTTTGGCCATCCTAATTCAAATACACTTAAGAGCATTGTTCATCAAAATAATCTGGATATGATTGTGTACAGGTGCCTTGATCTCTCTACAGGCAAAGTGTTCATCTCTCATCACGTTGTCTTCATTAAGCATGAGTTCCTAGCCAAAAGCATGACCTTTGATGCTGCTTCAGGCCTTCAGCATGATGACCCCACTACTACAACTTCCTTCAGTCCCTCTTCTTTCAGAAATTCCTGCTTCTATTCTTTAGCCCTTTTTGCCGAGCATATCACCGGTTAACCCTCTGCCCTCCTCGGCTCCAGCCACCACTACATCCAGCCAATCAATTTCCATGCCTCAACTGTCCTTGTAAGAGGTCTTTTCAATCGACGAGCCTACATAGGTAAGTAATTCTTTGCCTTTTAAACCTCTAGATACCTCACTGTCTATTTCCCATCTACCTCAACCCCATCACCCTATGATCACTCGTTCCAAAGCTAGTATTACTAAGCCTATTGACAAGTTATGCCTTATGACCCAAAAGAACTTCGATTGCAACTTCATTCCCAAAACATACAAGTAGGCGATGAAAGACCGAGTGTTGCCCAGAAAATGAGTTTAAGAAGAGGGGGTGAATTGGATTATTGGCACAATTAATAACTTAAAATTCTTAACAACTCTCTCAAGCAAAATCAAATGCAAAAATCAAGATAAATGCTCGAAAGGTAAAGAGAGTAGGGTCTACGGTGTTAAATGCAGCGATTTAGAGTGGTTCGAACTCCTAAGGGCCTTGTCCATTATCTAAGGTCTTCCTTTAGGGTTTCGGAAACTTCACTAGTGAATCGGCTTCTTGCTTAGTACATTGTAGAAGCGTAGAACAATGATCACAACCCTTGCTTCACCACAAGGACCACAAATATAACCCCTTCATTCTTGAGAGAAGTTTCTCACATCTATGTTACCCAAGAGTAAAGAAATTCACTCCCAATATGATAGTAGAGAGTTTAGTGTACAAGAAACTTCTTTTGTGCAAGTTTACAAAGGTATTTAAACCTTTCTATGTTATTCTAAGTAGATAAGCAATTTATGAAGCTCAAGAGAAAACTTGTTCCTAAATGCTAATGATATGCAATCAATGAAGGTTGCAACTAATAGAGCAAGATTGCAATAGATGAAGTATATTGAATGTGTCTGAATTCGGAGGTGTAAGATGTATTTATAAGCCAAAAAAGCAAGTCTCTTAACGGTTAACTTTTTAGAACAACACAGAGGGACTACCAGAGCACTCTATCGGTTGACCCCCTGGGTGTTTTAGTAGTTCCAGAGGCCAAATGGCTTTACCGGAACACTCTATCGATCGACTGGTAGGCTCTTTCAGTAGAGCAACAATGTTCTCTGATTTTACTGGAGTACTGAGCCGGTCGACCGGCTATGTACGTCGGTAGTTGCAGAAAAGGCTGAAAAAGCTATTTTACTTTTTACCAAAAAGTTGTTATATATCTAATCAATAGTAAGTAGCATTTTCTGCAGATTTTTACAGCTCAATATAAATATTGTGCATATAAGATCAAGTCAATAATAAATGCTAATACCAACTTATTTTCCAAACACTAAATGCAAGATTAGAAACAAGATTTTTTGAGAAAAAGCTTTTTAGATGCAAAGCTATTATCCAATGGGTAATAGTCTTATGCCAAGATGCTTATATACCAATAATATAAACTCAATATACAAAATAGTGTCTTTTACTACAAAGCTAAGCTGATATTTATATATATGAGCATATAGATCTATCAAAGTACCAAATATTAATGTAATTGAGAGTGTAATAGTGTATGCGACTCCACAATGCAAAATATGGACTTCAAAGTTTAAATTTTCTGCAGGAAAAGTTGTTTTCAATGTAAATGAAGACATGTACATATATAATACTAAGTATAAAAGAGTAAAGATGATCAAGCATAAAAGAACAAGACTTATGAGCAAAATGCATGAAGAATGCTTGCAATGTACTAAGTTGTTGAGCTCATTGATAATTGCTTATGTACAAAGATCAACTGAACATAAGACTAAAAAGAAGAAAAGAATTAAGGCTATACAATATTCAACCTTCATTGCCCATGCTCCATAACCATGCTTTAGATCTTTTCTTTGCTCCAATAATGCTACTGTATAAGATATTCAACATACTACAAATAGTAGCAATTAGATAATAAAGACACAACAATTATGGCGTCATCAAAATACAATTAACGTAATTAAGCCAATATATTCAACACCTAGCTTGGAGAAAGGATAAAATAGAAGAATTTAAGGCTCTTCTTAGGAAAGGCACATGGGAACTTGTCCCTTCTATCTTTTTCTCAAAATGTCATTTAGTGCAAATGGGTATTGCGGATCAAAACTAAGATTGATGGTTCCATTAATGGCTACGAGGCACTACTGGTTGCTAAGGGTTTTTTTACAGCGTCCAAGAGTTGGTTTCACATCAACATTTACTCCCGTGGTTAAGCCAACCACTATTCGGACTATTCTATCTCTATCCATGCAGTTCAATTGGAGACTTCGACAACTAGACATCAATAATGCCTTTTTACAAGGTACATTGGAAGAAGAAGTTTTCATGCATCAACCACCAGGGTATTCTAATTCTCAAAACCCTAATCATGTATGCAGATTGTGCAAAGCGATATATGGCTTGCGCCAAGCATCTCACACTTGGTACAATGAATTAGGCAATTTTTTGCTCTCTTCGGGTTTTCTCAATTCCAAATTTGATACCTTCTTGTTTATTTTCTTTAAAGGGCAAGTCCTAATATTCCTTTTTGTGTATGTCGATGATATCATTGTCATAGGGAACTATACCAAAACCATTTTTGATATTATTCTAGCTATGGCAGCATGATTTTCTTTGAAGGATCTGGGCGACTTGAGCTTCTTTCTAGGAGTTGAAGTGCTCTGCTTGCCCTGTGGTGGTCTTTTTTTATCACAGAAGAAGCATATCCAAGACCTATTGGCCACCAACAATATGTCTAAATCCAAAGTTGTTCAAACACCCATTGATACCTCTACAGCTGTTCAACTAAATGATGGCTCTTTCTCCATCGATGCTACTAATTATCCAAATGTTATTGGGGCCTTGCAATATCTCTCATTAATGCACCTAGACATAGCTTTCGCCATTAACAAGCTCTCTTAATTTATGCACCAGCCCATTGAAGAATACTGGGCTGTCGCTAAAAGAATTTTGCACTACCTGAAGCAAACATTGGATCATGGACTATTTCTTTGTAAGTCACTAATGCTTAAGCTTTTGGCCTTTTTTGATACGGACGGGGTTGGTAACCCTAATGATCACAATTCTATCTCTGCCTATGTTCTATTTCTTGGTCATAATCCTATAAGTTGGTCTTCCAAGAAGTAGCATACTATTGCTTGCTCCTCAACGGAAGCTGAATATAGGGATGTTGCCGCCACCAACGCAAAAGAAAAATTGGGTCCAAAATCTTCTTCATGAGCTCAAATTCTCTCTCTCAGAAGCTCCCACTATCTACTATGTTAATGTTGGCACAATTTACCTATGTGCCAACCCCATGTTTCATTCCAAGATGAAAAACATTGCCATTAATTTTCATTTTGTAAGGGATCAGGTGGCGAGCAAACAATTGTGTGTCTCTCATATTCATTGTGCTGACTAAGTAGCTGACTCCTTAATGAAAGCTTTGACAAAACGTCAGTGTCAACGATAGCGAGACAAGTTAGCCATCTTTGATCAAATGTCTATTTTGCGAGGGCATGATAGAAAGTAGAATGATTATTGGAGTTCTCTTCTAGAATATTCAATTGTATCTTGCATATCATTGTAATCATTGTAAATTGATTTAATTTCATACTTTCCTTAGTCAGGATATTAGTCTTGGAAAGCAAGACAATGTTGTCTATATTAAGAGGCTTATGTACACTCTGTAATATATTGAGGAATAAAATTCCTTTAACTTTCCTTTAGCTTGGTGTTGAGCTTTTACACTAAATTTTGGTGTTGATTTGCAGGTTTGGGCGCTAAATTTGGGCTGAAATTGAAGTTAATTTGCTTGCAGTAAAGTGAAGGAGCAAGCTAAAATTTGTGTTTTGGAGAGTGGATTTGAGCAAATTTGCAAGACTTTTATAGTAAACTAAGCAAGAACATGGGGAAGCTTACTTTTCTTCTTGTTCTTGCATTTTTCATGATTGAGTAGACTTTAAAAAGGGGTGATGAATACTTGATTGTAGGCTTGTGAATACACTCTATATTTGGGTTTGGAAGATGGTGGAACATATACTTTAAATTATTTTGAATGAATGGTTATTTTAGTTTGCACTCCAAGTGTTTGATGTATGGTTTTGTTGAAAGTAATGTTTTTATTTAACATGCTTGCTCTTCATGGCGTTAAAACCCTACTCTAGTATGTCTATGTGCTAGATTCTAGGGTTTACTTTACAAAAGAGAATGTTCATAGCTTTAAATATGTCTATATGTCTAACTTATGGCTTCAACAGATCAAAGCATGTTAAATCTTTCATGAATACAAGTTATTACACAATCTTATGGCTTCTAATTGACTTGTCTATGAGTAATTAGGAAGTTCACTTTTTATGCAAATGTGAAAATGAGCTTTTAATGCCTTAAATGCTTGACATAGTGATTGATTGTTGGTTCATAATTAATGTTTAGGCTAAGTTGAGAGCCTTTTAGTTTTAAATCCAACTAATAGGACTTTAATTAGCTTAATCCTACTTAGGTCAACCTAGGTCTTAGTTTTAAACCCAACTAATAGCTTAGGTTCTAAGTAAAGAACAATTATTACCTTGTAAGCTAGCCTTAAACCCTTAGCTCATAAGGACCAAGCCATGCTCTAAGAAGGACAACCTAGGGATAGATCTGCATTGAGACTCTAAGGTTAATAAGGCAAGCTAATTAGGTATCTAGACTTAGAACATTAGCATCCCCTTTAGCCTACTTTTTAAGCCCTAGTAAGAGTGTGTAAAGAGACCATAAGCAAGTATGAGTCACCCTAGCTTTCTCCTTTTAGCGTTTAATCTCTTTAGGCAGTTTGATTTCCCATTCCTTTCTTCATCACACGCTTCTTAGTTTAATTGTACTTTCCTTAGCTTAGTTACTTTGTTTTTTAATCTAGCTCCCTTCAATCTAAAAGAAAACCCATAAGCAAGTATGAGTCACCCTAGCTTTCTCCCCTTAGCATTTAATCTCTTTAGGTAGTTTGATTTCTCATTCCTTTTTTCATCACATGCTTCTTAGTTTAATTGTACTTTCCTTAGCTTAGTTACTTTATTTGAATCTAGCTCCCTTCAATCTAAAAGATAACCAAAAAAGAAAAAGAGGTTAGGTTAGTAGTTTGTAGCTTCTTAGAGTGCATTAGATTGTAGAAGTAAGCTTAGTTTATAGTGATGTGTGTGATTTGTGTCTGTTTGTATGTATTATTTTTATACACTTTCTAGGATGTTTTGACTTTAATTGAGTGTATTTAGGATTGCATATATGCACTATTTGTCATATTTGTGCATATAGATGTCAAAATGCATAAATACTATACTGTGTCTTATTTCACATTTTAGGCACATTTTGGGAGAAGGACTTGAGCCTAAAATGATGATCCTTTAATCAAGGAGCCAAGCTAGGGTTGATTTTGAGGAGAAGAAATAAAGAAAAGCCATTAGAAAGCTCTCGGACGAAGAACAACACAACCAAGCACGAGCGGGGATTTGTGTTTTGGGAGAAGAAATTGAGCTTGGTTGAAGATGTAGAGAGCATGGAAAAAGTTTATAGATGTCTATAATGATGAAAAGATGAAAAAAAATGGCTTGAGAGGTCCCAGAAGTGGTACGGGGCAATAGAAAAAAATTGTGCGCTTATCAGAGCCAAAACGAGCAAGTTATGAGCATTTTAGCCGTCATAGCCAGTGGCCCCCTGCCTAAGGTTGGCCGACCGACCTAGGAGACTAGCCATTAGGCTGATCTCGCTTACTTATTTAGGCTGATCTCACTTGCTCTAGAGGCAAGGGACCAACCCCTCTCGACTTTACATGCTAAAAGGCTATAAATGAGGGATTTTAGGCTATTTTGAGGGGAGATACTTCATTTTTCTTCAAACCCATTTCACCCTATCCCTAATCCCATTCAATAAACACCTTTACACCCCCTATATACACCTAATCAAGCCAAGGATTAAAGCAATCAATAAGGATTTGAAGAGCTTGTACAGATTTGGAAGCAAGATTTAGGGGAGTTCTTCTTGTTCTTTCTTTAAATGCTTATCCTATGCAAACTAGGTCCAAATTTGGCATTCACAAACCTAAACACCTACTGTCACTTGCTATTTCTACTGACACTAGTGAACCCACTTCCTTCATTATTGCATCTAGTAGTCCCCATTGGCAAAAAGCTATGGTCGATGAGTTTAATGCCTTACTTCAAAATGACATATGGGTTCTTGTGCCACCTAACCCAACTAAGAATTTAGTTGGCTATAAATGTGTATATAGAATAAAGTGTAACTCTAATGGCTTCATTGAGTGATACAAGGCTCACCTTGTAGTACAGGAGTTTTATCAACAGGCAGGTATTAACTACTCTTGAAACTTTAGTCCCATCGTTTAACCAATTACCATTTGTACAATCCTTTCCATTGCCATCTCTCGGGGTTTGGCTTATTCGTCAACTAGATGTTAAAAATGCTTTCTTGTATAGTTTTGTAATCGAAGAAGTGTATATGAGATAGCCTCCTAGTTTTGCTGACCCATAGTACCCCAATCATGTTTGTAAATTACAAAAAGTATTGTACAGGTTAAAACAGGCTCCTCGTGCATGGTTCAACAGGTTTAGTTCTTTTTTGTTATCTCATGGTTTTTGTTGCAGCTCTGCTGATATCTCCATGTTTATTGCTCATTCTACATAGGGTATGCTTGTGTTACTTCTCTATGTTGACAATATTGTCTTGACTGGTAGCTCACCCTCTTTAGTCTTTCAATTCATTAACACTCTTACACAGGCATTTGCTATGAAAGATTTAGGAGACCATTATTTCCTTAGTATCTAGGTAAAGCGAACTCCTAAAAGCTTGTTCCTCTTTCAATCCAAATTTACACAGGATCTTCTCTTTAAATTTTCCATGCATGCAGCCAAACCAGTCAAGACACCATTACCCTTCAAGCGCAATCTTCTGATTTGTTATCTAATCCGATAGAATATAGGAGTATGGAAAGAGGTTTGCAATGCCTTACTTTGACTCAACCTGATATTGCCTTTGCTGTTAATGTAGTTAGTCAGTTCGTGCATGCACCTCGTTCTACTCACCTGCAACTTGTAAAAAGAATTTTCAGGTTCTTGCGTAGCACTATAGACAAAGGCCTTCTCTTAAAGGCATCATCTCAACAATCTCTAGTTACTTATGCTGATGCAGATTGGGCAGGTTGCCTTGACAATCATTGCTCTACGACTGGCTATGCTGTCATCCTTGGTTCCTCTTTGATATCCTAGCAATCCAAGAAGTAGTATATAGTTTCTTGATCAAGCACTAAAGCTAAATATCACACGCATTGGCTTATGCACTTGCACAAACATATTGGATTAGACAACTTTTGTGTGACTTAGGGCCTGTTTGGATTGGCTTTTTTTTTTTTTTAAGAAAAAGTATTTTTTTCTAGAAAAAGTTACATTAAATTTGCAATAACTATTAGATTTGGCTTCCAAAAAAGCTAAAACTCTGAAAAAAGCTCAAATACAGCTTTTTTTAGAAGCTAGAATTTTTAGCTTCTAAAAAAAACTATTTTTTAAAAACTGTTAAAAAAAATATTTTTAAAAAAAGCCAATCCAAACGATCCCTTATGTGTTGTTCTCCCATCACCTATCATTTTATTTTGTGACAATATCTCTGCAACCTGTTTCTCTACAAATCCAATTCTCCATGCCTGTACAAAGCATGTTGAGATTGATTTTCATATCATTGGAGAAAAGGTCGCTCAAAGTGATGTTATTGTTCTATATGTTCCCACTATGTCATAATGTGCAGACATATTCATCAAAGCGTTGGCGCCTGGACATTTTCATGAACTTAAGAGCAGTCTTCACGTGGGTTTGTCTTCTCCCCGTTCAGATTGGAGGGATACTAGAGTATCTTGTAATGTAAGTCATTTACAAATTATGTAAAGGTCAAAGTTTTAACTTTGTATATTGTCTCTTATTATAAATATAAGATTGTCACCCTAATTAGGGTAAGACTAAACAAATTACTTCTATACCTTAGCGTTGTCTATAAATAACTTGTGATTACCATCAAATTAAGGTATAAAAAGTTCTTGACATAGACTAGAGAACACCTATATTTAAAAGTAATGAGGTTGCATGTGAGAAATTCATAAAAGATTATACTTCAACAAGAATGAATGCAGGCATGTTCAATTTATTTCTCGTATATCAATATCTTACACCATAGTATGCTTACATGCTCTGCATCCGAGCTAATACAAATCAAAAGGTTAACGATAAAAAAACTGCTCATACGAAATTGAAATAAGAAATCAGTGGATTTCACATATGCTCAAATTTCAAAACCATGCACTGTGGCATTTTCTTGTTAACCTCATTATTTAATGGAGAATACAAATTGAAATAATACATATAGCCAGAAAGGGGAAAAACATTAGAGGGACTGTTTATTTTTCTGAAAAAATAGAGCAAGTGTGACTCCTCAATATTGAAAATGCAAGCCTCTCTTTTGCTTCACCGTTATAACAAGGATCCAACAGTTCTTTACTTCATTTCATTCATCTCTGAACTCAACGTTTTGTGAAAGAATGTACATGTAGAGCTGTCTGTACATGTCTTTAAGCCGATCGTTTAGTGGTGGAGATCCTGCTTGAGCAGATAACCAATCTAGATAACTAAACTGTTGCAAAGAATCAACAATCAAGAATTCAAAAAGTTAAAAAGAGAAAAAGGAAGAACAAGAATGCGTGGACCAGTTATATCTTATAAGATAAAAAAGGACACACAAGGAATTTTCATAAGATGTTTGTGATAAAATGTTATTCCGTCTTTCACGAATTAGAGGATGACTCATTTCTTAACGAATTAGATATGCATCTTATGGTAAACTTATTCCAAACACAACACTCGTGTGATCATTTCAGCAAGAGAAAGGTAACTAGATTTTGGGACAAGTGATGTACGAGCTTATTGTGATAAGCATGAGAGGGCATTATGTATTTCATCCATCTTATTATAAAAGGATATCTTTGTTATATCATCTTTTCCATTAACAGAGTTAAAGTCTGGGGAGTTTCTGTTACCTTTTGAAAAATAAGAGTGATTTATGAGATAGTTCTGGTATGATAAGGGCATGACCGGCATATTCGACTATCCACGACGGTATAATGCATTTTACCCTATAATTTGCCTACAAATTCAAGCCGATACACATCCTAAAAACACAAACAAAAACAGAAAACGTGGAAATGAAAGCAGAGTACCTCAAATGGTTTCAAAAAATGGGTATGATGCTTGGGAATCCCCAATTCCTTCATTTGCTTATAATCCTCCTCTACACCAGCCAACATTTCCTCTTTCGAAGGCAGAAGCACCTTGCCAGATAGAACTTGAGCTACCCACCGGGCTTGTAACTCGAACATTTGAAATAAAATGCTCTAGTTGGAAATCGCCCAAAAAAAATAATAAAAAAGGAAAAAACCAAAGCGACTATTTATTAGCAGTATTGTATATAGTACACAGGAACATATACAACAGAACTAAGAAGAATCTGAGAATATAACTTGCTCAATTATTAAGCAAAGGGGTAAACGATGCTCACCCGGGCAGGTAATCCCAGAAAACAGAGAGTGGGAGCAAGGTGTGGAGGGAAGACATGCTTGTAAAGTGGTCCGACACGGTTGTCGTCAACAGTTACCATGCCGTTGGTTTTAAGGAATGGAAAATGATAATTATATCTGCAAAATATTTGGTTAGGAAGATTGAGCAATCTCAATTTTTCTACAACAAAATGAGCACTTTAGACTTTTACCCAGTGCAATGAATAATAATATCTGCACGAATTGAAAATCCGTCCTGAAATGACACTTCTCCATCTTCATGAACATGTTCTATCTATCAGCATTGAGAAATCAGTTTACAAAACTTGAACTTTGAATTTTCCAATAAACATTAGATTCCTCCAACTTCAGATGTAAAAGGATAAATGATTTATCCAAAATATGTTGGCCCCTATGTTTTAAAACTCCTTATAACCAGGGACTGCACCAAAGAAATTATTCATGTAGATAACTATAAAAGAAATTCATATATATAAAAATTTAAATATTTTCACAAAATATAAATATTACAATTGTCCTTGTTGAATTCTCATCCTGTGGAATCGTTCTATAATTTTATTTCAACATTATCAAGTGCATATTTTGTAATTAAGTAATAAAATTATTCAAGAGCTCAGAAAATAGACCAAGTAATTGGGACTACTCCATTAAGAATTACGAATTGGGGTAGAATCTCTATGGTTTAGAGTTTGGTTAGATGTGGCGGGTCCTAAAAGAACTAAAAGATTCATTCACTAAACCATCTCCTATTCAATTTCTCAATCAATTCTTCACTATATTCATATTCAAAAAATTTCTTTCAACATTTATAGTTACAACTGGCAAAATAATGCTAATTCACATATATAATAAATCATGCCGTGATTTATCGAAGTCAAAATCATGAGTAATGAAGTAATTTCAAGTTTTCAGCAGGGTCAACATTATATTACACTAGCAATTATACTTGTATTATGCACGGATTTTAATATTTTTTATATTATCAATCCTAAATCTTGTTATACTTTATTTGTAAGTAATATTAGAAAACTTATTTGATCAAATTATTTTGATAAGTTAACGATAAGAAATATGAGAATATTTATCACTATTTTATTAATCAATCATTAAATAAAATAAATAGCCTTAGAATTCATAAGCTGCATCTCCAAACTAGTGAATTTTACTCAAAACTTTATCTTGAATTTACCCATATCTGATACTCTTGTCAAAATCTTTTAACATACATGTAAAATAAGAGTCGGTATGTAACTTGTTTTTTAATATGTCACTAACATATGCATAATTCTTATATAGGATTTTGCCCACCACTTTAATTGTTGTATTCGTGAATAATATCATATAGTTAGCATTTGCCCTTAAATTAAAGTTAGCATCATGCATTCAGTATTTCATATTAATTCATTTGGTTAAATGAATTTTGCTCTTCAATTAAAATAAACATGATATGCATTGTATCTTATATGATTATAATACATTATATCACATTAAAAATATTAATATTATTTAGTAAAATTAATAAATTTACAAGTCGACATGAAAAGCTCTCATTCGTGTTAGACATGTCAAACTTTAGTTTCACTTACCCCATTACCTGTAACCTAGCGCAATCCCGACTCATAACCTCTTTTGCCATGTGAAATAAAATAGAATACCCTCTAAAAGGAGATATATATTATGCTTTAAAATGTAAAAGGAGTTTTGAGAACGTAAATGAGTCCAACGACTATATGTAAATGAATAAATATAGGTCTAATCCATTTTACCCTATTATATTGTAAAAAGGAGGATGAAGGAGACTTAGGTTGTGTTTGGGTTGCAAAATATTTTCTAATTTTCATTGTCTGTTTTTATTTTCTGAAAACAATTTTCGTTTTTAGAAATGTAGAAAACGTGTTTAGTTAATTAAAGTGAAAATTGTTCTCATGGAAATGAAACTTAGGAAAACAGGCACTCATCATTTTTCTTTTTGATGTCTATTTACAAAATTGTTATCTTATTTTCTAAATTTTGTTAGATATATCTACAAAATTACCACCTTATTTTTAAAATCTTTTAGAAATATTTATAAAATTACCACCTTGTTTTCTAAATTGTTTTATAAATATGTACAAAGTTTCCACATTATTTTCCAAGTTTCTAGAAAACACTCAAAATATTTTTTTGATGTTTTCTAATTTCCTAAAAACTGTTTTTACTTTCATAAAAATGAGAACAGAAATAAGTTAATCAAATGAGTTTTCTATCCTAATTTTCATTTTTCAAGAAATTGAAAACAGAAAATAAGCAAACAAAACGCACCCCTATTTTCTATTGAAAGTTGAGAAAGTTTGTATACCGTAGAGTGCTGGTAGATATTTGTATAGCCCTCTAGTTTTGAAACTTTAACGTTTGGCGATCTTGACGAAAGATGAACATCTTTAGCTACTGCTGCAATTTCTCGAGAAATATCAGATGCGCTTGGTCCAGCTCCAATGACCACAACTACCTAGTAGGCATGCAGGAACAGTATCTTTTAGTTCAACAAAAGAGGCTATACAACAACTTTTGCATGGAAAATGTTAGACCGTCTCCAACAGTCCTTTAAATGATCTCTTATCTTACATTTAAGAGGTGATAAAAGAGAAAAAAGCTCTACCAGCCCCTCTATCCTACCCCTCAAAGTTTAGGGGCACATTTTCAATCTTGTTCCCCATATAGGGGGGGTCTTAAATCACCTCCTCTTCAAACCCCTAAATCTAATAACATAAAAATTAAAAATTATTAATTAATGATAATTAATTTGTAAAAAATATCTGCATGTAGAACAAAACAAAATGAATAATATAAAAATTTAAGAAAATGTGTTTAGCTAAAATAAGAAAATATATAAAAAACTAAAGCCTTTTGAAATAGAAAAGTTGTTAGAGTAAAATTAAAATAAAATCCTTGAAATAAGGGTTTGACTGAAAGTAAGGAAACTATTAGAGTGAAATTAAAATAGTATGTTCTAAATGTATAAAAATAAATCAAAAACCCTTAAATGTAGAAATAAATAAATAAGCTGTTGGAGTTAGTTGTCTGCACACCTGACCCTGAAATGGTTTGGGAACACGGTAGTTGTGGCTATGCATTTGCTTTCCAGGCCATTTTTCACTACCTGCATTGATGTCAAATCGTACGTGTATGTCTGTTCTTCAAAATTTTCCCATTAATCAAATATTGATTCGAATTAATTATTGAACATGAAGAAGATTCTATATCAACTACTACTATGATCAGTCAGTCTAAGTTTAGAAGATTTTGGTCTTACGAAAGATTTATCGCTAATGGGAAGCAATTA
Organism: Cordia subcordata; assembly: GCA_028554755.1. NCBI lineage: Eukaryota > Viridiplantae > Streptophyta > Magnoliopsida > Boraginales > Cordiaceae > Cordia > Cordia subcordata. The sequence continues at coordinate 5,081,516 of JAPTOF010000025.1, read as the reverse complement.
GCAATAAATCGAGTTAGAGTCTGTTTGGCCTAGTTTTTGGTATCTAAAAGTGTTTTTTTGAGTTCAAAGCTCAAATTGGCAGTTTAGCTTATTTTCAGAAGAATTTTTACAAAAAAATTTGAAAAACCAAAAAGCTCTAAATTAGAGTTTTTTATCCCAAAAAAGAAATGCTTTCGAAAAGTTTTTACATCATGTCATAAATTGTTTTTCTTTCTTTTTTTAACTTCATATTTTTTAAAATCTAACATTGCCTTCTAAATATTTACAAGCTGAACTCCTAAAATATAAGGTTAAACAATCAACATATTTTATAATTCAACGACACTTTTATCCAAAACTTTATGATTAAAATATGTATAATTCAACGGCTGAGATCTCACTGTTAGATCAAATAGAGAGCCTCAGCAGTATAATAGAGTGCAATCTACTATGCAAAGCAGATACTCAACAAAATTTAGTACGAGTTATACTCTTTTATGCAATAAGTAATCAGATGGATTTCAAGAAAAGTTAAAACTCCAAAAAAAAAAAAATTTTCAACTTCAAGCTTTTTTCCAAAACCAAAAGTTTTAATTCTTCAAAATACGAAAATGGCACTTTTTTTTCAAAAGTTATAGAAAAAAGCGTTTTATTCCAAACGAGCCCTTACCCGGAAGCGTTGCAACCCGAGGTTCAGTATGGTGACCATTGCAAACCACCACAGCCTCAAAAACCTCCTGCAATTTCGTTTCACCATTTGTAGACTCTACCACCCACCCACCATCGCCCGAACCAACCTGCTCCACTCGTACAACTTCCTGATTGAATCTAATCAACTCAACCAACCCCAAGTCCACAGCAAAATTCTCCAAGAACTTGAGCACTTCCTCGTGCCCTGGAAAGTTTCTCCGGTCACCATCTTCTCTGACGACGAATGGATAATCGGAGAAGCCCATGAGATCTCGGTGGAGATTCGTGCGCAGAGAACGATAGAGACTGCCATGGACAATTTTTCTGTTGGGGTCGAGGCTTAATGGATCAGACTCAACCTGGGGGTCATATGCCCAGGTTCCACCAATCCTTGATTGTTTTTCGAAAACCACAACTCCATGGCCTTGTCTCTTTAGCTCACGAGCAGCTATTAGCCCACTGACCCCAGCTCCAATCACTGCCACCTTAACAGATTTCGCCATATTTTTTTTATTTAATTTATTTGTTTTTGTTTTGCCTATTTTGTTTGGGAGGACTACGTATGGTGTATGTTTTCTTCTGATTTAGAAGGTGTTTTGGATTGGTTTATAAAAAAATTATTTAAAGTATTTTTGGTTTAAGTGACTCTTTTTTGTTGTCAATTTTAAGTAGTTATGTGTTTGAATAAAAATTGTAGTTATAAAAATAAGTATTTATATGTTTGATTAAAGGGGTTGAAAAGTAAGTTATATAGTTAAAATAACTATTAAGGACATTAAAATAAAATTTAAAAAGGTAGGTATAAGATAAAAGAGTAAAGATATTTTAGTAATAAAAATAAAAAGATAAGGATAAGATAGTAAATGATTTGGTTAAACTTGCTTTTTTTCAATATGCTTAAAGTCATAAAAAATAAAAATTGGGATTGAAGAACTTTTTATTTTTTATTTAAAGTCATTTAAAAAAATATATTTTTAATTAAAATAAATACTTCTATTAACTTAAATTAGATTTTAAACAAGTTTGGTAAAAAAAGAAGCCAAACCAAACACCCTCTTAATAGAGGTAAGTGGGTGATGTGTTCCACGCAAGCATAATGCTATCAAGAAACAGACAAATCCTAGAATTTAGTTATGTCAATGCAGTAATGATATTCTTGGAAAAATCTTCCCATGAACAATAACACATTGATGGCTTTCAATTCTTCCATTTTCCTGTATGTTCTACACGAGGCCAAGTTTCCACGAGCAAATGCTCCCACTTGCTTTTCCGCCCATAGACAATTTTTCAAAAGGGTTAACCAAAGGAGAACCCCTTCCCCACCTGGCCAGAGGCCCCTTAATCAGGCGGGAGGTAAATCGAGGGATGTGCGTGAGTGGCAGCCTGACCAGGGAGAGGACCAACGGGCGTGGAAATCCAAAGAATGACCGCAATATTTCAATGAGATCGCGCCACTGACTCGATCCGCGTTGTCGGGTGTCTCACCCTAATCCACCATAGACAATTTTTGTTCTTACGTTAATTAAGGCCAACTAGCAAGCCTTTAGGCTTTACCGCCCATAGACAATTATGTTATTAGGTTATCTTTAACCGTTTCTCTATTTTTCTTTTAAATTTAAGTAATTGGGCCATTTCTTATATTTTAAAATTTATTATTTTCAATTATACTCCACATAAGATTCCCTTATTTTTTGCCAAACATTCAGTTTAAAGAATTCTTATTGTAGTTTTATTCTAACAGCTCTCTTATTTTTTAAGGCCTTCATGACTGTTGTAATTTACATTCTTATTTCAGTTTTATTCCAACAGTTTCTTTATTTTTAAAGCATTCGTGACTATTGATATTTACAACTATGGGGAATGGGGTTTGGGGATGACTTTGGGGATGAAAAAAAAGCTACATATGGGTGTTTTAGTTTTCTACAAGAAAAGAACTGAAGCAAGCTGAGAATTTTTTTTATAGTATGGTTCTGGATCCTGTACTAAGAACAATACCAAAGAAATGAACCGGGTTGGACCAAAATTGTAACAATCTGGACCGAACTGAAAGAACCAAATTTCTAATATTAATAGCTATGTATATACTTTTTAATATTAATATTATATATTTTGGTATGTCAATTTTTAAATGTTTTATACATTACTTTATTTTGAGGTCATGAATTTTCTTTTAAATTTCTTACTGAAAAAGAACAAATTAAGAAATAGATACTTTGATATAATCACACTTGATTCTAGGTATATTGCACACATCATTAATTTTAATTATATTATTAACATTATTTATGTATCTTAAGTTTTTAATCTTGAATCTAATCACAATTAGCCCAATGTACTTGTATCATATTTCTTAGTTACTCAATTAATTTTATAATAATTATTTTAATGATATTAAATTCTATATACATGCTAATTAAAGTTTATGATCTAATCATTAAAAAAGCGTCTAAGGTATAACAAGACTAGAATAAAAGACAAAATTAATTTCTAAATATATCAATTAATAATCCTAAAAATTCAATATTAGCTTTTTATTAATATTTAATATATGTATTAGCCAATTCTAATTATATTACCAGCTTAATTCCCTATTATCTTAAACTAATAGCATTTTCTTGTTAACCTCATTATTTAATGGAGAATACAAATCGAAATAATACATATCGCAAGAAAGGGAAAAAAAACATTAGAGAACTATTTTTTTTTTGAAGAAAATAGAGCAAGTGTGACTCCTCAAGATTGAAAATGCAAGCCTCTCTTTTGCTTCACCATTATAACAAGGATTCCACAGTTCTTTACTCCATTTCATTCATCTCTGAACTCAACGTTCTGTGAAAGAATATACATGTAGCGCTGTCTATACATGTCTTTAATAGATCGTTTAGTGGTGGAGATCCTACTTGAGCAGATAACCAATCCAGATAACTAAACTGTTGCAAACAATCAACAATCAAGAATGCAAAAAGTTAAAAAGAGATCAAGGAAGAACAAGAATGCATGGACCAAATATATCTTATAAAATAAAGAAGGATATGGTGGGAATTTTCATAAAATGCTTATGATAAAATGTTATTGCCTCTTTTGCAAATTAGAGGATGACTCATTTCTTAATGAATTAGATATGCATCTTATAGTAAACTTAATCCAAACACAACACTTATGAGATCATTTTAGTAAGAAAGAGCTAACTAGCTTTTAGGACAAGTGATGTACGAGTTTATTGTGATAAGCATGAGAGACTTGTGAGATCATTTCAGTAAGAGAGAGCTAACTAGCTTTTAGGACAAGTGATGTACGAGTTTATTGCGATAAGCATGAGAGGACATTGTGTATTACACCTTGCTTGTAATGAATGAGAGGGTATTAGAGTTACCACCTCATCTAAAAGTTTAAGCTTGTAGAAAGAATATTTGTTTATTTATTTATTGTGTTAACACGCCCCCTCACGTGCAGTGTAATTTATTTAAAATTTAAACGTAGATAATTTAATATTTTTAAATGTATGGCCGTAAGGATCAAACATGTGCCGTTTAGCTTCCAAACTTTGATACCATATTAAAGTTACTCCCTCATTTAAAAATTTAAAATTGTAGAGAGGATATAAATTTATTTATTTATTGTGTTAACAGAGGACGTTATTGTGTATGTCTTCTTCTGTTTTAATAGATGTATGGGGGAGCTGGAAGTACAGTAGTGAGTCATGTGTTCCACTGAATAATGACGCTATGAAGAAACAGACAAACCCTATGATATAACTGTGTCATTGCATTCATGCATGATCCTTGAAAAATTCTTCCTATGAACAAATACATTGAAGGCTTTAAATTCTTCAATTTTTTCGTCTATGTTTTTCAACTTGACGCCAAAGTTTCCACGAGCAATTGCTCCCACTTGCTTTTCCGCCCACAGACAATTTATGTTCCAAGGTTGTCTGTCAAACTAAATAAGGCCAACTAGCAAGCCTTTTAGGCTTTACCGCCCATAGACAATTATGTTCTTAGGTTGTGTTCAACGATTTTCCTTTTTTTTTTTCTTAAGTTTAAGTAATTTGAGATATTTTCTTATATTTTTAAGATTCTATATTTTCAGTTATATTTTAACAATTTTTTTTTTTCATCAAACACTCAATTTAAAAAATTCTTATTTTAATTTTACTCCAACAATTTTCTTATTTTTTTAATGTCTTCATGATTGTTGTAATTTACAGCTATGGGGGATGGGATTTCGGAGATGACTTTGGGGATGAAAAAACCCTACATATGGGTGTTTTAGTTTGGGTTAGAAAAATATCGAAAATTCAAGGGATTAAATAGAAAAACTGTTGGAATACATTAGAACTAAAACTCCCATAAATATAAGGATTTTTGTTGTTTGGAGACTTCATCGAAGTTAGCCTTATGCATTTAATCCAATTTGTGAAAGTAAACGATACCTGATGAGGATGGTAAATTGCTAAAAATGACAAAGTTGAAAAAAAGAAATGTTAATCGCTATGAAAGTATTTGTCTTGGAAAACGAAAATTAGCAACTAATTGGTTATTATATATATATATATATATATATATGTGTGTGTGTGTGTGTGTGTGTGTATATGTATATGTATATATATGTAGCTAATTTATTGCTAGCTAAATTAGTGATGGTGAAAAGTCTCACTAATTAGCAACCCATATTAATCACCATATTAGTCAGGTGAATTAGATTAGTTAAAATTGGTTAAATACGAATTTTAGGCCGTATATCAAAAAAAAAATCTTCTCTAATATATAGAAGGGATAATCTCAATCATTTATATAAGACTAAACTAATCTAAATCCTTTATTTCAAAATGTAACTTCTTTATCAATATCTTTTATTCCCTTGCTTTTGTTTCAAAATAAAAGATTAAGAATGTTTAGTCTTATGTGAATAATTGAAATAATTTCTCTTATATATAGAAGAGAAGATAAAATAGAACAGAATCCAAATCCAAATGAAAATGTTCCAATGTGATAAATTCAATAAATGAAGCCCAATTCTTAAATTAGTCAAATTTGAACAAATATAGTAGGCCCTACACAAAATTAGTCAAGTTTGAAAAAATCAACTAGTGAAGGCCATATCCAAAATAAGTGTAAGTTGATCTAGTATGACCACTTAAACCTTACACGAAAATAACTCCTTTAAATGCAACTAGTAAAATCGAAATTAAAAGTTAGTCAAACTTAATCAACTATGAACACTTACACCCTGTGTCAAATTAGACAAACAGTGAAAATATTGAATTATCTTATTCTTCTTCTTCTTCTTCTTTTGTTGAAAAGATGGTTTCATAAAGATAAAGGAAAATAATTACAAAGAAAGTCCAATCCCATAAGAACTGGACCAGACACTGATCAAGACACTTGGGCCAACTACCCTAAGCCCAAAAGAAAAAGAAAACAAAGGACATAAATCAAACGGCCTAACAACAACCACGAAGGAAAGACAAAGACAAGTAGAAATGAGTTTTGTGGGATTCATCGACCCGATAAGATGCTAGGCCAAAGAACTCCACAACCTAACTGGTCTAAACATCCAAAGGGAGATGACAGACCCACTAGGCCCAAGTGTTGAACAAGTGGAAGAGGAAACTACCTTATCACCTCTGCTAGCAAGCGTCAAAACACGATCTAGAGCCAAGGGCAAGCAATAATTACAACGTCTAATGGTTGTGAAAATCAATGGATGAATAGCCATGGTTTGTACATGAAAGAGCACATCATTTAGGTTTTCAACATCTTTGGCTTTACCAAAGCAAACCTCGATGCAGACACAAGCCATCACAACCAAAAGTCTTAGATCTAATAATTTAGTTGATTATCTACAAATTTACAAATTTATAACAATTACAATTCTTAATTATAATTATTATAGGATATCTTTATTTGCAACAACACACCGACAAATAACAAGAAGAACCAAACAGAGAAAGAAAAAGAAATGAAGAGAGAGAACAAACACAGAAAAGCAAAAGTAAAGCGACCCACGGGGGAAGGGAGGAACGGGGCAAGCCCGAGAAAGGTGCCATGAGCTCGGCTTGAACATGAAAGATCTAAGGGAGAAACCCTAGGAAAAGGCTAAAGTGTTCTTTTCAGGAAGACAGAAAGCACCCAAGAGATAACCGCATATTATAAATGGATAAAGAAAAATATAATTATCTAAGTAATTAGATTACTGTAGATGTAATAACTTCTTATGATATAATTAGTTGTTAGGTAACCTATTTATATTTCTGCATATTAATTAATGCGCAAAAATACCATTTTTAGATGTGGATATAATTTTTTTAAACGTAAGTTCCAAAACTTTCAATATGGAAAGGGAATAGTTCAATATACCAATTTCTATCAATTTTTATTATTTGGTCAATTTTGTCATAAATTTTCATGTTTTGGTTTCAATGTCAGTATATTTTCAATTTTATTATTATTATTATTATTATTATTATTATTATTATTATTATTACTACTACTATTATTATTATTATTATTATTTGACTTTACGCACTAGGTTTCCAATGAAACAAATTTGTGTGTGTGCGTGTGCGTGTGCATATTTGCATGTGTGTGTATGTTTTTGTGTGTGTGTGTATATATATGTATATATATATATATATATATATATATATATATAGGAGAGAGAGAGAGAGAGAGAGAGAGAGAGAGAAATTTTTGTAATAGTTGACATTATAGTCTTATTTTCATTTTTTCATAATCTTTTTCTTTTTTGTACTTAAAGTGGACTAACAAAATTGGTAAAGAAAAATATATCACAATTCACATATCATCATTTGCAACATTTTCTTTTGCATTCTACAGTATTACATCAATACTTGCATGACATATACTAAAATTTTACTTTATTAAACCACAATAGCACATTAGGACTTGCAAAACATATTTTATATAAAAAGCTACATATTCAAAATTGAAAAACTAAAAATTAGAAAATGACAATGGAAATTTAAAAAAGAAAAACTAAAAAACTAAAAATTAAAAATAAAAAGTTTAAGACATTAAAAGATAAATAATTAAATAATTAAAAACAATTTTTTCAATTGCAAATTTGAATTTAACACTTCTTAAAAATGCACCAGTAGACTATAATAAGAATGCCAAACTAGCTATTAATTGTCAAATGGTTAATAAAAGATTTAATAAGAGAAGTTTTTTTTGTAATTATTATTGTCGTCGTCATCATCATCATCATCATCATCATTATTATTATTGGAATAAAATAATTATTTTATAATTAGATTTTTTTGTTATTTTTAAAGTACAACAAAATTAAATTTTCTTAAAATCATTTGCAACAATATTATAAAAAATATTTATATATATTCAAAATTTATTTTATCAAAATAAAATAATAAATGAACTAATAAAATTTATACTTTTTAGTATTTTGGTGTAGATAGAATTTGGAGTTAACTTTTCTTTTATTTTTTATTTATATTTATGAAAGAAAAAGTAAAAATGTAGAAAGAAATTGAAAAAAATACTAGAATTGTCAAAGGAAATGGTGAACAGGTATAATGGAAAAAAAAATGTAACACTAAAAGTTATTGTGAAATGTTAAAATTTTTAATATTTAAGAAAAGTTGGTTGAAATAGTAAAAACTACCTAAAGAGCTACTTAAACAGTATTCTACTGAGCAAGAATAATGTGGAGCAATAGTATTTTAACCTAATTTCAATACTCAAAGCGTTGGAAAGAAGTGGAGAAATTTATTCTAAACAAACTACACATAGACTAATACTATAAAATGCATATATTAGAGATCTTGAAGGAAAAGAGACGAGATATAAAAATGTAGGAAACTGATAATAAAACCAAATATAGTATATGTATTTAGATTGACAGCGATAGAAACCAAACCAACAAGATTGAGGCATGAATTTGATTCAGTGTCCTTAAAGATTTAACGCTTCGCTATGGTGCTAGCGGCTTGTTTGCGTAATCCTCCCAAGATACAACAATATTTTTCCCATAATAGGAGCACTCCAAACTACAAGAACTTAAGAACTAAACAAGCTAAATTTTCTTTAACAAAATACTTAAAACTCTATGCGACAAAGTATGAGATATATGCTACCTAACTAGTTCTGTTGCACGATTACTAGCATGCAAAGCTAACAGCCTTATGTAGGCCTAGCAAGAAAGACCAACAGCCAAGAATAAAAATAATGCCATTATAATGCTCTATCATGAGGGAATTCAACAAGCCCAAACGCATGATACCAAATGCTCTAACGTTTAGAGATCATGGCAAATGATCTACTCAACTTTAAATTTCACATTGAATGTACAACCTTTGAGCTACAACCATATAGAGCATGACCTTTGAGCTTATATATATATATATATATATATTGAGTAATAACGCCAATTAATTTCATTAATTCAAGATAAGGAAAAATAATATTATATAAAATATAATATTATTTTTTTGACATAGGACAAACCCATTTTTCCAAAGTTACCCACAAATTTTCATTCATTACTCAAAAAATACATTAAAATATATATTTTTTAACAATCCCCCACATGAATGAAAAATTATATGGCCAAGATGCAAATGCAGACATAAGAGAGAGTTTAATTAGAAAGATGTCGTATCAGGACAAGTTGCTTCTGGCCTTGAACCATCCTTAGTGGGTACTATCAGATTCACTTACTAACCAGTAGGTATGAAGCCTTGAACTGTTTAGCTTTCGTATAAACCAAGACAATAGTACACACACAACATCTCTCTAGACACTATTTAGTTCTCACGGTTGTGTTCATTTTGGCCCTGAACAACTCCCGATTTCATGAGTACTCTCACAAAATCCATCCTTCGATCCTCTTGGGAGCCAGCCCACTCCTTACTTACATAGGTGATTCATTGTGAAGAGTATCCTGCTATACTCCACTTGGTCATTACAAGCTACATGAATCATTAAAAGCAAATGCTTAACCTATACCTCATAGGCAGCACTGTCTTCTTGTCATAAGAGTAGGCAAAAGACTAACCCCCACAGTGTTCTAGTAGAGTCAACATAATCCAGTTTTCCCTTTGAACCAAGATCCAGGGATCTCCTGTCAATAAGGTAGGGTTGTCAATTATGACGACTCTTTAGAAATTGGCTTAAGACCCATTTCTCTTGATGATTTATATACTTGCTCTCTGTTCACACATTTAGTAAGCGGATCCGCAATGTTCTCCTTTGACTCACATAGTCAAGAGAGATAACCCCACTAGAAAGCAATTACTTAACAGTATTATGTCTACGACGAATATATCTAAACTTACCATTATACATGTTATTTTGCGCCCTACCTATAGCTGACTGACTGTCACAATAGAGGCTAACAGCCGGTACAGGTTTTGGCCAACAAGGAACATTCTCTAAGAATTGACATAACCATTCTGCCTCTTCTGTAGTTTTGTCCAAAGCTATGAATTTAGATTCCATAGTAGACCTGGCTATGCATGTCTGCTTAGTGGACTTCCATGACACAGCTGCACCTGCTAATTTAAAGACCATGGATTTTGAGTCTTTAGTATCTGATATCCAATTGGCGTCACTGTAGCCTTCTAAAACAACTGGATACCTTGTGAAATGTAGCCCATAATCTAAGGTAAATCTTAGATACTGCAGGACTCGTACAATAGCAATCCAATGGGATTGTCTTGGATTACTTGTGTACCTACGTAGTCTACTAACCACATATGCAATATCGGGTCTCGTACAATTCATAATATACATCAAGCTCCCGGTAATACACGATTACTCCAATTGAGATACAATATCTCCCATATTTTTACTTAGATGTACATTTACATCTAAAGGTGTCTTAGCTACCCCATCATCACTCTTATTAAATTTGTCCAATATCTTTTCAATGTAATGAGATTGGGACAAAACCAGACCATTAGATGTTCTTGTAATTTTGACACCTAAAATTACATCTATAGCACCTATGTCTTTCATTTCAAAATTATGAGATAGCATCTTCTTAGTAGAAGTAATAGCATTATTATCATTCCTGATAATAAGCATATCATCTACATATAGACAAAAAATGACAAATTCTTGACTCGTGCCTCTCCAATAGACATATTTGTCACACTCATTGATTTTAAAACCATTTGATAACATGACCTTATCAAACTTTTCATGCCATTATTTTGGCGCTTGTTTTAACCCGTATAGGGATTTTACAAGTCGACAAACCTTCTTCTCTTGGCCAGGAGCAACAAATCCTTCAAGTTGTTCCATATAGATTTCTTCCTGCAAATCTCCATTCAAGAATGTAGTTTTCACATCCATTTGATGGATCTCTAAATCGTATGTAGCTGCTATGGCTATCACCATCCTAATGGATGTAATCCTTGTTACTGGTGAATAAGTATCAAAATAGTCAAGACCTTTTTTTGTTTATAACCTTTGATAACAAGACAAGTCTTATATTTGTCAATTGATCCATCTGCTTTAATCTTCCTCTTAAAAATAAATTCGCACCCTAAAGGCTTATTTGCAAGAGGAAGATCCACCAGTTCCCACATATGATTATGTATGATGGAATCAATCTCGCTATTCACGGCCTCTCTCCAAAATGGCGCTTCTGGAGAAGACATAGCTTCTTGAAAAGTCTTGGGCTTACTATCTAACATGAAAGTTATAAAATCTAGCCCAAAAGATGTAGACGTCCTTGCTTGCTTAGTACGCCTAGGTTCAAAATCTTTCTTAGTTATAGTTTCTTCACGTACAACTATTTGTTCAAATGTTCTCTTGGAAGAACTAGGTTCTTGTGCATTCTTATATAGGAAAATCATCTCAAAAAATTTCTCATTTCGAGATTCAATAACTATATTCACATGAATACAGTTATTTCTAATTTATGCACAAGAAATCTATATCCAGCACTATTTTGTGCATACCCATTAAAAATACAATTACTTTTTTTGGACCAATTTTTACCATCTTAGGAGTAGGAACTCCTACTTTAGCTAGACAACCCCAAACCCTTAAGTACTTGTACCCATAACCTTTGAAGTAGAGGAATTACCCATATAAAGAACTTCACCATTAGGATTGGGTTCATAGATCGAGAACAACCTCCTCTCAAAACATACATGTCTAGTGGCTCCAGTGTCAATGAACCAATGTTTCGGATTCCTTACTACATTCACTTCTAAAACAACTACACAAATGTTCATCTCTGGCATGTCATTCCCTAGATCATCCATAATGTTTGCTTGAGCTTTCTTCTTGTTGCCTTGGCCCTTCCTAAGTCTGCGATCTTTAGGTTTGTGCCCAGGCTTGTCACAGATATAGCAATTTCTAGAAAACTTCATCTTCTTTTGACTAGAATTTTACTTCTTCTGAGCTTGGCTTGAAGCTTTTCTCTTCCTATTGAAATTGCTTGACTGGCCTGCTCAACCACATTGGCCTTGGATCAATTTGACCACCAACCTATTTCTCAGAAAACCAATTGTCTTCTTCTATCCTCAATCTCAGGATAAGGTCCTCTATTAACGTTTCCTTTCTTTTTTGTTTCAAATAATTCTTGAAATCTCTCCATCCAGGTGGCAACTTTTCTATCAAGGCTGGCACCTAAAAGGATTCATTCAAGACCATCCTTTCAGCTAACAAGTCATGGACTATTAACTAGTAGTCTTGCACTTAGGCCATCACAGTTTTAGAATCTGTCATTGAAAATTCAAGAAACTGGTCAACTACGAATTTCTTCGTACTAACATCCTCTATTTTGTTTTTTTTCCCAATGACTGCCATGACTCCTTTGCACTCTTACCTGTACCATAGACATTATACGAAGTGTTGTCTAAGCAGTTCAGGATATAATTTTTGCAAAGAAAGTCACAATGCTTCCACGCTATACTGCAGCGACAACCTGCACATCAGGATTTTCAGCCAAGTCTAGTGCATCCTCTTCCAGATAATGTACCAAACCCAAAGTGGTTAAGTAAAAGAGCATCTGGTGTTGCCATCTTTTGAAATCTTTCCTAGTGAACCGTTCAAGCTTCTCTGCATATGATGGAGAAACATAACCTGAAGCTGCAATCACTGGCCTACTCCTGAACACATTTTCAGGAGCTTGACTAGACCCTCCAATTGGTCCAGTCTGATTGATGCCACTATCAACAGTAGGCACATTTCTAGTTATGGTATCTAGTCCAGTCATATCACCAACATGGGTGTTTTCAACATTTCCAGCATTGGTATTCATTTTTTTTCCAACTAATTAAGGTCAAGTAACAAAAAGTCATTTTCTCTGCACTCACAAGACAAATGGATTAGTAGAAAATAAAACTAGAAAGAAAATGACACTTTCTTAGTTATTATTTATTTTTTTATTTTTTCACTAAATCCTTAAGAATGTTGGAAAGAAGTGGAAAATTTATTCTAAACAGACCACACATAAACTGATACTATAAAATGCGTATATTAGAAATCTTGAAGAAAAAGAGACGAGATATAGAAATATAGGAAATTGATAATAAAAACAAATATAATATATGTATTTAGATTGACAGCGATAGAAACCAAACTAACAAGATTGAGGCCTGGATTTGATTTAGTGTCCTTAAAGATTTAACGCTCCGCTATGGTGCTGACAGCTTGTTAGCGCAATCCTCCGAAGATATAACAATCTTCTTCCCATAATAGGAGCACTCCAAACTATGAGAATTTATGAACTAAACAAGCTAACCTCTCTCTAACAAAATACTTAAAACTCTATGTGACAAAGTATGAGATATATGCTACCTAACTAGTTATGTTGTTTTCTTTTTCCATGATTACTAGCATGCAAAGCTAACAACCTTATATATGCCTAGCAAGAAAGACCAACAGCCAAGAATAAAAATAATGCCATCATAATACTCCATCACGAGGGAATTCAACAAGCCCAAACGCATGATACCAAATGCTCTAACATTTAGAGAGCATGGCAAATGACCTGCTCAACTTTAAATTTCACATTGAATGTACAACTTTTAAGCTACAACTGTATAGAGCATGACCTTTGAGCTTTTTTTTTTTTTTTTGAGTAATAATGCCAATTAATTTCATTAAATCAAGATAAGGAAAAATAATATTATTTTTTTGACAAGGGACAAACCCATTTTTCCGAAGTTGACTTTCAACTTTCTCACAAATTTTCATTCATTACTCAAAAATACATTAAAATATATAGTTTTTAACACAAAGTTACTTGCAAAGCTTCTTTGGTATTGCCGAACAAGCCTTTAGTCAAATTTTCTTATCTTACCTTTTTTTTTTTTTTTTTTAGTCTTACCTTTTTTTCTCTATCCTATTTTTATGTCTTAATTTTTTTTTCTTTACAATTTCTTTATATCTTATTTTTATTTTCTCTATCCCATCATTATTTTTTTTCTCTTTCTTCACTTTCATATTTCTCTATTAAAAGAAAAGCGTTTTTGATTGTAATACAATAGTGTTGAATGTGGCCCGTACTCTTAGGCAACAAGAATAGCAAATTATCTTTTGTGCACATTACCTTATTATCTTATTACCTTTCTAGTACATAATTAATTAGTTGCCTTTTCTGCTTAATAGGTTTTAGGAAACCTTTGCACTATAAATATGTGGCAATACTCATTGTGTTAGGTGTGTGAGAGAAACCAGAATAAGCCTTGTAGTATTCATGATTAATAATAGAATTATTCTCTACTGCCCGTGGACGTAGGTTTTAAGGCCGAACCATGTAATTTCTCGTGTCTGTTTTTCTTCTCGTATTCTTCGTGTTTGCATGTTTTTCCCCAACAAACTAGTATTCAGAGCTCATGTACTAATCCATTGCGAAGTGAAAAAAAAAAAAGGGAAATCAAAACTCAATTACAACTCAAACCAAACACAGCCTTGTAACACCATAGAAAGAAAAAACCAAGCAGAGCCTTAACAAGTTCGGGCACTAACACTGCCAATTTTTTCAATTGTTCATTTTCGATGACAAAATTGCATAAAATTTATACCAAAAGACTCTTTTTGACACAAGGATCAAGTTGGTGGTGGTTGTTTTTGATTTTGTGCTTAGAAACATCATTAGAGAAAGGAGCAAGGTCGTGGGTCTTGAGCTCAAAGAGAGGAGTTTTTCTAGCGTCTAATTGACGCTTGTGAGGTGCGAGTAAGGTCTTCGCACGATGCTGATCGTTTTGGTGTAAGTGGCGCGAAGTTTGGTGGCTCGGTTTGGGAGAAAATTCTTGGTAAGGGTGCGGGTTTTTTGTTGGGTCTTGGGCTAAGGAACCGGGTGAAGAAGACATAACCCGCGGGTATTTGGTTTTGCTTTTCGTTTTTGGGTCGGGTTTTTGGATTCGGGTTTGGGTTGTTTGATTTTTCCTTGGACCGGGTTCTTTTTATTTCGGGTAGGAGTAATAGGCTTTGGGCTCTGGGTTTTAAATTCAAACTGGGTTAGGGCAGGCCTTGTTTGAGTTAGGATTGGGTTGGGTCTTAAAGTTTTTTTTTTTTTTAAAATAGTTTGTGTTGGGCTTGGCTAGTTTCTAAAAAAAAAAAAAACCTTTTGGCTTGGGCTTCTAGTCTAAGAGAAAAAAAAAGAAGGGAAAAGGAGTTTTTTTTAGGATTGGGCCTAGTTCGGGAAAAGAAAATCTGATTTGACCAACTGACCAAGCGTTGACCAGGTTTGACTTTGACCGTTGACCAGGTTTGACCAGAGCCTTACCCCATGTTTTTCGATGTGTTGAGTCCATTTTTGGGCTCTATTTTTCCAGATTCTGCTCCGAAATACGTGTTTAGGGACGGTGTTAACTTTGACTGGTGTTGACCAAAATTGACCGAGGGTCTTCCTAAGGTTTTTTGACGTGCTGAATCCGTTTTTGTGATCCGTTGAGCCAAATTCCATCTCAACGTGTGAGTTTTGAGCAAATGAAGATGTTTTCCATAGGTGGAAAGTTTGAAATCGAGAAGCTTGATGGGAGAATGAATTTCAGTCTGTGAAGGATCAGATTCAAGGCATTTATGACAATGCAAGGACTTTGGAAAGTCGTTGAAGAAGTGATCCCGAAGAAGACGAAACCAGCAGTGAGACAAGAACTCGAAGAGAAAGCCTTGAGTGCAATACGTATGTCTGTAACGAATTAAGTATTGCTGGAGATTGCTGAGAAGACGACTACAGTTGAGGCTTGGAATACTTTGGTGGACTTGTATGCATCTAAATCTCTCACAAATCGCCTCTACTTGAAGAAGCGATTTTATCATCTTAGAATGAAAGAAGGTACCTCACTAAAACAACACCTTGATGAGTTTACCTCTTGTTTTGTTGCTTTGAAGGATGAGGGTGTTAAAATTGATGACGAGGACCTATCCTAGGACATAGGGAAGAAGTTCATGGGGAAGGTTTAGTGAGTAGAGGGAGATCAGAGAATAGAGGGGGATCTTCAGGTAGAAAGAAAAGTGAGTCAAGGTCAAAATCAAGAGCAAGGAAGCTACGCTGTTTCAAGTGTGGTGAAAAGGGTCACATTAAGAAAGAATGTCCAAAACTGAAAAAGGTAAAGAAAAAGGTGGAGAACTCAGCTAATATGGTAGAGAGTGCTGAAAGTGATGGGGAGAACTCAAGTAGTACCGGGGATGTTTTGACTATGAGTGCATCACAGTGGCATAATCAATGGATTCTTGATACTTGTGCAACATTCCATATGTGTCCTAAGCATGATTGGTTCTCTTCTTATTCCAAAAGAGAAAGGAAAGTCTTTCTAGGCAATGATCTTTCATTGAAGGTGGAAGGAATGGGCATCGTAAATATCAAGATGTTTGATGATATTACAAGATCTCTCGAGTGTTGGCATATACCGGAGCTAAAGAAAAACTTGATTTCTTTTGGACATTTGGATTCTCATGGGTACAAATTCCGAAGTGAGAATGTGTCTTAAAGATGACCAAAGGTGCAATAGTGCTCTTGAAAGGGAACTTGACTGTGGCCTATATGTTCTTCAAGGTAGTACGGTTACAGGTGGTGAAACTGTTGCATCCAAGGAGGGTTATAATGACACCACGCAGTTATGGCATAAAAGGTTAGGCCATATGAGCGAGAGGCGACTGACCAAGCTGAGCAAGAGGGATTTGCTTTGTGGGCAAAGAACGAGAAAGCTTGAATTTTGCGAGCATTGTGTTTTTTGAAAGCAAACCAAGGTGAAGTTCAGCAAGGGGCAGGAGAACACCAAAGGTACACTTGATTATATTCATTCTGATCTTTGGGGTCCTAATAAAGTTCCTTCCAAGAAAGGTGCCAGGTAGTACATCACTTTCATTGATGCATACTCTTGGATGGTGTGGGTGTACTTCTTGAAAACTAAAGATGAGGCATTTCCAACATTTGTCGAGTGGAAGACGTTGATTGAGAAGTAGCTGGGAAACAGATCAAGTGTCTTAGGACTGACAATGGGTTGGAATACTGTAATAAAGAGTTTGATGAGTTCTGTAGGAAATATGACATTGTGAGACATCGCTCATGTGTAGGGACACCATAACAGAATGAAGTTGCAGAACATATAAATGGAACTCTGGTAGAGAGAGCTTATTGTATGCTCTCTCATTCTGGCTTGAGTCAGGACTTTTGGGCCGAAGTTGTTAATACAGCATGTTACTTGGTGAATAGGTCTCCACCAAAAGCTATTGAATTGAAAACTCCTTTTGAGTTATGGTCTGGTACTCCTGCTGACTACTCTTGATTGAGGGCATTCAGTTGCCTTGCATACGCTCACGTGAAGGATGGCAAGTTAGAGTCGAGGGTAAAGAAATGCAAATTCCTAGGCTATGCGTCCGAGAGGAAAGGTTACATGCTGTAGTGCACAGATCCAAAGTCTCTGGGGTTTCCTTGTCAACAGGGATGTTACATTCAATAAGTCTGCTTCATTAGACCAAGAAAAGGAGAAAGCGGTAGCTGGTTTAAACCACGGTGTCAAAGAGCAGGTGGAGGTATTTGCTGATGTTCCAAATGTTCCATCTAGCAGTAGTAGTAGTCCAATTCACCCGACTCAACCAACTGAGGTGATCAAAATGTGCCTAAACAACAGAAGTACAACATTATTGCTGGGTGAGAAAGGAGACAGATTAGAGAGCCTCAAAGGTATGAATATGCTGATCTTGTTGCTTATACTTTGACTGTTGCTGAAACAATTGAAAGACATGAGCCGAATTCATACAAAGAGGCTATGTCTAGAAATGATTCTGCTCAGTGGGTAGGTGCCATGAGTGAAGAGATTGAGTCTCTTTAGAAGAATCAAACATAGGAGCTTGTTAAATTGCCTAAGGGATAGTGAGTTGTTGGTTGTAAATGGGTTTACAAGAAAAAGAAAGATACTCCAGGGGTTGAAGGTCCTCGATATAAGGCGCGATTGGTGGCAAAAGGCTATACACAAACGGAAGGTGTTGACTTCAACAAAGTGTTCTCTCTGGTTATGAAGTATCGTTCCATCAGGGTTTTACTTGCCTTGGTTGCTCTTAATGACTTAGAGCTTGAGCAGCTAGATGAGAAAACGACATTTTTGCATGGTAATCTTGAAGAACAGATTTGCATGAGTCAACCGAAGCGGTGTGTAATTCCTTGTAAGGAGAACCAAGTTTGCAAACTGAAGAAGTCCTTGTATAGGTTGAAACAGTCACCTCGGCAATGGTACAAGAGATTTGACACATTCATGGTAGGTGCTGGATACACGAGAAGTGCCTATGACAGCTGTATGTATCTCAAGAAGCTTCCAGATGGTTCGTTTGTGTGGTTGTTGTTGTATGTCGATGATATGCTTATTGCTGCTAAAAGCATGTTTGCAATCGACGAATTAAAGAAGTAGCTGGGTGATGAGTTTAAGATGAAGGATCTTAGAGCATCGAAGAAGATTTTTGGCATGGAGATTCACAGAGATAGAAACGTGGGAAGCTGTTCTTGTCTCAGTAGAGTTATATTGAGAAGGTGCTGGAGCGTTTTGGAATGCTTAAAGCAAAGCCTGTGAGTGTGCCACTTACTGCTCATTTGAAGTTGTCTGCAGATTTGTCACTTAAAATCGAGGAGAAGGTGGAGCATATGTCTCATATTCCATACTCGAGTGCTGTTGGTAGCTTGATGTAGGCTATGGTGTGCACTCGTCTTGACATTTCTCATGCAGTTAGTGTTGTGAGCAGGTATATGGCATCGCCTGGGAAAGTACATTGGGAAGTAGTGAAATGGATAATGTGATATTTGTGTGGCACTACAAATGTAAGTTTGCTATTTAGTAAGATGGCTGGAGATTGCGCAAGGTTGGTGGGTTATTATGATTCAGACTTTGCGGGTGACCTTGATAAGAGAAGATCTCTGACGAGTTACGTGTTTACTCTCTCTGAATGTGCTATCAGTTGGAAAGCGACATTACAGTCTACTATAGTATTGTCGACTACTGAGGCGAAGTACATGACAATTATAGAAGCTGTAAAGGAGGCCATGTGGTTACAAAGCCTGGTTCGTGATCTTGGATTGCAGCAAGATATAAGTACAGTCTTTTGTGATAGCCAAAGTGCAATCCATCTAACGAAAAATCAAATGTATCATGAGAGGACTAAACATATTGACATCAGATATCACTTTATCAGAGATGTTGTATCACAAGGAATCATATCGGTGCAGAAGATATCTACCCATGAGAATCCAGTAGATATGATGACTAAGGTGCTTCCAGTTAGAAAGTTCAAGCATTGCTTGGACCTGGTTGTTATTTGCAGTGCGGAGCGTTAAGCCCTTAGGGGCCATTGGCAGCAGGGACGATGGTCTGTTGATTGGAGAGAATACGTGCCAAGGTGGAGATTTGTTGAATGTGACCCGTACTCTTGGGCAAGAAGAATAGTAAATTACCTTTTGTGCAAGTTACCTTATTAGCTTATTACTTTTCTAGCACATAATTAATTAGTTGTCTTTTCTACTTAATAGGTTTTAGGAAACCTTTGCACTATAAATATGTGGCAATGCTCATTATGTTAGGTGTGTGAGAGAAACCAGAATAAGCCTTGTAGTATTCGTGATTAATAATAGAATTGTTCTCTATTGTCCGTAGACGTAGGCTTTAAGGCCGAACCACGTAATTTCTCGTGTCCATTTTTCTTCTCGTATTCTTCGTGCTTGCATGTTTTTTCCCAACAAATAGTTTACTAAAAGATCATGTTACTATGCTTTAATAATTAATTATTATTAAACGTACACAAAATAACTCCTTAAATGTAACTAATAGAATCAAAATTAAAAATTAGTCAAACTTAATCAAATCTGAACCGTTACACACTATGCCGAATTAGACAAACTGTGAAGATACTAGCACTTTCTTAGCACAGTTTCTATTTACTTTAAAAGGGTTAACCAAAGGAGAACCCCTTTCCCACCTGGCCAGAGGCCCCTTAACCAGGCAGGAGGTAAATCGAGGGATGTGCGTGAGTGGCAGCCCAACCAGGGAGAGGACCAACGGGCGTGGAAATCCAGCAACAGCCCCCGCAATATTTCAGCGGAGTACTGCCGCCACACAAACTCGATCCCGCGTTGTCAGGGTGTCTCCACCCTAGTCACCTGGCCACTTACCAACTCACCTATGCCCCTGGGGGCTGGTTTCTATTTACTTGTAATACCGTACATTGGATGTAGTTATATAAAATTCTTGTTGCATAAAAGAACAACCTATGATAAATGTTTATTATTTATGCATTTATTACATTTTTTATTTTTTTGGTTAATCTCTAATTTCTAATTGTTATATTTTAATATTTTCACTTTTGAATCCCTTAATTTTTCAACTCCTAATTTCTTTACATCTTTTATTGCATATTTTCATTTTTATTTTAATTATTTTAATTTCTTATATTTATTTTTTATTATTTTATTGTTTAATTTCTTAAATTTCTATTTTTTAAAAGTTTTATTTTTCTTACTTTTCTATTATTGTAAAATTTTACTTTAATTTCAAATTTTTAATTGTTTTTACTTTTTATTTTTTTACATTTCTTACTTTTTAATTTTTTTAATTTCTTATTTTTATTTTTAGTTTTCTTTTTAATTTTTTATGTTTCTTAATTTTTTTAACTTTTAAGTTTGTTAGTTTTCTTCAATTTTTTGATTTTTATCACTTTTAGTTGTTGTTAAAGTATTCCAGGTAATCATTAATGTGGCATTTCAAAATGGCTTAGAAAAGAATATGTAATTGCTTATGTGTCACTCTATAGAAACAAAAAGTTCTGGTCCTGGAGGATAATATCAACCACTTGATGTCCATTCGATGCATCCGTTATGGTTATTTCATATCTCTCTTTCTCTTTTCGCATTATTTTGCTTACTATACCTATTGCTATAGTATTATAAACAATATTGTTACTCTTGCTCCATCAGGATAAATCTGACCCCTGCTCCTATTTCATATAACAAGTTATTTCCATTTTCTACTAAAAATTTTAACGATCACCTCAGCTTTATATATACACGGTGATGTGTAATAACTTCTTATGATAGAAGTTGTTGTTGGGTAACATATTTATATTTCTAAATATAGCAAAAATAACATTTATGCACTTGGATATAAAATTTTAAAATTTAAGTGTTTAAAATCTTCTATATGGAAAGAGAAGAGTTCAATATGCCACTAGCTATCATTTTTTATTATTTGATCAATTTTGTAATAAATTTTCATGTTTTGGTTTCTCTACTGCACAATGTTAGGATATTTTTAATTTAACTAATTCAATTTTATTATTATTATTATTATTATTATTATTATTATTATTATTATTATTATTATTACTACTACTACTGCTTCTGCTACTACTGCTGCTGCTGCTGTTATTGCTGCTACTACACAAAGCTAAAAACTGGCTTCTTAAAAAGTTACAATGAACTTTTTTTTAGAGTTTCAATATTTTTAGAAAGCCAAATCAAATAGTAATTACAAAAATAATGTAGCTTTTTTAGGAATATATATATATATATATATATATATATATATTATTGAAAAACTATTTGAATATATTGAAAAAAGACCAGTTCAAGCAGGCCTTAGTACTGCTACTGGTACTATTGTTCTAGAAAGAGGTCAGGGCCTTCTTTTTTTTATTTAGGATGCCCTTTCTACATTCAATTATTTATTGAGCCTAGTGTGCAACCACCATTATTACACATTCATTCTTAGTCTGGCTAATGGTCTAATAAGTCTTCCTAGCTGCCTAGAGTTCAACCTGCCTGCTGAAGACCATAACGTATGTAACTCTATACTCCATCAAGTGGAAATGAAAGTAAAATTCATTCGGATCTTCTCACATGTTCAATCTTTCTTTAGCAATTTCTTTTGAGATCTTATCATAAGTGCAACCTTCATTTTGCTCGTTCATGGAGTTGTAACATAAGCAACTCTATGCTCCATAAGGAGGAAATGAAAGCATAATTCATTGTAGTAGTAGTAGTAGTAGTAGATTGTCAAAATGAAATTGAAATAGGAACTTTCCTAAAAGTAAGAAAACCTTATTTCAATTCCTAATACATACATATATACATATATATATATATATACACATATATACATATATACGTATATACATATATATATATATATATATATATATATATATATGTGCCTATACAACGTGTGTCCCACGCGATCTCCTTATCTTGATGTTTAACCAAGAGTAGCTTTCTACATGCGCTTGAGATAAAGCCCATTACATTTGCAACATGTAACTTCATAGTGATTCTATAAATAGGCCCGGTGTACAACAAATAAAGTAAATCTTTCCATTTAGAAAATAGGGTTAAATTCAAAAAAATCCTTAAAGTTGTGGTTTAATTTTATATTACTCCCCATTGTTTTATAAAGTTTAAATCAATCCTCAATGTTTCAAAATATAGTTAAATTGATCCCTGATGTTTGAAAAAATTTATACTAGTCCTCAATGTTTCACAATCTTATTCAAATTAGTCCCTTTGGCTTTACTCATTTTTGGGACTAGTTTAAATGACTTTGTAAAACATTGAGGACTAATTTAAACTTTTTTAAACAATGGAGATTAATTTGTACTTTTTCAATGGGTACTAATTTAAAAAAATATGATAACATTGGAGACTTTTTGTATAATTTTCCCTAGAAAATACTTCCAAATACAGAACATTCTCTTTGTCCTCCGACTTTCCATTAATACTTCCTTATTTGATTGTCAAAAAGCCTTCAGTTAGGACGGTATCTAACTCTCATTTGTTTTGCAAGACACATCACCACTGGAGCAACGACGCTGCAAGGACCCATTCCCTTTAACTGATTCCTCATCGAATCAGTTTCGCGTCATTTGTGGGAATCGTGTATAACACCCATTGAGTTCACATGCTACAAATAAAATGTCGAACCGCTGTCGACCTCTCGCCGGCAACGGACGATGAAGAAAGATGAAGTGAAGATCGTCTGGAGCAAGACACCTCCACCTACAGCCCTCAAGAGCATGACTCACATGTGGCCCCAACGTATGTCGAGCCATTCGCCTCAACTCGAGGTCCTTAGGGGCCAAGTACGCGAAGGTCGATGCCTCCACCTGCATAACCAAACTCTCCAGCACCACAAACCAGCCCAGACTCTCAGTTGATTGCCTCGACGTAACAGAATGCAAGTAGGCATGAACATGCCAAATCCTAGTGCCATGGAGTTACAGAAATAAAGAAAGCCACAATGGCCACAGCGGAGACACAACTTGTAGCCCGACCTCAGAGAGATTACCCCTTATCTGGGTCTAAGAGTTTGCAAATACTCCCTTATCTAAAGAGATTATTAGGGAGCCTATCGTTTGTGGTACTGGAGCTGTCATATTATGATGGATTTGGTGACCCTGCTGATCATATATCAATCATCAACCACAAGATGTTATTCCATAACACAACACAAGCAACAAGGTACAAAGCCTTCCTAACCACTTTGATCGAGATGATATGAAGTTGGTATATAAGTTCTGGCAAAACACAACCACCTCGTTCAAGCATTTTGCCACTAGCTTCATGAATAGACTTTTTAGCAACAAAATGGCCCCGAGATCATTAGTAATTTTGATAGAGATGAGACAACGAAGGATGAAACACTCAGAGTTTGCAAAGAGGTTGAACAAAGCCGCCCTATAGATCCCCGGTCTGGCAGATTCTATTGCGTTGGAGGCGTTTATTCATGGAGTTCGGGA
This sequence comes from Cordia subcordata, assembly GCA_028554755.1. Classification (NCBI taxonomy): domain Eukaryota; kingdom Viridiplantae; phylum Streptophyta; class Magnoliopsida; order Boraginales; family Cordiaceae; genus Cordia; species Cordia subcordata. Next base: position 5,057,631 of record JAPTOF010000025.1, on the reverse strand, counting down.
TGATACGTTGTCTAGCTCATTAACCAAAAAAGCCTACAAACACTTTCCAACCTAACGGCTTGCACTGAGAAGTATATTTTAGCAGAAGATATGCGATTGTCTAGAAAGGAACAGGATCGAGAATTGGAGATCGAGCAGACGCAGAAGGTGAAATCTAGACCATGGAAGGAACACCTTGAGAAGCCCGATGTCAAGAGAAAGAAGGAGATTCTTGATTCACAAATGAAGGCATAGTTCGAAGTCTATACCCCATCGATGCACCAAAGACTGAAGCCATTGCGGCTATGAAGAATGAAAAGGATGTTTGTTGGTAAGAAAAATTAAGGAGCAATCCCGATAAGAGAGATCACAGTAAATTTTGCAGGTGCTATAGAGACCATGGTCATGTGACAGAAGACTGTCAAAATTTAAATGATGAAATTGAAGCCTTTGTAAGGAAAAGCTTAACCCAATTTATGGATAGGCTTTAAGAAGCCAGAGGAGATCGGGGAGCCCGAAGCTCGAAGACAGACAAGCAAACTCTCGGAATGACAACCATGATATCTGGAGGTTTAATAGCTGGAGGAGAGACTATGGTAGGTAAAAAATTGTATGTTAGATCACTTCAGGATGTACCAACCAACAAGATAAGGAGGTCAGAGGATATCTCCTTCACAAACAGGGACTTGATGGAAATTTTGATCAACCATAATGATCCCCTGTCATTAGCATGGTATTGGCCAACTACAAAGTATGAAGAATAATTGTTGATATAGGAAGTTTTGCCGATGTTCTATATTATGAAGGATTCAGAAAAAGTGGGCTTAGATTATATTGGATGAAATTGGTACCTTTAAAGGATGAGTTGGTAGGTGATCCAGTGTCGAACCAGTAAAAGTGGACAGGTTATGCAAACTCTAAGTGTACGGTCTCTGGTGATGATGTGGCCTGGAAGACAATGAGAGTTAGATATTGGTTTGGCAATGGCCAAAAGGCCTCCGACAATTAAATTAGAAACCTATTAATGGATTTTGTAATAAAGAAGTGAGAGAGAGAGAGAGGCTATCTTCTATTCGGTGGTATTCCTTAAATAGAAAAGGCTTACCTTACTTTCTATGCTCAGGAATTATTTATAACGTCCTTGTTGGGACATGTGTGGCTTAATTACGAAAGGATGTGTTAGGCACGTGTAGAGACTTCGAGTGATAAGAGCACGTGATTACATGTTCAAGCTGCTAGGGATTGTGAGTCGGCTAAGGAGAACTGGGTTGCACCCAATCCCCTATCAGTTGTCCCTTTTAATGATGTGCTAATGTGCGTTTGGCAGATTGGCCATTATTGAACTATAAGCAGCCAACCTCTTGCATTTTTAGCTCATTCTTTTCCCGTGTTTGAACGGGCATTTGATTTCACCTGTTTAGACTTTTTCGCTTTTGAGTTTGAGCTCCATGTGCCTGAACATTGATGGGTGTCAAAATCACAAAAAATATTTCCTAACTTTCACCTCATAAATTTAAATTGTGCAAGTGGTAAGATAGGGTCGAATTCTCAGGGATTGGTTGAATTAGATTATGCTTATTATGTTAAGTCAATTAATCATGCAAGTTGCAAGCAAAAAGGGGTATTTAATGTGAAAAATTGAAATAAATTAAATGTGGACAGAACATTGGACCATTAAGGGCAGGCACACAATGTGGACAGATTTTATAAAAATTAAATAAACAGCAACATAAAATATAATTTTGCAAATTTAATTCAAATCAAAGCTGAAAAATCAATATAAAAAGAGAAATCAATAGAATTTAAGACTAGCCTTGGGTGTATCCTAGTTTAGGTCTACAATCCTGATCCTAAATGCAATGATGACTATTACTTATTTTAATAAATCAGTTATGGTCATTGACACGGCTTAACAATCTAATCTTTACTTTCAGTGTTAATAGTGGTTTAAACCCCTTATGATTTTTTTCCTATTATCATCTTACCTATTTGATGGTCTAACCCCTAGAGCTACCTGCAGTGTCTATATAAAGGTAGCACTAAGGCTCTAGAAAGACCTGGTTTTAAAAGTCGATTCTCTCGCGACAATTGCTCAATTAGATTATTTGTTTTCCTGGGAAACCTGGTTCACCACTTGTTTAAATTAATTAGATTAAGAATCTAATTTTGCTATTTGGCAACTTATCATCAAGGAATTGAATAATCACTGGCAAATTAAACAATCACAAGATAATATTAATTCTTAAATTAGAAAACACACAAATATAAAAAAAAAAAAAGTGAAAGGATAGAAATAGTTAGATTTCACGGAATTGAAAAATCAAAATCTGGATTAACCCTTGGCTAAAAAGAAGTTTAGAAGTCCATGGACTTCTAAATAAAAGACTAGCTGACTCTAACGTCGTTTTCTAGAGAATATATAGAAAATATTTAAACTAAGAGTCCCTTTAGATAGAAAACTCTTTATTGACTAATCTAAAAATAAAAGGTAAATATCATAAGGTTAATTTATCAATTAGCCTACCAAGCTCAACCCAAGTAGAACACAAAAGATCTTTCTTGCAAAAAAAGCAATATTGAGATTGGAAGGTGCTTGACACTGGTGTGGTACCAATCAAAGAACCTCCAATGCACAGGTTAGCATTTTATATGAAGAAGGTTTTGGAAAAAATATTTAAGAGCGTAAAGAGGGTTTCTATGGGTTCTTCTGTGTGTACCTTCTTCCACCAACACTTTCCCCATTTATAGGCATATGAACGTAGAAAATATATACGGACTCTTCCTATGTTTATCTCTAAGCATATGAACTTAGCTTACCAGATATATACGGACTCTTCCCATGTAATTTCTATCTCTTTATGACATTTATCTCATCCATTTAGTTCCCTTTCTAAGAAGAATTCTTATTTTTCTTGGTTACTGTTCGTGTGCCAATCAGAGGTCATGACCATGATAGAATGTCTTGACCCAATGATCATCTTATTACAAGGTAAGACCAAGGCCACGAGGTCATCCTTAACGAGATTGACCCCGGCAAAATGGGCCTTAAGGCATGAGATGACCTATTAGGTGTAAGGTATGACCTAACAACATAAGCTTTAAGCATGACCTTCTTGATACGCCAGGCTGAATCAGGGGTCACCTCCTTATTAGCAGCCCTCTTGTTCTTGTTTGGTCTATGCATTTGGGTGAATGAGAATAAGCAGTAACCATCATGCTTCCCATTCTATTCTGGGTGACTTCACCATCTTTACATATTTATCTCTTCATCAAATTGATGCCATTATTAAAACGACCATTCCATTTTAAATACATAGTCACTCATCCATTAGAACATAAGCCCTATTCCCTTATAGCCGTTAGATCTAGATCCTTCCCAATCCAACAAATCCTTTTAGTATGACCCTTGAGCTTCTAAGCCTTTACGTTCTCCCTTGGGCTTTTCGCTTTTCTTTAGGAAATGGCAAAACTATAAGTAGAGATTTCTCCCATTATTCTGTGTTTACCATTCATCTCAAAATTCTTCTCACCCTTCTACCTCTTCTCTAATCCTAGCTCTGGCGAGTGTCTCCAGTAACTGGAGAGATTGCCTTTTGCCCATTACCATATCCACTGAAGATGGTTCATTGATGGGCGTCGAAACCACAAAAAATAAAATACCAAATCTTATCTCGCAAATTTAAATAGAGTATGTGGCAAGAAAATAGTCAAATCCACGAGAATTGAGGGATTAGGTTTTGCCAAATGCGCCAAGTAAATTAATCAAACAAATTATAATAAAAGAGGGGGGAGTTTTTACACGAAAAAACAAAATAAGTAAAGTTGTCTAGTACACTGAACCATGTTACGTGGGCATGTAACTGGGCAGAAAAATAAAAACGTAAATAAAAATAAAACTACAAAATCATGCAATCCTACGTTTACACAAGGCTGGAAAAAGGGAAATCAATGAGAATTAAATTTAGCCTAAGATACAATCGCAATTTCAATCAACAAATTTGATCCTAGATGCAAAGACACTTCCAACTATTTTGATAAATCAGTTATGGTTATTGATTCAGCCTAACAATCTTATCTTTCCTTACAGTGTTGATAACGTTTTAAATCCCCTACAATTTCTCCCCATTATCGCCTTACCTATTAAACGTTCTAACCCCCAAAGATGCATGTAGAGTTTATCCAACGGCAGCAATAAAAATCTAAAAAGACCTAATTCTAAAGGTCGACACTCTTGCAGTAATCACTCATTTAGATTGTGTAATTACACAGGAGACCTGGTTACCACTATTCTTAGATTAATTAAATTAATCTGATTGTCTACATATTATCATGCAATTGAATAATCACGCACAAAATTAAGCAATCACATAACTATAGTAATTCTTGAAATAGTAAATATGTAAATATCAAAATAGCATGAAAGGAATAAAATAATTAGATCTCACGGAATTGAAGAACCGAAATCTTGATTAATCTTCAGCTAGAAAAGAAAATTAGAATTCCATGTCCTCAAGATGGCGCCTAAGAGATGAAAAATAACATGTTGAAATTTCTAAAATATTGTATAAATCCTCTCAGAAACGTACGTAGAAAATGTATATAAGAAAAACCCTAACCAATCTCCTTTTTAAATAAGGAAATTCTTAAAAGCTAAGGGAAAAATAAAAAGGTAAAATCCTTAATTAAAATTTTTTAACGAAATAAGAAGTCTTCCAAAGTTAATGTCTTTCCTCTTTCAAATATGGCAAGTCTTTGAATGCAATCTTCTTCTAAAAGTGTAGCGAAAAATATCTTTGATCTTGGTCAAACTCGGTCAATTCCGTGTAGAAATTTCATGGCATTTTCCAAGGTGGGGAAGTCAACTTTGGCTGCTACAAACGCATCTAAAAAGCCTCTTTGTCCATGCACAATGCATCCATCTTCTTTTTCCAAGCGCAATCATGCAAAAATACATAAAAAAATCGATTAAGGAGCATTCAATTCCAAAATCAAGTGTATTTAACTATAAATTAGAGACTTATTTAGGACTTATCAAATTCCTACACACTTGAACCATGCTTGCCCTCAATCATGAAAACAATTAAAAATGAGAATTTCACATGCAAGACTAACAAAGAATGTAGTTTTGCAAAGATGCCAAGTTCTCAAATTACGACCAAACATAATGCAAGTCATGCAATCAATATCCCTGCACTTTCTTGAACATAGCTAGCTTCAAAGAATCCAAAGTACATAACACATTCAAAACATATGTCATCAAGACTATAACTTCACAACTCATCCAACAACCCCAGCATATTACAATCCATCATATCATCATTCAACACAAGAACATACTCATTCAAACTTAAATTCTGAACATAATTTATTAAACCTCACCCAATTCAAGCATTTGCAAAAACAAGCAAGTTAACAATTCTTTTCAAACTAATAAACCAAATTTTCTTCTACTTTCAACCAACTTGCAATGCTTTAGCTTTTAATCACGAAATTGCATTGGCTTTTCAACTTTCGCAGCACTTTTCAAACAACAAGACTTGACTTAAGCAAAAACTTTCAAAAAGAAAACCCAACTTTTAGTAAGAGAATCCCCAAAAGTAAACATTTTTCAGCAAAAATATGGCCACAAGATTTTTTTAAAAAAAGAACCCTATCAGAATTTTCCACCAGGCTTCAAAGTAGCTCAACCTTCTCATAAGGTAAACACAGGCACATAAACCTTCAAAGGTCCCTTCACCATAACTCAAAGAAACTCAAAAAGGAAAACAAAGGTAAGCCAGTTTTTTAGTAAGTTAAAACAAGAACCACCACATGTATAGGTTTACTTGCCAGCACCCAAATACTACATAAATGAACCTCGCACCATTTAAAGCACACACAAAACATTATAGCCATATATGATTATACCAATGCAAAAAAGAGAAATCAAAAGCACTGCCTCGATGTGCAATTTTCCTTTAAAAAAAAACAAGTTTGTGCCTACGCCCAGCTGCCGGAAAGCTAGATCACTTCAGCTACTTTCATTCATTTTTGCATACGTAACTTTTATGATTTGCGTAGAATGTCATTCAACCTTTTTATGTGATGACAAATATTTGTGATGAATGCCCCTAGTTATTCAGTTGGTCACAATTCTAGGTGGCTTTTAGCTCTACTCATAGTCCCCTTTTTTTCTCTTTTCTCTTTTTTTTTTGAAGACCAGCAGAGTAAGAAGGCACATATTTAATTTAATTTAGTTTATCCATATTTTTTTACATAATTTAACTTTTAGCACTTTTGCAAGAGTGACCTCAACGCCGACATAACTTTCCTAGGCACACACATTTTTTATAATTTTACTACAAGAAAAATAAATCAAAGCAAGTACCTATCAAACTCAAACTAAGCATTGACCTTCAATTTAAGCACACGCATATTTTTAAGCTCAATTTAGGATTAAGCAAGGCTCAAGCACGGCATGTTCAAGTAACTACCAAGGAGCAAAATAATGGGGATGGATTCACTACATGTACTAACTTACCATTGCATCCAAAACTAGTTTCCCGAGCATGGGGATTAGAGTCTTTCCACAAGAAGTGCCAAGTTTACCAAGAAGAAGAAAAATGATTTGACCAAAAGACTGTGAAAGGACTTTTACTAGTTTGACTAAAAAAAAAAAAAGAATGAAACTAAGGTTAGAAAAAACAAACACTAAAAACAATTTTTTTTTCAATTCATAAAAATTTCAAAAAAAAAAAAGACTCCAAACTTACGCATTACATAACACATGAACGGACAAGACACAAGTCATCATATAAGGGACACATTTAAGCATAAAAGACAAAGGATGAAAACAAAGCAATTCTCGTCCACACTTAGCAAACACATTGTCCTTAATATGGAAACGAAAGAAAGCGAGAAAATAAAGCACAAAAACAAGAAATAAGGACAAAAAGAAAAACAAGAGAAAGAAAAGAGAAAATTCAAGGATATCCTTGAAATACAAGTGAGGAAGGTGGTGGAATGGCAGTCAACCATCCGAATCAGAGCCATAATACCTTGCATCTCGTGCCTACGTGTAGATGAATTCTTCCAATTTGGCAAGCCTAGTGGATTGATCAGCAAGTGATGCTTTAATGCGAGTAAGTCGAGCTTCATCTATGGCTTGGGATGTGGAAGTGGATGGGCCTGCTAAGTGAGAAGCTGAGGCGTCGTAGGAGTCCTCTGTAGGTTCAACTACCGAGTGAGCTCCCTGCATGATGAAGACAAACCTATCTCCATCCTTTCAGACAAGATTCATAGCTTGCAAACACGGTAAGTCAAGATATGTAAGGTGTGTTTGGAATGGTCTTATCTGAAATCTGATAAGCATCTTATCTGATAAGTGTCTGATAAGAAATAAGTGTCTGATGTAAAAAGATTGTTTGGTCTGGAGTCTTATTAGAATAATCTGAAATGCTAAAATAAGCTGAATTGACCAAAATGCCCTGAAATGTTTAATAATAGAATTGATTAGTGAATAACTATTATAAATTTACTCTGCAATTGTTAATATAACCTATTTTGACAAAAAAAACCCTTTTGTGTCATCGCATATATTACTATAATGTAACTAATTATATAATTAAAATTAAAAATTGTATTAAATAAATATAAAAATTATATAAGTGACAACAAATATATTAATACAAAATTATAAAAGTTTATAAAGCACTTCTCTACTTTGCGAATCATTACACTATAAATATGGTAACCCATTTACAATACAAATTCTCTCCTTTGCCAAATATTATAGCAAATGTTATCGCGAATTTGATCCATCTCCCCCTGGTTCATATTGTTATTAGCACTTGTGATGTTTGTACTTTCCCGATGAACGGCGTCATCACTTTGAGCCACCACTTCTTCAAAAAACACATCATCTAAATTTTGTTGACGAATATCATTGTGAAGTGCCATAGTTGCCGGGACTAATTTCACTTGTGTTTCCCAATCAAATCCACAACGCATTTTTTTCATTATTTGAAATCTATTCTTCTACACTCCAAACGTTCTCTCTATAATAGTTCTTAATGAAGAATGACAATAATTAAAAAGCTCTTTTGGATTTTTTGGATCTTCATTTCTATAATCTTGCAAATGATATTTATGATTTTTGTACGGAGCAAGGAATCCCTTCATGTTTGGATATCCAGAATCTACCAAATAAAATTGATCTACATAAATAAAAAAAAAAATAGTGATGGGTGCAAATTAAGAAACTTGCTAGCATTTTTTTTCTCCAAAAAAAACAAAAACAAACACTAACCTCCAACAGGTAGTTTGAAGTTTTTGCTTGGATTATGAATTGTATCGAAAAATATTCGAGTATCATGTGCTGAACCTTCCATCCTGCTACGCAATATGTGAAACACATATCAAAATTACAAGCAGCCATGACATTTTGAGTTGGATATCCTTTTCTTCCATAAAATGGATAACTCTTCTCAGTTGATAAAGAAACTTCAATATGTGTTCCATCAATTGCACCAACACAATGCTACAAAGAAAAAGCAATTAAAATTTTAAATTAAACTATTTTTATTTTATATGTTAAATGAATTAATGATAAATAAAAAATAACTTAGTTATAATAGAACATACCTGAAAATGGGGATGATATCTTGAATTATTATAAATATACGGATGAACTCCTTCCACATTTTCTTGTTTGATATTATCAATAGACATCTTCACTAAAGCATCCAAAATCTCATGAAAATACTTATGAATGGTTTCCCCAGATCTTTGAAATCTTTCTTGAGTTGCTCATTACTCGCACTTCTTCCAACGATATATAAAAATATGGCAACTTTCTCTTCGATCCTTACATTTTTACTACATGATACCTCATATGTACTTCCCAACAACTCACACAATCTCAAAAAATTAATTTTGTTCATATGAAGATTTTGATTACATCTATCTGATTTTGACTTGTCATTCAAAAGTTCCAGAATCCATGGCCAACCTTTCAATGCTGAAGTTCGGCATGGCACCTTTTCAATAGGTCTACTAGAAGATGCAACCTGCTCAAGATAAACAATTCCTCCATATAGTAAGGAGTTCCTCCTATTATCTTCCACATCCTCATTTATATTATCATCCATATCTTCACAACAAGCATCAAGATCACATATCTCGGCATTCATGTTACTCTTTTCTTCAATTGAACCTGTGCATAAGTAAAACATAACATAACTATGATAAATTCCAAATAACTCATAAAATCATATAATAGGAATTCAACACAACATTATCCCAAATATTTAAACAAAGTGTTTACATAACAACTAAATATCTAAATACTTAAGTAAACCATAAAAGAGTTCAAAGTATAATGAACTTTGACGTCTAAGAAGCTACGGGGAAGATGAAGAAATATTAAGGCTTCGTTCCCATTCTGACTTTAGAAAGGCTAATTGAAGGTCTTTCTCTTCCAAAGCCATAAAAGCCTGTCTCCATGACATATTAGTCGCCTTGTGTACTCCAAACATTTGCATTGGTGATCCTCTTTCAACTCCTGGAAGCCTTTTTAAAACAGACACTACATCACTAATATCATTCTTTTGTTGTTGCACACGTGATGTTCTTTGAGGTACTCTCAAAAACAGAAACAAGTCTGTCAAAATTCTCATTCGATGAAAAGAAGCGATCTTTGTTTCTTTCTTCCTTTTAACTCCTTTTGTGACCTTTGCAACCTTAGTCCTTTTAGCATCATCATCAGTAGGTGTTGCTTGATCATCATCAATATAATTAGCATTTGGGCTACTTTCAACACCTTGAGATTCTTCTTGCATATGTACCATAGTTGGATGAGGCAACCCTGCATTTGGAGTATATGCATCTTTTCCTCAGAATGTAAATGTCACCAAACAATTCCTCCAACAAATCATAATTCTCTAAACCTTTGTTCATGAATTTCGAGTATTTTTTGTCTTTTTGTAAGAATATACAAGTAAATATCTAATTATTTCCCTTAGCATTTAAGCATCATAAACAATAATAATGAATATTGTAAATGTTATACCTCTACTTTGTCTTCCCACCAGGTAGGAGATGCAGTGATGGTACCTTTATCCTCACTCCAACCAACTCCAGATGCCATTCTTTTTAATGATTGGTAAAGCTTCCAATCCCCCTTTAGTGCATCCCAGTGATTTCTAAGTTTCTTTTTTACATAATCTTTACCCGTGATCTCCTTAAACTTGGTCACGATGTCATCCCAAGCCGTAGCATTCAAAACTTTTGGTGACTTTTTTACTTTTCGAATTTCCTCAACACATAGCTCGAGAAATATTTTGTTACTATATGGATCCCAATGAGCTAACATCTTGCTATTTTTCTTACAAAGTAAAAACAAAATTTTAATATCATTAAAATAACATTAATAAGAACTTCAAAAAAAAAAAATTTACTTCAATTCTTCACAATTTTCATGCTTAAGATCTGCATCCCAAGGGTGTTGGTGAAGTCATTGTAGTCCCTGTCATGTTTTATGCAATACTTTTGACCCTAAAAGAAAATTTTTGATCTTCACAATTTTCATAGTAGAAAATGATCATAGCAGCACGCCATGTAAATTAAACCAAAACCAAAGCTAATAAATAATAAGCCAATGAATACAAAATATCCTTCTTTTAGCTTCACCATTTTTTTTTTTTTTTGACAAGGACACTAATTTTTTTTGACAAGAAATATATTGAACTGCATTAACTTTAGCTTGTATATTTCCGATTCTTGTAACTATACGCGATGCTTTATCTAACTTAATCAAAGATCAGAGAGAACTATAATAATAATTAAGGGGCAAATGTTGGATATTATTTTATTGAATCCATGATATATACAATGATCCTCTATCCAGCAAATTATGGCACATTTTTGGATAATTAAGATGAAAATTGAACTTAGTGGAATCTCCATCTTCATCCACACCATCCTCTTCTTCGGCCTCATCACTATTTTCCTCATTGCCATCGGCATCCACATCACCACCGGATAATATAAACTTTGATCAACCCCCCCAACCTTCAACTCAGCTTCTTCTTGTAGCTCCCCCTCTCCCTAGTTGCTTTCACTTGCATTTATAATTTATATTCAAGCTCAAGAAGAGGGTTAAAATGGCTAGCTGTATACACTACGGGAATGTACCATTGTTTTTGTCTTATTGTTTTCTTGTTTTTTAGTCTATATGTAGTAATTTTTGTGTTATCAGCATCGCCTCATCTCGCAGCTTCTTATGGATTTTCATGATGATATTATTTATTTTAAATGTAACGCATTCAAAATTAATCTAGTGCAAGAACCTTTTGAGAAGTTGTTTTTCTTCCAATTAATCACAATAGAGATCTCATCATTCACGGAAAACACACGCACACGTTCTATCTGCTGTGAAGCAACCAAAGATTATCTAATAAATATAACAAATAATCCAGATTTAATTTGAAAAACAAGTCAAGCGCAACAAGAAGAAATATAACAAAATAATCCAGATTTCTTAGCGTGTTGAAAGCTTCAAAAATCACGGCTCACGATAACTGTTCAAAAATAAGAATATTTTGAAAAAAAAAATTACCTGGCGTGGTCTTCTTCCTCTTCTTCCGTGGTCTCTTCTCCTTCTTCTTCTCCTTCTTCTTCTTCTTCTTCTTCTTCTTCTTCTTCTTCTTCTTCTCGATTGTGTATTTGATAGAGTTTAGGGATTTGCCTCTCTTTTCTCTTTCTCTCTCTGTCGGTGGAAACAAAACAAAAAAGCAAAGGATTTGCCTCTCTCTCTTTCTCTCTCTGTCGGTGGAAACAAAACAGAAAAAGCAAAGGAAGTGCAATTATGGCATTAAGCAAAAAAGACGAGGGTAATAACGGAAAAAAAAGTTTCATTAACAATTTGCATAATTCCAAGCGTGTCCCAATAAGCAATAAGACAGCTGCTGCTTGCTTAAATTTTTACATACCAAATAAGCCATCTTAAAATAAGCACCTTATAATAAGTACAAAACAAACATGCTTTTTTGAATAAGATGAAAAATAAGATAAGATGCTTATTATAAGCTGTAAACAAACACAGCAGTAATATTAAATGCCTTAGTGAGTGCAGTAGAACGTGACCTAAAGCTAGTGTGCACATTTGCCATGTGAGTGATGAATGACCCCAAGATTAATGGCCTCCTACTAGTGTGAACAACAGTGTGCAAATGACCTAGAATCTAATAACCAAAGTTTACCATTTTCTTATGAACCATACACCAAAGTTAAAAAAGTTCCATTTTTGTCAAAACTGCAAGATTATTGGGTCTTTCCAAAAAGAAATATGCCAAAAAGTGATGAATGTAAACCAGTGCGGGGTTTTCAAGAAATTGATCCCGTATGGTGCTAGGTTTATAGGGAAAGGGGTCTCTAGGTCCCAATTCCTTATAAGCAAGTGCACTATCAAATTCAGTTGGGAAAGTACAATAACTAAGCAAGTATTCCTCTGTTTCAGAAAATCTCTCATTAATGAATTCTATCATGAGATTAAATCCTGTGACAGACAGAGAGAAATCATTACTCATCAATCTAAAGTAAACATAGTTTGGAGTGTTAGCGTTGATAGTGCCCAAGGTGTCAAATTTAAAAGTGGCATAAAATTCACGGTGAGTTCAAAGTAAGTAGCCTCATGGATTTTTGCATAAGTTCTCAAACCAACAGTATCAAGGAATGCTAATACCTCAGATTCTCAACCAAGTAGTTTCAATGCTTCAAAATCCATAACCTTACAAGCATGTAAATCTTGAGAAAGCATTTCGACATACCTTACGCGATGTTCTAGATTCGTGAATAGTAAAGAAGGAGCCATTTTCATGCCCTACAAAACCCAACTAACTGTAATCTGGAATTGGCAGCTCAAAGTTAGGAGTGGTAGAGCAATGAGTGGTTGTTGCAAGGCCTGCTCTTGCATCGTTACTTTACCTATGTCACCGCTGTACGTTGTGGTCACCGCTGAAGCTGCTAATGGTGTGGAATTGTGGGATAGGGAATTCGGAATAATCTCGATTGGATTTGTCAAATTTCTGCCCCTAAAAGTTCAGACGGATTGGCAGTAAGTGATTGCGTTTGTGATGCAATACGTTGTTTTTGGCCATGATAGAGCTTGATGTGAGAGCCTACAATCCAGTGATGGTGATTATGGGGTCGTGGGTAGTGGTAAAGAGAGAAATAGAGCAAGTGGGTGCTGTTTGATGCGTTTTATGGTTGTTCACAACTAGATGAGAAAAGGGAGTGAATAGGCCGTGGTAATGGTGATGCGTATGGTGGTTGTAAAGAGGGAGAAAGGGAGCAATGAGTAAGGGCGGTGACTGGTGATTGGTGACTGGTGTTTTACGAGTCAGAAAGAGAGGCAAGTGCCTTGCGCTAGTAGTTCTCGAAGCTGGGAGTTAGGGAGTAACAGGGCTTTGGTGGTTCCAGTGTGCGACAAAGGTGGCTCTAGTAGTAGGCAGTGCTGGAGTTGATTGATTAGATACAATTTTAGAAAAATAAAGTTAAAATTAAAAATATGACATAGCTTAGAATTAATAGGACAATTAATTAAAAAAATAGATAATGTGAATAATTTAAAGTATAACATTTTTATTAACTACGAAAAATATTAAGTAGTCAAACTTTACTTTTAATTTAAAAAACATAAAAATATTAATAAATGAATATCTAATATAGTTATGAATAATAAATATATTAAAATAATGTGTTTAACTAAAATAATGACGAATTTTAGAGCAAAATAAAGAAGAGAGACCCTTAAGTAGGGGAACTATTGGAGCGAAATTGAAGTTGAAATTCCCTAAACTAAGAGATTGGTAAAAAGTAAGGGAGTTGTTGAAGTAAAAATAGAAATATGGGATCCTAACATTTAAAAAATGACCCACTCGTACGTGAACCAATAGAAAAAGGCAAAGGTTCTAGGACGGTTTCAATAGCATTGTAGCGCTTGACATGGTGTCTTACTACTTGCTGGCATCAGAGCAAGCAGAGTGGAGACAGTAGAGTCAAAGGTAACATAGAGCACTCCCATAGGATCGTCCTTACTAGTCATATTGGTATGCATCTACTAGCCCGTTATCGATATATTATTGAAGCCAGTGGAACTATGTGAAGGAAGCTATTGGAGTTAGCCTAGGCCCTAGTTCATTAGAAAGCATAAGTTTAAATTTGACATTTTTGGTCATATAATAATTTAGTATTCGATCACATCATCTAATTTTTGGATACTCATTAATATTTTTTAGGGTAAAATGTATGTCACCCATTAGGGTTTCTAATTATTTGATTATTTCCTGCATTTAAAATATACCACATTATCTTCTATTCTTTTTATTAAATGGCACATAATCTCCTGGCTTGCCATGCTTCACTCAAATTAACTTATTATGCACCATACATCCCTTTTTTTCCATCTTTGAGTGTTAAAACTTATAATGTGCTCTATATTTTCACAAAAATATCATTACTTTTAGCTAACAACATTCACATGATAACAAAAAAAAAAAAGGGCAATTCTATTACCTTTTTAAAAATATAAAGAAGTAATGTAAGTTTTAAAAATACAATGCAATAATGTAGATGCTAAAATCTATAATCACGGAATCCGAGGCACTAACAACTAGCGAAACAGAAAGCAAGAAAGACAAGTGAACTTTAAAAGTGTTGAGAAAAATTAAGTGTATAGGGGTATAGTGTCGACGCTTAGATGCTTTTCCATTGATAGGAGGGGTGTATTCATAGCTGGTTTGAGTCATAGAGATGTAGAGTAGCTCTTCACGTTGATGGACTCTAGAGAACTACGTGTTGATCTAGTCATATAAGCACTAAGACTATCAAAGATATCTGTTTCTCCATTTCTTGGCGTGTGAAGATATCTTGTAGGAGAGTTGAGTCTATCATGTAGGATGCTACCATGATATGGACATGCTTAGCTTGAGAGATAATATGCATGTGGTCATACAATTATTTAGGCGCGTCTTCCATTCAAATCAAATGACCCAAATAGGCCTATCTAGACCATGCAACGTTTGTAGGCCACAGTAAGCTCACGATCTGTTCGTGATAAATGGCCTTTGGGCCATGCTAATTTTGGCCACTACAATTTGTCCCCCACTCTCTAAGTCGAAGAATCTTCGAGTTAAAGAGTAGTTGTTATCGTAAGCATTGAGTGGAAATTCCCTACTGATTCGTCTTTTACATGTAACGCAAGCACCTTATGTTCTTAGTTGCACTTACTCCTTAGCAGTATATGCGCTTAGCATATGGCTCACACGTCTTAGTTGTACATATTAGACACTTTAGTGGTGTATAGACATCCCTTAGCGGCGTACAAGATACCCCATAGCAGTGTAATGGCGTATGTGACACTCCTTAGTAGCATATTTTACACACGTGCGTACCTTGCATACCTTAGTGGCATACATGATACCCTTAGTAGCGTACACTGCGGCCCTTAGCAGCGTACTTTACACACTTTAATGGCATATTTTGCACACTTATTGGTGCATACCATGGTGTATATGCCCTTCCCCGTACACCTCTTGGAGGTGGTGTTGTTTTTCCTTTTCATTTTTTCTTTTTTAGAATAATTTCTGGGATTCTCATGTAAGGTACACACTAAAATTTAATAATAACCAAACCTTTGGCTCTATCAAAATCGGTCTCCATATTTGAGTCGGCATCTTTATTTCATAATTTCCTTCATATAAGCGGCATGTGCATAAATGACCAATTATAATTTCACTTGGCTCAATTTTGGCCTTAGTGACTTTATTCCCTTTCTCATTCAAGGTGATTTCCAGCCAAGCAGAACAAGCATGAATGACAATGGCACTTCTAATTTTGATTGTACGTAGTTGGCATTAAGCCCCTTACTTGCTTTGTTAAGATTAATATTATGCTTGTTGGAGCTAGGCCATATACTATAAGTATGTGCATTGACTTTAACTTGGTAATCAAATTATTTTTTTTGCATGGTAAGTGACCAATTGTTTTTAGGACTACATACGTCCTAGTTGAATAGTAGCACTTGCCTTATGCTATTTAGGAGCACCTTGAATGGTGCATATGGGTGCTTCCTGACCCAGAGGTGCTTATGGAGCACTTGTTAACGTATGGGTGCATAAGGGTCATAGGTATATGAATGTGCTTATTATAGATAGGTAAGGACGAGGCCTGTTTCTACCTTATTTTGTATAAACGTGCTAATTAGCACGTAGATGGGCGAGGTCGAAGCTTGTTTTTACCGTATTTTATATGAACATGCTGATTAACACATAGATGGGAGAGGCTGAAGCCTGTTTGCCTTATTTGATATGAACGTGCTGATTAGCACGTAAATGGGCGAGAATGGAGCCTATTTGCTTTATTTTATATGAATGTACAGATTAGCAAGTAGATGGGCGAGACCAGAGCCTGTTTTTACTTTATTTTATATGAACGTGTTGATTAGCACATAGATGGGCAAGACTCGAGCCTGTTTGCTTTATTTTATATGAACGTGTTGATTAACACATAGATGGACGAGGCCGGAGCCTGTTTGCCTTATTTTATATGAATGTGCTGATTAGTGCGTTCATAGGCAAGGCTGGAACCCTGTTTTTGCCTTATTTTATATGAACGTGCTTATTAGCACATAGATGGGCGAGACAAAAGCCTGTTTGCCTTAATTTATATGAATGGCGATTAGCATGTAGATGGGCGAGGCTGGAGTCTGTTTGCTTTATTTTATATGAATGTACTAATTAGCACATAGATAGGTGAGGCTGGAGCCTGTTTTGTCTTTACAGCCCCCAATCGGAGCATTTTGCTTAGGATAAATCCTGGAATAAAATTTAGTTCTTGGTTAGAATTTTAACTTTTGTTTAGGTTAAAGCCTTACGCAAAATGCCAAGTTCAGTATCGATCAAGAGTAAAATATTTATTTAAAATAAAATTTCTTGTGAATAAGTGAAATTCTATCTAATTGAATTTCAATTATTACATATGCCCTATTGGCTTCTTAAAAGATAAAGACATCTAGCTCATCTAACGAGTTTAGTCTGCTAAAAAGTAAAAGTTAAAGATACTTGACTTCTCTATCTTGCTAAATATGGTACTTCTTCAGATGAACAACATTTCAGCTATAAGGGATGTCCTTGCCACATTTTGTATGCTTCCTACTCAACCACTTTAATAAGGTCCTTCCCAGTTGGGTACGGCTCATACCTTCTGGACCGCCTATTCATCTGTTGATCCCTATCATAACGACTTGGGAAAAAGGGCATCGGTTGGCTCGGTCATGTTCCTATTTGATTTGTGCCTCGGCTTTGGCCAAGACGTCTTCCATAGTTTTGCACAGGTATTTCTGGAGTTCCTTATAGAGGTCAGATTCGGGGAAGAGTTCTTTATGAAAAGAAAAACTACAGTAGCTACATTGTAATTAGGTATGGTCAAATTCTCTTTATTAAATCAGCCCACATACTCTCTAAGAGATTCGCCTCTCTTTTGCACAATCAGGTATATGTCATCTGACTGCTTCTCTAGTTTTTTACTGTTGGCATACAGCTCGACAAACATATTGGTAGTTAAGCGAAGAAACTGATGCACCTATTTGGGAGATTGGTAAATCTTTGTAGAGCAGGTCTTGTCAAACTTGAGCCAAAATTTTTACACATACACGCTTCTTGTCTCTCTCTAAGGATGGCCACCATGTACTTTTTTCATTTGTATTGTATGACGTGGTCATCCGGACCTGTGGTCCCATCGAACGGCTTCATGCTAGGAAAGGTAAATTTAGCTAGTAAGTCTACCATTGCTATGGCGTCCATAGAGGGAGATATCGCATAGCTGTCAACTGCGCTCCTCTTAATAAGAGCAGGTACACTTGGAATCTTTTGGACCAGGGATTCGAGCTTAGCAAATCACCTAAGAATGTTCACTTATGGGAGGATAGCGTGGTCACTAGCTCTATTATTATCATTGGGCATTATCGATTATTGGACAACAAAATCAGGGTCTACCAGGTGTGTCGAGGCAAAGTTACGGAGTCTAGGAGTTTAAACAGGTGTAGGATCTAAGGATTGTATAGGATCCACTTCTTGGCTGAGAATTGCTTTTCCCTTATTTAGGGGTGTAGCATTTGAAGAAAAGGTCCTTATCCTTTCCTATAGATCTATGTTTTCTTGGCAGATGGTGTCATTTTCTTTTCGGACTGCAGCATTTTCCTCTTCGAGATTCTTAAATTTGTCCTCGTATGTTTATAGTTTGGCCATCATGGCCTCCAGTCGAGAATGAACGTCTTGGTAACTTGTCTCTTTAGCCATGACACTGTTACTATGGCGTGGTTTCAAATATTTAGCTTTCTATTGTAAAAGTTGTTAGGGCCCCACGATGGGCACCAAATTGTAGATGTTAAAATCTACAATCAAAGAATCAAGGGCATTAGCAACCTGCAAAACAAAAAGTGAGAAAGGCGGGTGACTCCTTAACACAGCTGTGGTATTGGCCAAAGATACTCTGACACTCAAGTTAGTTATCGAAAGAAATATTACTATGTAAGGCAATATAAAAGAGAAAGGAGTATAATGATATAAGACTGTATGAAAGAGAAAAGAAAGGGCGAACCTTAGAGGTGTTGAGGAAGGTTAGGTGTATAGAGGTGTAGTGTCGATGCCTGGATGCTTCTCCCCTCATAGAAGGGCTGTATTTATGGCTGGTTTGAGTCGTAGAGAGGAGCAACTCTTCTCGTTGATAGACTCTAGAAAAATACATGTTGAACTAGTCATATAAGCACTAAGACTGTCAAAGATATCTGCTTCTCCACTTCTTAGCGTATGAGGATATCATAAGTGAGTTGAATCTATCATGTGGGATGCTATCATGATACAAACATGCTTATCTTGAAGGATAATGTGCACGTAGTCATACAATTATTTAGGCATAATTTTCATTAATAGATGACCCAACGAGCCTATCTTGACCATTAAATGTTTGTGAACCACAGTAAGCTCACATAGCCATTCATGATAATTGATCTTTGGGCCAAGTTAATTTTGGCAAATACAGGTAATCAACTAACCCACACAAACCGAGGGGGGGGGAATTATATCTCTACTTTGGCCACTACAACATTATATTCATGCTGTTGAAAATGTTAATTCTCATCAATAAAGATGCATAATTTTCTTGAATTCACTATTCTTACATGTCAAGCAAATAGTTGTCGCCTTACATGAAGTTGGTAAAAATTCTTACAAGCTAAGTTATGTATTTTATGCAAGGAACCACCTCTTAGCTAGGAAGCTTCTTGATGTTTTGCTACTTCATGTTGACGCACATATAATATATATATATATATATATATATATATATATATATGATGAACACTAATATAATGTATATGTAAAATAATTTATGTGAATAAGAGTAAATTGTTAAATTATAAATTTGAGAAAAATAAATTTTTATGAAAAAAATTAGAATATTTATGTATGCTTACATTGTTCTATGGGTAGTATTGTAAGATAGAGGAACTCCATTAAAATTTGTGTTGTAAGAAGATCAATTTTTTATATTTGAATAATATTTGTTTGTAGTACGTAGTATAATAAAAAAATTGTATAACAAAATGAAATGCACACCAATATGAATATGTAGATATCTTTTTAGTAAAGATAAATATTTTTTGTTAGATACATATAAAGAGATGGGATATAAGATAATAGATGGGGCCAAATATATGCACAGATTTTAGCAAAAGATTGGGTAATATAAATGGTATAAAACGTAGTAAATCGAGATTGAAAGAATTTGATTTGTTGATTAGGAAAAATAGGGTTTAAATTAGGATTGGAAGATAGATTAGGGTTGAAGTGGGACACTAAGACACGAAAAGAGGCAAAAATGTATGCTCAACAATAAATCCTAAAATGCGTTTTCAGTTATAAGTCGTATATATTTAGTAAAAAATCTATAATATATATTAAATCAGACCCTGATGTTCAAGACTCATTCTCCGCACGACAATTGTTAATGTCTACTGGTGCCACGTGGCACTCTACAATGTAAGAAAAATTAGCGTTTTACGACTCATAAATTAATAAATTAATTCAAAAATTAAATCATACCCATTAAAAAATAATTTCCAAATCAAGTTGAACAGTACTTTATGGAAGCAACAAGTTCATTCCTAAACTAAACTTTTCCTAATCTGGCATGTTTATTTTGGTCAACTTTTATGATACAAGTTAGACTATATAATGATAGATTGACAATAGGGTGAGACTATCTCCCTTAAACGTGAGGCATTGGATTCAATCCCATGGGGAAGGAGGGGTAATCCAAAAAAAAAAAAAAGTTTTTCAATTTTTTCCTCGAAAAAGAATATCCTCTATTAAAATAATTTTTTAAATTAATAAATTTAATTTTCAACATACATTATCTATTTTTATCAAAAAAAACCTTATTTTCTAAATCAAATTTTTACTTGATGGGTATATAGATAGTTTGGTCAAGTTATATAATCTATACTATATAATAAAGAAAAGTCTGATATACTATATGACTATTAAATGTCACGTTAATATCAACTTTATTATTTTTTTGCCATGTGTTATGTTTTAGGCGTATTTATTTTTTTTAAAGAAAAGACTAAACTATATTTTAAAAAAGGAAAAGAAAATTTTATTACCTTAAAAAGATGCCCAATAAATGATGAAAATATATAATCTTTATCATTTACATTTTTTCCTAAAATTATTAGATTTTACAAAAATATAAAAGTTGTATTTCATGTTACAAATTTAATATGACAAAATATATTTATTTTTTATCTCTTGCATTAATTAACAAATTTGACCATTAACAATATAATTATAAAAATATAAAAATACTCATTTATCCTATTTATCATACGGACACTATCATATTATATAAATATTGAAATAATTGTCAAAACTATTTTTTAATTTTGAAATCATTACATAATCTTTAATTTATATCACCTTATAAAAATATTAAAATTCGTGCATTTCACAGGTAGACACGCTAGTAATAAATAAATAAGTCTATATAAAAGCAACACGTTGCAGTATATTAAAAACGATACTTTGCAACCGTATAGTACAACGGTTCAGCTTTAATATGTAGTAAGTATATAGATATAAAATGGAGTGCATTTTTGGATAATGAAATTCAATTACTAACCATCATTTATAATAGTAGCCTTAGTCATTTTTCTTTGCTGATCCCGTCTCCTCCAATCACCAAAATATCATTTAATATTTTACCTATTAACTAAAACTCCATCAGATGCTTGGCAGTAGATTTAAAGCCACAAAAGTTTCTCCCATAAGTATTTGGCAAAGAAAATATGATGCCCCACCTCTTTTTCATTTATGTGCTTCAATACTATAATCTGCTTGATATTGGGTGTTATTGCTCTTATAAAACTTGTCAACCTCCTTTTCACAGAGGTTCAACTCTTATTAGCTTCTTAATTTTGCCTTCTTGTTTCATATGATAAGCAAAAATGTTGAAAAAGAAATAGCAAAAGCCTAACCGTAACATAATACATAGACACGTATAGCTAATGATTGACGATCACGCATATCAACACGTGCCGATTACTTTTGCAAGAAAAATTTGAAAACCTTGTCAAAAGCCAACATTTTTCTCTCAGCTTGAAAAGAACTTATGATGAGACTTATGAGATTGCTTCTGGATCTTGTCTTGGATAAATTTTTGTGCAGAGAAAATTTAAGACATTCAAGGAAAAGAAAATTGAAGGCAAACCACGTGCTTACAATACCACCATTTGACCTGTACAGAATTGAGTCTTCCTGCTTCCTCCAGTTCACCAACTCGATGACACATGCACACAACCACATGGACCCTAACGCCCTGTTTATTTACAGAAAATTAGAACTTTTTTTTAAAAAAAAATATGTATAAAAAAATAGAAAACAGAAATCATATTTACAGATAAAAGTTTTTTAAAATGAGAAGTGGAAAACAGTTCTCCAGATTTTCTAAGTTAAAGTATAATAGTAGAAAAAAAATTTTGAATTGTTTTCCATAGTTTCCTTTCATAATTTTGGAGTATTTTCTAATAATTCTCAATTTAAAAAATATGCCTAAAATTTCAGAACTTAAGTTGAGTTTTAGTTTGATTTTTCTTACTGTTTGATTATTTGTTTCTTTACTTTTTCTTTTGGAGCGTTTTCTAATAATTTTCCTTTTAAAAAATATGCCTAAAATTTCAGAACTTAAGTTGATTTTTAGTTTGATTTTTCTTACTGTGATTATTTGTTTCTTTACTTTTTTTTTCTTTAAATTCATCTAATTATTAATCACACTCTTTAGAACTTGGAAAATAATTCCAAAATTTTTCAATGTATTTTTTAATTTTATGAAAGAGAAAATATTTGACAACTATTAACAAATCAATGCATTTTTTAATTTTATAGTAGAGAAAATTATTTTTCATTTTCAATGATAAACATATTTTCAACTATTTTCTCAGTTTTTTCTAATAAAAATTAAAAACTCCAATTTTCTTAAAAAATTGGAATAAAAAAACTAAAAAATAATTTTCTATAAATAAATAGCTCCTATCATGATCTATAATTTTTTGAAGAAGCAATATAGTGCAGCCCTTGACACACTTCGAGCTAGTCAATGACAAACACCACCAAACAACATCTCACCAATGTCCTAAACTAGTAGCACCACCATGCCAAGACATCTCTTTCTCCCCCGCATGTGGGAGCATTCTAGAGTGCTTAAACAAGATTTGCTTCTACCATTTGAAAGGTAGTATCACTAGTGTTCTACGGTGGATGTCAAATTGTATACTTTTCAATCTATAATTAACATCTTAACGTTTTAGGATATTCAAGATTCGTTTTTCCAATGGAGACTAGTGACACGAACAGAAGGGTATGGCTATAGTTGAGTCAAAGCTAGAGTGAGAGGGTAAGGGGTCGCGTCTAGATTTTTTTTATAAATAACACAATTTAAAATTTTAATTTTAAAAATAGCCTTGTTTTGGGTTGGGTTTTAAAACTAGCGCTTTCGGTTATTGAATAAACGAAAAAGGTGTTTCAAAAAACGAAAATGTGGACAATAAATAAGGTGACGTGGCTGAGCAACTTTCGGCTTTTGAATAGCCGAAATCGACTATTCAAAAGCCGAAATATATTTTATAACGGTACGATATTTATTGTGCCTCGGATTTCATGCTTTCAGCTATTGAATAGCCGAATTCGGCCTTTCAAAAGCCGATCGTTTCGGTTTGAAAACCCCCCCCCCACTCTTTCTTCCTCCCCACTCGATCTTCAATCTTTTTTTCTCCCCCTTGTTTTACCCCACGAATTTTTAGCCAAAAAACTCAAAATCTCGCACAAAAAGCTTGAAGCCTAAGATTTTGCCTCTTCTTGTAAGTTTTTTCAAGTTTTTACCGATTTAAATTATTATATTTTACATTTTTTTCAAGTTGTTTCATGTATATGTATGTTTCATATGTATGTATAGTTGTATATATCGTATTTATGTATATATTCATGCTGTGTATGTACATATATGTTGTGCATGTTTATATTACGTATAAAATGGGTGATATGATTATTGATGTTATTGTTGTGTAGTTTAGTTTTAGATGTTGATATTTTAATCACCACGTTGAAATTATTGCTATTGACATTATTATTATTATTATTGAAATTATTATTATTATTATTATTATTATTATTATTATTATTATATAAATTTGTTTTATTATTATTATTATTATTGGTATTATTATTATCATATTATTATTATTATTATTTTCAATATAATAATAATAACAATTTCAATAATAATAATTAAATTATTATTATTATTATTATTGTTGTTGTTGTTGTTGCTGCTGTTGTTGTAATCATTATTATTATTATTATTAGTTTTATTAATATTATTCCTATTCGTATTGTTATTATTATTAGTTTTATTATTATTATTATTATTGGTATTATTATTATTGTTATTATTATTATTATTATTATTATTGTTGTTGTTGTTGTTGTTGTCATTATTGTTATTATTATTATTATTATTATTATTATTATTATTATTATTATTATTATTATTATTATTATTATTATTATTATTATTATTATTATTGTTATTGTTGTTGTTGTTGTTTTTGTTGTTGTTATTGTCATTATTATTATTATTATTATTGTTATTATTCTTGTTATTGTTGTTGTTGTTGTTGTTGTTGTTATTGTTATTACCATTAGTCTTATTGCAATTATTATAATTATTATATCAATTAGTTTTATTATTATTATGATTTATTATCGTTATCACTGTGATTATCATTATCATTTTTATTATTATCATTATCATTATTATTGTAATCATTATTATTATTAGTTTTATTATTCTTATTCTTATTCTTGTTCTTATTGTTATTATTATTAGTTTAATTATTGTTATTGGTATTATTATTAATAATATTATTAGTATTCTTATTGTTATTATTCTTATTGTTATTATTATTTTTAGTATTATTATGATTATTATCAGTATGAATTTATATTAATATATTTACTAATCGATTCATTTATTGTTCGTAGGTGACGCTATGGCCTACAGACTAATACCGGAGGACACATCCCTTCTCATTCACTATGCTCAGCATAGGACTCATCTGATGACGAGCACCACGTATATGAAGGAGGTCCGAGTACCCAAATGCGATAAGCATCTATATGACGAGCCTGAGCATCCTCGTGTTCAAATAGCATTGGCGACTGCAGGGTTTTATGGGTACTATGCAGCCGGTAGACAGGAGTTTTATTATCTTATGCTGACTGCCCTAGTTGAGCGGTAGAGAGTAGAGACGCATACATTCCACCTCACTTGTGGAGAGGCCACCATCACATTACAGGATGTAGCTATTTTATGGGGTTTACCCATACAGGGTGATCTTATACCGGATATCGGTAAAACGTGAGGCACGGTTGTCGAGTAGCAGCAGCTATTCCATGATATATGTGGTGCAGCACTTTCTCAAGACACCATTAATGCAAGATTCGGCAAGGTAAACTTGCATGAGTTGAGGAATGTATACACGTAGACACCTCTCGAGGAGTACACCCAGGAGCAGGCTCAGTATCGTGCCCGTCTGTGGATATTCTTCTTCTTGAACTGCCATTTGTTCACTGACGCCAGTGCTAACCAGGGAGACATGAACTAGTGTCTGTGCTGCAAGCCTTTGGGAATATTAGACAGTTGAATTGGGGCACTGCAGCACTTGCATCCATCTATCATCAGTTGGATCTATATGCATATGGTGATAGAGTGAACTTATGCGGCGGATTTAGTCTGATGCATGTATCATATATATTCTGTATTGTATCTGTAAAATTTCTATGAATAATAATGTTACTAATGTCTTGGTTTACGTGCAGTTGTGGCTGTTCGATAGATTTGACATTTTCAGACCCAGACTCCATCCACCGCCAGCAAGGGAAGCGTGGCGGACACACCCAGCAGAGGGTACTTGGGTTGGGTTATCGGGGAAGCCCCGTGGCGCCGTATATCAGCAGTTGAAGGAGTTTCGAAATACTACTAAAGGTGGTTTATTGGTGATTCGCGATGCATTGGACAAGATGCAGCCGGATCAGGTTTGATAAGCATATTAAGATGTATAATTGCATATTACATATACTCTTTAAGTTAATATCTATTTAACTTAAGTGAACAACAACATTGACATCATAGTTTGATTAGGAGTCGTACATGAGCACCATTGACCAGCTGCCACTGTATTGCACGGAGGGGTCTGATTGGTGGAGAGCATATGTCCCACTCATCTTTGGAAGGGTGGTGGAGTATCATAGACCCGACAGGGTAATACAGCAGTTTGGTTTGCGACAGTTGATCCCAACCCCACTGTTGCCGTTAACGACAGTGGACCACATCCGAGGAAAAGAAAAAATAAAGGATCCTCAGGAGTTAGATCGGTTGCGTGGTCTCTGGGAAGAACAGAGGAGGGTGATCATCGAAGAGAGCCCAGATGTACTCCCACTGTCTCAGTACATGCAGTGGTACCGGCGTCACTCTATCATAGTCATCAGTCAGTCATTGTCGGAGTAGACGCATACCGGCTACCAAACACAGTCCCGAGACACGGATCGTTTGGTAAGTAGAGTATCACAACGTCTTCATGACTTTTGTAAAGTCTTATGTGCATATATTATGTAATGTAATTATGTTGTGCTCTGTGTGTAGGCTAGTACCATGGGTACCGTGTATCACCACCTGCAGCGCAAGTACAAGCAACATGCGCAAGGGACATTTTCAGCTGCAAGTTTCTGGCCAGAGATGCACTTTGTGCTGGGCCAAATGCAGCAGACATTGACACAGGCACATTACCAGCATGTGCTCGATACCCTCACATACTTCGATGTCCCTGCGCCAGCGTAGCCGCATATCCCGACGACATCGCAGCCGACACCGCCACAGCCCTCACCCACATGGCCTTACGCCGACGCAGTGGACTATCCCAGCATATTGGATTGATTAGCCAACGCAGTTGGCCCCATTCCTCACACACCCCACTCAGGCCACACCGAGCCCCACAGCTCATTTAGCGCAGCCATCTTCATCTAGCCATGGCGTTGGGGGGTCGTCTAGGTCCTTCCAGTACGCTTCAGGCAGCCAGCCCTTGTTCTCATTCATGACGACCCCATTCGTGCCGATCCGACCTGCGTACCCTGGTAGTGGATCTGGTCATCAAGGGATTGGGCAACCCCCTGATGATACGCTGCGAGTGGAGGATTATCTTCATGACGACCCACAGGTTGAGACTCAACCATCACAGCCACCATAGGTGCAGCTAGACACGCAACAGGCCCAGCCCTACGGGTAGCAGAGACAGGCCGAGTAGGTCCAGCCAGACCCTCCGCAGGCCCAGCCCCAGGGGCAGCAGGGACAAGCCGAGCAGCAGGGACCATCCCAGCCTAGGCAGGGACAGCGGAAGAGGAAACACTCGCGCGATCAGGGTCCGAGCAGGCGACAGCTCCCACGAGAGAAGAAGGGACACCCTTTAGATTGTGGCACCGAACATCGTAGGGCTTAGGTATCAGTGGGTGGTTTGGAGTGTATCTATCGATATAACTGGAATATTTTTTGGCATTATTTATTTCTTTTTTACTTATTATTATTAATTTTCCTTTTACACAACATAGAAAGCAAACGAAGATTTTATGTTTTAACAAAGGTTCAATTACTGATGAATATGACATAATAACAAAGGTTTAATCACCAATGAATATTACATAATAACAAAGGTTCAATCACCAATGAAGATGACATAATAACAAAGGTTCAATCACCCTGGACAGTTTAAACGGTTGTGCCCATGCTGATGACAATTCGAACACCTTCTCCGACCTACTTGATCCGCTGGTCCATTTCGTTGGGGATACGTCTACCACCTAGTCTACCTCTCCTTCTTTGGTGCAATCGTGCTAGATTGGGGCCTACTTGCCGTGTGGGTGCTAGTGGCCAATAATTCTCATGTCCCAAAGGCTCGAACGGCATTGAGTATGTTGCAGTGTACGCTGCCATTGTATATTCCTTCGGTATTAACTCACCGATTGGTTTGTTTAGATACCGTGCTAATGCTTGTACATGCAAACACGGCACATGATACGCTGTCCATTTATCACAAGTACATGTCTTCTCGTTGAATTTCACAACTTGTGTTGAAGGGCTTTCAGTGAATGATGCCGGTAAATGCCCGACCTGTGCCGTACAAGTTGGAAAGTGGAATTTAAAACACAGTGACGGTGTGAATGAGACTCCCACATCTCAAAAAGTTTCCTTGTTCTACTTGGGAGCAGCGTTTGTTGTCCAACCAAATAGCTAGCATTTATGGATCGATTGTAGAAGTATTCCACCAACTTCATAAAAGTGTGACTGACTAACGCAGTTATTGATAAACATCTTGCACCAACAAGAACACCATTAAAACATTTGACACTGTTTGTCGTCATCATACCCCAACAGGCCCCTCCATCTAAAGAAAGGGTCCAAACTTCCTTGTCGATTTCAGATAAATAGTCGTACACCTTCCTCCCAACACCACCAAGTGTGGGGTCAACTTCAAGAATTTTTTGAATGATTGCATTATACTTGCGAACTTGATGTTCTTTTCCAGCTACCCAACACAAGTCTTTGATATACTGGTTTCGACAATGCTTCATCACGTTGCTTTTCAGATGGCGAAGGCAAATACGATGTTTTACACATAAATGCCCGCTAGACGAGATATTTTCCACAGCAACAAGTATCCCTGGGTGATGATCAAATATTAAACAAACCTCTTCCATATCATGAAGAAAATGCTACTACACGAGGCGTAGGAACCATGGCCAACTATCTATTGTCTCAGTATCAACGATGGCAAATGCCAATGGCAAAACTTTTCCTGTTGCATCTGTCATCAGTGAGGTAAGAAGATGACCCTTGTATGGGTACCGTCGAGCGTCATCACGGGTCAACAATACTTCCATGCTACGATGCACGGTGCAAAAGCCCAGAAAACATAGTCGAAAATTTTGTACTCTGTCGTCGAACCTGGAAAGAACTTGTAAGTTACGATCGTCATCGGATTCTTTCTCTTCAAAACTCTAAAGAACTGTGGAAGGGACTGATATGAGGTGTGCCAATCACCATATACAAGTTCGATCGCCTTATTTCATCCACGCCATGCCTTCCCGTGAGATATATCCACCTGAAGTGCTTCCTTAACGTGAGCTTAAACAAAACCGACCTCGAAATCAAGTTTATGTTTTACAAAATGTCTTACCATAAATCCGACCAAATCAACGGTAAGATTTCTATGCCCACATCGTCTATTATGAGCTAAGCAGTTATGTACCTCGCAGTACTTTGTAATCTCGAATTGTCGGTGCATGGATTTTTTAATGGCACGCAAGTACCATCTACATGGATTATCGCAGCTGATACTCTTGCAAGAAGCGATGTTCAAGCTCGGTGTGGACCGATCGACCAAGTACTCTCTTTGTACGCTGACTGTGTACATCTGTACGGCCCGCTACACATCTTTTTTGGCAGGAAAAACCATGCCCAATGCAAACTCCTTGGTATCTGGGTTCCAAACGAGCTTGGTTGCTGGTACATCCATGCTATCCATGTAGTACTCCTGCGTAGCAGTTTGTAACTCAACATGATCCAACTCCTCGACTGTAGGTACTCCACCGCTGCTCGGACCACCTTCTATGTTAGAGTTTGCATATTCATCATATTCATCATCATCGTACCATGCATTTTGTTGGTTCAACTCCACATTCTTGTCATCTTCTTCCGGCTCGGATTGAAATGTATCCATATTCAAATTGAACATCGCATGCGAGCCTTTGGCATGTGATGTCCCAGCAACATTAAACGTGGAGGAGACATGTTTAAATTGGAAGACTTCGGCACGGTCGTCGCCATGTCGTCGCCTTCATCTCGGTAACCAGTAAAATTTTCATTCAAATCGGGGACACCCTCGTCAGAAGAAGTACCACTGACTGTCTGGGGAATGTACACGTAATCCGTGTCTGCATCCACATGAACATCCGTCGTGCACATGTAATTGGGATAACAAGCAATCTCGTACATGTCTCGCAACTCTTCATCAGAACTTATTGTACTAACGCTGAAATACGGATATTGGGAGTTGATGAGTGCTGATTGAAAACGGTGATACAACACAACTCTGTCGACGTCGTAACGCAAATTGAGCTTCTCATAAACACTGTAAACGAACTCATCATACGACGTTTCTTCTGTTATTTTAACTTTGCGCCTTGACTTTGCAATCTCGTACTATACGCCGAAAGGGCCATTTATTTTTCGGTCTCCATAATGCAAAATAACAGTTACTACATTTGGATTCATATTATTTTTAGGATTTGGTATAAAATATTGGGTTGTTTACAAATACAATTTAAGGGTTTCAAACATTTTGGCCGAGTTGAAATTACTGTTAACAAAAAATATGTAATTTTTTTTGTGCGAGCAATAGGCTAAAGCCAGATATTTGGAAGCAATGTTTGGAAGCAACGGGAAGGAGGAAGGGGTTTATATAACTAGTTGTGATGCTTAGTTCGTTAGTTGAATATCCAAAATGTGGATTTCGACTATTCAATAAACAAATATAGTTACCACCTTGTCAGTCATATATTCATTGATGGGAAATAGGAATGACGGGACAAACTTTTGGCTATTCAATAGCCGAAATTAGCTGTTGAAAAGCAGGAATCTGCCAGGTTACCAGGGGAATATACGCTGCAACCATTTTCAGCTGTTGAATAGCCGAAAATGAATTTCGGTTATTCAAAAGGCGGAATCGGTTGTTCAATAACCGAAACTCTTGCATGGCTTGCCAGCGTGTAAAAAGCAAGCTTCGCGGTAGTTGAATTGCCTATTTCGGCCTTTCAATAACCGAAAGTGCTACTTTTGAATACCGATCCAAAACAAGATTATTTTTGAAATTAAATTTTTAAAGTGTGTTATTTATAAAAAAAAAAAAAAAAAAGTCCGTCACGTCCCGTGTGATGATTCCATGCTTGCCCATTTATTGCAAAAATTTCCACGGATCTTGGCTTACCAACACCACGAAATTTGCATCCGAAATCCATGCCATTTCATAACAAAGATAGGTCAACAAACCTCTCCTAATCATGTCTCCGTAAGATCACTCGTCATCCGTGATTTGCCAATCAAGGCTCACCCAAAGTTTCCAAGAGATCTCGACCCAAATGTTAGGGTAAATTTTGTCCAGTATAGAGAATAATTAGATAATTAGATAAATTATTGGAGATAGCATATCACTTTTTAAAAAGCATAAAAAATAATGTCATAAATTTTAAAATATATAAAATAATCAACTAACTAGATAAATTACAAGAAATAAAGTGCATTTTACTCTTTTGCTTTTCTTTTTCTTTTTTCTTTACCCTTTTTCTATATCATGAGGAGAACTAGACATGTAAAAGCTCGCCAATGGAAAACTCGCGAGACTCAACCTCTAACTAATAAACTCTCCCACATGTAAAAGTTTATCAGAATGACATATTATGTAAGTCAAGAGTAAAAGTTTCAGTGTAATCAAAGGAGAACTTCAACCTTCAAAATATCTCTCTGCTTTTAAGATCAACGGGCCTAAATATTTGTTATATTACGGGAATTCATATCATGTACATGCATATACACAATATAAAATATATCATTAAATAAATAATTATAAAGTATTAAATAAATAGTTATTGGGCACGAGACAAACAGTGACTGAACAATCACGAGGATATAATTTGCGATTATATAACATGGTGAAGTAAATAACCCTTCATGCCACGTCCTTATCTTCCAACTACGTGTGTCTAGAGACAATTACATATTGCATAAAAACCGCCATTATTAGAATACCAAAGCCATGCTCACAGAAAAAATTTCAGACTTTATAGTAATTAATGGAGTCTAAAAGCAGCAAAAATGCAGTAGCATTATCAGCACCAGCTCTCCCTTGGAAGACCCGCATATCAATGTTCCTCGTCTCAGCCGTCACAGACGCCTCCCGCCGCTCCAACGGCACCGTCAACCGCCGTCTCCTCCGTTTTCTTGAACTCAAATCATCTCCTAATCCCACCACACCCATCAAAGGCGTCACTTCACGGGACATCACCGTTGACGCCTCCCGCAACCTCTGGTTCCGCCTCTACATCCCCGCCACGACCACGACCCCGACCCCGACCCCGACCCCGAGCTCTCTACCCATAATCGTCTTCTTTCATGGTGGTGGGTTTGTTTTTCTAAGCCCAGACGACAAGTATTACCACGCCGTTTGTCGCCGTTATGCGAGGAATTTACAGGCCGTTGTGCTCTCCGTCGACTATCGACTAGCACCAGAGCACAAGTACCCTGCTCAGTACGACGACGGGTTTGACGTTCTTAAGTTTGTCGACGATGAGAAGAACGCCGGGAGGATCTTGCCGGAAATTGCTGACCTGTCTTCTTGCTTCCTCGCCGGAGATTCCGCCGGCGCGAACATTGCCCACCACGTGGCGAAGCGGGTGTGCGAATCGGGTTTTAGAAAACTCAAGGCAAGTCACCACCCATTTCATTCTTAATCATTTATTTATTTTCCTACCTAGAGAAATAAGTTATAATATGAGCTCCTATTAGATTGATTTCTAAAAAAACGTGTTTTTTGGTATGAGTTTTTTTTTTTAAATAAGTTTAGGTTCTTTATTTTTTTTTAGGAAAAGTTCAAATTGAATTTATCTTGAGTTATATTTCTAAAATAAATTTAAATATTTCTTGTAAAAATATTTTTTATTAAAAAATAAAGCAATTCAAATAGACTCTATGTCTTTTAATTCATTGCAAATCTATAAATTTTAAAATTTTATTTATATTTTTTCATCACAGAGTAGAGTATATATTGATCATGTAAAAAGACATTATACGCACTTTTACATACATTGTACGAGGTTTATTCTAGTATTATATATATATATATATATATATATACATATACATATATTCATACATAAATATATATGTTTTGATCTTAATTGGAAATATGTTATATGTCACGTCTTGTATGTCTGCAAAATGGGACTCATCTATGTAAGGAAAAAGCAATCATGTATCATTTATTAATGATGTATCGTTTAGAAAGAGTCACGTCACCGAGAAGATGACCTGCAATCTTAATAAGAGAGGATATTAATTCTTTTTACTAGGGCATTAAGTTACGTCCACAATAATTTTAGCTATTCCATTGTTCGATTACCAATATCTAAGAAGATGGTGATGTAGATTAATTATATGGCTCTCAAAATGGTCCCACTTATTTGAAGAAAATGGCTTAGGACTCGCTTGGATTAATTTTTTAAAAGAATATTTTTTATAATTTAAAGTGTGGTCCTAATTTTCTAAAGAAAATAGCTTAAAGACTCGTTTGAATTGGTTTTCCAAAAAAAATATTTTTTATAATTTAAAGTATTTTTTTCAAAAATTAAATTTTCTTACTTCTAAAAAAGTTAAATTTCAATATTTTAGAGCCAATTTAAGGACTCGTTTGGGTTGAATTTTTTTTTAAAAGTGTTTTTAACAATTTTTGAAAAAATATTTTTTTGAGATGTAAAAATTTTTGATTTTTTAAAAAAATTATATTTGAGTTTTTTTTCAGAGTTTCAATTTTTTTAAAATTCAAACTAAATAATTGTTGAAAAAGGCAATATACAATTTTAGAGAAAAATACTTTTTAAAAAAAAATTAATCTAAACAAGGTCTAAATATTAATTGTGAAAAAATATACTTTTTATAGAAAATTCTTTTTCCTGAAAAAAATTAATACAAACATTTTGTAAGAATGATTGATGTCAAATGGATGGTGACATAGGACAAGTAACGTGTTAAATTTAGGAGAAATGGACAATTCGTCCAACTGTTAATGTGTGCATGTGGATCCCACCACATCTTTGCAGATACCGGCCATGTCGAATAGAAGTCTAACCAGAGTATCGCCTTGTGTAACGCAGGAACAAATTGAGTATTTTTTAATATTTTTATTTATTGTTAATGATTAATTGTATTTTTACAATTTAAAATAAAATGTAAATATATTTTGTAAAATTTTAATTCTTAAAAATTTTCAATATTAATTATTTTTTATAAGAGATATGCAATAATTGAATAAAAACATTAAATTAGAAACTAAAATAATAAAATAATTGATTTCGGAAAAGAAAAGAAACAAAAGGCCAATAATAAATATGTTAGAGATTAATTCGTTTTTTGTAGAGAAAACTAATAGAAGTAAGACATATGAAATTAAAAGACTAATCTGGACTCTACTTTATATAATTCATAAATATAGAGATACTTATATAGATTTTTAAAGTTTATATAATGATAAAATATGCTTATACTTTTATAATTTTAGTTTTTTTTATAAACTTTTCAATATTGATCATTTTTTCTGTGAGAAATTGACAGTACTTGAATAAAACATTTAAATGGAGAAAGTAAAATGGAAAAAAGTACAGATATCTATTTAGAAAAAAAAAATTACATAAAAGAATGACATATGATATTGCGTATTAGTTAAAATGTTGTGGACCTTTTCTTTTAATAACATTAGATATATAGATATTATGGAACTTAACCAAAATAGTTTCTGTCACTAGGTGAAAAAATTTTGGTTAAGGAGACAATTTTCTATGAACTAAAAATAATACTCAATATATTCAATATTTTAAGATATGATTTGGTGAAGGGAACTTTTTAAGGTGGGAAAAAAATTGAAGGACATGATGACACGTGACGTAATTTCAATAGACATGAATTATCTTTCATGATGTATATAGATTTCCATATTTTATCTTTCATAATGTGTATAGATTTCCATACTTTTTCTAATTTACCTTCTCAATTTAGATATTTTATTCAATTACTACAAAATTTTTCACTAAAAGATATAATTAATATTGAAAACTTTATCAAGAATTCAATTTTATAAAGTTTATTATATTTATAATTTATTGTCCATTAATTGTAAATACCAATATATCAATATTTACTATATATGTAGTTTCATAATTTTTTTTAATAACTGAATTCAAAAACTGATTTGCTATACTTATTTATACAAAAAACCACACATATATATATATATGTTAGTTTATAAATTTAATTACTAATTAATTACTATTTAAAAGTCTTAGAGTATTTTTATTTATGAATATTAAATATTAAACCTTAGTAAGTTTAACATTTATTGTTTAAAAAATTCATGCAGAGCACAAAATATTTATGAATAAATTCTTCATATGCTATTAAAAATAAACAAATTCAATTTAATTTAATATTTTCTATCAAAAAATAAATCCGTCTGAAGCACAGATAAAAGTGCACTAGTTCCTATTAAATTGTCTTTAATACTAACAAATCTCTATAATCACTACAAGTCTCTGTTGTTTCTTTTTATGTTCGGTCTTTATTATTTTGAAATATCCAAATCAATCATTATTTTGTAAAGAAACATCAATTTAACTCCTGCCATTAAATATTTAACCAAATACGACTAAAGTAACTTTACTAATTTGGTGAACTTAAAATTAAGGCATGTCATTATATATTCAAGTGAATATTAATAGTCATAATTGATTTTTGAATATTCATAGAATATTTCAAAAAATAAAAAGCACTATAATTAATTTTTATAGATATTTAGAAAAAAATAAAAAAAACAAAAAATTCATATCTATAAATATTTAAAAAACTAAAAATACACAAAAAAAAACCTAAATAAACTTATGTAAAGCACGGGTACGAAAGCACTAGTTTTTCATAAAAGCAAATGGTAAAGTTGGTTTTGGAGGGAAAAGAATTAACAACAGTGTAACACGTGGCATAAGCAGGGAAAAGAATTAACAAGTGTAAAACGTGGCATAAGGCAGAAATGTTACTCTGTAACATATACTAGTTAGAGCGGGATTGACATTTAGTTGATAAATTCAGTCTTGTGAAAAGGTTTTTTCAAAATGAACTCTTAGTCAAATGAACTTTTAGTGAAAACAAAAATGTGTTTGATTATTTTTATGTCAAATGAACTTTTGCCAAATGAGATGATATTTAATTTTACATTTAGAAATAACTATTGGTTGTCTAAATTATTGAAATGGACATTTTGAACTAAAATTCTTTGCTTTTTATAGCATATTATTTTATTCATATTTTTATTTGTTTGAAAAAGTTATTTAAAAACTTATAGTTATAATCAAAATATTAATAATAAAAATAAAATATATTAGCAAAAATATTACTATAGTTCATTACAATCTAATGAGAAGTTAAGAACACTTAATGAAATAAAATAGAGATAGAAAAAAGAGGAATAGCTATTGGCATAGTGAAAAATTAAAGAGGATATTTATGTGCAAAAAATATTAAAACACCATTGTCAAAAAAGGCAAATGAAGAAGCTTTAACCTCAAAATTGACTTTTAAAATGTAAAACCAAATACCCTTATTTTCGTTAAATGATTTCTTAAATTTTGAAAGTCAATTTAGCTCTTCAAAACAGAAAACCAAATTGTCTCTTAGCATCCCCATTAATAGTTGACAATGTACTTGCTGTCGAAGGTGATTGGTCTCTTAGCAATACAACCATTTTTCGGCGGGGAGGAACGAACCGAAGCAGAAACGAGATTAGCTGGAATCGATCCGCTTGTAAGCACAAGGCGAACGGATTGGATGTGGAGGGCATTTTTGCCTCCACAAGAAGGAATGGACAGAGACCACGAGGCGGTCAATGTGACCGGTCCGAGGGCCGTGGACATATCCAAGTTGGATTTTCCGGCCGTGTTGGTCGTGGTCGGTGGCTTTGATTCTCTACAAGATTGGCAAAGGAGGTATTATGAGTGGCTAAAGAGGTCCGGCAAAGAAGCTTACCTTGTGGGGTACCCCAACATGATTCATGCTTTCTATATTTTCCCTGAACTTCCAGAATCTGCGCAGCTTATTTCTGAGGTGAAAGACTTCATGTTCAAGCAGAGGTCAAAGTTGTGAAAACTTGACATTTCTGCATAAAACTCATCAAATCTTGATCAGTTTTCATCTACAACTAGATAATATCGTGCATCCACCTAGTATTGTGCAGCCTGCAGTAATATCTTCGTAACTTTATTATTATAAATTTATAATTTTTATACTGTATGTTTATAACTTTTAATTATTTATAAATTGCATATTATATGTTTATATATGTTCAAAACTTTTAATTGTTTAAAATTTACTTATTCGTTATTTTTATATTATATATCTAAAAACTTTATATCATACATTCACAATAATAATAAATTACCTGTTTACAGCTCTTTAATATATGTTCACAATTTGTTAACAATTTCGGAGCTTGCAACCGGAGGTGTTACCGGTGTTCAATCAACTATCATATTATTACGTTGTGTTTGTTGGAACGAAGAAGGTAAACTCGTTAAATTTCACAGTGATTCGACAGTCAGATTGTAAAATCTATTAGTCGATGTACCATACACCTTTAGGTGTACCATAATGTGGGTGTATAGTGTAATTTGCATTTCATGTATGAACTTCAGAATTTGTATTAGTGTTTGTGATTCAATTGTTCTTTCAAATTGCGATCAACTAGAAAATTTTCCATCTGCCGACGTATTGATTAACCACTTTGATATGGATGGTTAGAATTTTATGTCTTAATCACTTGAAGACACCAACAACTATGATAAAATTTAAATTCTAACCACCCTTCTTGCTCTTTTGTAGCGTCTCACTACCAAGCAAATTTTGCACTTGATCACAAATCGGGTATGAAGATTTTCTTTTGAATAAATTAATAGCAAAAAAAGGAAAAAAAAAATCGGGTAGTTAAAACTACCTTCGTGTAGATAATTAGCAACGTTTCTCTCCGCATTTTCACCAGACAGAAAAGTTAATTGTTTCCTACCTTTCTTTAGTTATCTGTCTTTTTATTACAATAAATAAGGGCTCATTGAAATTGATTTTTTTAAAATATTTTTTTAAATTCAATTTATTTTAGAAGTTAAAAATCCTGATGTGGGAAAAAAAATTGAAATTGAACATTTTTATAACTTCAGCTTTTTTTTAATAATAATGTTCAAATATTTATTATAAAAATATATATATATTATTTTTTTTAAAAATATTTTTCTACAGAAAAAGGTCAATCTAAACAAGCCTTGAAAGACTCTCGTTTCCTTTCGCCCTCTTCCAAATTTCCCTGGACAGAAGTTAGATGAGTGACACCACATTAATTTTGTTTTAACCATTTACATGTTTATTTGTGATTGTAGGATAAAACATTATTGAATTTGGATCGCCTTATAATACATAATTAGAATATACCTCCTGCATTGCACTGAAGAACTACATATTTTTAATATTTTAATTTATTTTTTATGATTAATTTTTACATTATATGTGAAAATGAGATATAAGTATATATTTTAAAATTAATTTGTGATAAGTTTTTAATACTGATAATGCTTTCATGATAAATTTTCAGTAATTGAATAAAATATTTAAATTAAAAAGTAAAATAAAAATGATTTGATGTGAAAAAAAAAGTAATAAATGATTTTTTAATAATATTTTATATCAAGAACTAGTATTATTAATTAGTGATTGAATAGATTTGGATTAAATGCTTTGTTTGATAGTAGAGGGCTTAGCATGATGACATTTGGCATGTACCAAGGCATGCATTTTCTTTTATATAATACTAGAATATATCTTGCACAATGCACGAGCGAAACACGTGTTTTTAATATCGTTATTTATTATTGGTCACCAATTTTCACATTTTATGTAAAAATGAAATACAAATATATCTTATAAATTTAAATCTTTATAAAATTTTAACACTAATTATTTATAAGAGATTTTCAGTAACTGACAAAACATTTATACAAATACAAAACATTTAAATTATTTATATAGTGTAGGGAATTAGGGTTTGGAATGAAGAATAAAGTTGACAAAGATGCACCGATGGAGACAATATTTTTTGTGCTTTGGCCTTTCTGCTACATCTATGGACATACAAGATAATTCCACTATAATACGAATAAGTACATTACAAAGAGAGGGTTGGGCCTTAAAAACCCTCGCCTCTCAAGCTCTCCTCACTGAAGATTTCGTTTCCTTCTTCCATTTTTGATCCTTTCCTTCGTAAGAAACCTTACACTTTTGGCTTCCTTCTTCCATTTTTCTTCCTCACGAGGCAAAATGTAAGCAGCCATTGACTTTGATCCTTAGGTTTTGCTATTTAATTACTTCATAACCTATATCTTAGGTTATGATAGTTAATGACCTAAGTCCCAATCATAAAACTAATTATTCTCGGAGTAGTTAATGATTTTATATATTAATCTTGAATATCCAGATAAATAGTTTTAAATATCTAAATTTTTCCATGTGTGAAAGAAACAACAAATTTTAATCCATCATGGTTCTGATTGTGAAAAGGTGCATGACACACCATTGAATTTATGCATGCGTTAAAAAAAACTAAATTTAAATTATATGGTGATTTTTAATTACTTTTTCACAATAAGTATTTAAATTTATTTTTCAAAAAAGTTAAAATTCTAAAGAAAAAACCTCAGATTCAACTTTTTGCCAAAAATACAAAATTTTAACTTTTATTAGTTCTAAAACAATTCGATAATTCAATATTTATACCATTGCACTTGAACTCCAAGCAACCTCGTGGGGGAAGAAAAACACAAAAGAAAAGAAGCTTTTGGTTTTGCTTCACGTGTTAGAGGATTTTTAGATTTTTTCACCGATTATAATTAATCCATTCATAAGTGAAAGGAAAAGTGTCACCTTAATAGAAAATTATAATTTTAACAATTGTAAAATTGTAGTAGTTGAGGAACTCAAACTTACACCAGCAACGTTTTCCTCATCGGAGTATAGTCGGTCCTACAGAAAGGTACCAAGCGGCGAGGCTAATAAATTTCGAGGATCAAGTCAATAAATTACTAGAGACAGTACGGCGTATGATTTTCTTACCTCTTATAGAGGTTCTATTGTGTGAATTTATAGGGTAGGCCCAAGTGGATTTGCAAATGATTTTGGGCGGTTTGTCATTGGTTAATTTGTTAGTTTTTTTGACAAAAAAGAGAGAAAAGTGGCATAACTTGTCAGGTGATCTCATCAATAACGCCACTTTGCATCATGCTATACCTGTCACGCCGTCGCTGGATAATGATGGATTTTCTTTTGAGGTTCGTGGTCCTTCGGGCATGCAGTTCCTCCCAAGCCCTTCTTGAAAGCCTGCTCTTCTTGAATGTTTCGCGCCGTGAATTTTTGTTTGGCTTAATTGTGAGATTTCAATTGTTGAACAATAGAACTTTTAGCAGTAGAACTTTCAGTAAAAATATTATTGAATAAAAGTAATTGATTGTTTAGTCTTGTATTTTAGGAGTTGAGTTTTAAGTTATTTTAAGGTTAATATTGGACTTTAAAAATATATAATAGTAATTTAGAAAAAAAATAAAAAAAATTAATTTTTGACATAATATAAAAACAGAAAGCTCCAATTTGAAATTTTTGATTTTTCATTTTTTCTCAGCTTCAACTTTTACACAAATTTTTTTTTTTTATAAAATGAGTCAAACAAATTAATTTTAAATTTTAAACTCATAAAA
Source organism: Cordia subcordata (assembly GCA_028554755.1). Classification (NCBI taxonomy): domain Eukaryota; kingdom Viridiplantae; phylum Streptophyta; class Magnoliopsida; order Boraginales; family Cordiaceae; genus Cordia; species Cordia subcordata. Next base: position 5,017,351 of record JAPTOF010000025.1, on the reverse strand, counting down.
AATACTCTTAAGTCTCAAAAAATGGAGTCAAACAGACTCTAAATTTGATGAGATCCACTATGGGAGTCGCTTTTGCACCTGCTCCACGCGGCCGGGCGTCTCCAAACCACAGGGCCAAATACGATCAGCCATCAGGCACCACGTCAGTGGTAAAAGCAAGATCTTGTATAATTGCATTTTCTTCCACATGCATCATAATTGGACTATTAATTTTATTTGCTATACATAAATGCATAACCCAATAACGCAGACGACATCCCTAAGAGTTAAAATTTCGACGAAATAATTACTTTACATGATATTAAAATATAATTCTTTACAAACTTTAAATTCAAATCATGTCACTACCATTTTCCTATTATCATCTATGTCATAAATGCCACTAACATTTTTCTACTTATTTACAAACTACTTTGACGATTTAAAAAGACTTACATATTCTCTAAAAGAATTTTTTACAAGAAAAACAACAAGAAAATTAGAATTTGGTTTAAAACCCTTTGCTCACTATAACTCGGGAGCAGCAAAAGCAGCAGAAAGTTACGAGCTAGTTACAAGCTCCACGAGAGCAACAACCTAAGATTTTCAACCAATAATTAATTTCTCTTTCTTAAAATAAGTCATATGGCTAATATTTTATTTATTATGATCAATTATGAGAACTACTTTCAAACTTCTTCTGCCTTTATTCTTACACTGTCTTTAATTAAAATTCTCTCAAGTAAGGTTGAGATAATCTTTTCTAGACGTTGCTAATTTATTCTCTCAAGGAAACTTGTATAATGTTTTGAATTTTTTCATTTTATTTACTTTCATGCCGATTTGCTAATTTATTTTATTTTTACTTTTATTAACTAAGATACTAAACCTTCATAGTACATCAATGAAAAACAAATAAACTTATTTATATCTTAATAATTTTTATTTTAAATTTTTACTAGTCTAAATCTAAAATCAATCAATTTGATCTACATATTTACAAGTATTATGTCACAGAAAGTATTTTTAAGTGAAATCAAAAAACGAATTAAATATTGATAGTGATCTACAACACTTATTAATAGAACTTTTTTTTTTTAATAATTTAGCTAACACCCTACTTGTAATATGAAATAAGTCAACAGTTTACATACACATTATCCAAATAGATATCTCTGTTTAATTACAATTTTTTATAAGCATTAAAAGTTACTTATAAGCATCAATTTTTTATAAACGATGGACCCAGAGTCTTACTTTAGTTTCATCCATATCTTGCTAAGTTAAAGAGGTAACCTTGGGCTGAAAGAGCTTCACCCAAGGATCGGAATCATGTTGCATAATCTCTGCCGCGCGTTCGAACTCCGTCCTCAAGACTTTTAATTTGGACGGGCGCACAAAGCCACCAAGATCCCTGGATGTTTCAAATGGGTCCTCTATGCATATCAGGTGAAAATCATCCCCAGTCCTATTAGCCCAGCCTTTAGCTTGCTTGCTGCAAATACAAAAGTTAACAGGACCCAGATAAGAAAACTTCAATAATAAAAAGACGTGCAATTTCTATCAAGACATGATGGTATTAAAGTGCGAGTGAACTGAAATTCAAAGGATTTACCAGAGACCAAATGTATAGTAGTACATCTCTCGATTTAAGTACAAGAGGGTTTGAAATCAATTCTCACTAGTTATAATTGTTATATTAGTGGCTTTCGGCTTCCCTTTAAATAGAAAAACGAAAACAAGACAAAATTTGAAGGATTCTTAAGAACAAGCCTGCAACAAAGGAAGAAAGTATACGTACAATAATGGTTCTAATAGGCCAAGTTAAGAAAACAATAAAGAAACAGACCTCACAGATTGAACTTGCTGTAGTATCTCTTCTATTGTTAACTGGAGAGCAGGTAAAGCAAACAGGACCATGACAGAACAAGCAAGATACACAACTTGCCAAACATCGAGCTTGCATGCAAATCCACAAAAGAGGAAATTAAGCATCATAGAGAAACTCTCTCACCTCAATATATGCCCAGTCCGAACAGATATAACATCATTTCCATAATCATGAGAATAGGCCCAATAATTAAAGAATGCCCACACTAGTTCAGCTATACTCTCCCCATTCCGAGATCCAAAACCATAAAGTTTCCCCACTTGATTAAAATAGCCATATTTAATGTTGTCAATAGTCACTCAACAAGTGAACTCCTTTTCCTGGATTAGGAAAAAAACAAAATCAATTAGAGAAGGGGCAACGACCATAATGTAGTCTGAAATGACCTCATAGTTATCATATCACAAATACCCAGGAGTCATGGTACAAATTTGGGTATAAGTTACAGCAACTAGGATTTTATGGGATACAATGTGGGTGCACTTCTCAGTACGCTAATTGGGAATACACTATGAATAATTATTGGGTTTTCCTACCAAATATCAAGTAGAGAAAATACTGTCTGCTTACTAGTTACTCGAATAAATTTGATGCAAAATTTAGTCTAAAGTTCAAGATCTAAATTCAATGACTAAAATAATTTTCTAATATTACATATCAAGTCAACGAGACAAACAAACCAGGACATTTTTATATCCTTCATCTCTGGTATGCCATATCTCTTTGTGCATATCAAATTTATGCAATATTCTACTTCTCGTGTCCAAATCTAGTAGAAATTTAAATTATCTATTCTCTTTTATTATCTTTTTGTAAAATTTTGTGTAATGTTTAGGTCACTATGTTTAGCAAACTGAAACATGAATTGCAGTGCATAGGTGTATAAGTATACCATGAATCGAGACACATATAATCAGGTACGCATTCCTGAGGGATAAAAGAAATCTGGTAACTGTGAATGAGCCATGTAATTAATAAATGACGAGCATGTTAAACATGCATGTTTTATTGCTGCTCAATGACACTGATATTCAACCAAACAAAGATTTAGTTGTCTACATAATATGAAGACACACCTGTAAGCATGGAAGGATGGGCAGTTTACGCTGCTGTAAGAAATGGATGCACATTAAAACATACCTGAAAAGGCATGCAGAAGAATTAGGTATATCAACATAAGCAAATGAGAGCATGAAAACATTGCAGGAAATTAACTCACGCATAGCTAGAAAGTCCCCTCCTTTTGTTGGTTCTAACAGCTCTTCTTGAATTGGCCCAGTGTTTCACAATAAAAGCCAACTGCCTCAGTCTGGAATCTACTTTTGCATAATCCCGAAGTAAATTTGTGTTCAAGACCCCCAACACATTGTTTATAGACATGTCACAAGAGATGCTAGTGACTGGATCCGTAAGCTTAACTATGGGCACTTTTGTACGTGTAAGTGCCCAGAGGAAAGGAAAAACTTAGGCCATTAAATGGGGTTAGAAAATAAGAAACAGATTCCTTTAAAACATGCATAAACTTGTTAATATATTCTAAATATTTTTTTCTTTTAGAAAACCAAAAATTGTAGACAATTCCACTATTTAGAAAAAATTTCAGAATCATTCTTAGTTAAAATATATATTTATTGAAACAAAAAAGAAAAATAAAGGATTGTCTAATTCATCATTTGTATATACACATATTAGGTGGTATGATTACTAAATTTATACCACCTAAAGGTCCAACTAAAAATTGAAATGATTTTATTGCTCATTTTATTAAATTTATAATGCCTAAAGTTCCAACTAAAAAGATGAAGTGATTTTCTCACTCCTTTTTTTTTTTCATTATATTACCTATTAGTTGAGTAAAATTTATTGAAGAATAAAGTATATGTTGAAATAACAATATGTTGAGATAAACTGATCGTTTTCACTTAAACTTGTGTTGTGTTACATCATAACTTTAACATAATTACATAGCAATAACTTAAAAGTACAATAAAGAAAATGATTAGGGAAAAGGCTTAATCATAATTGATCTGAGAATACGATGTTGAGATGAGTTAGAGATAAGGGTTAGTTGAAACTAAAAACCAAAAGAAGAAACCATAGGGAATCAAACTACCAAACCAAGGATCAGCAGATTGGAGTTCCAGAATTTTAGACATGTTTTCAAGATGGAGAACTAATAGAAAACTCACCATATTTATCAAAGAAACCTCCAGAAAACAGCCTAGCATTCTTTACATTACTCTCCTTTAGTTTGAATTTTGAAAATTTAATTTTCAATTTTCATTTTGAAAAATCTTCATTTGTGAACATAATATTTTATTTTCTATATTTTATAGAAAATATTCTACAAAACATTTTCAGTTCTGTAGTAAACAGTCCCCTAAATTTCATACAGAAAATCACATTTGGGATGGCACTGTCTAGTTTGAAGGATTAAGAAGCAAGCACAGACCTAAATAAAGTATAATTGACCTTGTGCTCTTACTTTCTTCTTTCTTTGCATTAACTTCAATTGCAAGTACAATTCCATGAGAGCATATAGGTTTATGTAGCATGCATAATGCGGTAAAGAACTGCTCCTTTGCAAGAATTTGAGATTATTTACCTGCACATTCTGAAGATTGTTTGACTGCAATAGTTTGGCCAACTTCAACAGGATCAGAGACTTGTTAATATATGTATCCCGCATAGCAAGGGAAACATCCATATCACTTTTGGACAACCCAAACGAGCTGGCGCGTGACCCAAAAATATAGAGCCGGCATCAGGCCACTCTTTTCTAACAAGTCTCTCCAACAAGGCGAACAACTGCTTTTGCTCTGACTTTTCTTCCTCTCCTGGCATTAAGGACTCATAAATCGCAAGAAAATGAGCGTTCAGCCGCTCTATATCACTGCGACATGCAATACTTCTTTGTGAGATCCCTTCCCTCAGGTCAGGTAGGTAGTTGCCTCTTTTAACAGTTCTATAATCCTAATGGCAAGCAGCAGAATTCAGTCTTCAAGTGAACAAAAGATTACACATTTAAGGGAAATAGACCCATGGGCAAACTTTCCACATTTAAGTGAAATAGACCCATAGGCAAACTTTCGAGGCAAGATATTCAACATCCTCCATGCTTTTTCCAAATCTTTACCAAGTTCAGGTTCAAACAAACTTCTAAAGTGGACAGAGAAAAGCTGACCCATGTGGCAAAAACTCAATTAGATGTGTCTATTTCTTTCGTTAGTGGATTATTTTGCTGTTCTTCCATCATGTTCGACTTCTGCCTCAATATACACCAAGTTTTATCTCCTATCTGTAAGAAAAGCTTAAAGACAGTCTATATAATAAGCACTAGCATGATCTGCTAATATGCGGAATTTGGTGCAAATCTGCACATTGTCAATGCATCACCAGAATGGACCAAATGATAATCTCCTATCTGTATATCATGCATGAAAACATGTTAAATCCATAATGTATAGCTTTGCTTCCTTGACTGAAACTGTATGCTCTTCCTCAGAACTAGCAATACTAAGTACATTAAAGCCACAGCTTTTGTATTTCTTAACTCAATAGAATGAGTAAAATTAGCTGCTCTTTTGAGCTCTAAGCTGAAGCAGCTTACCATTAACCAACCACAGTTCTTCACATCTACCACCGATAACAGATGCACAAAATCCTAAACTATTCAAAATAATTGCTTTTTCTTACCACTAAGTAATTTATAGACAAGATTTTCGGCTAAATACCTTTTACCTCTGTGCTGATTTGTGGTGTTGGAAATCTCAATTACTCAATTTTTGGCCATATTATGGAAGATACATAACAAGGAGAATGCATGAGGAAATTAATTACCTTCACATTTCCATTCAATGGACTACCAAAGCTTGGATTTTCTTCACGGAAAGTGGCAAAGATCATATCCTGAGAATTTAGATGAGCTGAATTGGACTTAGGGTCTCTACCCAGCATCTCGTGATTGCGTAAAGGTGGCGGCGGTGGAGAAACATGATCGTGGCCGTTGGGCGGCGGCAACAGAGTCGGCGAGGAGATGGGAGCGGTGGCCCCAGCGGCCGAGATGGCTAGATCGTGAGTGAGAGCTTCGTTAGCTACTGGAGGTTGAGAAGGATTTGGAGAACGGTGAGGCCGCCAAGCGAGTAGCCGGGGTATGGAGGGTCCGCCATTCGCCGCCGCCGGAGAGTCACGTCCACCACCGCTCATGGTGGCTGGTGATCGGAAAAACAATCGGAGTTTGATGCAAAACTAGAGGAGTAGGATGTGCTTACAAGTACAGTACAAACATCACAATGCTTATCAAATTGCAGTCTTTGTGGAGAAAAAACGATTTTTAATAAAGAAAAGCAACAGAAAATTCTTCCATGGGGGTGGTAGCGGTCAGCCATGGTCTTTAAAGATACATAAAAAAGAGAATAAGACGAAGACTTTTGATGTTATGTTGCTTTTTCCTCGTTGACGTATGTACTTTTGATGTCAGTCACTGGTAATAACGGGGTTTTGACCTTTTTGACCTCCCAACGTAGCGTTTTGAAGGATTTTTTTTTACCCTTTTTCTCAAAATCTATTGTAAAAATATTCTAAATCAAAAGACCCTTTTCAATATATGAGCTATCGAAATTATTAACTTTAATTTCCCAAATTCAAAAATTTTACTATATTCTAATAAATTCATCAATTATAATAAATTTTTAAATTTGAATAAATTCCTAAATTCTAATCAAATATTCAATTTCAAAAATTTCCTAAATTCTAATAACTTCTTTAATTATAATAAAGTCATAAATTATAATAAATTCCAATAATAATAAATTCCTAAATTCCTATAAGTTTCTAATTTTTAATAAATTTATAATTTCTAATAAATTCTTAAATTTTTATAAATTCCTAAATTCTAATCAAATATTCAATTCCAAAAATTTCCCAAATTTTGATAACCTCTTTAATTACAATAAAGTCATAAATTATAATAAATTCCGATAATAATAAATTCCTATAAATTTCTAATTTTTAATAAATTCTATTATTTCAATAAACTTCTAAATTCTAATAATTTCCTAAATCACAGTAAACTCATTCAATCTAATAAACTCATAAATTCCATTAACTTCCTACATTGTAATTAACTGATAAATTAGAATATATTTCTAGATTCAAAAAAAAATCATAAATTGCAAAACTATCTAAAGTGTCATAAATTCTTATATCGAAAAAATAATAAAATTCTTAACTTACTACGAATTCAAGGAATTCAAATATATACATATACATCTACATATGCACATATGCATATACTATATAAATTATACATGTGCATATATAAACATATGAAAAACACATATATAAATGAAAATAAAAAATTTAACATATAAAAATGCATAATAAATTAGAAAACTTATAATTAGAGGCAATCTCCTAGTCTTGGGATTAAATTTGTTGTAAAAAATTTGGTTAAGATATGTTTTTTTTTCGAGTGGGAAGCTCTTCAACAATGGGGTCAGGTGGGGAGGGGAAGAAGGGAGAGGGAGAAGATGAAGAGGAAGGGCTGAGGGTGCGGCAGACAAAAGCCAATACGATAGGTTACCTACCATCTCAGTAGCTTAGCTACAGAAGCCTTATTAATTACGCAATTATTTCAAATTTTACATTTTTTCCTTTGACTGTAGTAAGTATTTTGCTGCTACAGTAAGTCACTTACCAAAAAATCTAGCTGTGCATGATCAACGCTTGGGAATTCCAAAAGTCGCTGGGAATGGTAGACCACTTACGGTCACGGTAGCTAGGCTACCAAAAAGGGTATTTTTAAAATCGATTTCAAAACTAGCGTATTTTTGTAATAGATTTTGAAATAAGGGCAAAAATAAAAAATTTTCGCATTTTGAATCACTTTTGATATGAAATTCATTTTTTTTATACATACATCTTATGTAAATTTATATTTTAAATTAATTTTGTTATTTTAAATAGTAAGATAATTTGTTGACCTTTGTCCGGAAGCCTCCAAACTTGACTTTCTTTCACTTTTCATCTTCAATTATGCTTCCAATCCTTGCTCAAACCATCTCCATCTTCGTTGATCTTCAAACAATCCTCAATCTCACCTATAACATCCAAAATAAGCCATTAATGTAGTATTTACCTTTTAAACTCAACTATGTACAGTTGTATACGCTTAAGCCTATACCTAACACAAGTACTACACTAATGCAACTATTTAACCTCAATACACCTCCAAAATATAGACAAATAACAATTCAAGTACACACAAAAACACAACACATCAACACCTCCAAACCTTCTCCTTGCTTGTCCCTAAGCAAGCCCAATCTTAAGTTTATTTCTAAAGCCGATGCTATGGATTGCCTAAAGGATTGACACTCTATTAAGGTTAGTGTAAAAAGCATAAAGGTGGCATTCCTATTATGGAGAGATCCCCAAATCTCTTTGGATCCTCCCTCTACTCATAAGGGGTCTCGTTCCTCGTGAAAATTTCCCAAGTAGCCAATCCACCACAAGCCTAGGATTCTAACTCACGTACTCGGGATGTTGATATTTCGTGCTCCCTCAACTAACATGGCCTCCCCAACATGCACCAATCCTCAAAGATAAGAAGAGAGAATATACAAACACGATGGCTTATAAAAAGCCTTATTCACATATCTACAAAGATGATAACTTGTGTGCTAAGTTGACATGATGTCACTTATGTACTTATTCACTAACTTTTTTGTGCCTTTGGCTTTTTCTCTTTTTCACTTTTTTTTTTATATTTTTGCACCTTTTTGCCTTTTTCAATTTTTTTTTTTGGATTTTTCATGCTTTGCATTGTATTTACACAAAAATAAAGAAAAAGAAAGGCTTAGGCCCATAAAAAAGAACCAATCAAGGAATGGGCACTCACATCAACAACCCTTTTCCAACACTCTTTCCTACCAAGCTATGGGGTGGCCACATGAGTCATTCTTAAAGGTCCTCACCCCCCACAACTTTAAAGGCATCCCCTCCAAGACTTAGTTTTCAAACCACTTTGTTCATTTCCCCATAATGCATCTCATCTCCAAAAATCAATAGAGTCAATCACAATAGCCAACACAACGATCAACAAAGAAATAAATGATTCTACATGCATTAAAATTGAAAAATTTTCACCATTTTTAAGCGCATAATGTAGTCTACCCTAAGCAAAATATATAATAAGAAAACCAAACTCCCATATACACTCCCAAACCTAAACTTTGTTTGTCCTCAAGCAAATAGAGCAAAACACAAAAACAAGCAAATTGGCTTAACTAAGCAAGTAAGGGTGGTAGGGATGGGGTAAAAACATGGGGAACAAGTAGAGAAAGGATAGACACAACCTTGCATTTTCTTCAAAGCTTTCCATGCCAATGATAAATCACCACACTACTAACCCTGCGACTCACAATTCACAACACACACAAAAAAAACAAGATTAGTAGTATTGCCTATGCATGCTTGCATTGGTATGTGCAATAATGAGCAATGGTGCATCTTATGGGACAAAGGTTCGGGATTCAACACTTTGGTGTGGGTGCAAGAAAGATAAAAGAAAGGAAAATAAAATAAGTGCAAAATCGCAAAATTGAACCTAGGTTGCCTCCTAGTAGTGGTAACCACCGTGCCGTCAGCCGGGCAAACACTAACTCATCTTCAACTTCTATAAATAGGATCCTGAAGTATTAAAACTTCCACACGAGCCATGCTCGGATCATATGCACGCTTCAAGCGTTGTCCCTTAGCCATGCTCAGATCATATGTATGCTTCAAGCGTTGCCTCTTAGCCATGCTCGGATCATATGCACGCTTCAGGCGTTACCCGTTCACCATCAACTTTCGACCATCCTTCAAGTCTTTGATCTTGACCGCTCCGAAAGGGTAGGCAACCAACACCTCGTATGGACCATCCTATCTTGTCTTAAGCTTACCTAGAAAGAGTTTCAATCGTGAGTTAAACAACCAAACTTTATCGAAAGAGGAGAATGATTTCTTAAAAATGTGTTTATCATGAATTCTCATCATCCTATCTATAAAGCTTGGCATTCTCATACGCCTCAAATCTAAGCTCTTCCAACTCCACTAGGTCTAGCTTCCTTTTCTCACCCATTCTTGCCAAATCAAAATTTAAAGCCTTGATGGCTCAATAAGCTCCATGCTCAAGTTCTACCGGCAAGTGACAAGCTTTCCCATAAACCAATCTATACAGAGACATATCAATGGGAGTCTTAAAGGCGGTACGGTAGGCCCACAAGCATATTTACCCTAATAGACCGATCTCTCCTATCGGGCCGAACCGTTTTCTCTAAAATGTGCTTGATCTCCTTATTAGACACCTCTACTTGTCCACTAGTTTGAGGGTGATACGAAGTGGCTACCTTATGGATGACCGAATATCTCCTCAACAAGGCCTCTAAAGTCCTATGGCGAAAATGCAAACTGCCATCACTAATCAAGACCCTAGGGACTCTAAATCTAGAGAAAATGTTCTCCTTAATGAACTTAACCGCTACCCTATGGTCATTGGTATGTGTGGGAATTGCTTCAACCCATTTGGACACATAATCAACAGCTACTAAGATGTATTGGTACACAAAGGAAGGTGGAAATGGACCCATGAAATTTATACCCCAAACATCAAACAACTTATATGGAAGAATAGGGGATAAAGGCATCATATTTCTTCTAGAGATAAACCCAGATTTTTGATATCTAAAACACTTTTTGCAATACTCTTGGACATCCCTAAAGAGAATGGGCCAAAATAATCCACATTGCAAGACCTTCACGGTGGTCTTCTTCCCATTAAAATAACCCCCACACCCCTCATCATGACACATGCTCAAAATGCTCTCAAACTCGTCCTCAGGCACACACTGGCGAATCATTTGATCCGCACACACTTTAAAAAGATAGGGATCCTCCTAAAAGAAATGCCTAACTTGCGCTAAGAACCTATCTCTCTCTCTCTTCTCCCAATGGGAAGGAAAACGCCCTGTGGCAAGATAATTGACAATATGAGCAAACCATGGTGTGTGATGAGAGACAGCAAACAATTACTCATCAGGAAATGAATCAAGAAAAGGGGATGGATCACTAGAAGACTCACTAACAAGATGGGAAAAATGATCCGCAACTAAATTTTCTCTACCCTTTTTATCCCGGATCTTAACATCAAACTCTTGAAAAAGGAGCAACCACCTAATCAAGCGGGCTTAGATTCTTTCTTAGGCAACAAATATCTCAACGCCGTATGATCGGTGTATACAATCACCTTAGATCCTAGGATGTATGACCTAAACTTGTCAAGGGAGAAGATTACTACTAGAAGCTCTTTTTCTATGGTGGTATAGTTCTTTTGAGCTTCATCAAGAGTCTTACTAGCATAGTACACAACATGGGGCAACTTCTCCTTCCTTTGACCTAAAACAGCTCCTATTGCATAGTCAGATGCATCACACATAACTTCAAATAGGAGACTATAGTTAGGTGGCTGGATTACTGGGGATGTAGACAATAAGGATTTAAGCCTATTGAAAGCCCTAACACACTCATCATCAAAGTCAAAAGGGACATCTTGTGCTAGAAGCCTAGACAAGGGACGTGAAATGTGGCTAAAATCCTTAATAAATCTACGGTAAAATCCTGCATGTCCTAGAAAAGATCTAACATCCTTGACAGAATTAGGAATAGGCAACTTCTCAATCAATTCTACCTTAGCCGGATCAACTTGAATTTCATTAGATGAAACTATATGACCCAACACTATCCCTTATTGCACCATGAAGTGGGATTTCTCCCAACTCAACACTAGATTCTTCTCCACACATCGGTCTAAGACTAAAGAGAGATAACTCAAGGACTCATCAAAACTATCTCCAAAGACTGAGAAGTCATCTATGAAAATCTCTAAATGCTTCTCTATCATGTCACTAAAAATGGCCATCATATATCTCTAAAATGTTGTTGGGCATTACATACACCAAAAGGCATCCTCCTATAAGCAAAAGTGCCATAGGGATAGGTAAAGGTAGTCTTCTCCTGGTCCTCGGGAAACACAAGGATCTGATTATAACTCGAATAGCCATCTAGAAAACAATAGTAGCTATGCCCAGCTACTCTATCTAAGATCTGATCTAGAAAAGACAATGGGAAATGATTCTTCCTAGTTTTGGAGTTGAGCTTCCTATAATCAATACAAACTCTCCATCCCATGGGAGTGCGTGTAGGGATAAGCTCTCCTCTCTCATTCTCAACAATCGTGATCCCAGACTTTTTAGGGACAACTTGGACCGGGCTAACCCACTCACTATCGAAGATCAGATAAATGATGCCTACATCTAAAAGCTTAATGATCTCTTTCTTAACTACTTCGCGTATGTGTGGGTTTAGCCTCCTTTGCATCTCTCTAGAAGGAATGGCTCCATCCTCAAGGTGAATACGATGCATGCAAACCGAAGGGTTTATACCTCTCAAATCATCAATTTTCCACCCTATAGCCTTCCTATGTTTCCTAAGAACCTCTAAGAGACGCTCCTCATGCTCACTAGAAATAATGGAAGCTATAATGACCAGAAGGGTCTCATTAGGGCCTAGGAATGCATACTTCAAATGATCGGGAAGGGGTTTGAGCTCTAAAGAAGGGCTAGGCTCAACCAAGGGGGACTCAACCTCAACATCATCAACGGTGTCATCACTAGAATCAAGACTAGAAGGATTAACCTCAAGTGACTTATCAATCAAAGAACTCTTAACTATGAAGGTAGAGGCTACACATTTCAGCTCTAAGGTGTCTAAATCAAAGCTAGACATCAATTCCTCAAATTTCCTCAAATCTCCTCTATCAGTCATAGTTCTCTCTACAAGATCCTTAACACAAGAATCAATCACATCAACTCTAAAGCACTCTTCTCCATCTTCTCCTCCTATACTAGCCCTATTCACTGCCTCGGTACCCTTCATAATGGATCTCAAATTCCCAAATTTCATTTCCAATAACACTGACCTATAATAAATAATAGCATCTGCGGTGGCAAGGAAGGGGCGACTTAGAAGAATGGGTATAGAATGTCTAGAGTCATGTCCTGAGTGCAAATCTAACACTATGAAGTCCACAGGGTACACGAACTCACCTACTTGTACCATAACATCCTCTATCATACCCCTAGGTCTACGCTCGGACCTATCAGCTAGCTGAAGAGTAACATGCGTAGGGGACGACTCACCTAGACCTTGCTGCTGATAGACGAAGTAGGGATTGAGATTCACACTATATCCTAAATCTAACAAGACGTGATCAATCTGGGTCTCTCGGATCCTATAAGGAATGGTGAAAGCTCCAGGGTCACTCATTTTGGCCGGAATACCCAAAGTACAAATACTACTCACCTTCTCAGCAAGCCTCACCTTCTTAGGAATGTTCGATGACCTACACTTCCTTGTACAAAGATCCTTAAGGAACTTAGAATAAGAGGGGATGGAAAAGATCACATTTATCAAAGAAAGATTGACCTTAAGGTTATTAAGATGCTCTAAAACCTTGAAAAACCTAGAATCTTCACTAGGTGTAGGCCTCTCTAAAGTAGATGGGAAGGGAACTCTAGGCTCAACGCCTCTAAACACATAGGAATCATCAATGGGCTCTTTTCCCTCCCAATGTGGGCGGGAAGTACTACTCTCTCCATGGTCTCTAATGGGCTCATCTCTCTCAACAGGACCCTCTTTAAAATTTCCCTTAACAAGGCTACTATGTGGTACTCTAGACTCAGAAGGACCACTAGGTGTAGGCACTACAAAGTCAACTCATACCCTATTATCTATTAGCCTACCGCTCCTAAGAGTAGTGACAGCCTTAGCCTAGGCATGAGGGGGATAAGTGGTATCGGTGGAGGAACAAGACTGGACTTTAGGGTTCAGCTCCAACAGAGAAGACAATTTCCTGGGGTCTTTAGTGCTCAACTGACTAACAATCTGTCCTAACTGTGTCTCAAACCTACCCATCTACTGCCTATAGCTACCCATCTCTTGCCTATTATCAGCTAACTCCTATTGCTAATTCTGAATAAACTGCATTAACTTCATCACATCATTACTAGGAGTCTGGCTACTAGAGAGAATAGGTAAAGCCTGAGGTTGAGGAGCACTAATGAGACGGGGCTGATTAACATGATAAAAACCTGGGGGATATTGAGGACGGGGTCGCTGCTAAGGTGGAACCTGAGGATGTGAACTAGACTCATGCTGGCCTTGTCTCCAAGAAAATTTTGGGTTGTCCCTCTAACCCAGATTATATGTATTCGAGTATGGATTATACTTACGAGAATAACCTTGTGTGGCACACACTTGCTCTTTCATGAATTCAAAAAATTGAAATGCTAAAGGGTAAGCTGTGGTCTCATGAGATGACTCGAAACACAATGCACAAACTTCAACAACTAAAAGGGCGGAGAAAGAACCTATAGAACTAGTCCTATGACCTTGGGATGAAAGAGACAAAGAAATGAATTGATCTAGCTTATTCGTCAAAGCCTCAACCTTAGCGGGTAAATCTAAAGAAACTCCAACCTCACTAACACTTCTCTTGTTACCTTCCCGACTAGACCTTTCCATGGCAAAATTTTGAAAAGAATTTTCAGCCATCATTTCTATTTTCTCCCATGCCTCGGTTGGTCTCAAAAGATAAAAGCCACCACTGGAGGCGGCATTGACTATCATCCTATTTTGTTCATTTAAGCCTCAAAAGAAGTATTGCATTAGGTCATGATTGCCGTACCCGTGGTGTGAACATTGTCTAAGAAGGTCCTTGAACCTCTCCCAAGCCTCATGAAAAGATTCTAAGACATGTTGGGAGAAAGTCATAATGGCAATCCTAAGGTCAGTCGTTTTGGCCATGGGATAAAATTTTTGAAATAACTTAGATTGAAGCTCAGCCCATGTAGTAATGCAACCGTTAAGTAAGAAATACAACCAAACCCTAGCCTTGTCCTTAAGAGAGAAAGGAAACAACCTTAGACATATGACCTCTTGGGAGACATTGGGGACATAGAGAGTGGAACTCATCTCAACAAAATCAGTGATATGATCTAGAGGACTCTCATTGCTTCTCCTATAGAAGGAAGGAAGCATAGCCAACATATTAGGCTTAATCTCGAACTTTGTCTCCCCTAAACTCGGAATTTGAATAACCAAATTAGGCTCAAAGGCTTCAGGGAGAAAAAATTGCCTAAGAGTGGGTTCCTCATCTATAGGTGGGTCCGGTCTACGGGGCTCTCATCTAAAATGATCTTGGGCTTGATGCCCAAGGTGATCATGAGGTAGAATGGGATTCATTGGGGGATTGGGAGGATCAAGAGGATGATTGGGATTGGCCATCTCCTCAAGAAGATCTCCTAAATTCCTAAAATGTCTAGCAATTCTATCGAGTTCGGGATTAAGAGGAACTAGGGGATTTCTAAGGAATCTCCTACCAAGCATACACAAACTATCCTAACTCCGGCCACTTCAACCCCCGAAAACTTCAATATTTCTAAAACTACAGCAAATAAACCACAATCCTAGAAAGTCTACTAAAAACAAAAGTAAAGGCTGAAATTGATAAACAAGAACTAAAGCAAGATAATATGAACAATAAACAAGATAAGCAAAAACTAAACAAACTATAAAGGAAAAGCAAGAAAAACAAATAAAGCAACAACCAAAACACGCAAATAAAGAATGCAAACCACCATGCCTCCCCAGCAATGGCTCCAAGAACTTGATGCGTCTTCTCTTAAGTGCAACCTCTAAAGAACCGCAAGCACACGGATTGATGCAATGTATTGTGTGTGAGAACAGGTGTCGAAGTACAGAGAGGCTATGTTGAGGGATGGATTCTACGTGTGTGTCATAGAGAATGCCAAAAAGAAAACTTAAACTAACTATTTTTTTGGTATTTTTGGATGGTCGGGAGCTCTAATTAGAGAAAATGAAACTACACTATGGGAATGGAAAGTTTAAAGACAAGCTATCTAGAGAGAACTAACAAATAGAAAGGATTATGGTGACATTTACTTGTTAATGGGTGTTCCTAGAGATCAATACTATGGGATTACATGGAATGACTTAATCCTCAATTGCTCTTTTACTACGTTGCTTAGTTAATATCCTAATTTCTCCCTAGGACTCGGTGCCGGTCCGTCCCTAGGCGACGCCTCCTAGAGCTACGGCATGGTCCTTATGACCAAGGGCCTTAAGAGTGACTAACTAACTTCCTAGATGACCTAGAACAAACCTACCCTAGTACCTAAATCATTGGCTGGATTTAAAGCCAAGACCTAGTGTTGCTAGAGCTGACTAAATTTACTCGGACACCTATTAGTTGGATTTAAAGCCAAAGGAGACTCGATTTAGACTAGCCTTTAATTATGCTTCGTCATTCTAGGGTCACAATAGCGGGATTTAACCTATTAACGCATTTATACATGTTCTAAGCCAAGGTGTTCACGAATAAGGGGACCTATTTGACTACTAAACATCGTCATGCTCGGATTACACCATTAGAAACACTTTTGAACCAACATGTATGCAATATTGAGGTCATATTTACTAATAGGCATGCAAACATACACAAGGACATGAATATAAGTAATACCCACTTTATAAGATCCACTCATAAATACCTAGATATGATTATAGAATGGATTAGAGGCGTTTAGTAGCAAATAGACTTCAATTTATACATATGCAACTCTCATAGGCATATTACCAAACACCTAAACATGTATTAAGCAATAGCCATTGAAACAAGAAGAATATAGCATATGTATATACATTAAGCCATTGAATCCCATAATATAGAAGCATAGAATCAACCTATTACACAAGTGTCATCACCCTAAACAAATCTACTCAAACATAACATAATAGAGGATGAAAGAGAGAATAGAAAACTCCCTTTCCATCCTAGCAATTCTTGTACAAAATCCTTGAGTAGCCTTTGATCTAAGTGTTTAAAACCCTCCAAATGAGTTCAAGACTAGGTGAAAAGTAGGTGAGTGTGTATGTGTGTTGGAGGTTGGTGAAAGAGGAATTAGGGTTTTGGAGATGGGTGTGAAAGAATACAACTTAATTAATTACAAAATGACCAAAAGCGGGATAATATAGCTAATTTCTGCGACAACCGGAATACTCTATTGGAGCACTGGTACCAGAGGGTCTCTATTCCGGTAGTAGAAGCTTGCTCTCTATTTTTGGCGGAATAGTGAACCGGTGCACTGGTACCAAATCCCTCTATTCCGGTAGTAGAAACTTGCTTTCTGTTTTTGGCGGAATAGTGAACCAGTACACCGGTACTTTGACGCCAGTGTTCCGGTAGTGTCTCTTTGCTCTCTTTTGGCTTCGTTTTAGCTCTGTTTTGCTTCCAATTGTCTTGACCTTTGTCCAGAAGCCTCTAAACTTGATTTTCTTCCACTTTTCATCTTCAATTATTCTTTCAATCCTTGCTCAAACCATCTCCATCTTTTTTTATCTTCAAACAATCCTCAATCCCATCTATAACATGCAAAACAAGCCATTAATGTAGCATTTACCTTTTAAACTCAACTATGTACAGTTGTATACGCTTAAGCCTATACCTAGCACAAGTACTACATTAATGCAATTATGAAGCTCAATACACCTCCAAAATATAGACAAATAACAATTTAAACACATACAAAAACACAACACATCAAGTACATATCTAAGCAAATCTGGGTGGTGACGTCCATATACAGCCAAAAAAGGAGTCATTCTAATGGAGTGGTGGTATGAAGTGTTGTACCAAAACTCGGCCTAAGGCAAAAATGTGGACCACAATTTGGGGGAATCCGCAACAAAAGAGCGAAGATACATTTCCAGTGTACGATTCACGCATTCCGTTTGTCCATCTGATTGTGGATGGTAAGCAGTAGACATGTTAAGGGAAGTACCTTGCAATTTGAATAATTCTTTCCAAAAATTACTCAAAAAAAGTTTGTCTCTGTCGCTGACTATTGAGGTAGGAATTCCATGGAGGCGAACAATTTCCCTAACATAAATTTCGGCTATCTTGGAGTTGGTTGCATTAGGCCCCAAGGAAATAAAATGGGCATATTTAGAAAACTGATCCACAATCACCAAAATTTCAGTATAGCCATTGGATGAAGGAAGTCCTTGAATGAAGTCCATTGAAATTTCCTCCCAAACTCTGCAGGGATTGGCAATGGTTGTAGTAACCCAGCTGGATGTGCATTCATGGATTTAGACTGTTGGCAAACCAAACAAGTGGCCACATCATTTTTGACATCCAGCCTCATAGTCTACCAATAGCAGTTTGCAGCCAATCATTGAAATGTACGCATAAAGCCCATATGACTCCCTACCGATGAATCATGAAATTCCTTCAAGATTTGCAATCGTAATGGCACAGGAATAAATAGTTTATACTTGTAAAAGAGAATACCATCTTTGTAACTCTAGTTGGCCAAGGAAGGAGTAGTCCAAGAAAGTTGTGCAATCAGAGAGATGGCTTCATTATCAGTAACTAGAGCGGCACAAAGAGTGTCCAAAATTGTTGGCATAGTAGTGGAGAATAATAAGAATTCATCCTCCAGTGGTTGACGGGATAGTGCATCTGCGCTTTTGTTCTCTTTCCCAAGTTTATATAAAATTTCAAAGTCAAAGCCAAGCAGTTTGACCAACCATTTTTATTGGTCCGGAGTCTGAAGTTTTTGTTCCATCAGAGCTTTAAGACTCTGTTGGTCAGTCATGATCTTAAAATGGCAGTCAATTAAATAGTGTCGCCACTTTGCAACAGCCGTAGTTATTGCTAGCATTTCGCGTTGATAAGTGGATGCTGCTTGCCAACGAGGAGTAAGTTTCTGGCTGAAGTACGCAAGAGGATGCTCTTCTTGTAAAAAGGTTGCGTCAATGCCTATGCCTGAAGCATCCATTTCTATCACAAAGATAGAATGAAAACTTGGCAATGCCAAGACTAGAGCAAATGTGAGGGCACACTGAAGTTGGCGAAAAGTTGCCGTGGTTGTAGCATCCCAATGGAAGCTATCTTTCTTAAGCAAATCAGTAAGAGGATGAGCTATGGAAGCAAAGTTCTTTATAAAGCGTCTATAGTATCCAGCAAACCACAAAAAAAGCTCGTAAAGCTTTGATTGATGTCGGAATAGGCCATCGAAGAAACGCCTCAACCTTGGTTGGGTCCATCTCTACCTGATTATTAGATATAATGTGGCTGAGATATTCAATACTTGTTTTGGCAAAAATGCACTTACTCTGCTTAGCACAAAAAGAATTCGTTAGCAATAAAGAGAGCACTTGATCTAAGTGCTCCAAGTGTTGTTGAAAAGAGGAACTGTAAATGAGGATGCCATAAAAAAAACTAGAACACATTTACACAATAAGGGCTTGAAAGTATCATTCATCACTAATTAAAATGTTGCCGGGGCATTAGTGAGTCCGAATGGCATGACCAAGTACTCATAATGGCCTTCATGTGTCTTGAACGCTGTCTTATGCACATCCTCCGCTTTGACTCAAATTTGATGGTATCCGGCTCACAAATCAAGTTTGGAAAAAACAATGGCCCCATTTAATTCATCAAGCAATTCCTCCACTGTTCAAATTAGGAATTTGTCCTTCACCGTTACCGCATTGAGAGCACGATAATCAGTACAAAATCGCCAGGTACCATCTTTTTTTCGAACTAATAATACTGGTGCAGAAAAGGAACTGGAGTTAGGTCGAATAATGCCTTCGTCCAGTATCTCTTTGATCAGCCTCTATTTCTGATTTATGAGCGTGGGGATATCGATGGGGCTTTAGTGAAATAGGTGAAGTGCCAGGTAATAGCTCAATGGAGTGATCTTTTCCATGACATGGTGGAAGGCCACAAGAGGGTTCAAAAACCTTAGCATGTTTCAATAACAAGGCAGAAAGCTATGTGTCTGTACTCTGGTCTATAGTGCGGCTGTCAAAAAGCATCGTTAAGCTATAAAAAACAGCTATCGAACCAGTGGCAGCCGTGTGTTTGACACCAGACAAAGGAACTTGTTCCATATTCAAAGGAGAGTCACCTTTAAGAGTGATTTCACGCCCTTGTAGACAAAAATTTATAATGAGTTTGGCGTAATCCTGCAGCACTGGGCCCAGTGTTGCCAACCATGTGACCCTCAATACAATATCTGAACCTTCTAATGGTAACACATACAAATCAGTTTGGATCTCAACCCCTTGGATTAATAGCTTAGCACGTTGTACCACCCCTTCACTCTGCAATTTCTTCCTATTTCCAACAACAACACTCAGATGTGGTGTATACTCGACTGAAAGATTAAAATGGTTGGCTACCTGTGATTGGATAAACGAGTGAGTACTGTCTCCATCCACTAAAATCTGAACTCGAGTACCCATCAATTCCCCTATAAATCGAAGAGTGTTAGAAGAATGATTACCGGCCAAAGCATTCAAAGAAATCTCAGGTTGATGCCAGAATTCCTCTAATTGATTTTGCCCAGCTATCTGGTTAATTGCTTAAGGATCCTCCATGTCTGTCTCACCACAATTTAACATGAAAAATTGTGGTTTCGTTTTGCATCGATGTCCAAACACATAACACTCGTCACAATTATAACAAAGTCCTTTATTGCGCCTTTGTTGCATCTCTGCTGCTGTGAGTTTTCGAACAGGGACAGTGATGGCGTTGGGAGGTAAATTGAAGGGTTGGTGTTTAGCTAGTGGATGAGATTGTGTGGTAGGTGTGAAGTTTCTGTTGGTGTCGTGTACCAAATAAGAAGAAAAAGATTTCTGAGTTTGGAATCTTACTGGACTCAATGTAGGGGCATTAGTAGGCCACCTAATTTGAGAGGCCTCTTTAGCTAAACGAGCCTGATCCATTAACTTATTTTCCTGTAGTTTGGCCAAACCCATCACCTGGTTAAGGGAAGTAAGCCTTAGAGATTGGACCTCTGCTCGAATGTCGGCCCGAAGTCCGGCCACATAACAACTGAGCAAGAATGAAGGAGGAAGCCCACAAGTGCGATTCATCAAAGCGTCAAACTGAGTCTAATAGTCATCAACAGAAGAAGTTTGTACTAATTTTGCCAAAGCTCCTTGGTGATTTTCAAATTCAGGGGGACCATAACGAACCTCAAGTGCTCGAGTAAATTGTTCCCACATGAAAATTTGTCTAGAATGAAACATACCTTGGAACCAATGTAATGCTCGGTCATCCATGTGGTAGTAAGCAATTACTAGCTTCTGGTCATCAGGTACTCTATTGAAAGCAAAATATTGATTGGCTTTGCAAATCCAATCGATGGGATCCATGCCATCGAATTGGGGAAGGTCTAATTTGATGCAACTGCCAGCGGAGTCAAGGAAAGATGATGAAAATGATGGCAAGGGATTGAAAGAGGGCGGGGGTATAAAGGTGTTTAAAGATGAAGGAATCTGGGTAGGTGATGAGTAAGGAGGAAAAGGTGTGTGAGACATGGAAATGGGTATTGTTGTTTGGGTTAGAAAAGGAGGTGGTGATAGAGATATAGGACCAAAATTATAAAAAGCGTAAGGTGATGGTGGTGAAAGAAGTGGTAGGGGTGGTAAGTGGTGAGAACTAGTTGTAGGTAAAGCTGTAAAAGAAGAAGAAGTGGAGTTGGAAATGGTCAAAGTAGGTGGAGGGGAAGGTTGTGAAACTAGGTTTTTAGATTTGAGGAACAAGAGTGTCTGGTCAAGCTTAGCGGTGAGATCGGTCATGGCTTGGTTGAATTGTTGTAGCTTCTGAGATTCATCCTCCGCTATATCTTGCAATTTCTTGACTTGGTCACCCAAAATATTCAGGCGAGTACCTTTCGCCATGCTCAACAAGAGCACCAAAATTGTAACAACCAACTAAGAAGAGCAAAAGCAAAGGAGAGAACTGGTTTTTTTTGTTTGTATTTCTTTATTTCTTAAGAAAAATTACAGAAAGAAGGAAAATTTAGAGAAGAAAACATTCATCTCCCCTTTCTCTGTTCTCTGTTACTTTATATATATATAATATTCTCTTCATTGAGTCATACCATACATCATAGCTATAACAAACTCTAACTATTTCTATGCCACGTAATCAAGTAGAGCTTTTGGTATATATCGTGATCCAACGCTTCTCCGCAACTCTTGTGCCTGATCTGTTAATAGGCCTTTTTGTGTATCATCTGGGCTTGCCAAATCTTTTGTACTTGGGGCTAATAGCTGTTATATTTGACTCTCTTTCTTTTAAAGGAATAATGAAAAATGAAGAATCAAAATTATTTTGACAATTGAAAGGACGACCTAAAATGTTACTTTACACAAAATTATTGGGTAAGACCACAGGTAGGGTCGTGGTCTTTGTCCACTGAAGAATTTTCCAGAAATGAAAGGAAAGGTAAGGACATGTATTTAGGGAATAAAATTTTACTCGTATTTGCTCTTACTTTATGGTGATTAGATTTTGAAATAAAAGAAAATGATAAGTTTGTGAAAAGGCAAAAATACTCTTACAGTAAAAATATTACGCCGTCTCGAATTATTGATCTTGTACAGTTTAGTAACTTTAGATCTTAAAGTTATTACTTCATAAGAAATTATAAATATATATAATATATTTATAATTTCTTATTTTCATTTGGGTATATATATTTATAATTTCTTATTTTCATTTGGGAAAAAAAAAGAAGTAATAACTTTAAGATCTAAAGTTACTAAACTCTACAAATAAGTATATATATATATATAACAAAAATACTCTTACAGTAAATAACAAACTGCGATGTTAGGAGTTGTTGACAAAAATTTGGACATCTATGTTTTTTTCTTATGTTAGTTCATTTATGAGTGATTAGTTTCAAATCGGTTACTGTCATGAAAGGCCTTTGACGTTTGATGGATCGTTACGTGGGCTTCAACATTTGGGTTAACAGTTAAGTCCGACTTCAAGCCCAATTCTCATGCTTACCACTTCATGGAGATCGGTTTAAATATTTTTCTTTTTGGTGGAATAGAAATAGGCGGGAAAAAAGACCCAAGCTAATGTAGTTTGCCGTGCTAGGCCTGAAATTTTTGTGCCCAAAATTCTGGGAACCAGGCAATTGTAATTTTATTCTAGTTGACCCTGTGCATCAATATAAATTTTGTCCAAAATGAAGATAACTGTAATTAGACATAATAAATTTGTCCTAAATTATTATGTTTTTAATTTCACTTATTTGGAAAAGAGTATTGTTCACGTCTAATTATGTCAAAGGGTTCCAAAATCATTTGTTATTTTATCATAATTAAAATATTTAAACCATACCAATATCGACTCTGCTATTTAGTAATTTTTGTAATTTTATTTTAACCATTGGTTTAATTGAATGAAATATATCAACATAAGATTTACGACCCAAAGCTTGCTAGAGAAGATTGGGTGATAACGGCTTATTTCATACACCTCATAAAAAAATGACAAAACTTAGGAATAGCAATGGGATGAGTACCCTACCCACGAAGACATCCCAAACCTGTTATTTGTATAGCATCTCAATTCCTATTTCTTTCCCAAACCCAGATAAAAATTAAATGGGAATCCCATTCCCAGAACATCCCAAACACGATTATAAAAAAATTAAAATTTAAATAAAAAAATTTTAACAAGAAACGTTCCTAACCCGAATTCAAAATATGTTCTCAACCCACGGAACCCAAATTAAATCATTAAATTTTAAAAAACTAACTATTAAAATGTATTAAAATGATAAAATTTTAAAGAGTAAAAGCTTGAGGGTTCAAATCTTACTATTAGTAGAAACTAGAAACATATATACATGTATGTGTGTGTGTGTATATATATATGTATGTATGTACATATATATGCATGTATATAATATATATATATATATATATATATATATATACACTACAAGAATGTGGGTACCCAAGGGTCAGTCCTAGTTCCATCCCAAACCCCAATGAGTATCTTTAATCGTTTCGGATTCGTTTTAGGTTCTTAACATGACGGATTTTTATCAAATTTTAATTGGGTTGGTCGATGCTGGGTATCATAAATCACTCGTTCCATTGCCATCCCTAACAAAACTTGCTCGAAAAGACTGAATGACAATGACTTATTCCACACACCTCATAGAAAAAAAAAACATTTAGCAATCTTTGATATTAAAGAAAATGGATGATGCTAGATCAAATGACATGACTGCACTAACATTCAAATGGGGGCAAATTAAAAGATACAATAGCCTAAGGCTCCACAAATTATATATTTAAGTTATAGATTTAAGGTATAGATTTCTCTTGAACAATGGGCTATTGTATTTTTATTTGGTGTAGATTTTCATTCATGGCATATTTCTATTTTCTAAAATGAAGGAAAGGGCAGATCATACCTTATGTTTATTGTAGCATATCCTGACTTACCTCTACATATGAAAAAAAAAAAAAGAATGAAAAATATCACATTTTATGAAAGGAAATTTAAAATAAGCTTTACATTCACATAAAGTGGAGTTGCTACAAATAAGATTAGACTAGAGATACAAACATTCCTTTTCTTATTGCTTGTTGGAAGCTGTTTCTCTTTTTCTTCAAGTATCGTTTGGTATGTTGCAATGGTTTGAAAAGAAATAATGATTTCAATTTTTAGTTTTTTTTCTTTAATTTGGTATAGCAAATAAGAGCTAAAAAAGTCCATTTTCATCAAAATAATTTTTATATGAAAAATTTAGACAACTAATTCTTTATCTCAAGCCAAAGGTATAAGTTTTTCAACACGAAGTAATAAAAATAAAAAAATAAACTAAAAACCATAATAAATAATTTATTTTTCATCTACCCTCTCACAAATTCTTCATTGTTTATTCCAGTTGAAACTCTATATCTCCTACAACTGAGTTAAGATAATTTAAAATATTAAAATCTTAAAATTAAAGCAATAAAAAGTAAAAATATTAAAAATTAAAAATTAATCAAACAAATTAAAAAATATGTGTCTCTTCCATGTTTCATTTCTTTTCCAGCTAGGAGACGTATTTTTTTGTTATTTTTTTAACCTATCACTCACAATCCAACCCGTTGTTCTTATGAGATTTGAATTGAGTACCTCACTTCTAAAAAAATTATCCTTAACTACTTGATCTATTCCTTAATCCCGTCTTCTTATTAGTTAGTTAACTTTTCTCTCTCGATTATGTTAAAAAGTAAATTAATTGAACTATGGTATTAAATAAAAAATAATAAAATAAGTAACGCTATGTATTATTACTGATCAAAAACCTATAAAAATATTTTAGTTTATGTTAATATTGTAAAAATTGCTGATCAGGTTCATTTTGAATATTTACATTCTTAGTAGTTCGTATTGTTTAGCAATATGTTAATATAGTTTTAGTAGACAATGACTATTAATATTCTACAATATTTAAAATTTTATGATATAATACTAGCTATACCTTTTATTTAGGTTGTATAAAAGAAAATTAACTATTATTATTAAAGTTAAACTTATGCCAAATCAGAGAACAACAATGCTATTTTGGTCAATTGAATTGATTTTTATTATATTTTAACTCACAAAAAATGGTTTTTCCAAACACAAAATGAAATATGCATTTCATTCTGACTTTTGTCTATGACTATAACTAAACACAAAAGAAAAAAAAAATTTATTTTATAAATTTAAATTCTACTTTATCTTAAATGACATTTTTTCTTTGTGCCATTCTTTTATATCAAATGATCCAAAAGAGTTATTTAAGGTTCTCTCCAACAAACTCCTTAAATGACTCCCTAAGTTATTTAAGGAGCCAAATCTCAAAAAGAAGCTTCAACAGCCTCCTTAGCAACTTATTAGAGTTGGGAGCCTCAATCTTCTCCAACCTTGCTCATTAGTTGTAGGGAGTCAAAAGTGACTCCCTACCATTTAAAAAATAATAATAATTATATATTTAAATTAATATTTATTTTTTAATATTATATTAAAAAATTTATTAAAAATTATAATAAGGTAATACGAATAAAAGATAAATAAAAAATATTAAAAATAAAATTATAGATAAAGATGAAAAAGTAGAGAGACATTGGAATAAATTGAGATAAGAAGCCCCCTCCAAAAAAGTATATATATAATTAGAGTAAAACTGATATAAAAGGCTCCTAAATACCTGAAAGATGAATTTGAATTGCTAAATGTAAAGAAAAATAAGAAGCTGATTGGAGTTAGCTTAAGTTAGCAGTATCATATTGTCACCTTTCTCAGGTACTTCCCAGTCAAGTTATTGGGTACGTTACCTTCCATTTACTTATTGATTTGGATCCATCGTAATTGGTGAAGTGGGAGAATTAGTCCTCTAATTATTTTTTAAACGAGTATTATTTCTTCTCTACTCATAATTACCTGATAAATCTGTAGTATATCATTACTTGATTAGACAGACACACACAAATCCAAATCTTATAAGCAGGTGTTTATTGGCTTTTGCAAGATAAATTATGCTTCATTGAAACCAGTAGTCGCAGATAGATAAGTTTTATGATATCGCACTGTTACTATTCTTTATGGTGATGAACACGAGATACAGTTGTGGCCTTGTGCATCTCGAGAACCTAAATTTAATGCTTCTAACATATGAGCTCGTTTGAACGATTCTTTTTATTAAAAAAAGTCTTTTTCATAAAAGACTATATTTAATTAAAATTTAAATTAACTTCAAAAAAATTAAAACTCAAATCAAAATTTGAATTTCTTAAAAGTTATTCTTTTTTTCCAAAAAAAATGAAGACTTTTTCAAAAGCCAATTAAGGGCCTGTTTGGATTAGTTTTTTTTAGGAAAAAGTATTTTTTTCTGAAAATGTTACATTAAATTTGTAATAATTATTTGATTTGGTTTCTAAAAAAGTTAAAACTCTGAAAAAAGCTCAAATATAGCTTTTTTTAGAAGCCAAAATTTTTAACTTCTTAAAAAAAATTATTTTTCAAAAATTGTTAAAAAAAATACTTTTGAAAAAAACCAATTCAAGCGAGCCCTAATACGGACATTATATCCCAATTTGGTGCTCTTATTTCGAGTCTTATTGCGAAGATCTAAAATACACTTGTAGCTTGACATGCGTAGTAAAATTATATTTTATATTGGCTTACTTAAAAGGAGAAAGCTGAACACATCTCTTGTAATTTCAATAGTTTTGACTCTACCAAATTTCCTAATTCAGATGATCAAGTTAAACTATTCCACCTCTAACCATCCTACAAATGAAAAATAATATATATTTTATGCAACAAATATTGAGGGTGTAGGAATTGGTAGCTAACAGACATGACTTATGAGTAATTATAAGTAGTTATACATAAATGATACTTTAGCAAACTAATTATAATCTGTGACTCTAAATTTGATAAAGAAAACTATATAAGTCGGAGTTTTACTCCACAAAAATGAAAATGGAATTTTCTTGTTACGCTAAAACACCTAACAAGTTGTTCCTGTGATTGCAAAATGAGGATGTTACTAACGTCTCCTTCATTACCATTCCAATTCTGGATACCCTAAGAGGAAACCAAGACATTTAACACTTGAAATCCTACTGGCAAGAGTGAGAAGTTCATCGGATTCTCATGGACAGGCCTTGCCAAAGGTTCTCATGAAGACACACAAAAAGAATGAAACAACCTGTAGAAGGATAACGATTACATCAACTTAAGCCTCTTTTTCATTAAAAAAAAAAAATCAATATAGTTATTGATATCTTCTTCTCGGTTTGAACTCAATCATATCAATTATGGGCAACCAAACCATTGATTTCATAGCCAAGTAACAAGCAACTAGTTTATTGCCTTTATATTGGAGTTCAATCATTTCTGCTCCTTAATTAGAATTTTAGGTAATGACTTCCCTATATCCGGCATTGACTAATCTTGTATTCCCCTTTTTTTTTTTTTCCCTTAATGAAAGTTGCTATTTCATATGCGCGAAAGAAAAGCTCAAACTAATGAAGGGTGATGTGATGATAAAGATAACACATGATGCAAGCCACGTGTGAAGAAAAGTAGAACATATAAGGATTTTTTTAATTTCTACCCTTCTTTTTCAAATTCCTGTAAAAAATACCTTAATTTGAAAAGTGATTTCGAAACTACCCTTTTCGACTTTGGAAATACCAAAAATGGTATTTCAAATACTGAAATTTAGTTCTGTTACGAATTTTAAATTTACTACAATAAAAAATGCATCAAAAGTTGTGCTTGGTATTTAAAATACTGAAAACGTTGTTTCAAATACCGAACAGTATTTAAAATATTGTTTTGTCGATGCCAAAGCAGCAAGACAAGCCATGGCAGCTCAATCCATTAGCAAAATCAGGCCTTCGCAAAAAGCCAAATATTTCTGTTAGGAAATTAAGGCACATTAACACACACATATGTAGCGGAAATAAGGCACAAACAATGAGAAAAGAATACATATAATTAAAGGTGGTTTGACCCTCTGTCTACATCCACGAGAACTTCACTATATAAAAAAGAGTTACACACTCAATAGGACTTTTTGCACAGCCCGAAAAGTCTAAACCCTCTCTCACGGTGTTCTTACAACGACTTTCTCTCCCAACCTAGACCTATTGCAAGACACATACCTCACAACTAATGCAAGAGTCCTATTTATATAAGAGATTTTCTTGTCCTCCAAGACAAGGATTTCCTATTCTATCAATCCTCTAATAATACTCTTATCATAACTGGAATTTTGACTCTCATTATTACGCTTTCTTAATTTCAATCTGGACTTGGGCTCCGCACTTGAGCCACAACCCAACAAATTCTTCACTTGTTGAGAAGTGCCAAGAATCTCCTAGTAGGCGAGAATGTCACTCTTCTCTTCATCTTAGCCTTTACTTGAGCTTCTTCACATTTGTCGTGTTCATCTCTTAGTGTAATGCATCCTTACAAGTAGCATATATGCTTTTTGTTCTTCCTTCCTTCAAGAACTAGCTCCTCTCCAAGATACACTTTACAGTAGTCTGCTTCACCAACATACTTGTACCCTCTTGATGTCAATTCACGTGATGAAATCATGTTGGCGATACAAGATAGCACATACCTCACATTGGAGATGGTCTTGATACTACCATTGTTGAGCTTCAGGCGAACTCTTCCAATGCCTTCAACCCTCATCTTCAGATTGTTCCCAATAGTGATGTATCCAAGCCTCTTACCCAAAAGTAAAGTGTCAAAACTAGCTCTATCATTGCAAACATGAAACGTTCCCACCGAATCCAACACCCAGTTAGTTATCTTCTTTGAGCCTTCATTAATGTCCTTGCTCACTGCTATCAAACAATTCTCATTATTGTTACTAGCGTCACCATCAACTAGGTTCGTTGAGTCCTTGTCATAATCCTTCTCTTTGCCCTTAGATCTCCACTCTCTAAGACTCTTCATGTTGTCCCTCAATCTAGGACATCTTGTTTGGATATGGCACTTCTCTCTGCAATAGTAGTACTCTCGATTGTCTTCTCTATCCCACGCTCGACTTTTTGACGTTGATCTACCTCTGCAAGAATTCCCTCTTCTAGAACTCCTCCCTCAATTAAAACCCTCAACAACTAGTGCTTGATCTCCACTAGGTGCACTACTTCTTCCCTACATCGTTTCATTCGTTTTCAAGAGGACAGTCACTTTGTTTAGCTTGAGAGTTTTCTTCCTAACGAGGATTGATTGCACAAACGGCTTGTAATACTTCGACAAGGAAGATAGCAATACGAGTGCTTGTTCTTCATCCGTAATTCTCTCGTCAGGCTCTTCAACACTTATGAGTTTGACTACTAGCTCGTTGAACTTGTTGATGTGATCCTAGATGGTGGTTTCCTCTTCTATCTTGAATGAGTAGAGCTCCATCCTTAAACAAAATTGGTTGGTGATTGACTTTAGCTCATAAATGTTCTTCAACTTGTCAAGCACACTAGTCACCGTCACCTCATCAATCACATGACATTTAATTTGCAGTGCTAATGCCAACCGAATGGTACTTACGACTCTTCATTGTAGGGACTTCCACTTCGTATCATGGACTTCATCCGGTTTCACCTCTTCTAGCACTTCATCAAGGCCTTGCTGCACCAAAAGGTCCTTGATTATATTCCTGCACAAGTTGAAGTTCATGTTTCCATCAAGCATTAGAATTTCAAATTTCGTACCAGTCATCGTCATGGCTCCTCTGCACAAATTTGCTCAAATTCAACAATCTAGTAAGAATTTGAAAAAACTAACCCCAAAAATGGATTCAGGACGTCGAAAAACATCAGGGGAAACCCTAAGTCAACGCAATCAAACCCCTACAGCCTTTTGGTCAACGCTGGTCAAACCCTCTGTTTGACTTTTTGACTACAAACTCACAAAACTTGACCTGCTTGTATCTCACATTCCGATCGTCAGATTGTCACAAAATTTTAGCAGCTTACTTTCTTACGCCATAAACACAACAATAAACAGATCGTCGATCGGACTCGAAGAAGGCCTCCAAACATGACCAGTGGATCTGTGAAATTTTAAACTCTTCTTCGGCGTCTCTTTTTTCTTTTTTCGTGCAAGCAAAACTAGCAAGATAAAGTGGATATTGGATAATGGCTGTTCCAAACACATCGGAGAATCCATCACTTTTCTATAAGTTGAAGAAAACCAAAGGTGGAGATGTTACCATTGGAGACAATAACATAGGAAAAATAATTGGCAAAGGTAGCATTGGTAATGAAGATTCATTTGCTATTCACAATGTATTACTTGTAGAGGATCTTAAATTCAATTTATTTAGTATAAGTCAATTATGTGATAAAGGTCATAAAGTAGTATTTCAATCTTCTAATTGCATTGTACATGAATATGGTAATGATAATGTATTATTTATTGCTAGGAGAAATGAAAATGTGTATACCATTGAAATTGATCAACTTGTGTGTCAACATCTTAAATGCTCATCGGTTGTGCACGATAATGCTTGGTTATGGCATAGAAGATTAGAACATGCTAGTATGAGTTTATTAAATAATTTGTCAAAACATGATCTTATTAGAGATTTGCCAAAACTCAAATTTGAAAAATACAAAGTATATCATGCATGTAAACTAGGAAAACAACACAAGACTTCTTTTAAATCTGTCAACAAGGTTTCAACTAATAGAGCTTTACAATTGTTGCATATAGACTTGTTTGGACCTATTGATGTGGCAAGCCTAGGTGGGTTTAGATATACCTTTGTTATTGTGGATGACTATGCTAGGTTTACATGTGTCATGTTTCTTGCACATAAAAATGATGCCTTTAATGAATTTGCAAGATTGTGTAGAACAATGCAAAATGAGAAAGGCTATTTTATAAGTCGCATTTGTAGTGATAATGGCACGGAATATGTGAAAAATCCTTTTATACATTTTTGTGAAGAGCATGACATAGAACACAACTTTTCGGCCCCTTGGACTCCTCAACAAAATGGGGTAGTAGAGAGGAAGAATCACACACTACAAGAAATGGCAAGAACTATGTTAAAAGAACACAATTTGCCAACATATTTTTGGAGTGAAGTCGTAAACACCACATGTTATGTACAAAATAGAGTTTTGATTAGACCCATTTTGAATCAAACTTCGTATGAACTATGACATAGAAAAGCCCTCAAATTTTCATACTTCAAAGTGTTTGGTTGCAAATGTTTTTTATCTTGAACACTAAAGATCATTTGAGAAAATTTGATGCTAAATTGGATAAAGGCATATTTTTTGAATATTCCACTAAAAGTAAGGCTTATAGAGTCTATAATAAAAGAACTCTTGTTGTAGAAGAATTAATGCATGTTACATTTGATGAGACTAACCCATTTGAGCCGAGAAAGGAAGTTGATGATGTAGGTTATCTTTTAGGAAAGTCTACACTTGAAGATCCACTTTCAAAAGACAAAGAAATTCCTACAAAACAAGAAGATACACATCAAGAAGAGGAGTCTCAAGTCAAGAAGGAAGGACAATGCTCAAACAAAAGTAACATGGAGATGAAAAAGACTCATGAAAATTTACCAAAGAGTTGAAAATTCGTGCAGAATTACCCTCAAGATCAAATCCTTGGTGATCCATCTCAAGGCGTAAGAACTAGGCATAATATAAATGCTTTGTATGAACATTATTCATTCATTTCTCATATAGAACCTAAAAATGTTAAAGAGGTTTTACTTAATGAAAATTAGATAATAGCTATGCAATAGAAATTAAATCAATTTGCTAAAAAAAAAGTTTGGAAATTAGTTGAATGACCTAGAGACCACCTGGTGATTGGAACTAAATGGATATTTAGAAACAAACTAAATGAAACCGATGTAGTAACTAGAAACAAGGCTAGACTTGTAGCTCAAGGGTATAATTAAGAAGAAGGCATTGAATATGATGAGACCTATGCCCATGTAGTTAGACTTGAATCCATTCGTATGTTACTTGCATTTGCATGTTGTATGGATTTTAAATTTTATCAAATAGATGTCAAGAGTGGCTTTCTAAATGGTTTTATTGAAAAAGAGGTATATGTTGAATAACCTCCCGATTTTGAAGATCCTTGTTTTCCAAACCATGTTTTCAAACTAGAAAAGGATTTATATAGTTTAAAGCAAGCTCCTAGAGCTTGGTATAAAAGACTTAGTGGATTTCTTGTAGAAAATGGTTTTGAAGGAGGTAAACTTGACTCCACTTTATTAATTAAAAGGGAAGGAAATGATATTTTATTTGCACAAATTTATGTGAATGATATAATTTTTGATGCCACAAATGTTGCCTTGTGTGAGAGTTTTTCAATGTGTATGCATAAGGAGTTTGAAATAAGCATGATGGGAGAATTGACCTTCTTTCTCAGACTCCAAATCGAGCAAACAAAGGAGAGCATATTCATTAATCAAGCAAAATATACCAAGGAAATCATCAAAAAGTTTAGGCTTAAGGATGCCAAAGAGATTGGAACCCCAATAAGTCCATCAACAAAGCTAGATAAGGACGAAAAGAGTAAGCCCATGGATAAGAAAAAGTATAGAGGTATGATCAGTAGCCTACTCTAGACCAGATATTATTTTTGTTGTGTGTTTATGTGCTAGACTTTAATCTAATCCAATGGAGGCACACCTAGTTGCTGTAAAAAGAATAATTAGATATCTTAAAGGAACTAGTAATTTAGGTTTTTGGTATTCAAAAAGAACTTGATTTGACTTATGTAGCTTTTCTGATACCAATTATGTCACATGCGAGGTAGATCATAAGAATACTAGTGGAACTTGTCAATTTCTAGGACATTCTTTAGTATCTTGGTCATGTAAAAAACAAAATTGTGTTGTAATTTCTATTATAAAAGCTAAATATATTGCTGCAGGTAGTTGTGTAGCTCAAATTCTATGAATGAAACAAAATTTACTTGATTATGGTTTGCATTATGATGATGTTCCCATTAAATATGAAAATATTAGTACCATAAATCTCACAAAAAAACCCCATTTAACATCCTGGAACTAAGCATATTGAGATTAGACACCATTTTATTAGAGATCATATACAAAATTTAACATTGTGCTTGAATTTATTAATACATTGCATCAAGTTGCTGATATTTTTACAAACCTATTGCATAAAGATCAATTTTGTAAAATTAGGAGAAAAATTGGGATGCTAAACCATAATTATAAAGTGTTTTTCTTGGAAAATTTTTGCGTTTTTTGGGCACAAATGGCTTTAAAATGATGATTCCAACTCAAAATTTCATTGTTTTCAAGGTAAAATGAGTAGCGGGTCGCCAACTTAACCAGGGTGTGCCAGATCTTGTATTTTTTGGCTACTGGCTAAGGCTGGTCACCCGCCAAGGCGACCGCCCCTGGATGCTGGGCTTACTGACCAAGCTGGTCGACTAGTCGAACGTCCTAAATAGGGAGCTGGTTGATCGACTTCTACAGCCGAGCAACCTAAAAGAATCCCCAAACGAAATTTTTCTCACTTCTTTCTCAAAATTTCCCAAAATCCTCTTCAAACCTTAACCTTCAAACACAAAATCTATCCTCTTTGTTTCACCATTATCCTTAAGTTTTCTCAAAATCATCACATCCATCACAATTACCATCTTTGTACATCAAGAAATTCTCATTCCTTTACATCAATGGCATCCCCAAGAAAATCAACCGGAGTGGGATGAAGCAAAAGGGCTAGGCACAATTCTCCACCACTAAATCAGGATCCATAATGAGGTACCTTTGATTTTCAAAGCATTATGTATGAAAAATATTTAGTTGATGAAGATTTGGAAGGAACTAGGGCTATAAAATTCTTCAATTTTCAATGATGGAGTATGTTGTTGCATTTGAATTGCAATGTGCATGAAAGAATGGATAAGGAATTTTAGAAGAACTTGAGAGTGTTAAATACCCATACCATGCATATAAAAAGCAAAGTAAAGAAAAAACCTTTGAGATTACAAAATTGGATCTTAGAGTTATTTTTAGATTTCCTTGGTCACCAAATGGTGGATATAGTGCCCAAGGTTGGGCTGCAGTTGTTAAAGAAATTGTGAGTGAAGTAGTTAAATTTATTTGGAAAGGAATTGATTCTGTCCCGATTTGAAACATCGCATCCAACTGTATGCAGCTTGCGCCTAGAGAAAGAATAATACTATGAATTATAAGTGAAGTTATAATTTGCCAAAAGACAAATGATGGTAGGATAAATCACATGAAGGCATACATTTTGTACATGCTTTGTCACAACATTCATTTGAATTTAGCATCTATCATGTTGCATCATATGGTTTATGTATGTGGTAAAGATCATGATAGTAAGAGATAGGTTCAACCGTACAAGCTTGCCTATGGAATGGCTCTTACTCAGATATTTCATCACTTTGATGTGCCTTTTGATAATGCTCCCACTAAATTTGCTTGGAAGGTTGATATGCCATACATTCATCAAATAGGAATATATTGGTATAATGGAGAACCAATTGAGTGGGCATAATATGCAGAATTAAATCCCCATATCAAGAACTTGATTAGGCAGCGGACAAAGGGCAGGACTACTTTCTCTAATCCGGTTATGGGTCATGAGGCACCTTAAAGAAATGAAGTACAAGCTATTATGGATGTCATGGAAGAGGATGAACAAGCTGGGTGACGGGAAGTTAATATTGATGACCCTATCGACAAGCATGATGCTAAGACACACTTCACTCGGGAAGAGATTAGAAGGGCCATGCTTGCATCTTTAGAGACTTGGCATGTCGAGCAAATTAGAAGAGAGGAAATGTGTAGAGGAGTAGGCTTGAGTTCGGCAGCACAAGGAGAAAGTTCTAGTATTCAAGTAGATAAGCTATCTGCACTTGCTAGATTCTATCTCACTTGTAGACTTTAAACACTAGTATGGAGCAGATGCGTAAAAATTGGGAAGAGACCAATACTACTTTAGGCCTAATGAACACAAGATTGGGAAAGTTTGAGAATTCACAAGAAGAGATCAAGTCTGATTTGGCAAAATATTTTAAGGATCGTGACACTTGATTCTTGGTGGTACCACCATTTTGAAAAACATTTTGCTTATTTTAGCATTTAGCATTTCAAGCCTCTTGCACTTTACGTCATTTTCATTCTCATCTTAGTTTAGCTTGTTGATGATGGTATTGATATCTGTGTGATTTAATATATTTTGCTTTTCAAAATTCCTTGAATTGCTTTGGTATCTTGTCTCTTCTGCTTTCCTTGTTTTTGATAATGCCAAAAAGGATATGATACTACATTGGATGTTTATGCTATGCTATATGCTTGATTAGACTTGAGATGTTTTGATAGTATGAGCTATGCTATATGCTGACTAGACTTGAGATATTTTGATAGTATGAATAATTCTTAGTTATGCATGCATAAATTGAAGCTAAAAAGGGGAGTAACCTTGGGTAACTTTGTTAAATTACTTAAGGTTAGTACTTGAAATATCTATATGTGCTTGGATTAAGGGGGGTCAATTTTTTGAACTTCATTTGCTAGGAATAATTTGCCATCATAAAAAAAGGGGGAGATTGTTAGCTTAATATTGATTTTATATTGTTTCGATAATGCAAATTATAGTTAATGAATTGCTAATTTTACTTTGACCTTGTTTGAACATATCCTTAAGTTAAGTGGTTGAAGATTGGCCACGACTAAGAGCATAAGAAGAATTTATCAAAAATGGCTTAAGTTATTCAAGACAAGAAAAGTTCAAGATAGAAGAAGAAGGCCATGAAGTCATAAGGAGGAGACAAAGTGACATAAGGGGTACCGACTCATATGCTCTCTTGTGAATGCCTTAGAGTATTCTATTATAACTCACTCATGATTTTGTTGCATTGCATTCATCTATCAGTTATTTTAAACTTGGGTATAACATACCTTGATTGCAAAATTCATTTCAAAAAGCCTTAAACTATTTAGAAAATCCATGCTATGTCTTAAAAAGGCTTTACAATCTCTTTGAAGTGTTTTCATATTGTTTCACTGTCTTAGAATCAAAGAGAATTACAAAATGGTGCTTAAAGGACTTGAAATTGAAACCCACTAGGCATAGTTGGACTCTAGTCCGGCTGCTCGTCCTAACACCTCTGAGTCCGAGTTTTCAAATTGGGTTTCTAACTAGGGCTGGACCCCAGGCTGGTTGACCAGCCTAACGACCGAACTTAGTCAGTAAGCTTGGGGAACAAGGCCAGTCGCACCCCTGGTCGACTGACCCCTACTCTATAGCATTAAATATCATAGCCATTTATACCCGTTAGAGCCACTTTTTCTTCCCCAATTTCACCTACCTTGCCCTAACTCTTAAAAATCTCTTTAAATGCACCTCAATAGCATTCAATAGAGGTGAAAAAGAAAAGCTTGAAAATCTCTTCATCATCATTCATTGCTTACAAATCTTGAGCTTTACTATATTCCTTGAGCATTAAAGAGCAATCATTTACTACACTTGCTTGTTGAAGCTTTGTACTATATTTCTCAATTATTCCTTAAATCAATTGTTATACACACACTCAAATAGCTAGAAAATCTTTAGAGATTAACTTATTGATCTAAAGAGAGTGTTGGGAAATTCTAAAGAGTAAGGTCTCTTGGATTCTTTGGAGATTGGCTTCAAAGGGTTATATTACTTAGTTTGTGTTTCACCAAGTATTGAATAAGCATCCATATTGGAGGTGTTAAAGTCCTAAAGAGAGTATCCTTAGGCAGTAGACGTAAGCAAGACCGAACCACCTAAAAATCATTTGTTTTCTTCTTTCTTATCTCTACTTTACATTACTTGTTATTATTGATTTTTGGTATTTGTGTAATTGCCTAAAAGAATTTGTTAGTAGTACTTACTAAATTTTTAACTGCGAAAATCATCCAATATCTTAATTCACCCCCTCCCCAGTAAGATATTTTCCCCAACAGATAGAAATGTCAAAGGAAGATGAGACATTAAAACTATTGTGAAATGTTAAGATTCTTAATTATTGAGAAAAGTTGGTCAAAACACTAAAATCTACCTAAAAACTACATAAAACATTAATTTTTATAGAACAACAATAATTTAGAGAAATAATATTCTCTGATGTTGCTAAAGAGAGCCTAAAAAATGTGCAGTTGGTTTGTGACCAAAAGGAAAGAAATGACACACTAATTTTTGGTTTAAAAAAACAACAATTGTCCCAATAGTTAGGATGCTGTGCACCCTAACAATGGTGCACTCATAGAATACTATGCATTGTGCACTACTGCACATGCATTTTTCATGCACAAACAGTTAGGGATGGCAACGGGACGGTATCCTACCCATAAAGCAATCCCAAACCCGCTACTCGAATAGCATCCCAATCTCGAATCCCGTCCCAAACCCGGATAAAAATTAAATATAAATCTCATTCCCAGAACGTCCCAAACCGGCGGGTACCCGAAATGTCCCAAACCCGGTTAAAAAAATAAAATTAAAATAAAAATTGAAACAAAGATCACTATCAAGCACCCAAAAGAGACATACAGAGAAAGTTAACATCTGAGAAAAAAAGTTCACAAATTACTACACTTGAGAAATAAACAAAGTAAACTTTTTCTAAGATAAATGCGTGGTGGGGATGAGATCTAAGAAATCTTAGTCGGAAAAAAATTCTCAAAAAAAAAAAAAAAATCTAAGAAATAACAGGATGAAATCGTGACTCGCGAGCCTTTGCCTTATGCCTTTACTGGAGATGAAGTACACAACTAGATGCCAAAAATGAGAAAATCTAATGCCTGATGGGTTTTTTTTTTTTTTTTAACGTGTGGCAGCGTCTCTAGAATGAGAGAATATGAAATGTGAAAAATGAAAACAACTAAGAAACTTCTAGTACATAAATGATTTACCATACCCTAGTGGACATGAAGTAGTGGACCAATGGTCTGAGATCTTTCTTTTTTTTTTAATCTTATTTGTTTTAAATATTTTTTTCTAGTACATAGTAAATCTTTTAGTTTTAAGTTTCTTTTTTACAAGAGTGTTTAAATTTTTAGTTTTAGTTAGTCAGCTTTTCTTGATCAAAAAATAATTAGTCATTTTTAAAAAATTTTCTACAAAAAAAATTAAAATTTGATTAGTAAGTTATACTAAACTAATAAATATAAAATATTTTGAGATATTGGTATAGTTTTATAATTTTAATTATATAACTTCTAATTTTTAAATTTTACCATAAGTTAACATTTTAAAGAATAAAAGGTTGAGGGTTCAAACCTTACTGCTACCCATAAAGTAAAAATCTTTGCAACATTTTAGTGTATGATATGTATATGTGTATGTGTATGTATATGTATATGTATATGTATATGTATATATATATACACACACATACGCATATATATATAAAATATGCACACATAAAAATAATTATTTAATAAATGTGAAAAATCTTAAGTAGCTATTAAGCTATATAACTAAAGTTAGTTTGTTAGTGTAGCTATGTAATTAGGGTTAATCTATTGTTTAGTATAATTCTAATTAAAGATAGCCAATATAACTAGAATTAATACAATTTCTATTTTAGTTCTAACTATTATCATTTCTTGTATAATTCTAATTAATATGCATATAAGAAAATGTTACCAATGGAACTATAATTAACTAATAAATATAAAATATATTGAGATGTTAATAGAAATTATATAATTCTAATTAGATAACTTATAATAATAAGCTTTTTGCATAAATAAAAAGTGAAAAATGAAATATTAGTTTAGTGGTAATCCACTATAAGTTACAATTTTAAGACTAAAAGGTTAAAACCTTACTACTATCAACAAAAGTAATAATTTTTGCTTCTTTATTTACTGTATAATATACATATACATATACATATATATAACTACAATTAATTAATAAATGTAAAACATATTTAGATAACTATATAACTAAAGTTAGTGTAGCTATATAATTAGACTTAGTTTGTTATTTACTATAATTCTAACTAAAGTTAATCATATAACTAGAATTTGTATGATTTTTGATATAATCATATTTAAACTAATCATATAACTAGTTCTATCATAGTTCTAACTATTATAGTTTCTTATATAGTCCTAATAAGTATAAAAAATGTTATCAATATAACTATAATTAATTAATAAATATAAAATATATTGAGATATTAATATAAATTATATACTAAGGTATGGATATATATATGTATATACATATACATATATAATTAAATATATATATATATATGTGTGTGTGTGTGTGTATGTATGTATACGGGACGGAACAGGGTATCGTTCTGGGTACCCGTTACTCGGATTCTAGAAGCCGGTTTGGGAATGTGGGTACCCGGAGGTCACTCCCAGTTCCGTCCCAAACCCTAACAGGTATTTTTAATCATTTCGGGTTCATTCTAGGTTCTTAACGGGACAGATTTTTATCGAATTTTTAGCGAATCAGCCGTGCTGGGTGCCCTAAGTCACTTGTCCTATTGCCATCCCTACAAACAGTACTCATGTGTGTCATTTTCTGACGTTTACCATTTTTATACTACATGTTCACAATTCTTATACTACATTTTATAATTTTTAATTATTTGTAGATTTCATATTATATGTTCACAATTTTAGTATTTTTTTAAATTATTTCTAGACATATGTTCACAATTTTTAATAATTTATGTTCAACATTTTTAATTATTCACAAATTTATACGATTTATTTGTAAGTTTGATTGTTCACTGCTCTTACACTATATTCAAATGATTTACATCATATATTCACAATTGACAAAGGACATATTCACAACCTGTGACTAACATGTTCATACCAATGAAGGACATGTTCACAATTTTGACTAAAATGTTCACAAGTTATGAATGATATGTTCATATATATATATCCAACCCCCTAACTTCTTCTTCGTCCCCTACACTTGCCCACGCACAACAACTCACAGACAGACACGAACACAGACCACAACTAGCCCCCTTCCTCGTTCATCCCTCACACCAACACATACACGAAAAAACACCACCCTCACTTACACGGACACACACACATAACAGCTCACTAACCACATACACACATAAAACACAGATTTGTAAATCTGTATACACACACTGACACACACACAAAAAAAGTTGCGGTTGACCCAAAAAGAAAGGACTATAGTGAGACAACCACTATGGCCACAATGGTAACGAGACAACGGTGGCAGGGACGGAGCTAGGTGACTAAGGGCTTGTTTAGCAAATTTTGCTGTTGGTGTAGCTGATAGCTGTTTGAGTAGCTAATAGCTATTTGGGTAGCTGTTGTATTTTAGCTGTTAGCGGATAGCTGTTTAACTAGCTGATTGAACAAAATATGTTCGGTAAAATTAGCTGTAAGATTAGCCGATGAATGTTAAATGACGTAAAAGGATATTGATATCATGTTGTTGTTGTTATTATTATTATTATTATTATTATTATTATTATTATTATTATTATTATGATAATTGTAATTACTATTACTATTATAGGAATAAGACAATATATTTCATAATTAGATATTTATTTTCATAATCATATTTTAATATTAAAGTATAACTAATTTTTTGATAAAACATTTATATCAATATTACAAAAATTAATTTTAATAGATTCAAAATTATTTTGTTAAAAAATATGTACTAATAAAACTTATGCTTTTAGTAATGTTAATTATATAAAAATTGAAATTTATTTTTATATTATTTCTTATTTATATTTGTGAAAGAAAAGATAAAAATATAGAGAGAGATTAGAAAAAGAATAAAAAAATCAAAAAATACAAAAAGGGTAGAATTGCCAAAAAAAGCATGAAAAGCTAAAAGTTATCTGAAACGTTAAAATTTTTAGCTTTTGAGAAACGCTAAAAGCTACCTAAAAAGCTACTTGAAACGCTATTTTACCAAACATCAATAATTTAGTAAAATAGTATTTTGACCAATCAAAATGTTAAGTATTACTTAAAAAACTGTTGCCGAACATACACTAAAGCGACAGTAGTAAGATTTTTTTTTTAAGAGAGAATAAAGAGAGAGAAAGAGCATATGAAAGAATTGATATGATAAGAGAGAGAGAGAGAGAGAGAGAGAGAGAGAGAGAGAGAGAGAGAGAGAGAGAGAGAGAGAGAGAGAGAGAGAGAGAGAGAGAGAGAGAGAGAGAGAGAGAGAGAGAGAGAGAGAGAGAGAGATCCTTTTTAAGTTTTTAATTTTAATTTTTTATAAGAGAATGTAATACGCATACCAATGGACAAGCAATGCAGGTTTGGCGTATGATAAAGGGGGTGCCTTGTATGATTTGCGTTTTGCCAGCTCTCTACCCTTTCTCCACGCATCTACGCCCCCCAACCCTCGTCTGACAACCTCCTCAATGAACGTCACATGAGGCCCAGTTGTGAACCAAACCTCAGTATTTTATTAAATGCAGCGTCAAAAATATCAGAGACGACATTAAAAATATCGACAGTGACATGCTGCAAGGACGACGAGAATCTGGTGCGTCTGTCAATTATTACTCGCTGCATTATTTCCATGGCCCACGATCCACTTTCCAGAAACGAACACAAACTATCCCCTTTGAAGTTTGAACCTCCAAAATTGGAAATTTATCTCTAATTCTTTTGCAAAATTTATTCTTTTTCATTTGAATTTCAAAATTAAAGACAAGAATAATCGTTCAAGAAATAATAACAACAATAATGTACCTTTTCAAATATTAATCAATCTTT
Source organism: Cordia subcordata (assembly GCA_028554755.1). NCBI lineage: Eukaryota > Viridiplantae > Streptophyta > Magnoliopsida > Boraginales > Cordiaceae > Cordia > Cordia subcordata. Next base: position 4,975,183 of record JAPTOF010000025.1, on the reverse strand, counting down.
CACCTAATACAATCGTTATTGAGTATCTTATATATATATAGAGTACAAATAAGTATATACAAATATGTTTACATGTAGTATTGATTAAAAAAAAGTACAAATATTTTAGAGTGAAAATAACTTATGAAATAAAACATTGACATTGATAAAAATAAAAACGTGAATATTACCTTCTCCAAATTTCATCGCATAATCAGGAGGTCTAATAACAAATTATTTTCTTTTTTTGGTGTCTAATAACATTCAATGATGTCGGTAAATGCATCTCCACTTGGTCTTGAGAAATACCAGGCACCAACACATGGCTTTGGAAGCAAAAAAGACAAGAAAAATATTAAAAACATATTCGACGCCCAAAGCCACAAGGAAAATGTGGAGAAATTAGCCAAATGCGTGTTTTATTAAGCGCAAACCTTAATCATTTATTACTCTGAAATTGAATTTTCCATTCTGCCTACACCAAAACTCCACCTACCCAAGGAAATCTAATGAATATACAATTCCTACTAAAAAGAACTCGAATGCAATGCAACTTTGGATTAATTTACCACCTCCATTTAACTTCATTTAAATGATTAAATTGATAAATTTGTTTAGAATCACTACAAAAGAATAGGTAATATATATATGGGCGTCTGTTTTTTTTAAGCCATTGCCTAAATATGATTCTAGAAAAAAAAAAGAGAAAAATATTTTAGTTCATGAGTTTTGAACAAATTTTCAAATAGGTCCCTTAACTATGAAAAATATCATCTTTAGTCTCTCAATATAATAAACAATTATCAAAACTAATAGTCAACTATTTACTTGTTGAAAAATCCCAAAATATCGTTGGGCAACTTTTATATATATTTGATCTAGTATTTGGTAATATCACAAAATAAGTCAACTGAAAAATATTTTTTGATTAACAAAGTGCCTTAATTATAAATGAAGAAAAATATTTTCTAGTTGTCAAAAAGACGAAAGTACTTTTTGTACATTAACTTTCTTTCTTTTTCTTCCACTAGGCCTTCCCTTTCCCAACCCCTCCTCCCATCACCAGCCTTACCCCTATCTCTACCCCTTTGGAAAAATAAAAAATTAAAAATACAAAAGTAAAAGATTAAAAATTATTTCAATTACTCTTTAAATATTTTTTAAAGAGTATTGAAAACATTAATTTTAAATTTTTTACTTTTTTATTTTTTTTTAAAGGGGTAGAGGTGGGGTGGATGGGGTGGGGTTGGGGCTAGAGATTGGGGAGGGTAAGTCTAGTAGAAGAAAAAGAGAGGGAGTTACTGTATTGAGAATGTTTTTGTATTTTTGGCTACTGAAAAATATTTTTTTTCATTTATAACTAAAGTTTTTTTATCGACCGAGAAATATATTATAGTTAACTTATTTTCCAGGTTACCAAATATAAGAAAATCAAGAAATTATTTTTTAAGAAAATATTTTCTGGCAAACATACAGAGTCCAAATTTATATAAAAGTTGCTCAAGGATATTTTGGGAGTTTTCTAATAAGTCAGATGGTTGAATATTAGTTTTGATAATTGTTTAATAACTTGAAGGACTAAAAAGGATACTTTTTATAATTGAGGGACCTATTTCAGAATTTATCCAAAACTCAAGTACTAAAGTATCTTTCTTCCTAAAAAAGAAAAAGAAGACAATGTTATGCTTCATCCAAGGTCTAAAGCTTAAATCTTCTTTATTATAGCACTTTATAATCACACTATCCACAAATCAAATTGAGAATACATTTATTAATTATCTCACATAGCTTTAAGTGTATATATATATGTGTGTGTACATATGTATGTATGTACATATACCTAAACTCCTATCATATATAATATAACCACTATTTATTCATAATTTTTTGTAGTAAAATCATTGCCTATACTTTTGTTTGTTACTGAGTTTAATATCAATGTTTTTAAATAAATAATCGTGACATTTGAATATGTCCGCCACATCAAATCTAGTTGTATTTGTTTATTTGCCTTCCACATTTTTTCGCGGTCGATCTTTTCAGTCAAGTTGACTGGCAGGTGAGAAAACTAAATGTAGCGACCTAATCTTTTTAAGAAACCCACAACGTAAAATGGCCGGTAAGTAGCAACCGCGTGAGAACACAATTTTCTAGCGATATAATTTATATCTACTCGATTACAGCATAGTTTATCATACGCCACTATTAAATGTTTCATTTTTTTGTTGCGTGCATGACCTTGCATATGTCTTCAAAAAATAATTTTAAAATATATAACTTGCTAACCAAGTATATATTGTACGACTTTTAACTAATTAAGAACCTGTTTGGTTAAGCTTATTTATAAGTGTTTATAAGCAATTTGTACTTATGAGTAAAACAGTGCTTATAAGCAAGTTATGACATATTTGAATAATATGTATTTGTAAACTACTAACATGTTTCATAAATAAGTACTTATAAATAGCAATAATAGTAAAAATAACTAAAAAAGATATATCATTAATTAATGTGGTACTTTTTTAAAAGTAAATTGATCTTTTTATTGATTTGATTAATGAGCTTATAAGCCCTTAAAAAACAAGTTGGTTGATTGGTGCTTTTTTTTTTTCAACTTCTAAGCCATCAAAAAGTGTTTAATAGCTGTGTTGCTAAACATGTAATGCTATTTTTTTTACTTATAAGCGAGTATGACCAACTTATAAACTTAGCCAAACAAGCTCTAACCCTCTTCACACACATAAGTCACTTTTATATTGTTTGTATTTTTAACCATTAGGGTCATTAATTATTTTAAAAATTATAATTTACTTGGAGCACAATTTAATCTATTACTTTTTGTACATCAATTTGTTACTATTTTATTTATTTATATATTTAAATGAAGTGTTTTATAGAATATATTCTTATCATCAAGTGGCAATAATGAGTAATTTTTTAATAATATATTAGTCATTATCACATATAACCACAATAGCTTAAACAATAAATGAATATATATATATATATTTTTCCTAATACAATTAAGTAATTGCTTAATTAAAAAAATAATTTATAACATTATTACCTATAAAATTTGAAAGTAATAAAAATTTATGAATTTCACGAGTTTCACACTGGTACTTTTGTTATGGCATACCTCTGTTACAGTTGACCCAATCACGTTGAGAAACCAGTAATAATTGGTGCCACACAGGGCTTTATAAATAGCACCCATTTTCCCACATCAAAGGAGGTGGGGAGGAATTGTGTAGTTTTCATTTGTGTTTGTTTCTTTCTAGCTTTTCCTCCCTAGCCATCTAGCTACTAGCCCATTTCTTCTGGTTCTTTAAGATCTCAAATTTGAAAAACAATGCCTATAATCAAGAACCAAGAAAGGCGACAGCAGCAGCAGCAGCAGCAGCCTCAAGAGCTGCCCCAAGTGCTAATCTTGAGGACAACTTTTGTGTTTCAGTTATATGAGAAAGAGTTCCACAAGAAGTTTCAGGTGCTTAAAGCATGGGAATCTCCATTGCCTCTGGAGAGTTTCATCGAAACCTTTGCGCAATCCGTCGAGGCTATATTTTGCTCTGGTCTAACGCCAATCACCAAAGACATAATCTCTCAGCTGCCGCTGCTTAAGATTATCGTGACGGAGAGTACTGGTCTTGAGCACATTGACACGGCGGAGTGCCGGAGGAAGGGTATCGCCGTGACGAATGCTGGCACGGTCTATGCAGAAGATGTCGCAGACATGGCCATTGGGTTGTATGTTGATGTCCTCAGGAAGATTTCCATGGCGGACCGCTTCATCCGCAATGGCCTTTGGCCTAATGGTGGCCAATTCCCCCTTGGTTCCAAGGTAATTATATTCATTTAACTCCTACAATAAGTATAGCTGAAGATCAATAACTTATATAACACCGGTGGTGTTTCATCCCTCTTTTTCTCTATATATCGTGAATTAAATTTTGTCGTGATATATTTAATTTGACCAAGAGTTACCATGTTTAGAATGTAGTGATGCTTGACCATTTAGGTATATGATATGTTTTCTTGGGGGTATATTATCATGATTTGTTCTCTTTTCTTCTTTGGTTGTTAGGATCGGTGAATTTTTTTGTCATTGATTGATGAACTGAGACTTTCTTCAGTGACCCAATGTGCAAAAATTAATACTAATATAGTGACAGGATAGGTGTAATCTTTCCTGTCTCACAAATCTAGTTGAATAGATAGATCAGTGTTTACCAAGTGGGCTCATGTTATGCAATACTACAAATCGAGTTGAATACTCAGATCAGTGTTTACCAAGTGGGCTCATGTTATGCAATACTACAAATCGAGTTGAATACTCAGATCCAGTTTTAGAGGGGCTTCAAGTGGTGACATCCATGTGGAATAGTCACTACGCCCCAGTGGGATGCTCCCAAAGAAAATTTGATTATAACGTTATAATGTTGTACAAAGATCTTTGTATTGTCGATTTTTACAAAAATGTCATAATTTTGACATGAAAAGTATTGTTTGTTGCATCACAGTTGGGTGGCAAAAGGGTCGGAATAGTAGGATTGGGCAACATCGGCATCATGATTGCCAAGAGGCTGGAGGCATTTGGGTGCACGATGTCATACAATTCAAGAAAGAAAAAGCCGTCAGTCCCCTACAAGTTCTACCCGGACGTGGTAGAACTCGCGTCGGACAACGACGTCCTCATCGTTTGCTGCTCATTGACGGAGCAAACGCGCCACATGATCAACGGGGACGTCCTAGAAGCGCTGGGGAAAGACGGAGTCCTAATCAACGTGGGGCGCGGGGCGATCATCGACGAGGAAGACTTGGTGGAGTGCTTGCTGGAAGGTGAAATTGGTGGGGCTGGGCTAGATGTGTTTGAGAATGAGCCAAATGTTCCAAAGGAGTTGTTCTCAATGGAAAATGTTGTGATGACACCACACAGAGCAGCATTCACAAAGGAGGCTTTCTTTGATGCCTTTCAACTAGTGATGGGTAATTTAGAAGCCTTCTTTTCCAATAAGCCATTGCTCACTCCTGTTGGTACAAATGCATGAGCTAGCTTTTAATCAGTTTCCAAGACTCTTTTGTGTTTTGCAGTGTGCTGCTTAAGAAATTTCTTTTTGCATGTGTGTAAAGACTTAGTCAATAAGGCTCTTGCTTCCGTGACAATTTTTCTCTTTCTTCTTGCTATTGTGTAAGACACATTCCTTTGCCGAATCAAAAATTTATGTCGACTCTTGGAAAAAAGAATATTCAACACGGTTGACAAGTTTCTCTGTACTTCCTACTTATTACGTGTCATTAATTCTTTCTTTTTTTAAAATTCATATTGTCTATTATTACTATTATTTTGTTATTGATTTTTCAATCATTACAGTTATTTTTACACGCCACCGATTTTTTGTCTTATATCTTAATAAGCAATTTTCCAAAGATTGTTATTGATTTTGATATCAGGAGACAAAACAAGTGGTAGAAATTATTTTTTATAGGAGTGAAATCTTGGATTCGAATCTTATGCAAGTGAGTGTTTTAAGAAAAAAAAAAATATCATTGATACTTTAATCGTTATTTTTTTTAAAAAAAAAAGTGTGACTTCTATCGTTAAAGAAAAGGCGTATTCACGCAATTGGTCCGAGTCTTAATTATTGCGTGATGGGCATCTTTTTATTAAAAAGAATAAGATTGTTTTCAGAAAAGATGAATTCACGCACCCTCGACGGCCTTTATTCTGCAACTACACTTGCCAGTTTCTTTCCTTGGCCCACTATATGAACATTATTTATGTTTTATTTTGCCGCAATGATTTTCAAAGAAATAAACCTTGTATAAAAGTAAAATTTTCATTGAAAAGGATGAGTCATAAATTACTTTGTCATTATATTATTGTGTAAATTCAGCGAGGCAACTTTTTGTATAATTATCCAACCCCTTGGGGTGGAAAAAGTCAAAGTTCAAAAAAAAAAAAAGGAAAAAAACCAAGAGTTCAGAAATAGAATTTTTCAAAAAAATTGAAAATTATTTTTATATTATTTTAGAAATTATTTTTATTTTTATTAAAAATATTACTCTATAATTTTAAAAATTTTATAATACCCTCTGAATATCTAAAAGCTAAAAAGTCTTAAAATACTAGGCACTAGATCAAATAATTAACGACTTTTAGTTAACAATATCTTAATCTAGATCGCAATTGCTGAAAACTCTACCGACTCAAAAATTCTGGGGAATGTGCTCCATTTTTCCAGTTTCCTCCTTCAGTAATTTCAACCACACGATGATCAAATACCTCTTAGATCAGTCCTTGGGATTATTTTGCATTCAATGCTGGGCACAACACCACACTAGTAGGCAAAGTTGGGATTGATTGGACATCTCCTCACGTGAACCTCTTTTTGGGATGTGGGGGTGGGGCCTACCTTCTCTGGAAGCAAAAATCCCTCTCCACCTGCCCCCCTTGGGTAGGTGGGCAATGGGTGGTAGGTGGGGAAAGTGCAGCATTGCTGTCACCACACAAAATTAGAAGTGCTTGTCGCTTTTGGAGGATGGGGGTGTTCGCTTCTTATGGTATATGCTCTTACTTTGGATGGATCAAAAAAGCAAAATGCACATTTCAAAAGATCCCTGATTCTGACAACCCATGGCGCACGCTGCTGAGTGAAAAAGTTTAATCGAACAACTCAAATACGGCAATTGTCTGCTACGAAATATAATAAGAGTTAGAAGACGAGTGTCGCTCATGATTCGGGTCAAACCTCGCCCCTCTGTTTTAAATTGAATGTTTTTAACTTAATTGGTGTACAGTAACAAAGTCGTGTTGTGCATATGAGATTTGTCAGTTAACGGTCGAGCTCTGTCAAGTGTTTTGGTAATCGAGCTTTACCTATTAAATTTCTCGTCTTAAAAAAAAAAAAAGCTCAAGCGAAGCTATTAAGAAGGCTACAAAACAGCCTTCTTCTCGATTCTATTAAGATGCATTACAACGAATACGTTCTTTAATACATGTATGATGTTGGGACCCTAACATACTCATCAGGAAGCTCAATATAAAACTAACAGAAACAGGTTCTTTCGTCGCATAATGGGATACAAGTGACTCCCCTAAAGTTTAAAAAGAGAAAAGTGCGTATATGACCGATGTAATTTGATTTGTTCAATAATGAAAAGTGATCTCACTTGAGGGGTATTTTCTCTACCCTTGAATTAAGCAAATATACTCTTTATCTTTAAAAAATAAAGCATGCAGAAATAGTCCCATGTCAATGATTGTAATCAATGCCGGAGATACAAGCCTTTAAATATATTTAATCAAATTCAGGCACATAGCTTCAAGTTTCTTAATTCTTTGGATCTATTTGGTATCCTTAATATTTTTGACCTATTTATTTTTCAAAATTTGAGCATGTATATGCTAATGTTGGAAATGAAATGATTATGCAATAGTTTCAAAGTATGAGACTATAATATATTTACTTTATGAAAATATTCACACTGTTACACGTACGAATTGCTTTTAGATTAATTCTCATAAGTCTTTTCGACTCTATAAACAAACTCCGACACATAATATATACATAAGGTCACCAGCTATTTACTTGGGAGGCTCTTAAAAACCCATTAATAATTCAACATGATTTGAATGACAATCTTATTCTTTTTTTTTTTTTTGGCTACGTTGGAGGCTATATCAATTATGTAAAAATTAGCCGAAAAGACATAACGTTGTTTGTCTTTTAGAAAAAAAGCATATTGTTTTTGTCTTGGTGAGAACTTCTTGGTGCCCGACTATATCACAAACGCGTAAATAAACCTAGCTAGACAGATTCAATTTCAACATCATTGATTAGCTCAATTGAGCATTTCACACTGATAAAACCATGTTGGGAAGTAATAGTATATATCAACAATAAAATTAGTGTTGGCCCATCTCTCATCAATCCTAAAGGGCCGCAAATTATATCGTGTATCAAATAGTACATGATACACTTCCTCGTACCTAATGATACACGATATCATATCTTATTTGGACGATTTAATTTGAGCAACTATTAATTTTAAATTTGATTAAGAATAGACGATATTCAATTCATCAATCATGGTGAACCTAAAAGAGAGACACGATCTCCATGTGCAGAAGGTTCAATGACATACAGAGAGTATAAACAATAGATGATTTTGTTATGCTAAATGTCAATGAAGATGATGCTATGACTGTTAAGAGTTGTTAGAAATGATCCACTACATAAAATTAATAATAAAAAAGAGCGAAATGGTTCCTATTGTCAAGTTCTCATTGTTTCTTTTCCTCTCTATATTTAATTGTTATTAAATTCTTTCTTTCTAACAACCTCAATTATATACGAGTGGACAAACGAATTGGGGGCGCTTCAGAAAAAAATTAATGTAATATGGGAGTCAGCTAGCAATATGTATAAATAATGAGAAGAAATTTGAAGAATGAAATTACAACTAATACTACATATGGCGCCCTAGCTATCACACTTTTTCGATATTGTCACTTAATTTTATTTTTTTTTCTTTCTTAATAATTTTTGAATATTCATATCATTCTTCAATGTTGTTCAAAATCACATTCATCATTGATGTGGGTCAAGTAGACCCGACATATACATTTCGGATCCCAAATTTCACCCGACCCGAACAGAGCTCCGACTTTGTTAAATTTTTTATATTCAGACTAATCTCATGAACGTGCTTAAAAATGTCTCATGGAATACACGATGGAGGCTCTTGTATTTTTTGGCTTTTGCAAGTTCTTTCAAGTCATATTGACCAAAACAAAAGTGTCTAAAAGCCATGGCATTAACAAATTGCGAGATATTTTCTTTTCTCTCTTTTTGGTTAGTGAATTGCGTTCTCAACATTTGGAGTTCAGGGAATTTCAATTTTAAGATTCAGTAAATCTTGCTTGGGCTTCGCCAACTCCGTTTTATATATATTGAAACATCATATGGATTCGGAGCTAGATCACATGGTTCCTGAGAGGAAATGCTTAAATATAATAACAAAACAAAAAAATAAAATAAAACTGAACACAATAGAACCTCAGTAAACTATATATATATATATATATATAATGTTATTATAACTGTATTTTAATTGTTAGCAGATAGCTATTAGCTGATTGATATAAATATATTCGATAAAATTAGTTGTTAGATTAGTTGATAAATATAAAATGACATAAAAAAGATATTGATACTAGTTATTATTGTTATGATAAATATAATTATTATTACTTATTATTGAATTAAGATAGTTTATTTTATAATTTAGATATATATTTCTTATGATAATATTTTATTATTAAAGTATAATAAAATTATTTTCTTGATAAATTAGTTTTATTAATATTATAAAAATATTTATCATTTTAGAAATATTTTTAATTTATTGAAAATTGATTTTGTCAAGAAAAATGATGAACAGATGAATAAGGCTTACTTTTATACTTTGATATAGATAAAATTTAAAATTAAATCTTTTGTTATTTTAGATTTATATTTGTGAAAGAAAATGTGAAAATGTAGAGAGATTGCATAGTAGGTAGAATTGCTAAAAAATGTTGAAGAGAGTGTAGGATTGCCAAAAAGAAAAATGAACCACTACCTAATGCCTGAAATATTAAAAATATTAATATTTCATAAATACTATTTCAAACAAAAATAGTTTCTAAAACACTGCTTTACCGAATAAAAAAAATTAAAAAAAGAAAATCTTTTGACTTGATCAAACACTAGATACTAGTTAAAATACTTTTGTATGAGGAAAAACTGAAAGCTATACCTTTTTAAGAGTTCTTTCTAAAAAGTATTTTTTAATTTTTTAAAAAATATTTTTTTGAGAAGTTAAAATTTTTTACATCTCAAAAAAGTTAAATTTGAATTTTTTCAGAGTTTTAAGTACTTTTCTATGTCAATCCAATTACTTACTATATAAAAAAAATCTCTTCATAAAAAAGAGTGTTTTTTATTATTAAAAAAAAAAATTCAATCTAAACAAGTCCTTGTTCTCCTATCTTATAACCTGTTTAATTTTACTTTTAAAAAGGGTAGATTCTCATTCATAAACGCGAGGAGTATTTTTGTTCATACACAACCCACTAAGTTAGATGAAGACTGATGGAATGGAATTCCCACTTCAATTTTTTTTTTTTTTGTTTTTGAGATTTCAATGCTACCAATTATCTTTATCATACCATTTAAATTTTAATCATTAAAATAATCTTCTCATATCAATATAAAAAATTATTGATATAAAAGAATTCTAATCCATAATAAAAGGGTTATATACGTATGTATGATACCATTTGAAAATCACAGGGAGTTTATTACATATCTCCTTTTGCCTAATTAGTTGCTTACCGCCTGTCTTTATGGAGATATATAATGAACTCCTACGAACTCAAGTAGAATGTTAAAAAGGAGATTCAATAAATTCGGCCCATGATTTGATTTTCCATTGTGTTGTAATAAGATGGGCAAATGATTTATTTGGTCACTTGTTTTTAATCTTTTTGACAATAAAGTCTCTTACCTTTAAAATGAGATAATTCAATCCTTATCTTTACAACTTGTAATGCCGATAATCCTAAACTTGAAGAAAAGCCAAGATAATAGTAAAGCTAGGGACTAATTTTATTTCAAATTATGAAGATAAGGGACTAATAATATCACAAATTATAAAGATAAGAAACTAATGTAGTCAAAAATTTAAAAAAAAAGGGACTGAAACATGCTATCTATTTGATATTTTTGAACTTAGGACTCAAAGCGTCACTAATTGCAAAGAGAAGGGGCTAAATTATCATATTTTAAAGATAAGGAACTTAACTGTCAAAAAGATCAAAAATAGGAGACGAAATGCATCATTTACCCTACTAAGATTATAAGAGTTGTGGAGATTCCAAAAAACTAGATAAACAAGATATACATACATATATATATATATATATATATATATATATATATATAGAACTGATTGTATTTTATATATTAAAAATATTTAATATTTTATACCTTAATTAGGATTTATATATTTAATTACACTTCACTATATATTGTTTATGATATACTTAATAAGAGTGATTAGTTTTGGTATTATTGTATTTTTATGCAATAATTTATCCCTCTTCTATTTTCTATTTCTTTTAATTTTTTTTTGTCCTATTTCGATTTTAACCAAACCAAACCACATAAACTAAAATATATTTTGATTTCGACCTATTTGGTTATCAAGTAATTTGGTTCGATTTGATTTTCAAAATTAAGGAAAAATATCAATTCAATTCAACTTGACTATTCAATTCGATTAATAACCGAATGCTCACCCCTACATGCCACCGCAACCAGAGAGATAATACTGACTTCATCAAATACATCATGGCACAGCAAAATGTTGGAAATGCAACCATAAAAAGGAGTATGCTATCAGGTGTACCAGAAATGACAACTTAACTATAAAATTCCTTGTTGATTTTAAGCTCAAAACATGAGTATAAGTTTTTCACATTACTTTCTCTCTAGATGCAGAACAATAACTCTTACACATAATATTCTTGCCCAACACGCTCGAAGATTCTTCACGTACTTGTTTACGTGCATTAAGTTTCGATAAATCCATCACAATTTGGATCCAGAAGGATGCATGACAAACCAAGCTTTTAACTTATATAAGGGTGAGCTTTACATTGGCTACATTCACAAAGCCAAAGGACGCCTTAAAAACACTTGCATCTTGAAGAAACAAGAGAGAAGGACATCAGAAGGAATTTACAGACTAAGCTAGATTTACTTCAGCTGGCATATCAATATTGTCAATAACAAAAAGTGAAAGTCTTGGGAAGTCAACTTGGAACATAGGGGTCAAAGAGTTTTACACAAGGATCTGGATCATATTGCATAATTTCTGCAGCCCGTTCGAACTCCTCTCTCAAGACTCTAATGCTGGATCTGTCTACAACTCTACCAAGATCATGGGATGTTTCAAATGGGTCCTCTATGCATATCAAGTGACGATCATTCCCAATCCTTCTTGTCCAGTCTTTAGCTCGCTTGCTGCAAATACAAAGTTAACAGGGATCATGATCAGTTGTGAGGACTGTTCCTCAAACCAGCAAAATTGCTGAACATTCTCTCCACCTGTCTCCTAAAAAGGAGTCAGATGCAAAAACATCAAGGGAATAAAGAATTGCATTGACAAATTTCTTTTTTACTCATATCCATATCCTAGCAATTATAATGGATGATTTTGAAGAAATGTGGAGGAACACCCATAATATAGACAACTCAGATCATGAAAAAGTTGAATTTCACCAGCAGTCCTGAGACAAAGCTCGAAAGGAAGTCTTTCTTTGGTCCACATAGCTATAACTCACACACTCCTCAGCCAAGGGTGATTTTGGGTCATCTATTTCCACATGATCCATGTACAAGCTTCACAATGAACTGTAGTTCAAAGGATTCCTTAAGAACATGTGACATGAAAATCATGTACACTTAATAGGAAGGGGCCCAAGTTATCCACATAAAGAATTCAAAAGACTTCATAAACTGAACTTCCTCAAGTACCATTACTAATGTCAACTGGAGATCAGGTAATGCCAACATGAAGGCACGAATTAGGGATTTCAAACCAACTTTTCCCACTCACACGCCCTTCCCCACCAACCACGAGAACATAGCATGGTGCACACAGCCAATAATCAAGTTCACACATATATCCACAAATAAGGAGATTAAGCATCATGTGATAAACCTTATCTCACCTCAATATGTGCCCCATCCGAACAGATACAACATCGTTTGTATAATCATGACAATAGGCCCAGTAGTTAAAGAATGCCCACACTAGTTTGGCTATACTTTCCCCATTCTGAGATCCAAACCCATAAAGTTTCTCCACTTGATCAAAATAAGCACATTTAATGTTGTCAACAGTCACCGAATAAGTGGGCTCCATCCCCTGGATAAGGGGAAAAAAGAAAAGGAATTAGAGATGGAAAGAGCCATCCAGTTTGAAATAAGCCATATAATAATTGACAAGCATGTTAAATGTGTTATCTTGCTATTGAAGAGTAACTGCAGCACCCCAACCTTTCTCTTCTTTTCTTATACAGATTTTGGTTTTCCTGTTTCAATTTTGAGCAATAACTTATTAACTTCTACGAAACCCAAATACCTTCCAATTTGTGTGCAAGGACATAGCTTTAGGTTACATGAAAAGGGGACATGGAGAGGGAGAAGAGAGAGTCTAGAATCACATTTGCAGAATCACCATTGGAGTCAGTTGTAAATTGAGCCCACAGGAAGGAAACCTAGAGGCCCTGCTAATGAAGTCTATGCTCTTGCACAGTGATAGAAATCTTTTGGGATTTCATGTAAACTGATCCCCACTGTAACAGCAACAATGTTGAATAGCTCAAAGTCATATTCCATAGTTGCCTTTGAAATCTAACATACTTCAGCAAAAGAAATGTAGAACACTTGGTACAAATATTCCAATTGATCTATTCTGATGCTCAGAAAGAGATTTTCACTTTCAATGTGCACAAGTGGCCATATCTGATCAACGAATCATTTTCAATAATTTGCCTATCAATGTATCTTCATATAATTTTAATTTACTGTTGCTTCAATTATAATTACTCGTCCCAACTATGTACTACCTTCATTGATCGATACTCCAAGTTTCATTAGATTCCATGAATCTGATTTAAAAAGCGTGAGAAGTTAAAAGGAAAAGCGTGCAATTTTATTATCGATCATAACATCATTATCCATACTTCTTGACTTGTAATAGATATTTGAATAGTGGTTGACAGTTGTTCCTGAATTGAGATCCGTCAATATACTAGGCACGAGGGTCAATACTATTTGACTATGTTCTTGCGTTTCCTTGAAAAGTGAAAGGGGCAAAGTGATCACTCTGAAGATTTGTCAGAAAGCAGTTATTCTCCCTTGTTTATTTGGGGTTGGGGGGGATTCAATAACTCACTCACAAGAAACAGACATTTGCCCCTCCAAACCAAATAAAAGAGGCATACATAATTTTTGAAAACTAAAAGAGACATACATAATATTCTTAACCAGAGGACCTTAAAAGATTATTAGTTAAATTACTGCAATTTGAACTAATATGACATGCTCAGGTTGTTTAGAACAACTACCGGAAGACACATGCATTTTGTTGTATGAGAATATCTGATAACGTAACTACACACCTGTAAGCATGGAAGGATGGCTGGTTTACGCAGCTGTAAGAAATGAATGCACATTAAAACATACCTGAAAAGCAGGCAGAAGAATTAGGTATGTCAATATAAGCAAATCCGAGCATGATAACATTACAAGGAAACTCACGCGTAACTAGAAAGTGTCCCCTGATAGGTTTCATTAACTCCTCTTGACTTGGCCCAATGTTTGACAATAAAAGCCAACTGCCTCAGTCTAGAATCTATTTTTGCATAATCTCGAAGCAACTTTGTGTTTATGACAGCCAACACATTGTTTATACATATGTCACAGGCAATGCCAGTAATTGGATCCATGAGCTTAACTATTGGCACCCTTGCATGAGTTAATGCCTGGAGGAAAGGAAAAACTTAAATTTCATACAGAATTATATTCGAGAAGGCAATGCCTAGTTCAAAGAATAAAGAAGCAAGCACAAAGCTAAATAAAATATAATATACATCGCACTCTTTCTTTCTTTGCAATAACTTCAGTTGCAAGCACAACTCCACGATAGCATACAAGTTCGTGCATACTGCAGCAAAGAACTGCTAATTTGAATTAACAGAAGCAGAAGTAATACAGGCAAGAACTTGTGATTATTCACCTGTACATTCTCAAGATTATCTGACTGCAATATTTCAGCCAACTTCAACAAGACCTCAGACTTGTTAACATCCGTACCCTGAATCTCTAGACAAATGTCAATGTCACTTTTGGAGAACCCAAACGAGTTGGCGCATGATCCATAAACATGAAGCCGAGCATCCGGCCACTCTTTGCTAACAAGTTTCTCCAATAAGGTCAACAACTGTTTTTGTTTGGCCTTTTCTTCTTCTGCTGGTATTAAGGACCCATAAATTGCAAGAAATGGAGCATTCAGCCTCTCTATGTCAATGCGACATTCGATCCGCCTTTTTGAGATCCTATCCCTCTGGCCAAGTATCCATCGCCCTCTTTTGTCAGATCTATAATCCTGATGGCAAGCAGCATTAGTTCTGAAGTGATGGAAGTTTATACATGAGGTTAAATAGATCCATAAGCAAACTTCCAAAGGAAGATATCAACTTACTCCATACTTCTTTAAATCATTACCAAGTTGACAACCAAAACAAATTTCTGAAAAGTACAGGAAAAAGGTTCTCCACATTGAAAGACAGCAATTTAGTGTCTCTGGTCTTCTTTTCTCTTCTTGGTTGCACTCTCCATTAGTTTCTTGTTTTGCTATTTTACCTATATGTTTCATTTTATCAATTTTTTACTTCCACATCAATGTCTACCATGTTTTGCCTCCTATAGATATGAAAATCTTAAAGACAAGTCTACATGATAAGAGCTAGCATGATCAGCTAATTTGCAGAGCTTAGTGCAATCTCCACATGTTACTGCATCATCCAGGATGCACCAAATTATATAACTGATGAAAAAGAAACAGTGAATGGGTGTTAGGTCATTATCTGTTCGTCATGCATGACAAATGTTAAATCCAAAGTGTGCATCTTTGCTTCCTCAATTGACAGCATAAGCATCCTTATGCTCTTCATCAGAACTGGCTATAGTAAGTGCATTTAAGCCACAGCTTTTATATTTCTTCAGTTAATAAATGAGTCAAATAGCAGCTCTTTAAGCTCTAATTTGAAGTAGGACAGTAGGAAGAAAAGACTCACATAAGAGACATGGGAATTTGACAAGTTAACTAACTAGAAGGTCTGTAATAAAATACATCATGGCATGGTTTGCCACTTTGCCTTCTATGTGTTATGTCCTAAAAGCGTCAATTCCCACTTTGCCTTCTATGTGTTATGGCCTAAAAGCATCAATTGCCACTTTGCCTTCTATGTGTTATGGACTAAAAGCGTCAAACTTCACTAAATTTTATGGTGAAGAGAAGAAAAAGAAGCAAATCAATTTAATGCAGATCACATCTCATTGCAGCATTGCTTGAGTAAAAGAACCAAATTGAGCCTTTTAAGCGTTAAACTGATCAAAAAGATGATACTAACTCAATCACATTTATATCGTCACACTTTCTGCTATATTTGAGAACTTGAGAGAAAAGAAATAAGAAAGGCCATTCTGTTCTCATTAATAATATTGTAGTTACATGACAGGTATTTATACAAGTAGTAACAAGTACATTAACTACCAGTTAGTTGGCTGCAGTCCTGCCAGCATGCTACTAAACTGTTTTTACAAAGCTACACTGCATATGTACTAAATAACAGAATGCCTAACTGTCATTACTCGTATATCACTTATCAATATTAGGTCTGCTCGTTCCTTTCACTTTCTATATGCTCCTAGCAACTAAAATCTAGAACCATAAGATTTACCTATGAAGGAACAGTAAAGGATAATTTTGACACTTGTACTATACTAGGTGCATTACAAAGATGACAATTTCAATCAGAGGGAGTGAGTAGTTCTAGGATCAGTTCCAAGTTCTAGAGGTCAGATTGGGGCGTTTGTATCGTGAATGTACCCTAGTAGTTTTTGTACTTCTAACAGATCTACGAGATCTTGGAACCAGTTCCAAGATGAGAGGTCAGGATTGGGGTGTTATGTAACGTGAATGTACCATAGTACTTTGTTCACATCTACCATCATACGGATCTACAAAATCTTAAATTAGTCCTGAAACATAATCCTCTCTTGCTCATGTATTATTCATGACAAGTGCTTTTTTGTCACTAAGTAATTTACTTTTTCCCTTTACTTTTTACTTTTTGCAGAGAGGAAATTCCTTATGAACAAAAATTTTCAGTTGAACAAATTTTACCTTCATCCTGAATTATGGTGTAAGAAATCTCAATTACTCAGATTTTCGCCCTCCTAAAGTTTACAAACTAGTACAATAAGTATTACCATACTAGTTCCTGGTCTTCTCACAAGTAAAATGAAAAAAAAAAAAAAAAAAACTACAAAACCACTCGGTGTATATTCACTTTTAGAAATCTATAAAAGCAAAATATCCACTACTTTGCACGAGCATTTGCAGAAGTTGCTCAAGGCACAAAAGAGAAGGCATGACAAAAGTAATTACCTTGTCGCGGCGTTTCACTTTATTGGTTTTCTCACTGGAATGATCATCAAGTCCTAGAGAGTCAACAAGCTGTTCCTCCAAATCATCCAAGTCATTCCGACGACCACTGCCACTCTTCCCTATTTTCTGTTGCCCATCATTTTCAAACTCATCTCCACTTACATCATTCTCGCCATGTAATTCCATCATAGACTCCTCAACATCAGATGCCGAGACAGACTTAAGAGTAATTCCAACCGGTGGACCAGGAAAATCAAGCTGCTTACCTACTCTGCGATCATCCAAACTATCACCCATTTTTTGACTATTTCTCTGAGTAAACCGCCTTGCACTCCCATCCTTATCATTCAAATTAACATTCCTATGATTCAAATCAACAAAATTAGTCTTACCCTTATCCATATTTTGCTCAAAGCTCCTCCTCCTTCTATCATACTCCTTATTCCCTCCACTCCTCGGGTTGCTAGTAAAACCTGGCGGCGGCGCCACCACTGCCCGATAACTCCCACCATGACCTTTCTTATCCCATCCACTCCTACCACCTCCATCACTACTCCTTTCTTGACCATTACCCCTCAAGCCACCCACATTCCCTCTCAAGTTATGATTAGAACTCATTGAATTCTGAAATTCAACCTCCAAACTATTAGATCCCCTCGCATTCCCCAAACCCATTTCTCTACATTTACCATATAACCCCTCAACTTGACCAAGTTGAGCAAAATCTTCCTTCATATTTCCATTCAATTGTGCACTAAAGTTTGAATTTTCGGCATGCAAAGTGCCAAAGATCAGATTTTGATCACTCAGACGAGATGAACTGGGCCTAGGGTCTGTACCCAAAAACCCTAACTTTTTGATATCATCGCCGCCGAGTGGAGTGAGACCCAATTGATGGTTAAGCTGCTGAACTCCACTGAACCCTGGTGGACGTAACGGCGGCGACGTAGAGAAATTGGGGATAAGGTTAGGGTTAGAGTTTTGGGGGAAGAAAAAGTGTGGAGCAAAGCCGACAGGGAGGGACTGGTGATGAGGCCATGGCGGCAGCTGCGGCGGATGATGATGATGATGCTGTTGATGGTTGTAAGCAACATGATCGTGGCCGTTGGGCGGCGGTGGCAACGGAGTGGGAGACGAGAAGGGAATGGTGGGCCCCACGGCCGCGACGGCCGGATCGTGAGGGAGAGCTTCGGAAGGTGCTGGTGGTGGTTGAGGAGAAGGATTCGCAGGGTGGTGAGGCGGCCTCTTGAGTAGCTGGAGTATGAATTGTCCGCCATTCGCCAGCGGCGGCGCGTCACCTCCACCGCCGCTCATGGTGGCTGGTGACTGAAGAAGCAATCGGATTTGAAATACACCAGAGGAATAGATGAACTTACAAGTATTATAGTTATGTATGTACGTATAGATATATCTTATATTATATTGTATTATACTATATCGTATATGTATTGTGTATTCGATATATTTGATGGGTTTTGAGATGGGGGTTGGGGGTTTGCTTTTATTATTAGTGGCTTTTTTATCGACCGAAAAAGGATCCCAACGGTCAAACAATCGACAAGCATTTGGCTTTCTACTACTTGAGGTGTGATTGAACGACTCACACAATGTTTAGCTAAAAGCCTGTTTGAGCCTATATGGGATTTATAAATTATAAATATTAAAAAGTATATGAAGGATATTTTTTTAAAGTATTTATAAACATTTTTAATGGTATCTTTACATGAGATTTTACTCTACATGTAGTGACACTTTCCAGGTAAGTGTGCTTCAACAGCTTTCCTAGCTAAATCTTCACATGTAGACTTGTTTTAGGGGTTAAAAAAATTTATTTTTACATGTAGAGAAAGAAAAACGATTCCCTATCCTATCCGTAGACCTTTTTCTAATGCTAATTAAAAATTCAATTTTATCATATAAATTTAATTAAACAATTTTTAATTTAAAATTAATTATTGTAAATAATTTATTAAATTGAGATCTAATCTTATAAAATATTAAATTAAAAATTCAATAATTTATAAAAACTATTAAAAAGGCAAATTATTGTTCTACATCTTCACGCTACATAGTTTAACCTTGTTAAAAAATAAAAACATTATTATTAAATTTCAAAATAATATTATATTTAAAATTAAAAATAAATTGTAATTAATAAAATAATATCTTTCATTAATAATCAACTAATACAAATAAAAGATTAAATAATATATTTATAACTAAATAATAAATAGAGCAAAGAGTAGGGAAGTTGTTGAAGTAAAGTTGAAATGGAGGATCCCTAAAACTAAGGATATATGAAGAATATGTAAGTTGTTAGAGTGAAATTAAAAAAATGAGATCCCCTACATGTAAAGAAATGACTCCAAAATTATTACATGTAGGGAATATGACAAAGAAGCTGTTGGAGTTGGCCAAGTAACAAAATAAGTAGAGCCTAAGAAGCTGTTGGAGTTGGCCAAGTAACAAAATAAGTAGAGCCTGACAGGCTCTAAGCTTTTTTGAAACTTATAAATTGCAAATAGTAAAAAATATGAGTGTTTTTTTTAGGAGCTTATAAGCTGCAAAATAAGCAGAGTCAAATAGACTCTCAAAAGCATATTTCTTTTTCATACTCGTGTATGTGGATGTATATATACACCTCACTTGGTCACAAATTATACCATGTACCCACATTATGGTATATCAAATGAGCATAGCACACCTCCCAAGAGATCTCACGACCCAATCATTGGATCAATATGAAATTTAATGAGTTCATTCTCATTATGCTGACAAACATAGCATAGGAATCCAATCGTCGACCAGATACTGATAATACCTCTGGCTACGAGCTCCAAAATTATTCATACATGGTGAACATATCGTTTACATATTGTGAACATATTTTAAATAGTCATAAATAGGTAATTTAATATTCTGAACATATAATATAGAGATTTTGAACATATAATATAAAGTATTGGATAAGTAAATTATGAACAATTAAAAGTTTTAAACATAAAATGTTAAAACTGTAAATATATAACTTGTAATTTGTAAATAATTAAAATTTTAAACATATAATATAAAAATTATGAATATATAATATACAGATGGTGAACGAGTGCACTATGCTACGTTGGTGCATATAGCTTAGGGTGTATGATATCCTTACCCTCACTTGGTCGGGTATTAATTCCTAAATATGATTGGATCATGGCTCTTATTATTTTTGTATTGAGATAAGGATTCTTAAATTACTAGAGGAGAACCCATGCAATGCATCAAAGAAATGTGTATTTTTAATAATTTTAATTGTTAATTAATACCCTTTATATTTTTATCATTTATGTTGGGATAAAATAAAAATAAATTTGTAAAAATTTAACTATTGGTAAATTTTTAATACTAATTTTTATAAAAAAAAATTATGTAATAATTGGATATATCATGAAAAGATAAAGAGTAAAATAAGAAATGATATGATTTAAGAAAAAACAATAGAAGATGAAAATTATATTTATTAAAGGTTAGACCCTTTTTAGAGAAAAGTGAATAAAATTATGATATGCGACATTAAAAGATAAAAGAGGATTCTACTTTATATAATTTATAGATATATTTTATATAGATTTTAATAATCAATGTGAAGAAAAAGTATAAATATATTTTATAAAACTTAATTTTTATAAAACTTAATTTTTGATAAAATTTTCAAAATTAGTCATATTTATGTGTGTAGGATAGATGGAAAGGCATGAAAAGGAGAGCCATGTAGGTTCATATGTATATAAGATTGTTGAATGATATACATGTGGCAAGTAAAGGATTATAGAAACAATGCTACTTGGTAAAATTTGAGGTATTTAGTTTTTGAAGGGAAATATTTTGGTGCCTTTTGTTGTTACTTTAGTATATAGTATAGATAGATAATTAAAATTTTGGTTAAATTAGGAATTTTTATTAAGAATTGTTCAACTTGAATTACATAGTTCATCTTTTCTAATATATTATGGAGGAGTGTTTTTTTTTATTTTTTATTTTAATTCTATTCACTACTAGAAATGCTACTTGTAGTCTCAATTTATTTTCTAAGACTTGTTAGATAATTAATTAAAAAAAGTGAGAGAATTTTTTTTTCATTAAGATCAATTATGGTTTAACACCTTTAGTTAATTAATTTAGGTAAATTAGAGCTTATAGTCTAATTCCATGTACATAACAAAAAATCCAAAGTTAATGAACATGAATAGAAGAATTTAACTAACTTTCACCCCAAATTGCATTTTTCTATAAATTTAGTTATCACAAATTTTGTGGTTGTTATACTCTATAATTTTTGTTATTTCAGTTTATTATTTCTGTTAATTTAGTTTAATTCAAAAATAACTTTATTTTTGTATTTTAATTTAATTATTTTAGATTCTTAGTTTACAAATTTTTATTTAGTGTTATTTCTTTTCAATTCCTAATAGCAATCCTGTTTCCTTATGGTTCAACCCTTGAGTTGCCATTTGCAAAACAAAGAGAAATAATTAATAATTTTGTCATTGCTTAATTTCACTATTAGTATTTGGCCATACCACAGATTGACTTCAAAAACTGTGATTTTTGGAATGTAAAGCTTGGTTCTCGGCATTCTTGGTGCTAGAGCAGTCTCCTTAAAGCTAGAGATTTCTTCTTGAAACATGTTATAGGATGCTTGGAGATGGACAAAGCATCATAATCTAGCAAGAACGTTGGTTAGACTCCCTACTTCAACCCTTTATGACGACCACTTAGATTAAGAAGGTTGTTCTTGATCACACCAGAAGGAGCGCAATGGAACATTCAGTTTATCAACAAAATGTTTTCTTAGCAAATTCGAGAGGAGATTCTAACCATTTCAATCCCGAGCCTCTCGATACCTAACTCTATCATTTGGCTCTTCACTATGAGCCGCAGTTACACATCCAACGTGGCTACTACCTCCTTAAGCAGTAAAAAGACCACAAGGTTCAATTTCATCATTCTAATGCACGAAGCTCCTACCGTATCAACAATGAGGTGTGGAAGATTATTTGGAATTCAAAACTCCCACAGAAGACAAAAATCTTTTCGTGGAAAGCTTGTTGCAATGGCCTCCTTACTAAAGTTAACAAACACAAGAGAAATTGTGCTGATAGCCCTTTATGTCAAATTTGCCATTTAGAGGAAGAAACTATGGAGCACCTTCTCTTTTTCTGAGATTAGAGCCAGTGCTTTTGGAGAGCTTTTCTTTTCTAGTTTTCTCCATGCAAGTACTCCATCTAATGCCTTGTCTCGCAAATTCTTACACTTTTAGATACGTGCAATAATTGGGGCTACTTGAGAAACGAAGCTTTCACAAATTTGGAGTTTCTCATTGGGAAATTTGCGAGAGTAGGAGCTTCTTTTTATTTGAAGGCTTGAAGTTGGACTTGAAGAAAACTTCCATGCAAGCTTAGTTGAATTTACTTGATTTTTAGAATCCAAATCAAAAACCCCAAATCAAATTGCGGCTTCGAAGCCACTTTTACTTCACCAACCCCTAATGTTGGTCCCCTCCTCATCCTTCTCTTTAGAAGCTTAATTGCAATGCTTCCTTCTGTGCTTCAAAGAATATTTTACCGGTATGACTATCATTTGTTGTTATTACCGGGGGCTTTCTCGTGGATACTAGTGCTTGGAAAGGCCATTGCTTTTCTAGTTCTTAGGCCGAGACTTGGGCCATTAAACAAGCATATTGTTTGGCGAACAGACTGATGACATTGAATTGGTTGTCAATGCTACTGGGAAACCCATGAAGGATGTCAAGTGGAAGCTTCAACCCCTCATTCGAGATATTCAGCATTTTTGCTCACTCATCTTCTTCTGTGCATGGCTGCTAGTACTCTCTCTCTCTAAAATTCTCTCTCTAAAAAATCTTTTCATTCCCCTTTCCTTTTCCTTTTTCTCTTTCCTTTTTTCCTTTCCTTTTCGTTCTATTGTCTTTTCACGTCTATTTGATTGCTTTCTTACTCAATGAATCTTATGTCCATTATGGGTTAGCTTAGCGATTCTCCTCATTTCCTTTCCTCGCTTTTCCTTTTTCATTTTCTCACTGTTCATCCCTCTGTGTCCTTCGCTCTCCTGTCCTTGTTTTTATGTTCTCTGATTTTTCTCTTTAAAAGCTACAATGTCTACCTTAGACTCTATTCAAGAATTTATTGAGTTACTCCTTAGCAACAAAACTTTTGTTAGTACTTTCTTGACTCCATCATCACCTCAAGGGAAGAATAACTCTAAAAAATTATCTCTTGTTGGCAAAATAATAAGAGACAAAACCATCCTCGCTCACTCTGTCCTTTTCACCATTAACAAATCTTAGGATCTCAATTAGAGGCCAGCGGTTGGCATGCACAAGTCGAGCATCTTTATTATCACACTTAAATCTGAATGTGATAAAGATAAGGCATGGAAATGTCATCCTTGGAATGCCAATGGTATGCACCTGCTTCTTCAACAATGGTTCGAGGATAGAATTATTGAAGAACTAGACTTCAACACCATCTCTTTCTAGGTTCAAGCTTATGGGATGCCTCCAAACTATATCAATCTTCAAATGCTGAGGCCATAGAAACAGTATTGGAAGATCTGAATAAGCAAAAAATAAAGATGAAGGTAACATCAACTCCTTATTATATTTAAGGTTTAGAATGTCTTTGAATGTTTGTGCCCCTTTATGTGCTTGTTTCCATTTTCCTGGGGAAAATCTTCCCAATATTGTTGTGAAACTCAATTATGAGAAATTGGAAACATTTTTCTTTTGGTGTGGTGTCATTGGTCATAAGGAAGGAGGGGTTTGTTCCGCCAATAATGGCCCTCTCAGCTATGGCAAAGAAAGTACAGAAGGTTTACTTATGGCCATTGGATGAAAATAGAACCTAAGCATGATCAAGAACAATTTTTCTCAAATTCTCCTCCTTTAAGAGAAAAATGGAGAAAAGAGTCTAATCAGGGGGAGACGGCTGTAGATGGTGGTGGTGAAAAGTGACAGAGGTACAGAAGAGTCATTCTGAAGAAACTCGTGGAGTCCAAGCAAAAAAGTAAGGTTAAACGGTTATGAGGTGGTTGATCCTCTTATACAAAATGCCTAGAAGGACAAGGTAGTAGAGAATGTCTTTGAAATCAGGCAAAATAACTCGTCCCAAAATAGAGACAATTCAAACCCAGTGATGTGGCACCATTATCAGATGGATCCAAGGTTGATAAGAAAATAGAGATACAAAGCCTGGTCTCTTCTTTTAATACCCATATTAAAAGCTTTACACCTATTAGCCTTTCGTACATACCAAGCCCACTCAACCCTTCACAAAATCCCCTCAGCCCAAGTGATAAATCCCAAACTTTATTCTTATGTAATCCTGGGCCACAAAACTCTTATAATTGTACCAATGATTAGCCCAAAAATGAAAATCAAAGCATTTGGTCCACTATAAAAAATATTGAGGAAATTGATAGTCCAAAAGGAAACCCAAGGCAAAATTGGATAAACATGGCCTACAATGACCAAAGATTACAAAGGAAAATTCATCCCTCTGGTCAGAACACTCCATTAGCGAACACCACTCATATACCTTACCTTCCACCCTTAATTACTCATCCACCAAACTCCCTTGAACAGATTCTTAAACATAAACACTGCCCTAATGATAACCAACCCCCTTGCTAAAACTCACAGGTTATTGCTAGAAGATCCAGGTTGCACCAATTTATTCCCTTTTCCTACTGTCTTAGAATCTAATATGTTAGAGGTATCTGTTTCTCTTAGTTTCTCGTTGGGGTATGATAGTAAAATAAGGAGAGTTAAGGGCAAGAAGAGGCTAACTAACGAGGAGGGCAAGAAGAGGCTAACTAATAAGAAGGGCAAGAAAAGGCTAACTGACAAGGAGTTTTCACAGTTGGAGAACGAAGAATCTACAAAGTTGAGGGTTTCGGGGATTGACCTATGTAGGTGCAAATATCTTAAGAGGGGGGTGAATTAAGATATTAATACTAATTTTCGTTTTTAAAATTTACAGAAAATTTACAACTCTAACAAGCAATATATCAAACACTATATAAGCAAGGTAATAAGAATGAAATTAAAAGCAAGAAGAAGAGAGACAAACGATTTTTAGGTGGTTCGGCCAAGCCTACGTCCACCGCCCAAGGAATCTCCCCTTAGGACTTCAAGGATCTCCACTAAAATGCTTCTTCAAAACTTGGTGAAGCACAAACCAAGATTTTTACAACCTCTTTGAAGTCTCACTTCAAAGAACCCAAGAGACTTTCTCTATAGGATTTTCTCACACTTTTACAAGCTACAATGGATATATCTCACAATGAATAAAGCTCTCAAAGTGTGAATACTCAAGAATGAAAAGAGATTGGATCTGAAAATTTCCTCAAGAAGAGAAAATAATAAGCTCTTGAAAGCTCAATATATTGCAAGAATGGCTCAAGAAGTATTGAATGATGATAAAAGCTTTTGCACACTTCAATTGATGTTTAGAAAGTGTATTTGAATGAGTATTTAAAGAGATTTGGGGGATAGGGATTTGGTAGGTGAAGAAGGATGAAGATTTTCGGCCAGAACGGTAATAAACGGCTAGTGCATTTATTACAGTCCCCGTTCAGCTGGTCGACCGGCTTGGTTGTCCGGCTTGCCCTTCTCCTTCTCTGACTAGGCCGGACGCCTTAGCCGGTCGACCGGCTAGAGGGTCCGGCTTTTCCCTTCACCTCTCTGATTAGGCCGAGCGACCACCCAAATCAGCCGGTCGACCGATTGGGGGGTCCGGCCACTTCAGAATGTGAAGAAAAGCCAGATTTTGCAGAAAAACAAATTCAAGTGCATTTTCACAACTCCAAGTTATTTTGAATAACTATGTAAATGCATGTTGTGAATAAAAATACCCCAAAAACTTATTTTATCTCAATGTGTGCATTCAAATACATTTGTGCATATGTTATTTTCAAAAGTGTAAGACTTGAAAATTTTTCCAATGACAAAGAAAAATATTTTGAGCCAAGTCCACACAATATATAGGCATTTCACCAAAAGATCAAGAAGAAAAATAAACTGCACTTCTTATGTCTTCTCTTCTCCTCCTTATGCCTTCTCATCTTTTCTCTTCTTCAAATAACCTTTTTGCACATCTTCATATCTTTCCAAGCTTCATATTGATGACATCTCATTTTCACAAGAAGCTATTTAGTTAAATAACGCATATATATATTTTCATCATCAAAATCAATAATGAATATTTAGCTAACAATCTCCCCCTTTTTGATGATGACAAATTTTTAAGATTTGAGATAAAAATACTCCCCCTTAATATATGCATTTCTTTAAAAATTTCCTTTTTGAAAAAATGCTTTGATTATCAAATTTAAACTAATGTGAATAGATAACCATATATCATCCAAGTATAAATACCAATACCACATCATAACTTCATCATCCATATATCATCATAACTTAATTCTCCCCATTTGGCATCATCAAAATCAATATAAAGGCAGGAAAAGAAATGTATAAAAGAGTTCATTTAAAGATCAACTAAAAACTATTTTTAAGTGGAAAGAGGAAAATCAAGGTGCGCGATCATGATGATCCTTGAAGTAGTTTCTCATGTCTGTCTTCATAGTAGCTACTTCTGAATCAATATGTTGCCTCCAAGCAGTGAGCTCGTCCCATTGGCTTGTCATTGTGGCCTCATTTCACCCATACCAGTGTTTAAGGCACATTGGGACAGAACTGAGCCATCAAAGAAGGGTCTTCCTGTTGTCCCATAGAGCTAGAACCAGCACCCTGACGCATTTCTCTTCAGCGTAGCTCATCAATATGCTCTTGCTCCCTAGATTCTCTCATCACTTGCCTAAGAGTAGCTTCCTTATTATTTTCCTCTTCTTCAGAGGAACTAACAACCATGGGTATGGTTCTTGGTATGCCTATGTTAGGATTTCCCTCAATTTCTGGCCCTTTATCTTTTTCAAGGTTGATATCTACCCCACCAACTATGTCATCAAGTTTTTCTGCTGTGGTGCCAAAAACAGGGTTGGTGAAAGTAGTCCCCTTCTTAGTTCTATTTCTAATTGCAGCTTGAGTGCTTTGGGGCAAATTTTTGAAAGTTTCTCTATTTATAGGCTCCATATTGTACCAATAAATACCCATGAAATTCATATATAGCATGTCAAAATTCCAAGCAAACATCATATATGGAGCATTTGAGGTTATGTTGAAATACGAGAAAATGTGCATTAAGGCCATACCATAACCAGGAGTGGTCGTTTTTCCTCCATCCTTTCCACAAATATGCAACATATGCTGAAGGATAAGGAAAGGCAAGGCTATCTCCTTTTTCTTCCTAAGGCTATAAAGGATATAAGCATCCATGATTGGAATTTTCCCATCATTGATATTCTTAAGAAGAATCACTTCACTCATGATTTTAAGAGCAATCCTTGTATTAACATCAACATCTCTTAATAGTGGAAGAATCAAATTTGGATCTTTAGGCCCTACTTTCTCCCACATAAAACTTATGACGTCACCAGGGATGGCGGTTCCCTTAATTCCTTCTGGCCATCCTTGACTATTATAATGACCTTCCTCTTCAATAGGTATATGAAATATATTATGCAAGATGGCCTCGTTAAGCACAAAGTTTATCCCATAAACTGTTGAAGCTAATTCTAGTCTTGGGCTTCTACAATGTATCTCGAGATTTTCATAGAACTCAATCACTAACACATCTTGTACATCACAATGCAAATGAAGAAAGGCATTCCATCTATCAAATAGTGGCAAGATATCAGTGCCAGCAAAGTCAGAGTCCACGATATATTTACCGTAGAGAATTGATTGCTTCCCTTGAATCTTGGATGCCGGAGGTGGTGGTGGTGGAGGAGATTGAGTTCTTGCCCTTTTTCCTTTTCTCCCACGTGCTTGATTTTTCCTCTAAAATTTACCATGATTTCGCGTTGTTTTTGTGAAAATAATCGGTAAAATCTTTAATTTTTTGAAGTGGGCAAGCCAATTTTAGGAAGAAATTTGGAAGAAAACGGTTGAAAATTGAAGATTTTGAGATGGGGGTGAGCGAATTTTGGTTAGGGTTAAAAAGAAATTGAGAGAATGTGGTGAAATTGGGGTGAAAACCCCCAATTTTTAACCCTGACCGCGTTCAGTCGGTCGACCGGCTGGTCGCGGGGGGTTGACCGGCTAGGTCGACCTGCCGGATCAGAGAGCTCATTAAAAAAATCCTTTCAGCCGGACACCTAAGGCATCAGTCGGTCGACCTGCTTGGTCGACCGGCTTGGTCAGAAAGTGCATAAATTGCTTATTTTCTATACTCAAGCCACATAAACACATATATATGCCATTTAACCACATTTTATCATTCCAATCTCCCTCCTAATCTTACAAAATTGATCTTCATTCAATGGTTTAGTAAAAATATCAGCAACTTGATGTAAAGTATCAACAAATTCAAGAATTATATCACCTTTTTGTACATGATCTCTAATGAAATGGTGCCTAATCTCAATATGCTTAGTTCTTGAGTGTTGAATTGGGTTCTTAGTAAGATTAATTGCACTAGTATTATCACAATATATAGGAATATGATCATACTTCAATCCATAATCAAGTAAATTTTGTTTCATCCACAATATTTGTGCCACACAACTACTAGCTACAATATATTCAGCTTCGATGGTAGAAATGGCAACACTATTTTGTTTCCTACAAGACCAAGATACTAAGGAATGTCCTAAGAATTGACATGTTCCACTAGTGCTCTTATGATCTATTTTACAACCAGCATAGTCTGCATCAGAAAACCATATAGATCAAACGACGTTCCTTTAGCATACCAAAGCCCTAAATTAACTGTTCCCTTAAGATATCTAATTATTCTTTTTACAGCTGTTAAGTGAATTTCCTTAGGATTGGATTGAAATCTAGCACATAAGCACACCGAGAACATGATATCAGGTCTAGAGGCAGTTAAATATAATAGGCTACCGATCATACCTCTATATTTCTTCTCGTCTACTGATTTACCTTTCTCATCTTTATCTAGCTTTGTTGAGGGACTCATGGGAGTTCCAATTTCCTTTGCATCTTCAAGTCCAAATTTCTTGATAATTTTCTTGGTGTATTTGGCTTGATTTACGAAGATCCTCTTTGCTTGTTTGATTTGGAGTCCGAGGAAGAAAGTCAATTCTCCCATCATGCTCATCTCGAACTCCTTGTGCATGCACTTTGAAAAATTCTCACACAAGGAAACATTAGTAGCACCAAAAATTATATCATCTACATAGATTTGGACAAGTAGAATGTCATTGTCTTTTCTTTTGATAAAAAGGGTTGAATCAAGTTTCCCTCTTTCGAAATTGTTTTCAACCAAAAACCCACTAAGTCTTTCATACCAAGCTCTAGGAGCTTGCTTTAAGCCATATAAAGCCTTTTCTAGTTTAAAAACATGATTAGGAAAACATGAATCTTCAAAACCAGGGGGTTGTTCAACATAAACTTCTTCTTCAATAAATCCATTTAAAAATACACTTTTTACATCCATTTGATAAAGTTTAAAGTCCATGTGACATGCAAATGCAAGTAACATACGAATGGATTCAAGTCTAGCTACAGGAGCATAAGTTTCATCATAATCAATTCCTTCTTCTGATTGTATCCTTGTGCAACTAGTCTAGCCTTATTCCTAGTCACTATTCCAGCTTCATCTAGTTTGTTTCTAAATACCCATTTGGTTCCAATTACCGGTCTATCTTTGGGTCTTTCAACTAGCTTCCAAACTTTATTTCTTTCAAATTGATTGAGTTCTTCTTGCATTGCTATTCTCCAATTATCATCTAGTAGAGCTTCTTTTACATTTTTAGGTTCAATATGTGAAATAAATGCATGATGCTCACAAAAAGTGCTAATATTACGCCTAGTTCTTACACCTTCATTTGGATTACCGAGTATAAGATCTTGAGGATGGTTTCTCACAAACTTCCAACTCTTTGGTAGATCTTCATGAGGTTCTTTTGTTTCATCATCTTTGGTTGAGCAAGGTTTGATTTCCTCATTTTCTTGAGATCTCCTTTCTTTAAGTTCTTCTTCTTGCTTCGTTTCTTTGTCTCTTGGAGTTGGATCTTCAAGTGTTGTCTTTTCCAAAAGATAACCTACATCATCAATTTCCTTTCTCGGCTTAAATGGGTTAGTCTTATCAAATGTAACATGTATTGATTCTTCTACAACAAGAGTTCTCTTATTATATACCCTATATGCTTTGCTCTTTGTGGAATAACCTAAGAATATTCCTTCATCGGATTTAGAATCAAACTTTCTTAAGTGATCCTTAGTGTTTAGAATAAAACATTTACAACCAAATACTTTGAAGTATGATACTTTAGGTTTTTGCCATACCATAGTTCATATGGAGTTTTGTTTAAAATAGGTCTAATCAATACTCTATTTTGCACATAGCATGCTGTATTTATGGCTTCACTCCAAAAATATGTTGGCAAGTTGTGTTCTTTTAGCATAGTCCTTGCCATTTCTTGTAATGTATGAATCTTCCTCTCTACTACCCCATTTTGTTGAGGAGTACGAGGGGCCGAAAAGTTATGCTCAATGCCATGTTCATCATAAAAGTTCATAAAAGGGGTATTCACATATTCGGTGCCATTATCACTACGGATGCAAGTTATAAAATAGCCTTTCTCATTTTGCAGTTTTCTACACAATCTTGCAAATTCATTGAAGGCATCATTTTTATGTGTAAAAAACATGACCCATGTAAATCTAGTGTAATCATCGACTACAACAAATGCATACTGATATCGCTATTTTAGCACAAGCCTAAATAGCCCGCAAGTGCACGGGACGTGTGTAGTACAGTGTGTGCAAGTGCGGGGTCGAATCCACAGGGAGGCTACCTTAGTTTAGTCTCTATGTGCTCGGGTGCCTTAAACTAGCTACGTGCGTGTGTTTACTTACTTTAGGATGGAAGGGAGCTCGGAAAAAGGAAAAATAAAAACTAATCTATGGAGGAACTTAAGGGAACCAAACTAAGGAAGGAAACACTAATAAAGAAGAAGGGGACCTAGGGCGATTGCAT
Source organism: Cordia subcordata (assembly GCA_028554755.1). NCBI lineage: Eukaryota > Viridiplantae > Streptophyta > Magnoliopsida > Boraginales > Cordiaceae > Cordia > Cordia subcordata. Next base: position 4,943,786 of record JAPTOF010000025.1, on the reverse strand, counting down.
TACAACAAGACTTGGGCTATGATAACAGATGATGTCTATCTAAGGCTCGGGACTTCTATTGCCGTTGTGTTGATCGGGGGCTCTCTTAACCAATACTTGTGGTTCAACCCGTTAGCTGGATTTAAAGCTAAGGGCCAATCCCTCCCAGCCTACGCAATTCGTGCTTAGAACTTATCCTCTTGGCTGGATTTAAAGCCAAGGATTAGCACCTAAACACTACGTGACATTAAAGCTCAATTAACCAACACTAACGCAGGTGAGGGATACTCTAGTCTAGGTTAACTTATCCACTTGGCTGGATTTAAAGCCAAGAACTAGCACCTAAACTCGACTAAGCATAGCATGTAACCTATTAGCTAGATTTAAAGCTAAAGCCTACTCTACTAAGCAAAGCCACGAGATTAAGCACAATCACATCACCCATATAAGTAGATAAGAGCATTTGAAGCATAAATAACACATGCATATTCACTTAGGCATTTTAACAAGCACATAGACATGTTTGATTTCCAATACATAGACATATTGAATCATGCCATAAATTTATGTAAATAAACATGTATTAAGAGCCAAAGATCTACACAAATCCATTATTCAAAGCCCTAATCTAATATACAACAACAATCAACCCTAAATCTAGCCTAATCTAGCAACATATTTACAAGAAATAGAGAAAGAACAAGAAGAACTTCCCTAAATTCTTGCTTCCAAATTCGTACAAATCCTTCTAATCTTTGTTTGATGCTTCAATCCTAGCTTGGTGTGGGGTTTAGATGGTGGTTTAGGGTGTTTTGTGAAGTGGGTAAAGGGTTAGGGTTTATTAGAATTTAAGAAATAAAATTTCCTCTTCTCGAAATTGGGCTGAAACGAGCTTTTATAGATTTCTTCCGCGCACAGCCGGTCGACCTAGCCGGTCGACCGGCTTCTTGAGGAACTCGACCGGCTCTAAATCTCTTATTCTCTGGAGCGGCCGGTCGACCTAGACGGTCGACCGGCTCTGCATCTAAGCCGACCAACTGGATCAGAATGCTCTCTTCTTTATTCCTTTTCTTTCGGTCTTCATCCGTTAGCTCATTTCTTCCTCGTATACGCTTGAACCCTTCCAAAACACTCCTAAAACATGGAATATAACACTTAGTATAGTATTTATGCACCTAAATACATTAAGTACGAATATTAACAAATATACATAAACTTTATACTAAGCGCACTCAATTATGCTCTGAACACCCTTAAATATGCATGCAAAAACTAGATGCAAACATGCATAAATGACACACATCACATACCTAGATCCTCCTAAGCTTGCTACATCAATGGGTCCAAACAAATCCATATGTAGTAGTTGTAATGCTCTATTTGTTGAAACTTTATTTAGGGATTTGAAGGATGTTTTATGTTGTTTTCCTAGTTGGCAAGCATCACAAATTTTATCTTTTTCAAATTTTAATTTTGGAAGGTCTCTAACTAGATCATGCTTTGATAAATCATTCAATAAGCTGATGCTAGCATGTCCTAGTCTTCTATGCCATAACCAAGTATTATCATGCACAACAGATAGACATTTAACATGTTGACATGTACGTTGATCAATTTCAACAATGTAAATATTTTCATTTCTCTTGGCTATAAATAATACATTTTCATTTCCACATTCATAGACAAGACACTTAGAGGATTGAAAAATGACTTTATGACCTTTGTCACATTATTGACTAATGCTAAGTAGATTAAATTTTAGACCTTCTACAAGTAGGACATTATGTATAGTAAGAGAATTTTCATTACCAATGCTTCCTTTTCCAATAAATTTCCCTTTGCTATTGTCCCCAAAGGTGACATCTCCTCCTTTTATCCTTTTTAGTTTGTAAAAAAGTTAAGAGTTCCCCGTCATGTGCTTGGAACAATCACTATCCAAGATCCATCTTATTTTGCTTGAATTGCATACCTACACACATGAAATTCAAATGCAATTCTTTATTTTGGGGTCCCCAACACCTTGGGTCCTTGGCGTTAGTTTAATTTTTGTTTTTCACAACCCATTTTGGTCTTTGCCAATATGGAACATGTGATCCTCTATCACGAATTTTCTTGTAATAACAATGAGTGGATACATGTCCTTTCTTTTCACAATAAGTACAAATAACATTTGTCTTTGGTGAAGAGAGGGATGAAGAAGTAGAAGCTTTGACAAAATAGGTTTTGAAATACTTTTGATTAATATTAGGTTTATACCCAATACCACTTTTATCAAAAGACATTTTTTGACTTCCAAGAAGTTTTTCAAAGTTTTCTTTCCCATTTGTAAATTTTTGAACAATTTTATTCAAATTCTCATTTTTCTTCTTTAAATCTTTGACTTCTTTTTCAATCTTTACAAAATCTTGAGCATATGAATCATTTTCTTTTTCTAAGATATCTATTTTTTCAATAAGAGAAACATTTTTCTTTTCAAAAATTTCTTTTTCATTTTGAACAAGTTTCAAACTCTTATGCATTTGCTTGTTTTTAGCCAAAGCTAAGGATAGGTCATCATGTAATTTAGCAAACGCGTCTTTTAGTTCCTCAAAACTATGTTCATCTTTCTCCTCTTCACTAGATGAATAGTAAATAGATAAAGATGGTGAAGATAGTACCTCATCCTCATTGGCCATGAGGCAAAAATTTGCTACCTCATGATGCTCTTCCTCACTTCTTCGGTTTCGGAGAAGTCCCATGTAGCTTTGAGCGCTTCTCTTTCCTTCTTTTTTGAAAGCCTAGGACAATTTGCTTTTATATGTCCTGCCTTGTTGCAATTGAAGCACTTTATTTCATCCTTGGCATCTTTCATCTTTTTGAGCTCTTTACCATCTTTTCCTTTCTTCTTCCAATTTGAGTTGCTTGAAAAGGCCCCCTTTCTCATCTTTCTAAATTTCATAAATTTTTTGAAATTTCGGGCAAGAAGTGCAATCTCCTCATCTTACGGGTCCTCATCTTCTTCTTCATCGTCACTTGATGAAAATCTTGATGCAACTAGAGCAATGGACTTCTTTGTTTTGCTTTCTTCTTCTTCATGATCTTTTATCTCTAGCTCATGAGTCATGAGTGACCCAATGAGCTCATTGAGCTCTAATATGTTCAAGTCCTTTGCTTCCTTTATTGCTGTGACTTTTGGTTGCCATGATGATGGCAAGCTCCTTAGTACTTTCCTTACTTTCTCTACATTAGAATAATCTTTACCAAGAGCTTTCAAACCATTAGTAATTTCAACAAATCTAGAAAACATTTGTTCAACATTTTCATTTGGAAGCATTTTGAATAATTCATATTTATGTACAAGCATAGCAATCCTAGATTCTTTTACTTGGCTTGTTCCTTCATAAGTTACTTCTAATTGATCCCAAAGCTCTTTAGCTGAAGTACAACCCATTACTCTAGCAAATTCAGTGGCATTCATAGCATTAAATAAATAATGTAAAGCCTTTTGATTTAACTCAAATAATTTTATATCTTCATCATTCCATTCACTTTCAGGTTTAGGTATTCTCCTATTGCCTTCTAATTTTGTAGGTAAGGTAGGCCCATTTTCTATGATTTTCCAAGCTTTATAATCATGTGATTGTATAAACACTTTCATTCTCATTTTCCAAAATGCATAATTAGTTCCATCAAAAGGGGGTGCTTGTTTAATAGAAATTCCCTCCATATTTGCAATAAATTCTACTAGTTGTTAAACTATGATGTAGAACCCTAGCTCTGATACCAATTGTGGGTACAAATATCTTAAGAGGGGGGGGGGTGAATTAAGATATTAATACTAATTTTCGTTTTTAAAATTTACAGAAAATTTACAACTCTAACAAGCAATATATCAAACACTATATAAGCAAGGTAATAAGAATGAAATTAAAAGCAAAGAGAAGAGAGACAAATGATTTTTAGGTGGTTCGGCCAAGTCTACGTCCACCGCCCAAGGAATCTCCCCTTAGGACTTCAAGGATCTCCACTAAAATGCTTCTTCAAAACTTGGTGAAGCACAAACCAAGATTTTTACAACCTCTTTGAAGTCTCACTTCAAAGAACCCAAGAGACTTTCTCTATAGGATTTTCTCACACTTTTACAAGCTACAATGGATATATCTCACAATGAATAAAGCTCTCAAAGTGTGAATACTCAAGAATGAAAAGAGATTGGATCTGAAAATTTCCTCAAGAAGAGAAAATAATAAGCTCTTGAAAGCTCAATATATTGCAAGAATGGCTCAAGAAGTATTGAATGATGATAAAAGCTTTTGCACACTTCAATTGATGTTTAGAAAGTGTATTTGAATGAGTATTTAAAGAGATTTGGGGGATAGGGATTTGGTAGGTGAAGAAGGATGAAGATTTTAGCGGTAATAAGCGGCTAGTGCATTTATTACGATCCCGTTCACCGGTCGGCCGACCGCTTGGTCGTCCGACTTGCCCTTCTCCTTCTCGACTAGGTCGGACGCCTTAGCGGTCGGCCGGCTAGGGGTCCAGCTTTTCCTTCACCTCTGATTAGGCGGCGACCACCGGTCAGGTCGACCTACTGGGTCCGCCACCGAATGTGAAGAAAAGCTAAATTTTGCAGAAAAACAAATTCAAGTGCATTTTCACAACTCCAAGTTATTTTGAATAACTATGTAAATGCATGTTGTGAATAAAAACACTCCAAAAACTTATTTTATCTCAATGTGTGCATTCAAATACATTTGTGCATATGTTATTTTCAAAAGTGTAAGACTTGAAAATTTTTTCCAATGACAAAGAAAAATATTTTGAGCCAAGTCCACACAATATATAGGCATTTCACAAAAAGATCAAGAAGAAAAATAAATCCGGCACCCCTTATGTCTTCTCTTCTCCTCCTTATGCCTTTTCATCTTTTCTCTTCTTCAAATAACCTTTTTGCACATCTTCATATCTTTCCAAGCTTCATATTGATGACATCTCATTTTCACAAGAAGCTATTTAGTTAAATAACGCATATATATATTTTCATCATCAAAATCAATAATGAATATTTAGCTAACAACCTAAATTTGTCTCCAATAGAGCCATGAGTCTTCTCTACTAGATTGTCAAGGAATGAGGGCCTCCTTGACAAGAAGAAGCTTGAAAGACATTATTTTTAGTCATCCTTCCTCTATAGTTCGTCTCATTAATATGAAACTAAAAAGTAATAAGGTGCCTCGCTTTGCTATTAGGTGGTTTTGATAATTGGGTGGATTTCCTACTTATGGGAAGTCTAGAGGTTTACTTGTAATGCAAAACTCTGAGTTTCATATCAAAGTTGACTTGGTGGATAAAAACTTTATCCACTATTGGGTTACTGGTAAGGATGGGTGGTGGTTCATGCTGATTTGTAGGAATCCGATTTATAAGGATAGGCAAAACTTGTGGAGAGATATCAGTTCTATGGGAGAGCAGCTAAACGGTCCTTACATGATAATTGGGGATTTCGACGATATTTCTTCTAATGCTAAAAAAATGGGCATAAGGTATAAAGCTAAGAGGAATCTAACCTTATTTAACTCTTTCTTGGAGAAGATAGAGATGCTGGACTTAGAAGCGAAGGGGTTTTTTTTTCACATGGAATAATAGGAGGCATGGTCAACACCTGGTTAGGGAACATTTAGACAGAGCTTGCTATAATTTTGATTGAAAGGAGAAATATTTGAAAGCTTAGGTTAATATTCTTCTGGCTATTATGTCTAATCATTCCCCGTTAGTAGTGAAGCTTAATGATGAGTCAAGATCTAAAGAAAGAAATTTCAAATTTGAAGCTTTCTGGCCAAAGATCTAAAGTTGTAATCAAAGACTTAGAAGGGCTTGGAACTTGAGGCTGTAGGAAAAAAAGGTGTCAAACTCATTCAAAGGAGGAACATTATTCTTGGCAGCTATTGAAAGGACTAATAGGTGGACCCAAGAAAAAATTGAGCTTCTGAAAACTAGACTGGCTGAATTTCAAGATTAAGGATTGAGTGAACGGGACAAGCAAGAAATGAAAGCCATTGTGGATGAAATTAACCAACTCTAGAGCTTTGAAGAGAAATTTTGGCTTATGAGGTCCAGAATTAAGTGGCTAAAGTGGGGTGATCGTAATTCAAAATTCTTTCACGCCTCTATTCTATAAAAGAGATCAAGGAATTGTATTCTTAAGTTAAAGAATGAGCAGGACGAATGGGTTGAGAACAAAGAAGAGCTTAAAAAACTTGATTCAAACATATTTTAACAAGATTTATGAGTCGTTGGCCCGAGAAATTTTGATAAAGCGCTATAGTACATAAGGCCAATTGTCTCAGAGGATATCAACAATAAATTAGTTTATCCCCTTACTCGTGAGAAAGTTAAAGCCATAGTTTGGAGCATGGGTAACACGAAGGCACTTGGGCCTGATGGTTTCCTGGACTTTACTATCAAAGTATTGGAAAGATATTAGTGAGAAGCTTATCTAGCAAGGTCGATCAGCGGAGATATAAATGAAACTCTCGTTGCTCTTTTTCTCAAAGTTACTCACCTAGAAGATATCTCACAATTTCGTCCTATAAGTTTTGCGAACTTTGTCAACAAAATTGTGTCAAGAATTTACACCATGCACCTCAAGGATCAAATGGATGGACTAATTTCTCAAAATCAATCAGCCTTTATTCATGGAAGGAGGATTTAGGACAATATTGTGGTTGCTCAGGAAGTGGCAAACTTTATTAGAAAGAAAAGGAAATCTAGAATTCATTATGCAGTCTTAAAGCTTGATATGAGAAAGCCTTATGATTTCGTAGAATGGGATTTCTTACAAGCACTGCTCCTCAAATTGGGGTTCCATGAAAGATGGGTGAAGATCATTATGGACTGTGTTTCTGCCATTTCCTATATGATTGTCTTTAATAGTAAACCCCTCCCCTCATTAATACCTAGACGTGGCCTACGACTAACAGATCCCATTTCTTCTTTCTTATTTGCTTTCCTAACAGAGGCTTTATCTACTCTTATTCAACACCATTTGGATGCAAATAGCCTTAAAGGTTTAAAGCTCGCAAAAGATTGCCTGCTGTTGTCTTATTTACTTTTTGTTGATGACACTTTTCTTCTTGATAGCTACGACCAATAAAGCTCTGGTCCTCAAAGATGCCATCTACCATTATTGCTTCACTTTGGGGCAAGCTATCAACTTTCAAAATTCCATTAGCAAAGGAACTAAGGTAGAGGTGAAAAATATGATTTGCTCCATTCTTAATGTAAAAAAAATCAGCAAGCTTAGGGAAATATCTAGGACTGTCGTTGGATTGGACAAATCAAAGTTGAAGTTGGTGGCCTGGATTACGGATAGATTGCAAAGAAAACCTCAATCTTGGAAGAATAAATTCCTATCTGATGGAGGTAAAGAAGTCCTTATTAAATCTGTTCTTCAATCTATTCCCTCTAATGCTATGAACTTATTTCTACTCCTAAAGACTTTCTATTAAAACATTAAGTGCTGCAGTGGTTAATTTCTGGTAGGCCACCCAAGGAAAGGATAAAATACATTGGCTTGCCTGGAAGGCAATAGCTAAGCCTAAAATCAGAGGAGGTTTGGTGACGTGTGTGAGTTGTGTATGTTTGTATATAGTATTTGCTTACATTTCTTAGGGTGTTTTAAAGCTCATTTGTGTGCATTTAGTATAGAGTTTATGCATATTTGTTAATAGTTATGCATAGAGTGAATAATTACATAAATGCTACACTAAGTGCACTAATTACATGACAAAGGTGCATTTTGGATGAAGTTGATGCTTGAGATTAAATAAAGAATTTTGGAAGAATATTGATGAAGATTTGATGTTTCGGAATAGTATTCGAGTATGCTAGATGATGCATGAGGCCAAGAAGGAAGTATCAAAGAAAACAGAAGTGAAAACGGAGCCAAAAAAAAAGAAGATATGCTACTACAGGTCGACCCCCCATTCCAATACCGGTCAACTGGTAGTATCTTCCGTACACTTTTCTAGTAGTTCTAGAAGCTTCATCAAAAGTACCGACTGAGTAATGCCTAGTACCGGTTGACTGGTTAGGTCTTCTGGTAACTGTGCTGAAGGCCTATTTAAAACTCGTTTTAGCTCATTTGTAGGGGAGGATTTTATTTTCTTAAAACTCTAATAAACCCAATCCTTCTATCAGCTTCACCAAACACCTAAAACCACTATGCCATACCAAACTAAGCAAGGATTGAAGCTTGTAACAAGAGATTGAAGGATTTTGCTTTGGATTTGAGCAAGGGTTTAAAGGGGAGTTCCTTATTCGTTTTCTTATTCTTGTAAATATGCTTTGTAATTGAGTTAATTCTTGGGTTGATTGATGTTGTATATTAGATTAGGGCTTTGAATACAGGATTTGCGTGTATCTTTGGCTCTTAATACATGTTTGTTTACATAAATCCATGGCATGATTTAGTATGTCTATGTATTAAAAATCAAACATGTCTATGTGTTTGTTAAAATGCCTAAGTGAACTTGCATGTGATATTTGTGCTTTAAATGCTCTTATCTACTTATATGGTGATGTGATTGTGCTTAATTCATGGCTTTGCTTAGTAGAGTAGGCTTTAGCTTTAAATCCAGCTAATAGGTTACATGCTTTGCTTAGTTGAATTTAGGTGTTAGTCCTTGGCTTTAAACTCAGCCAAGTGGATAAGTTAACCTAGACTAGAGTATTCCTCACCAAAGTTAGTGTTGGTTAATCAAGCCTTAATGTCACCTAGTGTTTAAGTGCTAGTCCTTGGCTTTAAACCCAGCCAAAAGGATAAATTCTAAGCATGGATTGCGTAGGCTAGGAAGGATTGGCCCTTAGCTTTAAACCCAACTAACGGATTGAACCATTAGTATTTGTTAGGAGACCCCTAATCAACACAACGGGAATAGAAGTCTCGAGCCATAGATAGACCTAATCTGCTAACACAGCCTGAATCTAGTTGCAACGCAATCGTCCTAGGTCCCTTTCTTCCTTGTTAGGTTTCCGTCATTAGCTTGCACCCTTAAGTTCCTTCATAGCTTAGGTTTTATTTCTTTTTTTCCTGGGCTCCCTTCCATCCTAAAGAAAGAATATCTTGCACGTAGCTAGTTTTAGGCACCCAACCACATAGAGACCAAACTAAGATAGTTTCCCTGTGGAGACGATACCTGCATTCGAATCTGTTATACCACGAACGATCCGTATACTTACGGGTGTAAAACTCGAACACTATCATTTGGGATTTCGCGACTTTCAGAACATGAGCATTGCCATGATTGCAGGACAAGTGTAAAAGCTCACTGAAAATCCTTCTTCTTTTGCTGCGAAAGTCTTGAAAGGTGTGTATCATCTGAAGACGGCCCTATGGCATGCTCATAAGAGAAAAAATTGTTCCTAGCTATGGACAGTCTCATGAAAGGCTTAGAACTGATAAAGAATGATGGCTTCTGGCGAGTTGGAGATGGCAGGAAGATTGACATTTGGAAGAATTATTGGATCCCCAAGAGGCCAAGCATTTGCAAACCTGATAATTGCATCATCCAAAAAGTCTTCGAACTCTTTGATGACGAATTTAGGAAAGAAATCTGGAAAATTCCCATCCCTATCAGTAACTGCGCAGATAAATTTGCATGGCCCTTCTCAAAGGATGGCTTGTGCACAATCAAGAGTGGTTATCGGAGAGCTATTGCTAGTTTGGAGAATGTTTCAACCCCCACTGCTAGTTCATCTTTTCAAACTCGCAAGAAGGTGTGGAATCTGATTTGCCACGCTAACGCCCCAAGTAAGTTGAGGAGTTTCTTATGGAAGAGCTGCAGAAGAGCTATACTTGTAAGTGAAAAGACTTATCAGTAGGAAATGTATTTCTTCTCCTATTTGTGATTTGTGCAAATCTGAATAGGAATCGGTTGAACATCTTATGATTGAATGTGGGATGAACAGGAGATGCTGGTTTTTTCACAATTCCAAACTACTTGGGATTCCTTAAAGGGGAGAGGTTTGAAAAATGGCTTCTTGGGGCTTTTGAAAAAGCTGTGAAGTTGGGTTATAACAAAAAATTTGCGATTGTTTATCTTATGTGCATGTGTTGGAAGATTTAGGGGGTGAGCAATAGGATTAAATTTGATGGTGCCAATTTCAATCGTCAAAGAGTGGCGACAGAAATGAATGGGCTGATTGGAGGGCCTTTCCCTAATAGTGCTGAACCTATCTCAGGCGAGGATGCAGGATTCATGATCAAAGAACCTGTGGAGCCCCAAAAAAATCTATGGTCACCTCTAGATCCTGGGAAGCTTAAACTAAACTGTGATGCATCTTTTGTGAGAACACTGGTATGGCTGGGATCCTTACGGTTTGTCGTGATGAGCTTGGCAGGATTTTTCATGGCAAAGCCAAGAAAGTTGCCTGTGAGACTGCTATCCAAGCGGAAATGATAGAAATGAGGGAAGCTTGTCTGCTGATTAAAGAAGAAAACATGTCTGATATTGTCCTGGAAAATGACTGCTTGGAGCTTGTTGAAAGCTGGAACGGGAAGTCTACGTCTAGCTGGATCATCGGTCACCTTATGCAAGATGCTAGGAGCCTTGTTGAAGGAATCAATGGTGTAGTGGTCAAGCATATTTGTAGGAGTGCAAATGGGGTGACAAATTAATTAGCTAAAAGTGCTAGGCTTGACAATTTGCCGTCTAATTGGGTTGAATCCCCTCTCATGGGACTTTTTTATGCTCTATTCCTTGTTTTTGATTCAACTGGTGTAGGTAATTTCTCGGTTGACTAATGAAAAATTTTCTTTTTCTCTGATAAAAAAAAAATCTCCTCCCGTGCAGGTCTTCTTTACAAATCGTTTTTGCAACAAACCCGCAAATTGGTGCTAGGCCTGTAGTACTAATGATCATTTAAATATTGACTGGATTAGCAATACCCCAGCAGAGTTGGGTGAATTGTTATTTGTTGATTTGCAGCCATCTGGGATTGGCTAATTTCGTTTGTACTTTGAGTTGTCAATGGTAACACCTTTTCCGACCAAAAGAAAAGAAAAAGATGATTTCAAAGAACAGACATCTATGTACACAACAATTGGTGAAGCAAAGAAGCTATATCATGACCACAACAATGTGTATAAATATGATTACTTTACAAAGCTGGAATAGAGAAGAAGATGATATATGGTGACAATCTGCTTCGCATGAATTACGACCCAGAACCCTTTCACAGAGTGGTCCTTACAAAACCAGCAAATGATACAGTTTTACTGGCAGAAAAACTTGGAAATGAACAGAGAACGAAAATTCGTGTGAAGTGATATGACTTCTTATTTTACAGGACAAGGATTTAAACCTGCAAATTGTTGAGTTCATCCTATGCTCCACAATCGCTATTCTGTGTCCATCAAAGTGAGGTTAGCAGCAAGCAAAGGATTCCTCGTTTAGGTAGACTATATTTTTCATATTCTATTCAAGAGAGGATCCTGCATATGTTCTTTGACAGAGACTAAGCATTCAAACAATAGAATGTAGGGTATTTTAGATTTATCTCAAAAGTTAAAAACAAACTAATAAATGACAAAAACATGATCAACTGAGTTTTGCTGCTCTGGTATCCCAATCATAGAAATGCATACCGATTCAAATGCAAAAGCTTTTCCAACTGAACACATTCTCAGAAATAGGATTCATGTGTTGGTGGAAATTATAGCGAGGCCACTACGCAGAATACCTAATCTACTCCAATCAGGCCCCTACTTATTTCAAGATGAATGATAGGTAACATCTGAGTTCTTCTAGAAGCTTCGAGGAATTCTACTGATATTGGTGGTGAAAAATGATCTATGCTAGACTCTATCAAGTGTTAAAAGTGATGAATCAAGTTCTAAAAGAAGTGAGATGTACAGTGCTTTAGGCCTTGGGATGAGTCGTCATTGAAGCCAAATAGCAACAATTTTAATGAGTTCAAAACACTGCATCTTGAGTGCCTGCAGAAAAAATTAGGAGCAAAATTGGTAAAATCCTCCAATCCAACATATCAACAAGGCCCCTGAACAACCCTATTTGTCAGCCACATTTCTTCATCTTCTCGCTCTTGAAATTTCCTGTTCCCTGTTGGATGCTATATTACAAAGTCATATTGGACAAAGCTATCAAATACTCCTCACACCAGGGTTAAGGACAGTTGATATGATCATGATTGGTAAAACATAGTACATATAACATAGGTAAAATTTCTACGGATTTCTATTTGCAGTGCATCTTGATATGGACATCCACTTTTCTTCATAAACATGCGTCCTACATGACATGCAATATCATGTGACGGGCAAGTATTTTCATTCATGAGTAGGTTGCAACTTTCCAAAAGGGACTGGGACCAATTATGGCTCATAAGTGCTGAAATCAATGTTACTTTGGAGCAAAGCTTACCCAACTTTTACAAGTCAATAGACACACAAAGCAAATATTTCTGGGGCCCAATGCAGTAACTTTCGACATCACAGGAATAAAATACCAAGATCACTAGATTTGTTGATTTCAGGTTGGTCACACCCCTTCAAAGTGAAAGCATCCATACATGCACCCTACCTTTTATGCTTGGGATTCCTAAAATTCAGCTACCTGTGGGAGCACAAGCCAGTGGCAAGTGGTGCAGCAATCATCACTCTTCAAAAAGATCAAATAGATTTTTGACAAGGGAAATCAATATGTGAACAATTATGCCAAGAAATCTGATTAGTCCAATAAGTACAGTTGCGAAAAGAAACTAGAGTACTGACATTATCTTTTCTGTCTCCTTTTTGCTTTCGAACAAAATCTCTACAGAAATTCATAAATAAAATTAACAAACGGCAATACACTACTACTGTTCGAGAAACTGATACAGGACATGAGACAAACTCACCGGAACTTTTTCCGGGACTTGAAAGGGGAATTGGATGGAGGCGATGGTGAAAACTCAAATGGTAAGTGTGGTGGCTCAGCCTCACCAGAAAGCATCCCAACAATCTCTTCCATTGAGGGGCGCTTGTTAGGTGATCTTTGCAAACAGAGGAGGCCAATTGTGATGCAGAGCAATGCCTGTTCTCGGCACAACGACTGAATATTTGGATCAACAAGATCAAGAAGCTTGCCATTGTGGGCAAGCTGCCGAGCCCAGGAAACCAAATTCGCCCTCTCAAATTCAGACATTGGCGAAGCTGTCACTTGCAATGGTCTTCGGCCTGACACCAATACTAATAACAGAACACCAAAACTGTATACATCACACTTCTCAGAAATCTGTCCTCCACCCCCATACTCGGGAGCAATGTAACAAACAGTCCCTCTCATACTTGGGGTGCTACTAACTCCTCCACTCTTGGGAATTTCACCGCTGGCCCAATCTTGACTATTTCTTCGACCGATCCGAAACTCACCACTAAAACTATCTAACCACCAATCAATGCTGCTCCTACTGCCCCAGCTTTTCCTCTTCTTTCTTTTTGGCACTTCATCGTCGTCTCTCTGCCACCACATTTCTGCACCTTTGTCAGATTTTAGTCCTCTTTTCTTCTTTTTTTTCGCAAGCTCCTCGCAAAACTCCTCCTTCCACCATTCCCTTGGCTTCCTATTTTTCTTCTCCTTCCTCACTTTATCGTCATCCATTGCGACCCACCATTCAAATTTCTTTTTATTCTTCTTTTGCTCCGTTTGATTGCCATCTCCCTCTGCTGCACTGGTAGAAGCAGTCCAATCCTTCTTAGGCTTTTCTTTCTTGATCTCACTTCCGAGCCACTCCATCACATAGTCCTTAATCCTCCCAGATTCCACACCTCCATTCACATTCTCCTGCTTCCACCACCAATCCCTCCCAGATTCACTCTTCCTCCTTCCAATTCCCCTTCTATTACTATATCCACTATCAACACTAAACCTATCAAAAAACCCCTCCGAAATACTAGTCTTATAATCCAACCCTTCAGACGGCGAAGCCTCCACTGCCCCCATTTCCCCCCCATCCACAACCCTCATGACACAACTCTCTGGCGACTGATCCACATTCAACACTACCTCCTCTGTCATCACACTCTCACTTTCCTCGACTATGGACCCGTTATCCTCCCCATTCTCAACCTTCTTGTCAATTCTCTCCTCATCTTCAATAAAGGCCTCAGCTTTATCATCCCCCTTACAACCCAAAACCTGTGCTAATCCGAAATCAGCGATTTTGGCATCAAAATTAAAATCCAACAAAATATTAGACGGCTTTATATCACCGTGAACAATAGGTGGATCACATGAATGGTGCAGATACTCAACAGCCTTGGCTATGGACATCACAATATTGAATCTTTTACTCCAACTCATCAGCTCAGGGCATTTTCGATCTAGTAACGCATCCTGCAAACTCCCATTATGCATATATTCATACACCAAAAGCAACCTCCTCTTCTTCCGAGAAATATGAGGTTCTATCCTAAAACCAATCGACATATCATCAGACGAGAAGCCTAGGATGGACACCACGTGAGGGCAGCGCGTGGTGTCGATCCTCGAGGCGAGTGCGAGCTCGTTATGGAACTCGCGCTCGCCTTGGAGAGAGCCCGTAGCGTCCATCAGCTTCACAGCTATCTCCTGGCCCGAAGGGAGAGTGCCCTTGTAAACGGACCCGAACCCACCTTGGCCGAGGCGGTTGGAAGCCGAGAAAGAGCAAGTGGCACGGCGGAGGACCGCGTAGGAGAAGCGGTGAAGCGGCGGCGGCGCCGGAGGCGGTGACTTCAGATCTGCTGGGGCAGTTCTTTTCCGGGAGAGCTTGCGGTAAATGATGGCGAAGAGGAAGAGAAATGTTAAACCCACAGCTGCCACTAAGATGGGTGGCAGAACAGATGCACGGTGGCGGTAGTGGTGGTGGTGGGTTGGTGCTTGTTCCAGCAGCTGCTGCGGCGGCGGCGGTGGTGGTGGTGGTGGTGGTGGTGGTTCTAGTAGTGGGGGTTCTAGTGGTGCCATTTTGGTAGATAGTGGAGAAATCAAGGGGTGAATGTGTTAGGAAGAAGCACAATGCAAAGAGTTTGTTTTGGATGATGGAAAGGGACTAGTAAGAGGAGCAGCAGCACACTGCTTGATATACACAACTCTTTCTTACTACTCCTCTCTGTGTGTTTTTTGTGTGTGTTTTCTGGTGTGTTTGTTTTTATTATCCTTTCGTCGTCTTGTAGTCTGACCTTGTCACAGTGTCTGAGGCAATTCTTGGTAAGAATTATAGTCAAACACTATGGTTACACGGCTGTGACGTTGGTTATTTTACTTGCAGTACTATTTTGGTTTCTTTTCTTTTTCTTTTTATTTTTCTTCTGTCAAGATATTATTTTAGTTTTTGACTTCTCCTTTTTTTTTTTTAGTTTATTCTTTTAATAGTTCTGGTACAATTGGCTTTGTCACTTTTTGGTCTCTTTACTTTTAAAATAAATCTTTTAATATCTAAACTTTGATAAATAAAATGTTGTTAATCCTTAAACTTTAATAAATGAGATGTCATACTTTAAAAAGATTCATTTTAGGGGTTCAAGAATTAAAATATTTATTTTAAAGGTTCATTACTAAACGTAACAAAGTCAATAGTCCAAGCACTACTAAAGGAATAAAACTCTTTTTCTTTAAAATTTGTTTGATGCATTCTTTTTTATCTTTTGTATTGTTGCACTCAAACTCAAAAAAGATGAGATGAAAATATTAAAAAGTTCTATTTTTTGTTTTTTTTATTCAAACTCAAAAAAAGGGGTGACCATTAACGTATATTTTGTTAATTATTTTTTTATAAAATTTAAAAAATATGATATAAAATTATGTCGATAAATTTATATAATTGATCTTATTTAATCAGTCAAAGACTTAATTTAATTTAGTCTCAACTCATTGATTGGCTTCTAAAATAGGTTAAATTCCAAAAAACATAATTGGAAAAAGAAATTTATTACCAAACGAAAGCAAGAGATTCTGGGGAGTCAAAATTAGGTGAGGTAGATTCTTTTGGCTTCACCAAAAATAAGAAAAAGAGAAGAGACTATTTCTTATTTGCAAAAATATTTACATCAAAGCGAAAGAAGAATCTTAATAATATATCTAATTGAAGGACAAACCTGCTATTGTTTAAGGCTACATATGCTTTTGGTGTAGAAGAAAATATCAAAAAAAAAATGATAAAAGAAAAAAGCTAGTTGAGTGGACCATATATTTAAGTGTAAATAATATAGTGCATAAAAGGAATTTGTATTATTTACTTGGAAATGGTTCTTTTGATGCCAGATTCTGGTGCAATTGCTAATTTATTGATTCAATTATCCAAAAGAAAACTATACTTTTTAAAGTGATTTTTGACTAATTTTCATCCTTTTCTTTTGTTCTCTTTGTGTTAAAGAGGCTAGTTTTCTTTTATTCCCTTTTTCTTTTTCTTTTTTTTCTGCTAAGTCTATTTTATCATTTTTTTGTTTCCTTTGAGCAATTCATCATAGTAAGCATTGAATATCACAAAACAAGCCCCTAGTGGCCATCATTTTATTTGTTCCATCACTTGACCGCTTTTAAATATATTCTTTAATAAGTTGAGAATAAGAAAAAAGGATCGAGGATCATTTTTGGTACGTGTTACAAAAATAAGAAGAAGTCATTTGAAACCAAATGTTAACTTAACTCAAACCAAATGAAAATTGAAGAAGTTCAAACACACATTTCCTTTTTGTGGGTAAGATTTTCCTAAAGTAGATAAATAGAAACTTTTTTTTTTTTCAGTGTGTGCCTTTGTTATTGATATCATACTAATTGATAAAATAAAAATGACGGTTCAAAAATAAATAAAGTACTAGTTCAAAATAAATAAAGTACTGGTTTAAAATAAATAAACCACTGGTTCAAAATGAATAAACTACTGGTTCAAAATAAATAAAGTATTGGTTCAAAATGAATAAACTGCTGGTTCATAATGAATAAACTATTAGTTTAAAATTAATAAAATATTGGTTCAAATTGAATAAACTATTGGTTCAAATTGAATAAACTATTGGTTCAAAATGAATAAAATACTGGTTCAAAATTCAGATACTACATTTGCAAAATCAGTATAATATTTCATACGTTATACTAGTAGTTCACAAAATAATATCATATTTGACAAATTAACAGTATTAGTTCAAAACATTCACTCTACATATTCAAAATGCATAAACTAGTGGTTCAAAACAATTATATTTTATGTTCAAAATCAATAAACTAGTGGTTCAGAATTTATGTTCTACTGTCTAATCAACTAATGTGTGTTATATATTGATTACATCAGTGATCATGAACACTCAACAGGTGATGAAAAAGTTCCTAAAGTTGGCATCATAACAAAGATAGGCATATTCTAATATTCACCCATTGTAATTATCAAAATTAAAAACAAAAATCAAAATAAAAACTTATCAGCAAAAGAATAATAGAAAAAAACACAATTACTACTGTTCGACAAAGATAGATTCTCAGAATTGCCTAATAAAAGATATCTCAATCACAGATTAGAAGATAAATACCGAGACATTAGAAGATAAATCCTTATAGAACTTATGCGCAAAACTACAGCAACAATTTTAACGGCTTTACTTTGACATGTTAGAACGTCTTTTTATTTTTTTTAAAATTTTAAACGACTTCAAATGATGTCGTTTCAATAGGGCATGTATAACACGCGATTTAAAAAGCATTGTGCTCTATAGGTGCACAATGTCTATAAAACACAATAAAATTTGCAAACAAATTTCATAAGTAGTTCTTGTGATTTACTAAAAGTGTAATTTTGATCATTATTATTTTGAAAGTGGCTTACTTGATTCTCAATATACGTAAAATGTGTCAATTTTAGTCCATTGTTTCAAAAATAAGCCTTCTAATTCTCAATAGTTACAAAAAGTGTCAACTTTATTCATATTATAGCCCTCAAAAGTATACCGGAGGAGATAAAAAACCTTTTAAAAATATTGAGGACCAAATGAGTTATTCTTAAAATAATAGAGATCAAAGTAACAATTTTTTTTTTTTAAAAAAAAGAGAGCATTTGTGAAATTTTCCAATCTTATTATTCCGATCTAATTGTTGCATCCTACCTTATTGGTATTTAGTTAGTGCACATTACAAGTTAAGTTGCGTATATGAGATATATCAGTGTTCATGGCGGAGAAAATTTTAGATTATTTTTCTTAGCCTTATGATTTGATTCATAACAAAGATTTTCAACATCGTACAAAGAAAAATAGTAAAATGAGTCCCTAATTATTAAAATAATAATAATAACAATGACAATAGTAGTAGTAGTAGTAATAAGAATAATAATAATAATAATAATAATAATAATAATAATAATAATAATAATTATTATTATTATTATTATTATTATTATTATTATTATTATTATTATTCTAGTTGGAAGTAATTTCCCTTATCTCACTAATTTGCTTTTCCTTTAGGAACCACTGTATATCTATTGAACAATTGAAGATCATAAATATGATTGACAAATAGCTAAAATGCCTCTGAATATTTAAAAAAGCAGCCAAGCAAATTCTTAGGCTAACTCCGATAGCCTTTTTATTTTATTTTACTTTTTATATATATAGCAAGTCAAACTCATTCTCGTTGTGTTTAAGGGCCGTTTATATCAGTTTTATTCCAATAGCTTCCTACTTTATTTTTTTCAGGACTCCCTATTAGGGGTGTTCATTAAACGGGGAAACCCGATTACCCAACCGATTTTTTGGGTGTGGGGAAATTGAGTTTAGGGAATTGGGAAAAATATATTGGGGATGGGGAAAAATTTTTGAGAAACGGGTTGGGGATTTAAACAAATTTTATTTTTGATGAAAACCTAAAACCCAAAATTTTTTTATTATATAAAATATGTATATATATTATTTAGTTATGTAATCTATGTTATTATATATTAATATAACATATATTAAATTTCTTTTGATCCTTATTTTTCTCTTTACTTTATTCTTTCAACATCTTTTTAGCCACTTGGCCTCTTTATATTTTCTTCAGCTCAATTTCTATTTTCTTCGCTATGTTTTATGCTTAGTTATATATTTTTATTTATATTTTGAAGTATAGATTGTATATTTTTGTTTACGTTTTAGATTTAGAATTATTCAACATAAGTTGTATCTAAAATTAGTTTTAAACTTTATCAAAAAAAATTTTGGGGATTCCCAATCCCCAGTGGCTTTCCCTATTCCCCATTTCCCCAAATCATGCTCCCCGTTGATGAATTGGGGCGGGAAAAGGAACAAACCTTCTTCCCCAAAAGTCATTTTAGGGAAAAAAAAATTGTTGACTGGGACGGGGAATCCTCAATGAACACCGCTACTCCCTATCTCAATTCACTCCAATAGTATTCCTATTTTTTCACTCCCTATCTAATTTCACTTTTAACATTTCTTTATTTATCTGTAATATGTATTATTCTATTATAATTTTTTATAAAAAAAATAATGATGATAATTCTAAAAATATAATTATTAATATTTAATTTTTATAATTATTTTTATATTTGTTTCTTCCATCTATCTATCTATTTGTATAAATTTTGAATTGTCACATATACAGTATCACATATAATTATTATGTTTAAATTAATAAAATATATAAACAAAAATTAGTGAACTATTAATATATAAACAAATAATTAGTTAAATATTAGAATATAATTAACTAAACTTAAATATTTTACAAATAAAATTAAGATTTGACTTAAAAAATAAATAATAAAGTTAAGGGGTTTTATAATAAAACATATAATTATAATCCTAATTTAACATATAAAAGAATCCTAAAACTGCTCCACATTTAAAATAAATATTATAACTAATAAACATATGGAAGAGGATAGGCGTTGAGAATTGACTAACCATATGTGTGGAGCCAAGAAACATTTTTGGGAGTCCCTATAAAATAAAGAGTTTTTGGGGAGACTGTTGGAGTGCTTTTCCTATACATGCCTTTGTTGGAGATAACCTTACATTTTTTCCGATTCTTCCTCTAACAGAGATAATAAACAAGAAAAGGAAAAAAAAGAAGGAAAAGATATACAAAGTGGAGGGAAGAGAAAAAGCACGAAGGGCATAGGCTGGCATGCCACGTTGAAGGGTCAGATAACATGAACAATCTAAAAACAAAAGGTTCTAAAAGAGGGGGAAAAAAAGTAGAACAATTCGCTTCTCTACTAAAGTGAAAAAAATGGGTTGCCTGCATACTTCGTTTGTGTTTTCCTCCACTGGGGCAAAAGAGTCATTTACTCATATTTTTATTAGTTTTTTCTTCTTTTCTTTTTTCTCCATAAGGCAACTAACCAAATAACCAAATCTCACCCCCAGGGGCATAGGTGAGTTGGTAAGTGGCCAGGTGATTAGGGTGGAGACACCCTGACAACGCGGGATCGAGTCCGTGTGGCGGCAGTACTCCGCTGAAATATTGCGGGGGCTGTTGCTGGATTTCCACGCCCGTTGGTCCTCTCCCTGGTCGGGCTGCCATTCACGCACATCCCTCAATTTACCTCCCGCCTGGTTAAGGGGCCTCTGGCCAGGTGGGAAAGGGGTTCTCCTTTGGTTAACCCTTTTGAAAAAAATAACCAAATCTCATTCCCTTCTCTTCTCTCAACACCTTGACAAGATTGTAATAGTTGACAAATAACTCCTTCTCCTCACCCTCATGTCCCCCTGCTTTCCTCTCCTCTCCCTAATGTCCCTTGCTTCACGTCAGATTAGTATGCCAAACTATGGCTAAGTTGTACAAAAAAAATGTCAATTACTTGGGAATTAAATCTTCGTATTATTCTTGTATCTTCTTATTGCAAAATTGGGGGCAAAGCAACCAAAAGAAGAAAACCTTAAAGTCAAAGATGAGTTACGGAGTGCAAGTTTTATTTTGTGGTCTATCTTGAATTCTAGATTGGTGGTAATTTCTTCTAATAGGCATCTTTTAATTTGAATCTTTTTAAATTTTTAAAGAAATTTTAGGGGGCAGTTTTATGTTTATCTTGTTAATTTTAATGATTATTGAGGTTTTAATAACACGGTGGTCTTATTGAAGTTGGAATTTATCGTGATATGCAATTTTCTTCCTCTTTGTTTCTCATTTTTATATGTGATTAAAGAGGTTAATCTTTTTCTTTTTTTTTTGGGTGTAATTATGATTTTTTTGGGGGACTGTAAACAAGCAATTTACTTGCCAAGGTAAAAGTGATTATCGTATGATTGATAGTCTTTGGTTGATTTTGTTCCAGAATAACATTACTTATATTCGTAAATTTTTTGAGGGGATTAATTGGATATACTTTTGTGCTTTTTGGTTCCTGGAGTTTTTCAAACAAACAATCCAACATTTTGTTGATCACAAAAAGGTACTATTTCATTTCTACATCATTTTAATTTACATGCATATTTGTATCTTATTTTTAGTGTTTTTCTCTTACTTGCAAATGTTAGCTAAACTTGAAAAAGAGGAAAAATTGAACAAAAAAGAATTGTAAAGAGCTTAAAGCATTGAGATGGCGTGATTAATTTGTATACTATATGAGTGAGTCATTTAGAGTGTCCAGTCCAAGTTTTCCCCTAGCACCCTTTTAAGAAAGAATATTTTTGTGTTTAAGGCTCAACTTAAAAGGAAAAAAAAAGAAAAGAATGCTTGCATATGATTAGGCACCTTTGAAACAATTAACCAATGAAATAAATCCATTTGATCCTTTCTAATAGCTTAAGCTTTTAAAGGTGTTTAATTGACAAAAAGAAACTTTATTCCTTGGATATATTTGTACGGCGAAGAATTTGTCCAACCTGCAGATTAAATTCTAACTCTATTAGTTTTTGTTATAATCCTTGGAGCTTATTTCTAGTTTAGAATTGGAGGATCTCATGGTCAGTTTTATAATTTACGTTTTGATCACAAGGAAGATCAAAACAAAATCCAAAATTTTTGCAATCAGTGGTTGGAACAGATGGCGCCTTTTTTATCTGAAGTGAGTGATTCTGTTTGTATGCTTTATTATAGACAAAGTATATTTGTTTAATTAGCTGACTATTCAACTATGGTTTTGTTTAGAATTTTGATTCCTATTTGAAACTCGACTATTCGAAAAAAGATGGCATCCCTTGTCCTAGGCAAATGTCTTAATGGTGTTTTATTGCAAATGAATATGTGACTACTTTTGAAGAGATGGTTATCCTGGCATTTTGCCTGGTTGTTTACTGGGTCTTGTGAACTTAGATCTGTACCATCTGGATTTTTCCCAGTTCAAACAGGAGTTATCACTATTGGAGTTGGAGATTATAAATAACTTCTGATTTTTCAGACAATGGGACAAGGAAGCTTTTTAAGAGGTATAATAGTATACTCTGGTGAGAGTAAGATGCAAGGCCTGAGTGAAATTGAGGAAGTATAAAGTCGGGGGATTAAGTTGTGAGCTTGAAGAAGTAATTTTAATGCAGAAGAGTAGTGTAGTATGGATCCTCTGAGATTTAGAGCAGTGACCAAGGAAAAGGGAAATGCCTATTGAAAGTCCCCATATATTATATTTTACTCGAGAAATTTTGAAGCAAAAACTACATTTTGGATGGCAACTCTTTCAAAAGTGACTACATCATTTCAACATCAATGGCTCATGAAAAATATCTCCCAGTGTTTTTAATTTCTCTTGCTATCTTAGTCCAGCTGCTAAGGTGTAAGGAAAAAGTAATATATTGTTGCTAGACTTGACGCCTCACTTGATTTAATTATTGTATATGTAGTCACTGCATCCTTGGTTGTTTCTTTTATAAACTTCCTATATACGAGGGCTAATATGTTTGGTCGACATAATCACAAATCCTTTCTTTTCTTTTTTCCTTTTAATCGGGCTGGATTTGGGGGTTTAATTAAATCATCATCCTGGAAATAATCACTTGGTCTCAAGAGGGCATGCCCTTTATGCTTTATATTTATACACACACACATGGTATTCTCGAAAAGAAAGAGAAAATAGAATTATCCTGCATTTGTTTGTCATGAAAAAGGACTTGTGACTTGTGATTTATTTGCAAATGAACATAATGGCTTCATGTAATTCAGGTGGCTGAGGATCAAGGGTGGAATATTGAAGATACATAACCACTTAGTACATATGAGGGATCATTTTATCCCAGGAAATGAACTTCTAAACCAAACTTTTTGTTCTTCTTTTTGCTTTGCTTCAGATTTATAAATTTGTTTTTTTTTTTTTTGTCTCAACACACTTTATACCATCACAATTTTGTTCAAATGTTTATTACTAACTTATAAAATTTCGTTAGGCAATTTCCTTAATGGATCAATTAAAGGAAAACTAGTACATATCTATTGCGGAAATAACTCCCCAAACACTAAAATAGATGGCAAAAGTTCAAGCAATGGCGGATTCCTGATACATTCCAGTCTTCAAATATCTATTACTAAGTGTTAGTATATGCAATAGTTGTGGGATTGTAAATAATTAGAAATTATTTCACCTGAAACATCCGAAGTAGTTAAAATGATGAAACTCTTCTTTTGGCTATCACGTAAAAGATGTGCTACATGGAGGTATATATGAATGTGCAAATTATGATGTATGATTATGTTTTATTTGCATTTTTATTATGTCAAAACTTTAATCATTAAATTATAATTTATATATATATCTCCTACGATAGCACTATTGGGCAATTGTTATGGCTTGCACGGCCCTTTACAACTAGTAGCAAAAAAAAAAAAAAAGAAGAAGAATTCTAGACAAAAGATACCAACCTATCAATAGTGTTTGAAGATAATATTGAATATTGGATTTTTAAAAATATAAAGTATTATCTTTTAAAAATAAAAAGATTAAAACAACCCTTCACAAGATTTAAAATAGATTTTTCAAAAATCTTTTTGCAAAAACTCTTTTGGTGGTTATGATTTACAGCCCATTCGGCTAAGTTTATTTGGGACTTATTAGTTGCAAATAGTAAAAAACATGTGAAAGTTGTAAATAATAAAAAGTATGTGAACGGATATTTTTTTCTAGAAGCCTATAAATTGTAAAATAAGTAGAGCCAAATAGGCTATTAGCTCTGTAAAAGCACTAAGAGGGTGTTTGGTTTGGCTTTTTTTCTGGTCAAACCTGCTTAAAGTCTAATTTAAGTTGATGAAAGTGTTTGTTTTAGTTAAAAATGTGTTTTTTTTAAGTGGCTTTAAGTAGAAAATAAAAAGCTCCCCAACCCCAACTTTTGCTTTTATGGCTTTAAGCACTTTGAAAAAAAAGTAAGTTTGACCAAATCATTTACTATATTAGCCTTACCTTTTTATTTTTATTACTAAAATATCTTTACTCTTGTATCTTATACTTATCTTTTTAAATTCTATTTTAATGTCCTTAATAGTTATTTTAACCATATAACTTACTTTCCAACCCACTTTAATCAAACATGTAAATATTTATTTTTATAACTACAACTTTTATTCAAACACATAACCACTTAAAGTTAATAATAAAAAAAAACCACTTAAAGCTAGAAGTACTTTAAGTAGCTTTTTTATAAGCCAATCCAAACACCCTCTAAGTCATATAAGCTAAGTTGTGAATTTCGTATCTCCATAGGAAATGGTTTTAACGGGCTGAAATCCAACTCAGATAAAACCTAATGCATAATAAGTCATATCCAAAATTCATGAATTTTTTCTCATAATATGATAATATAAAATTACGTAGTTATATTACTCATTTATTATTATAAGATATTATTTAAAATATATTAATAATGTAATAACAATTTATGAAGATACATATAAATATATATATATAAATATATATATATATATATATATATATATATATATATGTATGTATGTATAAAATGGAACGCAATTTTTACTATGCTCCATAAGGATGGTGCTCCTATAGAGCATTATATACCATACTATGAGTGGACAATATGCACACACAATATATAACAATACATGTGTTCAAAATTCTTATACTATAGGTTCAAAATCTTATATTAAGCTGCTAACGTGATCAAAATTTTGAACTTAAGTTCAAAATTATGAATATGTTTGTAACTTAATATAAGAGTTTTGAACATAGAGTATAAAATTTAAGAGATTATAATTTTATTTTATGAACTTGCTTTTAAAATTTTGAACTTATAATATAAGAGTTTTGAACATATAATATACAAATTTTAAACATGTAATATAAGAGTTTTGAACATAGAATATAATTTATGAGTATGTAATATAAGAGTTTTGAATTGAACATAGAATATAAAATTTATAAGATTATAATTTTTATTTTGTGAACTTGCTTTTAAACTTTTGAAATTTTAATTTAAGAGTTTTGAACATATGATATAAGAATTTTGAGCATGTAATATAAGAGTTTTGAACATAGAGTACAAAATTTATGAGATTATAATTTTTATTTTATGAACTCTTTTTAAAATTTTTGAATATATAATATAAGAGTTTTGAATATGCTTATAGTTTAATATAAAAATTTTGAATATATAATATAAAAATTTTAAACCTATAATAAAAATTTTAAACACATATATTATTACGTACGTGTACTCCTTATACACAATACAATCTACAATTCTCATGAAGAGCACTGTGGATGTGATGTACAGTGTAAATTAAGATATTTGTGAAAGGCTTGAGGCTACGAAGCAGTTGATCCACGCGACGTCAGCGAGGGTGGCGGAGGCATCTGATCACATCCTTCAGGCCATGAGCTGTGCATTAGTCAGTACGTTATAAAGTCAAATTTTTCATCAAACGTTCCACATGGAAACTAGCCATTTGTCCGTTTTCCGCACGCGCTGACGAGACCAAACTAACATGACAACATCCTTCTCGATTAGTGCGGTTGACCAACACCTCTGCACCCTTTCCTCCATCCTTTCAATCATCTTTTCTGTGATCCTTTTGCGTTACTTTATCTTCTAGTAAAAGGACAAGAAAGCCTCTTTTTAAAAAGAGATTACTTTTGTGAATGATATGAATGTTCTTATTTTATAAAGTAATAATTGGGTTATGACTTAAATTTAAATTCAAGAACATAAAACTTCTCCAAGTCTGTAAAGAAAAATTTTTGAAGACCAAATTATTATATTCTTATAAATAGGATCTTATTTGTTGTAATTAAATACATCAAGATTAATAGAATTCGTTCTTATCTCTTCTCTCATTTTTTCGGAGGTTATACCATGTACTTTAAAGATGATACACTCATTAAGCATTGTGCACTTTTAATGAACAAATACCATAAAATTATAAACAAATAAAGAAATAGTATAAAAATTATAAAAAACACGTCAATTAAATTGTTGACAACTGTTTTACTATTTATTCACAATTTATTAGTTTACTATTTAATATATCTAAACAAACAATATTAATATTGTGAACAAAGATAAGGAAGCACGAGAAAGAATAATGGTAAAAAAACGTAGTATAAATTACGATCATTCTTTTCTTTTTTCTCACTTTTCCTTTTCTCTTAAGTTTTATAATAATAATAACAACAATAACAACAACGACGACGGCGATGACGACCACGACGAAGACATAATAACTAGTATGTTGGCCTGTATAGTCGCGGTGTTATATGTTTTTAGATTTTATATTTTTAAGATTTAAATGATCATATGATTAGATGTGAATAAGTTTTATAAGTTCAAAAATTTAATAATGTATTGGGATTATATTTTTTATTTGGTTAAATATTTATTAGATTAGAATGAATAGGTTAAAAATCAAAGCTGTAATTTATTTTTTGAATTTTTATTAATTTTGTAAAAAAATTGAGATTAATTGCTAAAAAAATAAATAAAACATTTAAAAAATAAAAGAGTAACCACAGGCTCTATATGCCATCTTACCCTAGCACTATTATTATTATTATTATTTTTTTTTACAAATCTTTCATCTATCCAATCTCTCTCTACATTTTCTACAATTTTTTTCACAAATATAAATATAGAAGAACATAAAAATCACTTCGAATTCTATTCACATCAAAATATACTAAAAAATATAAGTCTCATTCGTTCATTTATATTCTTCTTTAACAAAATAAATTTTCAATCAATTAAAAATATTTTTAAATTAAAATATATTTTATAATATTAATAAAATTAATTTATCAAAAAATAATTTAATTATATTTTAGTATATTATCATAAGAAACATATATCTAATTATAAATTAACTTTCTTATTTCAATAATAGTAACAATAATTTTTGTTACTATAACAATAATAAAGTGATACCAACGTTTATATTCACAGTTAATCCAACAATTAATTTTATTAAATACATTTTGTTTCATCAGCTAATTAAATAGTTATCCGCATAAAATAGCTATTAGTTACCCAAACAACTATTAGCTATTCTAATAGCTAATTTTGTCAAATAGACCCTTATTGGATTTCAAATACTTATGAAGAAAGAATATTAATTTTGTAATTATTTTCTTTATTTTCTTAAGAATTATACAACATATAAAACTGATTCAAGATAATGAAAATTAAAAATATCTTTATATTAGAAATTAGTACCATCTTAGTGCATATTAAAAATTAATACATTCCATACTTGGCTTAAACAAGGAAAATGAAAAATAAAGCACGATGATTTAGCTCATCCTTTAACGACATAGACGTTCTAAGGAGAATAAGCCATACTGGATTGCAATTGAAAATTCAACTATTGACAAATGGCACAAGGTTTTTAGGGGGAAAGCAATAAATAATGGGGATCAACTTGAATATAGTTACTTATATGTGATTTATGCGATGCATGAGTTTCGATGTTAATTTGATATATCAAGTTTTATATAATTAGTAATGTTAAAATTTTCATTTTAAATAAATTCATAAAATATAGTTCAAATTATAAATGCGATGACAAATATAGTCAAAATATTAATAATATTAATATAAAAAATTAATTACATTAGAAATTGTACTTTAGATTTTGTATGAAATCAAATTCTATTCAGTCACTTTTAGAAATAAGTATAAGAACCCAAAAAGTTATTCATATATAACTCAAATAATGAGAAATATCATTTAAATTTTGAAAGAAAGAAGAATGGTTGATGGGCTCTTACTTTAATACATACATACATTCATACATACACACACAAATATCTACATATATGTGTATATATATACACACATATATGTGTGTGTATATATATATATATATATGTATGTATATAAAAGAGTCAAGATCTACAATGTGAGTTACCAAATCCCCTACATTAGCCCTTTGGTAACTGAGCTTCGAATAACCTTATTACATTATGGACAAGATTGAGAATTTATGAAATGATCAAATTATTTGATTATAATTATAATGCACTCTCGCATAAGTTTTTTATGCACACTTTACAATGGTTGTATTAGTTTTTTATGTGTACTTTATAATAACTTAGGTTTACTACTAATGTCATCACCGTTTAAGTATTTTGAACCAGTTGATTAGGCTCAATGTAATAGTAGGCTAGTAATTAGGCCTTGGTAATTGCATGTGGTATTAAAGTAGGTCATGAGCGGTCTTAAACTATGGTTTTATTATGTTTGTATTTGGTTTGCCATGAAGACATTGTATCTTTAAGGTGAGAAAGTTTATAACACCCTCCCATATTAGTTCTTTGTGTGATTTGTGCCTAGTAGTGCAAAAACATTTTAGCAACTCCGTCTCCATTTGGGTAAGACAAAGTTGGAGATTTAGTGATACTGAATTATTTGTGGAATCATAATAAAATAATATAAATAAGTCATGACAAAGAAATTTTTTGGTTAGTTACCTTGGAAATCCTTTATCTTTTCTATATTTGACAATTTCATTCGTTATTTTCTAAGTAACACTTTTCATTTCTCTCTCTACATATTTTTTGTTGCCAATGTTAATTCTTTTGTCACTTGCACTTAAAATTTGAACAAATTTAGAGCAATATTCTTTTCTTTATGACACTTTACTGTCCATGTTTTCATGTTGTGTCAATATTAGTCTTTCCATGTTAGTTTTCCATCCAAATTCTAATGGCTTATGGACTAAAATTGGGAGAATGAGAAAATAAAAAGCCTTAAATTTGTCACTTCACAATATAGGGAGACGAAGTTGCCAAAAATAATAAAGATAAGGACCTTTGGGTAATTAATCATTAATTTTTTTCATAACCTTATTTAGTATAGAAAGATCTAAATTTGGTAAAATCTGCTATATCAAGTTTTTCTTAAGGTTTCTTTCTTTCTTTTTTTTTTTTTTTTTTGTATCTTAATTAGATTCATGGTGTATTTAGAATGAACTTATTATAAGATGCTTTTTCTATTAATGTGAAAGAGACTATCGTTTTTATCTTATAAAATATAAGACATCTTATCACAAATATTTCATAAAAACTCAAAATAAATTATACATTTTATCTTATAAATCCATCCTTATCTTATTCTTTTACAATTATAAATAAGATATTTTATCATAAGTATTTTATAAAATCTCAAATCAAATTATAATTTTTATATTAAAAAAATCTTAAAATAAGCTTATAACAAACGGAACATAAGTTAGAGGCTTTTGACTTTTGTAAGCTTTGCAACGCAAGCACCGTCACTAATTCATTCCCATTGAATCCCACCAAGTCATTTCTGAGTGGCATTAATTTGTTGTAATCGCGCTTCATCCTTCAAAATGTTTTCCCAAATAATAGGTTAATACAGCCACCTGGGTCCACCATCATTAGATGGATTCGGAAATTACTAACCTTTATCTTAATGAATAAAGGATCATCGTCAGGATGGGAAACTCCTTATAACTCTTCATCTATGAATGTGAGCAATTTGTCTCATTTCATTCTTTTATCCTCGCTTCTTCCTTGTCGTAGCTGATTCATGTACAACTTCTGAGTTGACTAGCTCTCTCCTTCTGCTGCTAATCCTCTTGCGATGGTATCACTTTCAACCTGACCTGCTCTTCGCCGCAGGGGTTTTCTATTTCCTCCTTAACAGTGATTGTTGTTTTGCCAACCAGGTTGGCCTCGATTTCTTTGAGGTCAGTTATTCTCCCTTCTAGGGCTTCGGGACCGAACCCTAGCACTATTTTGTAGACCTGCCGCCAGGTTGGTGCGGGGGCCGGTAGTACCATCTATGATGGCTCTTCAAATGGTCTCCTAAGAGGATCTGGCGAGGTTCTTCTTACCAACTCCTGTAAGTAGCCTTGTTCTATCAGCTCTTTGATTCAATCTTTCAAATGCCCACAATTTTCCATATCATGCTCGTGATCATTATGATATGGGCACCATTTCTTCTGGTCTGGACAGCAAGGGCGGGTTGTTTAAAGTTTGCTCCCCTCTTCAAGGCAGCTAGGACTTTAGCTTATGGACAAGCGAGGGAGCGAATCTTCCTTTCTTTTGGCCCCTTTGGTCGTGCTTTCTTTTGAGGTCAACCATCTTCCCTTTTCTTGTGCTTAGAAAACTTTGGGGACGTTTCCTTCTCCTGGCAGTCTAACCTCCTAGTTATATTAAGCCTTCTCTGCTCAGATATACTTTTCGGCTCTGGCAAACATGTCAGTGAGAATTCGCGACTTCTTTTTTGACAATGATCCAATGAGATCATAATTGTTTGCTCCCAATGAGAATGCTTCCATCGCCACATCATTATTAAGCTTATGGATCTGCACTGTAGCTTCATTAAAGTGTTCAGTAAATTTTCTTAAAGTTTCGTTCTTACCTCTAAGTTGTTATCAGGTGCCGCCGATAAGGTGACCTCAGAACTAGACTGATTGACCAACAACGCAATAACCTGATTAGGGTTCGATGCCGGACAATCAGTAATTCGAATAGGATAGGATTGACACGTGTCCTATCCCCTAAACTATAAATAGGACCCCTTGGTTCAAAAAGAGGTAACTTATTCATTCCGATTCATCCTCTTCCTTAAACTTTCTCTCTTAAGAAATATCCTAACTTAGACATCAGAACTACTTGAGCCAAATCTTCTCTCCACAGCACAACGCTTTACTCAACCATACAACTTCTTTTTTTTCGAATCCAATACCATCAAACACCGGAGCTCCCACTCATATGCCATAACCCATTCATCAAAACTCTCTAGATATGCAAGAAGAGTCATTATGTTAAGGGGATATATCTATAAAACCCCTGGTGATAGTCACAGCCATCACATAGACTGTGCCGAACCTATGGCCTATCCAAACAATAAATGTTACAAAGTTCGAAAACAGTCCCTTGTCAAAGGAAATCATTAAAGAGCCAATACCAAGGGACTTTGTAATTCTAAAGTTTCCATACTTTGATGGTTTAGTGATCTCGCCGACCATGTGTCGGTAATAAACCATAAAATGCTGTTTCATAATGGTATTGATGCCACCCGATGCAAGGCATTTCCTACTATCCTGGTAGGATTAGCCTCAACTTGGTATGATGAGCATCCACCACACTCCATCCAATCCTTCAAGAAGCTAGCTGCATCCTTTATGAACCGATTTGATAGCGTGAAGGAGGCCCCTGAATCATCCAATTCGGTCTTCAGAATGAGGCAAAGGAATGATGAGACTTTGCGAGCATTTTCCAAGAGATTCAATGAAGTGACATTGCGAGTGCTTGATCTGTCATATCTAGTCGCCATGGAAGCCTTCACTCATGGTGTCAGAGTTGACAACCTGTCTAGTTCTTTGACGAGAAAGAAACCTACTTCAATTACCAACTTGATGGCTTGGGTGGAGAAATATATTTTAGTCGAGGATGTTCTCTTATCCAATTAAGAACACGAGAAAGAGTATGAGACCGAGAAGAGCAAGGGGAAATAGAGACACCAAGAACCATCTTAGGATTAGAATGAGGCGAAGAGGAGGAAAAAATTCCCGATGCATTCAGGATCCAGGTCAAAATCTTGGTAGCTATGAAGCGTGAAAAAAAAGTAAAGTGGCCTGAGTAGATGAAGGAAAATCCCGATAAAAGGGACAAGGCTAAATACTACCACTTTCATAAAGATCACGGCCATACCACTGATGAGTATCAGAATCTAAAAGACGAGATTGAGACTTTGATCCAAAATGGGAAGCTAACGTAGTTCGTGAGACGGCTGGGCAAACATCCTCTCGAGGAGCACCCTTGCAGCCCGAGGAGAGGGAAGAAGGTCCTCGACACAGTTGACATGATTTGGGAGGACTCGTGCCGAGGACCAATTACCGATGGGAATTCCGCTGCCAAAAGAAAGATGTATGTTTGGTGCTTACAAGCTGCTCCGACATACAAAATGAGAAAATGGAAGATGTGACCTTGTTTTCCGAGGATTTGTCAGACTACCGGTTAATAATGATAACCTTCTTGTCATTACGGTTATTTTAGCTAACTATGAAGTACGCAGGATGTTGGTAGATACTGGTGACGAGACGTTTGAATGGTTGAAATTGGATCAGTTTGTCTTATCTCTTTGAAGCACGAGCTGATAGGTTTTTCTAGCATGAGGTATGGCCTGAGGGGGTAGCCAATCTCCCTCTCAGCATCAGGGATAGAAGCCGATGTGTTGATCTCCAAGCCAACTTTATAGTGGTAAACTGCCCGACCACCATCAATGGGATTATCAAATGGGTTATGTTAAATAGATTGGAAGCCATTGTATCCACTTACTATCAAATGATGAAATTCCCGACCAGAGACGAAATAATCACAGTCAAAGGGGATCAACATAATGCCAGAACGTGTTATGTAGTAGCACTGAAATTGAATGATGATTAGAAGAAGCTTTAAAACATGATGGTTGAATTACTGAAGGATGATCCCGAAGGGGGAAGCCCAGTGAAGAAGCTTGGGCTTGTTAAGATCAGGGACCCTAATTAGAAAACTTATGTAGGAGCTGAACAAACAGAAGAAATCCAACAAGGTATAATTCAATTCTTGACTTTAAATTCCAATATATTTGCTTGGGATTTGTCAGATATGGGAGGGATAAACCCGAAATTCATCGAGCATCGAATGAACATCGACCTTGCCTTTAGGTCAGTTCGACTAAAACGATGATCCTTTAGTGTAGAGAAAAATCAAGCAATTCACGAATAAGTGGAAAAACTACTAAAAGCAGGCCACATTCAAGAGATAAAATACCCGACATGGGTCTCCAATATGGCAATGGTCAAAAAGGCCAATGAGAAGTGGAGACTCTGTTAGACTTCGCTGACTTGAATAAAGCATGTCCAAAGGACAGTTTCCCGCTACCAAGAATGGGCCAGTTGGTTGACTGGACTGCTGGGTTTTGGGATGCTGTAGTTTATGGTTGCTTTTTTAGGCCACAAACAGATAAAAATGGCATCTTTTAATCAACCACACATTGGTTTTGTTACTGATTGTGGTCTCTATTGTTACAAGGTCATGCCTTTCAGGTTGAAAAATGCCAGGACAACATATCAACGTATGGTAAACCTAGCATTCAAAGACCAGATAGGACAAAATATGAAAGTCTACATTCATGATATGCTCGACAAGAGTAAGAGGGCATCGAACCATGTGTCTGATGTCACTGAAGCCTTCCAGACAATGAGAAGCTTTGGTATAAAATTAAATTTGAAAAAGTGTGCCTTCAGGGTCAAAGCGGGGAAATTCTTGAGGTTCATGGTGACACATCAAGGCATTGAGGCCAACCCCAAGAAGATTGAGGCCATACTCAATCTTGGGCCCTTGAAGTCTGTACATGATGTATAGTCATTCTCCAGTAAGGTCGCAGCATTGTCTAGGTCGACGGATCGGTGTGCACCATTCTTCAAGATACTCTAGAATCCAAAGGATTTCAGGTAGACTCCTGAATGCCAAGAGGAATTCGAGGGGATCAAGTCCTATCTTACGCAACCTTCGGTCCTCGTCAAGCCTGAACACGGGGAAACATTGTTGTTGTATTTGTCAAACTCTAACTCAACAGTAGCGGTTGTTTTAATTTGAAACACTGAAGAAGGCCAAATGCTGGTGTATTACGTCAGCAAAACATTGAAGGGAGCAGAATTGAGGTACAATAGCCTAAAGAAGTTAGCACTTGCATTAGTAATCTCGGCTCTGGAATTGAAGCCCTGCTTTGAAGCATATTCGATAACAGTGATAACCTGATAAACTCTGTGACAGGTATTACATAAGCTAAAATTGTCGGGGAGGTTACTGAAATGATCGATTGAGTTAAGTCAATACTATATCATTTATCAACCGAGAACCATTATTAAGGCATAAACCCTAGCTGGTTTTGTAGTAGAATGCATGTAGCTGGCAGAACTGGTGGTTAGAGAGTGGAGTTTGTATGGTGTTGGTGTAACAAGTAAGGTGGGGTCAGGGGTAAACATTGTGATCAGGAAGCCTGATGGAACTAAGTTAAAATACACAATGAAATTCGAATTTAAGATGACTAACAGTGAAGCTGAGTATGAGGCATTGTTATCAGGGATGAGGCTGCACAAGCAAACCATCGAGGGTCCTCTATTAAAGTATGTGGGCAGTTTCAGAGGAGATTTTATCATTAGAGAGATGTACGAAGGGATGTACAATAATCATTTTGAGGCCAAGACTTTGATGCAGAAGGCCATTCAACAAGGTTACTATTGGCCGACTATTGCCAAAACAGTCAGTGATTTCGTTGAGAGATGTGATCAGTGCTAGAAGAACACCAATATTCAGCATATGGTGCATACCATACCAAGTCCGATAATAAGCCTTGGCCATTTGTAAAGTGGGGCTTGACATTATGGGCCCTATGCCTATCGAGAAAGCCCAAAGGAAGTTTGCATTTGTAGCTATTGATTATTTCAACAAGTGTGTAGAAGTTGAAGCAGTGAAAACTATAACTGACAAAGAAGCTTGGAATTTTTTATGGAGAAACATCATATGCAAGTTTAGGGTCCCAAGAGTATCATTACAACTTCTTAAACCCATTTTTGGGCATTTTTTTGTAACTTTTAGAACCAACCACCCTATCCTCCATACCTTTTCCCAAGACCTTAATACTATCACTCACCTACCTCACACACACTAACCTATGCACATCTACAGTAGGAATCTAGCATCTTTGGTGGATCAAATACTTGGATTTGGGGTTTTGCTCAAGGATTGTAAAGAGATTGCTATGGATGAAAGGGAAGACTCTTTATCTCCATTTTGTCCTAGTTTATTATATGTTTGATTAGAGCATGTTAAGGTGATTAACACTTGTTTTATGGGTTGAATTATTACATTTTTTAATGAGTATTTGATGGATTATATATATGCTTTGTTCCAAGGGTTTTAATATCTAATTTTATGCATGTTTATGTGTTTGATAATATGCCTCAATGAAGTAGCATATATATATATATATATATATATATATATATATAGAAAGAGAGAGAGAGAGACTTATTTGCTATTAATCACTTTTAAATCATTATATGAGCATGTCTATGTGTTTATATGATGGATCCATGAAGTAGGTAATGCATTCATACATGTCTATGCATATGTTTAGATGCCTTAATAGCAAGACTAGCTTCAAATGCATACATGTTGGGTGTTATTGCTTAATTTAGTGTAGTTTAAACATGTCCATGTGTGTAGTAGTTGGATATGTCTACATATTCACGAACGCCATGCCCTAAAACATGTGTGAACTTGTGCTTTAAAGCTTGACCCGTTATTGTGATACAATGATTGATGGTGCTTAACTAAAGATTAAGCTTAGTTGAGTTTTCTTTGGCTTTAAACCCAACCAATAGGCTTTCGGCTAGTTTAATCAACCTTAGATAGACCAGGTCTTGGCTTTAAACCCAACCAATGATTTAGACACTAGGGTAAGATCAATTAACATCACCTAGAACCCTAAGTAATAAAGACCATGCTATAATCTAGAAGGATCCACCTAGGGATAGACCTACATTGAGGCCTAGAGGATAATAAGGTGGTTAATTAGGTTAATAAGATTCTAGACGAGAGCAACCTAGAAAATCCATCAAAGAACCCTAACAAGAACATAGTAATGGCCTATAAGCAAAAAAAGATCACCCTATCCCTATTTCCACACGTTGTTTTATATTTTCATGCTTTCTTTATTTGAAAAATAAAAGAAAATTTTGAAAAAAATAAAAAAACAAAAAAATTTATGAATTGAGAAAAGGACTACTTGTGTTGATTGAACACGAATGATCCTAATGCTTCTTGGTAGTCACTTGTATTCTCTTGCTCATAGCCCAAATATGCTCCAAATGCTTGTTGTTTATATGGAAGTTGTGAGCTTCGTAGTGTATATTGTCCCCTTGCATATAGGAATCCCCAATCTTAGGTTAATGCAAGTCATGATCCCTATTGTCATGCATCCATTCATACATTGTCACTTAGCTATCATGATTATAGGGAGATATTTTATTATTTTTGTGATATTTGTGGAAGTTGTAGTTATGATGTTGATTCTTGCCCCATTCTTCACATCAATCCCCATTTTCTTACAAAGCCCAATACTGCCCCTAGTAGTCATGTGCCCATGCATGCATCCACATCTAGTCTCATGATTATAAGGAGCCATATCATACATATTCATCATAGGGTCAAGATGACTCTTTATTCAGTCCACCTCCTTGTTTTTGAAGTCCACCTCCTGCATCATCTTTTCCCTCCCACTCTTCTTCCAAGTTCTATGATAGTTGTGCTTATAGTTGATAACTTTGTTAATTTTATAATAAATTCCCTTTAATTTAATTCCATTTTTTCATTAATTGGTGCTAAATTGAGTTATTTATTTTAACTTTTGGTATAATGCAGGTTTGAAAGGAAAATGGAAAATTTGAAGCTAAAGCGAAGAAATTGGAATGAGAAAAGGAAAGCTAAAAGTTCGCAAGTCTAGGGTACGATATTATGGAAAATTCAAATATGGAGTTCCAGGGTTTTGTTTGAGGCAATTCAAGATTCTGCGAAAAGCTTACATAGAGAGCTACAACTTTCCAGTTGAGAGTTTTTGCCAATTCTTACAAGAAGATAGTCTGAATCGCATTTGAATTTCTAAGCACAAAAAGACAAAATAAGGAAGTGCTAGGGCCCATTGCTTTGAACATTTGAAATTTCAAGTTTTGGCAACAAGCTCGTACACGAGAACCAACTGTAGTTGCTTGCAAAGTCATGTTCGGGTCCACAAGTCATTAATGAGAAAAAAAGCCAAGTTGAATAAACTTGGACATGTCAAGTCAGTGGTGGCCTTTGACCACCCTATAAATACACACCATATGCATAGATCAGAAGGGGGGAGGGAGCCGCACAACGTTAGAAAATTCTTAATTCGTTCCCTTTCATTCTCTTTTTGTTACAGAAGAAATCAAAAAAATTGTGAGACCAAATTTAGGGAAATTCTCAACAACTCTTGGAGGAATTTTTGGGATAGAGATTTTTAGTGTTTATTTGTCTACGAACAACGATGAGTTTTCTTTTCCTTAATTCTTTTCCAGTTTGTGCTTTAATTTTTATTATGAACTAAATCCCTATGATTTGGGGTGATAGTTAGTGATTATTTTTATTCATGTTTCGGATTCTTATTCATGTTTCAGATTCTTTTGGGATTTATTTGATTATTTGTATTTGAGCTTTATTGCTATTAAATTCTTGGTTAATCATTATTATGCTTATAACTAATTTTCGTTAGTAAAAAAATTATACTTTTCATGTTATAGGAATCTTGTAGGTTTTTGTGGGTATGAATATAGATCAATTAATATGACTAGTTTTAATTAATTGTTTCAAGATTGAGATAGATTATGGTATTGAGATAATCTATGCCTTTGTAGTCTCAATTAATTTTCTAGGGCTTGTTAAATTAATTAATTAAAGAAAAGTGAGAGATAATTTATGCCATTGAGATAGATTATGCCTCAACAGCCTTATTTAATTAATCTTGGTGTATTAGAGTTTGTAGCCTAATCCCTTACACGTAATTGAAAATTCCGAAGTTGATGAACATGAATAGGATAATTTCCTGGCCATTATCCTGAATCGCGTTTTCTATAGACTTAAGTTTCCTAATTTCCTGTTAGGAATCGTGTCCTAAACTCAGTCTTCTATTTTAGATTTTGTACTCATTTGTACATGAATTGTCTTACCTTCAACCTTACGTCATATCGCACATATTCTCCTCAATTGTTAGAATATAACATACTCTTTAGGATGGCCTAATAGGGCTATGTGAATAAAGAATAGCCTGGTTGTCCTTAAACCTTGTTTGTAACCAAATGATAGAATTGATTTTAGGACATTGATTTTATCGAGCATAGGCTATAGTGTGTCACATGAGTTGGTTATCCTCATGACCAATAGGTGTGGAGACATCGGTGTGGCCCATGGACGGTGAGGTGTGGAGACATGCTCACGAAACATGAGTCTATTACGAGCATCCTATGATATGTACCCTATTGTCAAAGGATAACTTGTAGTGTACATGGATGTTGTATTCCCTCATACCTGAGACCGC
The DNA here is from genome assembly GCA_028554755.1 of Cordia subcordata. Taxonomy (NCBI): domain Eukaryota; kingdom Viridiplantae; phylum Streptophyta; class Magnoliopsida; order Boraginales; family Cordiaceae; genus Cordia; species Cordia subcordata. The sequence continues at coordinate 4,905,292 of JAPTOF010000025.1, read as the reverse complement.
CATAGAGGCTTGCAGATTACTCCCCATGCTTTGGTACTGGACCATTCGGATTTCTAATCCGATGGCAAAAGGCTGTTGGGTATGGTCAAGTGTCGCGAAGTCAATGCGTATGTCAAGATGGGATTAACTACTCCGGGTATTAGGAGAAGGATATTCTACTTAGTCCTAATTCATTGAGACTTTGGCCAAAGCTTTTTGCGTTATGTGTCACGTGGTCACGTCATGACGAGGTTGGGACTTGATATGGAATAGGGAATTAGGGGTTTGACAATTTGCCATGCCCTTTGGGTTATTTCGGAATATCGAAGTTCATAGGGAATCCACCATAGTGCCCAGGTTTGTTGAATATTGTATTGCAACTATTCGACTTGTCTAGATGTCGAGAACCGTTGCTAGACGGTAGTATAAGAATAGTTCTTGTATTACCGGTTTAAGTCTGAACCTACAGAGTCATGCATATGGTTTGGAATTAGTTAGAGTATTGATCCTACTATATTAATGACGGTCATGTTTAGTTATGAATTAAATGTGTTGCTCTTTAATATAAATTAAATAAGATTATAAGTAATTAATATTATAGATATTTAATTGAGAATTAAATATATAATATTTAATTACTTATTACGGGTCACAGAATTAATTTTGACTATGTCTAGCTAGCATTGGATATGTGAATTAAAATTAATTCATGGGCTATTGTTTATAGATTAAAAATGGATTTAATTTAGGCTTAAATATGGATTTTAGAAATCTATAATTTTAAGCCCAAAGAGTTGGGCTTATTGGGTTGTGGGGATAGGCCTTATGGAAAGCCTAGATCTCCCTATATAAAGAGAGTTTCTCATTATTTTTTACGATGGTTTTTGAGAAAACCTAATCATAGTTGTCATAACTCTCTTCCAAAACCCTAACTGAAAAATTAGCCTCCTTCCACTAGTTCTTGGTCACCACTAGTTCTTGATCGCGTACGAAAAGGAGGAGCTCAATGCTTCCGTAAGGCAATTCTAAATCTCAAAAATTTTAATTTTAGAGCTTGATCATGGATGTAGAAATCCGAAGAAAGTCTCCACGATTTCCTACATTTGCTTGGTTGATTTTTTGCAATTATTTTTCTTTTAGTTTAATCTAAAATCATTTCACTTGTAGTATTTAGCTTAGTTATTTTAAATTACTAGTTTTAGTTTTTAGTTATTTTTATTTATTTTCAATTTCTGATAGCAATCCTGATTTCCCGTGGTTCGACCCTCTAGTCGCCATTAGCGTGATAAAGAGGAAAATTTTGTGATTTTGTCATTGATTGTTTTAATTGTGATTATTTGGCCATACAATGATGTGGTCAAATTTTTGACGCCGTTGCCGAGGAATTGGTGGCTAGTTGTTATGAATTTTTTTTATCAGTTTTTGCATTTTTTTTCCTTGTGTTTTTGCTTTTTAAAAAAATTTAAAAAAATAAAAAAAATTTTAGTTTCTTTTATTTTTATTTTTTTAGTTGTTCATTTTATTTTGCTTCTTTTTTTTTTGTTTGGATTAAATTTTTTTCTTTTATGCGTGATTTTTTGGTTTTGTTTTTTTAATTTTTTATTTTATTAAAAAATTCAAAAAAAATTAGGGCTTTTTAGTTTATTATTTTAGAAATTAGTTGTTTATTTTATTTTGGTTTTTTAGGATTAATTTATTTGTTAGTTTTTTTATTTGCTTTTATTTCCATAGTTTATCTTGTCTTGTTTATTTTCTTTTATTGTTATTTTGGTCTAGTTTTTTATCTGTGGACTTTAGTTGGCTTGTTTGTGTTGTATGCACGGATGGCATTGTTTGAATAGAGAATTGGCTTCTTTTGATCCCGAAATTGAAAAAACTTTTGCATGTAAATGCACACAAGCTAGGCAATTAAAAGTTGAACAATCTCTGGAAATGGCTGAAGATAATAATAATAATAATCAAGTAGTTGTACATCACGAAGGGGTTAATGAAAGAAATGTCCAAGATCCACCTAGGTAAGATCCACTTCCTAGGCAAGCCGCTGTTAGACCTAGAGCCATTAGAGACTTTTTCACTCTTAGTGCATACACTCCACCAATGGTCATAGTATTACCTGACATAGGGGAGGTTGATTTTGAGATTAAGCCACAATTATTGTAGAGTTTCCCTACCTTTTGTGGCCTTAGCAACGAGAACCTATGTCATCACATTAATACATTCTTAGAAGTTTGTTCGACATTTAAGATTAGAGAAGTTACTGATGAGGTGGTTCAAATGAGAGTGTTTTCCTTTTCTCTTATGGACAGAGCAAAGTGTTGGTTAAATACTCTTCCAATAGGGTCTGTCACATCTTGGGCACGTCTTTAAAGAGAGTTCTTAGATAAATTTTATCCTATAGCAAAGACCACTGCCATGAGAAAAGAAATCACTACTTTTGTGCTGTTTGACAATGAATTGTTTCATGAGAGTTGGGAGAGATTTTTAGAGATGTTATGTAATTGTTGGCACCATGATATTGCAGACTGGCATCTAGTTCAATCTTTTTATCAAGGCTTGTCCGAATGTCATAAGTAAATGGTAGATATAGCTTGTGGGGGTATGTTTTTGTATAAGAGTCTTGAAGAGGTTTGGCAGTTATTTGGACACCTTAGTGAAAATTCTCAGCAGCATGTGGCCTCTTCACGTATTGATAATAGGGGGGCTAGAAAGGGTTTGTATGAGATTTCAACACAAAATGATCTTACTCTGAAAGTTGACATGTTAGGATTAATTGTTGTCAATAAAAAAAAATCTATTAAAGTAGTGGGTTCTAACGTTATGGATGAATGTTCTTTATGTTATAGCACTTCTCATTCTATTGTTCATTGTCCATTGGCCAATCAGTTTTCTAGTATTGATGAGGCAGGTTTAGTTCAAAGATATCTACAGAACAACAATCCTTACTCAAATACATACAACCCTTGCATTTCTCATGAAAGCATCAGTTGTAAGATGATGTGCACAACTCAAGGCTCCTCAAGGCAATTCTTCTGGTATGTCTTAACCCCCTAGTTTTCAACTTGGTCTAAGATACGTAGCTCCTACTCCCCTTTTTATGCCTACTAGTCAATATTGATCTAGCTTAAAGGGTAAAGTTTTAAAGGCTTTGCAGAAATTGGATGATCACACTCAATTGTTGCACTCGCACTCACAATCCATAGCTAAATTATAGCAACAAATGAGTCAATTTGCTAACACTACATTGTCTATGACTACGCTAGAACAACAAATTGATCAGCTTGCAAATGCCTTAGCTAGAAAAGAGGAGGGTAGATTACCAACACAAACTGTAGAGAATCCTAAGAGGCATGAATAGGCAAATGCAATTATGGTGCTTAGGAATGGAAAGGAAATGGATAATGTAGTTAATCTAGATGCACCACACAGGTAAGTGAGCATAAAGAGCAAAGAGAAAATAGATGATGCATATGTGGATGACTCTACGGAATTAAGTGGCACTGCTATTCCTTCACCTAGACCATAACATGCTCTTAGGGCATCATTTCCTCAACCCTTAGATAGGGACAAAGAAATGGAATCTAAGAAGAATGCAATTTTGGAGACTTTTAAGCATATGAATGTTAATTTGCCTCTCTTGGAAGTGATTAAACAGATTCCTATGTATGCTAAGTTCTTGAAAGATTTATGCACTCAAAAGCGTAGGATCCAGGCATATGTCCCTAAGAAAGTAAGGCTAGTTGAGGTAGTTAGTAGCATTCTCACTTCTCCAACTCCGCTTAAACATTCCTGGGGCTTTCACTATTCTATTCTTTCTAGGAAAGCATCACATTGATAGGGCATTTCTTGACCTGGGTGCTAGTGTTAATATTTTACCTTGTGGAATCTATAAGTAGCTAGGTCTAAAGGGGATGAAGCCAACCCCTATTACACTTCAATTGGCAAATAGATCCATTAGGGTACCTAGAGAAATAGTGGAAAATGTGCTTATTGAGGTTGATAAATTCTTATTTCCTGTGGACTTTATCATTTTAGACATTGAGCCTATGAATTTGTTTTGGACATTGAGCCTGTGAATCTTAAACAGAGTTATACACATGTGATCTTAGGTTGACCATTCTTGGCCACAGCCAATGCAAAGATAGATTGCAGAAGTGGCATAATGAAGGCGCCTTTTGGGAACATAAAGGCCAAAATTTTGGTTAATATTATGGCATGAAATTCGGAGAGAAGAGAGACCTATGAGGATGACGAAGGTCTTAAGGATAATTGCAACCCTACAAAGGTTGAGTTGCATTGTGGTTCAGATGTAGGTGGGCGTAGTAATTTTGGGGATAGTTGTGTAGAAGTCCTAGGGATCCTGGTTTATATTGAATTGGATGTTTTCGTTTGCCTGAAGACGTTAAACTTAGCGCTTCCTCGGAGGCAACCTAGGCTATTTGAGTTGACTATTTTATTTGTTTTTTTAATGTTTATTTTATTTTATTTTATTTTATTTATTGTTTTTATGAGTCGGCTTTAGTGTCTCCCAAAGTTCGGAGCTTTGCATGAGAAATTAAATAGTGTCAGTTGGAAAAAAAATTAAAAAAAAGAGTCTTTTGTTTTGTTTTAAAGAATGCTTGGCGATATTCTAGTCATACTTGTTGCTATCTCTTATGCTTTAGTGAATGATGCTCTCACTTGTGAGAAAGGAATGTGTTTTGTAGGATTGTCAAATGGGTGCAGAACTGTCATCTAAGGTTGAGCACATCGTCTTATTGGTATCACCCATCCGGTTGTCTCGTTCTAACTATTTCCCTTCTAATGTTTAATGTTTCTTACACGGGGACATTATAAGATTTTGGTTAGGGGGTAAGGGTGAGAACGAACAACAGTGTGCTTTCATGACTTTGAGCTTGAATTTTTTGCACAATTGAGCTTGAATTACACAAGTGACTTTGACTTGATAGTGAGACTTGCATGATTGGTGAGTGAATATTTTTGGTGCAATTGTTCTATCTTTGCTATAAATCCCTTATTACTTGCTTTGAGTGTGTCATTTTTTGTAAGTGTCATAAGAGTGATTAATGGGAAAAAGAAGGCAACTTCGTAAGCCGTTAGACCTGGTGAAAAGTTTATTGTAGTGCTACTTTGTTCTGTTCAATTGTGATAATATCATTTTCTTTAATGTGTTTCTCCACTCAAAAAAGGAGAGAGAGAAAGAAAGCCAAAAGACAAAAATATGAAAAGTGGAAAAAGTCAAAGGAAAAAGTATGTGAACAAGTGTCAAAATGACACAATGGTTATTCATATATACTCAATTGTTATTTGGTCATATTTTGAAAAGTGAAAAGTGTGAAAAGTAGAAAAAAAGTGGAAAAAAATTGAAGAAAAAAATGGAAAAAAAAATGTGTGGAAGAAAGTTGTGGGGATAACACTTTGCTCTTGTTGTGTTTTGGTGACATGACTGGGTCTAGCAAAGTCTTTTAATGTTAATTTCCTATTTTTGTTAATTACCTAATGTGCTTAAACTGGCTGAAATAAGTCATATGATTGGAGTTGAGTAATTGAGGGGTACATGCTTAGTAAGTGTTGCGCTGTATGCGTGTTTGGCTATGTAATTTTTGTCTCACTATTGATTCATAGTCGTTTGTGTGGTTCGTCTCATTGTGCTTAACTAAATATTTCTTTTGTTGAGTTTATTTGTTCCTTTGCTTAAGGACAAGCAAAGAGTGGATTTGGCGGTGTGATAACTTTGTTAATTTTATAATAAATCCCCTTTAGTTTAATTTCATTATATTATTAATTGTTGCTAAATTGAGTTATTTAATTTAACTTTTGGTATAATGCAGATTTGGAAGGAAATCGAAAAATTTGGAGCTAAAGTCAAGAAATTGGAATGAGAAAAGGAAAGCTGAAAGTTTGTAAGTCTAAGGTACAATATTATGAAAAAAATTCATATATATAGTTCCAGAGCTCCGTTTGAGGCAATTCAAGATTCTACAGAAAGCTTACACGGAGAGCTACAACTTTCCAGTTGAGAGTTTTTGCTAATTCTCACAAAATGATAGTCTGAATCGCGTTTGAATTTCTAAGCACAAAAAAACAAAATAAGGAAGTGATGGGGCCCATTGCTTTGAACATGTGAAATTTCAAGTTTTGGCAACAAGCTCATACATGAGAACCAATTGTAGTTGCTTGCAAAGTGATGTTGGGATCCACAAGTCATTAATGAGAAAAGAAGCCAAGTTGAATAAACTTGGACATGTCAAGTCGGTGGTGGCCTTTGGCCACCCTATAAATACACACCAAATGCATAGATCAGAAGTAGGGAGGAAGTCGTACAACTTCAAAAAATTCTTAATTCGTTCCCTTTCATTCTCTTTTCGTTACAAAAGAAATTAGAAAAATTGTGAGACCAAATTTAGGGAAATTCTCAACAACTCTTGGAGAATTTTTGGGATAGAGATTTTCAGTGTTTATTTGTCTACGAATAACAATGAGTTTTCTTTTCCTTAATTCTTTTCCAGCTTGTGCTTTAATTTTCTTTATGAACCAAATCCTCATGATTTGGGGTGATAGTTAGTGATTATTTTTATTCATGTTTTGGATTCTTTTGGGATTTATTTGATTATTTGTATTTGAGCTTTATTGTTATTAAATTCTTAGTTAATCATTATTATGCTTATACCTAATTTTTGTTAGTAAAAAATTTATATTTTTCACCATATAGAAATCTTGTAAGTTATTGTGGGTATGAATATAGATCAATTAACAAGGCTAGTTTTAATGAATTATTTCAAAATTGAGATAGATTATGCCATTGAGATAGCCTATGCCTCTGTAGTCTCAATTAACTATGACTTGTTAGATTAATTAATTAAAGAAAAATGAGAGATAATTTATGCCATTGAGATAGATTATGCCTCAACAGCTTTAATTAATTAATTTAGGTGTATTAGAGCTTGTAGGCTAATTTCTTGTGCTTTGAATATCCTGGAGTTGTCGAACATGAATAGGATAAATTTCTGGCTATCACCCTGAATAGTGTTTCCCCTAGATTTAAGTCTCTCAATTTTATTGGTTGATTTTTGCAATTATTTTTCTTTTAGTCAATTTAATTTCTTTTCTTTTTCAATTTAGTTTAATCTAAAAATCGTTTCACTTGTAGTACTTAGCTTAGTTATTTTAAATTTTTAGTTGTAGTTTTTAGTTATTTTTATTTTTTTTTCAATTCCTGATAGCAATCCTGATTCCCCATGGTTTGGCCCCACTAGTCACCGTTAGTGTGATAAAGAGGAATTTTTTTTGATTTTGCCGTTGACTGTTTTAATTATGATTATTTGGCCATACAATGGTGTGGTCAATAGTGGCCCTAATCAAGATGATTACTATTTTCATTCTATTAAGCCTCCATCCTATAGGTCTATATGATTACTATTTTCATTCTATTAAGCCTCCATCCTATAGGTCTATATCTTGGGCGAAATTAGAAAAATTAGCTAAGCAATCCCAATCCCAACTCTTTCTCAACACCCAAATGCTTCAATCCAATCAATAGAGACATGAGAAAATGATACAACAAACTGATCATTTAGTCGAGTGCTTAAAAGAAAGAGTTGAGAATGAAGTATCCATTCAACCTGTGAGTGAGAGTGTTGAGATACCATTTGACCAGGTTGATGGGATGGGAGTGAGACCTATGGATAAGCTGAGTAGGTGGAAATGATGGTGTTTTGGAGAGAGAAACAGAAAGAAAGGTTGATGGAGAGTTAACATCTTGTAGTGAGAAAGAAGATGAACTTAATGATACTTTGGTTCTTGATGACTACTATGGGTATGTTCTAGAGGAACTGGTACTTTATCCTCCCATGCTTTCAATGCCTTCCATTGAGTCACGTAGGCCTACCTTTCATTCTCTTTCTACATTGCACACACATATGGAGGATAATCCTATTGTTCATAGAACTCATTTGCATTCTGAGTCTATATTTAATCAGTTAAATGCGCATACCTCCCTCAAGTATACTGCATGCATGATCTAAAATCTTTTGAGTCTCATATATCCTCTCTACTTGTGCCTCCCCCTAGTGAGGAGCATGATTGTAAGATGATAAGCACTAGTAATGAATATATGAATGAATTTCATGAGACCTTAGCTAGTGTGAATTTCGAATCATCTATTGGGGAGAACGTAGCATCAATTTTGGATTCTTTTCATGATAAGTCTCTTGGAGTTATGGATTATTGTGTTAAGAAAAATAGTCACTCTAAGGAATCATCTTAAGGAAGAAATTGATGAGTGTGAAACTTTGATCTATGGGTCTTTGGGCATGTTTGATGAATCATTATTAGAGAATGAATCCAATTGTGAAAAGTTAGAATGACCAATGCTCGATCACTTCATATCTAGTGAAGAGGAAGAGTCTAATACTTCAACATCTCTATTGTTTGACCGTCTTTCTCTGAATGTCATCCCTACTCCTTTTTCCCATTCTGTTAAGCCTTTTTTTTCGGAGCTCACGTTTGTGCCTTCTTGCATAGAACACTTTCACCTACGATTAAGAAGCACTCCACCCAATTTGCATGCATTTGATTTATTATTGACTCATGGAGAGGGTGTGTTCTTAGCACTAGATAATGAAAAGAAGGCCATTAGGTGGTTGATTCTTGGCATTTGTGCATGATCTCTTCCACATTAGAGCACATATTCTCGTTTGATATTTCAGGTTGGGATCTACAAAAGGGGTGAATTGTGCATTCAATGTCCTATATTATATTGCATGACCCTTTTCCTTCTACCGTTTGTGCTTTGTTGATTATCCAAAAATTTGTGCCTGATAACTTAAACATGGCTTGCTCTAACATTAGCACTTGGTTGGGGTGTTAAATCCAGCATTATTAAGAGGAACCCTATACGTGTTTATATTTTATTTGTTTTTCTTGTCTTTCACTTGCTTTTATTTTCTTTAAATATTTACTTTATTTGATTTCATTTGTTTGTCTTTTTAGGCTTTACAAGTGTTGATCCCCATTTCCATCATTTTCCCTTTTTATACATCTTCTTTATTACTTGTCGGTGCTAATGCAAGCTTGCATGGCAATGGCTACTAATCCTTGTGCTTTGTGAATGTTTGTGGTTTGATGAAAAACAAGGTCAGTAGGTAATTCATAAATCATTGGCATCAAAGAACTTCAGAAGGAAAACAGGGTTATATCTCTCCTTTCTCCATTTGTCCCCTTTTATCTACCCCTTTCCCACTACTTTTACATGGTTTATGATGCCTAATTGCTTGTTGTGTGATTTTATTCTATTTGGTTGAGGACAACTAGAGTTTAGGTTTGGGGGTATGAAAGTTTGGTTCTTTTGTTTTCTACTTCATTAGGGTAGATTTTGCATTATTTTCATAAAAATAGTGAGTTTTTTTTATTTATAAAGTCGTTGATCTCTTAGTTGTTGGAGTGTTGGCTCTTGGCATTGACTTAATTGATTGGTGAAAATAAGGTTGCATTGTGGGAAGTGAATAGAGTGGAAAGAGAACTAGGACTTTGAGGAGATGTCTTTTGAAAGCTGTGGGGAGTGAGCACTTCTAAGAATGCACCTTGTAGTTAACCCATGACATCATTGGAAAAAAGTGTTCGTAAAGGGTTGTTGATATGAGTGCCCCTTTCTTGATTGGTTCTTTTTAATGTGCCTTAACCTTTCTTTGTCTTTTTCCTTTTGTTTATGCTTTGCAATGCAAAAATGTGAAAAATGCCAAAAAAAATGGAAAAAGACAAAAAAGTGGGAAAAAAAAGTGAAAAATGAGAAAAATCCAATAAGCACCAAAAAGATGAAAAAGGGAAGTTCACTAAATAAAGTCTTAAGTGACATGATGTCAACTTGGCACAAGTTTCTCGTTTTGTTCTTTCCTTGTATTGTGAACAATGCTTTTACGTCATTTATGAGTCATCGTGATTATACCTTCTTTCTCCTTATATCTTTGAGGCTATGTGCATTTTGGGAGACCATGTTAGTTGAACGAGCACAAAGTATCAACATCCCAGGTGCATGCATTAGACTTCTAGGTTTGTGGTGGTTATAGCTATTTAGGAACTTCCCATGAGGTGTGAGACCTCTTGTGAGTAACGAGAGGATCTAAAAAGGCTTGAAAACCCCTTCTACGAAGGTAATGAGGTCTTCATACTCCTTAGATTCACTAAGATAGTAAGTTAATACTCTTAGCAACCCTCGTTAGCTTCTTTGAGATAAACTTAGGTACAGTCTTGCTTGGGGACAAGCAAGGAGAAGGTTTGGCAAGTGTTGATGTGTCTTGGTTTGGCTGTGTTTGAGCTTGCATTTTTTTATATTTTTAAAGGTGTTGTGTGCTTAATTGATGGCGTTAGTGTAGTACTTATACTATATTTTATATATAAGGATTTAAGTGTTCATAGTTGAGTTTATAGAGAAAATACTACACTAATTGCTCATTTTGTGTGTTTTAGGTGAGAATGGAGCAATGCTTAGAGCTTGATTAAGATGTAGATAGAATGAACAAAGCTTACAAAGGGTTTTGAGAATGAAAAGAGCGAGAAAAATGAGTTTGGAAGCATGCAGACAATGCTTGAAGCAAATGGGGAAGACCAGACCGAAATCGGCAAGTTTTAGAGAATAATGCCGTGGCTGCTTATCATCCTAGGGCAGACAATGCTTGAAGCAAATGGGGAAGACCAGACCGAAATCGGCAAGTTTTAGAGAATAATGCAGTGGCTGCTGATCATCCTAGGGATCTTTGCCGGTCGACCAGTTAGGGTGATTAGTAGAGGCATAGAACAAGGCATAGGAAACAGTCACCCTAAGACCTTTTTCTAGTTGACCAATTGGCCCTTCCGGCGACGTTCACAAAACAACTTTTTAAACCCATTGTTGGGCCATTTTTTGTAACTTTTAGAACCAATTACCCCATCCTCCATACCTTTTCCCAAAACCTTAATACTATCACTTGCCCAACTCACACACTAATCTATATATATCTACACTAGGAATCAAGCATCTTTGGTGGACCAGATACTTGGATTTGGGGTTTTGCTTAAGGATTGTAAAGAGATTACTAAAGATGAAAGGGAAGACTCTTTATCTCCCTTTTGTCCTAGTTTATTCTATGTTTGATTAGAGCGTGTTAGGGTGATTAACACTTGCTTTATCGGTTGATTTATATATATGCTTTGTTTTTTGGGTTTCAATGGCTATTTTCATACATGTTTAAGTGTTTGATAATATGCCCCAATGAAGTAGCATATATACATACATATATATACATATACATATATACATACATATATATACATATACATATATACATACATAGATATATACATATATATATATATATATATATATAGTTATGTGAGCATGTCCATGTGTTTATATGATGGATCCATGAAGTGGGTGGTGCATTCATATATGTCTATGTGTGTGTTTACATGCCTTAATAGCAAGACTAGCTTCAAATGCATACATGTTAGGTGTTATTGCTTAATTTGGTGTAATCTAAACATGTCTATATGTTAAGTAGTTGGATATGTCTACGTATTCATGAATGCCATGCCTAACATGTATGAACTTGAGCTTTATTGTGATGCAATGATTGATGGCGCTTAACTAAAGATTAGGCTTAGTTGAGTTTCCTTTGGCTTTAAACCCAGCCAATAGGCTTCCAGCTAGTTTAATTGACCTTTGATGGACTAGGTCTTGACTTTAAACTTAGCCAATGGTTTAGACACTTGGCTAAGATCAATTAACATCACCTAGAACCTTAAGTAACTAGCTCGAACACCCTAGGTCATAAAGACCATGCTATACTCTAGGAGGATCCATCGAGAGATAGACCCCCACTGAGGCTTAGAAGATAATAAGGTGGTTAATTAGGATTCTAGACAAGAGCAACCTAGAAAATCCATCAAAAAAACCTAACAAGAACGTAATAATAGCCTGTAAGCAAGTGAAGATCACCCTATCCCTATTTCCATTGTTTGTTTCCCCTTAGATAGCTTGATTCCCCATTTCCACACACACTTTTTATTTTTCTTGCCTTTGGATTCAGTTTATTTTTCCCACGCTCCACTCAATCCAAAAACACAAAAAGATTGTAGTTTAGGTCACCATACGTGGCTTTCTAGAATGTGCTTAACTTAGGATCATACACGTTTAGCCTACTTGTGGAATACGGCCCTTTCACTCGCACACTTTACTACTGCGACCTATGTGCTTGTAGGCATTTTAAGGTTTTGAGTTTTTAATTTTCGCACCAATTACGATCCGTTGACTTTTGGTACAACATAGCTGTGATGCAATTATGGCCTTTGTTAACGTATTTGAACAAATATTTGATAAAGGGAGTTTGGTTGCACCACTCAATATTCATATAAGCTTGATATTTTAAAAGCAACTTGGCATTATAAGGAACAACAAATTGGTTATCAAGCAATAAATCTCCTTTCCTAATAGTTCTACCATCATTCCTTCTTCTTTATATTGGATAACCCTCAGTATCTATTGTTGTCCTATCAACAAACTTTTTGGTATTGCTTGGAACATCTCTTGTCAACCATGCATGAAGCATTCATATTCGTATTACCACATGGCTCATGAATTATAAAATTATCAACGACCTCATACAATGCTGGATGCTTATTATTATCAGGTATCTCAGCACATATTATTTTATCAATTGATTTTGCTAAAAGGCATTTAGCCTCAGGTGCCATGAAAAGCAAAATATGAACATGAGGCAATCCTCGCTTTTGAAATCCCACTGTATATACAACTGGTTAAAAAAGGAATTGCCAAAACAGATTTACAATTGTCGATCGCAATAAAGGAATTAATAAATCAATACTGTAGTAAAATTATAACAAATTATTTTTAAAAAAGTATGACTCAGTAAGAAACAAACCTGCTCAAGTTGGACTAGAATATGGTTCACTGTCAAAGCATGAATCAACTGATCAACTTTTATTCTAAAAATTCTGGAAATAATGTTTGGCATATCAACTGGTTGCAGTAGCTAAATTTGAGACAACTCATTTGATCTCAGACCAATTTGGATATACATATACAAAAAACCAAGAAATATGAGGAAAACAAACCATCACCAACAATTAAGGTGAAACTTAATATGTAAATTATACAAACTTACCATCGATATTGCCTTATATACTTGCAAAGTTGAAGGTTGAATATGCAAATTAGTAAAGAATAAGTCTAGATAAACATACTGCAGTCAAAAAAGAAGCCAATCGAATCTGCCATCATTCAACGGGTAAAGCATAAAAGTAAACTAATGGAAGATTGTAACACCGAATTCTGTCTAAATTTTGTGAAAAATATCTGATGATGAATGATAAGAAAATGAATTGGGGCTGATGAAGTGGATCTGGTATGCCATGGTTGAACGTATATGATATTCAAGGGAAAAAATTGATGGTGGAAACACCATCTTGGGGTGGATTGCATGAGAATATAACCAATTATCAAGGTAAAGAAATTGAATTGGGTGTTGATATAATAGGCAATAGAAATGAAAATTAAAAAGGAAAACATTTAGGGTAGAGGTAAAAGGGACAAAACCAAATAAACAAATCTAGAGGACTAAAAAACTGTGGTGGCCATAAATATATTGAAAATAGTTTTTTGCTGAGAGTGTATGTGCATAAGATAGGTGTCACTGGGATACCTGGCAAAATTGGTTGATGTAAGTCCCATTTATGCAATAGTGTAGATATAGATAGATATATAGATTTCACGTTACATATTATTTGATTCTAGATGTAAATCCCTCACACATTGGTTCTTTGTGTGTTTTTGTGTACTTTATAATGACTTGGTTCACTACTATTGTCATCACCTACTTAAGTATTTTGGATCAAATGATTAGGCTCAATGTGGTGATAGGTTAGTAATTAGGCTTGAGTCATTACATCGCATCTTTAAGGGGAAGAGTCTGTAATGCCCTACCTTATAAGTTCTTTGTGAGATTTTGTGCACTTTATAATGACATAGGTCCAATGGCCAATCAATTAGGTTTAATGGGATGGCAATCTAATAGTTTGACTTGGGTCATTACATTAACTGTACTACTAATTTACTACAATTAAATCTTGCTAATGGTGCAAAAACATTGCAACAACTCATTCTCCAATTCAAACCTATCTACCCGAGGACCCCACCCCACCTACCAATTCAAACACACACACACACACATGCTTCAGCGAAAGAAAGCAGGAGAAAATATAGGCCAAACAAGCACACAATACCAAACAGCTCTAAATTTAGGCAAAGAAGGAAAAAAATCAGAAAAAATGAAAAACAATTCTAGAAAATTTCCAAAAAAATATCTTTTGTTTTCTTTACTTTTTATCTTTTTTTTTAGCTAATTTGGAGCTATTTTTTCTGCAAGATTTATGGGGCTATCTTGGAGCAAAGCAAGAAGAAAAATCTTGGAGAAGAAGATAGAGTAGTGCGAAATTGAAAGGAGAAGAGGTTATAAGCTTGAGATTTAATTTGTTGGAGATGGAATTTATTTTTATGAGATTAAATTTTAGTTTTGCAGTCTCTTTTAACATGTTGAGCTAAATCTTTTTAGGGTTAATTACTATTTCTATAATGGGTTAAGGATTGTAAAACTTGTTTTGGGATATTTTGATGGTTTAAATGCATGTTTGGTTTTTATGTTTAATGGTGATTGTTGAGCATGTCTATGTGTTTAATTAATTGCCTTAACAGAGAAACATGTATTATTATACTCTTAATTTCTCGTACCCGCTTATATAATGTTGATTAATTGTGCTAGAATTTATAACTAGGTTCAACACGTGGTCTTTAGGATGAAATAAAACTAACAGGTCACCTATTACACTTTAGTTGAACTTAGATGGATTAAGCCTTAGCTTGAAACACAGTTAACGGTTTAAATCCAAGGTTAGTATTAATCATCACCAATCTAGAAATCTCAATCAACCAAGCCCTAAAACCCTAGTTACTAAGGACAAGGCTATGCTCTAAGTAAGATCCCCTAAGGGATAGAGTTGCACCAAGAATTAGGGATGATATGGTTAGTGAGTTTAACCTCTAAAAGAAGCAATCAAATCCATCAAAATACTCAAAGCAAGAATAAGATCCCGATCCCATAATGGAGCACCCTAATCCTTCCTTATTGATTTATTCACTTCCTCTCTAGTTTGGTTGTCTTTCTATTGCATACATTAGTTTGGGTAATTTAATTAATTCTTTAATTTAGAGTTCCCTTCAATTCCAAACACAAAAAACACAAATAGATTTTCCTTTTTAAGCACGTAACTAGTTTAGGGTGCATAACACCTAGGACTATAGTTAAAGGACTTCTTGAGGAGACGATTCCCGTACTTTTGCACACACTATACTACTTTCGAGCCGTGTGCTTGCAGGTTTTTAAAATAACATCAAGTTTTTGACACCGTTGTCAAAGGGCACGGTTGGTTTGTTTGATTTGTGTGTTCTAGTTGGTTACATGCTTTGTTAGTTCTATTATTGTTCTAGTAGTAGTCTTAGTTTTTGTTGTTTTCTTTTATTTTTGTGCTAGTTGTGTTTTATTTTTGCAATGTCTTTTGTTTGATTTGACATTTCTATTTTGTGTTATTTTCTAGCTTTTAGGGACTTATGGTTTTTGTGCTGTAGATTTAGGTTAAAATTATTGTTTCGGGGGTTGAAGAGTTGAACAGAGATTTTGTTTCTTTTTTTGTATGCTTGGTAGACATTCACTTAGATCTAACTTAGTGCCTTTAGTCCTGAACCATAGAGAATTCACCATCATCTCAAGAACTTAGAATGCAATCTAGGTGAAATGGCAGAAAATAGAAATGATCTCCTTCCTCTTCTTCCCCATAATGGGAATGTTGAGCTTCCTAGGCTTCCAAATCTATGTCATGCAATACTTTCTTCCTTATGCCTTTCAGCCAAATATAGCCATCAATCCATTGGGTTTGAAGGAGGCGAGTTTGGGATTAAGCATGGGATATTAGCTATGCTTCCGTCTTTCTATAATAAGAGTAATGAGAGTCCCCTTGTACATGTTACTGATTTTGTGGAGATTTGTTCTACCTTCAATTTTCCAAATGTGTCCCAAGAGAATATTAGGCTTAGAATTTTCCCTTTCTCCCTCAAGGATAAAGCCAAACAATAGCTTCAGTCTTTATCTCATAGAGCCATTACATCTTGAGACAAGCTCTAATCCCAATTCTGTCGGAGTTTTACCCCATGGCTAAGACTGTTGACCTTCGAGCTTTGATTATGACGTTCTGTCAATACAAGTTTGAATCTTTCCATGAAACGCGGGAGAGGTTTAATGATTTGTTGCATAAGTGTCCACATCATGGGTACGGTACCCATGATCTTCTGTAGTACGTCTTTAGGGGTCTTATCGAGTCCCAGCGTAAGATAGTGAATGCCATGTCAGGTGGGGGATTTTATAATCTGAGACCTAATGATGCTTGGGGGATCTTAAAGCATGTTCCTGAGAATTCTTTTCAAAATATAACATTGAATAGGTTGAGTAGGAGTAATACTAGGAGAGGAGTGAATGATGTAGGCACATCCCATGATCTTCCTGCTAAGGTAGAAGCATTGACCCATAAGCTTGACCAGTTAATTTCTTTAGGTCTAGCACTTTCTCTTGGTCATAAGACTAATTCGCTAGTATCATCATATTCTCTTTCTATCATTAAGGTATGTGCCTTGTGTTCCGAGTCGTCTCACAAGCTTGCCCATTAGCACCACAATTTCCAGAATTCATTCAGGAGCAAGTTCATGCCACACAGGGGTACTCACAAGAGTATAACCCTTACTAAAACACATATAATTTGGGGTGGAGGGATAACCCTAAGTTTTCTTGGCATAATAATCACTTTGAGTCCCTCTAGCCCTACGTCCCATTCTAGCAGCGATCATATCCTGCTCTGACGGATCCACCAAGTTTTTATCATGTAAAACCATCTAAACTTCCTGGTACCCCATAAGGCCAGCGCCTATCTGTTCCCACTCTTCTGACTCAGTTTATACCCTCACTTCCTGCACCATCCTCTAGCAGCCTAGTAGCGACGATAAATTTGATCTTTTATTGCAGATGTTTCAGTCACAGCAGCAGCACATTGCTAAGATAAATGCCCAATTAGGATAGTTAGCTAGTTACTTGAGTGCTAAGGAGATAAGCAAGTTGCTTGCGTAGCCTGAGATAAACCCTAGCAGTTAATCTAGTTTTTCCTCTAACACCTCTTACACCACTCATGCATAGGCAAACGCAGTTATTACACTTAGGAGTGGTAGAGTCATTGGCAATGGGGTAGGAAAGAAAGAAAATTTAGTTGAGTATGCCCTAGTGTTCTTATAGAGTCAGTGAGGTTAGGCACCATGAGAGAGAGGAGACCACTAGAGAGAGATAAGAGTAGTACCCTTCCACATAAGGAGGGGAAACAGTCCATAGAATCTAGTGATGTCATCTGTAGAGCTTCTTTTCCAGTTGCATTAGAAAGCCCAGACCTACTGAGGATACTAAGATGAGTAAGATCTTAGAGCACTTGAGAGACCTTAAGATGAATCTTTCTCTAGTTGATGCCACTGTGTCCATTCTTACTTACGCAAAATTCTTCAAAGATTTATATAAACGAAAGTGAAACAATTCCTACATGTCAAAAATAGTGAAGCTCACTAAAAAGGTGAGTAGCATTTGCACTTCGGGCATCCTGGCCAAGTTGAAAGACCCAGGAGCTTTCTCTATTTTGTGTTGCATTAGGAAGAACCAAATTGATCATGCTCTTCTAGATTTAGGGTCTAACGTAAATCTGATTCCTTACCCAGTTTACCAACGTCTAGGTTTGGGGGAGTTATCTCCCACATACGTCACTTTGCAGTTAGTTGACAGATTTGAGTAGAGACCGCGAGATATATTATAAAGTGTCATGGTTCAGGTTGGAGAGTTTGTGCATCCAGTTGATTTTATTGTTTTAGACATGGATTTCGGCCATGACACTAGGCACTCTACACCTATTCTCTTATGACACCCCTTCTTAGCTATAGCTGACGCAGTCATCCATTATAAGTCAGGGCTACCAGAGATTAAGTTTAGGAACTTGAAGGCCACTATAAGAGTCGTAGAGGCAGCGAATAGGGCAAATGTAGGTATGGATGATGAGGAGGAATGTTTTGCTATTAATGTTATAAATCCATGTACAGAGGAGCATTGCCGCGAGATATTATTGGTCGAGGATGAGTTAGCTAAGCTCGAGGCCATTTTAGAGCAATTTGATTTTGAGTCATTTGTTAGCAAGTATGTAGCTTCCATGTCCACATCTGCTAACTATAGGCTAGAGTAATTGATTGAGGTCAGCCTGAATCTCTTTCTTTAGAAGTTTCTAGTGATCCCCCTACGGTTGAGTCTCTTCCATCTTTAAAGCTCAAACCCCTCCTTGAGCACTTGAAGTATGCATTCTTAGGACTAGATAAGGCCCTTCTTGTGATTATAGCTTCTGATCTATCTAGTAAGAATGAGAAGCATCTTCTAAGAGTCTTTAAAAGTCATAAGAAGGGCATAGAGTGGACAATTGGTGATGTAAAAGGTGTAGACCTTTTAGTTTGTTTCCATAGGATTCATCTAGAAGAAGGTGTGATGCCTTCTCTTGAGATTCAGAGACGACTTAATCTGCATATGAGTAAAGTTATGAGAAAAGGAGGTTA
Organism: Cordia subcordata; assembly: GCA_028554755.1. Lineage (NCBI taxonomy): Eukaryota > Viridiplantae > Streptophyta > Magnoliopsida > Boraginales > Cordiaceae > Cordia > Cordia subcordata. Next base: position 4,886,592 of record JAPTOF010000025.1, on the reverse strand, counting down.
TTAAGCTCTTAGATGCAGGAATCATTTATCCTGTCTCTGAAAACGAGTGGGTTAGTCCTATTCAGGTAGTACTAAAATAGTCTAAGATTATGGTGGTAGAGAATAATAAGGGTGAGCTAGTTCCTATGTGTATTCCTACGGGTTGGAGAATGTGCATAGACTATAGAAAGCTCAACTCTATGACTAAAAAAAAAGATCACTTCTTATTACCCTTCCTTCATCAGATTCTAGATAGAGTAGCTAGTCACGGTTATTACTGTTTTTTAGATGGGTAATCGGGATACAATCTAATCCTTGTGTTTTCCCAGGATTAGGAGAAAACCACCTTCACGTGTCCTTAAGGTACTTTTGCATATAAGAGAATGTCATTCACTCTCTACAATGCACCTGCCACTTTTCAAAGGTGCATGATGGCTATCTTTAGTGAAATGATTGAGGGGAACTTAGAGATTTTCGTGGATGATTTCTCAATCTTTGGAGTGAATATTAATGAATACCTTAGTCACCTATATTTAGAGTGTTAGACCGTTGCATTAAGATTAATCTTGTGCTTAGTTGGGAGAAATCACATTTTATGGTACAGAGAGGAAGAATTTTGGGTCATGTAGAGTCTTCTGATGGTATCCAGGTCTACCTAGCCAAAGTAGAGCTCATAGAGAAATTGCCTGTTCCTAAATTTGTTAAGGACATAAGATCCTTCCTTGGGCATACAGGTTTCTATCGTAAGTTCATTAAGAATTTTAGCTAGATTGCCTATCCATTGTCTAAGCTCTTAGCACAAGATATTCCATTTGTGTTTGATGAAGAGTGCACTAGAGCTTTTGATAGGCTCAAATACTTGTTTTCCTTTTTCCCTATCATCTAGCCTCCTTATTACAGTCTTCCTCTCGAGATTATGCGTGATGCATCCGATTTTGCCATAGGAGTTGTACTAGGATAGCGTAAGGATTGGTTGCCCTATATGATCTACTATACTGGTAAGACTCTATATGAGGCTCAGAAGAATTACACCACTACTGAGAAAAAGCTTCTAGCAGTAGTGTTCTCCCTTGATAAGTTTTGATCATACATTCTTGGGTCTAAGGTCATAGTTTATACTAATCATGCGACTTTGAGGTATCTTTTGACTAAGCATGAATCTAACCCTTACTTGATTAGGTAGATGCTCCTTTTGCAAGAATTTGACAAAGATATTAGAGATAAAAAGGGTGTGACAATTCCGCTGCTGATCATTTGTTCCGTCTTATTCATGAGTCCCCTAGTGATTCTATTCCCATCCGTGAGGCTTTTCCGGATTAACAGTTGTTTGTTGTCTCACATCATACCATTATATAGTGAATTATCTTGTCACAGGTTAGTTGCCTCCCCATTAGGAGAAGAGAGAAAAGGATAGGTTTTATTCAAGTTAAGCATTTCTTTTGGGAAGATCCTTATCTCTTTAAGATGTATGGGGATCAAGTGATTCGTAGGTGTGTTCCGAAGAACGAGCTTGAAAGTATTTTGAATATGTGTCACGGTAAGATGTGTAGAGGTCACTTTGGAGGTAAGAAAATTGCAGCTAAAGTCTTGCAAAGTGGATTCTTTTGGCCACACTCTTTAGAGATGCCTAGGAATTTTGTAAAAATTGTGTTAGATGTCAAAAATCTGGGTCCATTTCTAGAAGAAATATGATGCCCTTTTCCCCTATTCTTGTGTGTGAACTTTTTTATGTTTGGGGAATTGACTTCATGGGTCTGTTTCCACCTTCTTTTGGGTATCAATACATCTTAGTGGCTATTGACTATGTGTCCAAGTAGGTTAAGGCAATTCCTCCCCGAACCAATGACCACAAGGTTGTGGTCAAGTTCATTCGAGAGCACATCTTTTCTAGGTTTGGGGTACCATGAGCCTTGATTAGTGATGGAGGAAAGAACTTTCGCCATAGGACACTTGAGGCTTTACTTAGAAAATATTTAGTCATTCAAAAGATTTCTACCCCGTATCACCGTAAGAGAAGTGGACAGGTAGAAGTTTCAAATAGGAAAGTCAAGTCTATTTTAGAGAAAATAGCTAGGCTTGATAGGAAAGATTGGTCTTGTAGATTGAGTGATGCATTGTAGGCCTACTGTATTATGTATAAGACCCCTAAAGGCATGTCTACATATTGGTTGGTGTATGGGAAGGCTTGCCATCTACTTGTTGAGTTAGAGCATATTAGGACATTAAGGCTTTAAATGTTGACTTGTCTACTGCAGATGAGAAAAGGAAGCTTGACTTAGGAGAGCTAGAGGAGTTGAGATATGAGGCATATAAGAACGCCAAGCTTTATAAAGAAAGAATGAAGAAAATGCATGATAGGCATATCCTTAGGAACTTTTTTCTCTCCTACTGACAAAGTTTGGTTGTTTTATTCTAGAATGAAGCTCTTTCCAGCTAAACTAAGATATCAATGGGACAGTCCGTACGAGGTGATTAATGCCTACCCTTCTAGAGCAGTAAAGATCAAGGATTTGAAGGACGAACGAGAATTGACTGTGAATGGACAGTGCCTGAAGCATTCATTTGACCCGGGCATGGCTCAAGTGGAGTCTATCGAGCTTCAGGAGCCTTTATATGACACTTAATGAACAGACCTTGCCTGGCTGACAGCATGATGGTTAGTGCTACTAGGAGGCAACCTAGATTTTGGTAATTTTGTTCGTTTCTTTTTGTTTTTATGTATTTTTCTTTTCTTTCTCTTTTAATAGGTAGATCATTGTTCCTATTCCTTGCATTCTCCTTCTCTATTTTTTGCATACGTCCTTGTTCTTAATGTTTAATGACAATATGGACTTGCATTTCATACGTCTACTAATCTTTTGTGTTTTTTGAGTGTTTGTGTATTAATGAGTAACAGGTTAGTAGATGATTGGAATTTCATTGGCATTTGTGGAGTCACCCGAACACAAGGTTGTATCTTTCCAACTTCTTGTCCTTATTTTCTACCTTTTCCACACTTCCCATAGATGTGCTTTATTGCTTACTTGTTTGCGAGATTAGTGTTATTTGCTTAAGGACAAGAAAAGTTTAAGTTTGGGGGTGTGGGAGTTCTATTTGTTTTTCATATTTGACATAAAGGGTTAGATTTTCTTGACTTTGCTCAAAATGGTGAAATTTTTTCAATTTTTTTGTGCATGTAGAGTCGTTTGTCTGTTTGTTGGTTGAAGTGTTGGCTCTTGTTGATTAACTTAATTGATTGGCGAAGATGAGGTTGTATTGTGGGGAGTGCATGGAGTGGAGAGAAAACCAAGACTTTAAAGAGAATCTTTCTAAAAACTATAAGGAGTGAGCACTTCTAAGAATAAACCTTGTAGTTGTCCCACAATTTGGTTGGAAAACGTGTTTTTAGAGGGTTGTTGATGTGAGTGTCCCCTTACTTGGTTGGTTCTTTTCAAGGGCCTTAGCACTTCTTTTTCTTTTCTTTGTGTTTATGTTATGCATTGAGGGAAAAAATGGAAAAAGAAAGTGGAAAATAAAAGTGGAAAAAAATGAAAAAAGATTGAAAAAATGGGAAAAAAGTGAAAAATGAGAAAAAGCCAAATGGTAAGGAAAAATGAAGTTCGTTGAATAAATGTCAAAGGACACAATATCAATTTGACACATGTTTAACTCTTTCCCTTTGATTTTCCATTTGAAGTTGTTGGTGAAACCCAAGTTAGTATGCCCAAGGGGGGTTTCTTCTCATAATACCCTAAGCCTTAAGTGGATGGGATCTGCTGGTTGAAAGCTCGCTACATCGGGGCCCCAATCACCGAGGATGTCATCTTGTTGTACTGTGAATAAAGCTCTTATGCCAATTGCAAGCCACTGTGATGTAATTCTCCCTTCTCCTTATATCTAGCAGCTAAGTGCATGTTGATAGGCCATATTAGTTGATGGGGACACAAAATATCAACACCTCAGGTGCATGAGTTGGAATTCTAGATTTGTGACGATTCTAATTACTTGGTAAGTTCCTGAGAGGTGCAAGAACCCTTGTCATTGGGAGGAAGATCTGAAAAGGGCTTGGAGATTTTACAATAGGGATGACCTCTCATACTCCTTAGATTCGTCAAGATAGCAAGTCAATACTTTTGGCAACCCTTTGAGTATCATGAGACAAACTTAAGAGAGGTCTTGCTTGGAGACAAGCAAGGAGAGAAGGTTTGGGGGTGTTGATGTGTGTGTATTTGAAGCGTAAATTGCATGATTTGAAGTGTGTTTGAGTGTGTGTTTTGATGCTAATTTTGTCTATTTCGAGCTTTTGACTGCTTATTGAGTCTCAATGAATGTTTGTGTGTTATATGCTCATTTTCTTATTTTTATTTATTTTTTATTTTATTATCTTGATTTTAGTAAGTATTAATTCAATTTAAGTTTTTAATTAATTAATTAGGAAGCAGTTAGGATTTAGTAAATTAGAATTAATTAAGTTAATTAGTAACTTAGTTTAATTCGGGATTAGGAAATTAATTTAATTAGGTTAGATTAGATGTATAGAAATTAGTTCATTACTACATATACATACACACACATATATATATATATATATGTATATATTTTGTTTCTACACATTGGCACTCACAGCCCTCACTTGTGGACCTCCTTTTTTCACTCTCACATCTCACAAACACGTCACTCTACCTCACAGCACACACATGCACATAGTACATATATTATTATTACGTGTATAATAATATGTATATATATATATATATCTGTATATATATATATATATGTGTGTATATACACATATATATATACACACACATATATATATATATATACATATATATACACACACATATATATATACATATATATATACACATATATATATATATATATATATACATATACATATGTATATATATTGTTTTTAACTCACACACACAGAAACTTATCTACCCAAGGACCCACCCCATCTACCAATTCAAACACACACACACACATATATATATGTTTCAGCGAAAGAAAAGTAGGAGAAAACAAAGGCCAAACAAGCACACAGTGCCAAACAGCTCTAAATTCAGGTCAAGAAAGAAAAAAATTAGAAAAAATTGAAAAAAATTCCAGAAAATTTTTTAAAAAATATCTTTTGTTTTCTTTTTATTTTCTTTACTTTTTATCTTTTTTTTTAGCTAATTTGGAGCTACTTTTCTACAAGATTTTTGGGGCTATCTTAGAGCAAAACTTGGAGAAAAATCTTGAAAAAGAAAATGGAGTTGCATGAAATTGAAAGGAGAAGAGATTCTAAGCTTGAGATTTAATTTTTTGGACATAGAATTGATTTTTATGAGATTAAATTTCAGTTTTGCACTCTCTTCATGTTGAGCTAAATCTTTTTAGGATTGATTACTATTTTTATAATAGGTTAAGGATTGTAAAACTTGTTTTGGTATATTTTGATAGTAAAATGGATGTTCATTTTTTATTATTTAATGGTGATCGTTGAGCATGTCTATGTGTTTGATTAATGTCCTTAATGGAGAAACATGTATTATTATACTCTTAATTTCTCATATCTACTTATACAATGTTGATTAATTGTGCTTGAATTTATAACTAGGTTTAATGCGTGGTCTTTAGGATGAAATAAAACTAATAGGTCACCCATTACACTTAGTTGAACTTAGGTGGATTAGGCCTTAGCTTGAAATACAGTTAAGGTTAGTATTAATCATCACCAATCTAGAAGTCTCAATCAACTAAGCCCTAAAACCCTCGTTAATAGGGACAAGGCTATCCTCTAAGTAAGATCCGCTTAGGGATAAAATTGCACCGAGAATTAGGGATAATACGATTAATAAATTTAGACCTCTAAAAGAAGCAATCAAAGCCATCAAAATACTCAAAGCAAGAATAAGATCTCGATTCCATAATGGAGTAATAATCACCCTAGTCCTTCCTTATTGATTTAATCACTTCCTCTCTAGTTTGGTTGTCTTTCTATTGCTCACATTGGTAATTTAATTTAGTCTTTAATTTAGAGTTCCCTTCAATTCCAAACACAAAAAGATTTTCCTTTTTAGCACGTAGCTAGTTTAGGGCGTATAACACTTAGGACCATAGTTAGAGGCCTGCTTGAGGAGACGATACCCGTACTTTTCCACACACTGCACTACTTTCGATCCGTGCACTTGTGGGTTTTTAAAATAACATCAAAAATAATATAAATTAGTCATGACAAAGAAATTTTTGGGTTAGTTACTTTGGAAATCCTTAATTTTTTATATTTAACAACTTTGTCCATTATCTTTCTACGTAACACTTTTCAGTCTCCTATGTTTTTCCGCTTTGCTAATGCTAATTCTTCTATCACCTGCCCTTAAAATTTGAACAAAATCTAGAGTAAGATTCTTTTCTGTATGACAAGTTAGTCTCTATGTTTTCATATTGTGTCAATATCAGTGTTTCCATGTTAGTTCTCCGTCCAAATTCTAATTGCTTATGGACTAAAGTTGGCACAAATGAGAAAATAAAAAGACTCAAATTTGTCACCTCAAAATAGGAGATGAAGTTGTCAAAAACAATACAGAGAAGGACCTTTGGGGTAATTAACCCTAAATTTTTTTCATAACCTTATTTACTATAGAAAGATCTAAATTTAGTAAAATAAGCTATATCGAGTTTTTCTTAAGTTTTTTGTTTATGTATCTTAATTAGATTAATAGTATGTTTGGAATGAGCTTATTATAAAGTGCTTTTTCTATTAATATAAGAGGGATAATTCTTTTTATCTTATAAGATATAAGACATTTTATCTCTAGTATCCTATAAAATCAAAACAAATCATACATTCTATCTTATAAGATTAAGCAATATATTCTTGTCTTATTTTTCTACAATTATAAATAGATATTTTTTGACAAACATTTTATAAAAATTCAAATCAAACTATAATTTGTATATAAAAAAATCTTAAAGCAAGCTTTTAACACCCTGAGCATAAGTCATATGCTTTTTACTTTTGTAAGGTTGCAAAACAACCCTCAGTAGTTCACTCAACCCATACGCTACGCTTTTGCATAAACCACCGACACAAGTTGATGACTTCTAAAAGAATCAAAGAAACCACTGAGATCACGTGAGCCCCACTTTGCTTATCCCTATTGAAAGAATATATAAATATAGCAGTCTTCTGACTCCACTTACTAATCTTTTTCTTTTTTGTTTTCTTTTTTTTTTTCCTTCGTGACCACACACACTAATCTAATCCAACCCACGCTTGCCGGATTAGATTATAATATTCTGTAGATGTAAAAGATTACCGAAGTGAACAACATCCTAAAATTTGACAATAACAACGAAAAAGGTACATCTTAAAAGATGATGACACCTTTCCGATACACTTTTTTTAATTAAATTATTATTTCATCGAAATTGTTATAAAGAAACTTGTTATATTTATTTACGGTATCTAATAAGGCTGTACACTTATCAAAGAAATCCGATCTCTAACCCGAAAAGTCAAGTACAGGAAATTATTTTTATGGAGTCAAGGAATTAGGGAAAAATATTGGAGATGTGGAAAAATTTTAGGGAAACGAATTGAGGATTGGAAAAAAAAAATTGGGGAAACCCAAAATCGGAATTTTTTTTATTTTTAAAATTATATATATACACATATATACACACACATATGTATGTATGTTTGTGTGTATGTATAATACATATGCTATAATATATATATATATATATATATATATTATATGCTATAATATATTAATATAATATATCTTAAATTTTTTAACCCTTTTTCTTATATAAATATATATTTTAAACTAGGGTTTTAAAGTCTAGATAGCTTCATAAATCATGCCTCTTGCCCTCTTCAACTATTCACCTTCACTTTTTAGATCTAGATATATAATTTTATTTATATTTTGAAGTTTAAATTTAAAATTATTTTGTTCAGATGATGATTCTTATATATTTAGCAAGGCATATTAGTACTTCGTAGTAAAATTAGTTAATAATTGAGACTTGAAAATGTAAAAAGTTTACATGTTAGTAGTGGAATTAGTTTTGAACTATTTGTTAAATGAATTTGGAGATTCCCCAATCCTTGATAGTTTTTTCCCATTTACTATTTTCCCAAATTGTGTTCCCCATGTGTGAATTAGGGTAGGGAATGAAACAAAATTCCTTTTCCCAAAAAAATTTGGATAAAAAATTTATTGATCAGCGCGAAGATTCTCTAATGAACACCTCTAGTGTCTAACTAGTTAAGTTAAAATTTTAAGTTGTTAAAAAAATTTATTATTTCTTTCAAGGACAAAGCCAGAAAATTCTTTATATGGATCAATGTATGAGTAACTCATATATGTAAAAAATATGAACGTTCTTTTAAGAATATATATATATATATATATATATATATATATATATAATAATTATCCTTGGCGGGTCTCATACTTTAAAAATATTATATAATCAATTTATTTTCAGTACTACCAAAGGCATCTATTTAAAAATTAGAATCATTTATAAATCTATCCATCATTTGATTTATCAACTTATTCTTTGCAATATTAATAGCAAAATTGCTCTTTTAATTAACGCTTACAATTGCAATTGACAAAATCAAATACTAATTTGACTAACAAATAAATAAAAAGATACACTATTTTTCTTTGCTTCAATCAAAAAAAAAAAATTCATTGTTTGTTCGTGCATATGAAAAAGACTGATTTTTTCACCTTTACTCTCTCTATGCATTTTGTTTTTCTTATTTCTTGTCATGTGAAGCAATCAGCAGACTTTTTATTTGTTAAAAACAATTTACGGCTTCATTTTAATATTCTAGTGGTGTCAATTATTAAACATATATCATATACCCATGCATGCGTTTTTTTGGAGGAAAAAATTGAGTGGGGCCAAGTGACATCAATCCACAATTTTTAGCACTAAAAACTCGTATTAGGGATAATATCTTTGCCACGTATATGACCAGTGCATGCAATGCAAAGCCCCGAAATTAGGTACTCCAATTGGCCATAACCTTATATATTATTTGACGTAAAAAATTAAAATTAAAATTAATTTCAAAAAGACACTTTCAAAAAAAAGTAATAAAAAAATAAATTTTTAAAGACAACCCGAACAAGCCCCAATAGTCTAAAGTACTCGTATAATAATATCTACTATTGGACTTATTTCATAGAAATACAACGCTAATATCCCAAAACTTATGTTATGACCGTAAAATAGCCACTCAGTTATAGAACAAAATCCTCAGTTAAGAAAGAAAAGAAAACCTCAGTTATATAGTGTTGCCAATCCAGAAGTGCTCCCCGCCCGAGAATGATCAAATCACAACATTATGATGATATGATAATTTAATAATAGTTAATTATCAAAATAGTTGTAACAAATGTCATGAACAATTAACAATTATTTAATCACGATCATAATAGAAAGAAAATAACAGAGAGAAGAAAATCAGGCCGTTCTCTCCAAATATCGATCAAGGAATTGCATAAGCAAATATGGGCAGTCAGAACTACAAGTAAAAATGATGAAGCTCATCAGATCTGTAATAAACCTGTAAATCATAATGCAGAAGCAGAAGACGCTTATCAGCATGGTACACAGGTTAACCAAAGGTTTTACCAACAACGATAAATCTAGTAAATGAGTGTGTTTTCTAATTCACAAGACGAACCGAGGGACACTCTAAAAAGGCTTCGCGCCACCATTTTCTACAGCTGAGTCCACTGGAGTGGAGGTACCGCTCCTCTTGGAACCACTGGATTGTCCTCCAGTGATGGTTCTGCCCATTAACTTTCCAGCTTTGCTCAGGCCACTGCCAACAACTCCAAACCCACTCCCTACAACGCCAACGCCAGCACTGATGCCACTTCCCACGAGGCCCGCTCCAGCACCAATGCCAGTACCCACCAAACCAACCCCTGAACCTACCAGAGATGCAGCGCCATCAAGGGCATCCATGGTGCTACCTATTAGTCCCGCTTCTTTCATTTTCTTCCTTTCTTCTAGTATCCTCTTTTCTTCTTCAAGAGCAGCTAATTGCTCTTCCTTATTGAATTCATGATAAAACACCTGAATTCAATGGTTTTTGCCATTTAAGCAACACACGTAGAGCTTAATCAGGGATGGAGGAAACTAAGTGGTGCATTGCAAGAAAGATAACAAGAAGAGATGTATTACTGATGTCAAAATTCAATGAGACATCAGTTATACTGTGAACCCAAATCAAAATATAAACTCTTTTAATGCTCAAGAGAAGCAGGTAGAGAAGTACCTTGATTGTAATAGTTCCTCTATCCTTCTTGTCTTTGATTTTAAGCATATCTAGTGACGGCAGGAGTCTCAATACAATCTCTTTAGCAGTTTCAGCTTCCAGCTCAATCAATGATAGTTTTGCAACTCCTAGTTTTGTGTCTTGACCGATGTCTTTATCAAAGACCTGTAGAAAAGGTTCATGGATGTCATGTCACACACACAAATAGAGAGGCCCCTCAGCAGCCATGGCTCATGAGGGGCCATCAATTTCTAATGCATGTTGCTGAAAAACAGAACCATATAAATTTTTAGAAGAGAAAAATATTTATTTCTTTTATTTCATATTTCCTATAATATCAGCTAGAAAATAAGGCTTCCACTTAAATGAAATCAAAGCATCACATGCAGAAAATTTAATATTCTTGTGGGAAGATAAAATAATCCTTAATTGATTATGAGAACATTTCTCAAAACATGTTGTCAGAGATACTTCCACACTTCATAGAACAGCACAAGAGAAAAGAAAAACATTATGAATTTTACAAGGAAGTTTCAGGAGATGGATGGTTTCTCTCAGTGTCTCACAGCATGCGTCCACCTTTCTGCATCAGTTAATATTCCTAAAGACGAGATCAATCACAGCGTAAATTTTGAACCTCTTTTATTTAACTCAGTGATGATTCATTTCCAGTAAAGAAACCAGTTGTTTCATAACGTGCTTAAGAATAGGCTCCCACATGTATATGAGAAAAGCCATCACAGATTTTTCTTGAATTTAGAAGTGTGGATTCTGGAATGGGAAATATCTGGGTTATTGATAAATTACTTGCCTACAAGTAGTTTGTTAAAGAATCCAACTAGAGTTGTTTTCCTTCTGCAGGGGAGATGGGGTGAAGAATTCTTACATCAGACAATCTCCAAAGACAATGCAGACTCGTGAAAATAAATGTTATACAAGAATGATTTGTGGATGGTGGAGAATCATTTACTCAGATGTCCTCAGGTGAGGTGTCCCCAGCAGATGGCCTTGGATATTATGAGGGTCCAACAGGTGGCTTCTAAATCCTTTGTTGACGATACCAAAGCTTGAAATGGAATGAAATCATCTTGCTATCTTTTGGACACAATTCAGGATGGGAACTATTGGGCATTTGAAGGGAAGAAATTGTCCTTTTCTTTCTTTTTTTTTGCTAAAAATGTCCTTGATTACATGATGTTTGCTTTTTGCACTAGAGGTTCTTGTATAGTTGATGTAAACAGAATACATGACTTTAGAAGTAGATTATGGATTTGATGTGTATATTTTTTGGGGTTTTCACCTCCTTTCGTGCAGATTAGAAAAATCAATAATATTCTTTACTTCTAAAAAGGAAAAAAGAAAATAATAGTTTTTGGATAATGCAAGTCCAAAACTGAAATATCAATAACCACAAGTGGTTGCGTTGAGCCAAATCTAAAGCTATATTCAGCACACTACAATACTATGAAATACACAAGACACATGGCAGTACTACAAAAGTGCATAAACCACCAGGCAAGGCTTGAAAAGGACATGCACATATTGACATATAGAAAACTTTGGAGGAAAGGAGAAAGAACATTTATTAGGATAGGAAGAGCAATGGCAAACAAGGGAGTAACATGGGAGTATAGAGATAAGAACCTCAATAATAAGAGACTGCGTTTCTTTGTCTTCTACAATCAACGGAAATGCTTGATTCCATACGGGATTCAGATTGTTCTCAATGGTCTTTGTTTTAACCTTGAAGAGGGGACGAACATAAATGACTGCATATGGATCAGATTTTCCAATCAATTCCATGTTCTTTAAGTCATTTGCCTTCACAACAGTTACTGTAAGCTTCCCCTGTGGCTTAAGCTCCAATTCACTGCATAAGATACATTATGAAAAGTTAGATGAAGAAAAGAACAAGGACAATGGGGAAGAAAGATAAATAGAGTCGACAAGAATATTGAAAGAATCATATGATTTCACCATTAGATATAAAGTTCAAAACAGCAGATATTTTCAATGCATATCAACTTATAGTATGAATGGTCTTTAACCCTTTTCTCATTCAGAATGAGCCCCACTCATGGTCAATTTGAATCTTAAAAGGAAGAGACGCCCCGGGGGGGGGGGGGGGGGAGAGAGAAGAAAATGCCCTCATCTCTTTTAGGTAGGCACTTACTTCAGAGTGAAAGCTAAAGAAGCATAATTTTCTCAAAATGTCTTCTGGAGGACAGTGGTTCTGCTAGAGATGAGTTGTCTCAGACAAATATCATCTTCTACACCACTCACAGAGAGTTCCTCCAAGCTTTTGGTGATGGTATTTGTTAATAATCATGGGGTTCGACTACAACCAATTGGACTAATAGGAGTAGCCCACAATCTTAGGTGGTGAACTCGGAGTGGAAAATGGATCACCACGTGGATAGATGCACGATGAACCAGACCAGATCAAGGGCCCAAGAAAGAGATGGATCACACATGACACTAAAAAGGATTGGATCAAGAGACTAGCTCTAACACCATATTAAGGATCTTGGTTATCTATTCAAAAGCTATTTGATTCTAAGATTTGGTGAAGTTGGACTTTGTTTTCCATCTGGAACAAGAATATATTGTAACACCCCCTCACATATAACCCGACAAACCAAGAAATGACAGCTGACATTGACAGTAACAAGTCAGCAAGAGGAAAATAGAAACTACAATATTTACTGCCTATTCTCAAAGCTCTATCATATTTTACTGTCTTCTTTTAGTCCTATTTCTCAACAAGAAAGACGACCTGTATGGCATTTCCTCTTCATCTTTTTACTGCCTTCCTTTTTGTCCTACTTCTCAACGAGAAAGACAATCTGTAAAGCATTTCTTCTTCATCTTTTTACCAAAATACAAGACCTGTTGGGATCCACAGGGTGTGAAAAAAACAAATAACAAGAAATTAGGCGCACGAAGGATTACGTGGTTCTGAAAGACTAATTCATGGACAAAAAAGGAGAATTTTATTAATTATGTTGATAATGAATCCAAGATGGACTCCCTATAGCTTTAGTTGCTCTATGTACTTTAACTCGCATCTCTTAATCCAGCATATAGAAGAAGCTACTATTTACAAAGATACCCTAAACTATCTAGGAAAAGGCTTCCTAAATCAACTAGGAGAAAAATAATTCCTAATTACACTATACTATGTCTTTTTTGTTTAGAATACGAGTCACAATCCTAACAAAACCAAAAGAGCATTGTTGAAGTAGTAATAGTGTTTGTCCCACACCATTATTATTCTTGACATTAGTTTAATGCAATACAATATCTTATTAGCCTTTATGTGACTCCTATTCTTTCAACATGGTATCTAGAGCCAGGGGGAGACATTAGGTGTAGGTTTACATTCATTCAAAAAAAAAAAAAAAAGAATATAATATATATATATATATATATATACACATATACAAATACATTTACATACATATATATATATAACCCCTAGCCACCACCAAACACCATTCCAACCACCATCAACCACAATCACCAGCGACCTTGCCGCGCTCCGGCGGCGACCATCATACCGGCACCACCACTAAAATCCTACCGAAATCTCGCCAGAATCCTCTCCATCACCTGCTTTCGCCAGATTAAGCACCTAGACGTGATCTCCAGGTTGCCGCAACCTTAGAGAAGCCATTCCCACCCCTTCTTACCGTCCCACGCACCACCTCCACCAGTGTGTGAGACACCAGACGCCGGCATGACAGTCTGCCACCACCACCAAGCTCGGTTTTCTGTGTTCTATCTCCCTAAGCAATTTGTTTTCATTTGTCTTTGTTTTCTCCTCCCTCTTTGATTTTACATTAATTTTTCAAATTCTTAAAAAAAATAGAAAAAGAAAAGAATGAGAAGAGAAAGGTACAGCAGACTAGTACCAAGACAAAATAAAAAAACAAACACAAAAAAGAGAGAGAGAGAAAGCATTGATTATGTCTGTTTGAATGGAACACTAATTATTTGGAACATGTGATATTGAGTCTCCTTTCTTGGATATTAGTTATTTATGTCTCCTCGCCCTTTGCAATATCTCTTTGAGATAGTAGTTTGTTGAAATATGGCCTCCACCAAAGACAATGTGTCGACAAAAAGTGGTTCAAAAGAAACAGAGAATGGTTCAAAAGAAACATTTTCTCAAGATATCTTCCAAATCTCTAAAAGGCTATCTAACATGATTGTTGTTGTTCCGACTTTCACAAGCACTCCTCTAATCACTATGACCAAACTCAACTGTCATAAGTATACTTGGTGGTCGTTTCCTATAAAATTGTGGTTTCGAGAGCAAGGACTAATTTGCTATTTAACACAAGATACTCCCAAATTATCAGAAGAGAAGTCTCAGCTATGGGATCAGGTTGATGCTCAGCTTCTTAGTTTATTGCTTCAATCAATTGAACCCAAGTTGCAAGTTGTGTTTCACCAGTTTTATACTTGTAAATAACTTTGGACTTTGGCTCAAGAGATGTATACCAACAATTTCAGCCGAATATATGAAGTTACTAATGATCTTCTACGCATATAGCCTGATGAGAAGGGTCTTTCCATTTACTTTGGGCGCTTTCAAAGCGCAATGTCTGAATATAATGAAACTTTCCCTACTTCTTGTGATATTGCTCGAAAACAAAGAGAGCAACTCTTTGTGGTTCTCATGCTTCGAGCTCTTCCTCCCTCGTACTCTGTTCGATCACATATTCTGTCAGCTCCAACTTTACCCTCAATGCCTAATGTGTATAGTCAGTTGAGTCATGCATGTGTTGGTAGTTCATCTAATGGTCCTGACCATGCCTCTACGTTCCTTATATAGCCAATTACATGTACTAATAGTGCTTCCCGAGGAGGTCGTGGAAGAGGACTTGGTTCTAATAGAGAAGGTGGTCGAGGTAGTCAAACCACTCGACCTCAGTATACTCATTGCCATAAACTGGGTCATACTCATGATATTTGTTGGGATTTACATGGTCGACCATCTGGAGTTGCTCATGTTGTTCGAGGCGATTCTTCTGACACTTCGTCCATCGAGACCGCACCATCCCAGAATGCTCCATCACAGAAAGCTCCACCTACCTTCACTTTGTGTGAATCTCAGTACATGCATTATCTTCAGCTTCAGACACCTCAATAGGCTACCCAGTCTCCCATCACTCTAACTGCGCATGCCACTATCTTCACTAAATATCTATCTCATTCGTCTTCTCGCTCCGATAAGTAAATTATGGACTCTGGAGCTTCTAATCATATGAGTGGTAATCTTTCCTTATTCACCAATTTTTGCTCATCTAATTCCTATTCCCCTGTAACCCTTGCTGATGGTTCTTCTACCGCTGTCTCAGGAGTTGGGATTGCCCATCTTACACCATCCTTGACCCTTTCCTTTGTTTTGTATCTTCCTAAATTTCCTTGTAATTTATTATATGTCAGCAAGTTAACTAAGTCATTTAACTGTTCTGTTACCTTTACTTCTGATCATGCGATTGTCCAGGATTAGAAAACTGGCGAGTAGATTGGCACAAGGCTTCAGTCCAATGGTCTCTACTACTTTGATGTCCACCCCAGAATTGCTTGTGTTGCTGTCCCATCTCCTGGACTTGTCCACAATCATCTTGGTCATCCATCTCTACCTAGTTTGAAGAAAATGGTTCCCTCTTTAGATAGTGTTCGTGAAGTTTTATGTGAGTCATGCCAACTAGGCAAGCATTCTCATAGTTCTTTTACAAATCATAGTAATAAGCAGACTGCTGCCCCATTTGAGTTAGTTTCAGTCAGATATTTGGGTACCTAGTCGTCATGTTTCAAATTTTGGTTATAGATATTTTGACACTTTTATTGATGATTTTTCTCGCATGACTTGGTTATATTAGTTAAAAGATCATTGCAAGGTTTTTTCTATATTTCAAACCTTTTGCAATGAAATTAATACTCAGTTTAGGCTACAATTCGTATTTTACGCAGTGACAATGCCAAGTAATATTTTTCATCTTCGTTTTGTTCCTTTTTGATGTCTAAAGGAATCATACATCAATCTTCTTGTGCTTACACTCCTCAACAAAATGGAATTGCTGAGCATAAAAATAGACATCTTATTGAGACAGCCCGCACACTTCTTTTACATATGAATGTTCCCCTCCATTTTTGGGATAATGCTGTCCTTACTGCATGTTATCTTATAAATCGGATGCCGTCGTCTATACTTCATGATAGGCTTCCTTTTTCAGTCTTGTGTCCTCATGAACCTATTTATCATCTTCCTCATAAAGTGTTTGGTTGTGTCTGTTTTGTCCATAATTTCTTGCCTGGATCAAATAAATTGAGGCCTCGTTCTGTTAAGTGCATCTTTCTCAGGTATAGACGTACTCAGAAGGACTACCGTTGTTACTCTACTAAACTTGATGGGTTGTTCTTCAGTACAGATGTCACATTCTTTAAGTCTCAGTCTTACTCTGGTCCATCTTCCGATGCGCCTAACACAATGCTTGATGATTTACCACTCCCAGTTCCTTTATTTAGTCCTCCTGTTCCTGCCACCCCCTACTGAAAATGCCCCCTCTTCCCCCCACTTGTCTCATTTGAATTGACCTGATTTGCAAACATATCAACGACGACATCATCAGCCACCATCGACTGAAGTCTCTATGCCTTCCACGTCGCCTCCTTTAGATGTTGGAATAATCCCTCAGCCTCTTGACTTAGATATTCCCATTGCTCTTAGTTAATGTATTCGTTCTTGTACTACTAAACATTCAATTTCTCGCTTTGTATCTTATCATGCCTTGTCTCCTCATATCTGTCCTCTGTTGCTTCTCTCTATTCTATCTCTATCCCTTCAACTGTCTCCGAAGCTCTTGCACATCCAGGTTGGCATTAAGCAATAAGGGAAAAAATGTCTACTCTACAGTCTAATGGTACTTGGGACTTGGTTGACCTTCTAGATGGCAAATCTATTGTTGGTTCTCGTTGGGTTTATACATTGATTGAAATGCTCTCCAGATGGTACGATCGATTGACTAAAAGCCCGCTTGGTTGTGAAAGGATATACCCAGATTTATGGCATTAATTACGATGATACTTTCTCTCCTGTCACTAAAATGTCCTCTGTTCACATTTTCTTACTCTTGTAGCTATGTTCCAGTGGCCTCTTTATCAGCTTGATATCAAAAATGCATTTCTCAATGAGACCCTTGAAAAAAAAGCATATATGGAGCAACCAACAAGGTTTATTGCTTAGGGGAAGTCTCGTAAGGTGCGTCGTTTGAAGAAATCCTTGTATGCATTGAAACAGTCACTTTGGGCATGGTTCGTTCGTTTTAGTGAAGCTGTACTTGAATTCAGGTTGACAAGATGTGGCGTTGATTATTGAGTGTTTTATCAACACTCGTTTGCTGGTAAACGACTCTTATTAATTGTGTATGCTGATGATATTATCATTACTGGAGACGATATGGTAGGTATAGGAAATTTGAACGTATTTCTCCATTGATAGTTTCAGACTAAAGATTTAGGGAAGTTGCACTATTTTGTAGGCATCGAGGTTGCACGTTCTGATGAGGGATCTTCATTCCCAATGTAAGTATGTTCTAGATATGCTTGAAGGGGCTAGGATGCTTGGTTCAAGATCATATGACTCCTCGGTGGACCCGAATGTGAAATTGATATCTAATGAAGGGGAGCTTATACAAGACCCAGGTAGACACAGGAAATTAGTTGGCAAATTGAACTATCTTACAGTGACTCGCCCAGACATTTCTTTTGCCGTGAGTGTAGTTAGTCAGTTTCTCATCTCACCATGACAGAGCAACTGGGATGCAGTTACTCGTATCCTCCATTACCTCAAAAGTGCACCAGGAAAAGGAATATTATACAAAAATCAACGTCACATTGATATTGTTGGATATTTTGATGCAGATTGATCAAGTTGTTTGATTGATTGACAGTCCACTTCTGGATACTGTATTTTTGTTAGAGGCAACCTCATATCATGAAAAAGTAAGAAACAAGCAGTTGTGGCTCGCTCGCTAAATCTGAATCTCGAGCTATGGGATTAATCACGTGTGAACTAATATAGGTCAAGCATTTGCTCGAGGAGATTGAAGTGGATTGTTCCCAACCTATGAAGCTAGTTTGTGATAATCAGGTAACGATGCATATTGCCTCAAATCCTGTGTTTCATGAGTACTAAGCACGTTGAGATTGATTGTCATTTTATCAGGAGTAAGGTGTTGGCCAAAGAGATTGTCACTTCACACGTTAGTTCAAATGATCAGTTGACTGACCTTTTTACTGAGTCTTTGAGAGGTCCTCGAGTTAAGTATATTTGTAACAAACTAAGCACATATAATATATATGCTCCAACTTGAGGGGGAGTGTTGAAGTAGTAATAGCATACATGAAAGTTGCACGACAAGGACCAGAACTCCGGTACGCTGCATATATTGTGCAAGGAATTCCTACAACTTCTTGCTTCTTACCCATTAATGGAAAATGAGACAGGAAAACTGTTAATGAGTGATTCAATCTAAGTTCATTTTCAGCATCTTCTCACTCTAGCTCTTAGTTAGACAGCAAAGACAAGTATCTAAATTATGGAAATCAACTTTCCTTATTTTTACCTTCTCATTCTCCCACGTGTTGAGATTAATTGAAAAGCATGCCATAGATTAAGTACTGATGCCATCAAAATTAAGATCCCTAATAGACCCCATATGGGACATAACAGTACAAGTTGTCATCATGTGACTACCATATGGGACGTAACAGTACAAGTTGTCATCATGTGACTAATGTGACATTAAAGTCACAGGTTCAAGTTGTGGAAACAACTAATTTCAAGGAGCAAGGTGATGTACAATAAGGGTCCAACCACTCACAGAATCCCATGTATAATGGAAGTTTTGTGCATTGGACTGCTGCCCTAGAGACCCTAAAGGATCAGATAAAACAGCAAAACATAGACAGACACCACCAATTTCTTCTGTTGTCCATGTTCTGAAAGAATCCCAGACATAATTTGGTCAACCATTACTTGCTTGGTTCCAATCAAAAAAAACCTCCCATGAAATTATAAGCTATATTCTTCTCAGTCATTGTACCACTTGCAATCAAGACCTCAACCGCCAACAACCTCCTTATATGGCCTCAATAAAGAGTGTCAACCCAAAGGCCACCAGAGACCCCCATCCGCCTCCATGCTTTCACCTTCCATTGGTCACAAGAACCACAAACATACAAATGAACCCTTGCAGAGAAGATCAATGGTTAATGATCCCTATCATCACATCAGCACTAGAAACAACTGATAATAGCATTTAATGTCTTTTTAATTCTCTCTTTCCACAAGAACACTAATTACACTCGCCAACACTTTCCAATATGTGGCACATAAAAATTTTCTTAACTGCTCACAATAATAAAGGGCTTGGAACTAATTTTGAGCTCTCAATCATTGCTAGTGAGAAACAAAGTGACTGCTTATACAGTTCTGACGAAGGTGAAACACTATGTATTAACAGTAAACGCAAGCACCTCTGAGTACATTCAAGAAAATTGGAAAGAAACACAATATATAAGTGCATTTAGGGCAAGGGTCTTCAATGTGACACAACATTATATTACGTACAAGCTACAATCTTAAACATGCATGGTATAATAAATAACACCACTTTTACATGGCACAACATTAAACTGCAAGAAGGCTCCAATTTTGCAGATGATTGGTACAAGTCATGTCACCTTTATGCAGACAGATATTTCCTTTCTCCCCTATTAACTTTTCTTGTTTGATTCTGCTAGAACTGATAGTTACTAGTATGTTACACTGTTACACTAAGCAAAGGGGGTATAGATGCTACCTCTACTGAAACTAATATAGAACAGATTTAAGGTCTCAAAAAGGTAGAATCTGAGGAAGAACTCAGAAGGTATCGAACCAAGAAGGAAACAGATTGTCATTTCTCAGTTTCAACCACAAAGAATTTATAGACGTCTTAAGTACCGGATCAATCATTTCCCAGTTCCATCCTCAAAAACTTTACGGGGTCTACGTCAATGCTGTGCCATAATTTGATTATCTATAAGACACTGGTTACAAGCAGATAGAACCTCATTCTCCCCAAACAGTGAGGAAAAAGAAAATCCTCATAAAGTTCGACTCTGTCATAATGGCTCTGCAATCAAGGCAAGAAATAACAACTCAAGTTTGCCCACAAAAGAGTTACCTTGTGTCTACAGGTATACCACCAATTGGAACAACAATCCTGTGAGGCCATTGAAGCATATCTTTGACAATTGAATCTACAGTATCCTTATCAGACAAATACAAAATCAGTCTAAGAAAAACTTATATATAAAAAACACACAAGTATAAGAATTTGACACCACAGTAGTACTTACATCAATCATATCTGAAAGCCCAGGAATAGCAGTTAGACTTCCCCCAATTGCCTTCAATGTATAATCAATTCTTGGCTTTGGCTGATTAAACAGAAGAATCAATTGGTTTCAACATGTTCTATAGTATCAAAGACCTTCAAGTCAAAATATATACATGGCTACTGCACATTGATCTTGTATAGCTTAACAGTAAATTATTATCACTTTTGGGAATTAAACTGAAAAGAACAGCAACTCATTATTTTCAAGTAAACATACGATGGCACAAAGACTACATGCATGTAAAAGATGACCTCTATATCTGTAGGATCTTAACACTCTGTAGGATCTTAACACTCCAGAGTTCAGACAGCACAAATTGTTAATCTAAGCCTCTACTATAAATTTAAGTTTCCATGTAATGAAGCTCATTCCTAGGCCAAATAACCCACAATAATGTATTCCAATATGAATGAAACACAAGAAGAGAGTAATTCAAATTAGCCCAAGTTAAGGCTCCATGGTTCCACATGGAGTCATAAAGATCAGTGTCATTGTCCATGCTGATTGTCATAACATTCTAGTCCACCAATATATATGTTTCTTGTCTTCTGCTGATTTTTCTCTTTTATTGAATCACCCAAATGTAATCCATCAAATCTAAGAGTTGGATTGGTTAAATTTCAACAAATATTGGACTTAATTTAGCCATGCAACTCTTTGATTTGTTTGCTATATCAAGTTAAAACTATGGGTATCAAAACACCTCAAACAGCATTAGTTATAACTTTATAAATGTCTATCAACTTTCAAGTTAGATAAAGAGCAAGCCTATATGCAGAGAGCAGGTTAATCTACATTATCAGGAAGATAGGCAACTATAAGCCAACAGATTCTGCGGGCCAGATCGTTGGAAACTTATCCCTTGAAAGGAAGCAATACCTGTTCTCTAATATCAAACAAATGCCCAGGCAAAAATAATAATAAAAAAGACAATAAATTACTTTCTTGAGAACCAGCTGGAATCAGCACATTCAAACATAAGCATACCTCAGCAAGTAGAGCAACAACAACTGCAGATATGCAAGGTATCTCCTCAGCAAGTTGAAAAATGACACGAATAACAGTGAAAACCTGAAGATCCTTCAACTGCAACCATAACAAAGTTGTGACACCGAAGCAATATTCTACATACACTATTATGAAAACATGATCCTTGTTCAAAACTCGAGAAATAGATGATACTCAAACCTGGATAGGCAAAGAAGCAACTTTTGCCGCTTCAACACCTAATATGATGCTTGGGTCCCCACCCCATCTGAAGTCAATGTCCATTGTAATTTGACCTTTCTTAAGGCTCTGAACACGAATACCTGCATTTAAAAGAGGGAAAAATCTGTAGTGAAAGTAAATGATACCTTATTCAAAATAATTATCAGCTACCCAGAATAGGGCATCACAAGCAATTAAAAAATTATTTTTGGTGGAAATACGCCAACGAACTTCATAGGAAATGGAACTGTTTGTTAAATCCATCCTTTTTCTCCTGTTAAAGGTTCTGACAGTTATTGTTAATGAAAAGCAAGCTTCAATGATCATAATTTTACTTTTAGATTATAACGGAGATAACAAAGAAAAAAGGAGAACACATAATCACTGATAATAAATGACTAGAAGTTGAAGAACATGTAGAACATCCCTTTCAAGCAACAGAAACTAGAACCAGTTTCCTCTACAAGCAAATGTTAGGTGAAAACAACAGAAGTTTAAAAGGAGATAGCTTCTTCATACCCTCAATTTTTGGTGCCACAGTTCCTAGAGACAATTTGCTAAACTTCAATGAAGTAATTCCAGGAGGCCTATATTCTTCAAGTAGAGGTTCAACACTTTCTTTTATAACAGCTTCTGCTGCCTGAGAAAACATGTTGAGCAAAATCATAAAATTCTCCAAATATGATATATTTAAAGGATAATTATCACTTACATATATGAGAAGATCAAATTGTTCTATCTGAAGACAAAGGTAATGTTGTGAAATTTTAATTACTCGCAAGTCCACGTTCCATATGAAATTGTAGCTTAGGCAAACACAAGTCAATCCCTTCTTTAATCAGTTAAAAACCAACATGACATAGATATCATATATCTTTTAATAACCAAACAGGATATCACATCACATGACAAAAGCAATTCTATCGAGAAAGTTTGGACTTCCGTTTTTGACAATCTTGAGGTGTATTAATGGCCTTGAAGAAAATTTTTGGGAGTAAAATCAATTATCAATGAGAAATGTATGTATCTTCAACAATTTTAGAGCTCATTGATGCGATGTCCTATTAAAATCACTGGAATGCATCATTCTCCTTTTCCATACAAACTTCTTCCATATTACCTATCACAGAAATACAATTATAGTGGAAACAGAAACTTTCTGTCTGTAAATGGGTTATTAAGGTTATTTATAAATTAATCCTTTTCTTCATGTTTCGATTTAGTTACAAAACTCACAGTATAATGGCATACAACAACAGAACCCCAAAGAACAAAAGAACGAGGGTGCATAATTTCTGTATATTATTGCAGAAAGCAAACAAATTCCTTAACAAAATCACAGTTTCCAGTGAAGAAAGCAGGTTTCAAGCTGATCTTCGGGTTTGAAATGTTTAAATTGGATCTCTATGTATATAATTATCTAACGAGATTGACAAGCCAGGAACATGCTACCTCAATTTATTAGTGGAAGGTTTATGCAAAGGGAGCAGAGGAAGATAGTAAAGCTCATAATTTCCATGAAACAATAACTAAAGAATGGAGGGGCTTACATCTGCAACATACGGCCACAGTTTGCTCAATTGTTTGTTCAACCATTTCACCTGCAAGCATCATAAGATACATAACAAATAAACCAGAAAGTGATGTACATAACAGCATGTTGCATAATTAATACTTATAAGGTGTGACTATAGATTAGTTAGTGAAGCTATGGAAATTAAAAGCAGCATCAGAGCTGTTCAATACAACAATAGAATGGAAAAGGGTAACTTTCACTTCCCCCATAAGTTTTAGCTTAAATCTCAAACTCCTGCATGAATTTAATTTTACCCAACTTCCCTCATGCTGTCAAACTTTACCAAACAAAGCCTTATATTTAAAAGTATTTTGTATTTATTTATTAAATTAAAATATAAAATAAAATAAAATAAAATTTGATAAAATCATTCAACAAAAAATCTGCAATCAATTTGCAAATCATAAAAGTTCTAATTTCAAAATATCACAAAATATACAAAATAGTCTATTGAAAAAAATTTTCTTACCCACAAGATTAAAGAGAAAAAATTAGATGCCATTTAAAGCCGCTATTTTTTCGTTATATTTATATACATTTCAAATAGAATCCAATCTTTCTACTTAAATTAATGCATATATTTTGAAATGAACTAACTTTGAAGAATATAAAAAATGAAAATAAAAGTAGTTTATTGTATAAAATTTGTGTTATACATGAAATTAAATAAATATTAAATTTAGTTTGAAATCTATCTATTTTTTTGGGGCAAATACAGCTACATGTATAAAAGCAAACAAAATAATGATTTTACCACAACAAGTTAACATATTAACATTTAGAAAATAAAATAAAAATAAAATGTTAACATTAAGTAGAATTAAAAAGTCCAATAAACAAATAAAAAGATAAAAATTGCAAAAGGTCATTAAACATAAGTCATTGTATGATAAACTTGATGTTATGGGGGAAAATGGGTAAACTTTGGGATTTAATAAACAACTCATAGGGTAAATAGTGAAAAAAACAATTTATCAACTTCAAGTAAAAGATTTAAAAATTAATAAACAAAAAACACTAACCTGTTCATATACTGGAAATGATATCCATTGGGGGAAGTTTTCACCACAAATTCTCTTCAAATCATCCCTATCAAGAGAACTAACTAATTTCACATCCACTGCCTGTTCAAGAAGCAAAGATAAAGTCAAGAGCACATAAACTTAAGCATATATATCTAGAAAACTTGACAGTAATAATTCAGAGACCACAAAGGTACACCACCCAACTTTCTCAGCAATAGATATAGCAATCATCAGGTCAACACACTGACGTTAACTTAAAAAGAACAAACTCTAAATTTAAGATATTGCCAAAAGTATTAGCCATAACAAATACCAAAACCAAGCAAAATAACAAAATGCAAGGCCTTATTGACAATATTAGATTTCCAATTTTCATATACGAAAAGATAAAAGTAAGTGAAACTTTGTATCTTTACCAAAAAATGGATGAAAACAACTACAACTTGTTTAGTAAACCTAGACCGCCAAGAACGAAGAAAATCATAAACCCTTTGTTCAGAGCTCCACGATTGGAATTTACAAGAATCTAGGAACAATTCAAATTCATTATATGCTCCAAATCTCACTGGAAAAATCAAAAACTGAACTTGCAGCATCCTACTCAACCCAATAAAAATACGTTATCTTGAAGCAATATTGGCATGAAGAATATTATCATCAAATGCAATCCTAATCCTCTACATTTTTCCTTCACTAAGGAATCAGTTTGATGTCTCTATAATTAAAAGTTTCAAATTTAAACATTTTTTTACTGCCTCAACCAAACCTTTAGCAAACTTCACTCTCCAAATGCAATTGGTAGCAACAAATGCAACCACATTTTCCTGCAAATTTCTTAATTAATAAATTTTAAACTTGAAGCTGAAACTAACTAATCTCTAAATATAAATGACTAATTATTCATAAACGTAAAGAAGAAACTATTTAAAAAATGAGAATACAAAATAATGAAGCACATACTCAGACCTTATGCACTTCAAACTTATTTAATCAATAATACTGGACAGCAAAACAAAAATGAACAACATTCATTGCTAATCACTTTCTCTTTCAAAAGCTTTGAGTCAGTTAACAGAATAGATAATAATTCAAAAAAATGAAAACTTATTTCATCAACAATACTAGCCACTGAAACTTATTTAATCGATAACCAATTAAATTTTAATTAGTATATAATTAAACACAAATTTCAAACATACACTTAAAAAGTATTTGATCAATAATACTGGATACAAAAGCAAAAACGAACAACAATTATTGCTAATTACTTTATTTATAGTAAACCTCTGAATCAATTAACAAAGCATATCTAAGAATTCCAAAAAAGAATATTAAAAAAAAACTCTAAATTAAGAATCAATATTACCTTAGCAATGCGCTTACTGCTTCGGTACTTCATCATCTGCCGCCAACCCGCCATCAAAGCGATTCCACACAACATCCCCATCATCACCCCCGAAATCAACCCCATTTTTCCTCTACTTCTTTCACCAAAATTAAATAATAATTAAAACCAAAAAAATGTAAAAAACAAAAAAAAGAAAATAAAAAAATAAAGACAAAAAAGAAATTGCGAGAACTAGAAAGGGAATTATATGTGAGATTTAAGCACTCTTTACGTTACTCAAAGACAAAAACACCGTTACCACGTTCTCTCTATAAAATTTTCAGTAGCATATATATATATATATATGCATGTGTATGATTGCTACAGTGTGTGTGAGAGAGAAAGAGTGTGTTTGTGTGTGTGTGATCCTCGGCATTTCCTCCACTAACTTCACAAGATATTTGTCGTATTTTTTAAAGGAAGTCTTTGAATTAGTTGAAAATTCAATGCGCTCTGCATTGATTTCTCAGACTCTGATTTTTTGCAAAAATTAAAAAAAAAAAAAAAAAAGAAGACAGAGTAGATTATTACATGCCTCCTTGTACATAGCGTGAGGTGTCGGTTTCGCTTCAAGTTTAATTTTTTCCCCTTTTTGCAGGGAGGCCCCTGGAGTTTTACATAATTGCATACGTTTTCTCTTTCTCTTTATCCACAAGTGTCAGTTGTGTAATCAGCAGACAGCAGCCATGGATGTGGGGTTATAACTTCTTTTGGACTTTTTTGTATCCTTGAGGACTTTGGCAGTGAATCTTTCTTTTTGTTTTTTATTATCACAATAAAAACAAAAATAAAAATTTTCCTCTTTGTAAAGGAGAGTTACCGTGCTTGGGGGAGAGTATTTTGTGATTCTTTTTTTTTTTTGGTCAAACGCACATATTTAAAAAATAAGTACATGATCAAAATAATAAAGACTCTAAACATAAATGACAATGTCAAAAATAATCAACCACCACCAACTATGACAGTCCTAAAAATTCATGCATCATCATCACAACACATGGCACACGAGACCCGTCTCTAGGACAATCATGAAAATGGCAAACCAAGAAAAGACAATACAGTAAAAGAAAAACTCACCAACCAACTTTCAGAGCTTTCAAAAGAGATTTTTCTAATAAAAAAAAACCACCAACCATGCAAAAACATATCCAATGGAGGAGATAAATAGCCAAGTATGCAACAAAAATCTTGAGACCCCAAGTTAAGAACATATGGTCGAGTAGCAACAAAATCCTTAAAGGAGAACCAAGAATCTCGAAAAGATGTCTTATTCCAGATTGAATAAACACAAATCCTAGAGATAAAATCTAGGGCATGAACATAGCCATGACCAGCAAATAGAATTGGAAAAACACAGAGAAAAAAAAGTGTAAGAAAGATAACGAAAAAGAAACCAAAAATCCAAAGCCATCGGCTAAGACCGGGGTTTTGGCAAAACAAAATTAGCAACAGAGAAGATCTAATAAGCTTTGAGAGGATTCTTTGAAAGAGAAAAGATGGGTAGTTGGGAGTTATTTGCGTTCTCATGATTCTTATAACCCAAAATATTCATGTCAAACCTCCTTGATGGAAGTCAATTCCAGTGTGTTGGATTATTTTGAAATAAATGGAAAAAAAATTCTTCTTTGTTTTGAAAAACAAACCTAGTTTTGTTTTTAATTGCGAAATGAAAAACAAATAACTATAAACTAAACATGCTTTTTTTATATAACAAAAAGGATATTGACATAAAGTATAGTAGAAAATTTCCCATTTACATCAAATTCATGTGGATTTTGAGGCATGGTTCATGCACTAAAGATTAATGAATATCATCTTACAATCAAGTTCCTTTGTGCACATACCCAAAAAAAGAAAAAGAAGGAGAAGAAGGGGGGAAGAAAAAGAAATTTGTGCAAAGAGTAGTCTATATGAAAATTTTTCCCTATTTAGTCTAGAATAGTATATGGAAAATGTTCAACTAAGCTAGTTAGATTTTCTTTTTCTTCTTCATTTTTTTTTTGTGCAAATTAGTTAGATTTTCTTGTAAGCACTTCAATGTAAATTTTACATTTTATAAACAAATAAATAACTATTTATTTTAAAAGCTTATAAACAATTTTTTCTTTTCTTTTGATTAAATATAGTAGCTGAAGTACTTGCAAGTACATTTTTTAAAGTGATTTAAATTACTATATAATTACTAGGCGGTTTAATTACAATCCTACCCTAATAATTACACCAAGCAAGGTAACACTTTTAACCTATCTCTTTATATATATACTTATTGTTTGCTTGGAAAAACTCTCAACAGGCCATGCACCCTCAGCCAAACACTTACCCAGAAGCTTTGGTTCGTGAAGGCTAAACCTTCTTACGTCGCCTTTATGGCCTAAAAGTTTCCTCACACAATTTTACAAAAGTGGGTTCTTTATCCCTTACTCTAAATTTAGTCCAAGAACATTTTATGGTGTGCGATCTGGATTAGCTCAGTTGGCACCTGGGGCACGAATTGCTAAAGATATGGACAGATGTCTTATAGAGCTACATAGAAGGGAAATCCCTTCAGTCTCAGATGAACCAGTGGCAAAGGTTTATCCTGTAACAATTGGTAATGATAATTGGAGGTTACCCATAATCCAATACCTTCATGTTCCAAACAGGCGAATAGACCGCAAGACACGAAAGCACTGAATTACGTCTTGTTGGCCGAAGAGCTTTGCAAGCTAGTCTTGATGGGCTGCTTTTGAGATGTTTGGGGAAAGAGGAGGCCTTGCATGCTATGGCTGAAGTTTATGAAAGAATGTGCGGAGCACACCAATCTAGCCTCCAGACGCAATGGGCTTTGCAGTAACATGGTTATTATTGGCCACCTATGGTGGATGATTCTATCAAATATGCCAGAGGGTGCAAATAATGTCAAAAGCTTGATCTAATTCAAAGGGTCCTAGCTACGAAGTTTCACCTAGTGGTCAAACCTTAGCCATTTGAGGGGTAGGCGATCGATCTCACTGGAAAGATTTGGTTAGCTTCTTCAACAGGTCATGTATTTATCATCTTGGCAACTGACTACTTCACTAAGTGGGTTAAAGCAACACCTGTGAAGAAAGTTGGCCAAGATGACATAGTGCAGTTCCTTGAGAAACAAATCATACACAGGTTTAGAATACCTGAGACACTAATAATAGATCAAGGGATTATCTTCACTAGGGAATGGGTGGTTGACTTTTCTATTAACATGAATTTTATTATTATGAACTCAACCCCTTATTTCGACCAAGGTAATGATCAAGTCGAGGCTTTAAATAAAGCTGTAATCTCAATCATCCAAAAGATAGTGGATGAGAATCTTTGATAGTGGCATGAGAAATTATCCAAAACATTGTAGGTTATGTGCAGCAAAAAATGCAAATACTATGACATCACCATATCTGCTCACTTATGGGCATGATGCAATCATTCCAATTGAGATAGGGATCAAATCTTTGCGCATTGGCCAGCAAAGCCAGATGGATTCAGCAATGTACCAACATGCCATGTTGGCTGAGTTGGAAGACTTGGATGAACTAAGGCTTATAACCTTAGATCAGATCGAAGCGCAAGGAAAAAAAAAAAAAAGGGTTGACAGAGCTTACAATAAGAGGGTGAAGGCTAAATCCTTCAATCAAGGCAATTTGGTTTGGAAGCTAATCTTGCCATCAGGCTGCAAGGATGATGAGTTTGGAAAGTGGTCCCTGAATTGAGAAGGTCCTTTCATTATGGATCAAGTATTGCTAGGGGACAACTATTGATGAACTTATATTTTCTATTTATTTCAATACCTTTTTCAAACTTAATTTTGAGTTTTTTGGAAATTTTTGGGATGAATTTAAACTTATTTGGTTTTATTTTCAGAATTTTCGCAGATTAGGAAAACTTGACAGATTTGCAGAGTCTCCATATTTTGGCCATAATGTATTGCCTGGGCGTCAAAATGAGGTGATTTAAGTGGCCACAGAAAGCTAACTTCGAGATCTACAACTTTTGTATTTGGTGCTGGTGCTAGTTTGCATGTTGTCATGGTGAAAAATGCAGTGGAAAAGAGGTGACGGGATTTTCAAATGCAAGTTCCAGCAAGCTTAATTCTTGTTTATTTCTGTTTTTGGGATTTGTATTTGATATGGGCCAGGCAAGATTTTTTTTAAATTACTGCAGATTGCATTGGTCTTGGATTTGTATTTGATGTGGGCCAGGCAAGAATTCTTTTAAATTACTACAGATTGCAGTGGTTTGGTCTCAAAAGTCTTGTTCAGATAAGGAAATAAGATCTAATGACCACTGGGTCAACACAAGTGAGAAACAATAAAAATAATGGCCTTATGGCCTATTTAGGAATACCCAGGGAGTCAAGAGAGGCGGTGGAATTATTCTTATATAAAGGGACCTTGCAAATCAATTGAAAGGGAGAAGTTATGTGGAGAGAGCAGTAGCCGAGCATGGAATTGTGAAATCTCATAGTCTACAGGCCACGTGATGGAGATTTAAAGCTCAGACGAAGTAACATCTTCTCTCCAATTTTTTTCACAGATACCTTTATTTAATGTTTTAAATAGACGTTGTTTTCTTTCCTTGGTATTTTATTTAAATTGTAGCTTTTGAATCTATGATTTAATTTTAGTTTTGAAGTTTAATTTTCAGAGTTATGATTTACTTTCAGCTTTAGTTTTAGATTATTATTTTTAGCCTTTAATTGTTGTTTTGGGTTTATGTTAGTCTCGAGTTTAAATTTCAGATTTAATATTTAATTTTTTTAATTTCAGTTTTATAATCTTTATTATTTTATTATGTTTCAATTATTAATTCTAATGTTATTTCTTTTAAATTCTTTAATCATGACTAGCTAATTTTCTCATTCTAGAACTTAGATGTAGTCTTTTGTTTTTCCTGTGATTACTTTTACTTTTGATTTGAATGATTGTTAATGGTCAATCTATTGTCTTAAGGCTTATTTTTGACAAATAATTGATCACTATTTGCATGTTTAAGCCGTTATATGAAGAACTGAAAGCTAAAATATAGCAGTAGTTTATTGACACAATAGACATAGGAATTTTGTTCTTTAGAAATAAAAACAAATCCTTTGTGACATTGTATGACTCATGCATGCCTAAGCCGCTGCATGACCGAATGCATTGATTACTATAGAGCTTAATGGGTTTATGTTAATGCTTGTGATCACGAAAGTAGACATAGGGTTAGCATAAATACATTTGTGGTGTCTTGAAAAAGAACTTCAATGATTTAGGGGATCTAGTTATTAACCTAGGGAAATTGAATTCAATCAATCAATTTAAGTTAATCACAAGAGAGCATTAGATGAAATCTAAATTCCTAGAATTATCCGTCTTAATTGTTAGAGTTTAATTAGTTAAGTCTTTATTTTAGGTTTTAATTTGTGCATTTTGTTTTGCTTGAATTAGGTTTTTCTAGATAATATAGGGAACTTTAATTTTGGTATTTGATATAACCTCTTTGTGGGACAATACTCTTGCTCATTCTTTATTATTTGTCACGATTTTATGCACTTGCGGATTTCACACAACACCTATGGACTCAAAACACTTGATGGCGTGCTTCATTGTCCAAGGCAGATAAATGGCAAGTACTTAAAATTATATTATCTTGATTTATGGGAGATAACGCGGAGACAAGCCGAGTAATGTTTAAAATTATATTATCTTGATTAATGGGAGATAATGCGGAGACAAGCCCAGTAATGTTATCTTTGAGTTAAGTTCATTTTTTCTATATTCTTTGACCTCTTTTTACTCAATTTTCTCCCTGCATATTTTCTCCCTATATATTAAATGTCCCCTTTAAGGGTTTGGGGCTTGTTTAACATAAAATGCGGCAACATATACATAGAAAACTTAAACAAAATTATGCAAAAGAAAAAATTGCTAGAAAAATCATTTAGAAATAAGTCCAAGCCCAAGGCCTATAATCCCTTCACATATATGCAAACAAAAATGGAGGGCTAGGCAAGTGTCCATCGGCCAAGAGAAAAAGAACTATTCAAGAAATTGCCGAAGGCCAATTAAGGGAACTAGAACAAGTAATAGACATCTAGGGAAAAGGATTTGGAAATATAGTGACGATGAACTCTAGGAGTTGTGGCCATTGTATCCCGTGGGTATGGAGTTGGTTGATAGCCATCTGTACTTCAACATCCCAATTGGTGGACTAGTTTGAAACATTAGACAACTAATAGTGCAACTCATAATAACAGCATAATAAATCATCCTGGTTCATCTCTGCACCTTAAAGTTCTTGTTGCAGGGTGGTAACCTGGGTATGAACATTAGCTAGTTTATCTTCTAGTTAAGTAACTCATAATCACCAGGAGGTCAAGTCTTACAGGACAACCAATCTCCGGTGTTCTCTTTCTTCCTTCTCAAAATTGACCTGCTCAATTTAAGCGATCAGGATACTAAGTTGTTGCTTACTCTATTTGACACACTCTAGTGCCACATTGACCTGAGAGTACCTATTGACCAGAAGGAATATCTCAGCCAATACGGCTTTGAAAATAGAATGAGTGTTAGGTGATTTTGTGGTCGAACCTAACGTTCGTGTCAATTGGATGAATTAGAGAGACAGGTGAAGTGCCAATATAGGAAAGTGCTGGGCAGCCTTATTGATATGAAGAAGATTTGCTGAGAGGAAAGACGTTCGTTTGAAGAGATAGAGACTTAAGTATAGAAGTTAGAAAAGTTGTCCTCTATTTTTTTTAACAGATCATTCATTAATGTCTCAGGGTGCTCTACAAGGTATCTTAGAGGGTTATCAAGGGCTCTAGAAAGCTCTAGAATAGGAGGCGGTAGGATAGGATGTGGTAAAAATTGAGTCAGGACCTCTATTAGCCAATACAGAGTTAGGTGGCAAAAGGTACTTCCGGAGGTTCAAGACAAACTGAGGCTATGGTCTTTGCTGTTGATATTCTTTGGCCTTGGACTTGCTATATACAAACAAAAAGGTCTTGGTAGGCTTCAATCTCTTTTGTGTAATTTGGCTCATTGTTCGGGCATGAAAGAGAACATTTAGATGAATGTAGGTGGCCTGATCATCAACCATGGAAGCCGAAGAGGCAGCTATTGGCGATTGGATCAAAGCTTGAGGTATGGTACGAGAACATGAATGGATGAGTTAGGGGAGTTCATACTACTAGAAGAAATTGAGGAGAATAAATATAAAATGTTACCTGTTCTGACACATGCACTTTAAGGCGATGACTTGAATGTTTGGGGGGAGAGCGATCTTTAGGGTGTGTGTTGAAAGGTCTTTTGGAGAAACATGCCTTTTCTTACATGAGGAAAGGGTAACTGTATGACTTCTAGTGAAGGGACTTGGCAATAACTTATATAGATAAGTTTGTTCTAGAATTTGGGAGCACCAGTAAGGGACAATGCTTACCTGCGGATGGTCCTGTAGTCTAAGATGAGATTGTAGTAGATAATAGAGAACGAGCCAAAGTCTTAGCACAAGGATTTGATATAACTAGGTGACATGAGCCTCCACGATGTTTGGAAAAACTTTGCACCATTTGTCTTACCATAAAATGTCGAAGCTTGGGAAGTAGTTAAAGTGAAGCTCCGACTCAACCAATGTTACCTGACGCCACGTTAATGGTCCGTACAGAGCTAACTTGGTGGCATATTTGACATCTTTGAAGATTGGTTTGTAAGTAAATCCTTGGTTAGCTGACGGTAAGAGGAACTGGGACTTCTTGGGTGAATTCAAGCTGGCGAGCAGCAAAATGGGGCTAGCTTAATGCCACAAGTGTTGTTGGAGGTTTCAATGCTGGGTGTATAATGAAAATCCCTGCCCACGAGACAACTAAATAGAATTTCACATCTCTTAGCATGGAGGCCTCTAATTTTCAAAGGTATTCTGGCTGGTAAATTTGGCCTAAGCTAAGAAGGATTGTAACGAAGCTCATTGAGATAGTATAAGTCAAAGTCATCATTGGTCAAAGAGAGGAATTGGGTAAGCAAGTATCTTGGAGATGGATTCTACTAGGTTTATGGTAACGGCTTAAAAGTGAGCCATAGGTTAAGAAAGGACCGCTAGTGATGATCACTGACAAAGGTTTCTAGAGAATGCAGGCAAATAGGCATAAAAAGTCATAATTGCAGGATCCAAAAGGAGCCCCCGGAGTTCTTCACAAACCTTTTTCCTTTAGGTTGCAAGTGGTCTGAAAAAAAGACCTATACAAATGGGCCAACACGAATGGCCCTAAGGCCACCAGCTATTGGCCAACAAGGGCTTGCCCTAGGGGATAAAATGTTTGGTTTCCTTCATAGAAAAAGAACATGGGTGATTTGCCGCTTTCGCCTTTCTAGGCTTCACAATAGCTCCCCCCCTCAAAGTACGCCACCGCTTAGTCCTATCACAAGTTGATCCACTATTTTCTCTTTGACAAGATCTACAACTAAATTTGTTATTTTTGTTTCCATATTGATACTATTTATAGTAGGGATCATTTTACCAGAGCTAACGACCACCAGAATCGCTACTGGTAAAGCCAAACCCATCTTAAAAAGAAGGTGAAAAGGATGAAAAAGTTTTAGGTGGATGAGCTCTTCCAGCTCGAAAACCAATGGCGTGGGGGAATCCACCTAGGGAGGTAGGATAGGGAAAGTCAGTTTATTAGCAAGCTGTTCTGGATGGGGTCTGGAGGTTTTATGTGTTGTAAAATGCAAATGCTATCTCACACTTAACAGAATATGACAAATTGCCATTTTGTTTCTACTATTCCTTTATGATGCTGCTATAATAGCAAAAAAAAAAAAATGCATCTTTTACATTATTTTCTTGGTTTATATTTAAATATTGACAAAAAATAAAATTTATATTTAAGTAAAAATCTCTACCATATAGTTAAATATTTGGAGAGAAATAATTGCATGAGTTTGAATGAAGGCTTTGTAATCAAGCACCTTCTTCTCTAAGATTAGATTGTGGTTGTCGTTCCTCACACAGTTATCAATAGAGATAATTCGACTGTATGGCCTAATACTGAGGAGGGTGGCTAGGTCTAACATTGTGATGGTGGCATACCAAAAGGGAAAATGAAGTACGCCATGGTCATGGACCACAAAAATAGGCTAGAAGCAAAAAGTGGAAAGTCTGGAACAAGGGGTTTGCAAGAGAGTTGAATGGCATCAAAGATTCCCATGGCAACCCAATGCTCTTGCTTAGCTACTTGCACTCTATCAAGCCAGGCCAGTATATGTGTGTGTGTGTGTGTGTGTGTGGAGTGAATATCTTGCTCTTCAGAGAAGGGTTAGGCTCTGGACGACGGCCTTTTGAGTGTAGTAAGGAGATGAGCTTTCTCACTAGACAGAAGGAAAGTCTCACCTTTGGCTATCAGAAGGTATTAGTTGTAAAGAGAAGTTGATTTGTGAATGAAATAGGGCATTAGGACAATCTTTATTCTAAAACTTAATTATTAAGGTGTAGCTTAATTTCTAATCTCTAATATAACTACATTAACTTAATTGATTTCAATCTTATTACTAATATAATTCTGTAATCTCCAGTCTAACAATAATTATATTAATTGATTTTGATCATATTACTTAATTAGTTTTTTGTTTTTTACCCCCCAACTTCAATCCAACCTCCCTTTCCCTGTGGCATTTGAACTCATGACCTCACTCTTGGGGATAGTTTTAACCACTAGTCTCAACCACTTGAATTATCTCCTAATCCCATATTATTTAATTAGTTAATTAATTAATCTATAACATAGCTACTCTTTATTTAGTTGATTTTAATTACATTATTATTTTTTATAATAATTACTCTAATCATACTATCATATTTGATTGGTTTTCTTAAATTTATTTTCAAATCTTTACTACTTATGTTCTGAAATCTACAATTTAATTTTTTTAAAATATTTTCGTTATTTAATTATCACTGTTACTCAAATTATTATTATTATTACTATTACTAGTACTATTACTAGTATACTACTACTGCTGCTGCTACTACTATTACTATAGCTTGCTATTGCTGTTACTGCTATCACTACTGTTACCACTACTGCTACGATTGCTACTATTTGCTACTACTACTATTATAGCTACTGCTACCACTATTGCTACCACTACTGCTACAACAACTGCTATAGTTAGACTTCTATTACCTATTAATTGGATTTAGTTTTAATTCTTTGCCTTTTTTGTAATGTTTCAAGTGAGTTACATTGTACTAAGTGTTAATTTTTAAGGCACTTCAAACATTATTTTTGTTTTTAATGCTAAAAAAAAAGCTAAAAAGGAAGCAATATTGCTTTGCAGGGTATTTAATTTAGTTATTTTTTTGCGGATAAAATTAAGTGATCATCTCTTTGAGATGTTGAGGTTTTCGATAACCTAATCACTTAATATTGTCTAAACGCGCTTTGATGGTGTTTATATCTGACACAGATTGAATCTCCCCTATTGCAAGGAGTAAAAAGAGAAGTGAGGTTCCGACAAAAAAAAAAAAAAAAAGAGAAGTAAGGAAAGTAATTTTGTCGTTTGCTATTTGTGACCAGCTGGCCTGGTATGTCAGAAGATGAGAGACAGCTCAAAAACAAGGGAGGAGCTACATGCGTTGCCCATGGGATGTTTTACATGCTAAGTTGGCTTGCAACTTTTGTGGTAATTTGTGGGACAAGCACTTGATGGACAAAATTGCCCTTTTTATGACACTTCAAAGAAGAAAGATTAATTTCTTTTCATTGTAAAATTATACAAAACTGATATTGCTTTCAATGCGTAATTCCTGATTATCTAACCCACATCAGGCTAGAATTAGATTGAACGGATTGCCATTTTAATCAAAGGAGTTTCAAATTGTTTTATATTTTATATGATTTTTTTGTCACGATTTCTATTTTCTTTTTTGCTTCCCTACCCAAACCTAAAATTAACTGATTGCACGTTATGTTGTTATTTTTATGCATTATACATTTTTCGCTCTCAACAGCACGTAAAGGTAGACACGTGTTGGTTAAACTAACTGTCAGAATTATCAGCTCATCTAAAAGGTGGACACGTGTTGGTTAACTAATTATTAGAATTACCACCTTATCTAAAAGTTTAATCTTGTAGAAATGTTATTGGTTTATTTATTTATTATGTTAACACGCTCCCTCTACAGCATCTAAAAGGTGGACATGTGTTGGTTAAACTGATTATTAGAATTACTATCTCATCTAAAAGCTTAAGCTTATAGAGAGGTTATTGGTATATTTATTTATTATGTTAACATCCTTTCACATACAACATAAGATTATTGGTTTATTTATTTATTATGTTAACATCCTTTTACGTACAATATAATTTGTTTAGAACTTGTACGTAAATAATTTAATATTTTTAAAAGGGTGGCGGTAAGGATCGAACCTGTGCCGTTTAGCTTCCAGGCTCTGATATTATATTAGAATTATCACCTCATCTAAAAACTTAAACTTGTAGAGAGGATATTGATTTATTTATCTATTATATTAACACTGACAAAACTAACCCAAAAAGTTTAATTTATTTTTTATAAGAAAAAAATATTCTTAGATATTTTCTTGCCTAATCAAACCAATTGGTTTAGTTTTCATCCACCCTTACTGGAACGAAGTTCGATAGAGACTGTGTGTGTATATATATATATATATATATATATATATATATCTTCCTTCATATATAAAAATATTAGTAAGTGGAAATGAATCCCTAAGCTCAAGGCCACTAATTGCCCAGCTTTAAACACCAAATTATAACTATACTTATATTGTAGATTAATAGTAAAATTCTATGACAGCAAATAAGTTCTTTGGAAGTTGAGTTTTTTTAATATTTTTTAAGAAAATTGAAAACCAAACTAACTTAGATATGTTAATTTAGTTTGGTAATTTATTTGATAAAAAAGAAAAATAGTTGGTTTATTTCAAATGTAAATAAATTAATTTTAATTTAATTTAAAATATGGTCAAAACTAAACTAAACTAAACCATACTATATATACTGCTAATAGTAGGCATAAATTTGTTTTTGTTGGTTGTACTGCTTCACGGCACATGATACCATGTGTAACCTGCTCCCATGATCCCTGATCTAGTTTTATATGTTTTTAAGGGAAAATTTAACAATTGGTCCTTGTTGATTATAAAAGTATTATTTGAGTTCTTGTAGTTTTAAAAATGACTTATTTGGTTAATTAAATTTGTAAAATATGTTAATTTAGTACTTATTATTTTAAAAGTGTGCCCTTTGATTATTATTATTTACAGAAAGTGTTAACTTGATTCCCATTTGGTTTAAAAAAAGGTCACGTGACTTACATATGACCAATTAATGAGGACAAAATTAACACTTTATACAAACATTGAACCAAAATGGATTATTTTTAAAATAATAGGAATTAGATTAATGCTTGTTACAAATATTGGAGACTAAGTGAGTCATTTTTGAAATACTAAGAGGTAAATAACACATTTTTGCAAACAATAAGAATTATTTGTGTGATTTTTTCTTTTTCAATAATGTTGCCTTCATTTGACCGGATGTCTTGAATATTTTTTCCTTTCTATTTTTATATTGTATACAGTAATCATTTTATGTTATAAGCAAATAAAGATCTATATATTATTTAATAATGACACTGTGTGCCCAAAAAAAAAAAGAGGAAGACTCTGCGTCCAATTTGTTATTTTAAATTGCAAAAAAATTATTTTAAAATTTTCTTATTATTTATAAACAATAAAAACTATTTGTAAAATTTGCCCTTTTCAAGAAAACATAACTCGAGTAAATTTGATGTTCAAGGACTCGTTACAAATGGTTAAGGTGGTCCACAGCTGATCAAAAAGTTTATACTAGATTGCCTAACGTTCAATTCTAAATCATATAAAATTATTTTTTTTTTCTTGCGACTAAATCATATAAAATTAATTTTTTTTTTCTTGCGATGTTATTTGTAGATGCAATATGATCAGTTAATATTTTCAATTTCTTGTAACAATATACTAAGTCTAGAGTCCTTGTACATGTACACTACTAATTACTGTATCATTATATATTGTCAATACAAGAGAACAATATTTTCACACCCAAATATACACTAAGAATCTTTGCAATGCTAAAGTTAAATGTGTACAAAGTGATGGTGGTGGGGAATTTATAACTCATACTATTCTTCAATATTTTGGCCAAAAAGGTATTACACATCAACTTTTATAACCAAGAATACCTAGACAAAATGGTATTGCCGAGAGAAAACATAAATATAATTGAGACAAGTCTTACATTATTAGCTCATTCTTATCTTCATCAATATTTTTGGAAGAGTAAATGGCATATTACCCTTTGTAGTCTGGCATAAATGCTCAATACTCCCTTAAGTCTCAAAATTATCTGATTATCCCTCGAACTTCTTAAACGTGTGCAAATTATCCCCCACTGTCTGTTTTTGGTTAATTTTAACAAGAGTTGGAGTCTACGTGCGTGTGTTGCGCGCGTGTTGCGTTTTTCATTGCATAATATGTAAAGTAAATGACATATTACCCTCCTGTAGACTGGTATAAGTGCGTAATACCCCCTGAAGTCTCAAAATTATCCCTTTGAGTTTTCAGGGACTGAATGAGTTAAGCGTTTTTATAAAAAGTTTAAGGGTTTAAATGGTCTAAAATATTTAGTTTTTATATATATTATGCAATGAAAAACGCCACACATGTGCGTAGAATTCAATTCTCGTCAAAACTAACCGAAAACAGACGGCGAGAGTAGTGAGCACATGTTTAAAAAGTTCGAGGGGATAATCAGATAATTTTGAGAATTCAGGGAGTATTGTGCACTTATACCAGACTACGGGAGTAATATGTCATTTACTCTTTTTGGAGTCATGCCTCTCCACTGCGACTTACCTCATCAATCACTTGCCAAGTTCTGTGCCTAACTTTTGCACTCCATATGAATTATTTTATGGCAAGTTACTAGATTATTCATTTTTACAGATTTCTGGTTCTGTGTGTTACCCTTGTTTGAGTCCTTTTGGGCGCAATAAACTCGATTACAAATCATGCATGTGCATATTCTTGGGATACAGTGCGCAGTTTAGAGGGTACAAGTGTCATGATCTGAAGACAACTGAGCTACTGATATCTAGGCACGTCACTTTTGATGAAACTCGATTTGTTCATAACTTGGCTAATGAGTCGCCGACACCTTCACAGATTTTTTTGTTTGGTTCCATTTCCTTCTAATTTGTTGCCACGTACCAATAATGCACGGCAAAGTCAACCTCTTCCACTAGACGTGTGACAGCCACACTTTGATGAAGGTGACGTGCCAGTTCTTGAGGTTTCAAGTGATGAGTCACCAACTTCTCATGGTCCTACACTTGACTCGTCACACTTTCAAACGGGTCATGATCAGCCAAGTATTAATCTCATGCCTTCCACAATTGAGACCGCTCAAAATGCTAACGTAATGCGAGAAATTAATGTGCTCAATATCGGTACAAGGGATTTAGCTCCTAATTCTTCAGCATCTGTTCGGACTCATCCTACGGTGACTAGAATGATGGATGCCACACGGAGACCAAAAATATTTTGTGCTACAAAATATCCAATTTCGCAGGCTTTAATTGCTTCGAGCTCCGTTCTCCCGACAGAGCCAACTTGTTGTACAAAGGCAAATAATGATCCTAATTGGCGCAGAGCCATGGCAGAGGACCTCAATTCGTTGATTAGAAGCAAAACTTGGACCTTAGTTCCAAAAACTCCAGATATGAACCTTACTAGTTGTTGTTAGGTATACAAAGTAAAACAAAAATTTGATAGGTCACTTAAGCACTACAAGGCAGGTTTAGTGGCCAAAGGTAACACTCAACAACTTGGTTGTGACTACGGTGAAACATTCAATCCGGTAGTCTGGCCTAGTACTATTCGTATGATTCTCACTCAGGACCTGTTTGGATTGACTTTTTTTCAAGAAAAAATATTTTTTTTTGAAAAAGTTAAATTAAATTTGTAATAACTATTTGATTTGATTTTAAAAAAAACTGAAACTCTGAAAAAAACTCAAATACACTTTTTTAAGAAGCCAGAATTTTCAGCTTCTCAAAAAAAGTTATTTTTCAAAAGTTGTTAAAAAAAGCGCTTTTGAAAAAAGCCAATCTAAATGAACTTTTAGGCTATTTCAAACAATTGGCATTTGTCTCAACTTGACGTCAAGGATACTTTCTTTCACGGGCTTGACATCAAGAATGCTTTCCTTTATGGGGGGTCTCTCTGAGATAGTTTTTATGTATCAACCACAGGGATTTATTGATTTTGAGCATCTCGAATATGTCTGTAAGCTTCAAAAATCACTTTATGGGCTCAAACAAACACCACATGCTTGGTTCATGAAATTCAGTGGTTTTCTTCTTTCAAGTGGCTTCTCTATTTCTTCTCATGATGTATCTCTCTTCATCAGGTGTACTTCAACACATGTTATCTTACTTGATAGGCGTCGAAATCACTAAAAATAAAATTTCAATTCTTACCTCACGAATTTAGTTTGTGTACGCAGTGAAAAAAGGGTCGAGTCTACATGGATTGGAGAAATTTAGAATATGCTAATTATGTTAAGTAGATTAATCAATCGAGTCACAAGCAAAACAGAGGGGTTTTAATGCAAAAATAAGTAAAATAAGCAAAACTGTTCGGCCACTGGTCTGCTGTGCGTGGGCACGCAACTGGGTAGAAAGATAAAAACGTAAATAAAAAATAAAAATCAACCAAAGCACGTAATTCTAAGCTCACGGAGCCGCTGGAAGACGAGAAATCAATGAAAATTAAGTCTAGCCTAAGGTATAATTACAATTTTGGATAACAAATCCGATTCTAGATGCAAAGATATTTTTAACTATTTTGATAAATCAGTTATGGTTATTGGCATGGCCTAATAACCTCATCTTTTGTTATAGTGTTGATAACAGTTTAAATTCCCTACGATTTGTCCCTACTATCGCCTTACCTATTAGACGTTCTAACCCTCAGAGATACCCGCAGAGTCTATCTAACAACAGCAGTAAAACTCTAGAAAGACCTGATTCTAAAAGTTAACACTCCCGCGATAATTGCTCATTTAAATTGCGTAATTACACAGGAACCTAGTTATTACTATTTTTAGATTAATTAAATTAATCTAATTGACTATCTATTGTCATGCAATTGAATAATCGTGCACAAAATTAAACAATCACAGAACAATATTAATTCTTGAAATAATAATCAATATTCAAATATCAAAATAATGTGAAAGGGATAAAACAATTAGATCTCACGGAATTAATGAACCAAAATCTTGATTAATCTTCGGCTAGAAAAGAAAATTTAAACTGCATCTACATGAAGATGGCGTCTCAGAGAAATAAAAGTCTGTTGAAAATATTCTGATTAAAGTCTAGCTCTCCTCTATGAATCGTACGTAGAAAAATATATAGGAGAAGTTCCTAACTGGAGTGCTTCTCAAATAAGGAAACTCTTTAAAGCTCAGGAAAATAAAAATAAAAATCCTTAGAATTAGTCTCCTTCCTTTCCAAAATATGTCAAATCTTCAATGCAATTCTTTTCTAAAAGTCCTACAAAAATATCTCTAGTCTTGGTCAAAGCTTGGTCAATTTGGCGTAGAAATTGCATGATATTTTTCAAGGTGGCAGAATTAATTTTATCAACTACAACCCCTCCAAAAAGCCTTTGAATCCATATATAATACATCTACCTCCTTTTTCCAAGTATAAACATGCAAAAACACATAAAAAACACTAATTAAAGAGCATCCAATTCGAGAATTACGCGCAATTAATTGTGAATTAAAGGCTTATTTTGGACTTATCAAATTCCCCTACACTTAGACCATGCTTGCCCTCAAGCATGAACTCAATTAAGAATAAAGATTTAACATGCAAGATTGACTACAAGTGTTGTTCGCCAAGTTAAATGCTAGCTTTTCAAAACTTGAGAACATATGTAAGCATAAAGCAATTTCAATTGTCTTTACAGCAACAAACTAAAGTTTACTTCAACACAAGAAAGCCTTCAACTTTAAAAACTTTTGTAGCACTTCAAACAAGAAGACTTGACTCAACCAAATAGCCTTAAAAAAGAAACCCGACTTTTAGAAAAAGAATTCCTCCAAAAACAAATAATTTTTAGCAAGAAAACATGGCCACATATGGTATTTACCAAAAAGAATCCCATTAGAAATTTCCACCAAGCTTCAAAATAACTCAGCCTTTTTACAAAGCAAACATAAGCACACAACCTTCAAAAGTCCTTCCACTACAACTCAAAGAAACCCGAGAAGGAAAACAAAGGTAAGCCAGTTTTTAGCAAGACAAAACAATTATCACCACACGTATAAGTTATCTGGATAGTACCCAAACACTATGTAAACGAACCTCTCACCAGTTAAAGCACACTTAAAAGATTATAGCCAAGTATAATTATGCCAATGCAAAGAAGAGAAATCCCCAACAACAGCGCCAAAATTTGATGGGCGTTGAAACCACCAAAAATGAAATTCCAATTTTTACCTCGCTAATTTTTGCCTTTTCACGAGCATTGCTTTTCTTCTTCTCCAACTCTTGGGGTTGTATCTTCCTATATGCACCCCTCTTGTCCACTATAGGTGGATTCAATCGGCTTTAAATTTCTCTCATTGGCTTCCTTTGATTTTTTCTCATGGCAATTGGTTCCTGTAAGTTAGTGCTACCTGTAAAAGTCTTCTTAAATTCTTTTAGCTTTTCAAGAGTAAGACGTTCACAAGAGGTAACACTTAGCTTATTATCATCAACTGTTTCTAAAGGAAAAACACAAGACAATTCACTAGGATTTTTCATGTCATTATAAACATCAAATTTAACAATGTTTCCATCAAACTCCATAGTGAGAATACGTTTGTGCACATCAATTTTAGTCCTAGCTATACTAAGAAATGGTCTTCCTAGCAAAATTTCACAAGACTTAGAAGATGAATCTTCCTCCATATCAAGTAAATAAAAATCAGCTGGAAAGACTAAATCATCTGCACCCACTAAAACATCTTCTAGGACACCTTTAGGGTAAACCAAAGACCTATCAACTAATTGGATAACAACTCTTGTTTCTTTCAAAGGTCTTACTTTCCAGGGTCCCGCATTCAAAGTAGAATAAATGGACTTAGGCAAGATATTAATGAAAGCTCCTAAATCACACATAACTTTCTTAATACCTAGAGAGCCTATTTGACAAGAAATAGCAAACATAACTTGGTCCTTGCACTTTGGAGGCAAATCCTTTTTAAGCACGACGGAGACATTCTCCTCTACACTTAACTTTTCATTCCCAACGAGCTTCTTTTTGTTAGTGCAAAATC
This sequence comes from Cordia subcordata, assembly GCA_028554755.1. Lineage (NCBI taxonomy): Eukaryota > Viridiplantae > Streptophyta > Magnoliopsida > Boraginales > Cordiaceae > Cordia > Cordia subcordata. The sequence goes on along the minus strand of JAPTOF010000025.1, from coordinate 4,842,263 downwards.
CTTTTAAAAACTTTGCGATTTGAGGTACTTGCCTAATTGCATCAAGTAAAGGAATATTTACCTCTATCTTGCGAAAAAGCTTGAAAATCCCTTTCTCTTCCTTCTCCCTTTTGGACTTTGCAAATCTTTCGGGGAAAGAAGGCTTAACCACCAGCTCCATACCATTTTTAGGCTTTGTTTTGTTGCTGTCCAGCACCTTTTCATCATGTTTCATGCCTTCTTCTTCTATTTCTTTCTCTGTTTCAGGTGCTGTCAACTTTGCGTGCCTATGCCTAGTCTAACAGTGCCTGTTCAGCTATTCTTTTTCACTTCGTAAAGTGATTGCACAAGCATTTTCCTTTAGATTAGCAACTGTTTGAGAAGGTAATTTACCACGGGACTCCAACCTACCTACGGATGTTGCCAATTGACTCATTTGTGTCTCCAAATTCTTTATGCTTGCTCTTGTTTCTTGTTAAAATTGTTGAGTGTTAAGAGTAAGAGATTTCACAATATCCTCAAGAGAAGTACCTGAACTTAAAGTTATGGGCTGCAGTGGTAGGGCTAGTCATGGCTGGAAACATTGCGAATTTGGCGAATTAAAATTTTGTGGCTTTGCTCCATAACTCAAGTTTGGGTGATCCCTCCAACCTGGGTTATATGCATTCGAAAAAGAATCATACCTTTGCTGCGAAACCCTCCAATGGCATTAACATGTTGTGGATCCTATTCTTGGAGCGTAGGACACATATTAGTTGAGTGTCCTACAATGGCACAAATTTTGCAAACTTTTTGAATTGGAACACTACCACCTGCAACCAAACTTTGAATAAGAGAAGTTAGTTGAGTTAACTTCGAATCAAGTGAAGAAACACTTATCTTATTAACTCTTCTTGAAGGCTCATATCTATTTCTAAATTGTTGTGAATTTGCAGCCATGATAGAAATCAAATCTCTAGCCTCTCGAGGTGTTTTGTCAATGATTGCTTCTCCGCTAGCGGCGTCCATCATTCTTCTCTCAATTGGAAGTAATCCTTCATAAAAGTATTGGATACGAGATTGTTCAGAAATCCCATGTTGGGGGCAACTTGCACAAAGTCTCTTAAATTTCTCCTAATAATCATAAAGCAATTCCGAATCCCTTTGCTTGATAACACAAATTTCTCTCCTAATTACCGCGGCTCTAAAAGCTGGAAAGAATTTGTCAGGGAAAGCTCTAGCTATATCTTCCCAAGTAGTGATGGAATCAGATGGAAGATAGAATAACCACTCTTTTGCCGCATCCGCCAAGGAAAAAGGAAATGCTTTTAATTTAATTTGGTCATCCATTACACCATTTGGTCTCATAGTTGAACAAACTATATGGAATTCCTTGAGATGTTTATGGGGATCTTCATTCTCCAACCCATGAAAATTGTGTAAAAGACGAATTAATCCCGATTTTAGCTCGGAATTGACATTAAGCTCTGGATAAGTGATACAAAGGGAAGGTTGATTCAAAGGAACAGCGGTTAATTCATGCATAGTTCTATTGCTTTCAACCATCTCCTCTTCTTTTTCGGACTTACTAGATGATTCGGACAAAGCTTGTGATGTTTCGGCTTGTTTCTCAAGTTATTTCTGCAAATTCGCTTCTTTTTTCAAGCTCTTTACGGTCTTTTCAATCTCTAGATCAAAATGTAATTCACTTGTACAATCTAAGTTGGTCATAAAAAGAAAAAAAAATTACTACCAATCCCCGACAACAATGCCAAAATTTGATGGGCGTCGATACCACCAAAAATAAAATTTCAATTCTCACCTCACGAATTTAATTTGTGTACGCAGTGAGAAAAGAGTCAAGCCCACAGGGATTGGAGAAATTTAGAATATGTTAATTATGTCAAGTAGATTAATTAAGCGAGTCACAAGCAAAACAGGGGGGTTTTAACGCAAAAATAAGTAAAATAAGCAAAACTGTTTGGCCGTTGGTCCGCTATGCGTGGGCACGTAGCTGGGCAGAAAAATAAAAACTTAAATAAAAAATAAAAATCAACCAAAGCACGCAATTCTAAGCTCACGAAAGCACTGGAAGACAAGAAATCAATGAAAATTAAGTCTAGCCTAAGGTATAATCGCAATTTCGGTTAACAAATTTGATCCTAGATGCAAAGATATTTTCAACTATTTTCATAAATCTGTTATGGTTATTGGCACGGCCTAATAACCTCAGCTTTCGTTGCAATGTTGATAACGGTTTAAATCCCCTACGATTTGTCCCCGCTATTGCCTTACCTAAGACGTTCTACCCCCCAGAGATGCCCGCAGAGTCTATCTAACGGCAGAATAAAACTTTAGAAAGATCAGATTCTAACAGTCAACACTCTCGTGGTAATTGCTCATTTAGATTGTGTAATTACGCAGGAAACTTGGTTACTACTGTTCTTAGATTAATTAAATTAATCTAATTGGCTACCTATTGTCATGCAATTGAATAATTGTGCACAAAATTAAACAATCATAGAACAATATTAATTCTTGAAATGGTAAATACGCAAATATCAAAATAACATGAAAGGGATAAAACAATTAGATCTCACGGAATTGATGAACCGAAATCTTGATTAATCTTCGGCTAAAAAAGAAAATTAAAACTGCATCTCCGTGAAGATGGCGCCTCAATGAAATAAAAGTCTATTGAAAATATTCTGATTAAAGTCTAGCTCTCCTCTATGAATCGTACGTAGGAAAATATATAGGAGAAGTTCCTAACTGGAGTCTTTTTCAAATAAGGAAACTCTTTAAAGCTCAACAAAATAAAAAGGGAAAAATCTTTAATAAAAGTTTTCTAGAATTAATCTCCTTCCTTTCCAAAATATGTCAAATCTTCAATGCAATTCTTTTCCAAAAGTTCTACAAAAATATCTCTAGTCTTTGTCAAAGCTTGGTTAATCTCCTGTAGAAATTGCATGATATTTTTTAATGTGGCAGAATCAATTTTATCATCTACAAACCCGTCCAAAAAGCCTTTGAATCCATATATAATGCATCTATCTCCTTTTTCCAAGCATAAACATGCAAAAAACACATCAAAAACACTAATTAAGGGGCATGCAATATGAGAATTAAGCACAATTAATTATGAATTAAAGGCTTATTTTGGACTAATCATTACTCTTATATATGAGGATGATATTGTCTTGACTAGAAATTCACTTGATGAACTGGCTTCTTTTATCTAATTTCTATCAAGGAATTTTGACATGAAGGACTTAGTCTACCACACTTTTTCCTTGGCATTGAGGTTACTTGGGCTCACAATGGTTTGCCCCTTGTGCAAACCAAATACTCTTTATTTATCCTTATTAGATCAGTTTGGCATCGAAGGAGCCAAGCCTGTAACGACGCCAATGACAACCTCCCTTTCTTTTGCATCTCAAGATGAAGCTTTAGCTAATCCAACTAAGTTTTGCCAACTCACAGGAGCTTTTCAATATCTCACGATGACAAGGCCTGATTTATCCTTTGCTGTTAATTCAATTTGCCAGTCCATGCATGCACCAAAGGCTGCCCATTTAGTTGCTACCAAACACATTTTAAGATATGTGAATAACGCTCTTCAGCATGGTCTACTTTTTCATCCAAGTAGTACACCAACATTACAAAGGTATTGTGATGCAGACTGGGCAAAGTGCTACATCACGCGACGTTCCACAACTGGGTTTGCTGTTTATCTTGGACATAATCTAATTACTTGGAGCTCTAAGAAACAAGCCACAGTTTCTAAGTCTAGTATGGAGGCCGAATATAAAGCTTTGCCATCCTTAGCCTCAAAACTTCTACAGGTGCTTCATGTTCTTAAGTTTTTGGACATCTCACCTAGTGGTACACCAACAATCTTTTGTGATAATATTAGTACCATATATATATGGCAACAAATCCAGTAGTCCATAATCACAGCAAGCATATCGAAATCGATGTTCATTTTGTGTGTGATAAGCTCAAAGAAGGCATAGGGTATATCTCTTCTGCTGATCAACAAGTTGACATTCTAACCAAGCCATTACATTGTGCATGTTTTAGCTTGCTTCGTTACAAGCTTGAGCGGGTGTTAGATAAGATTTAGTTGTTATTTGTAGATGCTATCTAATTAGTTAATATTTTGAATTTACTTAGTCGAGAGTCCTTGTACATGTGCACTACTAATCACTATATGATTATATATATATATATACACAGACACATATACATATACATATACATATATATATATATATATGCATATTTATATGTATATGTATATCTATGTCTATGCATATGTATACATCTTTAACATTTAACATTTGAAATTTTACAAGACAGTTGGAGTAGTACATATAAACCGTACTATAGGAGCAAAAGGACAAAATATATAGCAAGTCAGACCCCTGTTACTTTTGAATAAACTTCGAACAAGTTATTTTTGAGTTAAATGAGAAATTTATTCTTTGATATTGCATTCTATAAGTAGCAAATCGTTACGCATAAGATGAAGACAAAACAGAATTTTCATAAATTTATTAGAATTTTCAGAAACGTGTATTTACCCTGTCTGAAAGACTGAATCCTTGCCGTAAGATGCTGCAATATTTAATGTGAATAATAAGTTAAAGATGATTACAGAACATATATATATATGTGTATATATATATATATATATATATATTTGCCTAGAACATGAAGTTCCCTCTCCTAGAATATTCTACAATGATTGGTGGAATTTCTTTACCTAATCTAGACCATGGCCTTATATTTTTTTCACACACATACACACACGTATCAGCCTTGCGCATGCATGGATAACCCAATAATTTGTTTTGGAAAAACATTTCATATTATTAATAATTTTATAATAAATTAATGCTTTTAGTTATTGATTTGACAAATTCAATTGATCAATACAAGTTGATCTTCATATTATTGATGTTTAAAAACAATAACAACAATTAAATATTTGTAATTAATATCATATTTCAAGCACTAATTTATTATAAAATTATTGATCTTCTGTTGAATGTGGCCCGTATTCTTGGGCAACAAGAATAACAGATTTCCTTGTTAGCATATTACCTTATTCGCTTGTTACCTTTTGTAGCACATAATTAATTAGTTGCTTTTTTTGCTTAATACGTTTAGGAAACCTTTGCACTATAAATATGTGGCAATACTCATTATGTTATGTGTGAGAGAGAAACCAAAGTGAGAGCCTTGTAGCATTCATGATCAATAATAGAATTATTCTCTACTGCCCGTGGACGTAGGCTTTAAAGCCAAACCACGTAATTCTTGTGTCCGTTATTTCTTCTCGTATTCTTCATGTTTGCATGTTTTTCCCCAACAAACTGATATCAGAGCTTAGGATTATTCCGCTGCGAGGGAGAAAACAAAATTTAAAACTCAACCAAACTGAGCCTTAATTGAAACCAAATAAAGCTTCAAGCCAAACAGAGCCTTAGAATCACGTTTGCAGTCAAAAATTGAAGCTCACGATTTTCTTGACGAAATTGGACAAAAGTGGTACCAAAAGTTTCCTCGTGAATAGAGGAATTTGGTGGTGGTGTTTTTTGGCGCAAAAGTAGGTCGCGAACCCTATCAAAGAAGACCTTGAAATAGTCGGATTTTGAGGTGACGGCGACAGAGCTCGGGTGGCTAAATTGGTGCGTGAAAGGTGCTGCTAAACTCACCATCGGCTAGAACGCGTTCTGGTGACATCGACGTTGCGTTTGGGTGGCCTGTGCGCAAAAGTATTAAGCTAGAGGGTCGCGGGTTTTCAAAGCTTCTGTGCTTGATGGTGGAGGTCTTTTCTGGCAAGAGAACAGCGTTTTGAAGTCGCGGCGTGGTTCTCCAGTCGACAAGGACCTTAGTGGCGGCGGCGGCGACGGCAACGAGTTTGGTGGCCAGAAAAGCAAGCAAGAGCCGGGTCGGGTTTGTTTTTTGTTTGGGTTAGAAACTAGGTGAAGAAGACAAGTGCCTGGGTTGTTGGGTCTTTTGGTTTGGGTTTGGGTCGGGTTTTTGGGTTTTGGGTTTGGGTTGTTTGAATTTGTTCTTGGACCGGGGTGTTTTTTGGTTTTGTGGAGTAGCTAGGCTTGGGTTGCGAATCGGGCCAGGGTTAGTGGCCTTGTTCACTATTTAGGTCTTGGGTATTTTTTGTTTTGGGTCGGAAAGTGTTTTTTTTGTGTTGGGCTTGGGTAGTTTCCAAAATAAGAAGGAAAATTTTTCTTTGGGCTTGGGCTTTTAGCCTAAGAAGAAAAAGAAAAGAAACGAGTTTTTTTTTTTTGGATTGGGCTTAGTCCAGAAAAAAAAAAAAAAAAGGGACCAATTGACCAGAGTTTGACCGCGTTGACCGGGGTTTGACCGGGGTTGACTTTGACCGTTGACCATTAACCGAGGGTTGACCGGGTTTGACCAAAGTCTTACCTCACGTTTTTTGACGTGCTGAGTCCGTTTTTGGGATCTGTTTTTCCAGATTTTGCTCCGAAGTACGTGTTTAGGGACTGTGTTGACTTTGACCAACAGGTTTGACTTTGACTGGTGTTGACCAAAGTTGACCAGGGGTGTTCCTAAGGTTTTTCGACGTGCTGAATCCGTTTTTGCGATCCATTAAGCCAAATTCCATCCCAAAGGATGAGTTTTGTGCAAACAAAGATGTCTTCCACAGGTGGAAAGTTTGAAATCGAGAAGTTTGACGGGAGAATGAGTTTCAGTCTTTGGAGGATCAGATTCAAGGCATTTATGACAATGCAAGGACTTTGGAAAGTCATTGAAGAAGTGATCTCGGAAAAGACGGAACAAGCAGTGAGAGAAGAACTCGAAGCGAAAGCCTTGAGTGCAATACATATATCCGTGACAAATGAAGTATTGCTGGAGATTGCTGAGAAGACGATAGCAGTTGAGGCTTGGAATACTTTGGTGGAATTGTATGCATCTAAATCTCTCACCAATCGCCTCTACTTGAAGAAGCGATTGTATTATCTTAGAATGAAAGAAGGTACCTCACTAAAACAACAACTTGATGAGTTTACCTCTTATTTTATTGCTTTGAAGGATGTGGGTGTTAAAATTGATGACGAAGATCAAGCTATGATCGTATTATGCTCCTTACCGCCTTCATATATGAACTTTGTGGACACTATGTTGTACGGGAGGGATAAAATTACCTTTGAAGATGTGATTACTTCATTAAAATCGAAGGATCTTCAAACACATATTCCGGGACATAGGGAAGAAGTTCATGGGGAAGGTTTAGTGAGTAGAGGGATATCGGAGAATAGAGGGGGATCTTCGAGTAGAAAGAAAAGCAAGTCAAGGTCAAAATCAAGAGTAAGGAAGCTACGCTGTTTCGAGTGTGGTGAAAAGGGTCACATTAAGAAAGAATGTCCAAAACTGAAAAAGGGAAAGAAAAAGATGGAGAATTCAGCTAATGTGGTGGAGAGTGCTGACAGTGATGGAGATAACTCGAGTAGTACCGGGGAAGTTTTGACTATGAGTGGATCACAGTGGCATAATCAATGGATTCTTGATACTGGTGCAACGTTCTATATGTGTCTTAGGCGCGAATGGTTCTCTTCTTATTCCAAAAGAGAAGGGAAAGTTTTTCTAGGCAATGATCTTTCATTGAAGGTGGAGGGAATGGGCATCGTAAATATCAAGATGTTTGATGGTATTACAAGATCTCTCGAGTGTTGGCATGTACCGGAGTTGAAGAAAAACTTGATTTCTCTTGGGCGTTTGGATTCTCATGGATACAAATTCCGAAGTGAGAATGGTGTCTTAAAGGTGACCAAAGGTGCAATTGTGCTCTTAAAAGGGAACTTGACTGGTGGCCTATATGTCCTTCGAGGTAGTACGATTCACAGTGTTGCATTATTACATCCGAGGAGAGTGATAATGACATTCTGTGATTATGGCACAAAAGGTTGGGCCATATGAGCGAGAGGATGATCGAGTGAGTAAGAGGATTTGCTTTGTGGACAAAGAACTGAAAGCTTGAATTCTGCGAGCATTGTGTCTTTGGAAAGCAAACCAGGGTGAAGTTCAGCAAGGGGCAGGAGAACACCAAAGGCACACTTGATTATATTCATTCTGATCTTTGGGGTCCTAATAAAATCCCTTCCAAGAAAAGTGCTAGGTATTATATCACTTTCATTGATGCATACTCTTGGATGGTGTGGGTATACTTCTTGAAAACTAAAGATGAGGCGTTTCCAACATTTGTCGAGTGGAAGACGTTGATTGAGAAGCAGACTGGTAAACAAATTAAGCATCTTAGGACTGACAATGGGTTGGAATATTGCAATAAAGAGTTTGATGAGTTCTGCAGGAAACATGGCATTGTGAGACACCACACATGTGTAGGGACAACACAACAGAATGGAGTTGCAGAACGCATGAATAGAACTCTGGTGGAGAGAGCTCGTTGTATGATTTCCTAATCTGGTTTGAGTCAAGACTTTTGGGATGAAGCTGTCAATACGACATGCTACTTGGTGAATAGGTCTCCATCCAAAGCTATTGAATTGAAAACTCCTTTTGAGTTATGGTTTGGTAAGCCTGCTGACTACTCTTGATTGAGGGTGTTCGGTTGCCCTGCATACGCTCACGTGAAGGATGGCAAGTTGGAGCCGAGGGCAAAGAAATGCATATTTCTAGGCTATGCGTCCGAGAGGAAAGGTTACCGGTTGTGGTGCACAGATCCAAAGTCTCCAGGTTTCCTCATCAACAGGGATGTCATATTCAATGAGTCTGTTTTATTAGACCAAGAAAAGGAGAAAGCGGTAGCTGGTTTAGACCACGGTGTCAAAAAGCATGTGCAGGTATTTGCTGATGTTCCAAATGTTCCATCTAGCAGTCAAATTCAGCCGACTCAACCAACTGAGGTGTATGATCAAAATGTGCCTGAACAACAGAAGTACAGCATTGCCACTGGGCGAGAAATGAGACAGATTAGAGAGCCTCAAAGGTACGGATACGCTGATCTTGTTGCTTATGCTTTGACTATTGCTGAAACAATTGAAAGACATGAGCCGAATTCATACAAAGAGGCCATATCTGGGAAAGATTTTGCTCAGTGGGTGGGTGCCATGAGTGAGGAGATTGAGTCTCTTTATAAGAATCAAACATGGGAGCTTGTTGAATTGCCTAAGGGACAGCGAGTTGTCGGTTGCAAATGGGTTTACAAGAAAAAGGAAGGTACTCCAGGGATTGAGGGTCCTCGATACAAGACACGGTTGGTGGCAAAAGGCTATACACAAAGAGAGGGTGTTGACTTCAACGAAGTGTTCTCTCCGGTTGTGAAGCATACTTCCATCAGGGTTTTACTTGCCTTGGTTGCTCTTCATGACTTAGAGCTTGAACAGCTAGATGTGAAAACAGTGTTTTTGCACGGTGATCTTGAAGAGCAAATTTACATGAGTCAACTGGAGGGGTATGTAGTTCCTGGTAAGGAGAACCATGTTTGTAAATTGAAAAAAATCCTTGTATGAGTTGAAGCAGTCACCTCGGCAATGGTACAAGAGATTTGACACATTCATGGTAGGTGCTAGATACACAAGGAGTGCCTACGACAACTGTGTATATCTCAAGTAGCTTCCAGATGGTTCGTTTGTGTACTTGTTGTTGTATGTCGATGATATGCTTATTGCTGCTAGAAGCATGTCTACCATCGACGAATTAAAGAAGCAGCTAGGTGATGAGTTTGAGATGAAGGATCTTGGAGCAGCAAAGAAGATTCTTGGCATGGAGATTCACAGAAATAGAAACACTGGGAAGCTGCTCTTATCTCAACAGAGTTATATCGAGAAGGTGCTGGAGCGTTTCGGGATGCTTAAAGCTAAGACTGTGAGTGTGCTGCTTGCGGCTCATTTCAAGTTGTCTGCAGATTTGTCACCTAAAACTGAGGAGGAGGTAGAGCATATGTCTCATGTTCCATACTCGAGTGCTATTGGTAGTTTGATGTATGCTTTGGTATGCACTCGTCCTGATCAGTTAGTGTTGTGAGCAGGTATATGGCATCACCTGGGAAAACACACTGGGAAGCGGTGAAATGGATAATGAGATATTTGCGTGGCACTGCGAATATAGGATTGCTATTTAGCAAGATGACTGGAGATTGCGCGAGGTTGGTGGGTTATTGTGATTCAGACTTTGCGGGTGACCTTGATAAGAGAAGATCTCTGACGAGTTACGTGTTTACTCTCTCTGGATGTGCTATCAGTTGAAGCGACATTACGATCTCGTGGCATTGTCGATCGAGGCGGAGTACATGGCAATTACAGAAGCTGTGAAGGAGGCCATGTGGTTACAAGGCCTGGTTCGTGATCTTAGACTGCAGCAAGATACAAGTACAGTCTTTTGTGATAGCCAGAGTGCAATCCATCTGATGAAGAATCAGATGTATCATGAGAGGACTAAACACATTGATATTAGATATCATTTTATCAGAGATGTTGTATCACAAGGAATCATATCCGTGCAGAAGATATCTACCCATGAGAATCCAGCAGATATGATGACTAAGGTGGTTCCAGTCAGCAAGTTTAAGCATTGCTTGGACTTGGTTGCTATTTGCGGTGCGGAGCATTGAGCTCTTAGAGGCAGTTGGCTGCAGGGATGATGGTGTATTGATTGGAGCGAATACGTGCCAAGGTGGAGATTTGTTAAATGTGGCCCGTATTCTTGGGCAACAAGAATAGCGAATTTCCTTGTTAGCATATTACCTTATTCGCTTGTTACCTTTTGTAGCACATAATTAATTAGTTATCTTTTTTGCTTAATAGGTTTAGGAAACCTTTGCACTATAAATATGTGGCAATACTCATTATGTTATGTGTGAGAGAGAAACCAAAGTGAGAGCTTTGTAGCATTCGTGATTAATAATAGAATTATTCTCTACTGCCCGTGGACGTAGGCTTTAAAGCCGAACCACGTAATTCTTGTGTCCATTATTTCTTCTCGTATTCTTCGTGTTTGCATGTTTTTCCCCCAACATCTTCATACAATTTAACTTTCTTTTTTGCGACAAAACTTTGTCATTATGTAGTTGCACGGTTTGTGATTGATGATATATCATCACTACTTAATCATAATTTTAGTAACAATTAATATCGTCACAAAATTTAATATTGCCACAATTCAATTATTTTTTCAGTAAAAATCTATTTATTTTATTATGATAGTACTATGGTCACTAAGTTTGTTATCTCAATTGCAACATTAATTTTTAATTGAATAAATATATAAAACTAAAAAATAAAAGAGCTATATTAAACTTGGTCAAAAATGTTGTAGCATAAAATTAATAAAAGTCAAAATATAATAAAATAAAAAATTACAATGATGTAAAAAAAGTTAAATTTACAGTACAAAATCATTACACAAATAGATATAAAACTTAGTAAGAATTTAAAATAAAAAGTTATTGTCTTTCAAACTTGGGGGTTATTTTGAGTAGAACTATCAATTCTGCAGCGTTTCTTGAAATTTTTGTGTTTCCAAACTTTCACCCCTTCATCCCTCCAACATCAAAAGTATATAACCTTCCCTACAACCAGAAGCAAGTACCATCAATTAAAATACAAACAAAAGATATTTTTTTGACATTCTTTTTTTTTTTTTTTTAACAATATTACAAAAATTCCAAGAAATTAGGTTTAAAGCATCAACAACACAAGCACATATTGAAAGCAATCTACTCTTTCCCTGTGAAATTGTCTTGATCATATATTACTCAATACGTAGATTTTACAAAGATATACTATTAGTGATGGTATTATATTCATCACTAAAAAATTGTCATTGATATTACTTTATTCTGATAATATCTACATCGTCACAAAAAGAACGTTAGTATTAATATCTTTTAGTGACAAAAAAATTGTGATGCCACAAATAATATTATATTAGTGATGAAACTTTTAAAATATCACAAATATTACTTTTATTGTGATTATATCTATATTGTCACAAAAAGAAAGTTACTGAATACTTGATTCTTGTAGTGTGGGTTTAGGGTTTAAGGTTTAGGATTCCGCAAAATTTGTATCTGACACGTGATACGAGATCTCTAAAGCATGTCGGTGCTTCATAGATCCCGCAAAATTTGTTTTGAGTTGATATCTTTAGTAGATGGATGTCCAGACTAAACTCATAACTTGGACCATTATGAAAAATTAAGTGATTAGGTCTTTGAGAAGTTGAGGTTTTCGGTAACATGGTTGTCACGACCCCAATGTTCGCCTAATTGAATCGTAAGAGCGTGACTGCTGTGAACCTAAGAAATAAAACTTCCCTATGCTTGCAAGGCATAGAATAAAGATTACAAGCATCACACATAATTTTGTAAGTCTCAAAGCATTTAAAACCTTAACAACCAAAGAAAACATAGTTCATGTCTCCAAAACAATAAAACTCCAAAAAAAATTTTCATTGTCTCAAAAGCTTAATCAAAAGTAACATGTTCAAAAACTTCAATTGACCAAAGTCCTTAGGAAGGTCATCCACCCGAAGCTTAGAATTACAAACCTATTCCTTAGTATCTGCAGAAAACAATTTCCAAAAGACAAAGAAAAATAACAAAATAATGAGATGTGAATCTCAATAAGTCGCAAGATTCTCACAATAATTAAAAGCAAATATGTAACGTAAAGTAACACGATAGTTTTTCTTTTGAATTCATAAAGAATAATAGATTCCTTTTTTCCTTTATCAATAAAAGTAACATGATTTAAAAGTGTGTAAAGCAGAATCAAGTACAAACAATTAGCATCTAAACCAAAATTATTCATACGTGCCATAACAAAATGAAACCCAACGTACCAGTAATGGATCCACAATATATTGCCGAGCCTACGTTCCTGGTAGCACATCCAAAAAGTGATTCTTGTTGCACAAATCACCAAAAACAAGCGGGAATCCCTTTCAAAATGATAGTGCACTACCCCACAATATGTCGGTGTACTATCCCCACCAACAAGGGCTCAAAATCAGGGCTTCAAATACACGGCACTCGGGTTAACTTTATTATGTACACAATACACATTAAGAAAACTTCTTTTTGTTCATGAATCAAATCCCAATTTTATCTTAGATCTTTAGCATTTAGAATTCATATGATATAAAAAAAGGAATGACCCAACATCTAAATAGTTAGACTTTAAACCGTAGATTACTGCAAAAAATAAGCAAAAAAAAGAAATAGAATAAACTCGAAGTAATGATAATGATGATGATGATGATGATGATGATAATAACAACAACAACAACAACAACAACAACCAGGACAAGAATAATATGTAAATAAACAAAAAAAAAAATATAATTTTGGAAAAAGTGAGGGTACTATTCACGTGAATAGTATCTGAGCACTATTCCCATGAACAGTACCCAAAATTTTCTTTTCCTTTTTTTTTTTTTACCAAAACATATTTTAATATTTTAATCAAAATAAGTTCGTTCATATCATTAACAAGAAGAGTAGGCATACAATTCTAAGCATCAGTACTAGAATAATACGTAAATAAGCAAAAATAATTTAGGAACAGTGAGGATACAGTTCACGTGAATAGTACCCGAGCACTATTCCCTTGAACAGTAACCAAAATTTTATTTTCTTTCTTCTCAATCTATAAATCTAGGGCACTATAAGATATTATCCGTATTTTCCTGTATACGTGTTCCTATATCTATGAACCAGAAAATCAAACCTTATACTAAAATATTGGGGTTCTTACTTACCTCTCTCGGGACATGATCTACGCCTTTCAAGGTTCAAATCCTCGAACCCAAAAATCAAAATTTAGACTTGCGAGAACCCCTTGCATAGTGATCGAACAACTCCCTATGACACCAAATATCATTCCTGATCTCTTTCTTCTATGTGGCGGCTACAAATAAAAATTAGATATTTATTACCCTTATCTAAGTTTTTAATTTAAGGCTAGGCTCTAAAAAATTTTATTTAAGAACTCACTTGTATCCAAGTCCAATTAAGATTTTTTTCTAGCCCCTAAAATAAATAATTGATTTTGGCCCGCTTAGCATATCCTAAGCTTATGGGTTGTCACAGCCTTCCCCCCACAAACGAAGTTTCGTCCTTGAAACTTACTTACCTCGCTCATAAGGGATGAAACTTTAAACAAAGACATATTACAATTTCTTTCTTTTTTGGACATGTTATAATTTAATAACATGATAAATCGTAACAAGTATGAAATAATCACAAAAAACAATTTATATTGAAGGTGTCCTTGGAAAGGGGCCAAAATAGGTTTTGAACATGAGAATGATTGTAAGAGAATGTCATGCAGGATAATCCAAGGGGAAACAAGCAACTGAGTCTAAGCAAGCAAGAATATTGACCAAGTATTTCAAGCTTCATTTCTGTTTTCCAAGGTTAATAAAACTAATGTATTGTTCTAATTTCAAGCTCCATTTATGTTTTCCAAGGTTAATAAAACTAATGTATTGTTCTAGGTTATGGATAGGCTTACGCTATATAAAGAGGCAAGCAAAATTCAAAATAGTGATTTGAGGAGATAATTCAAGGAGTTAGAAATTAAATTTTATGATACTATTGATTTGAAGGGTTGTACATGATAATCATTTAAATTATTAGATGAAGCTGCACTAGGAAACTCACAAGCTTATCGAGAAAATCTCACACAAGAAAACTTTCATGAGTAGGTTTGTCAACAAATAAACCAAAAAAGGGATAAAATGCTTCCACTGAAAAGAAATAGGCTTTTATAAATGATTAGACCCCAACAATGGTGGGTCAAATAAAACTTAGGTTTCGAATGGTATCATAGATGAAAAATCAAATGTGAAGAGAAAACATGTTAACAAAATAACTTAGAAGAGTGAAAAATCACTAATTTTTGGTGCTCCAGATGGATTATTTACAAACTTGTTTTTCACCCTTTATGGAAAAAACCCTTTATAGAAAAAAAAAATACACAGGAAGCAAAGATCACAATACAAGGTTACCGAGGTTTAATCAAATAGAATGATTTGTCAAATATTGGGAATGTTAATTTGGTTGTATACGGCATATAGATGTGTCCCTAAAAGGTCATAACATGAAAATCTTTCACACAGAGGACCGAGGAGTCTGGTATGATAAACTAAGCCATAAGGTAGAACAATAATAGCTGATTGGCAAGGAATGAAACTTGGATATTAGTATGCCTCAATTAGAAATCAAACTTGGAAGCAAAGTATCGTTGAGGAATAAACAAGGAACACGAACTCATAGTTTTATCTCTCAATGAGTCAGACTTCATACAGCAGCAATGAGAGTTTTTAAGGATAAATGGGAAATAAATTCAGATGGTAATGATGGTAGAATAGAAGTGCATCTAAGATACTAACTTATCAAATTTAACCATGATGGCAATGAAATTGATAAAGGCATTATGCAACGAGTTGATAAGGGCGTTAGTGTGCAAAAGGGGATGACTTATGTAAGAGACACTTTGAGTAAATGGCATGGGGATAAAATAAAATATAGCATATAGAGAATTATGAAATAGGAAAGTAAGAACCATAAGGCTTAAGGGTTCATCACCAAAACTAAAGTTTACCTTGATGACAATCAAATGGTTGCACTACGGAAACTATTAAAGTAACAAAGAGATAGGCAAAACATTATTTGTAATCTCTTAAAACAAAATAAAGAATTACAATCAAGAAAAGGTTGAAGCCTCGATACTCTATTAGGATGTTAAATTTAAAAAACTAGCCACACATTATTAGCTGGGGTTTAGAATATAGTAAGGACAATTGACGATAAAGCACTAGAAAAGAAGAACAAAAACGTGAATGGTTAACTATTAACGACAGAAAATCCATCTCATCCCTGGGGTTACAAATATTGAAAAATTCCCATCTCACCCTTAGGGCTACAAGTACTTAGAAATTCAATTACTCCCAACTCATATGCACTTAAGCTTTCTCCAAGATTCGATTTATAATGTACACCCGACAAGAATTATGTGCTTAGTAATACTATAAGCATTTCAAAGGGTCTTGCATCATTAAGACATAGCTCTATATAGCATCCTACAACCCTTGAACTATATAGTTATGCCACCCTTTTACTTTGCAACAATATTGTTTGCCCTCTTATGAATATTCTTATATCGAAAAGTCATATGTCCCAATTTTTTTGCAATTTTCACCAATGAAGAAATCCTATCTGTCAATAAAAAAAATCATTCTACCAAATCAACCAAGACCATAAATAGATAGGTAATTGTACTGTTATTTCTGGATCTCCAAAAGCTTAAAAAGATGAGACCAAAAAATATCAAAAACCAACTTTTTTTAACTAGGCTTGCCTCAAATGTCATAGTCCTCATGTAATATCAACAAATTCTCTAAACTAGTTGCCAACTCATAGTAGTATATTCTCGTTCTCAGATAATACCTTAAAGCAATTGTTTACAAAAATGCATGACTAAAAATGATACATACCTTAATGATACAATAATGCAGTGTAATGCTATAAGTTTAGTTGTTCAAAACTTCAATACATAAAAGCCATTAGTAACACTTAAATATCAGATTGAATCTCTTACAATAGATTTCACTTCCTCTTTCAATTTGAACATCAATAATCCACTAGTATTAACCTAGGCCACTACCTTAGACATATGGACCTAAAAGATCATTCCTCAAAGTGATATGGCATTTTTACTAACATAATTCTAAACAATAGGAAACATACTTAATGGACCATTGAGTACATATTGAAAGAGTAGTTAGAAAGGGATCTTTGTACCTAGTTCATAAGATGTTCCTAAATCTTCACAAGTGCTCCTTGTGTAAGTTCTTTCAAACACTATCACTTACCAAAATCATATCTAAACATACTTTAACAAAGGAAACACTTAATAATGCCGGCTTATAAATTACTATTGTGATTGTCATATTCAAGTACAATGCTTAATCACTGTAGATGGCAAACTCAAATATATAGAGTACCAAAGCTTACTAGTTGACACTACTATAACTGCCACATGCATTGACAACAATAAAGACCATTCAACATGATGGTTCTTATAGTAGTCTCCTCAAGTACAATATGACTTCAAAAAAATAAATCCCAAGCCAAGACTCTAAATTAGGTGAACTCCACTTAAATATAATTACAAATTCTTTTATCTAAGAAAATTAGAAACCATTCCAATCAAGGCCTCAAGTAATCAAGAAACTATAAAAACATAAAACTATCAATTACAAATTATCAACACACCAGACACATCTTAAACTTAGCATCCAAAACCCACTTAGGCCTAAGCGATCAAAACCAAGGCTTTGATACCACTCTATCATAACCTCAACATTCACCTAAGTGAATCGTAAGAGCGTGACTATCGCGAACCTAAAAAAGAAAACTTCCCTAAACCCGCAAGTCATAGAATAAAGATCACAAGCATCACACATAATTTTGTAAGTCTCAGGGCATCTACAACCTTGACAACCAAAGAAAACATAGTCCATGTCTCCAAAACAATAAAACTCCAAAAAAATTTTTGTTGTCCCAAAAGCTTAATCAAAACTAACATGTTCAAAAACTTCAATTAACCAAAGTCCTTAGGAAGGTCATCTACCCCAAGCTTAGAATCACAAACCTACTCCTTAGTATTTGTGGAAAATAATTTCCAAAAGACAAAGAAAAACAAAAAATAGTAAGATGTAAATCTCAATATGTAGCAAGATTCTCACAATAATTAAAAGTAAATATGTAACGTAAAGTAACACGATAGTTTTTCTTTTGAATTCATAAAGAATAATAGATTCCCTTTTTCCTTTATCAATAAAAGTAACATAATTCAAAAGTGTGTAAAGCATAATCAAGCACAGACAATTAGCATCTAAACCAAAATTATTCACACGTGCCATAACAAAATGAAACCCAATGCACCAATAATGGATCCACAAATATATTGCCGAGGCTACGTTCTTGGTAGCACAGTCCAAAAAGTAATTTGTTGTCGCACAAATCACCAAAAGCAAGCAGGAATCCCTTTCAAAATGATAGTGCACTACCCACAATATGTCGGTGTACTATCCCCACCAACAAGGGCTCAAAATCAAGGCTTTAAATGCATGGCACTAAGGATAAACACACATTAAGAAAACTTCTTTTTGTACATGAATCAAATCCCAATTTTAGCTTAGATCTTTAGCATTTACAATTTAGATGATATCAAAAAGGAATGACAAAACATCAAAATAGTTAAACTTTAAATCGCAGATTACTGCAAAAAACACGCAAAAAAAAAGGAATACAATAAACTCGAATTAATGATGATGATGATGATGATAATAATAATAACAACAACAACAACCAGGATAAGAATAATATGTAAATAAACAAAAAAAGTATATAATTTTGGAAAAAGTGAGGATACTGTTCACGTGAATAGTACCCGAGCACTATTCCCATGCATAGTGATCGGACAACTCCCTATGACACCGAATATCATTCCTGATCTCTTTCTCCTATATGCAAGTTACAAATAAAAATTAGATATTTATTACCCTGCTCTAAGTTTTTAATTTCGGGCTAGGCTCTAAAAAATTTTATTTAAGAACCCACTTGTATCCAAGTCCATTAGGATTTTTTTCTGGCCCCTAAAATAAAATAATTGACTTTGGCCTGCCTAATATATATACGTGTACATATATATATATATATATATATATATGTATGCATATATCTATATATATATATATATGTATGTATGTATATATATATGTATGTATGTGTGTGTGTGTGTGTATATATATATTAACAAGTCATTGGTCCTAAGCTTATAGGTCATTACACCCTTCCCCCTGCAAAAGAAGTTTCGTCCTTGAAACTTACTTACCTCGCTCATAAGGGATGAAACTTTAAACAAGGACATATTATGATTTCTTTCTTTTTTTGGACATATTATAATTTAATAACATGATAAATCATAACAAGTATGAAATAATCACAAATAACAATTTATATTGAAGGTGTCCTTGGAAAGGGGCCAAAATAGGTTTTGAACACAAGAATGATTGTAAGAGAATGTCATGCAGGATAATCAAAGGGGAAACAAGCAACTGATTCTAAGCAAACAAGAATATTGACCAAGTATTTCAAGCTCCATTTATGTTTTCCAAGGTTAATAAAACTAATGTATTGTTCTAAGTTATGGATAGGCTAATGCTATATAAAGAGGAGGCAAGCAAAATTAATCACCAATTTACCTAGGCACCCAAAGACGAGGAAGGGTGTAATAATCGGTGAAATGCTTTAGGTAGTCGAAAATAAGCATAGATCCGGAGATTCCTAATAGGTCATCAATTCTATTGAGAGGTCACATTGCCGTAAGCAAACATATTAATGACAAGGAAGGGGTTTTATTAGTAGAATTGAATCCCTAAGCTTAAGGTTATTAATTCCCCAAGCTTTAGGCACCGAGCTATAGCTATACTTATGTTGTATTGGAATAAAAGAAATCAGTGAAGAAGTCCCTCGCAGGTCATTCAAATTAATCACCAATTTACCTAGGCGCCCAAAGACAAAGGAGGGCATAATAATCGGTGAAATGCTTTAGGGAGTCGAAATAAGCATAGATCCAGAGATTCCTGAGTAGCTCATCAATTCTTCTGAGAGGTCATAATTGCCGTGAGCAAACATATTAATGACGAGGAAGGAGTTTTATTTAGTAGAATTGAATCTTAAGCTTAAGGTTATTAACTGCCCAAGCTTTAAGCACCAAGCTATAGCTATACTTATGTTGTATTTTAATAGTAAAATCCTTTGACAGTAAATAAGTTCTTTGAAATTTGAATTTTTTTTATTATGAAAGTTGAGTTTTTTCTTTTATAGTTTTTTAAAGAAAACCAACTTAGATATGTTAATTTAGTTTGATAATCTACTTGATAAAAAAAAGAAAAAAACAATTATCTTGTTTCAAATGTAAACAAATTAGTTTTAGTTTGATCTGAAATATGGTAAAAATTAAATTGAACTAAATCATACTATATATACCACTAATAGGAGGCATAAATTTATTTTTATTGGTTGTAGTGGTTCATTGCACATGATAATATGTGTAACGTATTCCTGTAGTCCCTTGTCTAGTTTTATATTTTTTAAAGGGAAAATTTAACAATTGGTCCTTGTTATCTATAAAAGTGTTATTTTAGTTCTTATTGTTTCAAATGACTTCTTTGGTTGCCAATATTTGTAAAATGTTCTAATTTAGTGCCTATTATTTCAAAAGGTGCTCTTTAATTCCTGTTATTTACAGAAAGTGTCAACTTAATCCCCATTTTAGCCTTAAAAGGTGGTCATGTGACTTATATATGACCAATTAATGAGGACAAAATTAAAACTTTATACACATCGAGAGCCAAATGGGTAAAATAATAGAAATTCAATTAATACTTTTTATAAATATTAAGTGAGTCACTTTTGAAACAATAAGAGCTAAAATAACACATATTTTGCAAACAATAGGAATTATTTGTAGTAATTTTTCCTTTTTTCTAATAATGTTGCTTGTATTTGACAGGATGGCTAGAATATTTTTTTCCTTCTATTTTTATTTTGTATGCAATAATAGTTTTATGTTATAAGCAAATAAAGATCTATATATTACTTTATAATGACTTTATGTGTCGAAAAAAAAAGACTTTACATCCAACTAAGTATTTTAAATTACAAAAAAAAAAGAAAATTTAAATTAAATTATTGTTTATTTTTTCATCGGAGTATAAATAATATTTCTAAATTGATGAAAAGATGAACGTAGGGCCATTCATGGTGCTTGAATGTATTGGAATCTATTGAGCCAGATAAAGAAAAAAAGAAAATGCATGTTAAATATATGCACAAGTTTGGAAGATTATGTCATAAATGTTAATGATTTTGATGTTAGTTTAGTTATGATTGTAAGGTGATAATAACTCTCAAGTCACTTTATTGATTGTATCTCTTTAGTATATATACAAGTGGTACAAAGTGAATAGATATACACAAGTGTGTATAAGAAGTCTAGTCTTGTATGAGAAGTTTAGTCTACAGAGAATTCCTATACTCAATGACGATTGAAGAGATATACATAGATATAAAGAATATTGACTATGAATTATCTCTTCACACCCCCCTCCCACACGCTGAAAGGGGATTTAACACCTACAGCTTGTCACGAAGATATATGAACCTCAGCTTGTACAACGGCTTTGTAAGAATGTCTGCAAGCTGGTCATTTGTGCCAATGTATTATAATCGAATGGTCCCATCAAGCACTCGTTCTCGAACAAAATAAATATCTATCTCGATGTGTTTACTTTGAGTATGAGTTATTGGATTTGTGGCCAGATAAATGGAGCTTACATTGTCATAAAGAATGACTGGTGGTGTATGTGCTTGAATGTCAAGAAACTTGAGGATTTCCAAAAACCAAAGTATTTCAGAAGTTAGTGATGCCATTGCTTGATATTCAGCTTTAGTGCTGGATTTTTGAGTATGTATTTTGCTTCTTTAAACTCCAAGATAAAAGATTAGTTCCAACAAAAACTACAAACCTAGAAGTAGACCTCCTTGTGGTTGGGCATCTGGCCTAATTTGCATCACTGTAACAAGTTGCCAAGGAGTGATAGGAGATAAAAGATTACGCATCTGAATTGTGCCTTTGATATAACACAAAATAAGTTTTGCAGCAATGAGATGTGTAGTCCTAGGAGAGTGCATGTATTGGCATACAGAATTGAGAGCATAAGATTTGTCTAGACGAGTCATAGTCAAATACTATAGTGCCCAAACCAATTTTTTGTATTCTGTTGGATCAGATAAAAGAGCACCATCTTCAGTATTAAGGTGCTCACCAGCCATAGGTGTGGAAACTGGTTTGACATCTTCAAGGCTAAATTGTTGGAGTAGCTGAAGAGCATACTTTGTTTAAGAGAGTAAAATACCATGACCTTGGTTCGTAACATCCATACCCAAGAAATAGTGAAGAGAACCCAAGTCTTTCATTTCAAACTCAGTAGAAAGTAGCCTAATGAAATCAGAAAGTTGCTTGGAAGAATCACTTGTGATGATGATGTTATCTACATAAATTAGAAGAATGAGAATAGAATCTTTGGCCATCATGATGGGTTTGAATGGGGGTGATTTTGTTCAGGTGCATGACTTTTGGTCAAAATAGAGATTGGGATGAGAGCAAGCTGAGGGAAGTCTTGGCTCTTAAATTGGTTGGTGATGTTTTGCAAGTGCCGTTTGATGAATTTGGGAAAGATATTCCTTTTGGGCTTTGTCATCTAAATGTGAATTTTACCATGGCAAGTACTTGGCGTGTGGTGATTGTTGGAAAATTTCTCTTTACAGTGGGCTATTGTTAATTATTTTTGGTTTTATAAAATAGGCTGAATATCTGGTTCACAAGTTGGGCTTTGTGATCATATTGGTTTTAGCCGACCTTATAAATCCATACGGTTCTTTTGTGTGTAGGCCCATATATTCTGATAAATCCTTTTATGGGTAGGACTATTAGAATTTATTATAAATAGGGTTAGGTCCCCTCTCCTACTCTTAACCTAGTAGTTGTTCACATAAACATCTATTAATATTGAGTAAAGCAAGGAGAGGGAGATCTAAGCCTAAACTGGGTGACAGTTATTTCTTCAAAAATAATTCTTTAATAATAATAGCTCAAACAGATACGTGCTTCCGCTATCAATTATGTCTTTGAATTTTATATTATAAATTCATGTATACAATCCTATATTGCACTTATATGTGGTATCAGAGCCACTTATACATGGATTTACATGTGTTAAGACAAAAATATGTGATAGATCTAGAGAGTTCAGTCAACGAAGCTTCAATCTTAAATATGGATTTTGTTGAGCATTAATAATTATTAATTAAAAAAAAGAGATAAAAGGCACGAGGCAAAATAGGTTTGAACTCTAGAGTTGTAATTAGTTTAGGACTTTAATGTCAAGTCCTTTACCACCGAATCCAATGGGAATTCTATTTGCTTTTGGTTTGCCATATAGTTAGACAGAATCATGATGACATATCTAAATAAAGTATATATAAAAAAATTCTTTTCAAAAAGATGTGATAAGAATAATAAACTAATTATTATGTTGATATTTGGTTTGTTGGTTTTTTAGTGACTAAACATGTGGTTACTGTAAAGGTCATATAGTCATGTACTCATCTAGTAACCCTTAATGGATTATTAATTTTTAGAGATAGATTTGGTGGCCACATCTTGATTAGGCAATAAAATAATTTTAAAACAAAGTTACACTATTTTATTTGCGGTCATGGAGTTTTTTCTTTTCTCTTTAATAATTACGATATTGACTTACTGTTTAATAATTATGGTCTCAAATGTTGTCATGGAATTAAATTAATTTTTTTTATATTTCTTTCTATGGAAATTTCTATTTATAATTTATAAATTAAGATTTGATCTTAAAGTTTTATTTTATTGGTCCTCCAAGTTTAACAAAACTATTTATTTTCTTTATTCAATTTGAAATCTTATATATCTCCTATTATTGTATTATTCATATATGCTCATGAAATTTGTTGAAGAATGCAATTTTAAATTGATCACTGAGACACGTCATATTTAATTGTTTCATATTATGTGGTCAATCTCATACATAGTATTTTGTGGTTAAGTTAAACATTAATTTTTCCCAATGAGTTGACTGCATAGATTTAAGTAGGCAAATTCACCAAATTGATTTGCTCAATTAAATTTATGATTTTTCTCATTTTGTTTGGGAAATTATCATGGTAAAGTGTGCAATGTTCTCCCAAAGGAGATCATTATATGGCTTTAGCCGGGTAACATAAACATAAAGTATAGACCAAGATTACAATACTGTTAGGGACTTCAATTGCCCAAAGGTGGTTGACTTTTCTTTCAGTGGGGTGATCTTATATGTATTACTTTATGTTAAAAAGGCGTTTATTTACATGTTGAATTATTTGCGCAAAGGCAGATATGACAACGATATGCTTGGACTCTTTTGTTTATAATGCTTACTCTTGTAATATATCATGTATGCATAATGTTTATTGATATTGCATTCTTTTCTTGGATTGTTTCCTTTGCTTTGAACGATCATTACTTAGATGTTTTGAATGGATAAAACCATTGTGAAACAAAAGCGGTTATTGGGTTTTATCTGAGTATAGTCGACACTGACTTGACATTACATTTGATGCATATGCCGTTTTGGTCGGGAATATAATCGGCAATAGGATAGATCTAACTATCTTGCTTAATGACTATGAAGAGACCATA
Source organism: Cordia subcordata (assembly GCA_028554755.1). Taxonomy (NCBI): domain Eukaryota; kingdom Viridiplantae; phylum Streptophyta; class Magnoliopsida; order Boraginales; family Cordiaceae; genus Cordia; species Cordia subcordata. Next base: position 4,817,946 of record JAPTOF010000025.1, on the reverse strand, counting down.
ACTGAGTATTTAGTGAATGGCTTGTCTTGAATTAAGAATATAAAAGAACTTTTAATAGCTATAAGAGAGAAATACCAATAAATCTTGGAATATTGATGACCAAAAATTACCCATTATGTTACCAAGAAAAACAAAAATAAGGGTAAAAACCCAAAGGATGTATAGTTTGTTCCAATCTTAAGCTCTATTCTTATAACGTTAGTACCTCGAATTTTAAGGGCCATGCTCCTAAGAGAGGTCCTAGTCATAAAAAGGGAGCTAAAGGTCAGATCTAGATCATAGATAAAAATCAAAATGTAAGATTCTGCTCCGAAGTACGTGTTTAGGGATGGTGTTGACTTTGACCAATAGGTTTGACTTTGATCGGTGTTGACCAAAGTTGACCAGGGGTGTTCCTAAGGTTTTTCGACGTGCTGAATCCGTTTTTGCGATCCATTGAGTCAAATTCCATCCCGAAGAGTGAGTTTTGAGCAAACGAAGATGTCTTCCACAGGTGGAAAGTTTGAAATCGAGAAGTTTGACGGGAGAATAAGTTTCAGTCTTTGGAGGATCAGATTCAAGGCATTTATGACAATGCAGGGACTTTGGAAAGTCATTGAAGAAGTGATCCCGGAAAAGATGGAACCAGCAGTAAGAGAAGAACTCGAAGCGAAAGCCTTAAGTGCAATACATATGTCCATGACAAATGAAGTATTACTGGAGATTGCTGAGAAGACGACAGTAGTTGAGGCTTGGAATACTTTGGTGGAATTGTATGCATCTAAATCTCTCACCAATCGCCTCTACTTGAAGAAGCGATTGTATCATCTTAGAATGAAAGAATGTACCTCACTAAAACAACACCTTGATGAGTTTACCTCTTGTTTTATTGCTTTGAAGGATGTTGGTGTTAAAATTGATGACGAAGATCAAGCTATGATCGTATTATGCTCCTTACCGCCTTCATATATGAACTTTGTGGACACTATGTTGTACGGGAGGGATAAAATTACTTTTGAAGATGTGATTACTTCATTAAAATCGAAGGATCTTCAAACACATATTCCGGGACATAGGGAAGAAGTTCATGGGGAAGGTTTAGTGAGTAGAGGGAGATCGGAGAATAGAGGTGGATCTTCGGATAGAAAAACAAGCAAGTCAAGGTCAAAATCAAGAGCAAGGAAGCTACGCTATTTCGAGTATGGCGAAAAGGGTCACATTAAGAAAGAATGTCCAAGACTGAGAAAAGGAAAGAAAAAAGTGGAGAATTCAGCTAATGTGGTAGAGAATGCTGACAGTGATGGAGATAACTCGAGTAGTACCGGGGAAGTTTTGACTGTGAGTGGATCACAGTGGCATAATCAATGGATTCTTGATACTGGTGCAACGTTCCATATATGTCCTAGGCGCGACTGGTTCTCTTCTTATTCCAAAAGAGAAGGGAAAGTTTTTCTAGGCAATGATCTTTCGTTGAAGGTGAAGGGAATGGGCATCGTAAATATTAAGATGTTTGATGGTATTACAAGATCTCTCGAATGTTGGCACGTACCGAAGATGAAGAAAAATTTGATTTCTCTTGGGAGTTTGGATTCTCATGGATACAAATTTCGAAGTGAGAATGGTGTCTTAAAGGTGACCAAAGGTGCAATTGTGCTCTTGAAAGGGAACTTGACTGGTGGCCTATATGTCCTTCAAGGTAGTACAGTTACAAGTGTTGTAGCTGTTACATCCGAGGAGAGTGATAATGACATTATGCAGTTATGGCACAAAAGGTTGGGCCATATGAGCGAGAGGGGACTGACCGAGATGATTAAGAGGGATTTGCTTTGTGGACAAAGAACTAGAAAGATTGAATTCTGCGAGCATTGTGTCTTTGGAAAGCAAACCAGGGTGAAGTTCAGCAAGGGGCAGGAGAACACCAAAGGTACACTTGATTATATTCATTCTGATCTTTGGGGTCCTAATAAAGTTCCTTCTAAGAAAGGTGCCAGGTATTACATCACTTTCATTGATGCATACTCTCGGATGGTGTGGGTATATTTCTTAAAAACTAAAGATGAGGCGTTTCCAACATTTGTCGAGTGGAAGACGTTGATTGAGAAGCAGACTGGTAAACAAATTAAGCGTCTTAGGACTGACAATGGGTTGGAATATTGCAGCAAAGAGTTTGATGAGTTCTGCAAGAAACATGGCATTGTGAGACACCGCACATGTGTAGGGACACCACAATAGAATGGAGTTGCAGAACGCATGAATAGAACTCTGGTGGAGAGAGCTCGTTGTATGCTCTCCCAATCTGGTTTGAGTCAAGACTTTTGGGCTGAAGCCGTCAATACGGCATGCTACTTGGTGAATAGGTCCCCATCCAAAGCTATTGAATTGCAAACTTCTTTTGAGTTATGGTCTGGTAAGCCTGCTGACTACTCTCGATTGAGGGTGTTCGGTTGCCCTACATACGCTCACGTGAAGGATGGCAAGTTAGAGCCGAGGGCAAAGAAATGCATATTTCTAGGCTATGCGTCCGAGAGGAAAGGTTACAGGTTGTGGTGCACAGATCCAAAGTCTCCAAGTTTCCTCATCAGCAGGGATTTGACATTCAATGAGTCTGCTTTATTAGACCAAGAAAAGGAGAAAGCGGTAGCTAGTTTAGACCACGGTGTCAAAGAGCAGGTGGAGGTATTTGCTGATGTTCCAAATGTTCCATCTAGCAATAATAGCAGTCAAATTCAGCCGACTCAACCAACTGAGGTACATGATCAAAATGTGCTGAACAATGTATACTGACATTGCCATCGGGCGAGAAAGGAGATGATTAGAAAGCCTCAAAGGTACGGATACGCTGATCTTGTTGCTTATGCTTTGACTGTTGCCGAAACAATTGAAGGACATGAGCCGAATTTATACAAAGAGGCCATATCTGGGAAAGATTTTGCTCAGTGGGTGGGTGCCATGAGTGAAGAGATTGAGTCTCTTCATAAGAATCAAACATGGGAGCTTGTTGAATTGCCTAACGGACAATGAGTTGTCGGTTGCAAATGGGTTTATAAGAAAAAGGAAGGTACTCCAGGGGTTGAGGGTCCTCGATACAAGGCACGGTTGGTGGCAAAAGGCTATACACAAAGGGAGGGTGTTGACTTCAACGAAGTATTCTCTCCGGTTGTGAAGCATACTTCCATCAGGGTTTTACTTGCCTTGGTTGCTCTTCATGACTTAGAGCTTGAGCAGCTAGATGTGAAAACGGCATTTTTACATGGTGATCTTGAAGAGCAAATTTACATGAGTCAACCGGAGGGGTATGTAGTTCCTGGTAAGGAAAACCATGTTTGCAAACTGAAGAAGTCCTTGTATGGGTTGAAGCAGTCACCTCGGCAATGGTACAAGAGATTTGACACATTCATGGTAGGTGTTGGATACACAAGGAGTGCCTACGACAGCTGTGTATATCTCAAGAAGCTCCCAGATGGTTCGTTTGTGTACTTGTTGTTGTATGTCAATGATATGCTTATTGCTGCTAAAAGTATGTCTGCAATCGACGAATTAAAGAAGCAGCTAGGTGATGAGTTTGAGATGAAGGATCTTGGAGCAGCGAAGAAGATTCTTGGCATGGAGATTCACAGATATAGAAATGCGGGGAAGCTGTTCTTGTCTCAATAGAGTTATATTGAGAAAGTGCTAGAGCGTTTCGGGATGCTGAAAGCAAAGCCTGTGAGCGTGCCGCTTGCTGCTCATTTCAAATTGTCTGCAGATTTGTCACCTAAAACCGAGGAAGAGGTGGAGCATATGTCTCATGTTCTATACTCGAGTGCTGTTGGTAGCTTGATGTATGCTATGGTGTGCACTCGTCCTGATATTTCACATACAGTTAGTGTTGTGAGCAGGTATATGGCATCACCTGGGAAAGCACACTAGGAAGCGGTGAAATGGATAATGAGATATTTGCGTGGCACTGCAAATGTAGGTTTACTGTTTAACAAGATGATTGGAGATTGCGCGAGGTTGGTGGGTTATTGTGATTCAGACTTTGTGGGTGACCTTGATAAGAGAAGATCTCTGTCGGGTTACGTGTTTACTCTCTCTGGATGTGCTATCAGTTGGAAAGCGACATTACGATCTCATCGTGGCATTGTCATCTGAGCGGAGTACATGGCAATTGCAGAACCTGTGAAGGAGGCCATGTGGTTACAAGGCCTGGTTCGTGATCTTGGACTGCAGCAAGATACAAGTACAATCTTTTGTGATAGCCAGAGTGCAATCCATCTGACGAAGAATCAGATGTATCATGAGAGGACTAAACACATTGACATCAGATATCATTTTATCAGAGATGTTGTATCACAAGGAATCATATCGGTGCAAAAGATATCTACCCATGAGAATCCAGCAGATATGATGACTAAGGTAGTTCCAGTCAGCAAGTTTAAGCATTGCTTGGACTTGGTTGCTATTTGCGGTGCGGAGTATTGAGCCCTTAGGTGCAGTTGGCTGCAGGGATAATGGTGTATTGATTGGAGCGAATAAGTGCCAAGATAGAGATTTGTTGAATGTGGCCCGTATTCATGGGCAACAAGAATAGCAGATTTCCTTATTAGCATATTACCTTATTCGCTTGTTACCTTTTGTAGCACATAATTAATTAGTTGCCTTTTCTGCTTAATAGGTTTAGGAAACCTTTGCACTATAAATATGTGGCAATACTCATTATGTTATGTGTGTGAGAGAAACCAAAGTGAGAGCCTTGTAGCATTCGTGATCAGTAATAGAATTATTCTCTGCTGCCCGTAGACGTAGGCTTCAAAGCCGAACCACGTAATTCTTGTGTCCGTTATTTCTTCTCGTATTCTTCGTGTTTGCATGTTTTTCCCCAACACTAAGCATATATATATATATATATATATATATATATATATATATATATATATATATAGACAAGTTCTTAAGAGTGTTGTTTACGTATCAAGGAGTGTTAATAAAGTAGCAAATTGGCTAGCAAAAAAAACGTTTGACAAGGTAGCCCTTGTGTCCTAGGTACGGTATTACTATCGGAGCTGCGATTGTGCAACTAACGAAGTACTTAACTTCATAGATTTGATTTTGAAATGGGAACTGCTTTGGAAGAAAAGTCCAAACTGTTAAATTCCTGGGCAATGAAGACTAAAGAAAGTGGATGATGTAGGGCACATGGAGTGGAGCCCACAACTATATGCTAGTCTTTTTGGCTCTTTTCTTTATTGGATATTCGAGAGCATTAACAGTAGAATAATGAGTCGTGAAGTTTCGTGTCATTTTTTTAAATAAATGGGAAAAACGAGAGAAGAAAAGAAAAGGAAGAAAAAAGAAAGAAGAAGAAAGTAATAACAAAAAGAAATGGTAAAGGAGCATTTGTCCTACATGTGCAAATCAAAATTGGGCATATCTTTATATGGAGTAGAGCATAAACTTGAAAAGATGAAAGAGACTCATTCTGGACCAAGAAAATATAATAAATTATATATTATCCCTCTGTACTCTAAGTAATGTGCATCATAACCTTTATAGTTTTAAAATTAACTAATTGTCCCATATACTTTGACCTATGAGTACTATACCCCTATAGTATCAAAACTAATTAATTATCCCCTAAACTTCCTAAAAGTGTGCAAAATACTCCCCTAAGGTTTCTAAAAACGTGCAAAATACCCCCTAAAATATATGACGACAAAGGGATATTTTGCACACTTTTAAAAACTTCAAGGAGATAATTAGCTAGTTTTAATACTATAGGGGGTATGGTGCATATAAGTCAAAGTACAGAAGGGTAATTAGCTAGTTTTGATATTTCAAGAGGATATGGTATAAAGCGGTCAGAGTATAAAAGGGTAACATGCAATTTACTCTTCAAAATAATCTAGTTAGTTCCTTTTTTTTATTTATTACAAATATTGATAACATCTCTATTCTCCTTTTTCAAGGGTGGCTGCTTTTAGGCAAACCTCCTGGTTGTCTCTGCACCCCTACCTCCTTTATCACTGAGTGGATGCTCTGTTTGTTATTATCTTATTTTAAGATACTTATCCTATTGAAATGGAGGAAATCTTATTAAATTAAGACATCTTATCATGCATCCTTTAAAAAATTCAAGACAAACCATAGTTTTTATCTTATAAGAAATAAGTAATCTATCCTATCTTATTTTTTAAAACTGTAGAATGTATAGTACATGTGATAAGATATCATAAATCTTATAAGATATCTCAGAATTTCAATAGGATAAGTATTTTAAAATAAGATCATTCCAAACACACTATAAGATGAAGAAGAAATAGAGTTGGCTTATTCAGTTGTTTAATTGTAAAGGTTTTAAAAGTAGAGTTGGGTTAAAATTGTAGTTGAATATGTAGAAGTAGTTGAGTATGTAGAATGACTGTTTGGAGGTGTATTTTGAGGAAAGCTTGGTACATTATTTCTTTTTTGTCATTTGAACTTTTTTAGTTCTGGCTTTTGTTCGAAAGCTTTTTAAAGATTGACCAAATAGGTAAGTGTCATTTTCTAAATTCACATGAATTATTCTTAAGTGTTTAAAAATTAGGCCCAATAGACTTTAAATCTTATTTGGATTCGATAATTTTATAAAGAAGAGGATCATAAAAACTTAGGAGTCTCTTTTATTTGGATTAGAAAGAAAATGGAAAAAAGGAGAGATAAATTTGGCTCATATAACTTTTTTTTCAGTCTAAAATTTGCTACAGGCATACAAGATGTTGCATCTGATTACCATTAAAGACTCGAGTAGTATAGTCATCCAACAAAATAAAATAATCCCTTATATACCTTTAATTTATTCCCAGCATATATGAAGGGAGAGATTCTATAATCATTCCTTGTTTCTTCTCTTTTCATTTCTCTAAATCCAAATTGTAAGGATTTGGGACACAAAAACACATGTAACGAAATTAACGCACAAAAAAAAAGAAAGAGACACCAAATTTTGAATTGTTCGGCCTTCTAGCTTCATCCATAAATAATCCACTAATTAATAGCAAATTACACCCCCTCAGTTTGCTCAAAATTGCTCATTCTCTCAAATAAAATTATGAGGTTTCTTTCACCATAATCTAAAGAAATAAATAAGAACATCTATTTCTAATTAGGAATTCCTTGTCCCTAAGACAAGGTGTTTTAATCTCTCTTAGATTTTTAATTAGTCTCAAACTGAGCTTCGAATCTGCACTCAAACTACAACTTAGCAAATGTCTCCCCTACCAAGAAGTATCAAGAGTCTCCATAATAGTTAAGAAAGTCACTCTCTTCATCAAACTCATTACACGAACATCTTTAGGCATGCCTCCCCTAGCTTTAAGCACAGTGCATCCCTTTAAGTAGCATAATGCTTCATATTCCTCCTTTCTTGAAGAACTAGTTTATTTCCTTGAAACCCTTTACAATAATCTTTGTCACCCATGTACTTGTTTTCTCTTGAAGTCAACTCTCTGAGTGAAATTATGTTGGTCATACAAGAAGGCACATACCTTTAACACAATCTTGATATTTTCTTTGTTAAGTTTTAAAGAAACTCTCATAAAATCTTCAATCTTCATCTTCACACTATTCCCAATAATTATAGTGTCAAAGTCCTTTCTACTATACAGATTGTCAAAACTAGGTCTCTGATTACATATGTAGAATGAGGTAGTTGAATCTAGCACCTAAAATCAATTTTCTTAGAACCTCCTTTTTCAGCCATTGAAACATCCAAGTGTCATAATTATCGACCACATTTCTTGATCCACATCATATATCTTTTCCTTACCCTTTTTTCTCAAAGGATTTTTCATACATGTTCTCTTATTTCAAATATGTTTTTCAAATGATTTACTTATTTTTGCTAAGGTAGACATTACCACTATCTATTTGATTAAAGGTGGACTCAATTTATTTCAGAACATATTAGGACTCCGAGTTAGCGGTGAAAAGAGTGAACTTTATACTAAGACGTGTGATATAGGTTTGGATGATTAGATTACTAGCATTCTGGACTTCGAAAAGGGTTCCCTTCCAGTTAAGTATCTTGGAGTCTCTATGAACACAAGACAATTGAACAAAAGCCATTGCTAGGAACTACTTGATAAAATACATCCCAAATCGACATTGGGGTTGTGAGATGGTTGTCTTGGGTTGGCAGGAAATAGCTCATACAAGCAATTCTTATAGGTATACAGTCTTTTTTGGGCTTGGATTTCATCTTACCTAGTGGGATAATCAAAGATATTGAGAGGAAATTTGCTCGGTTCCTTTTGGATTGGCAAGAATGAAGAGAAGAAAGCAAAGGTTGCTCGGCAATATGTTTGCTGACCAATTACAGAAGGTGCCTTAGGCTCAAATCCATTAAGGATCTCAAACAAGCAAATAATTTGTTTTACCTTCAGAGATTACTTAATAGGGATGACACAATATGGGTGACATAGGTTCACGTGTATCACATAAAAAATTAGTGTCTTTAGGAAATGGTGGTTACTGAATCAGAACATTGGTATTAGAGGAAGATTTTGGGTTTTGGGGCCACTATGAAGCATTATATCTTTCATCTCTTTGGGGATGGGCAAAACACTAAATTCTTGTATAACTTGTGGCATCCTAATGGAATTGTTGTACACTAGTATAAAAAGAGCTTCTTGTCATCGCTACAAATTGATTTAAATGCTTTAGTTGCATATTTTATTTTGGAGGGAGCGGTGTTGATCCACAAGCTACCCCATTCTTTAATCCATCTTTGGAGCAGCTAGTTTATGAGCACTTAGCATTGGTCTAGAAGATCGTATCATCTAGTTGAAGCTCGTAATGGTATCTTTTCAGAGAAAAGCATAAGTCTAACGTATGGTGCAAGATTTTGTGGTTTAAGAGCGTGTTTGTTTTGCTTATAAGCAGACTTGCTTATAATATGAAAAAGAAAATTTACGTGTTTGGAAAAATCTACTTTTAAGCAAGTTTTAACTACTTATAAACAAGTAAAAAAAAAGTAGCATTCCCCTACTTTTTTTAACTTATTTATAAGGAAGGTGATTTGACCAAATAAAAGGACAACTCTACCCTTTTGAAAAATAAAAAGTACTCTCTTACTTCAATGAAAGGTTTTTATTTCATTTTAACAAATATTAGTACTTATAAGCACTTATTTACTAAGCATGTTAACAACTTCTAAGTATGTTTTATTCAAAGCCTTCTCAACTTATTTTTCACTTGCTTATAAGCATCAAAAGTTGGTTATAAATATCAATCGCTTATAAGCAACTTTAAGAAAAAAACCCAAACACCATCTAAGGGTTACCTTCCAAAGCATGTTGTCTATTTGTGGTTGGTTTTAAAAAAAAAAATTGAATGCTTGTTAAAGAATCTATTTTTTTAGTGTTACTTTTTGAAGCAGATTTGGATCAAGAGAATGAAAAATGGCAAAGGGACCCATTGGCTAATGGCTGGAAGGAAATTAGACACTGGCTCAATGTAAATACATGGAAAACAACTTTTGTGCATAGGTTAACGGATCATTTTGCAAGACACTATTTATCATACTAGTTTTTTTATCCTATGCCGTGCATAGAATGAGTTACAAAATAATTATAAACATAAATAAATATATATGTGTATATATATAAAGTATTTTAATAATCTTAAGATGAAGATTATTTTTTATTTATAACAAGAATATTAATAAGAATTATAAATTGGAAAAGAAAAGAAATTGTAATCAGCGGCAAAATGGAGTGATAGAGTAATTAGAAAAGGAAATAAATTGAAAAAAGAAAAAAATTGTAATTAGTCCAAAATGATGGAAACATAACAAGAAGGGAACTAAATTGGAGCCAAAATTCTAGGTCATTGACAAGGGTTAATCCAACGAATGGTAATGCTAAAACATTGCATAATTTAGAAGTAGCAAAAAATGAGTGAGAAAGAAAATAGATGCAATAATAGGTTTTTTAGTATAATAAATAGATTTGGAGGAAGAAAATGGTAGACTTCACACACAAGACACTCCAAGATGTGAGGAATAGCTATTTAACTTGATTATTTGTTTATAAGAACTAAATTAAATAATGGGCGAAAGTACCGTAATAGCCAAGTTAATAGGCAGCTTTGCTCTAGATGGAATATTGATATTTGCTATTAATAGTGGGCAAGCAATTTTTTCTGCCGATCAAAGGTTGCAAGTATCTTTTGATCTGATACAAGTTTTTGTTTTTTGAGCAAAATAATCAATAAGCCACCTCGTGCCAATGGTTGTACCATATAAATGTTTCCATTCCAAAGGGTAATTTGCCGTATATATTAGTTAAATATGCTTAAGTATAAATATATAATTTGATTTGTTTATAAACACATAAAATGGCATTTAAATAAATTTAGAAAAACAACAATAGCTCTACTTTCTTTTTTCTATTTATTATAAACAATATGCTTTAACCATTTAAAGAAGCTTTTTTCCCCCTTTAGAAACTTAAGAAATTATAATAAAACTTACAAGAACTGAAATCAAATATAAAACCTGTTGCCCAAACGATGAATCCAAGAAGGGGTGAATTGGATTAATGGCGCAAATAGCCACTAAAAACTCTTTTCAAGTAATCAATCATACAAGACATAGAGATAGCAAATAATAATACTTGAATGTAAAGAGTTTAAGGGATAAGAAAATCAAAAGCAATGATTTAAAGTGGTCCAAACTCCTGAGAGCCTCGTCCATTACGTAAGGTCTCCCTTAGAGTGTTGGTAACTTTGCTGGTGAATCGACTTCTTGCCTAGTACGTCGTAGAAGCGTAGAACAATGATCACAACCCTTGCTTTACCGCAAGGACCATAAGTATTCTCCCAACACTTGAGGGTTTCAATCCCTTCACTCTTGATAAAATACTCCTCACACTCTATTGTTCCCAATAGCAAATCACTCACCTACTGTAATAGTAAAGTGTTTGATTACAAGACTTCTGGTAAGCAAGAATACAAGAGATATTTAAACCTTCCTATATTGCTCTAAGCAAATAGGCAATTTATGAGCTCAAGTGTTCTTAATCAATGAATACAAATGATGTGCAATCAATGGAAGCAATAAATGAAGAGAAATAAGAGAGCTTTCAATGCTAAGAGATCGTAATAAATATTTTGATCAAGTTGTGATTTTGCTTTAGGAGAGAGCTATTTATAAAGCCAAAAAGTGAAAACCCCAACTAATATATTTGAAAAACATCACAGGCAACTATCGGACAACCCAATCAGTTGACCAGTGCCCTCAACTAGCACAGATAAAAATTATACTGGTCATACTGACTAACCCAGTCGGTCGACCGCTAGGCTCAGCCGACAAGAGTTAAAAGAATTCTAATTGTAACAATTGACCTATACACCTCAGCCGCTATGCATACCAGACGACCATATCAGTCGATCGACTTGCTCAGTCGGTAGATGCTTCAGGTCTGCAAAAAAGACAATTGTACAACACTATAACATTAATAGCACCTAATTTGCAATAGTGAACAATTTTTATAGTAATTTAAAGGCTTAATGCAATCACCAAACATTCATATATCAACTCTCATAAATGCTTTAAGTTTAAAACACTCCAAGCATTAAATGTAAAGTCAAAACTCATACTAAACTAAAGATTTGCTCAAATTTTTGTTTAAAAAAGCATATTTGCATACATATACATGCACATATACATATAAAAAATGCACATATATATATATATATATCTATATCTATATATATATATATATATATAATTTTATAATGTAAAAGAGTTTAACAATTACACTCAATACCTAAAATGTCATAGCTCAAGCTAACCTTTAACACTTTCACTATAGGAAATTAATACATATAAGTAAACTTATACATGTATCTAGAAAAGCAAGTAGGTTATAAACTAGAGTTAGACAAAAAGTGAAAGATTAAGTTAAAAACACCTATTTATATAGAAAAACAGCAAAGAGCAAATGGTATATATTCAAGAGAGGTTTATTTTAAGGAAAACTAAGCATGCATTATATTAAGAAGAAAAGATGATCTAAGTTAAAAGACAAAATGCAATGTGTACAAATACAAATGAAATGAGGAATTTTGAGCTCATAAGAAAGTGTACGTACTTAGAGTAATTTAACAAGACGAGGAAATAAAAAAGAGCTACATAAGTATTCAAGCTTCTTCAAAAGTGGATCCAAGCTTCAAATCTCCAAGTCTCCAACTTTTTCAAATGCAATGCTCCATCTTGCTCAATTAACTACTTTGCATAAGATATACAATATACTCCAAAGTAGTGAAAAATTAGTTATTACATTATTAAAAATACAATTGTGACATCATCAAAATAAAGTAAAATATCATAAATTAGCAATTTGTTCAACAAAACCCTTTACACACACTATCACACATGGTGACATAGGCATACACATGCCAATAAAAAGAACTAGTTGTTTCCCCCATGCGTTGCGCAGGAAGGATTTGTAATATTCATTACGTACTAAATGAAATAATATAAGATTTTAAGCGTATTTATTGTTGTTAAGAACACATAAGACGTTAATTGACATTTCCACTGGCTAACTTGAAATGTAATGCAAATAAAGTCATGTCATCTAATTAAGAGTGTAAAATTTATACTATATAATAAAGCAGAGTTTGTTGCACAGCCATGCTGCCACATGACACGTTTCATAGCTTTTTTTCTACTATACCAATTTTGCCCCTAAATACAAGGTGTAGTGGTGTACGTCTCTCGAGTGCAAGCTCTAAAGACCCGCAAGCGCATGGATCGATGAAGTGTAGTGTGCGGGAGAACGGGTGTTGAACCACAGGGAGGCTATGTTGTGGGATGGATTCTATGTGTGTGTCTTAGAGAATGCCAAAAAGGAAGCTTAAACTAACTATTTTTGGTATTTTTGGATGGTTGGGAGCTCTAACTAAAGAAAATAAAACTACACTATGGGAATGGAGAATATAGAGACAAGCTATTTAGAGAGAACTAACAAATGGAAAGGATTAGAGTGACATCTACTTGTTAATGGGTGATCCTAGATTTCAATACTACGGGATTACATGGAATGGCTTAATCATCAATTGCTCTTTCACTAGGTTGCTTAGTTAATATCATAATTTCCCCTAAGACTCGGTACGGGTCTGTCCCTAGGCAACGCCTCGTAGAGCTATGACATGGTCCTTATGACTTCCTAGGTGACCTAAAAACAAACCTACCCTAGTACCTAAATCATTGGCTGGATTTAAAGCCAAGACCTAGTGTTGCTAGAGTCGACTAAATCTACCCGGATACCTATTGGCTGGATTTAAAGACAAAGGAGACTCGATTTAGACTAGCCTTTAATTATGCTTCGTCATTCTAGGGTCACAATAGTGGGATTTGACCTAATATCAAACACCTAGACATGTATTGAGCAATAGCCATTAAAACAAGAAGAACATAGCATATGTATATACATTAAGCAATTGAATCCCATAATATAGAAGCATAGAATTAACCCATTACACAAGTATCATTACTCTAAACAAATCTTCTCAAACATAATATAATAGAGGATGAAAGAGAGAATAAAAACTCCCCTTCCATCCTTACAATTCTTGTACAAAATCCTTGAGTAGCCTTTGATCCAACTGTTTGAATTCCTCCAAATGAGCTTAGGACTAGGTGAAAAGTGTGTGAGTGTGCATGTGTTAGAGGTTGGTGAAAGAGGAATTAGGGTTTGGGAGATGGGTGTGAAAGAATATGACTTAATTCTTTTTTAAAATGGCCAAAAGCAGGCTTATATAGCTAATTTCTACGACCATTGGAACACTTAACCGAAGCACCGGTACCAATGGGGCCTCTATTCTGGTAGTAGAAGTTTGCTCTCTGTTTTTGGCGGAATAGTGAGCCAGTGCACCGGTACTCTGAAGCCAGTGCTCCGGTAGTGCCTCTTTGCTCTCTTTTGGCTTCGTTTTTGCTCCGTTTTGCTTTCAATTGTCTTGATCTTTGTCCGGAAGTCTCCAAACTTGATTTTCTTCCACTTTTCATCTTCAATTATGCTTCTAATCCTTCCTCAAACCATCTCCATCTTCGTTGATCTTCAAATAATCCTCAATCTCACATATAATATCCAAAACAAGCCATTAATGTAGCATTTACCTTTTAAACTCAACTATGGACAGTTGTATACGCTTAAGCCTATACCTAGCATAAGTACTACATTAATGCAACTATTTAAGCTCAATACACCTCCAAAATATAGACAAGTAATAGTTCAAACACACACAAAAACACAACACATCAACACCCCCAAACCTTCTCCTTGCTCGTCCCTAAGCAAGCCCAATCTTAAGTTTATTTCTAAAGACGATGCAATGGATTGCCTAAAGAATTGACTCTCTATTAAGGTTAGTCTGAGAAGCATGAAGGGGGCATTCCTATTGTGAAGAGATCCCCAAATCTCTTTGGACCCTCCCTCTACTCATAAGGGGTCTCGTTCCTCGTGGGAATTTCCCAAGTAGTCAATCCACCACAAGCCTTGGATTCTAACTCACACAATCAGGATGTTGATATTTCGTGCTCCTTCAACTAATATGGCCTCCTCAACATGCACCAAGCCTCAAAGACAAGATGAGAGAATATACAAACATAATGGCTTACAAAAAGCCTTATTCATGTATCTACAAAGATGAAACTTGTGCTAAGTTTGACATTGTGTCACTTATGCACTTATTCACGAACTTTTTGGTGCCTTTGGTTTTTTCTCTTTTTCATTTTTTTTTTTAATTTTTCATGCTTTGCATTGCATTTACACAAAAACAAAGAAAAAGAAAGGCTTAGGCACATAAAAAAGAACTAATCAAGGGCAATCACATCAACATCCTTTTTCTAACACTCTTTCCTACCAAGCTATAGGGTGGCTACGTGAGTCATTCTTAAAGGTCTTCACTCCCCACAATTTTGAAGGGCATCCTCTCAAGACTTAGTTTTCAAACCACTCTATTCATTTCCCCACAATGCATCTCATCTTCAAAAATCAATAGAGTCAATCACAATAGCCAACACAATGATCAACAAAGAAATAAATGACTTTACATGCATCAAAATTCAAAATTTTTCACCATTTTTAAGTGCATAATGCAATCTACCCTAAGCAAGATATATAACAAGAAAACCAAACTCCTACACCTCCAAACCTAAACTTTGCTTGTCCTCAAGCAAATTGAGCAAAACAATTAAACAAGCAAATTGGCATTACAAACCAAGTAAGGGTGGCGGGGATGGGGTAAAAACATGGGGAACAAGTGGAAAAAAGATAGATACAACCTTTCATTTTCTTCAAAGCTTTCCATGCCAATGATAAATCACCATACTACTAATCCTGTGACTCATAATTCATAAACATTCACAAAGAAAACAAGATTAGTAGCATTGCCTATGCATGCTTGCATTGGCATGTGCAATAATGAGCAATGGTGTATCTTATGGGACAAAGGATAGGGATTCAACACTTTGGTATGGGTGTAAGAAAGATACAAGAAAGGAAAATAAAATAAGTGCAAAATCGCAAAATTTGAACCTAGGTTGCCTCCTAGTAGTGCTAACCACCATGTCGTCAGCCGAGCAAACAAAAACTTATCTTCAACCTCCATATACGAGATCCTACAGCATTAAAACTTCCACACGAGCCATGTTCGGATCATATGCATGCTTCAGGCATTGCCCGTTCACCGTCAACTCTCAGCCATCCTTTAAGTCTTTGATATTGACCGTATCGAAAGGGTAGCCAACCAACACCTCATATGGACCATCCCATATTGTCTTAAGCTTATCTGGAAAGAGTTTCAATCGTGAGTTAAACAACCGAACTTTATCAGAGGGAGAGAATGATTTCTTAATAATGTGTTTATCATGAATTCTCTTCATCCTATCCTTATAAAGCTTGGCGTTCTCATATGCCTCAAATCTAAGATATTTCAACTCCGCTAGGTCTAGATTCCTTTTCTCACCTGCTCTTGCCAATTCAAAATTTAGGGCTTTGGTTGCCCAATAAGCCCTATACTCAAGTTCTACGGGCAAGTGACAAGCTTTCCCATAAATCAATCTATACGAAGACATATCGATGGGAGTCTTAAAGGCGGTACGGTAGGCCCACAAAGCATCATTTAGCCTAATAGACCAATCTCTCCTATCGGGCCTAACTGTTTTCTCTAAAATGTGCTTGATCTCCCTAGTGGACACCTCTACTTGTCCGCTAGTTATGGGGATACGAAATGGCTACCTTATGGGTGACTGAATATCTCTTCAATAAAGCCTCTAAAGTCCTATGGCGAAAATACAAACCTCCATCACTAATCAAGACCCTAGGGACTCCAAATCTAGAGAAAATGTTGTCTTTAATGAATTTAATGACTACCTTATGGTTATTAGTGCATGTGGGAATTGCCTTAACCCATTTGGACACATAATCAACGGCCACTAAAATGTATTAGTACCCAAAGGAAGGTGGAAATAGATCCATGAAATCTATACCGTCAACATCAAACAACTCATATAGAAGAATAAGGAATAAAGGCATCATGTTTCTCCTAGAGATAGACCCAGATTGTTGACATCTAGAACACTTTTTGCAATGCTCTTGGGCATTCCTAAAGAGAGTAGGCCAAAATAATCCACATTGCAAGACCTTCGTGGCATCTTCTTCCTACTAAAATGACCCCCACACCCCTCATTATGACACATGCTTAAAACGCTCTCAAACTCGTCCTCGGGCACACACCGGCGAATCATTTGATCCGCACACACTTTAAAAAGATAGGGGTCCTCCCAAAAGAAATGCCTAACTTATGCTAGGAACCTATCTCTTTCTCTCTTCTCCTAATGGGAAGGAAAACGCCCTATGGCAAGATAGTTAACTATGTGAGCAAACCAAGGTGTGTAATGAGAGACGGAAAACAATTGCTCATCGAGAAATGAATCACTAAAAGGGGGACCACTAGAGGACTCACTAACAAGATGGGAAAGATGATCAGCAACTAAATTTTCCCTACCCTTCTTATCCCAGATTTCGATGTCAAACTCTTGAAGGAAGAGCAACCACCTAATCAAGCGGGGCTTAGACTCTTTCTTAGACAACAAATACTTTAATGTCGTACAATCAATGTAGACAATCACTTTGGATCCTAGGATGTATGACCAAAACTTGTCAAGGGAGAAGACTATTACTAGAAGCTCTTTTTCTGTAGTGGTATAGTTCATTTGGGCTTCATCAAGAGTCTTGCTAGCATAGTACACAACATGGGGCAATTTATCCTTCCTTTGACCTAAAACAGCTCCTATCGCATAATAGAATGCATCACACATAACCTCAAATGGGAGACTGTAATTACGTGGCTAGATAATCAGGGATGTAGATAATAAGGATTTAAGCCTAGTGAAGGCCCTAACACACTCATTATCAAAGTCAAAAGGGACATCTTGTGCTAGGAGCCTAGACAAGGGACGTGCAATATGACTAAAATCTTTAATGAATCTATGATAGAATCCTGCATGCCCTAGAAAAGATCTAACATCCTTGACACACTTAGGAATGGGCAATTTTTCAATTAATTCTATCTTAGTTGGGTCAACTTGAATTCCACTAGATGAGATAACATGACCCAACACTATCCTTTGCACCATGAAGTGGGATTTCTCCTAACTCAACACTAGATTCTTCTCCACACATCGGTCTAATACTAAAAAGATGACTCAAGCACTCATCAAAGCTATCTTCAAATACCGAGAAGTTATCCATGAAAATCTCTAAATGCTACTCTCTCATGTGGCAAAAGTGTCATAGGGACAAGTAAATGTTGTCTTCTCCTAGTCCTCAGAAAAAATAGGGATCTGATTATAACCCGAATGGCTGTTTAGAATACAATAGTAGCTATACCCAGCTATTCTATCTAAGATCTGATCTAGAAAAGGCAATGGGAAATGATCCTTCCTAGTTTTGGAGTTGAGCTTTCTATAATCAATACAAACTCTCCACCTTGTGGACGTATGTGTAGAGAAAAGCTCTCATCTCTCATTCTCAACAACCGTGATCCTAGACTTCTTAGGGAGAACCTAGACCGAGCTAACCCACTCACTATCAGAGATCGGATAAATGATGCCTACATCTAAAAGCTTAATGATCTCTTTCTTAACTACTTTACTTATGTATGGGTTTAGCCTTCTTTGTATCTCCCTAGAAGGAATGGCTCCATCTTCAAAGTGAATATGATGCATGCAAACCGAAGGGTTTATACCTTTCAAATCATCAATTTACCACCTTATAGCCTTCCTATGTTTCCTCAGAATCTCTAAGAGACGCTTTTCATGCTCACTAGAAAGATTGGAAGCTATGATTACCGAAAGGGTCTCACTAGGGCCTAGGAATGCATACTTCAAATGATCGAGAAGGGGTTTGAGCTCTAAAGAAAGGCTAGGCTCAACCAAGGGGGTCTCAACCTCAACATCATCAACGGGGACATCACTAGAATTAAGATGAGAAGGATTAACCTCAAATGACTTATCAATCAAGAAACTCTCAATCAAGGAAGTAGAAACTATACATTTCCGCTCTAAAGTGTCTAAATCAAAGCTAGACTACAATTCCTCAAATCTTCTCTATCGGTCATAGTTCTCTCTACAAAGTCCTCAACACAAGAATCAATCACATCAACCCTAAAGCACTCTTTTCCATCCTCTCCTCCTATACTAGCTCTATTCACCATCTTGGCAACCTTTATGGTGGACCTCAAATTCCCAAATTTCAGTCTAATAACCCCAACCTACAATGAATAATGGCATCTGCGGTGTCAAGGAAGGAGCGACCTAGAAGAATGGGTGTAGAATGTCTAACGTCATGTTCCGAATCCATATCTAACACTATGAAGTCAACAGGATACACAAACTCACCTACCTGGACCATAACATCCTCTATCACACCCCTAAGTCTACGCTTGAACTTATCAGCTAGCTGAAAAGTAACATGTGTAGAAGACAACTCACCTAGACCTAGCTGCTGATAGATGGAGTAAGGAATGAGATTTACACTAGATCCTAAATCTAACAACGCGTGATCAATTTGGGTCTCACGGATCCTACAAGGAATAGTAAATCCTCCGGGGTCACTCATCTTGGGCAAAAGGCCCGAAGTACAAATACTACTCATCTTCTCCGTAAGCCTCACCTTCTTAGGAATGTTCGATGACCTACGTTTCCTTGTACAAAGATCTTTAAAGAACTTAGAATAAGAAGGGATGGAAAGGATCACATATACCAAAGATAGATTGACCTTAAGGTCCTTAAGATGGTCTAAAACATTGAAAAACCTAGAATCCTCGCTAGGTGTAGGTCTCTCTAAGGCAGATGGGAAGGGAACTCTAGGTGCTACATCTTAAGACACATTGGAATCATCAAGAGGCTCCTTTTCTTCCTGATGTGGGCGGGAAGTACTACTCTCTCCATGGTCTCTAATGGGCTCATCTCTCTCAACAGAACCCTCTTTAGAATTTCCCTCAATAGGGCTACTGTGTGGTACTCTAGACTCGGAAGGACCAGTAGGTGCAGGCACTAAAAAGTCAACTCCTACCCTATTATCCACTACCCTACCACTCCTAAGAGTGGTGACAGCCTTAGCTTGGGCCTGAGGTAGATAAGTGGTATCGGTGGAGGAACAGGACTGGACTCTAGGGTTCACCTCCGGCTGAGAAGGCAATTTCTCGGGGTCTCTAGCGCTCAATTGACTAGCAATCTGTCCTAACTGTGCCTCAAGCCTCGCCATTTGCTACCTATTTTTTGCCCATTCCTATTGCTGGTTCTGAATGAACTGCATTATCTTCATTATGTCATTACTAGGAGGTTGGCCACTAAAGGGGGCAGGTAAAGCCTGAGGTTGAGGAGCACTAGTGAAACGGGGTTGATTAAGATGATAGACACTTGGGAGATATTAAGGACGAGGTTGCTACTGAGGTGGAACCTGAGGATGTGAACTAGACTCATACTGACCTTGTCTCTAAGAAAATTTTGGGTTGTCTTTCCAACCCAGATTATATGTGTTTGAGCATGGATTATGCTCACGAGAATAGCCTTGTGTGGCACAAACTTGGTCTTTCAAGAATTTAGGAAATTGAGATGCTAAAGGACAAGTTATGGTCCCATGAGATGACTAGGAGCATAATGCACAAACCTCAAGAACTAAAAGGGCGAAGGAAGAACCTATAGAACTAGTCCTATGACCTTGGGATGAAAGAGACAAAGAAATGAATTGATCTAGCTTATTCGTCAAAACCTTAACCTTAGCGGGTAAATCCAAAGAAACTCCAACCTCACTAACACTTCTCTTGTTGCCTCCCCGACTAGACCTTTCCATGGCAAAATTTTGAAAAGAATTTTCAGCCATCAACTCTATTTTCTCCCATGCCTCAGTCGATCTCAAAAGATAGAAGCCACCACCAGAGGCGACATTGACCAACATCCTATTTTGTTCATTTAAGCCTCGAAAGAAATATTACAATAGGTCATGATTACCATATCCGTGGTGTGGGCATTGTCTGAGAAGATCCGTGAACCTCTCCCAAGCCTCATGAAAGGATTCTTGATTATGTTGGGAAAAAGTTATAATGGCAATCCTAAGGTCGGCCGTCTTAGCCATGGGATAGAATTTTTGAAAGAACTTAGATTGAAGCTCAGCCCATGTAGTAATGCAACCATTAGGTAAAGAATGCAACCAAGCCCTAGCATTGTCCTTAAAAGAGAAAGGAAACAATCTTAGACGTATGACCTCGTGGGAGACATTGGGGACATGCAGAGTGGAGCTCATCTCAACAAAATTAGTGATAGGATCTACAGGACTCTTATTGCTTCTCCCATAGAAGGAAGAAAGCATGGCCAACATATTAGGCTTAATCTCGAAGTTTGTCTCCCCCAAACCAGGAATTTGAATAGCCAAATTAGGCTCAAAGGCTTTGGGGAGAAAGAATTGCCTAAGAATGGGTTCCTCATCTATAGGTGGGTCCGGTCTACGGGGCTCTCGTCTAAAATGATCTTAGGCTTAATGCCCATGGTGATCATGAGGTGGAATGGGATTCATTGGGGGAATGAGAGGATGAGGAGGATGATTGGGATCGGCCATCTCTTCAAGAAGATCTCTTAAATTCCTAAAATGTCTTGCAATCCTATCGGTTCGGGATTAAGAGGAACTAGGGGATTTCTAAGGGATCTCCTGCCAAGCATGCACAAACTATCCTAACTCTGGCCACTTCAATCCCCGAAAACTTCAATATTCCTAAAACTACATCAAATAAACCACAATCCTAGAATGTCTACTAAAAACAAAAGCAAAGGCTGAAATAGATAAACAAGAACTAAAGCAAGATAATATAAACAATAAACAAATTAAGCAAGAACTAAACAAACTATAAAGGAAAAGCAAGAAAAAAAAATAAAGCAACTACCAAAACACACAAAAAAAGAATGCAAACCATCGTGCCTTCCCGGAAATGGTGCCAAGAACTTGGTGTACGTCTCTCGAGTGCAAGCTCTAAAGACCCACAAGCATACAGATCGATGCAGTGTAGTGTGCGGGAGAACAGGTGTCGAACCACAGGGAGGCTATGTTGTGGGATGGATTCTACGTGTGTGTCCTAGAAAATGCCAAAAAGAAAGCTTAAACTAACTATTTTTGGTATTTTTGGATGGTTGGGGCTCTAACTAAAGAAAATAAAACTACACTATAGGAATGGAGAATATAAAGACAAGCTACCAAGAGAGAACTAACAAACGGAAAGTATTAGAGTGACATCTACTTGTTAATGGGTGATCCTAGATTCCAATACTATGGGATTACATGGAATGGCTTAATCATCAATTGCTCTTTCACTAGGTTGCTTAGTTAATATCCTAATTTCCCCTAAGACTCGGTGCGGGTCCGTCCCTAGGCGACGCCTCCTAGAGCTACGACGTGGTCCTTATGACTTAGGGCCTTAAGAGTGACTAACTGGCTTCCTAGGTGACCTAAAACAAACCCACCCTAGTACCTAAATCATTGGTTGGATTTAAAGCCAAGACCTAGTGTTGCTAGAGTCGACTAAATCTACCCGGATACCTATTGGCTGGATTTAAAGCCAAAGGAAACTCGATTTAGACTAGCCTTTAATTATGCTTCGTCATTCTAGGGTCACAATAGCGGGATTTGACCTATTAATGCATTCATACATGTTCTAAGCCAAGGTGTTTGTGAATAAAGGGACCTATTCGGCTACCAAACATCGTCATGCTCGGATTACACCATTAAAAGCACTTTTGAACCAACATGTATGCAATATTGAGGTCACATTTACTACCAGGCATGCAAACATACACATGGACATGAATAATATCTTTATGGCATGATGTTTGTTACACCATTTTATGGTATCTACGAAATATTTCCAATTAACGTAGTGACTTAAATATCAACATGCAAGCTTCAAATCGGAAATTTCATCATCAATGCGTGATTGATGACAATACTTTCTTTCCTTTCACTATTTTGACACAATGGTAACTCCTTTCTTTTTTTTCAACATATTTGATTTAACGTAATCTACGCTTATTTACTTGCTTTGTTGATCTACCCTAAAAATCGTTTGATTATCAATTTTACTTTACATTTACATACCTTCATTTATGCACAATAATGGAAATTTTGGGATCAAGGTGTGATGGATGTAAGCGATTTGTTTTCTTTCATTCTTTATTCAAAATATATTTAAGTATACTAGGTGTGATGATTTCTTCCATTGTTATGAGATCTGTGCTACCAAAATTTTGAGTCTACTGTTCCCGGCTTCAAAGCTATAAATTCATCCATTTTTCTTTTCTTTTCTTTTCTTTTTGATGCTCAAAGAAAATGAGTGTGTTGTCTTTGAATTTGTAATATTTTTAGGAAATTAGGACGCATAACACACACTCACACAGCGGAATTAAATCATGAGTAACGAGAAAAAAATACGCACTATTAAACGTGGTTCGACCCTTTGCCTATGTCTACGAAAAACTCCACTAATAGAAAAGAGTATTACAACCCATGTGACTTTTTGCACGACCAGAAAAGTCTAAACCCTCCCTCACAGTGTTCTTACAATGGCTCTCTCTCTCTCTCAAATCTAGGCCTATTGCAAGACACACACACACACACATATTTTAACTAATACAAGAGTCCTATTTGTAAAGAAGATTTCCTTGTCTTCCAAGACAAAGGATTTCTTAATCTATCAATCCTACCATAACTAAGACTCTTACCATAACTAGAATTTTGACTCTCATTAAGACTCTTTCCTAATTTCAATATAGATTTGGGTTTAGCACTTGAGCCATAACCCAACAAATTCCTCCCTTGGCAAAAAGTGCCAAGAATCTCCGCAGTAGACTAGAACGTCACTCTTCTCTTCTTCTCAGCCTTCACTTGAGTTTCTTCACACTTGTCACGTTCATCTTTCAGCGCGGTGCATCCCTCTAAGTAGAACACGTGCTTCTCATTCTTCATCCCTTCAAGAACTAGCTTCTCTCCATGATACACTTTGCAATAGTCTCCTTCACCAATGTACTTGTACCCTCTTGATGCCAACTCACCCAGCGAAATTATGTTGGAGACGCAGGATGGCACATACCTTACATTGGAGACGGTCTTGATACTACTATTGTTGAGCCTCAGGCGAACTTTTCCAACGCCAGTAACCTTCATCTTCTGGTTGTTCCCAACAGTGATGTATCCAAGCCTCTTCCCCAAAAGCAAAGTGTTGAAACTAGCTCTATCATTGCAAACGCGAAACATTCCCGCTGAATCCATCACCCAGTCAGTTTTCTTCCTCTTCGAGCCTTCATTAACGTCCCCGCTTACCGCCATCAAAATAGTCTCACTACTATCGCTATCATCACCTTCAATAAGGTTCGCGGAGTTCTCGCCATAAACCTTCTCCTTGCCCTTAGATCTCTACTCTCTAAGGCTCTTCATGTCCTTTCTCAATCTAGGACATCTTGGTTGGATATGACCTTTCTCTCTACAGTAGTAGCATTCTCAATCATCGTCTCCATCCCGAGCTCGACTTTTTTATTTCGATCTACCTCTGTGAGAATTCCCTATTCCAGAACTCCTCCCTCAATTCGAACCTTCAACAGTTAGTGCTTGATTTCCACTAGACACATTACTTCTTCCCAACATCCTCTCGTTCTCTCTCAAGAGCATAGTGACTTCGTTCACCTCGAGAGTTTTCTTCCCAACAAGGATTGATTGCATGAATGGCTTGTATGACTTCGGCAAGGAAGATAGTAGTACGAGCACCTGTTCTTCATTTGTAATTCTCTTATTAGGCTTCTCAACAGTTATGAGCTTGACCACTAACTCATTGAATTTGTTAATGTGATCTTGGATGGCGGTTCCCTCTTCCATCTTGAACGAGTAGAGCTCCGTCCTCAAACACAATCGGTTGGTGATCGACTTCGACTCATAAATATTCTCTAACTTGTCGAACACACCGCTCACTGTCGTCTCATCAATCACATGACATTTAATATGCGGTGCTAACGCCAACCGAATTGTACTTACGGCTCTTCGTTGTAGGGATTACCACTTCTTATCATTGACTTCTTCCGGTTTCGCCTCTTCTAGCACTTCATCAAGGCCTTACTGCACCAAAAAGTCCTCGATAGTATTTCTCCACAAGTTAAAGTTCATGTTCCTATCGAACATTGGAATTTCAAACTTTGTACCGGTCGTCGTCATGGCTCATATGCACAAATTCACTAAAACTTAGCAATCCAGCAAGAATTTGGCAAAATTGACCCCAAAAACAGATTCAGGACGTCAGAAAACGGTGTAGAGACCCTCGGTCAATGCGGTCAAACCTCTACAGCCTTTCGGTCAACGCTGGTCAAACTTTCTATTTGACTATTTGACCACAACTCACAAAATTTGACCTACTTGTATCTCACAATTCGATAATCGGATCATTGCAAAATTTTAGCAGCTTACTCTCCTCGCTGAGACTAACACACAGCAATAAATAGATAATCGATCAGACTCCGGGAAGGCCGCCAAACGTGGCCAGCAGATCAATGAATTTTTTTTTACTCCTCTTCGGCATTTCTTTTTTCGTTTTTCGTGCAAACCACGTCCTCCCTCCAACCTAGCTCTCGATACCACTTGTTAGGAAATTAGGACGCATAACACACACTCACGCAGCGGAATTAAATCACGAGTAACGAGAAAAGAATACGCACTATTAAACGTGATTCGGCCCTTTGCCTACGTCTACGAAAAACTCCACTAATAGAAAAGAGTATTACAACCCATGTGACTTTTTGCATGGCCCGAAAAGTCTAAACCCTCCCTCGCAGTGTTCTTACAATGGCTCTCTCTCTCTCTCTCAATCTAGACCTATTGCAAGACACACATACACATATTTTAACTAATACAAGAGTCCTATTTATAGAGGAGATTTTCTTGTCTTCCAAGACAAAGGATTTCTTAATCTATCAATCCTACCTTAACTAAGACTCTTACCATAACTAGAATTTTGACTCTCATTAAGACTCTTTCCTAATTTCAATATGGATTTGGGCTTGGCACTTGAGCCATAACCCAACATAATATTTTCTACTTACTAATCTATTCTCTGTTGCATATGAATAAGAAATTCCCATTGTCTATCGAGTTATCAAGGTCGATCAGCTAGAAATGTACTTGCCACAAAGAGGGGTTTTCATGTTATCATTGTTTATTAAACTATTTAATTCTATTTTATTACCAATTTTTTTTTTTGTTACTGCTCAATTATTGTCATGCTCTTTTTTTTTTTTTTGGTCTTCTATTTTTTTAAGGCTTTTTGTTGCTTTTAGGGAGAAGAAAGTGCACTCTAATTCAAATAATTACTATTTGATTAAATTTACCCCAGTTTGCCACAGTAAGAGCTTTTTATTTTATTCAAATCTCCTCATAACCTTTTTCTTTTATTTTCTAAATTATAATTGAATCACAAGTTCAATAATAAAGTTACAAGATATTTAATTATATTTATGCACCACCTATATATTTCTTTTTAATGAGCTTAAAGTAATAAAGTCTAAAAAATTTGTTTAATTTAATTAATTTATGCACCATATCCTAATTGCATTTATCCACCATGTCTTGGCATTGCAATTATGGTAATAAACAGCATGAAAGAAATTCAACCATTCAATCGAAATCCATTGTTTTTTCTAATATCTATATCACCTTTTGCCATTTAATATAATTATCTTATGTATACAATGTTTTTTAACTACATACTAATTCATAATTCTACTTTACGTAGTTATATTTTTTATTATGACGGGTTGTAGCTCAAAGAAATATGTCACATGAGCTTTCATTTGTTTGTTAACTCAGCTAAAATTTTTGTTATCAATATTATAAATTTAATTAATAACAATTTTCACATTAGTTTAAAGTTTTACATTTTACAGCTCAAAGAGACATGTCGCATCAGCATTCATTTGCTTGCCAACTCAGCTAAAAGAGTATTATTACCATTATTATTTCAGCTAAAAGTATATTATTACATTATTACATAGAATTACGAAAATAAATATGTCTCACTCTATCTCTTCATTACACAATTATTACCATCATTACTATAGAATTACTAAAAAACACTTGACTAAAATTTCTTCAAGTTTAGACGATAGACAATACTTTTCTCTCTCCATTACAGTGCCTCTCCCTCTCCCCATTAAATATAGGCATTATAATATTTTTGCTCTCTTCATAATTTTTCCTTTTTGTAATGGAAGTGTTTCACAACATATATATTAAGTATTGCCTCTGACTGAAGAGTAGGGACCATCGTGAGGATAGCAGAGACATGCATAGAGAACAAACACTAGAAAACAAAAGCATCCTAGGTGGAGAGAAAGATGAAAATTTGAGCCATGAATAGAGCAAACAAAGCAGCAACGTTAGGGCGGGCAGCAGTAACAACCCTTTTCAATTAAGTCCTTCTTTCTTTTATTTTTCGCCTTTCTTGGCGTGCAGACGGCACACACATTGGGAGTCTATCAAGCCCCCTCCTCCTTTTTATACATTTAGGTATATGTGTGGGAAGATGTGTGTATATGCTTTAATTATTGTATTTTTGTATGTGCAACATGAATTTGTGAGTGAATTTGAAATGTATTTATATACATTGCGTATGTGTGGAATTGGGGTTTGGATGATTATTTTGAGCAACTACAGATTTAATCTTTTGTGGATAGTATTAATGATCTGAGTCTAGAAAAAGATGTTGTTTTGTATTGATAATCGAACGGCTTTATCCATACACAATGAGAGGCCTGCAATATGCTATGGTTAATATCAACTAAACCCTTTACCACAATAAATTTGAAAAGACAGCCCTCATTTTTTTCCAAAAAGGATAAAATAAAAATTTTTAAAAATATCAAAATATTTAAAGTTAAAAGTTAAAATTTAAAATTTAACCATAAATAAATTCAAATAAATAAATATAACTTTAACAAATTTATGATTATATTTGACGTTTAATATAAAACTAAATGAAGAGAAAGTAAACAATAAAAATTATAGAAAGCAAGTGCAACAATATCGTATAAACTATTAAGAAAGGGAAAAAAAAATAGAATTCACATTACATTTTACTAAATGAAGAGACAGAGAAAAAATATTAAAAAAACATACTTACTAATTTTAAATAAAATTGTTGGGGAAAACATTTTTTTTTGAAATTTCATATTTTTATAAAATAAAGTCAAAAAATTTATTTTTATATTCTAGCCATAATGTAAATTATAAATAATATATAATTTTCATTTAATTAAAAATATTCGACTTGGGCAACGCCAGAGTACAGAAAATACTAGTATCAATTAATTTTGTTAAGAAAGCAATCTAAATATTTATTGACTATATATTTCTTTTTCTTTTAAAAATATTTATAAGGTAGATTAAATAAGCAACGATTTTTTCTAAATAAAGCAATAAAAAGCCAAAAAATATTAGAGAGTACAAAAATCCACAATAAAAAGGAACAAAAGAAAAGGAAAGGGAAACAAATTGAGTAATGGTCAAATACAGTCTTTTTATTTAGTGTTCTATTTACAATATATATATATATATATATATATATATATATATATTTTTTTTCAATAACTGATAATGCATATGTCTGATTATGTATTTATATTTTAGATTACTATTAAGAGATTCATTGTAAAATTAGCAGTGTGAACACCGATTAGAAGTCTTATGCCTTATGACCTATATCATCAGTTACGTCAGAGGAAGATTATCCAACGGCCAGAATTAATCAACCGCGGACCAATGATTTTGCGACAGCTTGCATATGCATATGGGCGGATAAAATTCTACCTCGATTGACATTGACGCCCAATCAGTACTATGTTGTAGATAAAACAAACACAAAGATTGAATATGTTCACATTGTTTGCGTTTATATATTGGCAAAAAAAAAAAAATAAATTCAATTACTACTTATTATAAAATTTTACTTAAATTTTTATTAATTTATTTCATATCAATTATAAGTGATTTTTTTAAATAAATGTAACTAACATTACTACTTCTAAGCACCACTTATATTTTCTTAAATAAATATAAGTTCTGCAATAAAGTCCTCTGTGACAGCATGGGTATATGGGTAATTTTCCTATTGCTTTCTGGAGAACTGAAATCGTACTGTGTCCCAACGCCAAATATTAATTAATAATTAAATTAATATTTGAATAGTGGTGAAAATTAATAGCCTAATTTTATAGAGATACTTGACTCGCAATTAAAGTGTTTTGGAGAACTGAAAATAGTAGTCTGCTGCAAATATGGAGATTGGAAGGACAAGTCTGTTTTCGGCAAGTTTGTTGCAAATATGGAGAGTCTTATGTAGTCTTTGATTTTTGCACTATTTTTTTTTTTTAATTGGATTAGTTATGAAATTATCTGCTCTCTTTTCTGATAGTTTTTACGATAGCAATCATGGATGATTCTTAATTATAATTATGCTCTATTACAAGAATGTCATCTGGTGTGGGGGTTTGGAGCACGACCTGTTGCGCTTCAATGCGATGCAGCTTAGGTGTTTGATGAAGTGTCTCAACAAGATCTTAAAGAGAATTGGATGGTTGACTCTTCTATCTAATATCAGAGAGTGTTTCCAGATAATTAAGTGCTCTCATTGACTTTGATAAACAAGAATGCAATGTTGTACCTCACCGTCTGTATAAAGGGCTTGTTTGTATTGATTTTTTTTTCAGAAAAAAAAAAATTTTGTTTTTGAAAAAATTATATTAAATTTGTAATAATTATTTGATTTAGTTTCTAAAAAAGTTAAAACTCTGAAAAAAATTTATATACAATTTTTTTTTAAAAATCAGAATTTTTAGCTTCTCAAAAAGAGCTATTTTTCAAAAGATGTTAAAAAACCGTTCGTATGCATGACTGCCTTCGAATTGGGTTTCATGTCCAGCCATATCTCTTGAATACATCTCGACAGTTCTTGCTCTGAGACGCCTTAATTTACTTTGGTTACTAATTATATATGGCCCTCCCTCCCAATCACCTTGATTGCTTTTAATTGTATATTATTACTATGTAAATTATGTATTGTTTCTATTTCATAAATTGTATCTATTTTTTTGTATCAATATTCTTTAAATTTGATGTATTTTATGTCATATATATTATCAAGTGTCGTTCATAATTAGTGTGACTTTTTTTCTTTTAAACAAAAAAAAAATTACATTATGCATACGGGATATTTGGATTTTATTTCGTATTTTCTGGACCTTTTTTTTAAAAAAAATTACTTCCATGTATATATCCGTAACATTATCTATTTCGAAAGGTTTTAATATGAGAAGGAAATATCATAGACTGCTAACTTTTTTAGATATTTTTCTCCATTATATTGAGTGCACATTTCGGTGCAACCACATGAATGTATTTATGATTAATTTTTTTACAGATACCTTTGTTTATAGCTCAAGGTTTGTTGGTTATTGTATCCAAAAATATATTTTCTACGGTTTCGTTCAACACAAATTTCATACCTCTATGGTAACAATATGTCTGTTACATATTTTTTTTCTTGGCTTATTTTGATGAAAATTGTTTTTTTTTTTTTTTGTTATGCCAAATTCGGGTTTTTATAAGAATTATATTATCACAGGTCATAACATCTTCGACACTCATGCAATGTATTGGCGCGATACTACAATTATCAAATACTCTTTTCTAATAAACGTGTAAAATATTTTCTATTTTTGTATTTATCCTTTTTTCACCCAATTTGACTATTTTATCCTTTATACCATTTTTGTTAAAATTATAAGTTACTTATGTGATTTTTAGATTTAGGTTATATTATTTTCAAAAATTCTACCATTTGACAATTATAATCATGCACGGGTGTTTTATTGATATATAAAATATGAATTAATTTAGTTTATTTCATATATCAAAGTTTTGGTTATACGCAAATGATCATAATTTTTTTACATAAACATATTTATTTGTGTTCTCACCCGTACAAATGCACATGTATTATACTAGTAAAATAATAAAGCCATATATGTAAAATGTCTAATTAAACATTAGAGTATTATGTACATCGTATGTGTTGCATATTATTGTAGCACATAAATGTGGAATCATCTTCCAAATAACATCTTTTAGATCCATATCTATATATAAGTAAAAGCTAAATCCAAGGGAGTTCTAAGAAGGGTGCCACATCAGCACCGATCTATTTTCCAATTCATCATAAATTTTATTTTTGATATTATATTACATTATTATAAATTAATATATTAGAGTGTTTAATTACATTTATGTACCATTTTCCAACCACATCATTGCAATAGAGTTACAAGATATTTAATTATATTTATGCACCACCTATATATTTCTTTTTAATAAGCTAAGTAATAAAGTCCAAAAAATTCATTTAATTTTATTAATTTATGCATCATATCCTAAGTACATTTATCCACCATGTCTTGGTATTGCAATTATGGTAATAAACAATATGAAAGAATCCAACCATTCAACTGAAATCCATTATTTTTCTTATATATATATATATACCTTTTGCCATTTAATACAATTATCTTTTATATACAATGTTTTTTAACTACATACTAATTCATAATTCTACTTTACATAGTTATATTTTTTATTATGACGGATTGTAGCTCAAAGAAATATGTCACATGAGCTTTCATTTGTTTGCTAACTCAGTTAAAATTTTTTGTCAATATTATAAATTTAATTAATAACAATTTTTACATTAGTTTTAAGTTTTACATTTTGTAGCTCAAAGAGACATGCCACGTCAGCATTCATTTTCAGTTAGCATTGCCTCTGACTGGAGAGTAGGGACCATCGTGAAGAAAGTAGGACATGCACAGAGAATAAACACTAGAAAACAAAAGCATCCTTGGTGGAGAAAAAGATGAAAAATTGAGCCACGAATAAAGCAAACAAAGCAACAACGTTAGGGCGGCAAGACCGACAACACTTTTCAGTTAAGTCCCTCTTTCTTTTATTTTTCACCTTTCTTGGAGAGCAAACGACGTACACATTGGGAGTTTATCAAGTCTCTCCTCCTTTCTATACATTTAGGTATGTGTATAGGAAGATGTGTGTATATGCTTTAATATTGTATTTTTATATGCGTAACATGAATTTGTGAGTGAATTTGAAATGTATTTATATACATTGCGTATGTGTGGAATTGGGGTTTGGATGATTATTTTGAGCCTAACTGTAGTAAAGTTTAATCTTTTGTGCATAGTATCAATGATTTGAGTCTAGAAAAAGATGTGGTTTTGTATTGATGATCAAACGGCTTTATCCATATACAATGAGAGGCTTGCAATATGCTATGGTTAATCTCAACTAAACCCTTTACCACAATAAAATTGAAAAGACAGCCCTTATTTTTTCCAAAAGGATAAAATGAAAATTTAAAAAAAATATCAAAATATTTAAAGTTAAAAGTTAAAATTTAAAAGTTAACCATAAATAAATTCAAAGAAATAAATATAACTTTAACAAATTTATGATTATATTTGACATTTAATATAAAAATAAATGAAGAGAAAGTAAAAAATAAAAATTATAGAAAGCAAGTACAACAATATCGTATAAACTATTAAGAAAGCCAAAGAAAAATCAGAATTCACATTATATTTTACTAAATGAATAGACGGAGAAAAATATTAAAGAACATAATTTTAAATAAAATTGTTGGGGAAAAACAATTTTTTTTGAAATTTCATATTTTATAAAAGAAAGTCAAAAAATTATTTTTATATTCTAACCATAATGTAAATTATAAATAATATATAATTTTCATTTCATTAAAAAATATTCCACCTGGGCAACGCCCGAGTACAGAAAATACTAGTATCAATTAATTTTGTTAAGAAAGCAATCTAAATATTTATTGAATATATATTTCTTTTACTTTTAAAGTATTTTCTTTTAAAAATATTTATAAGGTAGATTAAATAAGGAATAATTTTTTCTAAATGAAGCAATAAAAAGCCAAAAAATATTAAAGAGCACAAAAATCCACAAAAAAAGGAACAAAAGAAAAGCAAAGGGAAACAAATTGAGTAATGGTCAAATACAATCTTTTTATTTAGTGTTCTATTTACAAAAACACAAAAAAAAGATTTTCAATAACTGATAATGCATCTGTCTGATTATGTATTTATATTTTAGATTACTCTTAAGAGATTCATTGTAAAATTAGCAGTGTGAACATCGATAGGAAGTCTTATGCCTCATGACCTGTATCATCAGCTAAGTAAGAGGAAGATTATCCAACGGCCAGAATTAATCAACCGTGGACCAATGATTTTGCGACAGCTTGCATATGCATGTGGGCGAATAAAATTCTACCTCGATTGACGCCCAATTAGTACTATGTTGTAGATAAAACAAATACAAAGATTGAATATGGTCGCATTGTTTACGTGTATATATAGCAAAAAAAAAAAAAAAATTTCAATTACTACTTATTATAAAATTTTACTTAAATTTGTATTAATTTAAATTTAAAGTTAACCTGTTTCATAACAATTATTAATGATTTTTTAAAAATAAATATAAGTAACACTATTACTTCTAAGCACCACTTTATGATAGTGTTTTATATATTTTTTTTATTTTTTTGTCTAGGTTTTAGCTTATAAGCCTTATCGTTTGACCTTATTATATTTTAATAATTAAAATTTTAATTATTTTATGAATAATATTACACTTTAAAATATATTTTCAAAAAAAATAAGAAAACTAATTGCTAACATAATGAAAAATAAATTTTCAAAAATTTTTTTAATCAAAAAGTTCTTTAGAAAGCCAACTAAACAGGGTAAATTTCACAATAAGTCTTTATTGTTTCTTTATTTTTTTAAAATGGTCCTTATTGTTTTAAAATGTTCAAATTAATCCTTAATGTTTTACAAATATAGTTAGATTAGTCCTTATTATTTAAAAAAATTTATATTATTCCCAATGTTTCACAAAATTAGTCAAACTAGTCCCCATTATTTGAAAAGAATTCATGCTAGTCCCCAGTATTTTATAAACTTATTTAAGTTAGTCCCTGTTTTAAGAAAAAATGAATAAAAAAGATTAGAACAAATTTTATTTTATTTTATTTTATTCTTAGTTGATTATAATACCTTGAACTTTTGTACTGTGAATTTTATTATGAAAAAATTTTTAGACAATAAAAGTTCCTAATTTTTCATTAAAAAATTTCAATCAGATGTTTATTATGTCTTATAAAAGTTCACAATAAATTCAAATATGCAAAGATTGCAATAACTATCATCCAAAATATTAAATTTTTATTGTTTTTTTTCTTTTTGACTAGGAATTCTTGCTTAAAAAAATAGATAATCGGATTTCGTTTTATAGCGCAAAGGGTAAGATTGTCAATTGGTTTTATGTTTGAGGTCATTTGGGACATTTTCGTCAAAACTAATGTCCATTCTAATTGTAGGGACTAATCTGACTATAATAATTAAACATTAGGGATTTGTATGAATTATTTGAAACAATAGGGATTAAAATTAAAAAATATATAAATATTAGGGACTTATTTGAAATTTAACTTTAATTACAAGGACTAATTTGATTATAATAAATAAACATTGAGAACTTATATGAATTATTTATAATAATAAAAACTAAAATAAAAAAATATTAATATTAGGGACTTATTTGAATTTAACTCAACTAAACACAACAATTTCAACTTTTGAACAAATTTGAGCAATTATCCTCGATTTATATCCCCATCAAAAAAAAAGGAAGAAAAATCCATAAACCCCTAACTTTTTTTTTTTTTTTTTGGGGGGTCAAAACCCTAGCTCAGAGGCTCTCAAAAATTCTAGTCTCGGGGAAAACTGAGAAAACAGAGCAGGGCTTTGCTATAACGTTGTCTCTGTGTGTGTGTGTGTGTAAAAACAGAGAGAGAAGAGAGAGATGGGAGGAAAAGGAAGAAGAAGAAGAGAGAAGAACTACAGAGCAGCACATGGCGGAAAGAACAGACTTCCTCCTCCACCCAATCCGTCTTCCCTCGATGCCCTCCCCTCCAAACTCCGCAAGCTCATGTCTCTCAATGCTGCCTCTGGTGGGTGCCCCTCTCTCCCCCCATCTCTTTTTTCACACACTATCACACACATTCTACGTGTACTAGTATTGCACCCGTGCGTTGCACAGGAATCACTAATAAATAACGCTGTTGATTTACATACAAATGAAATAAACACTCTATGTATATATATGTTTCGTAAATGAATAAATGAGAATTAATACATATGTCAATTATTATAGTACAAAAGACAAATATAGCATACAATGAGCGGAACTCAATTATGGCTTTTTTTTTTTTTTGAAATTAGCGTATTCTGTATGCTTGGCTGTGATTGTTTATTTGCGAAATATCGGGTGAAAACTGTAGGACAGCAATTTGTAATGGTATAATGAATGTTGTAATTTGAAGGATCAGAACGAAATAGGAAAAGAAAAAGGACATGTGTTATGCTCCCGTGCTTACAAAATTTGGAGGGAAGGAATACGGTGAAGTTGGCAGCTGATTTAACGTAGAAAGAATAGATGTGTGTGGTGTATCTATGCAAATATAGAGCTTAACAGAATGCTGAAGTTATCGCTACATCATTTAAATACTGAAACGGACTTATGAGTTTTGATAAGCGTACATGGGAAATAATAGAATAGGTGCCAAAATTGTGCCACACATTTTTGGACTCGTGCATAGTGGGAGTTTTATAGTTTCTTAATGTACATTTTCCTATGATTACTTGGACTATCCTTTAAAAAGAAAAATTTATATATGTGAAACAGTTGCTTATGTGCTGGCCTGTTTTCCTTACGATTCAGTTAAAGGGTATTTTTTTGGGTCAAGGGTTAAGGGGTTTGTTGAGAATGGTGAATTGGTTTATTGTTAATTGAAAGACCTGCTTTAATTATTTAAAATTTAAAATTTGGATTTTCTTTTTAAAAAAATTTCTCCTTCTTTTGACTTGTATTTAGGAGCAGGAAAGGCATCTTCGGAGAGTGCAGAGAAGAATAAAGGAAGTGCTGGCAATGTTACTAACAAGGTAATGCTGTGTCTGGCTTTTCTTTTCAGCTTTATATTGTATTTTCGACTTATATGTAGGAGACTTTTAATATCTACTATAATGTTGTAGCTAATTGGTGGATCTGGACTAGGTTGATGTTGCTAAGTTCATGATTAATAAATTGCATAAAAATGTTATTTTTTTCTCACAAGATTCTGAAAAGAAAAAAAGATAAGACGTTTTTGGCAGTTGGGTGGGTGTGTTTTTCATTTTTTGGGGTTTGTGGGTTGGTTGGGGAAGTTATGTGGTGCGTTTTGTAGCTTGGTTCTGTTAATTGATTTGGCTTTTAGGATTCATACGTCAACATGAAAACCCGAAGAATTCATGCTATCCGTTGGTTGCTCAAAGCCACCTTCAGTTATGAATCATTTTGGAAAATGCTCTTCATTAGACTCTAAAAACAAACCTCTTTTCCAAAATGCTTATAACCCTTGCATAGTAGGTGAAGGGACTCAATTGCATTTGTTTTGTGTCACTTATGTGCAGACTCGTCCTTCAAAAGGTGTTGATTCCAAGGTTAATGTCCTCAAAGGTGAGGGGGATGATATAAATTTGATGGCACAACACATCAATCTTGGTGGTGGAGCTCCACCGGATATCACCAGTGAAAAGAAAAAGAAAAAGAGAAAAAGGAATAAAGTAAATGATCTTCGATTTAAAGGAACTGAGGAGGTTGTTGGTTCTGGTTCTAAAAGAAAAGAGCGTAAGAAACAGTAAGCATCCGTCTCTTATTCTTTCATCTTCTATGCTTTGGCATGAGTCCAAATAAAATTAGGCCATTATTGTCAATAATGTTTGTCTCACGGCAAGGGAATATTGAGATCCTTACCATGGTTAGTAAAAGATTGTAAGATGCAATTGGGTATAACATAGTTTTGAACTTTGTACCTTTTGTTTCAGTACTTTAGAAGTAGAGTAATGGTCACAAGGTCTCACATAACTGTAACAATTACTTCACTGTTATATGCATTCAGAAAAACCACCTTATCCTGCCTCTGCTTTGGTCGTTTTTGTGGTCATCCTCATGTACTTTTAGGATTGCTGATTGACTTCATCTCTAAG
Organism: Cordia subcordata; assembly: GCA_028554755.1. Lineage (NCBI taxonomy): Eukaryota > Viridiplantae > Streptophyta > Magnoliopsida > Boraginales > Cordiaceae > Cordia > Cordia subcordata. Next base: position 4,781,180 of record JAPTOF010000025.1, on the reverse strand, counting down.
AAGAACTTCTACCAATTGGTACTTTAGTATTCTTATTCCCGATAATCATGAGACTCTCCATCTTTCTTATAATTACCATTTCACTGAAATTTAAATGAGTACGACCAGGATGAAAGCTAAACAATGTAACAGCTTTTGACCAAACTTTGTCTGATGCATCATTATGGTAAATTATCATCATCAAGTTTTAGAAATTTTGTTGTTTCTCCTTACAATCTCAAGCGCCTGATGCCACATTCACATTGTGATATATTTGTCTTATAGATATATGATAAGAATTTTCATCGTCTCCTACTTCTCCGGTTCCTTGTGTAAATTTCAAATGCTTTGATCTACATGCCGTGTTCATCAAGGCAGGGTGCGGGAATAAAAGACACTCAGTTATTTGTATGATTTTAATTCTGTGAAGTAACCGAAGGGAGGAAGACAGAGACAAATACCAAGTTTATTACTGAATGAGTGGGTTTAAACTTTAAATTTTTGTAGGCGCTTAGAAGAAAGGAAAAAGAAACATAAAAAAGGCAGGGCAGCAGATGATGTGGACTTCCCTGGCCATGAAGAAATAAAATTTGGAGATGTTGTTGAAGCTCCACCAAAGCTGGTTGCAGTTCCAAAGGTAGGCAGACCAACTAATGATGCAAATACTCGCGTTTTAGTTGAGATGTTGTGTAAGATACTCTTAAGTTGCCTAATGCAGTACTCACTTTCTAATCTGATCCTCTCTTTGTCATGAAGCCATTGAAGAATAACCCGGATGCTTCCCTAGAAAGGCTTCGTTTACAGGCTGTTGAGGAATACAGGAAGCGGAAAGGATGGACATCAAGGCCAGGGGTCCAGCTACCTCCACCTGCAACTGCATCGCCAATGTTGTAGTTGGTTTGATGTGTGGGCCTGATGCAATCTCTCCATGTTTGTACAGGGTTGGTTTAAATTGGTTGCAAGCTCCTGAAATCTCCTCAATTTTGTCTTGGAATACAATTAACTGTTTCCAGTGTGGTGCACTCAAAAGCATCAGGTGCGTGAACTGCCATGAAGGGGATATACCTCCAGCAGTTTCAATCCGAAACCTTTAAAGTTAAGACAAGACTTCTCCAATTTCAGATAATGGTCGTTGGACCAGAGTATCTCTCTTAAGAGAAAGGATGTAATATATTTAATCTGTCCAGTTGTCTAGTTTGAGACACTGGTAAATGAACGGAATCCTTTTGTATCCCGAAATTTTTGTTAACTTATTGACAAACATAATACCTGAGCTATTGACTGTAATGATGTTGAGAACACATTGAGATTGTGCAGTTTTATTTTGAAGGATCACTCAGAAATGGAGATCTTGGAAGGACAGGGGCACTAGCGCCTTAGCAAAACACCACCGCTCTACCAACGATTTCTTTTTTTCCTTTTTCTTTTTGTCATTAGGTGATATAAATTCCATTGTTGTAATGGTTTGTCTAAAGTGGAGGCAGATAAAATTGCAGAATGCTTATCTTCATCCGAGAGCATGCAACGCTGACACAGTAATGTGCATGGTCTCTGCGTGAGTTCAGAGCGCGATGCAGATTGTTATAACCCAAATAAGTTACAATCGATCATATACTTGTGTGAAGGTTTCTTCGCATGAAAATGCAGTCATGAGAATGTCCATAGCGTAAGCCATCCCTCTTATCTGTTCTTATCGGTTAGCGTCTTGAAAGGAGGCGAAAGCGAAGGCTGCCTGGTGGTTTCGTCCAAGATAAGGGGGCAGATTCAAGGATTCTTAACTAGTATGGACTACAAGTATACAGTTTAATAATACTCGTATCGACCTCAGTGCTAATGCATCTTCCCCTGTTTGAGTTCGAGTCCGCAAGTCTCTCTTAGGATGATAAGAGGTAAAATTTAATGGCTTCGTCCATAACTTCATTGTCATCAGATTTTTCGATCTGTAGCTAAGAAATGTGTAGGACACGTATACAGCATCAGTAACTTATAGCTAGCATCACTTTCACTGTCTTAACAAACACAGGTTATCAAAGAGAGATCTCAGTTTTAATATTGGTCTAATAAGTAAATCATCTATGGAAGGCTTGGACATGGAGGCCCCCATCAATGTGAAGGTTAATCATTGTCCTGTAATTTACTTCTCTATTGTCATCACTCAATTTGAAGCTTAAGTACCGCAACAATACAGCCGAGAATATCTTCATCTGCCTGTAGGCGAACTCCTTTCCAAGACAAATTCGCGGGCCTGCCTGTTTATCAGGAACAAACTTAATTTTAGATCCTCAACCAAGTATACTAGTAAGTGTTTCATTATTCAGACAGCTTATATTGTGTTGAAGAATATTTTGGTTATTAATGTTATTTCCTTATTCTACAGTATTAAATTAGGATATAGTTTAGATTAGGTAATTAATCAAGTTGATTTCTTTATTATTCTAGTTTCCTTAGAATTCTAGTTACCTTATTAGTCTAGCTTTTAGTCTTGCTCACCAAGTTATGCCTATAAATAAACTTTTCTATTATATTCATGAAACATCAAAAATACACATTGCAGTCTTTATGAGTATTTCTCTTTAAGAGCCACCATTGGTGGTGGCTTCAATTATAGTCAGCACTTTCATATTTTCCACATATTGGAGGCCACAACATATCTCAAATTGATTAAGTTCAAGTTGACAAGTTTAGCTAATACATTCATTGACGGTTATCTGTTAACATGAGTATAATTGAAAGGAGGAACTAAAGAATTAACTTGTATAGAAGTTACCCTCATGTGTTTTCTATTATAGAAATCTAAGCTCCAGAAAAAACAATTTAAGGAGAAATACTTGTAACAATATATGCATTATTGGAGAACCTAATTGTTCTGTATGGACAACCCAAGACTTTCAAGACTACACTTTCCATGTTCAACCCATTCTCGTTTCAGATGTCAAATTTGGAATGCACTGCAGTTATCCTGGCTAGATAATATAGGAGTTTCAAGACCAGTATATAAGAGGCTTTTCACCATTATAAGATCTTTCCTGTTCTTACCTGGAATGCTGTAAATTTGAAAGGACTCTCTTGCTGAAAGCAGCCATTCTCATCAAGCCATCTTTCTGGTGTGAAATCTTTAGCACTGTTACCCCATATGAAGTTCATCCGTCCCATCGCATATGGTTGATAGGCAACCATGTCTCCTTTCTTCACACTGAACCCATCCGGCAGCGTATCATCAGAAAGGCATATCTTTGCATCCTGATGTAAAAGCAGATGGAGTTTTCATACTTGGTAGTGTGACTAAGAGTTGAAGATATGTATAAACATCTCTAGAAGCATCTATGACTACTGTTTCAAGTTTGAGATATATGTCATTACCACTGGAACCGCAGGGTAGAGCCTGAGAGTCTCAGTTATTGCTGCATGAAGATATTGCATTTTTTCAAGTGCTTCTTCACTCAAATTGGCAGCAAAGTCTGCAATACTTCTGGTATCTTGTGTGCTCGTTGCTTTTTGTATTTCTTGTGCAACTTTCTCCTGTACAAGAGGATGCTTGCATAGCATGTAAATGAACCAGGCAAGCGTGGTAGCTGTTGTATCTTTTCCAGCAATTATGAAGTTCAATATTATATCACGCAAATATTTTGGATCTGCTTCAGTCACTTGCAGAAACCTTGACAAAATGTCGTCTTTCTTCAGCTGCAACTGGGAAAAGTTTACCACATTCAAGTTAGTTATGAGCATATCATAAATTACAGAAGCTTTGAAGTTATCTACCTACAGAATAAACATCTTGTGGCTTCTGCATTTGCTCAGTCTTACTATGGATCAGCTTAAACACAAAATCATCAATCACTTGAACGCTCTTCTTCAACGTGGCTTCCGAACCTATATTCAGAGCTTTCTTGATCTTCCAGAAGATGTCAACATATCGCCAGAGACTCAGTGCACTTGCGTCATCAAACGCAATGCTAAATTTAGCACCTTCTTCGCTTGAACCACACATGGTGTCCAGCTCAACTCCAAATGCAACTTTGAATATAGAATCCAAGGTTGATTTCATAAACAGGTCCTGCATTGAACATTTTGTTTAGTCATTGATTGAACACAAAGCAGTTCACTAATCTTGAAATTAAGTCATGGAAACTCACTTGAATGTCCATTACTCTGTTGGAACTTGCAGCTTCAGACACTATGTTCGCGATTTTTACTGCATTTTTTCTGAAAACTACGCTGCTAAAATCCCTAAGGACCTTAGTTGAGAACTCATAGCTTGAGACTTTTCTCTGTTCTCGCCACTTGTCGCCATCAACTGTGAAAATCCCATCGCCTAAAAGATCCCTTAAAATGCTATAATTATGCCATCCCTGTAGAATAATATTTCATATATCTGAGCTTCAAGCTTGAATACTGATTCTCCAAGGACATGAAAAATGCTTGGCTTAATTCAGTAATTCTCCAACTGTTCTCTATTAGAATAACTTAGTCACATTGGAATTAATTCATCAAGGAAGTCAACAGTACGGGCACATATACAGCTTCAATCTTGACCACAAGTTAGCAGCAATAAGAATAATCTTATCCTAAATGAACAAACCATGAATTTGCATACCACTTAACTAGATTTTGGGCTACTTATCCTAAATGAGGACCTTCGTGTAATAAATGCTAAAACTGTACAGGTGAAGGATAGTTTGCTTAAGAAAAATAAAAAGGACTAATGAAATATTGTAAGAAATATATATTTAATTATAAAATAAATTATAGTAATAACAATTATTGTTATTGTAACAATAACAACACTATCGCGGTAACAACGTCTTTTTATATCATCTTACATTCAGCAGTTAATTTTATTAAACACACTTAATTTTATTAAACATACTTTATTCAGTGAGCTTGCTAAACAGTTATCCACTAACCATTAAAATTAAACTGATATCAACTACCCAAACCGTTGTCGGCTACTCTAACCGCTAATTTTGCCGTATAGACCCCGATGCTATTTTTTTTTGGGTAAAAATTCTCCAATGCTATTCTAGGAAATAACGCCAACGGACATTGTTGCCAGACTGGGGACGAAATGGCCAAAAAAGAAAAAGATGGATATAATCAGACAGATTCGTTTTATTGCTTATCAGAAGAATTTCCCCCCCCCCCCTTTTGATCCAAAAAAAAAAAATCAGAAAATTTCTCTTTCTCTTTCTTTTTAATTCTAATTCCGGAGCTCCATGGAATTTGAATCATAAAGACTATCCCTGACCGCTCGAGCTACTCCCTAATCCGCTCATCTCGAAAATCAAGAAATCAGAACACAGATTAGCGAGAGATGGGTGCATACCTTGCCATAATTCTGGAAGTTTGTCTTGAGTATATACTCAACATTTGCAGGGTCAGCAGTATAAACTTCATTCCTGAAAGGGCTGATCAACCTGTAAGTCCCATATCTCTCAGCTAGATCAGTCATGTAGTGATGCAGCCTATGAAAATTCATTAGCTGGTTGAATATTGTGCCACCTATTGGGTGGTATTTCTTACCACCACCACCACCACCACCTTTTTCTTTCAGCTTTCTGTTGAGTATTAGTATAGCAACAATGGCAAGGCAAAGACACGCCAGAGTTGCTGCCATGGAGTTTGGGTTGAAGAGAGAAGAATCCATGGAAACCATCTCCAGATAGTCAACTGAATACTTCTTCGCTCTCTATTTTCCTTTTGTGCACGCTCTGATAGAAATCAAAGCAAGCGGTTGTCTTATTGGGCTAATAGAATTTTAAATTGTCGCCATTCAATTCTCGATGTGATGTGATGTAGACTAGAAACTACCACATGGATCCTCGAGGGATAATTTTTTTTATTTTATTTTTTTAAATACTTCCAAAATTAACCTAATTTTTTAAAAATTTACAAAAATAAAATTTTCAAACTTCGATTATATTTTTTTTATTAAAAAAATAATTTCAAATAAAAAATACAATTTCAAACAAAAAATTACGATTTCAAACTTTTGAAGTTAAAAAGTTGGCTTTGGCATAATTCGTGCAATACAAATAGATGAGAATTTTTTTAATATAATTTTCTTTATTGTTCATACTTGGTTTGCAAAATTGATTATATTTTTTAATATGTGTTTTGTAATAATTGATTATAATACTTTGATTAAAAAAGTAAAATAAAAAAATGTATGGACATTAATAAAAAGGCATGTACATGTAATAATATCTAATTTTTTTTAGATATTTTAGAAACGATGTTTAGAAATATCTGTATATTATTATAAATAAGAGTTCATGCCAAATTGATCAATGCAACTTATAATTATGTCATGTAATTTTTTTTTCTGCTTATAATTATGTCATGTAATTTTTTTTCTGCCCAAGAATTTGCCTCATTAAATAATTTGTTAATCTAATAATTTTATTCCCTATTTATATATATTACATGAAGTATATTGCATACACCTCTCTCGCCAATACCACATGTACATGCCTTTTTATTAATGTACGTACATTTTTTTGATTTTACTTTTTTAATCAAAGTATTATAATTAATTATTACAGATCGCATATTAAAATATATAATCATTTTTGTAAACCAAGTATTAACAATAAACAAAAATATAAAAAAAATCCTCAAATATTTGCATTGCACGAATTATGCAAGCCAACTTTCCAACTTCGAAGGTTTGAAATCTTACTTTTTGTTCGAAATTATTATTATTATTTTTTGAATGGAGGCAAAAAAAACAAAATCGAATTTTTGAAGTTCAAATTCGAATTTTGATAGTTCGAAAATTCTATTTTCGCAAACCCTTTAATAATGGAGTTAATTTTGGAAGCATTTAAAAAAATAAGGTTAAAAAAATTATCTAATCATCGAGGTACAGCAGGTATTACGTATTTTTTATTTTGGTAAAATGCACAAAATCTACTTGTAGTACCAAAAGTTCTACAACAAGCCCCTTTGGTGAGCTTTTGTCCCTAGAGATGCCCCAGCTATAAGAACGGGAGACAGACACAGCTCGTAATCCAGGTTTGAATTCAGTCCCTTGCCCTGGGTTGAGTACTCTTAATTGGTGCATAGTATTGGGGATATGTTGTGCACCCAAAGTTTGCCAGTTGGTGGTCACCCTTTATAGGGTGTTCAAATGGTCGGACTCTGCCAGCTAAATTTCCCTTATTGCAAAAAAGTTAGTTTGGTGAGTCAAAGTTTCACGAGCAATTTTACTATTTGTACTCTACTAGTAGTGCTAAAATTTACAGCAAAAAGACACCAATAACCTTATCCCTAATTCTTTTATGTTTTTTTTAGTTAAACATATGCATAACAATTAATAGAAACAAAATTTTCAAAAATCGTTAAAAACGCTTTTCAAAAAAGTCAATCCAAAATAGGTTGCAAAAATTCGCATAGGCCTCCAGAAGTATGCAGTTGTCGAACAAAAAGTTTAAGAAATTTTTACCACAAAAAGTTTGAATACTACTTAAATAAACGTAATTTGATTTTTGTCAATATATGAAATGATTAATCAATTAAAGACTTTAGGTTAGGACATCCAAGTCGCATAATTCGGATCATTTTAGATAACGGCATCATGTTTGCTAAAATTATATATATAATCTGCTATACAGGTTTGGTAAAGAAAACGATTCCAACCGAACAATACGAACAACTTCTCAATTTTCAACTGTGAATTCAGAGGAACAACATCTATGAATAGTTAAAAATGGAGAATAACAAATTTTGAAATTTATCAAAAACAAATTTGAATTTAAGCACGTGCAGATCTAGTTATCCTGCGTAATAAAATCTACTCGTCCTTTGGACATTAATGGCGTTTATTTCTTTATAAGGCAAAGAGTAGGACCTTAATTAATGGGATGTCATGTTCTCCAAAATGGAGTTGTGCCTTGTGGGGTTAGGTATATTAATTAAAAGAAAAAACTTCCAAATTGGTTTGGCCAAGTCACCACTTTCATTGATAAAAAATGAAATTCGCATGATTTTTTAACTTTGTTGTGTGAGGGATGGTGGTAGCGATACCAATTAAAAGACTAACTCGGCCCTAATTAAGAATGTGTGACAGTATATTCTAGATAACCATTCTTTTTTTTTTTTCAGAAATTTTTTTTTTTTTATTATTAAACTTGAGGTTAGCCTACATCAGTCAAATCGAAAACAAGAAACGTAACATAAAAAAGTCTCATAAGAGGGGATTCAACCCAATTAAAAGGTATTAGCTAGCCAATTTGCTACCCTATTTGCACTCCTATAAATATGCTTGACAACTAATCCGTTGATTCCCTGAACAAGGTTCTTAGCATCTTGCATAAGGTGATCGATGATCCAGCTAGACGAAGACTTCCCATTCTAGCTTTCAACAAGCTCCAAAAAGTCACTTTCCAGTATAATATCAGACCAGTTTTCTTTGATTGTCAAACAAGCTTCCCTCGTTGCTATCATTTCTACCTGAATAGCTGTCTCACAGGCTAATTTCTTTGCTTTACCATGACCAATCCTGCCAAGTTCATCTCGACAAACCACAGAGATCCCAGCTATACCAGTATTCTCACAGAAAGATGCATCACAGTGTAGCTTAAGCTTTCCAGGAGCTGGAGGAGACCATTGATTTTGTTTTGGCTCCACAGGTTCTCTGGACACGAGTCCTGTTTTCTAGCCTGAAATAGATACATAACTATTAGGAAAAAGCTCCCCAATCAGCCCATTCACTTCTGTCACCACTCTCTGAGGACTGAAATTGCCACCATCAAATTTAATTCTGTTCCTCCCCCCGAATATCTTCCAGCACATGCACATAAGATAAGCAATAGCAAATGTTTTATTATAGTCCAATACCGCAATTTTGCCAAAAGTACCAAGAAGCCATTTTTCAAATTTTTCCCCTTTAAACGAATCCCAAGTAGTTTGGAATTGAGAGATAAACCAGCATCTCTTGCTCAGTCCACACTCAAAACATGAGATGGCTCATCATCGATAACTTTATAAGTCATTGGAAGCCCAATATTTCGTAGGACAGAAGGTTCGGCTTTATTATTTGGGCCTAAGGAATTTGAAGAATTGAGTGGGCTTGGCGTGTGAAGTGGGTTAATAGGAATAAAGTTCCTACTCCGGGTATTAAAAGAAGAGATCAGGCTTGGTACCTCTATTTTCTTATCTATCTTGGGTCCATCTAATAAAGGCGCCATGTCGTAGGGATTAGTAGGGATAGCAGTGGAACGAGTGACTTAGGGTACCTGGCATCGACCGACACGTTTAAAACATGTTAAATCCCGTCCCATTAAGAACTCGGAACGAGATCGGAGCGATTTTAAATACCTGTTAGGGTTTGGGCCAAAATGGGATCGGCCCCCTGGGTACCCGTGTCCCAAAACCCGATTTCTAGAAACCAAGTAATTACAGGGTACCCACGGGTACCCGCTACCCTATTAAGATATCCGAGTACCCTTATGTATATGTATATATACATATATGTATGTGCACATACAAAAATAGTTGTAAATGACAAAATTTGAACCCTCAACTTTGTATGTATTTCAAAACTTTAAGTTTACATAAATCGCCACTAGGCTATTATTAGATGTTTGTTTATATACCAAAGCAATTTAGCTTGAATTAATTTATATCCCAATAAATTTTATAATTATCACTACTAATTTATATAAGTTATTATTATATTCTTATTTGCATGTGACGTTTTTTTTATATACCAAATCAATTAATTTAAATTAATTTGTATGACTTAATTTAATAAAAAATTGTGTTCTTATGCAACAAACTAGGAAAACAATAAAATAGAAAAAATTCAAATAGGGATTATAAACTCAAATGTTGTCAAATAATATACCAAAACAATGTAACTCATTATGTCTATATTATATCCCGATATATTTTTATGCAAATTGGTTAATTATGATTATACTAATCATCTTACAAACATATTAATTAGAATTTTACAATAAATTATGTTAGTTAAAATTATAATAGGAATCTTGATAGCTCTAGTTATATGACTAACTTAATTTCAATTATATTATAAATTATACAAATAGTTTTTTGGAATAAACTTAGATTAAGATACTTATCTTATTGAAACAGGAAGATATTTTTTAAGATTTAAGATATCTTATTACAAATAGATTATGAAACTCAAAGCAAACTATTTTTTTCTATACAAAATAAGCATGTTATACTAAGATTATACCAAATAGGACATAGTTGTACTTATGTGACTAATAATATATATCTATAAGAAATAAGAAAAATAATTTGAAATAAGAAAAAAATTGGTTGGAGTCCACACTTAAATACTATTTTAAGTATAATTTAAGTAATCATTTAATTTTTGAATTCAAACTAATAGAATATATTTATCAAAAATTAAAATGAATCTTTTGAAATTAATAAATGAATTTTTTTAGCATTGATTGATTGAATGTTTGATTTCTTTTTATCAAGACTAATTATGCATATTATTATAAAAATAAAAAAGAATAAATGATCAATTATTGTATATAAGCTAAAGGATGAATCTAAACACGTTATCATTGACATAACATTCGTTTGATATTATTAAAAATTAGAACTCATATACAGATCATAAAAAACTTCACATTTTTTCATACAATTAAATCCAATCTACCTTCACTAAATAGTATTAGGGCAACATCTCTTATTCTCTTATTCAGATCTAGCAAACACAGCTGTGCACAGGCACAACACCACAGTCCACTCATCTACGCACCTCCACGACCAAGACGAGTACCACTCATCTACGCATGGCACCGCCATCATTTCAGGTAAGTTTTTCCCTTCTTTTTGTTTTCTCTACTTCATTTTTTGGTTTTCCCATCTTTTTGCTTATTATTTTTTTTTCAAAAGTAAATCTCATTCTTGGATAACAAAGCATTTCTAGATAATTTGTAATTTTTTTTGGGCGTTGTCTCATTTTTTGGCCTGTGTAAATCTCATTCACATTAGTTAATTCTTGAAGATTCCTCATTAGGAATCAACACGTGTACCAAATTATTATGCAAAGATGTGTTCTAAAGTTGTCTTGAAAACTTCAGTAGGTCTCGTCTTTACTAACCCAAATTATTTTATTTAGATTATCATATGAAGGTTACTTTGCATCCCAGTTTAACAATTCCAGGAAACTATTTAGGATATAGGAAAAATAAAAATAAATTGCTTCAAATGATGGAGTTAAACGCTAAGGGTTTTGATGACAAAGTAAGAAATGCTTACTTGTTTTTCTCATTATAACTATGCTAAATCCTTTTTCATTAGACAATAATATTTTTATTATTTTGATGACTGTGGCATGTATGATTGTGTCAGTCCCAGTACTACAATTAAAATCAGATAAGAAATTTCAGAGAAGTCAAACTAATTAAAGTATTAGCTAGAGAAATTTCTAAAGATTAGCTGTATTCGAAGATTTTCATATGCAATTTATGTTTTCTTTACAGTGTGCTCTTTTAAATACCTTTACTTATGCCATGTCTAATCCTAGTGTAAGTGTCCATCTTTTGGTTAAGATGGCCTGTCAAGTAATGAGCACCACCCTGTTACACCTGGTGCTTCAACGCATACAAGAGAAGCCCCTGGTATTGAACCTTCAGCCCCTACTTCAAGTTCAACTTTACCCCTTGCCTCAATATCAGTCCTTTCCACAACTAGCTAGAAACAAATAGGTTCTATTGTTGCAGCTATTTTACAACCTAGTGAGGAACTTGTTATTAAAAAGCATAAGTTAACAAGTGAGGTGTGGAATCATATGGTGAAAATAAGGAAGGATGGTCAAGATTGGGCTATATGTAATTATTGTAAAGCGCGTCTAAACGCTAGCAGTGACAAAGGGACAGAGTTTACACAATCACTTGAATCATTGTTCAAAAAAGAGTAACATGACCATTGAGGTGTCTTTAGAGCGTCAAAAGCAAATTGGGATTAAAACAACAAATGATGGGAAGATATAATTTGGCAATTTCACATTTGATCAAGAAGCTTCTAAGAAGGAATTGGCCAATGCAATAATAATGCATGAGTTCCGTTATCTATTGTGGAGCACGTTGGTTTTAGAAGATTTGTGACTAGTCTTCAACCACTTTTCAATATGGTATCTCGTAATACCATCAAAAGTGATATATTAAAGGTGTATGACGTCGAAAAAGAAAAGTTAGGGAACTGGTGTCTCGGACCCTTGCTATCACAACAGATATGTGGACTTCCAATTAGAAAAAAAGGTACATGAGTATCACTGCACACTTTGTGGATGACAATTGGAAGTTGCAAAGCTGGTTATTAAGGTATGTGAGCATTACTTAACTTTTCTTATGTTATGTAATTATGTACACAATTCATCTCTCTTTTTGTTTTGTTTTTTTCTAACTTCTAGGTTTGTTTATGTGCCTTCACCACACATGGGAGAAATTCTAGCAGTGAGTTTATTTGATGGGTTAATGTGTTGGCATTTGGAAGAGAAAATCTCCACAATAACGGTTGATAATTGTAGCTCAAATGATGGTATGATGAATTTTCTCTCTGACAAATTGTCTAGATGTGCCTTGCTTGATGGAAAACTTCTTCAAATGCGATGTTGTGCTCATATATTAAATTTAATTGTGAAGGATGGAATGTCTGTTATTGAAAATGTCATTGAGAACATTCGCCATAGTGTTGTCTTTTGGTCTGGTTCTCAATCTAGGGTTGAAAAATTTAAGAATATGGCTCGTTCCATGAAGTTGAGTTATTCTAAAAAATTGGTGCTTGATGTTAAAATCCGATGGAACTCAACTTATTTGATGCTTGAGATGGCTATTGAATATAGAAATGTATTTGCAAGGTTGAGTCTCAGGGATAAGAGTTACAAAACTCTACCATCTGAAGGAGAATAGGAATTGGCTAAGCTTATTTGTGATAAGCTTAAGATCTTTTATGATCTTACCAAATTGTTCTCGGGTACAAATTACCCAACTTCCAATGTTTATTTTGTTCAAACTTGTAACACTAGGAAGTTGTTGTGTGATTGGATGAGTTCAAGTAATGATATTATTTATGATATGGCTCCAAGTATGTATAAAAAGTTTCAGAAGTATTGGGAGGAGGTAGGTGATGTGATGATAATTGCTGTAATTTTAGATCCAAGATTAAAACTCAAGGTGGTTGAATTCTATTTCAAGCAGGTTTATGGTGAGAAAGAATACAAAGGCAAGATTGAAAGAGTGAAGTACTTTTTCTATGATTTATTGAATGAGTATGCAGGTTCAAAAATGGTGCATGGATCTACTTTTGATGAATCATTTGCTTTGATTTACTGAATTTTTTATCCACTAGAGACACTGTTTCCCATTTCATATCCAAATTTGATTATTATATAATAGAAGGTGTGATACCTTATGTGGCTGATTTTGATATTTTGGGTTGGTGGAAGATTGGTGGGATAAAATTTCCTCTTTGCGGATCGTTGCTCGAGATTTTTTGGCAATTCTAGTTTCTACGGTAGCATCTGAGTAGACCTGGTGAAATGGGTTGAGACCCGCGGGTCCACCCGCCAAACCTGCTATTTTAATGGGTTAGGGTGGGGTTTCTTGCAACCCGCCAGGTAAACGGGTCAACCCGACCCGACCCGACCAGCCAAACTGGTGGGTCAGGTTCGGGTTAACTCGCGGGTACCCGCTGGTTAGAGCTTGACCAAAAAAAAAAAAATCTAAAATAGTTAATATATAAGTAAAAACTAAAAAAGTGAAAAGTGAAAACCAAGGGCAAAAAGAAAAGTAAAAAATTAACCCAAAGCTTGACTCTCTCTCTGTATCTCAGATCTCACAAACCCATTTCAAGTTTTCAACTTTCAAGCCTTCACCCCCAGTCCCCGACTCCCCAAGCAACCGACGGCAACGTTCACCAAGGCACCGACCGGCGACGTTCACCAAGGCACCGACCAGGTTAGTTTTTTTTTTTTTTTGGTATTCTTTAATATATATGTATATATATATATATATATATATATATATATATATTAAAACAATGTTTTTATCCTTGATTCTTGAATCTTTAGTTTCTTTTTTGAATTTTAGCACTAGTTTCTTTTTTAAATTTTAGTTCTCTGTTGTGATATATATATATATATATATACACACACAAGTTAATAAGCTATATATACATATTAAATTTAGGAAGAAAATCAAAATCTTTAGTGAGTCTTTGTAATAATACATATAAATATAGATAGTATAGAACACATTTCGTTACTATGTAAGAATTTTCACTCAATTTTTTTTTAACTTGTCTTTTATACTTTTCCTTTCCTTTTGTTTATGTAAGATTTCTGGGTCAATTTTTTCGAACTTGTCTTTTATAGTTTTCCTTTTCTTCTATTTCTTTTTGGGTTTCTTTTTTGTTTGTTTGCATTCAACCAATACGCACAGCCATTAACATCACCAGCTTTGTCTTTATCTTTTTGAATTTTAGTTCTCTGTTGTGTTTTATATATATATATATATATATATCTACATTTTTATATAAGTTTATTGAATCTTTAGTTTCTTTTTTGCATTTTAGTTCTCTACTCTGGGTGTGATTCTTGAATCTCTGCTGTGTGTATGTGTTATATATATATATATATATATATATATATTGTCTGAGTATTCTTGTGAATTCTTAATATCTGATTGTAGTACTTTTCTTTTTTCTTTGGTAATGACTTACAGACTTACAAGCTACAATTGATTTACTAGTTCATACTATTATGGAGTCAGAAAATGTCAGTGTTAATAATGAAATGGAGTTTGATGCTAGTCTAGAAGATGAAGTAAGAGAAGTGTTAGGAGATGATATTGGACTTCATGCACCCGATGAAAGTATGGCTAACACTTCTAGTAGTTCTTCTAAGAAAAGGCCTTGAGCTCAAACATCTAAATGTTGGCAATATTTTACTAAATTAGATAAATCTGAAGATGGTAAACAGAGGGCTGCTTGTAATAGGTGCAAAAAGATTTATCTTGTGGGAGGTAAAGGCTATGGAACTACTAATTTGAACAAGCATATTCAAGTTTGTCCACTTTGTGACCATTTAGATGTTGGTCAAATGCTTCTTGATGAAGATGGTAGGATACATTCTAGGAAAATCAATCAAAATGTTTTCCGTGAGAAACAAGCAATTGCTGTAATCAGACACAATTATCCATTTGCAATGGCTGAGCATGAAGGCCATAATGATGTTTATTTGTATTTGAACCAAGATGTGAAACTGATTTCCCGAAACACACTTAAAGCTGATGTATTGAAAATTTATAAAAGGGAAAAGGAAAGATTGAAAGAAGTTTTAGCTAAACAATCTAGGAGAATATGTTTGACATTTGATTTGTGGCAATCTTGCACTAGTGAGGGTTATCTTTGTCTTACTGCACATTTGTGGATGATAGTTGGAAACTGAATAGTAAGGTTTTATCATTTTATCACATGCCTCTTCCACACAGTGGGATTGAGTTAGCCCATAAGATCATGTCTTTTTTTGAAGGAATGGGGAATTGATCACAAAATCTTTTCTATCACATTGGACAATGCATCTGCTAATGATAATATTCAAGATAGATTGATAAATGCATTCAGGTTACATGATGGTTTGTTGTGTGATGGAGATTTCTTTCATATACGAAGTTGTGCTCATATTTTGAATCTTATTGTTCAAGATGGTTTGAAAGTTGCTAGTGGTGCATTACACAAAATTAGAGAGAGTGTCAAATATGTGCATGGCTCGGAAAGTCGGACTTTAAAATTTGAGGAGTGTGCAAAAGCTGCTAAATTAGAAGTTTCAATTGGTCTTTGCTTGGATATGCCTATCCGTTGGAATTCAACATATTTAATGCTTGAAAGTGCCATTAGGTATCGTGCTGCCTTTTCTTATTTTCAAGTTTTTTCTAGTCAGTACAAGCATGGACTATCAGATAAGGAATGGACAAGATGTGAGAAAATATGTGAATTCCTAGAGTCTGTCAATGACATGACTAATTTCTTCTCTGGTATAAACTATCCGACATCTAACTTGTATTTCATGAATGTTTGGCTCATTCAATCTCTTTTGTTGGAGAACAATATGAGTGGTGATCCTTTGCTTAGTGGTATGGCAAAA
This sequence comes from Cordia subcordata, assembly GCA_028554755.1. Lineage (NCBI taxonomy): Eukaryota > Viridiplantae > Streptophyta > Magnoliopsida > Boraginales > Cordiaceae > Cordia > Cordia subcordata. Next base: position 4,765,069 of record JAPTOF010000025.1, on the reverse strand, counting down.
AATATGTTGGAGAAATTTGAAAAATATTGGGATGAATATAGTCCAGTGCTTGCATTTGGGGTTGTGTTTGATCCTCGCTTAAAGTGTGATATTCTTCAATTTTGCTTTGACAAGATAAATCCTATCACTACAATGGGTAAAATATACCGTATCAAGAGCAAATTGAAAATGTTGTTTGAAGAATATCAAAAGAAAGCTTCTCATCAAATCACAACTACATTGCTATCACCACCATTATCATCCATTGAAAGTAGTAGCGGATCACGGGCTATTGGAAAAGGAAAAGATTTTCTTGATGTAAGTACTTCTAAAATTATCTTATTTTTATAAAATTATTTGTTCCATCGTAAGATAGATACTTTTCTTTTGTGATTGTTTAGGAGTTTGATTTATTTGGGAGTCAAAGCATTGACAAAAGTGGTAAGAGTGAATTGGAATTGTACTTGGAGGAGCTTAGACTTGACCGGAAGCTTCATGCAGATTTGAATGTGTTAGAACACTGGAGGAAAGAAAAAAATAGGTATCCAGTACTTTCTCTTATGGTGCGTGATATATTAAGCAATCCTATAACCACTGTTGCTTCAGAATCTTCTTTTAGTGTTCGTGGAAGAATTCTTAATAAATATAGAAGCTCTCTCTTGCCGGAGAACTTTGGAGTTTTGCTTTGTAGTCGCAATTGGTTGTATGGTTTCAAGTCTACAGGTAAATTTTATTACAATGATCTTATAATTGATGTTGTGTGTTTTGCTTATAAGTTTCTAAATTATAATATGTGAATTAGTAGCTAACTTTTTTGGTTAATCTATTTCTAATACTTCTTGTTTTTTTTTTTTTTGATAGATGAGAGTGAATAAAAATCTTGAAACGTCTTCAATTCCCTATTTGTAGTTCTAAACCAAATGCAGGTTCAAATCAAGTTGTTGATATGGAGGAGGAATGAAGAAGTTTGATTGTTGCCATAGTTGATGAGAAATGATGAAGTTTGATTGTTGTTATGGTGTAGTGTAATGGATTGAGATTTGAGAATTGATACTTTTGTTTGTTGTTTGTATGCTATAATCGTTAGATGATTAAGTGCGTTTATGGTTTTGTGTATTAGATGCCTAGCTTTGGTTATGATTTATGGCGTTGGAGTTGATTGGTTGTATTATTAGGTGTTTAATAGTTAGTGGTTATTATTTATAGAGTTATGGACTTATGGTTTGTGTTTTGTGAATTATGATTTATGGTTTTGATTTTTGGATGTGATTATGAATTATTATTGTATTATTAGGTGTTTAGTGGTTATTATTTATAAAGTTATGGACTTATGGTTTGTGAATTTTGATTTATGGAATTATGGTTTTGATTTTTGGATTTGATTATAAATTATGATTGTATTATTAGGTGTTTAATGGTTAGTGGTTATTATTTATAGAGTTATGGACTTATGGTTTGTGAATTATGATTTATGGAATTATGGTTTTGATCTTTAGATTTGATTATGAATTATGATTGTATTATTAGGTGTTTAATGGTTAGTGACTTAGTGATTATTATTTTTGGAGTTATGGACTTATCACAGTTTTGATTTTGGATTTGATTATGAATTATGATTGCAAATTAAGAATTGTAACTTTTATATAATAATTTTAGGTGTTGAATTTACTGAATTTTAATTGTTAGACACTTAAGAATTTGATTAATCATTTTTTTAATTAAATTAAAAAATAATTTTTTTACAATTTTGGCGGGTCCAACCCGCCAACCCTATAGAGTTGGTTTAGGGTCTGCCAGTTGTTGACCCGCCAGGTAAACAGGTAGACCCAACCCTACTCGCCAACCAGCCTAACCCGACTTAAATGGGTAGGGTCGGGTCGCGGGTACCCATTTACCAGGGCTACATCGGAGTCTGCATTTAGCACAAGTGGTAGGGTTGTTAGTCTTCATCGAAGTAGGCTTCACCCAAACACTTTGGAAGCTTTAATGTGTTCATGTGATTGGTTGTGGTCTGAGCTTGAAGGTAAATATTTTATGTTATGAATGTTTTTATATTAAAGTTTGGTTTTATAGTTTTATTAATATTTATATGTTTTTGTGTTGTAGAAAATTCTCTTAATTCAGAAATGACGTCTGTAGTTGTAGTTGAGGATGAAGGATTTACTTGCACTTAGTTTGAAGAGGATTGTTGAGTTAAAATGTGGGAAGTGGATTATGTGTTGTTTGTTGTTTGAATTAGAAGCTCTTGTGTTGTTTTAATTTATGTCAAATTGAATTTGTGGTTGGTTGAATTGGACTTTTTTGGTTAATTGTTAAGGCTTTTGTAATTTAGATGATAGGTTGTTTTATTATGTAGATGTGTGTTTCTAGACTTTATTTATGAATTATGGTAATTTAGGTTTGTTTAAGCTTTTGGTTTGTGTGATTTTTGTTCTTTATTGACTAATTGCATGTATTATCAGATTAATGGTGTGTATTTTTTATTTTGGATTTGTGTATTTTCTAGTCAAAATTTTATTTTTCCTTTTCATGTTGAATGGTTTATTGGCAAACACACGGAGAGAGAGAGAGTGAGTGAGTGAGTGAGTGATTCAGATTTCGGGTTTCGAGTTTTCAAGTTTGGGAAGAGTACTAATATACAAAAATCGGGTTTCGGGACATTTTGGGCTTTGCATGTAATGAGACGTTCTGGGTTTGGTATTTTAGTTTATTTCCTAACTGGGTTTGGGATGGGTATCGGGAATGGGATATTAATTGGGTAGCGGGTTTGGGAACGCTTCTTGGGAAGGGTACCAGTCCCGTTACCATCCCTAGGGATTAGCTTTGTCTCTATTCTAGGAGGAGCTATTTTGCATAATTCTAGAAACAATCTCTACTACCTTGTTCCTTTTGGGTTTTTGCATCAGAGAAGAGATTAGAGGGTTGTAAGAAAGAAGAGATAAAAGGAAAGCTAGCAAAGAAGGGGAAGAGAAACACTAAACTAACCCATAATGGACTAAATATTTATGAGATAGAAAGCGATGTAATAGATGAGGGAGAAGAAAAAGTGAAAAGGAAGGAAAAGAGAGAAGAAAGAAGAAAAGGAAAGAGGAAAGAAAGGATTTTTTAAGAGAGAATTCTAATGGGGGAAGGTGCTTGCTTCTTTAGATAGGCATTCTATGTGAAGCAAACTACAGTCTCAATTCTTTGATATAGCCCAAAACCTTAACGAAGGTGGCATCAAATTAGGTAGCTCCATTCAAATTACTAGAGTCACCGTGAATATGGTTAATTGAATTATTTATTTCATGCTAGCTCAAAGAAAAACTGATTAGGATTCTCCTCCAAACTTTCGTTTGATCTTAACCTTCTAACTTAAAATTTCAATTCTATATTTTTTTCTTAAAATATTAACAAATCTTGACCATTGATTTAAATAAAAAATGTTTGCAATAGCAAGAAGGTTAAGAAAATGAGAATGGAAAATTATTTTTGATAGAGGTAAGATATTTAAATCAATGGTCAAATTTTGTTGATACTTTAAATATAAAATATATGGTTGAGATTGTAAGTTACAGGGTTAAGACTAGAGCTGGCAAACGGGTACCTGCGGGTCGACCCAACCCATTTTATGGTAGGTTTGGCAGGTCTAGTTGGGTCAACCTGTTTATCTAAAGGGTTAGAGATATTAAAACCCTAAATTGACCATAGCAGGTTGGTGGGTTAGGCAGGTTATTTTGGTGGGTTAGACGGGTTAGACGGGTCATTTTGATGGGTTCGTTGGTCACTCGCGGGATGACCTAGCCAAGTTGGGTTGACCTGGTTGTTTGGTGGGTCTTTACACCCTTAACCCCAACTCTCTTTTTTAGCAAGTTAGAGGGGTCGACTCACGGGTTTCAACCCATTTTGCCATATCTAGTTATGACCAAATGAGAGTTAAGAGAGGATCCTAATCTGAGAGAAAAGGGAGAACAGCTCGATAAAGCATGTAAATGGCTATTAATTTGACTGAAATGTGAGCTTTGTAAGATATTTAAATGACAACATATATATATATATATATATATATATATATATATATATATATAGAAATGACTACTTTTTGTATTTTTTTTATTTATTTGCAGGTGGCTAACATTCAAAGTTCATAGGAGGAGTAAGTTTTAGTTCTGGACAAATTTCCAGCACTAACCACATTTTCTTTAGGAGAGATTATAATAATTAATAAAACATTGAAATTTTATTGCGTATAACTTCGACACCAAAATAGTGATACGCAGATATCCGAAAGAGAGGTGATCATTTTACAAAACTCAAAATCAATCCATGCAAATTACACAGATACGTGGTCCAACATCCGCAATGATTCAAGTAGGGTGGATAAAGTAACCTAGGAGGAAATATTGCAATAGCCCACTTAATAAGAACCTGTGTAGAAAATGCAAAATTAAGACTGACATATTTGGTGTATTTCTTTTTGGTTTTTGGATTACTCATTTAAGATCTTGCTTATTTAGCCTAGAAAAAAAAAAAGAATGAAGAAACATTACCAATGATTAATTGGTGAGATTTCCGCGTAATTTTGCACAAAATTCAATAATTATAAATTATTTGTATTATGATTTTATAAATGTTAAGAAAAATAGCATTTAAAATTTTTATTTTTAAATCAAGACACATAAATCATACTTATAGCCATAGTGTAGATATCAATATATATATATTATATATATATACACACACACACACACCACACACCCACACATATATATAAAAGTGAAATTCCAAATAGGTGCAATTTGTTTACTAACTTTATAAGCGTGAAGCCTCCACATGTATGTCTCAATACAAAAACCAAACTGAAGCCTATGCTCGCGACCATACGAGAATCTAATTGCTAGATGTTTTACTAAAGAGAATGCTAAAAGGTAGATAGAGTGCAGACAATGTCTAAAGTCAATAAATAAACAACTAGGTTATAAATAATTTATGTTTTAACTTATTATTAAAACCTTCTTACAGATTTAGCTTTCTTATTAAAATTTCACTTAAAGGCTAAATCTATAATTTAAAAATGAAAATATTCACGAACATGATATGGCTTACTCATTGAAGCATTGGAAAGCAATAACAAATATACAAATCAATATTCTGAAAAATAGATTGTTATAATTTATGTAATAGCACAGATATGGTTATCAATATATCTATTATCTATTATATAATTTATTCTTTTTTCTTTTTTAAGTAAGTTTAGAGTTCCATATAAGTTTCTTACAATATTAAAATGTCACATCATCAGTTTCTTTTTTAATTCATTTGAGGTGTGACATCGTGCTTGCATGGCATATATTAAATTTTTTATTTTAAGTCATTCCAATACATTAGCTCTTGCATTGTATATTTTGTGTACTAAATAAAAATAAAAGTTAAAAGTAAAATAAAACATTTAAAAAATTAAATTGAAAGATTTAAATTTTAAAAATTAAAAAAGAAAAAGAATTAAGATATCAAAATATCTAAAATTAGAAGTTAGAGATTAAAAATTAAAAATTAAAAGTAAATAAATTTAAATAAATAAATAAACAAAACTTTAACAACCATCTTAATAGAACATATTACAAACTATTTTTTATATAGTAATAATTTTCATTTTTACCCAACAATTGAATAAAATTTATTGATTGCAAAATTAAGTTCAACATTATTTAATAGTAGATTACAACAATAATACTAAGGCCTGTTTGGTATTATTGTTAAAATCTGTTGTTGCTATTGTTGTTGTAGTTGAAGTTGCGGTTAAGAAAAGTTCTTTTACTATTTGGTAAAAACATATGAACTTGCTGTGGGATAAAAAAGTAGTTGGTGATCTGTTTGGATAAAATTGCTGTAGGATAAAAAAAAAGTAATTGATACAATTGTTTCTTTAAATTTTTTATATTTTTTACTTTAAAAATTTAAAATTTTATTTTTAAATTTTAATAATTTTAATTTTTTAATTTTTAATTTTATTTTATAAAATTTAAAATTTTAGTTAAGTAATATACTTAATCTTTAATTATAAAGAATACGTTGTAATTATTGCAATTAATAAAGAGTATAATATAAACCTGTTGCTTAGAAAACATACTTTGAGAAAAAACAGTTGAGTTAATGTTTTGTCAAAACTCGGTTTTTGCACAAATAATACCATACACCCTAAGAACCATGTACCTAAACAACATTATACACCCTTTGATGTGTGAAGTGCATGGACCTGTAAAAAAAAAATCTCTCTCTCTCTCTCTGTCTCTCTCTCTTTTCTCTAGTCATGCACACAAACTCTCTCTATTCTCACACAGTCTCTCTCTCTTCTCTATTTCTTTGATCTGTTTCAATTGTTATTCTCTCAGAAAAAAATCTTGCTGCTGCTGTCATCGTCATCTCGTTGTTGTCATCGTCATCTTGCTGTTATCGTCGTTGTTGTCATTGTCTCGCTCTTGCCCTCTTTCTGGTATTTAATTTTTCTTTCCCTTTATTTTTTTCTGTGTACAGATATACACAAAATTGCTATAGTATATCTATTTATCTATTTTTTTTACGGACCTTCTATAGATCTATGTTTTGTTGTATGTGTGTAAGAAAGATTAAAAAGAAAAATTGATGAAGATGAAACAAAGAAGATGATACTGAGAAAAAAAATAATATATATTTTAGTATTTGTCAGGTTTGAATTTGTGAAATTATAATCTTTAAGGCATTCATAGATTGTTCATATAGCATTCGCACATTGTGAACATATAGTTCACAAATTATGAACATATCTTAAAGAATTGTGAATAATTGAATAATTAGTTTATCATTAGTGATGAGATTTTCAATGTTGATGAGGTCACTTCTATTTATAGCTTTCAAAACTAAAAATTTCAGGTTAAATTCTCATTAATTTTATTTTTTTTTAGATTTTAAATGGTTTTCTTTTAGATAAGGTGAAGTGAAACTTTTCATGATGTATATATGTGTGTGTGTGTCTATATATATATATGTATGTATATATAATGGAAGATTTAAATAAAAGATTGAAAAGAATAAAAAAAGTAGATGATGAGAAAAAAAACTTGTGTAAATTTTAGTGTTTGTTCTGTTGAGATTTGAGAATTTGAAGTCTGCAATTTTGTGAGTATGGAATTAGAAAATAGGTTGTGAACATCTTGTTCTAAAGTTGTGAATACTCACAGGCATGGTGTGAACTTGTCAGTAATAGGTCGTAAACATATAGTTTATCAATTGTAAATACATAAAATAAAATTTTTGAACAAACATTGTAAGAATAGTGAATAATTAAACTTATAACCATATCTTTTGAACATTATGAACAATGAAAAATTTTGAATATAAAGTATTTTCTGGTTCAAGACAATATACTTGACATTTCCTACTGATGGCACTTTCAGAAAAGATGCTTCCAATTCAGATAGAGCTTTTTGTATTGTGTATATGGAGTTGATTCACTTTAGCCTCAACAATTAAGTCATTTGATATTTAGCAAGATTTGTAGCTTAAAATGTTTGCAATTAGTTTTTTGATGTTAGGCCAGTTCATGATGTAAGGATCCCATATCAGTAGAACTGCGTGTATGGGCCAATTCAAAGGTTTAATGAAAGAAAATTCTTGTTGCTGCTTTGGAGGCTATTAATGTCAAGAACAAGTGGGGAAACAATTGATGGCGAAGAAAGTTGATTATTATGCAGAGGAAAAGGGCTTCTCTTAGTGACTTTGATAGATTTATGATTATGTTGGCAAAAATCAAGAGGGCTAGAATTATAAGGCAAGAGCTTGCAAAGCTTAAAAGGAGGCAATAGCTTGAGAATCCAATTTTTGCCATTTAAAGATTTTGTAGTATTTTCTTTTGAGTAAGTTGTATCAGATAACCAACACAACATAGTGATAGCTCATATTGAGCCCTGTTTAACAAGCCCTGTATGATATGTTATTATACTTTTCATGTTTATATTCAATCCTATTTAATGAAATTAGAGAGATTGTCATGCAGTAGTGTTATTGTGAACATGAGCATTATGTAATTGTGAACAGCTCGTTCTGAGATTTTGAGTAATTTTGATAAAGAGAAAGAAATTTTCACCAACAAGGGTGAGAATGGTAACGGTAAATATAGACAGATATAAATTTTTTTTGTGAACATGAGCATTATGTAATTGTGAACATCTCGTTCTGAGATTGTGGGCAATTTTGAGAAAGAGAAAGAAATTTTCACCAACAAAGGTGAGAATGGTAACGGTAAATATAGACAGATATAATTTTTTTTTTTGTACAGCTTTGCTCTTGGTCATGGAACTCTTTGAATGTAGGCCTTGTTCAACTTTTTTAGTTCTACGCTTTAGAAAGTACTTACAATTTATTGATTCCTATTTCATTATGTACTCAATTACTGACATCTTAATTGGTGTTATAGTACCTATCTTTAATGGTAGTTATTTATTTCTTTTGACATGATAAGGAGTCCAATGAATTTTAAGAGACTCACACTTACATATATTAACATCTACATCAAAAGGCTTCTATGGAAGAAAACTCTTGTTGCTACTATGGAGGCTTATTGTTATTATAGAGGCTACTGATGTCAAGAACAAGTGGAAAATAATTCATGGGAAAGAAAGTTGATTATTGTGAAGAAGAAAAGGACCTTTCTCCATGACTTTCACATACTGAAGACTATGTTGGCAAAAATCAAAAGAGCTGAAATTGCGAGACAAGAACTTGCAAAGCTTAAAAAAGAGGAAACAGCTTGAAAATTCAATTTTGCTATTTTTAGATTTTGTAGTAGTTTCTTTTGGAGAAGTTGTATTGGATTAATTAATGTCTTTATTAGTAGCTAATGAATTTATCACAACCAAACATTGTCACCCCATTAAAAACTTTAATCTTATGCTTAGACATTTGTCACTTGGGATTTCAAACTATTTTCAGTAGTTTTTTTTTTTTTTTGTTATTGTTCCTCATGTTGATATTGAGCCCTACTTAATGAAATTGGAGAGATGGTCATGTAGTAGTGTTATTGTGAACATACATATTAAATATCATGAACATGTAGTGATTGTTAACATATAAGTAGTGATTGTTAACATATAAGAAGTGTATGACATGATTACATCACAAAACTTATATGGACAACCAATAAAAAACACAGTGACAGCTCATATTAGTGCTGTTTAACGAGCATAGTTTAATGAGCCCTATATGATATATTACTATGTTCTTCATATTCATATTCAACCTTATTTAATGAAATTGGATAAATGGCGACACATTACTATTATTGTGAACATTAACATTAGAAATTGTGAATATAGATGTGAAAAAATGTGAACATGTAGTGAATTTTAACATATATGAAGTGTATGATATGATCACAGTAGAAAACGCGTACAGTCACAAAACTTATGTGGTCAAGAGCACTCCAAGATAATTTAAACTTATGAGTTTTTCAATATATATATATATATATACATATATATATATATACATATATATATATACATATATAACTATTGACCTTTAAATTTATTGATTGATAAATTTTAGAATTAGTTTTCACTTTCCAAGAAAACTTATTACTAGAAATTGCATTTTTCTATCCTTTTCTATATAGCGATATTGTCATTTTATTTTAGGGAATAAATTATGACATATGTGCACAAGACTCGCATTGTATGTTCACAACATTTATAAATTATGTTCTTGAAAGAGGACTTTTCATATATCCATTTAGGTACAGTACGCAACATTCAAATATAATTGTAAAAACATATTTGATTGGTATCTTAACGTGATTGTAAAAATAGTAGTAGAATTTAAGTGAAGCGAAATATACAATCTCTTTTTTTTTTTCTAAGAAACACAAACTTCAAAACATATGTTCACAAAATTATAGTATATGTTTACAGATTTTGTAACTCATGTTTACAAAGGTATTTATTTTTGAGAGTTCTGACAACTAATGTTCACAATGTGTTGATCACAAGTTCACAACCAAACCGATGGCTGAAACTTTGACACTTATCTTCAACAGGTTCACAATCATAACTTCGAAAGGAAAACATCCATAACATCTAAATGTATTTGGACAAAAAGTTCAAAACACGCTAAAAACGTGTATACTTCTTTTATCTCTTCAATTTTTTGTTTGAATTTTCTATATAAAAAAATTCTACAAAAATAAATGTATATATATATATATATATATATACACAAAACAAGCCCTGTGCTCTTTAGGTTCACATTCATCATCTCTACATTAGTAGTGTGAGAGTTTTGTCCATCATTGATGGAACCATACACCATGATTGCACTTCTTCATGAGTTCTTTGATAAATTATGCATAAGAGAACTGTGATTACTATATTCCTTAACATCATTCTTGTGTTCAAATATAGACACCACCAACTTGGACCCATGATCCTAATATATACAACATCAACGGAGAAAGAAATTTAAAAAAATTATCAAGAATTTGGTAGGAAATAAATTAAAAACAAAATTCTTTTTAATTAATTACTAAATCTTTAACCTTATCAGATGCACTATTCAATAAGTAGGTATTAAGCCTCCTACAAACTAATCAAATTTTCCACAACGTTAAATACCACACTATCTTTCTCTAAATTGGTGGGAAAGAAATTCTCATCAAGTGGATACACACATATACATACAAACACAAACAATAGATCTGTACATGCAGTAGATTTATGTATAACACAAATAAATAGATCTACAAAATTTTTTGCCAATCTGTTACACACAAAAAATAGATTTGTTAATATTTCATAGAAAAAAAGAGAGAGAAAGAGAGATTGCAGCAGGACAACGATGGTGCTAGCGGCAGTAATGAGGGGTGACGACGATAATAGCGGCAATTTTTTTTTTTTGAGAGAATAGTAACCAGAGAATCTGAAAGAGAGAAATAAGAGAGAAAGAGAGAGAGAGAGAGAGAGAGAGAGAGAGAGAGGGAAAGAGAGAGAGAGAGAGAGAGAGAGAGAGAGAGAGAGAAAGAAAGAATTGCAATAGAGGAACAAAAGAGTGTGTAAAATCAGCAATTTGTTTTTATAGGCACGTGTAATAAATGAGCTAATGGGTGTACAATGCGATGGGGTTATATGGTGTGGCGGTACACGGTATAAGAGTTGCAGGTTTTGGGCCTCTCAAAACTCAATTTGTCCATGACCAAACACCCCATGCACCATTTCCTTTTTTGTCAAATTTGCTTTCTTTTTTGCTGTTAAACTGCAATCCCAAATAGGCTCTAAATTGGCTATTAATTGTCAATTACTTAATGATTAAAATAAAATTTATCTATGAAGTTTTTTTTTTAAAAAAGAAAAGCTTAAAGCCAGTTGGAAGTAAATGAGAAATTAGAGTTTTTCTCACCATTATTTGAGACATTTTAGCTCTCCATTAACTTAGATATGAACTCTAAGAGGGAGACATTTGGAACTTCTCTATGATCTTGACTATGTGATTATTGCTTAGGGTCTTTGCAACGCTTGGAATTGCTCCATTAATGTGACATTAGAGGCTTGATCTCTTCCAATTGTTAGTTTGGGTAGTTCTTGACAATAAGTAAAATCTACTTTGGCTAAAAAATTAAGCTAATGGGGAGGATTGTTGGCAAAATTAATCATTGGAACAAGGCTTGGCTTTCTTATGCGGGTAGACTCCTGCTTATCAAGTCCACGCTCACTCAAATTTGTGCTTTTTGGCAAGCACTATTATCTTACCTAAAGGGCTACTCAAAGCTGTTGATGCAAAATTCACTTCTTTTCTTTGGAGGAACTTGGGACCAAAAATAGCTTGGAAAGATATCACATTGCCACTTGATGAGGAAGGGCTTGGTATTAGAAAACTTGGGGAACTTAATACCATTTATCTTTTGAAGGTTTTTTGGAGAATGTACGCACACAAGGACACACTTTGGAGTAACTGGATTTTTATAAATTACATCAAAGGGAAGTCTATATGGACTATATCACCTTACTCTGGTTCGGGTTGGATCATCAAGATGCTTGTTGATGTTGGAAGGCTTGCTAGGAACAACATTAAGCATCTTTTAGGCAATGGTAACAGTACCCATTTTTGGTTGGATGATTGGCACTCCTCGGGCTTACTTTTTCAGGAATGGAATAATAATTTCCCATACCCAAGTCTTCATGCCAAGGTTAGTGATTTATACTCAAACAATGGTTGGAACTGGCCAATTCATTTATCATATTGATGCACCAAGCACTCTTATTGCTTATGATTGTGAGGACAAATTTTGTTGGAAACTTTCTTCTTGTGGAAATTTCTCTTTCAAGCACACTTGGGAGCACTTTAGGACAAAGAAACAAGAGGTCCTTTGGCATAACATTGTATGGTTTAAGCGTCACTATCCGAGGCATGCGTTTATTTTGTGGCTTGCCGTTCATGAACGCTTTAACACAAAATACAGGCTTCTTTTTTGGGATTACACTATCAACACAAATTGCTGTTTTTGTAATTTGGGTTTCGAAACTAGAGATCATCTCTTCTTTAAATGCTGTTTCACAAGAAGGATTTGGAGAAAGGGTCTTGCTCTTACTATGGTGAATGATGTGCTTATCCAATGGAATGATATCTTATCTTATTTCACTACTTCGGCTCTCCAAAGAAACTTCAAGGCAACAATGTTGAAACATCTTCTTGGTGCTTTGATATATCATATTTGGATTGAGCGAAACAATAGAGTGTTTAACAACCAAGCAAGAAGTGAGGAGTCTATTTTTGCTTCCATTTACAATGAAGTCCAGTTTAGATGTACTTTACATTGTAAATTTACTTCAAGCACTTTAAACAAAAAAATTTGTACCCTTTCGGGCCTTGAAAATATACTTGTATAGGGTCGGCCCCCCTCTTTTGTAAGTATTATTGGTTTGTGATTAATTCAATTCCGATTTTAACTCGCAAAAAAAAAAAAAAAATTTAAGTTGGGTCCTAAGCGTCAAATGGGTTGCTTATTGGTACCTTACATTTCTCGCTCTGAGTAAATGAATGTGATATTGATATATTTACATGTAAGAAACAGACTGTGGTGAATGAGAAATTAATAACCAAAGTTAGGTTTAACATTTATTTTGGTTGTGGGTTTGGTTGTGTATGGGAATGAATCATACATTGGAAAACCGAGGAAGTTTTGGAGGAAAGACTATGTATAGTAGGCTTGATATTGAAACCACTACACATGCTTATGCATCCAACATGGTCGATGCAGACCAGGTCTGGCGATGCAACACGGGTATGGATGTGGCCTTGGTTTTTGCTCCATATTATCTTTTTGGGCAAAGTTTCAACCACCAATAGGTAGAATTTGAATAGAACATAATTCAAAAGCATTCAAGCTTGGGATTTAACTCTCTAGAATGTTGGAGCTGTTATGACATAAAATTTGGACTTCTTTTAATTATTGGGGACAAATTAATTTCCCACTAACTCTCCTTACTGAATGAGACATTTCTAGCCATCCTTCACAACATTATAAATAACACAGTTTCAAATGGTATATAACACAATTTTTTGAAATAGCTTCTTGGCATACTACATACACTTCATAGCATTCTGTTAAGAGAGAAAGTTTTGCTCTTCCAATTCATAAGCTCTTGCAGAGACATGCTACTTGATGTAAGAGGTAAACCGTTGTATCCTGGAAGGATACACCACTGCCCTTATCACCTTTGTGGGTGGGGGAAGGGGATGTAAATTCCTTAAGGACATCGTCCTATGAGCCTCGGGTTTGCTATTTGTTTTCAGTTTGCTTATTCATATTATACTGTTATATTTTGCTTTATAGAAATAATAATAGTCTTTTATTTTCTTTCATCTTCAAAATTCCAATTTCTATCATTATTACATATTTAGTTTCTAACAATCTTAAGGGATTTTTTTGCTTCATGAATTTTTACAAGTTTGGAAAACTGCGATACAAATTGCTTACAGTTTTCAAATTTGTTTCAAATAGAAACTAAATTTCGAGTTCACTAATATTTTTGTATTTGCTTATTGTATTCTATTTTGGTTTATAAAATTGCCATGGTCAACTTGTTATTTCTTGAAATTATTTTTGGCTTACAATATGATATACCAATGTTTGCTATTTTAAGTCAAAATTTAATACGTTAACTTTGGAAAAATGTCTGGACACAATGATAACACCTAAAACAATGACCTAGTCCAATTTGTGGACAATACCTGATTGCTATCTCACGGCACAAGCCTAAATAGCCTGCAAGTGCAAGGGTTAAGTGTAGTACTGTGTATGCGAGTGCAAGGTTGAATCCACGGGGAGGCCAAACGTGTGTGGTATTCTGGAGCTACGTGTTTGGGATCTAAACTACAATCTTTTTTGGTTTTTGAATTGGAGAGGAGCTAAAAAATGTAAACCTACTCTAAGGACAAGGAAAATAAAGGACAGTGTGTGTGTATGTGTGTGTGAAATGGGGGATTTAAGTGACCTAAGGGAATTCAAATGTTGAAAATGGGGCAATAGGGTTAATACAACTTGCTGATGGGTGATTATTACATTCTTGCCAAGGTTGCTTAATGGATTGTTTAGGGTGCTCTTATCTAGATCTCTAATTAAACTCATAATGAAACCCTAGGACTCGGTGCAGGTCCATTTACCCAGAGGTACGACGCGGTCCTTATGACCTAGGCATTAGGGCTAGTTAGTTAACGTTCTATGTGACTTAGATTGATTTAACCCTAGCATCTAAACCATTGGCTGAGTTTAAAGCCAAGACCTAGTTTGTCTAAGGTCGACTAACTTACCCTGAAACCTATTGGCTGGGTTTAAAACCAAAGGAGACTCGATCTAGGCTAGCCATTAATTAACCTTCATCAATTGTCCATCACAATAGTGGGAATTAAAATTAAAACACAAAGGAATATACATCTAGGGCATGGCATTCGAGAATGTATAGATATATCCTACTATTAAACATATAGAAATGTTTAGATTACACCAATTTAAGTGACGGAACCTGACATGTATCTAATAGAAGCTATTTATACTATTGGAATGCAAACACATACATAGACATGCACAAACACATTGCCCAATTCATATAACCACCATACAAACATATAGACATGCTAGTACAATGATTTAGAAAAGGGTAATAGCAAAATAGGCTTCAATATTTTATATATATGCAACTCCATTGAGGCATTTCAACAAGCATATATGCATGTATGTAAAATAGCCTTTGAAACCCTAAGCACAAAGCATATATACACTAATCCATTAAATTTCCAATACAATAAAGTAGCAATCAATCCATTATATAAGAAATAAACACCCTACATAGCTTTAATCATACATAAATTAACTTAGGATGAAAGAGAGATACCCTTTGATCCATAGCCATGCCTTACAATCCAAGAGCCAATGCCCAAATCCTTCTGTTTGATCCATTTAAATGCTTGATTCCAAGGTATTTTTGTGTTTAGAAGTATGTGTGTATGGTGGGATTATGTGAAATTAGGGTTTAGGAAAATGGGTATGTGAAAAATGGTGGGTTGTTCCTCTTCAAAATTTTGCTAAAAAAGTGCACTTAAATAAGCTTTTCTCGTGTAGGGTCGGGGGACCAACCGGGGGACCGACCTTGGACAGAGGTCGAATGGCTTTAAAGCTCAATATTTTAATTAGGCCAGGGGCCTTGGCCGGTCTACCGGCCTAAGGGAGTTGTTAACCGGCCTTCCCTGTTTTGGCTCTAATTTTTGCTCCTCATGAGCTCGTTTCTTCTCGGTTGCTTTTTTCTTTTTCCAACAACTTCCAAATGCACTTTCCTTGCTTTATTTGCATCCAAAACACCTTTGGCTTTGCTCCACATCCCAAGAATCATCAATCAAGCTTCAATTATCTCTCCGAATCTCATCTAAATCAAGCAATAAGCACTCATTAATGTAGCATTTGAGTTCTAAGCACAACTATGGACACTTAAACCCTAATATGCCAAGTATGATATAAATGCTATAATAATAAAACTAATAGAGCTCAAAACACCTTTAAATGAATTAGGAAATATAATACACAAGTACACACAAAACCAATACATCAATACCCAAACTTGGAATACTGGACTAGTATGACCAGGGTTTCTATTTCTACCCTGAATGTTACCGTGACTGGGAACACGCCGATTATGACCATTGGGAATACTCCAACTAGAGTTTCCTCGACTAGAAACATTGGAAATATTTCAATGACTAATATTAAGATGAAGGGGACTAGGACTGTGTGAGGATTCGACGGCCTTTAAATCTGGGACTAGATTCGAGTTCGGATCTTTTGGTCAGGCTGCCAATGCTGCAACCATTGCTAAAGCAAGCAATGGATTTGAAGGCACTACAAATGTTGCTAGACCAACCAATTTTCTTAAAGGTAGGCTCGTGTTTTTGGAAAACAAGCATTGCATATCTATCACATTCGAAGAAGCCAGAGAACTTCATTGGCAAGGACTACAAGAGGTTGGAGCTCCAAATGGAGTTTTATCTCACCATCTTGGGCTATACATACACGTGTAGCAAGATGCTCCATCACTCGGAGATAACCTTGATATGCAAACAGTGGCAACTGTTGAGGCGTTGAAGCATTGCAACTTCTATGTCGAAATTACATCTTGTATTGTTTATACAACTCTTTGTATAATGTATATTCTGGATGTAAAATTGCAAAAGAAATCTGGATGTCACTAGAGAGTAAGTATAAGCTAGAAAGTACAGGTACAAAGAAATTCATGACAACTAAATTTCTTGAATTCTCTATGACAAACTCAAAACCCATGATGTCACAAGTACAAGAGTACTAACTGATTATCTAGGAGCTCCATGTAGAGAGTTATTTTTGGTTGAGCAATTCCAGTTGGGGGCCATGATAGATAAACGGCCTCTTGGATGGAAAAAGTTTCAAAGACCACCTCAAACACAAGTAACAAGAGATAATGATGGAGAGCATGATTTTACAGCTCCGAATTGAGAAGGATAGCTGCTTAAAGGGTCTCCGTGGTGGAATGAGCTCTAAGGCTTATATGGTGGAACACGGTCCTAACCCTAACAAAAGGAGAAAGTTCATCAGTCAAGCCACTCGAGGGCAAAAAGGGAAAGCAATTGTTGGGAAGCCTGAGAAGAAGCATTTAAATGGGACTTGTGTTATATTTATGACAAGACTAGTCATAAGGCAAAGGACTGCAGACTACACAAAAGGAAGGCCCTAGCAAATGTTGTGAAGGAGTTAAGAGACAACGTGTCTAACTTAAACATTTCAGCAATTGTGTCAGAAGTGAACATGGTGGGTAATTGAAAGTAGTGGTTTATTGACACAGGGCTAACAAGGCGTGACTATTCTGAAAAAGGTTGTTCTCATCATACACAACTAATTATGGGAGTGAAATCTTGTACATGGGAAATTCTACAACTTCTCAAATGGTAGGTACAGGAAATGTTGTTTTAGAAATGACTTTAAAGGTTAACCTTACTCTAAAAAACGTAATGCATGTTCCCAATATTAAGAAGAATTTAGTGTCCAGTTTGTTGTTGGGTAAAGCTGGACTGTCTATGATTTTTAGTTCTCACAAAGTTGTAATTAAGAAGGGATATGATTTTGTAGGATAGGACTATCTCCATGAGAGGATGTATAAGTTGATTGTTAGAGCTCAAGTCCTAAAAGAAAATGTAATTGCTAGGCCTTCAAGCTAAAATAAGATGAATAAAATTGTTCCTTCTACTTACTTCTTTGAGTCTTCTCTTTTTATGGCACGAAAGATAGTGGCATATGAATTTGAATTCCTTAAATAGGCTTGTTAAATGGGCCTAATCCATGGAGTGAATTTTTCTAACCACAAAAAAATGTGAAGTTTGTGTGAAACCAAAATTAACAATAACTTCTTTCAAATTAGTAGAGAGGATTGCATAACCTTTTAAGTTAATTTGCAAAGACATTTGTGATTTAAAATTTGTACAAATAGGAGGCAGTAAAAAGTATTTTATAACTTTTATCGATGATTACACAAGATATTGCTATATCTACTTGCTTAGGTCCAAGAATGAAACCTTGGATGCTTTTATGTAATACAAAGTTGAGACAAAAAATCAACTAGGCAAGAAGATCAAAACTTTTAGAAGTGATAGATGGAGAATATATATCCTTTTGAAGCCTATTGTGCTTAACAAGGGATAATACACCAAACAACAACTTTTTATTCTCCACAACAATATTGTATTATTGAACACAAAAACCAAGCTCTCAAAGAAAAAATGAACGCCTTGTTGATAAATTTGGGGCCGTCACAACACTTGTGGAGGAAAGCAGTATTAACTGCAAATCATGTTTTAAATAAGGTAACCCACAAGAACTTAGACAAGACTCCATATGAATTGTGTAAAGGATGACCACTTTCTTACAAGTACTTGAGGGTGTAGGGTTATCTAGCTAAGATAGGAGTTACAACTTGTAAGATAGTCAAAATAGGACCAAATACGGTTGACTATATTTTCATTAGGTATATGTAGAACAATCTTGTGTGTAGCTTTCTCGTATATAAGTTAGAAATATCTGACATTTATGCATATACAATCATTGAATCACAGAATGTCAAGTTCTTCAAGATGATATTTCTATACAAAGAGGCAAGATAGCCAATTTTTTTACTCAAGTTTATCTAAGAGGACTCTTGACCAATCAGATGTAGATAAGGAGGCTACAACTAATAAATCTAGACATAGTAAAAGGATAAGGATGTCTACATCTTTTGGCCTTGACTTAATAATTTTTACGTTAGAAAGTGAGCCCCAGAACCTTCAAGGAAGCTATGTCTACTCCTGAAGCACCTTTTCGGAAAGAGGAGGTGAATAGTGAGATTGAATCCATTATACATAAACATATATGGGAACTCGTGGATCTAAATCTTGGAAATAAACCTTTAGGGTATAAATAGATTTTCAAGAGGAAAATGAAAGCTGATAGATCAATTGAAAGTAATAGACCCATTTGGTTATGAAAGGTTGTAGTCAAAAGGAGGGTCTAAATTACTTTGACATTTATTCATTGGTTACAAGAAATACATCCATTCAAGTGTTGATAACTATTACAACTATACACAACTTGGAGATCCATCAAATGGATAAAAAAATAGCTTCATGAATAGGGATCTAGAAAAGGAGATCTATAAAAGCAAGCTGAAGGGTTTATAGTTCCAGGTCAAGAGAAGAAAGTGTGTCAGCTTGTGAAATCTCTTTATGGATTAAAACAAGCGCCTAAACAATGGCATGAGAAATTTGATCAAGCTATGCTCTCAAATAGTTTCAAAATTGATGGGTGTATCAAGTGTGTCTACTGGAACAACACATATTAGAATTTTGTCATTGTTTGTCTTTACGTAGACAACATACTTATTATCAGAAGGGATAATTAAGCGACTGTGTCTACTAAGAAGATTCTTTCTTGAAACTTTGAAATGAAAGACATGGGTGTCGCAGATGTAATCCTAGGTATAGAATATGAAGGCCTCCTTTGTTGTGCAGCATAAAATTTATCTTCAACCAATTGGTTTTAAAGTGTCTTACAATGATACCTCTCTTTTCATCCATCATCAGGTAGTGGTCATAATACACTTGCTTGTATATGTCAGCAACATAATAATCAGAAGTAGTGAACTAGTAGTTTTTCAAGGAGTTACATTATCATTTTCAATTGTTTGGTTATATTTTGAATAAATTGCCAAATGAAGACAAAGTTAAATGTAAAAATGTGCTCAAGTGAATAAATTTAAGAAAAAACATAAGGTGGTTGAAGAACTAGTACTTTTGCTAAACATATTTTTAGATGTCATTTAGAGATATTAGAAGGTGAAAACCTAAATAATAATAAAAAACAATCAACTACAAATATAAAAAGACAAAAGGGTTCTTTCTAAGGAGGTTGTTAAGGGTTTAGAAGGGTTTTTTTTAAGGGTTTAAACCCCTTTTAGAAAACATAAAAGAATAGAAACTCGACTTGGCTTGTATATAAAGGGGGCCCCAAACAAGGTCTGACCCCTGAGCAACGAGCTAGGGGGTTTAGTGGGCAAATTTGACATAGGGTAGCCCTTTGACATATTGAGCAGTTTCCCTTTCTTTATTCTAAGTGCATACCAACCGTTGCTTGCTATTCTCTAGCTCATTTGGTATAATGGAATGGTTGGAAAAGAATGGTCATTTAAGGTAAAATGGAATTCAAGGCAGAATATTTATGAAATAATTGTTTTTTTCCTTGTGTTTGGTTAAAACCATAAAAAACTAGAATGAAATGCACATTTTATTTCATATGTATGGTAAATTATTTTAACAAGTTAGAATAGAATAAAAATCAGTTCTATTAATGAAATTACACTTGTTCTTCATTTGACATAAATTTAAGTCTATGTATGACAATTAATTTCATACATCGACAATAAAATATAACATTACTTACTCTATTAGTTTTTTTTTAACATGCTATTTTAATTAATTTATTTTTTGACATAATTAAGAGAGAAAATTTAATCATTTAAAGAAAATACACACATTTTCCAACTAGAAACAAGTCACAAATGAAAGAGACACTTTTATTTCTAACTTTTTGAATTTTTATTTTTAAAATTTTAGGTTTTTAATCTTTTTACTTTTAAATTTTTAGATTTTTTTTGTTTTCAACTTTTAAATAATGATTGAGATTTTGTACAACAATAGATGGAAATAAATTATTTTTATGATTTTACTTTATTTTATATTGATTCTCACTTAAAATGAAATACTCATTCCTTGGGTTTGACTAAGGAATAAATTTATTAACTTTTTCTAAAAAGACCATTCAGCAGGAATTAGTATAAGAATAGAATCAGAAGCTAGAATGACCATCCCCATTTTAGACTATTCTAGCATACAAAACTTAATCTCATTCTATTTCTATACTAATTCCAATCTATCAAAATTCATTTGACATACCAATTGCTACCTAAAGATTACGATATATTCTTCAAAATGCTACCTAAACAGGACATTCATCCCTCCCTTTCTTTTGCTTTCTTTCAAAAAGTGCAACCCAAACCAACACCTCGTGAGCAAAGAATTATGAACCCCCTTGCAATACATTAACAGTATTTATTGTAACTATTGATATAAGCAGCGTATATTATAAGAACTAATGAAAGTATTTCTATACATCAAACATGGTGATGATAACATGTCACAGCATCACTAGCTCTTTACATTTCAGACTTCATCAAATCTGTCCTTGACACAGCAAGAATGTGAAGGCCTCCTTTGATGTGCAGTGTAAACATTGTTCTATAAGTAACTTTCTGTGGATCAGTGGCTAATTTGAAGCGGAAGAAGTAAAGAAGAGCAATTGAGACTATCTTCATCTGACGATACGCGAAATCTTTACCTAAACAAATTCGCGGACCCGCCTGAAAATCAGAACACAACCACAATCTATGAGAACCAATATTGATATGTTCATATAAATTAGGCCATGGCTATGTAAGATTAGTTGACTAAGGATGCTATGTACATGAAATGCAATAAATTTGAATGGAGATTCAGGTTGAAAGCTCCCGTCTTTTAGCCATCTTTCGGGTCGAAATTCCTCAGCATCATCCCCCCAGATATAAGGCATCCTGCCCATGGGATAGGACATGTAGTACACACCATCACCTTTCCTCAGTTTAAAGCCATCTGGGAGAACATCGTCTGTCTTTGCACATCTCCCATCCTGCATACACAATAGTATGATCGTTACTACAACAGGAGTTACCTGGTTGTAATCCGTTAAGCTCGTGTGTCGTGTGATCATTCCAAATATCTTAAAATGCTGAACTAAAAAGCCCTGCATCTGCTAATAGCATCAATCAAGTTGTTGAAAATTAGCAAGCTAGCTATCATAGTTCAGATGATTCATTAGACATAAAACTCTTTCCTTAATGTACTGAGCTCTTGGAATATTAAATTTCTTCATAATTAAGGAGAAGATAAAACAGATTAATTGCTCGACCATTTGCACCTTGATAATGTCATCAACAAGATGAATTATCTCTAGTTATTATGAGTGGTAAGATTGTAATCTTCTCAGTACAAAATGGTGTTCGAAAATTCACATTCTGTTTAGTTGATTGTAATCATATGAAGCAGGGTAAGTAATAATCAGTGAAGAGAATGTAAATTCCCAGGATTGCTGAGAAAATATACCACTGGAACAGCAGGATAAAGCCTCAAAGTCTCGGTCAATGCAGCATGAAGGTAGTGCATCTTCTCAAGTACTTCATCAGTTATACTTGTCACAAAGTCATGAACACTAGCCTTATCATTCCCTTGACTACAAGTGATTTCTCTTACTTCTTCCACAATCTTTTCCTGGATCAGGGGATGCTTGCAGAGCAAGTAAAAGAACCATGAAAGGGTATTTGCAGTAGTGTCCTTGCCAGCAATCATGAAGTTCAGTATGATATCCCTAAGATACTGATCGGTCATTTTCTCCGGAATCTTCTTGCTCTCCGCCAGAAACCTCGAGAGTATGTCTTCCTTGTCATTCTTGCAGTCAGAAAACATCATTAATACTTGATATCAGTATTCAGATAGTGTATTATTGGTAGCATTTCATGTATAATGTCTATATGCACCGAAAACATCTGCTTAAGTTGCAATCTATTTATCTGGTGTACGATATCAGTCTATATGCCACATTTTGTTGTAATAGTAATACATGAACTTTGTAGAAGGATACCGCAAATAAGAAAGTTACAGAGGTGGATCCATTTACTGAAATATTGGAAATAAATGCATCTAAACTCACATTTTCTTGTTGCAGTTCTAGTCTCCTTCTTTTGGTCCTAATCAAATCATCTACGAAGTCATAAATAACCTTAACGTTCTTCTTGAGGGAAGCTTCAGAACCGATGTTAAGATATCTCTTAAGCCTCCAAAAGGGATCAACATAGCGCCAATATACAAGTGCGTTTGAGTCGTCGAAGGCCTTCATGAATGCTCTTCCCTCTTTGCTTGATCCTCGCAGACAATTCAAATCAACTCCAAATCCAACTTTGAATATAGAATCCAAGGTGCATCTCATTAGCAATTCCTGCAAGTACGGAAGCATTATGACGACTAAAGATCCTAGTTCCAATTAAAAAGCCAAGTAATCTACCGTTGAATTAGCTACCCGAATAAAAGAGTGTGTAGATACAGCCAAAATCAAAAAATGAAGGGAAAGATTAAAACCAAGAAAAATAATGAGATGGGGGGAAGAGGATTAGAGCACGTGAGCACGAATCATGGCGTCGAGGGATCAAATCCCTCCTCACCCACAACCAGCTCAAAAGGGAAGTATTCTTGACGACAAACTCAAATGATACAGCTAACTGTAAATCAGATCATCTAAATTCTAACATGATTAAAGGTGATGAGTGAACTCACTCACTTGTAGATCAAAGACTTGGTTGGCCATACACAATTCAGATATCGTTATCACCAGTTTCTCTGCATTTCTCCTGAAAATCATGCAGCTGAAGTCTCTCGACACCCTTGTTGAGAACTCAAAGCTCGCTAGCTTTCT
This sequence comes from Cordia subcordata, assembly GCA_028554755.1. Taxonomy (NCBI): domain Eukaryota; kingdom Viridiplantae; phylum Streptophyta; class Magnoliopsida; order Boraginales; family Cordiaceae; genus Cordia; species Cordia subcordata. The sequence continues at coordinate 4,741,479 of JAPTOF010000025.1, read as the reverse complement.
TTGCTCCCGCCACTTGTCACCATCTACAGCGAAAATACCATTTCCAAACAAGTCTGCTACTATATCTTGATTATACTTTCCTTTCGAATATTTATGGAAGTTGGTTTTGAGAATATGCTCAATGTTTTGCACATCAGTTGTATATATTTCACTTTGGTCGGGTGCTAGAAGCCTGAAAGTACGGTACCTTTTGGCGACTTTGGCATGGTAGTCATGTAATCTGCTGAAGTAGAACAGTTGATGAAAAACAGTTCCAGCCACAGGAGGATATTCCGGGTTTCTGATTGATTTTCCAGTGAAAATTCTTAGTATTAAAGCTGTGAAAAATACAAGCAAGAGTGTTATTGCAGCGGCTATGATGAAAAAGATTGCATATAGGATCTCCATATTTAGTAGAAATTTGTCAAGAGACAAGAACTGATGTTTAATGTTGTATTGTATAGGACCGAGCATTAAGTTTCTAGTAGGAAAATTTTGTTGCTGTCTTGTGCACACCTCGTTGCTATCTATACACACATCTGAACAGAGAAACAATTCTTTGTTTAATCACTGAGAGTGAAACAAAGGGGAAGATTAGGTCATTAAATACAAATCAATTCGGTGTCGCTTTAATTGGAGGAGATTACTATACCAGTCCTAATCAAACCTTGTTATAAAATGGCCTTCTATGCTGACCCAAGACTTGTTCATTCTCTATTCAAATTCAAACTATTACTTAAGGACACATTTAGAATTTAGAATTTTCTTTCTTTCCTTTTTCTTTTCATGATGAAAAGGAAACTTAGTTGGTGAAATTTGATAATTAAAATTTTGGTGGCACTCGATCACTGATTGACACACTACAATTATAGCGATTATTAGGGAAGAATTGTTGGAAATGTAGATCAAAAATAAATAGCAAAAATAACGTAACAATAATTTTGGAGAGAAATAATTTTAAATAGCAGCAATATAAAATAATAGCTTGAAGCATGTTATGAACACTATCCTTAAAGATATTTCGCCTAACTGTAAGCATATTCCCTAGGATTCAACAAGTTCTTCTAGTTTTGAACTAGGATTAGGAACAGCAAGAGAAAATTTAATATTAAGCACCTAGCAGTAGAAAACGAAATATTTTAAACAAAGCAAGAAGAAGGCTTTTTTGAGTTGTATTTAGCATGAAGAATGAAGGGCTATTTATAGGCTTCAAGCTGAATAGACTAGCTCAAAAATGATGTAGCTCACCTTGAGAAAGATCTGGTGTTCAACAGCTAGAATGAGAAAAATAAGCCAGCTGCAGCTAGAGTTTTAGGCACATGTATTTACTTGTTCAAAAGATGTAATTCCAGAAGCAAAATTCGAACAATTTTGATAAGGCTAAAAAAAATAAGCTATCTTCTGAAAAGCAAAATAATAAATTTCAAAAAGTGGTTTGGATGGGGCCTCATGTATATCTTGTGCGCACGGGGGCAAATCCACCAATTTAAACTAACGGCCCAAGTCTTATGCGCGTGAGCCCAATCCCTTGTTTTGTCTTTCACAAGCCCACTAAAGTGTGAAGTAATATAAGGTGAGAAAATGTTTATCATTTTTCCAATGTGGGAAGTAAACTATTCTTTTGAGATACAAACAAAACAACCAACAATCCCCCACATATCTCAAAAGGATTAGAAGAAAGAAGAAAATGACTTTGCTGGGTTTATATCATTGAGTATAATGCGTTGTATCTGGTGTCTTTTAGACTATGAACTAGACCTAAATAGAGTAAGATATAACCTATAGAATAATTGGTGAAGCCTTTAGCTTCTATGAACCAAGAATTCATGTTATAAGTTAAGATTCTTATCTATCACATTATACCCCCACAATTTGATGTTCATTGCGGTTTTGCGCTATTAGGCCATGCGCGTGCCTAGTTATTTATGAGTGCTATAGAAATTTTGCCATAAATTTCATAGGAGCAGCCCCACTCCACACTCAGATAGGTCAATCCATCAAGTGTATTTTGCAATTAATACACTACCTATAAAGGATATGGATCTGATTAAGAGTATAGCTCAACCTCACTTTATTTGCAGTTCTGCACTATTCATACCATAGGAGGGACAAAAATTTAATAGTGCTTAATATATCAACAAATGACTTGTTATTACCTATATGAACCTAATTCATGGGATTGCCAATCACATAGGTTGAGTTACCATTATTGTTCATATCTCAAATTGGCAGTAGTCCCATTCCCCTCGATGTTTCACTAATTAGTTTTCTTCCCAAAGGTTTAGTCAGAGGATCAGCCAAATTCATCTCTGACTTCACATAATCTATGGAAATAATTCCATCTCTAAGCAGCTGCTTTATCACATTATGTCTCAAACGTATGTGTCTATTTTTTCCGTTAAAGGTTTTGTTTTTTGCAATAGCTATTGCAGCTTGGCAATCACAATGCATAGACACAGAAGATGTTGGTTTTATTCCTAATGGAATACTTGCCAAGAAATTTCTCAACCACTTGGCTTTACTACCAGCCAACTCTAATGCCACAAACTCATATTCCATAGTTGACCTTGCAATTATGGTTTATTTGGCTGATTTTCGAGATATTACACCCCCACCAAGGGTGAACACATAGCCACTAGTGGATTTTGTCTCATTTGAATCAAAGATCTAATTAGCATCGTTGTATCCTTCGAACACAGCGGGAAATCTACTATATTTAATATCATGGTTCGTGGTACCTCTAAAAAATTTCAATACTCTTCCTAATGTATTCCAATGATCATGATTTGGATTATGAGTATATCCACTCAATCTACACATATCATAAGCTATATCAGGTCCAGTAAAGTTCATTAAATGCATTACACTCCCAATTATTTGAGCATATGTATTTTGAGGGACAACATCTCCTTTATTCTTTTTCAATTGGCTATTAGCATCATAAGGAGTGCTCACAGGTACTACATCAAAATTATTAAAACTTTTAAGAACTTTCTCCTCATAATGACCTTGATTTAACATTATACCACTATTATCTCGCATGATTTTTATGCCTAAGATGACATTAGCCTCTCCCAAGTCTTTCATATCAAAATTAAAGGACAAAAAACTTTTAGTTTGTATTATATCAAGGCTAGAACCAAAGATAAACATGTCATCCACATAAAGGCATATAATCACACAATCACCATTATCAAGTTTTGTATAAACACATTTATCTACCTCAACAGATGAAAAAACCATCACACAGCAAAACTTGATCAAATTTCTCATGCCACTATTTAGGTGCTTGCTTTAGACCATATAATGACTTTAATAGTTTACAAGCTTTATTTTCTTGTCCGGCAACCACACAACCCTCGAGTTGCTCTATGTAAATTTCTTCTTCTAAGTCACCATTTAAAACACAGTTATAACATCCATTTGATAGATAAAAAGATTGTGGGTAGAAGCCAAAGCAATTAAAATTTGAATAGAGGAAATTCTAGTTACATGAGCATATGTATCAAAGTAATCAATGTTTTGTTTTTGAGTAAAGCCTTTTGTAACAAGTCTAGCTTTATATCTATCAATAGAACCATAAGGGTTTAATTTCCTTTTGAAAATCCATTTGCAACCAATAGGTTTAGCTCCTGGAGGTAAATCCACTAATTTCCAAGTATTAATTTGTAATATTGAATCTATTTCAATTTTTATGACTTCTTTCCAAAATGGTGCACTAGAAGAAGAAATTGCATAAAAAAAAGTTAGAGGATCATCCTCTACAAGAAAAGTATAAAAGTCATTACCAAAAGAATTTTCTTTTATTGGCCTCTTGCTTCTTCTCAAATTGTCATTTTTAAGATCATTTTGAATAATAGATGCACGAGAAATATTATCAGTTTTCAAAGGAAAGATATTATCAAAGAATTCAACATTTTTTGTTTCAACAATAGTATTACATTCAATCACATCACTTTTGATTACAAGAAATCTATAAGCAGCACTATTGTTAGCATACCCAATGAACATGCAATCAGATGTTTCAGACCTTATCTTTCTTTTTTTTAGGACCAGATAACACAACCTTAGCAAGACACCCCCACACTTTCACATATTTTAAATTGGGAGCATAACCTTTCTATAACTCATAAGGGGTCTTACTAGTTTTCTTATATGGTATTCTATTTTGTAAATGGCATGCAGACAAAATAGCTTCATCCCAAAGATTATCAGGTGCATTAGAACTAACAAGCATATAGTTCATCGTTTCCTTTAAAGTTCTATTTTTTCTTTCAGCTATGCCATTTGACTCAGGTGAGTAAGGAGGTGTGATCTCATGAATTATGCCTTCCTTTTCACAATATTTATTTAGCAACACATATTCACCACCTCTATCTAATCTAACTCTTTTTCATCTTCTTATTCAACTGATTTTCTACTTCAGATTTATATTTCAGAAACATGTCAAAGGCTTCATCTTTATTTCTTAACAAATATACTTTTGTATATCTAGAAAAGTCATCTATAAAAGTCACATAATATCTTTTGCCTCCTTTCGTCATAGTTTGTTTCAAGTTTCCTAGATCAGTGTGAATGAGGCTTAGTAACTCAGATTCCCTAAAAATAGAAGCACAAGTTTTTTTAGTTTGTTTAAATTCAGCACATATTTCACATTTATTCACGCTAGAATAATCAATATTAGAAATAAGACCATAGATTGCATTTTCTTAATATAAGACAAACTAACATGTCCTAATCTAGCATGACATAAATCACAAGAATCAATCAAGTAAGCAGAAGAACCAATAGTTTCATTCATTACTTGGGAAACATTAAGCACAAATAAACCATGATTACAATATCCCTTGCCCACAAAAATATTATTTTTGGTCAACACAACCTTATCAGATTCAAAAGAAACTTTCATTCCAACCTTTCCTAATAATCCCACAGAGACCAGATTGGTTCGAATATTAGGAACATGTAACATCTCAATCAATGCCAGAGTTTTACCATATGTGAGTTTGAGAAGAACTTTTTCTTTCCTAAGAACTGGAGTAGTCCTTGAGTCACCAAGATAAACAGATTCTTTTCCTTCGTTTAGTTGGGTGTAAGACACAAAATCATTTTTATTAGCACAAATGTGCCTAGTAGCACCAGAGTTTACCACCCAATCTCTCATACTGGCCACAACATTTACCTGAGAAATGACTGCAGTAATAATATCATCTGCTTCAACCAAATTTGTATTTGGTTTAGCAGGATTGTCATTTCTCCCCTTTCTTTGTCTGCATTGAGGTGCATGGTGTCCAGGTTTGCTACAAACATAACAGTGACTTTTTTTTTCTTTTTGAAAGTTTCATTATTAGTTTTGGTCTTGTAATCATTTTTCTTTTCGTACCTTTTATTTGGCTTTCCATGTAGCTTGTTATCTTGCATGAGATTGGCTTTTGTGATGATCTCCTTCCCTTTGGCAGCAGTGGACTCCTTCCTATTGGGATCTTCTATAATGATGTGAGTAACCAAATTAGAAAGGGATAGCTGCTTGTGTTTGTGCTTGAGATTTTGTTTGTAGTCATTCCAAGATTGAGGCAGCTTTTCTATCAAGGTACCTCTTACAAATTCTTTTGGCAGAATGATCTTTTCTGACTTGAGATCCTCTATTAGTTTGTGGTACTCATTAATTTGGGTCTTGATGTCTTTGTCTTCGGTCATTTGCCATTTGTAATAATTATCAATGACAAACTTTTGTTTTCCAACGTCTTCGGCCGTATACTTGGTTATTAAAGATTGCCATATTTTCTTTGCTTCCATATAGGAACAGTAGACATCGAACAATTCATTAGAAAGAGTGCTAATTACCGTATATCTACATACCTTGTTTGCATGAACCCAAAGCTCCAATTGTTTGGATGACGATTCATTAGGCTTTGGGTTAGTAACGGCGAAGGCTACTCCATGCATGTCAAGGACAATGTACACGTGTTCTTACCATCTTTTGAAATTAGCTCTAGCAAATACTTCTATTTTAGATATATCGGGAAATGGCTTAGCAAAAGTGGTTGCTGCCATGTTAGGAAAGATGGTAATAGAAGGTTGCACTTGTTCAATTTGTGTTTGTGTTGGAACAATAGTGATAGAGGGTGTTCCAATTGGACTGATTAGTATAGTACGAGAAATATCCTTAATATTGTTGGAAATGTAGTCTAAAAATAAATAGCAAAAACAACGCAACAATAATTTTGGAGACAAATAATTTTAAATAGTAGCTATATAAAATAATAGCTTAAGGCGTGTTATGCATACTGTCCTTAAGGATATTTCACCTAATTGTAAGCATATCCCTCGGGATTCAACAAGCTCTTCTAGTTTTGAACTAGGATCAGGAATAGCAAAAGAAAATTTAATATTAAGTACCCAGCAACAGAAAATGAAATATTTTAAACAGAGCAGGGAGAAGGCTTTTCTGAGTTGTATTTAGCATGGAGAATGAAGGGCTATTTATAGACTTCAAGCTCAATAGACTCGCTCAAAAATGATGTAGTTCACCCTGAGAAAGATTTGGTCTTCAATACTAAATGATAAATGTTTTGACAACACTAAATGCCCCTGGTTCTAAATTTAAAAAAAAAAAAAAGAAATGTTTTTCTTTATCTCTGAGAATCTTTTTTGAAGAAGCTAGAAAGAGAAATCAAGAGCGTGAAAAATTGCTGAGCGTATCATTTTTATGCGTACAATTTTCACTTTTTAATTAACTACTATTAAGCAATTTAGCCTTATCAGAATAACTACTAGAAGTGGTATCTTCATAAATTGCCTCTTACTTTATCCATATGACATTCGAGTCGGGTCGACCCAATCATGGGTGCCCACCTGGATCCATTTTGTTTCATCTCCTACTCGTACATAATAGGTTAGACTTCATACGCTTAGCTAGATACTTTAGTTGCACTTCTATTTCACATCCTTTACATGTATAGAACCATCATACTTGGCAAATAGGTCATGCGGCCAGCAAGCATATGAGCATTGATCCTACTAACCTGTTAAGGTATATAGCTGCTCAAACAATTCATGTCCTTTTTCATCTCTTGCAGTGCCATAGACTAAATTTATAATATCAATATTATATTGACTCTATCTCTCATAAAGCATATCACTTTATCCTTGTGATGGCTAGAATCCACCTTTTACAATATCATGTGTTCTCATCAACATGTCTTTGTACACATTGATAAAACATGATCGGTCGACCATTAAACACAAGTTTTGATATTTAATCTAGTCTTCCTTTTGCACATGAATCTTTCTATAATAATCAAGTTGCTTTCTTAGACATGTTTCCTTAGGTCGAATCATTCATGACCATTGATAACATGCTAAAGTAGCATACACCAAAATAAAATATCAAGAGAAAGCCAAAAGAAATAAGGGTACATAACATAGTTGTTTATAAAGGTCTCACACAGTGAAGAAGTAGGGATCATCCTTCACTATCTTAGTAGTCATATTAAGCACACATGGTATGACTTACATGCGACGGTATTACAAATTCTTTTGTTGTATGTCTTAAACTTATTAATATCATACAGACATATAGTTAGACAACCCTCCTTGTCTAAAATGAGTTCTTCAATTGATCAACTCTTACTTAAAATTAATTAAGAATTTCACATCTGGGTGTGATAGACTAAGTAGACAATGGGAATCTACTTCGATCACAAAAGACATGTTTTGAACATGTTCATGATCTCATCTTAATCTTCTATTAAGGCGACTATCATTAACTCAAGTTTAAGTGTTCTTTTGCATAAGCTAGTTTCATCTTTGCGTATCTCCTTGTGCCAAAGGCGATTGCCCATGTGAGAAGGCCAATCTAGAGTCTACCAGACATACTTTTCTTTTTCTCATCATATGCAGAAAAATAAATATCATTGAGTCAAAATATCATACATAATGGAAATATCAATAATGCACTTTTCTTTGCAATATTTGTGCATCAAATTCTACATAATCCTCAAGATCTAACATGATCTAGAAATACATCCCTTGCTAAAGGTTTTGTAAAAAGATCCACAAGCATGTTGTGTGTAGGGATATATTGCAAAGTCACTTTCTTTTGTGCAATAATATCTATCATGAAGTTATACTTTATATCTATGTGTTTGGTTTTACTGTGATATTTGGGATATTTGACATAGGCTATTGCCACTTAACTATCACATTATATCATGATTAGACTCCTAATATTGTTTGAGAATCCAAAATGCTCAAAGAATCTTTTTAACCAAACAGCTTCTTGAATTGTAGTTAGGCAAGCTACAAATTTAGCTTCCATAGTGGACAAAGAAATATAAGTTTGTTTCTTGCTACCCCAAGATATAGCACAATTGTTAAGCAATAATACATAACCCGAAGTTGATTTACGGTCAACTAAGTTGTCAGTCTAATCAGTATCAATATATTCTTCTAGATGTATGCTTGACCCTTAAAAGTAGAGGGCATGGATTTTAGTACCTTTCAAGAACCTTAATATTCTCTTTATAGCTTTCCAATGCTCTGGTCTAGGATTCGACTAGAAATGGTTAACTAAACCTACAACAAAACAAATGTCTGATCTAGTAACACACATCATGACATACATAAAACTACCAATAGCACTCGAATAGGGTACAGTTGACATTCTTTTCTTTCCTTTTAGAGTGTTGGGACACATGATGAGCTTAAATTCAAGCCTTTAGCTATTGGAGTGTCGATGGCTTTACAATTTACCATTCGAAAACGTTCAAGTATCTTGTCAATGTAAGGCTTTTGAGATAGGGACAATAGTCTTTTTGACCTATCTCTGTGAATTTTAACACCAAGAATATAGTTTGCTTCCCTAGAATCTGTCACCTCAGATTGGGAGAATAGCCACTCCTTATTAGCATTGACAAAATCTTTGTCATTCCCAACTAATAGAATGTCATCCACATATTGAGATGATATAACAAATTTTTCTTTAGAATGCTTAACGAATACATAGTGGTCTTTGTCTATCATTTCAAAATCATTTGATGAAATGACTTCATGAAATCTTATATTCCACTATCTAGAAGCTTATTTAAGACCATAGATTGATTTTTGTATTCTACATACTTTTTCCTCTAGAACTTCTTCCACAAAGCCTAAAGGTTGTTCCATGTAAATCTCCTTTTCCAGATCTCCATTGAGAAATGCGGTTTTGACATCCATTTGGTGCAACTCCAAATCTAATTGCGCCACTATGGCTAGGATTAGGCTAGTTGAGGTAAATCTTACAATAGGAGAAAAGTTTTCTTCAAAATCAATTCTTTCCTGTTGAGTATAGCCTTTTGCTACTAACCAAGCCTTATACCTCTTAATAGAATTATCAGCTTTTTTGTTAATTTTGAGGACCCATTTGTTCCCAATTGCTTTGTGTCCTTTTGGAAGGTCAAACAACTCCCACACTTTATTCTTTTTCGTCAATTCCATTTCATCTTCTATTACCTTTTTTCATACTTCCTTTGCGGGACATGAGAGTTCCTCATGTACTGTCTTAGGTTCTTCCTCATCCTGTGGAGTTATCATAAAGACCTTTGATTTCAAATCAAAGATGACAACTCATTCCTCGACTATGCCTTCTAAGATGAAGTTCTTGTGAAACAAAATCACTAGATGATGCAATATCTTCTTTGGATCCAAGAATTTTTGGGATACATCTTTCTCTTTTTCTTGCAATTGTGATACTTCCTCTTGTACCACATTCAATTGTATATCATCTTCTTTTGTCTCATGTAATTTATATAAACCAAGATTCTTGTCAACTTCACCTCTACTTGGAAAGTCGTTCTCTAGGAATGTAACATCTCACAACATTTCAGGAAGACCTCCATCATTATGTTCACCAATCAACACATCCTTTAAAGTGCTCAGGATATCTAATAAAGATACACTTTTTGCCTCTAGGTCCCAATTTTCCATACTTGTGAGATGGATCATAAATGTAGGTTGGCGGCTGTTGAGCCCCAAGGTCTAAAGTATGATAGATTAGGTTTTCTACCTGTCTATAGTTCATAGGGAGTTGATAGAAGTGACTTAGTGGGTTCTCGGTTAAGTATGTAGGCTGTAATCAATAAAGCATCTCCCCAATAAGATATGGGAGATTGGCTTGTGCCATCATAAACCTAACCATCTCTAGAAGTGTCATATTCCTTCTTTCAACCACTCCATTTTGTTGTGGCATTTTAGGAATAGTAAGTTGCCTTATTATTCCTCTTTCATCACAAAGCTCTATGAACTGTTCAGATGGATATTCATGCCCTTGGTTTGTCCTTCAGGTTTTAACCTTTCTTTCTAACTGATTATTCACTTCATTTAAGAATTTTATGAAGTATTTTAATGCTTCTGACTTGTGAGAGATCAGATAGATGTAACTAAATTGTGTGAGGTCATATATAAAGGTGGTGAAATACCCTATGTCTTGTTTGAAAATTCATTAGACCACAAACATTGAGCTTTCTTAGCTTTACCAAATGGTTTTCTTGTTGCTTTCCCTTCTAGGCAATATTCACAAGTTGGCAAGTTAACCTTCGTAAGTGGCAAGTTAACCTTCGTAAGTGAATCAAAAAGGTTTTCTTTGCTAGACAATTCATTCGGTCTTAACCAACATGACCTAACCTGGCATGCCACACAGTTTCTTCCAAATATAAAGAACTAAAAGAAGCATTCATAGAAAAGCAACTAGTATTATAATAACTGCTAATAGAATTATCATTATCCAACACCATAAAACCATTAGACATAAAACTAGAACCATAATAAGTAGCGCCATGATAAATATATACTTGTTTGTCATGGAAATACATACTAAAGCCTAGTCCTAAAAGAACATTAACCGAGACCAAGTTCCGCCGAATGTTAGGTGCAAACAAAACATCATCTAGGTAAAAAGTTTGACTTCTCCGCAAACTTAACTTGTATGTGTCAATTCCTTTGACTTCAACTTTATTGTTGTCACCTACATATATCCATCTAGTTCCTGTTGCAATTTGACGGTCCTCTACATAGGCCCCTCGGTCTCTAGCTACAAGGTCGGTTGCTCCTGAATCCATAGTCCATAAAGAAAAAGAATTAGTTAGCAACATAGTGCTAGCTACACATACAAAATCATAAGAAGAAGATTTTTCTACCTTCTTGGGCTTGTTACACTCGTGAACAAAGTGACCTAGCTTGTCACAATTGTAGCACTTCATATTACTTTTATCTTTCTTCTTCTGGGCATGCTTGCCTTTGTTGTTGTGCTCTTTCTTATTCTTTTTAGAACCTGATTATTTCCTCTTACCCTTTCCCTTCCAATTCTTCTAGTTCCTTTTACGCTTGTTGCCTGAGCCCTTTTAAGAGCTTGACTCAACAACATAGACCTGACTCAGAGGCTTCACTGCCTCTAAACGCTCATCTTGCAGCACCACAAAATGAGCGGCATCATCAAAAGTCTTGATGCCATCATTATGACTCATATCAACTTTCAAAGGTTCCCAACTGTTTGGAAGAGATCAGATTAGGGCTTGACCCTTTTGTTCATCTGTAAGGACATGACCAGCAGTCTTGAGCTCTCTAATCATGTTTGACATCTCTCTTAGATGTTCTTGCACGTTATGATTAGGTTTTTTCTTGTAAGTGTCAAACTTAATAGTAAGTTGACGCAGCCTTGTCACTGTAGTAGCCCCAAACTTCTCATTCAAAGCGTTCCATATTCCATAAGTAGTTGGGTACTGCTGATACTCATAGACCAGGTCATTACGCATGGAACTTATTAGTATTCCTCTAGCAATAGAATCTTTCTTCTTTCATGCCTGATAAGCTTCTATGTTCCTCTTATGCTAGGCTATCACACTAGCCTTAGGCTTAATCATCACATTGTTAGTAGCCTTAAGTGCCTCTTATTCCTCAAGAACATAGTTTATCTTGAGTTTCTATAGGTTATAGTTATTACCATTCAATTTGTCTCCCTTATTAAGGTCAGCTATGATAGTTTTTGAAGCTATTTTCTAACATTTGTAGAGACATCCATCAGTATATGCATATATTTAATGAAAAGATTGCTATTTAATGCAAATTGAATTGATAGATTCAAACAAAGAGAGTGAACCAAAAAGGTCACTAAGTTTACAATCATACTTCACTTTGTTTATAATCTCATCAACTTAATTTCATTAATTAAATACGATGTTCTATCTTAATATAGAACTCCCACTATTGTATTATTTTCAAATATAATAAAGCTTTATGCACAATTAGTTAAGCATGGATAGTATAATAGCATTATGAAGTTAATATATAAACTCGCATAAGCAATTGATATTCATAAAATATGCACAGTCTAAATAAAAGAAACAAACTATATACATAAGCATGTTTACATCATTCATCAACACTGTCTTCCATATTGAGGAACTTTAATCTTCTAGGAATAGAATTCTCAAATTTGATTTTCTTAAAGAGAAACATAGGATCATACTTTGGTAAATATGCAGTTATAGAAAGTTTTTTATTTTTATTTTTTTATCATAACATAAGTTAGAATTAACCCCCAGCCTAGTTGTTTTGCACTCATTTAACCAAGTGTAATACTCTAAAAATACGTAGACAAGGGTCTCATATTTCTTGCACATTCCTTGCACCATATCCTCGAGTTTTCCTACTTCCCAAAAATTCTCAAGCATACTAGCCAAGTCTTCTGGAAGGGTATTAAGCAATGCAAGATATTTTTCTTTTTCATTCATTATATACCTATTAAAAATGATTTTTTTAATCTTTTATTCACTATCTTAACATGCTCAATTAAGAAATGATCATTTTACATCCTATATCTTGTTATTTCATTTCTCAAATCTTGAGTCGCTGCCTTTAGACTTCAATTCTTGGTACATTAGGAGTACATATGACCCTTGAGGTCCTAAGAATCCGTTGATTCCAATGATGCCTTCTATAGCCATTCATGATGTCCCCTCTGATCTACTCTCAACGCCGTGAGTCATGACCCTCTAATCTCAATCATCACTCATCATCATCGGTTAGTTCAACTTCTTCATTTCTTTTTATTTTTTTTCCATTTTCTCATTATTCATTTTTCTATTTATTTATTAATCTATCTTTCATGCATAATGCATATACTATATTTGTACTCATTTGCAAGTAAATATATTCTATCTATTCTATTACTTGAAAAATTGCGATTTACAGCTTCCAATAAGTTAATTTTATTGATTAAATTTTTCTTTAAATTTTCAATTCATAGCCTTGCTCGACTTTTATTTTTACGATTTTTTTTTACTTTGAACATGTTGGGGAAAAGCATGCAAACACGAAGAATACGAGAAAAAAATAGACACAAGAGAATTACGTGGTTCGGCCTTAAAGCCTACGTCCACGGGCAGTAGAGAACAATTTATTATTGATCAGCGAAGACTACAAGACTCTTACTCTAGTTTTTCTCATACTACACCCCCCATAGGGTGTGGCCCTAAGACTCCTAATACAATGTCCTAGCCCCTATTTATAGTACACAAGTATCTTAATCTGTATTCTACAAGGAAAAAAGGAAACAGTATACTACAAGGAAAAGGACACATATTAATTATGTATTGTTATGGTAGAAGCAAACAAGGTAAATGCTAACAAGGAAATTTGCTATTCTTGTTGCCCAAGAATTCGGACCATATTCAACAGAACATAATGTAATTGAAAATACATGCCTTTCACTTGAACTTGAGCTCAAAGTATATGCATGTGTAATGTATTGTTAGCCTGAACTTGAGCTCGAAGTATATGTATATGTTATATGTATGTTTAATTGACAATGTCAGGTTTCTCCTTTTGAACTTGAGCTCAGAGTATACATGTATGTATGTGTAATGTATTGTTAGGTCTCTATCCATTTAAATTTTAATGGATTTTTTTTTGGTCAAATGATGTTGTTTGTTTGAAACATGTGGCTCTGTTTGTAATATGATTATGAGACAATGAGGGTTTAATTGAGAGTGGCAGCTCCAAAATATGCTTTTTATTTTTTTATTCTGATTTTGATTCTGATTTATAAATGCAAAATTTAGACCGACAGTGTTCTCTGATTCTTATTTTTGCCTTTTTCACCCTGGGTTTTACAGCCTTCAAAATAGAATCAATTGCTTCATCTTGCAATATAAGTTTAATATCTCAAACTATTCAAGTTGTTATCATTTTGATTACTATATTGATTATATAATATTGCTAAATGCTAAGTCGAAGTCTTTGTTTGTACAAGATGGCGGATGGTCGTGATATACGGATAAGCGAATCAATTGATCAAAGTGTTGATGTTGAGAATTCAGGCAAAGTAGCTCAACAACAACCCAAAAGAAAAGCAATGAAGGCAAGATCACATGTATATGAGCACTATACCAAATTCAAGAATGAGGCAGGTGAGAAAAAAACTAGGTATCACTATTGTGGTAATTTGTTTGCTAGTGACCTTGTAAAGAATGGCACTACTCCCCTAAAAAAGGACTTGCTAATATCCAAAAAGTATCCCCCTAATATAGAGTTAGGTGCATGTCAACAAGAATTAAATCTTATGCCAAAAGAGGACGGGAAAGAGGCAACTTTAACTAATTAAAAATTTGCTCAACAACGATGTCAACAAGATTTAGCTACTATGGTAATTGAAGATAAACTTCCTTTTAGCATTGTTGAGGGTCAAGGTTTTAAGAGGTTTATATGTAATCTTCAGCATAAGTTTTACATTCCATCAAGATTTACTGTTACAAGAGATTGTTATCAATTTTATGAAGATGAGGGGGTTAAGTTGAAGCAATTGTTAAAGAACTGTAGTATGGAAGTGTGTCTAACCACTGATACATAGATTTCTAATTAACAGATTAATTACATGTATCTTATTGCTCATTTTATTGATGATAAATGGGATTTGCAAAAGAAAATTATAAACTTTTGTCTCATTTTTTCTCATAAAGATGAGTCTTTAGGAAAATCAATTGAGAAATGTTTACTTGAATAGGGATTGAATAGTCTTCATTGTTACTGTTGATAATGCTAGCTCTATTGATGTGGCTATTTCATATTTCAAAAGGAAGATGATTAATTGGGGTACATGTATTGCTAATGGAAAATTTATGCATGTTAGATGTGTTGCCCATATTCTTAACCTTATTATTCAAGATGGGCTGAAAGATGTTAAAAGTTCAGTTAGCCGTGTTAGAGCAGCAGTAAGATTTATTCAATGTTCCCTTGCTCGATTGAAAAAGTTTAAGGATTGTGCTGAAAAGAAAAATTGAATACTAAGAAAGGGTTGTGTTTAGATGTAAGCACTAAATGGAATTTGACTTTTACTATGTTGAAGGTTGCTTTACATTATGCACGAGCTATTGAGAGATTTGATGAGCATGATCCTTTTTATAGAGTAAAGCTTTCGAGTATTGAAGCTGAATGGGTTGGAGTCCCTAAACAAGAGGATTAGGATAATGTTAGGAGAATTGTTTCTTTCTTGGGACATTTCTTTGATCTAACATTAAAGGTGTTTGGAACTCGTTATGTGACAAGTAGCATTTTTTTTTTCATGACATTAGTAACCTTTATTTGGTTTCCTAAAAAGTTGTAATTGAGTGATGACATTGATTTGAGTGTGATGGCTATAAAAATGAAAAAAAAAATTGACAAAGACGTAGAGAAAATGAATATGACCATTTTCATTGCTATTATTTTTTATCCTTGATACAAGTTTGATTATGAGGATTATGCCATTAATGAAATGTATGGGGCCAACAGAAATGGTTTGGGAAGTAAGGTGAAGGATGTGTTGTTTGATTTGTTTAAGGAATATAAATAAAAAAATGTTGACATCGATGATGATGACTGTGAGGGCTCACAAAGACTTGTAGGTGATGCTCAACCAAAAGACATTTTGATTGATGATATAGTTGCTAGATATAGAAAACACAAAAGTAGTTTTGCAGGCCCTCGTGCTAAATCTGAACTTGACAAGCATTTGACATAATTTCCTAAAGAGGATAAAAAGGGATTTGATATCTTGAAATGGTGGTGCATGAACTTAGGTAGGTATCCCATTCTCTTACTAATGACTTGTGATGTATTGGCGATACCAATTTCTACAGTAGCTTCAGAATCGGCCTTCAATACAAGTGTTCGTGTTCTTAGTCCTTTTAGGAGTTCTTTAACTCCTAAGATAGTCCAAGCTCTCATATGTGCTCACGATTGGCTTCGATCATCGTTAAACCCAATCAAGATTGAAGAAGATCTAGATAAGTTAGAAAATTTGAAAAAGGTCAATCTTTCAACTACATGTGATTTATCATTGTGGTTATGATATATCATATATGTTCATAGCTAATGTTTTCTCTTGTCAATTTTTTGCAGAGTTATCCAAGGATGGTGGAGCAACAGACCCTTCACTTGCTGCTACATTTTCTACATTTTAGTTTGATCTTTTTCTAGTTAAGGTGTTTGAAGAAGTTGGAACCTTTTAGTTTGATGAATATGATTGTATTTATAGTTTAAAAAAGTTGTTTAACTAATCAACTAGTAGGTTATCTTCCTTTTATTTTCATGTTATGTGGTGAATTGGGACTTTGATGCTAATGTAGGAGTTTCAAGTTAAATATGATTGTCAATTATGTTATTTAAATCATGCATGGCAGAATGATTAACAAGAAAACATGAACTAGACAGTGGACAGTTAGTATTGATATTTAAATGTTGTTTCCATATGTCCAACAAGTATGGCGTATGGGAGAATGATATGCAGCTTGTGAAGTGAAAATTTGTGAAGTTTGCAAACATGTATAACAGGTCATCGTAGTTTGTTTTTTTGAATTTAACAGGAAGCTCAGGTTATAGGTTAATTCGGTTCTTAACCAGAACCGAACCGAAAATAAATTGGTTCTCAAAATTTGGTTCTTCCTATAATTCGGTTTGGTTTCGGTTCTTAAAATATTTAAATTTCGATTTTCAGTTAATTCGGTTCAGTCATAACCAAATGATCAGTCCTACCTTTGATTTGTATTTGATATTAATAATAAAGGATGATAAGTTACATAACATAATGCATGAGATGCAAATAACAAACATTTGGGTGACTATTAGATGAACTATCACTAAACGTGACGTAAATAACATACCACTTGGCTAGGAATTAATGATTTGTTATTTGTTACAATAAGTGCAAATGATCATTTGACTTGCAACAACACGGTTTTCTTATGTATTAATGTTTGAGATTTGCTATGACTAATGCTTGTCATTTCATGGTGAGGTGTGTTCATTTGTAGTTTCATTTGCACTTGATTGATTTTATAACCGTCCAAACTTCTGTCAACTAACTTAGGTCAAGCCTTTGGGATTCTTTTAGGCCTTCAAGCATCATATTGAAGCTTAATAGCTCTGTCAACTTTGATATATATCCCTCAAACCCTTCAAATCTAACAATTTGCCTTTTGACTTTAGGTATGCCACATCAAACACATGATCATGAGAAGTCATCATCTCTTTTAACACGTGCAGTGCCACCTTGGCTAACTTTTCTTACATGTTTTGTTGATGTGTCAGTGCCATGTTAATTTACTTTTAGTGATAACTTTTATATCTCAAATGTTAGCAAATTAAATTTTAAATAAAATTTATAAAAGGCCTTGTATTGTATTTTTGGTTTAGGTCTTCAAACTTGTTTAATCGCCCCTTAGTAAATAGCAAAACCATAGCGAAATTAGTTTATACTAACGGACAACGAATATACACTAATTGGCAACTAATATACACATACAATATTAGACTTGTAAAAGATAAAGGATATGGCAAACTAGATATAAACTAAATCGTATATAGTAGTCAACATAATTCATAAGAAGAATGTCATTTTTCCTAATAAGTTGTAGCTTAAATTTCAAGCTACCTCATGATGTGATTTGATTAATTTTTGTAGCAAAGCATTGAGGAGGGGAAGGAGGAGATGACAACCTTTCCTCTAGCTCGACCAGTTTCTAAGTAACTGAAAGCTTTGACAACATCAGAAAACCGATACGGACCTGAAGGATCAAGTATTGGTTTTAGCTTTCCGCTCTCTAGAAACGGCCCAAGCTTCTCCAAAATCTCCCCAGAAACTGTTATGCTTGAATGCATTGCTCTCGGATTTGAAGGTGGCCAAGTTAAGTCAATGATTGTTCCGCCACTCTTCATCACCACACTGGAATTATTTGAGTCTCCTAGAAATCGTCGAAAAAGAAAATGTTTGGTTTAGCTGCATTACTAGTCCAAACTGCTTTTCCAAAGTAAAATTTTCGTTTGCATATTGAAAGAAGCTATCATGGGTAGCCAAACACCAAATTTCAGTTCTTCACTGGCTAATTCGACAAGTGGAATTTTAATATATATAAACCTGGTCGTTTGGCTATGTATTGGTACATACTTTTTAGAATCAATACCAGTACTTGAGCTAAACAAACTATAATTATCATAAATTTTATTTGAAAGCTTATGTTTGATAAATTACAGTGGAGCATGTGGTTTAATTCAATACATGAAATTCATCAAAGCAAGTCACCCCCAAAAGAGATAAAAGGATTTTAAGAATATTGAATAAATCTAAAGAAAGTCAAACCAACCCTCATATGAGCTCTTGACATTCAGTTCACTTGGGCGGAAACTAGAAGTATTTATCAATATTTTGAGATCATCTTGCAACTTATGATACACAATTACATTGGTAAACATCTATTTCTCCTAATTAACCGTAAAATAAGTCCCCTCTCGTTTTCTTTTCTCTCTTTGTCATGGAATGAATCCTTTCTACAAGATTAAACTTTCTAAGCATCATCCAAAGAGGCTTCCTTAGATAGATGAGGACGCTAAATTAGTCGATCATGAAATATATTTTCACCAAGATACTCACCACTAACACTTTAGAAGTTATAGCATCTACCATGGCAAATTAAAAAAATAAAAATAAAAAAAAGAGAGAGAAGAAAGAAAATTTGAGGATGAAAGTAGTGATTAAAAAATAATTGGATACGCGCGGGCCAAAATTACTTACCAATCGTATCATAAACTAGATCATATTTCTCCATGACTTGTTCATATTTGGTTTTTGTGTAGTCCACAACTTTATCAGCACCCAAACTCTTCACAAATTCCATCTTTGGGGTACTAGTAGTTGCTGCAACCAGAGAAGCTTTATACAATTGCTTTGCCAACTGAACAACTAAACTACCAACTCCACCAGCTCCACCAACTATAAACACACTTTGCCCAAACTTGAAACCTGCAGTTTTGAATCCTTCTATTGCTGTTTGAATTGCTAAAGGTAAGCTGGCTGCCTCCTCAAATGAAAGGTTTTCTGGCTTCATTGCCATCAAATTTTCCTCTACAACAACAAATTGTGCTAATGTCCCTAGCTTCTTTAGTTTTCCGTTATTAAAATTTTGGATGTTTCCATACACTTTATCATCGATATGAAATTTCTGTACGGCACACCCTTTGTTTACCACTATACCAGCCATGTCACAGCCAGGAACCACCTGAATATAAACATCAGTGCATCATTAATATATGTTAACCAGTAAGAGATATAGATATTAATTGGTCCATATATGACAATATATGTGTCTGTGTGATTTATGTGTCTTTGTGCTATCATTTACATATACTTTTATGGAGGTGTTAGAGCTTTTAGAGTGCTTTTGTGTGACATTTATGCATAATCTAAGTGTTTACGATGCGTAAAATGCGTAAATGCTGCACCAATTGCTATGTTTTGTGTTGTAGATGACTGTTAGGATATGGAATGTGCTTAAACAAATATGAACGAGTAAAACATAAAGGTTGGAAAAGGAGTAAAGCAAAAAAAAGAGTAATCTGGAGGAACCGGTCGAGCTCAGTAGAAGAACTGGTTCCCCAGCTAGGTCAACCGGTATGAACAGTATAACGTCCCAATATATTTTAAGCTAGGCTTAGAAAATAATAATAATAATAATAATAATAATAATAATAATAATAATAATAATAGAAATTAAAAAAATAGTAATAATAATAAAAAGAAATAGATCTACCTAGAATAGGTTTCTTATTAAAGAAAATAAAATTTTGACCTAATATAAGAAAATTCTTATACGCTCAGCAAAAAAAAACACCTAGGTTTAGGTTGTGAGTTTGCTTTTTAGGAGGAGGTTTCTGATTAACAAATGTTTTCACGAAAGAACGAAAAGAGGTAAGTGGTTAATCCTTACTCTAATTTATTTAATCTCTCAATTTGTTTCTCTTCTGTTTTTTTGTGTCACTTTGTATTGCGAAGATCATTGAACCTTGAAATTTGTTATATAAAAAAAAATAACCTTTAGTATCACGAAAAGAGGCACGAGCACTATTCATGAACAATGACGTGTCACAATTCAAAAAAAGTTACGTGAACAGTGATATAAAAAATTTAATTTGTGATTCGTTTTATTGTCAGTTGTGTATGAAAAAATAAAAAAATAAAAATTTTTAGTATCATGAACTGTCGATGCAAAGTTTTGAATCCCAAAAACAAAGGAAAAAAAAGTGACACAAGGATCATGAACAGTGGCGTGGGCACTGTCACGCCACTGTTTATGAACAGTGACGCAACACTGTTTATGTATAGTATGTGAACAGTGATTTAAAAAATAATTTGACTTGTGATTTGGGTTTTGCTTTTTTCTTTTGTACTTCCTCGTCGTGATTATAGTTTTTAAATAGGATTTTAAAATGATATCTTTTTTATGATTTTATTAAATTAAATATTATAGTTGTTCTAGTAAGTAAGATTAAATATTACATGACTTATAATTTTTAGTATTTTTTGTTGAAAAATTGTGAAGTTTAGGATATATTCGAATAGCTTTGAACTCAAAACCCTATTGATGGGGGTTAAAGACCAATAACATCGGAATAGTGCACTATCATAAGATTGGAATTCCTTTTGGGCTTTTGGTGGTTTTGAGTTTATCAAATCATACTACGTTAGAACAGTGCTACCCTTCTGTAGCCACATTCACCTTATTGAATATGTGACTTTGGTCTTCAATTCGTTATTCTCTACATTTATTCATAGAAAAATTGTGAGACACTATTTGTGTGGTTTTCTCATTGCGAATTCGTATTAATTGGTAATTGATGGTAACTAGGTTTTAGCGTTATTTGACTTTTGCTTGTCTTACGGATTATCATTTTATTATTGTGATGATTCTCTTACTAAGATTGTTCTCATGGGTTTCTATGTGTTTTTGCGAATTTTGTTTTCCTTGTTGTGCTACAGAGAAAGGGGAGTAGACTTAGGACACGGCTACTTGAAACTTTTAGAGTAGATTATTAAAAATGCCCTTTGTTTGGGCAATGTCAAACAACTTTTTCTTTATTTGCTTTTGAACAAATTATTGCAATTGCCTTGTGTTTTTTCTTTAGGATAAAATTTGGGACTTAAAAGTGGATTGAAATCTCTTGTTTTCTTGCTTGGGAGTCTAATATTTCACATTGACTATTGTCAGTTGTTTTGATTCTTCATTTTATTATATTGAAAGTTAGAGCCTTGCGCATTCGAGAAGGTCGTTTCTTTCTAGAATGCGGCATGTTACGCTCTATAAAGGTTCATGGTCCTTGGGGCGTGACAAACAGAATGTTGGAGTCTTGTCGATTGGCAAGAGTAGAACCTCCCAATTGTTACCAGTCGAGGAAGCAAAAAAGAGTAAGGTTGACTAGCACAAGCTGTTGCAGAAAGCTATGAATACCACTTTTAGGTCCTTTCCAAGGAAATAACTTGGAACCTTTCACTCCAGCTAAACCCTAGCCTACCATTACTATCACCCACCTCGCAACCTTTCACTCCCGCTAAACCCTAGCCTAGCATTACTATCACCCACCTCGCACACACTTTTCTATACTCATTCTCACCTAGATTCAAGCCAGGTTTGGAGGATTTAAAATCTATTTGGAAGGATTCATGAAGGATTGTGAAGAATTTATTAAGGACATGGAGAAGACTCTTTAGCTCCTTTTTGTTCTTATTTATATGATGTTTGAGTAGATCTATTTAGGGTGATTAATACTTGTATCATGGGTTAGGGATTCATACTCTTGTGTTTTAGATTATTTGATGGTCTAATGCGTGTTCTATGTTCATTGCTTTAATGGCTTTATTTCAAGTATGTTTATTTGTTTGAATAATGCCTCAATAAAGAAACATGTATTATGTTGTGCTTTCATGACTAGATTTACTTGTATAATGGTTGATCTATGGTACTTAATCTATAGCTAGGTTTACTTGAGTAGTCGTTAGCTTGAAATACTATTAATGGATTACTAGCTTTGCTTAGCTAATCTTAGACAGCTTAGGCTTTAGCTTGAAACGCAGTTAAGAGTTTAAACCCTAGGATGGTGTATTGATCAACACCAACAAAGAAGACCTAATCAACTAAGTCCTAAAATTCTAATTAGATAGGACAAAGCTATATTCTAAATAGGCACCATTTAGGGATAGAATTGCACTGGTAATTAGGGATAATACGGTTAGTTAATTAAGGCGTTCAAGAGAAGTAATTAATCTTAGAGTTTCCACTTCATTTAAAAACTTAAGTTTATAGAGAGGATATTGATTTATTAATTTATTGTATTAACACGTCTCCTAACATGTGATTTATTTAGAGTTTACACGTGAATAATTTTAATATTTTTTAATGGGTGGCGATAAGGTTTGAACATCAGATTGTTTAGTTCTAGACTCTTATATCATCTTAGAATTACCACTTTATCTAAAAGCTTAAGATGGTACAGAAGATATTAATTTATATATTTATAGTATTAACAATTAAAGCCATCAATGACCCAAAGCAAGAATAGGATTCCGCACCCGTAACCAAGTAGAAATCACGCTGGTTCTTCCTTATTGTGTTTTTTCTCCTTACCTTGATTCACCTTCCATCACATACACCTCTTAGTTAGTTTCCTTTTGTTAGTTCTGAGCTCCATTCAATTCGAAAATCCCAAAATATCAATCAATTGCACGTAACTTAATCTAAGACACACGAATCAAGAGACCAAGCTAAGGGCCTCCCTATAGAGATTGACATCACTTGCAAACTCTATATTATAACATCACTCTATATGTATGATACTTACAGGAAACTCCATCGAGACTAAGGTCTTCGCCCGCAACTTGGAATCAATAGGATTTAAGGCCGCAGCTTCAACTTTCACAAGTATTTGATTCTCTCCAGGGACCAAAATTGGGAAGTCATCTCCTAGCTTGAGAACATTCACAGAACCATACTCTTCATAGAACCAAGCTTTCTGCATCTTTCTGTTATGGTGTTCCCATAATGAAATATATATTAGATATTCTAGGGATGAAATATTAAATCTTCTCAACTTTAAATACACTATTCAAAAGCTAGCTAGCTTAAAGTAATTTACTTATCCTCTAACTGGCCCTAAAACTTGGTCTGACTAAAAACAATGGCTTATCATGGATCGATCGTCGCAATTCTTGGTGAATTATAAATAAATTGTTAAATGAAAATTTAATTCCCAAACATGAATTAATTCCCAAAAATTGTTTGCATAAAGTCATATTCATCGAAAGATCCAAGGCTTTGATGAAAAATAGGAAAATGAAATAGCACAATGATATATTGTAACACCCCTGATTTTTTTTTTCTTCTTCTACTTTATTTTTGGGCCTTAAACACTTGTGAATTTATTTTATTTTAGAATGGGCTTTAGAATTCACAAAATAAAAACTTTTATTAAGTTAGACTTTTGAAAATGTCATTAAAAGACCCAACCCATTTGTCTAAACCTAAGATGAGTTATATAAGATTGTTATGTTCTTTGTAGCTGGAGGGAGGGAACGAAGAGAAAAGAAAAGAAAACAAAACAATATTTAAAAAAAATTCTTCCAACTCTTAGCTATTCATAAGAGTATGCAATGACATTGAGGGTTTGGAAATGAGAACCCTGAAATTTAAGCTTTAATCCATTGCTTTGACTAAAGTAAGTAGTAAGACTCAAGCTTTGTAACTATAGTATTCGTATATAAAGTTATTATATATTCAAATATTTGTTTATATTTAGGTGATCTAAATAAGTTATTACATGAAAGGTACTTGTAGATCTTAATAATCACTATTATGTGTAAAATATTTTTTAGGTACCACATTTTCATTATAATAATATATAATATGATATGAGTATACCATATATGTGAGACATTTTGTTTCAATTGCTTAAACTTGATGACAAGTTTTATTGGTCATTCACATATAGTAAAACTAGATATATTCTAAAAAAGTGCTTAACTAATATTAAATTGTATAAAAAAAAAATAAAAAAAAACGAATTGTCACTGTTCACGTGAATAGTGACGGGTCCTGTTCACGTAAATTGTTGTGGCACTGTTCATGTAAATAAATAGTGACAGGCACTATTCATATGAACAATACTTGTTTATTGACTTTCTTTGTTTTTGTTATGTTTCGCTAATTCTAAATTTATTTCCTCTCTTTTATTTCTTTATATTATTTTAAGACTATTAAATTATACTATTTATGACTTTACATTTGGATATTTCATAAGAGTTACTTTGCAAGTGTAAAAACAAAAATGAGTAAATAAAGATTTTACCAACACTTACATAAAATGCTTACTTTAATTCCTACGTGGATAACATAATTTTGATATAATAAATATGATCCCTTGTGCCATTTGTTATGGTCATGCTATCGGGCCCTTTATTGGTGGGGATTGTACACCATGTTTTGGGGTAGCGTATTATCTTTTCATTAGGATTCCCAATTGCTTTTGATGATATGTTTGATAACAAACCACTTTTTGGACTGTGCTACCAGGAACATAGCCTTGGCCATCTTCGTCTAAGATTTATTGTTGGTACCTTTGGGTTTCATTTTTGTTATGGCATTATTTTGAATATTTTGTTACCTCTGTCTTATTGACCTTAAATGATTTATGACATTTCATTGTATTTTTCAACTCATGGTTTTCAGTGGCCATTTCGACCTTGAAATCACCTGTCACGTTAAATAGTACATGTTTTGATACGAATATGATTCTTTTTAGGAGACTTACTACTTCTTGAGATTTGTCTCTCACTTTTCTTTTATTTTAAACTATATTTTCTTGTAAGTAGTGAAAATTACCTCGTATTATTTGAGCGAAGGAGCTTAGATAACCACTTTATCCAATGTGATAGTCCAATTTGTGATCTTTGGGATAGTTGTAAGAAATGAGTTACCTTGTCTCATTGTATTCCTATTGGAGTTGTATTTATTCTTTCTTGTGGTAAAGCTCAGAGTTTGTTTATATTTTGGAGTTATTAATCTATCTTAATTTGTTTGGGTTTAAATGCTCAATGACCTGTCATCATTGGTTTTGATTTTTAGTTTACATTGCTTAGCGCCTTACGACCTTGGGAAGGATTTCTTTTCCTTCTTAGGTGTGCGGCAGTTCCGCTCCAAAGATTCACCTTGGGCAGATTTTAGAGGTGTGACATGTATGATTGTTGTGATTTAACAAGTGCACAAGATCGTAATAAGTAATGAAGTGATCTATAGAATGTCGATCTCACAAGGATTATGATTATTAAGTATTGAAATTAGCAAATCCTAAAACTATTTGATCATATGAAAAATAAAATAAAATAATTTGACAAAAAAATTAACTAAAATAAATAATTAAATGCCTACCAATTAACAAAACTTGCACTAAATTAATTAATATCAATTAATGGGAAAATATAATAAAAATTGAAACTAATAAACTGATAAAATTTGGAAATAAAGAAGACTAGGACATGTGCTAAGACACCTACTCAACACTTTATTTAGTTGTGCAATTTCCCCTATTAATTTAACCTAAATAGTCAAAATCTCTTAGTTAATTGATTATCTTTCTCAAGCATAACTAACATTATATTCACAAACCTCGCTACTATATCTCTATGCAAAGATAAGCTATGAATGTGCATACACATCAAGATTCCTAAATTATACTATGCTAAATTTGCTCATTTCTCCATGTAACAAATAATTAACATTAATTCCCATCAAATCCATTATACATTTCACCTCTCATCTCAACATGAAATTTCAAATCAACTCAATTTGGTTACCAATCAAAAGAGAGCATTAAATATAATATAAATTGACATAAATCAAATTAATGACATGTTGATCAAGCTCTTGACAACTAGAATAAAATAATCACATTGGATCAATAGGATAAATCACAACACTAATATGATAAATTTACTTCATATTCTAGAACAGAAATTTTAAAATAATTAACTGAAGCATATTAAGACAATGAGCATTTAAACTAAAATTAAACATAAAATAAAAAACAAAAAATTAAAATTATCACAAAAGTTTAGAATAATCTATAATCTAAAACTGAAATTTAATGTCTAAACTAAAAGTAAAAATTAAAATTGAAAATTAAATCAAAACTAAAATTAAAACTAGACTAAAATTGCATAGTGGAATTTAATAATTAAAAGTAAAATTTAAAGACAAAGAGAATCAAACCCTAAATCAATTCAAATGAAGAAAGTATAAAGTCGAAGAATTTGTGCTGCAGCTCCTATTCTCCAACCTCGTGTTGTTTTTCCTTCTTTCTTCACGATGTGCAGTCTCCTTTTTATGAGATGAGAGTGCAACACTTGTCTTGTGCCAAAGCTAAAACAATAGGCCCTCTTTTCTTTCGATATCTTTTGTTTTCTATTTTTTCTATTGCGTTTAACGAGACATAAAGTTCAAGAAAACAAACTTGAGGTGTTACCAAGCATTATTGTGGGCCCCACCTCTTTGATTATTTTCCTCTTGCCTTGTAAATAACTTGGCCCACACAAAATAGAAGTCCAAAAACTAAAAATAAAAGCTGCCAAACTTCACATCCAAAATATCATGAAACTTTCAATCCTTATTTGGCCTTGAAAATAATGAAATTTGGATTTTCTCGTAAGACATGACTTTATTCCTCTTTGAGTTAGATTTCTAAAGCATCTTGAATCATCTCAATCTAACTTCAAAGAAGAAAGTTATCTCCAAAAAATGAACATTGCGCAAAATTTCCCGAATTATCCACTTTCAATTCACCTACAAAAAAATATTAAGATCACACAAACTAAATTGAACCCATTCCAAAAAATTCAAGAAAGTATAAAGCTAACTTTTAAGATGTACAGAATTAAATAGAAAAGTTTAAGTTATCGATGATAGCTAAAAACGCCTATTTTAAACATTTCAGTCACGATTCTCGTGTTCTAAGGTTTCCTTTTTTTTTTTTTGCTATTGGTGGATCATTAGCAATTATTGCTTGTCCAAGACGTACTGTTTCTTTGGTGAATAAGGTCAATCTAGGATGATCTTAGGATAGTAATATGATTTATTATGGCTTCTTCTCACCTTTTTGTGCCTGAATCTATTTGTTGATTCAAATTTTAATCCTCCATAGTAGTAAATGATCATAAAACAATTACTATTTCAATACATTAAAAGCGTGTCAACCTTCTAGATCAATCGGCGACAAACACGAAATGATTTCTTTATTAAGAGATAAGAATCCAACTATAATATAAGAAGATGTTTAACCAACAAATAGAAAAGACAAATTTTGTACACATCAATGTTTATCCAATAAATGGAAAAGACAAATTTTGTAACATCACCAAGAAGTAATATATTAGGTTGACACAATTTATCCTATTACTACTAAAAATAAATGATGATGTGGCACAATATGTAGGTGTAACACAAAGAGATATTTAGTTGAGAAGACATGATACGTGTTTAAACCATATGTTGATTTGGTATAATTGAGTATGTGGTATGGCATACCTCAAAGAGGGACAAGTTCAAAGGGGTCAAGGATTCAAGAGTACAAATGTTAAGTTTGATGGGATCAATAGGCTCGAAAGTGGCATTTGAAGACCCAAGAAGTGCTTGAAGCTTGAAGACCATGGGCTAGAATGATTAGTAAGTATCATGGGCAATTACCAGAGTTATCGAAGAATGTAGGCATAAAATATGGAAATGATCCTAGCTATTACTAACAGTTATTAGGCTTTGGCTATTGCAAGAAGAAAGAGACAACACTAAAAGAGGTGTGATGTGTTGATTTTGTGCGTGCTTGTGTCTTATATGAGTATTCTTATTTTGAGGTGTTTTGTTCTTCATTTGGTGTATTAGTATAGCATTTAGGTCATACTTGTGTATATTAGGGTTTATATGTTCATAGTTGAGTTTAGGACGTAAATGTTACACTGATACACGTTTATTACTTGTTTTAGGTGAGATTAGGGGAGACAATTTGAGCTTGATTGATGGCAATTGGGACGTGGATCAAAGCCAAAGATGTTTAGGACTTGAACAAGGCTTGGAAGATGCATTAGAAGTGGCCAAGCAAAGGAAGAAGTGCGTAAAGTGCCATTTTGGAGAGAAGACTGACCCAACCGGTCGACCTCATTTCTACGCCGGTCAATCGGCCAATTCAGTAACTCAGTTCATTAGGTTGGTTGACCTATGTACTAGGCCAATCAACTAGCCTAGTCCCTTGGCTCTACACAATTTCAGCTCTATTTAAGTATCTTTTCAATCACTTTTGGGAGGAGAACACCAACTTTTCACACACCCATTTGCCTAAACCCTAAACCCACCTCACACACATATACTTCTAAACACATTTAACACTAGGAATCAAGCCCCTAAGAGGATTAAATACAAGGATTGGGCATAGCTCATGGATTGTAAAGCATGGATTTGGATAGAAGGGTATCTCTCTTTTGTCAAAATCTAATTATGTATGATTAGAGCTATAAAGGGTGATTTTTCTTGTATATATGGATTGATTACTACTTTTTATTAATGGGAACTTGATGGATTTGTATTTGTATATACATGTTTTGTGCTTAGGTTTTCAAAGGCCATTTTACATATAAGTCTATGTGTTTGTTAAAATGCCTCAATGATGTTGCATATATATACATATATTATATTATATATATATATATACATGTATATATATATATATATATATATATATTGAAGTCTAATATGCTATTAACCATCTCTAAATCATTATTCTAACATGTCTATGTGTTTGTGTGGTGATATACATGTCTATGTGTGTGTCAGCATATTTAATAGCATAAATAGCTTATAATGTTTACATGCCGAGTGCTATTACTTAAATTGGTGTAATCTAAGTATGTTTATGTACTTAAGAATAGAAGACTCCAGAATATTCTCAAATACCATGCCGTAGATATGTATGCTTTGTGCTTAAACATTAATACCTGCTATTGTGATGATGATCAGTGGTGCGTAACTAATGGCTAGCCTAGGTCGAGTCTCCTTTAGCTTTAAATCCAGCTAATAGGTTTTAGGGTAGCTTAGTCGACCTTAGACAAACTAGGTCTTGGCTTTAAATCCATCCAATGGTTTAGACGCTAGGGTTAGATCGATCTAAGTCACCTAGAATCCTAACTAGCTAGCCCTATGGCCTTAAGTCATAAAGACCACGCCATAGCTCTAGGTTAGTCAATGCCTAGGGACAGACCCGCATTGAGGTTTAGGGTGTAATTAGGAGGCTATTTAGGAGTTTAGACGAGAAACCAAGTTTAATCCATCAAGCAACCCTAGCAAGAAGTAGTAATCACCCTATTTCCCTATTTTCGACGTTTGCATCCCCTTAGATCGCTTGATTCCCCCATTTCACACATACATACACCAACATTTTTTGTGCTTGTCTTTAGATTAGGTTTATCTTTCCCAAGCTCCCCTCAATCTATAAACACCAAAAGATCGTCATTTAGGGACCCAACATGTAGCTCTTTAGGACGCACATAGCTTAGGACACCTCACACGTTAGGCCTTCCCGTAGATTCCACCCCGCACTCGCACACACTATACTACATATGACCCATATGCTTACGAGCTATTTAGGGCTTGTGCACAAAATAGCAATCAAGTTCTTGGTGCCATTACCGGGGAAGCAACAATTATTTGGTTTCTTTGTCTTTGTGTGCTTTAGTTTGTTGCATGTTGTTTTATCTTTTCTTTTTATGTTTTCTTTATTTTGATTAATAAAAGAAAAATTAAAAAAATTTTGTTTTGCATTATGAAAGGGTTTACTTGTATTAATTAACCATGAATGATAAATGCATCATGGTAGTCACTTGTATCCTCTTCCCTACCACCTGAACGTGTCCCCAATGCTTGTTGCTTTTGTGGAAGTCGTTGGAATAGAACCATTTGTTGTCCCCATTACAATCCCTAATCTAGGGTTAGTACCAACTATGACCCCTATAGTTATGCATCATCTCATATATCTTCATTTAGAAATCATGACTATAGAGATGCTTTTTGTGTTATTGTAATCATTGTGGAAGCCACGCTCATTTTTCTAGTGCTTATCCTACCTTTCACCACCTTCATTCCTGATTGCATACAACACCTAATGCCCCTAGTAATCATATGCCCATGCATGCATCTTTATCTTATCATCATAATTCTAGAGAGCAACATCATGCATTTTCATATTAGGGGCAAAATGACTCTTCATTCGGTCCACCTCCTTGCATTGAAAGTTCATCCTTCCTATCATCTTTTCCCACCTACCCATCCTCTGAGTCTTATAATGGCCATGCTTATAGTGACCCCAATCAGGATATCTACCATTTTCACTTGGTTGAACCCTCTTCCGTTATGTCTACACTCTCAGAGCAATTAGATCAAATGCTTAAGCAATCCCACTCTCTCCTCTGATCTAATCAAGAGGAACTAGAGAGTTCAAAGCGAGATATCAAATCTCTAGGTGAACACTTGAAAAGAATGGCTAAGAGTGTGCAACTCATCAGCGAGAATTTTAAGATACCTTTAGACCGAGTTAAAGGGATAGAGATAAGACCTAACAATGAGGTGACTATGGGCAAAAAAGATGACACGTTAGAGAGACAATTAGAAAGAGAGGTTAATGGGAAAATAACATCATGTAGTGAGGATGAGGATGAGCTTGATGATAGTTTGGTTCTTGATGATTCTTATAGATATGTTTTAGAGGAAGTAGTATCCCATTCTCCTAAGCTTTCAATGTCCTCCATTGAGTTATACGAGCCTATCCTTTCTTCTCATCCCATACGTCTCACACAATTGAAAGTTGAATCTCATAAGCATAGTACTCATTTCCATTTTGAGTCCTCATTTAGAGAGTCTAGAGTACACACTTCCCTTGAGCATTAATGCATTTATGACCTGAAATCCTTTAAGTCCCAATTGTCCCTTCCATATGTGGTTGCCCCGTATGAGAAGCATGACTGTGAGATGACATCTACTAGTGATGAATGCATAGATTGATTTAATGAGACTTTATCTAATAAAGGCTTGAAGTCATCTATTGAGGAAAACACGACATCAATTTCGGAGTCTTTAGATGACAAATCTCTTGGAGTTAAGGATCATTAGGTTGAAGCAAATAACAACTCTAAGAAGACATTTAAGAAAGAAATTGGTGAGCTTAGAAGAATGATCTATGGGTCTTTTTGGATGTTTGATGAATCATGAATAGAAATAGAGCCCATTAAGATCGAATCAACCCCTTGTAAGGAGTTAGAACAACCTAGGTTTCATCATGTTATATCTTGTAGAAAAGAAGAGTATAGTACATTCATTTCCCTTATCATTTCTACTTCTTCTCCAAATGTCATTCTTACTCCCCGTTCCCATTCCGTTGAGCCTCCCTCTTTGAAGCTTATGCTTATGCCTTCATGCATAGAACACTTTCATATAGGGTTAGAAAGCACATTGACTATGTTGCCTGCATTTGACTTATCTTTGACCCATGGGGATGGTATGTTTTTAGCCCTTAATTATGAAAAGAAAGCAATGGGGTGGCTAGTTAAAGAGCATATGGGGCACGATACCTACATGTCTACTTTCATACTTGAACACATGTTCTCATTTGATAATTTGAGGTGGGACTTAGGAAAAGGGTACATTGTGCACACATTGCCCCATTATATATTGCATGACCCTTTTCCCTCTATCGTCTATGCTTGGTTGAATATCTGACAAACTGTGCCTTTAACTTTAAACATGTTTGGCTCTAACATTAATGCTCGACTGAAGATGTTAAATCCAGCGTTACTAGGAGGCACCCTAGACATGTGTATACCTTTCTTATTTTCCTTTTTTTACTTGTTTTCTTTTTTCTTGTTTTTACTTATTATACTTGTTTTCTTGTTTACTTTCCTTGATTTCCATTTTCTTTTCATTTGTTTTCTTTTTCACCTTCTCAAGTATTAATCCTCGATTCTATCATTTCCCCTCTTGTATATACCTTGTTTATCGTTAGTTGATGCCAATGCGAGCTTGCATGACAATGCTACTAATAGTGTGTTTTGAGTGTTTCTGATTTGATGAGAAAAAGGGTTAGTAGATAATTGGTAATCATTGGCATCGAAAAGCTTAAGAAGAACACAAGATTGTATATATCCTTTCTCCAGTTGTCCCTTTATATCTACCCCATCCCCACCACCCTTACTTTCTTTGTATTGCTTATTTGCTTGTTAAGTAGTATCCTTCTATTTACTTGAGGACAAGCAAAGTTTAGGTTTGGGGCTGTAGGAGTTTGGTTTTATTATTTTATGCTTTGTATAAGGTAGATGTATTAAGTTCTTAAAATGGTGAAAATTTTTTGATTTTTATGCATGTAGAGTCGTTTGTTTCTTAGTTGATTAGAGTGTTGGCTTTTGTGATTGATTTAATTGATTGGTAGAGATAGGGTTGTATTGTGGGGAGTGAATGGAGTAAATGGAGATCCGAGACTTGAAGGAAATGCCCTTGAAAGTTGTGGGAAGTGAGTGTCTCTAAGAATGTACCTTGTAGCTACCCCATGGCTTGGTTGGAAGAAGAGTTGAAAAAAGGGTTATTAATATTCCTTGATTTGTTCTTTTTTATGTTTCTTTTTCTTTTGTTATGTAATGCAAAATGCAAAAAAATCCAAAAAAATGGAAAAACGCAAAAAGCTTGAAAAAACCATAAAAAAATTTAAAAAAATGAGAAAAAGCCAAAAGGCAAAAAAAATATATGAAAAAGTGAAGTTCATCGAATATGTGCTTAAGTGACACAATGTCGACTTAGCACAAGTTATCGTTTCGTTCTTTTGATGTGTTATAAATAAGGCTCTTGTGTTATTTGTGAGCCATCGTGTCTGTACATTCACTCTCTCCTTCTCTTTGAGTCTTTGTGTATGTTGAGGAGACCATATTAGTTGAGGAGGCATGAAATATCAACATCCCATCACATGTGTAAAAATCCCAGGTTTATGGAGGATAAGGCTACTGATATGTTAGTTTTGCGTGTGTTTATGTATCGCATATATATACTTATTTTGAGGTGTTTTGAACTTCATTTAGTATATAGCATTTAGGTCACACTTGTGCATATTTGAGTTCACATGTTCATAGTTACGGTTAGAACTTGAATGCTACACTAGTGCGTATTTTTTGCTTGTTTTAGGTGATATTTGTAGAGATGATTGGACTTTGGTTGGTGGTATTTAGGATGTGAATTAAAGCGAAAGGTGTTGAGACTTAAACAAGGCTTGAAAGATGCATTTGAAAGTGGCTGAGCAAAGGAAAGAGCAACCGAGACGAAAACAAGAGCAACGGGAGACAAATTCTGAGCTTGCAACCAAAGAAGGATATGGACAAAGTTTGGACACGTTTTAGGGTGCAAAAGATGGCTTGGAAGATCCCTAGAAGCAGTACGAAGCCATCGAAAAAATGGTGTGCGAATCGAAACCAAAATGAGCAAGATATAAATATTTTACTATCAAGACCAGTCAACCCTTTGTCAAGGCCGATCGACCTAGCAGTTCGACCGGCCAGATCAGAATCTGGGCCAATTTAGGCTAGTTGACTTAGACCGCAAAGCTAGTCAAACAATTAGTCCCCCGGCCCTGCGCGTTGACAGCTCTACTTAAGCCATTTTTTTAGCAACTTTTGAGAAGGAACACTAACCTTTTCCCACACCGATTTGCCTAAACCCCGAATCCATTTAAAACTCACCTCACACACTCAATCCCACATCAATTCCATCCATACATAAGCTTGGATTTGAAGGGTTTTGGAGCAAGATTTGTAAAGAGCAAGCAAGGATAATAAGGGAGGTTTACATTCTTCTCTTTATTCTTGTCTATACTATGTTAGATTAGCTCTAGATTAGGGATGATTGCTATTTTTGTAATGGGTTAAGGATTTTAACACTTGTTTTGAGATTTTGATGGTTGTATATACATGATTTGTTCTTACATTTCTATGGCTTGAAATTGAACATGTCAAGGTGTTTGATGAATTGCTTCTATGAGTTAGCATGTGTAACTTCTGCTTAGATGCTAATAGTGGTGGCCTTACCTTAGCCTAATCCATGCTAATGGCATGAACCCTACTAGCAACTATATTTGTGTTGATTAATTGTGTTTTTCATGCCTTTAATATAGTAGGCAATCACCTCCAACATGAAACATGGCTAAAAGAGTACCACTATTACTTGGCAAACCTAGGGGACATAATCTCTAGTTTGAAACATAACTAAAAGGTTAGACTCCCTATTAGGACATTGATCAACACCCAAGGACTTAGAATTAGACCCAAATGCTATAGCTAGCAAGGACAAACCTATACTTCTAAATAGGCCCGGTTAGGGATAAGGTTGCACCGATAGTTAGATGTGGTACGAGTAGTAAACTAAGCCCACCATTCGAATAATCGAGCCATCAATAGCCTCAAAACAAGGTTAGGAACCCAAGTCCATTTCAAAGGAGCAATCAACTCTAAGTTCTCCCAAACCCTTGTAGATCCTCACTTCCATAGCTTGTTTATACCACTATTCTCATTAGTTAGGTTTATTTTCCCTTAGCTTAGGTTTAAATTAGAGCTCCAACCAATCCAGAAACCCTAAAAAGAGTAGGTAGGACCACATGTAGCTAGCGTAGGACACACTTTTACTTAGAGCCACATACCTAGATAGCCTTCCTGTGGACACAACCCAACACTCACACATGCTATACTACCACGACTCGTGTGCTTCCAAGTAACACTCTTAAAGATTTACAATCAAGTTTTTGGCACCGTTGCCAGGGAGGCGCATTTGTTGGTTTCTTTGTTTTGTGTGTTTTTCATTAGTTACGTGTTGTATATACATTTTTTGTTTGTTTATCATGTACATATCTATTTTCATTAGTTGTTGCTTTACTTATTTTTGATATTTCTAGTTTAGTTTACATTTTGCATTTGTGCTTTATTTTGTGTTTTCCTTAGGATTTAGGTGTTTGTAGTAGTTAATTGCTTATTGAATTGAAGTTTAGAGGGTTGAAGTGTGGAATGAGAATTAGGTTATTTTGCATTCTTGAATAGATGGCTAATCGTAATCTCAATCCTCCACCTAGAGCTAAGACCTTAAGGCAATATCTTGAGCTCGACACTTATCAACCTTGCGTGCCTATTCAATTACCGACCCTAAGAGATGCAACCTTTAAGATTAGGCCCGAGACTTTACAAATGCTTTTGTCATTCTATGGCTATAATAATAAGAATCCCTATGTGCATATAAGTGCATTTCTTGAGATATGCTTTACAATTCATTTTAAGGATGTCTTTTCCGAGAACATTAGGCTTATATTGCTCCCATTATCTAAAAGATTCAAGTCCATACCCCATAAGTCTATTACTAGCTGGGATGAGCTTCAAGTTAAGTTCCTTCATAGATTTTTCCTAATAGCTAGAATAGCCACTCTTAGGGCAAAAATCACGACATTTGCATAACAAGAATTAGAACCCCTTCACGAGACTTGGGAAAGATTCAATAAGCTTTCTCGCCAATGCCCACATCACCTTATAGGCTAATGGTCAATGCTTTGAGTGGTGGGGGTTCTTAAATTTGACACCCGAGGAGGCTTGGTCAAAACTAGAGGTTATGGTAGAGGACTCGTACAAGAATGCTAATTTTGAGTGAGTAGGAAAGGGTTCTAGGAATACCACTCTTAGTAGTGTGTTCAGGGTTGATTCAAATTATGATTAGGCTATTAAAGTAAAAGCTCTCACAAGGAAGTTTGACCAGTTTATGTCTTTATGTACTATATCTACTCATAGGTCTACTTCTAGTGCATCTTTCACTCATCTTTCAAGTCTTAGAGAGGTGTGTGCCTTGTGCTCTGAGTCTGATCACAGCTTGCCCTTTCGCTCTACAGTTCCCTGAGTTTATGTGAGAACACGTTTTCGCCAATCAAGGTCATTCACCCACTCTTTCTCACCCATGTGGACTCGGGTGGCATGATCATTCCAAGACACTATAGTCTCACAATAACACAACTTCTTCTTCTTCATTCTATAATCATCCTAGTCAATCACATCCTAGTCCTCCAGGGTTTCATCCGGTAATTTCTAAGCCCAGGTATCCTAGTTTGTCACAACAATCATTCCAATCTACTCTTATCAGTCTTGCTACACTTGTCTAGCCTGTAGTTGATCGTAGAATAAACTTACTTGCTGAGATGACATAACCCGAACGACAGATGTTTCAGAGCATGATAGGAGATTTAAAGAATCAAATAAGACATCTTGCTAAACAAGTTTTCTATAGAGACCTAGGGAAGTTACCTATTTATCCTGAGCCAAGTCTTAGAGATTCGTGTAGCACATTCAGCCCTTCTCTGAGTGATTATGCATAGGCTAAAGCTGTTATGACCTTGAGAAGTGGTAGGGTTATAGATAATTAGGTGGGAGAGTCCGTGAGTAGAGCTAGGCTTGAAACGATATATGTTGATGAAGAGACTAATATGTCTAAGGAGAAGACTAAAATGTCTAAAGATAAAGAGAGAAATCACAATGAGGTTAGTGTTGATCTATCGCGTAGAGAAGGGAAATAGATTGTTAAATCTCATGATGTTACTTCTAGAGTTTCTTTTCCCTAGCATTAGAGAGGTCCAAGAAAGTTGAGGACGACAAGAAATCGAGGATTTTAGAGCTCTTAAGGATATTAATGTCTCTCTACCTTAGTTGAGGCCATTAAAAAGATACCAGCTTATGCCAAATTCTTTAGAGATCTATGCATTAGGAAGAGGTAGACCACCCGCCTATGTAAGAAGGTAAAGCTTACGGAGAGGGTTAGTAGCATTTGCACCACAGGTGTTCCACCTAAGCTTAATGATCCTAGAGCATTTATCATCTCTTGTGCTATTAATGATCACCCGGTAGCCTATGCCTTGCTTGATTTAAGTTCTAGTATCAATCTTATTCCTTTTTCAGTGTATAAACATTTAGGTTTGGGGGTGTTAAAGCCCACCAGTATGGTTTTACAGTTGGCCGATAAGAGTGAGAAGAGACCTGAGAGATAGTTGAAGATGTCACAATTAAAGTTCAAGAATTTTACTATCCTATGGATTTCATTGTTCTATACATGCATCCAAGTCATAACACTAGGAATATGACATTTGTCTTTTTTAGGAAACCATTTTTAGCGATTGTAGGTGCAATGATTCATTGTAAAACAGGGATCATTGAGTTCACATTTGGGCATTTGAAGGCAAAGGTTAGGGGTGCTGAGTCTGCCACTAAGGATAGAGTGGGTGATGAGGAGAATTGTTTCTTCATAGAGTCTGTTGCTTCTAGTGATAATGATTTCTATGATTCTTTCTTGTCCTTAGAAGGTAGAGTTGTGCTTGATAAGATCATTGAGTAGTTGAATTTGGAGGCTTTTAGTGAGACTCACTTAGAGAGTGATGTGCTTTCCTTAGTAGATACTCCTGATTCCCATGTCGCTAAGTCCTCTGATTCACGCTTAGCCCCGAGCGATATTGGTAAGCTTGATGAAATTATTACTCTGATTAACTCTGGCATCTCTCTTTCAGAATTGAATACCTCTTCAATTCTCTTATCTACTCTTAGATCTAGTAAGACCATTGTCATAGATCATTCCCTAGTTGAGAGTAGTCCCGAGCTTCTATCGAGTGTGCTTCTTACTCTTTTGAAGCCTTTATCTGTACCCATTGTTCTCGATCATATAAAGGATAATGTTTTATTTTATCCCTAGATTTCGCTAGAGTTTAGGTTAGCTACTAGTGAATTGAGTTTGAGAGAAGAAATTTGAGTGTTTGAGTATAGAAGAGTGTGTTGTTGCATCATTTGTTATAGCCTATCTCATGAGATGCACATTTTTTTATCCATTTCTTTTATCTGAGGATGCCCGACATGATCCTGTGCACACATTCTTAGCATGTGAGTACAGATCTTCGAGGCGTCGGATGTGTGGTGTTGATTGCATTTTTCATTTGTTGTATCCATTTACTGCTTTTTTCTATGCTAATTTTCTTATTTGGCAGTATGTGCCTAAGGATTTTAAGCACCACTAGCCCTAATTACCGCCCAGTTGGGGGCGTAAAATCTAGCGCTACACAGACGCACCCTAGAAATTTTGATAGCTAGAGTTTGAATAATGAGTTCTTTACTTTTGCTTTTCTTAGCATATTTTGTTTTTCATTTCTTTTCTTTTCATTTTTGTTTCCTTCATGTCCATTGCTTTTCATAAATAAAGCCTTGTTATTTACACTTGCCATTGTGAGCTTTTAATGTAGTGTTTGTTAATTTCCTTTATAGATCTTTTGAGTTGAGTGAAAATTGGTTGCAAAGGAAGTTAATGGACACAATTATCAAAACATGGCATGCACAGCTTAGTACTACACAAGGTTGTATCTATCCATACTTCACTTGTCCCTTCTTATCTACCCCATCCCCACCATCCTTACGTATTTTGTGATACCTAATTGCTTGTTGTGTGGCCTTATTTTATTTGCTTGAGGACAAGCAAAGTTTAGATTTGGAGGTATGGGAGTTTGGTTTTATTGTTTTATGCTTTGATTAAGGTAGATGTGCATTATATTCTTAAAAATGGTGAAAATTTTTCAATTTTGATTCATATAGAGTTGTTTATCTCCTAGGTGATTGGAGTGGTAGCTCCTATAATTGATTTAATTATGTGGTGAAGCTAAGTTTGTATTTTGGGGAGTAAATGGAGTGGAGAGAGATCTGAGATTTGGAGGAGATGGCTTTTAAAAGTTGTAGGGAGTGAGCACCTTTAAGAATGCACCTTGTAGTAACTCCATGGCTTCGTTAGAAAGAAAATGGTTGAAAAAGGGATATTGATATGAGTGCCCTTCCTTGATTGGTTCTTTTTTATGTGCCTTAGCCTTCCTTTTTCTTTTCTTTTTGTTTACGTCATGTATTGATTAAAAAATCCCAAAAAATAGAAAATAAGGCAAAAAGCTTGAACAAGCCAAAAAATTGAAAAACAAGAAAAAACCCAAAGGCACGAAAAATATGCAAAAGTCAAACTCATTGAATAAGTGGTTAAGTGACACAATGTCGACTTAGCTCAAGTTGTCGTTTCGTTCTTTTGATGTGTTATGAATAAGACTCTTTACGCCATTTTTGTGAGCTATCGTGTTTGTATATTCTTTCTCTCCTTATCTTTGAGGCTCTATGTATGTTAGGAAGGGCATGCTAGTTGAGGGGGCATGAAGTATCAATGTCCCACGTATGTATAAGAATCCCGGGCATGTAGAGGTTAAGGCTACTTAGGAACTTCCCGGAGGTACGAGACCCTTGTGAGTAAGGGGAGAATCCAAAGAGGCTTGGAAACCCCTCTACGAAAAGAATGACCCTTTCATACTCCTTAGAATCTCCTTGATAGCAAATCAATCCTTTAGGCAACCCTCTCTACCAACCTTGAGATAGACTTAGGTTTAGGCTTGCTTAAGGATAGGTAATGAGTCAATAATGGCCTTGAGTAAGAGTGTAACTGAAAAGGTTATAGTGCAACTTTTGTGAAGAATCCTGAGGGTCTAATTCAAAACCAATTGGTGCTAGGCAGACTGGCCCAGGATCTTATTAAGTGATCTTGAATTGTATAAACTTTCTATGTGGGAGGAATAATACTCTAACGCTCCCTTTCACATATGACTTGATTTGGTAATTGAAAAAAAGGTTACACGTGGACAAATTAGAAATCACGCGTGGATAAAGAAGGGTCAAACGTGGACAAATTAATCCTAGCCCATAACCTCTACTTTGATACCATGTGAAGAATCCTAAGGTTATAACCTAAAACCAATTGGTGCTAGGTGGAATAGCCGAGGACCTTATTAAGTGGTCTTGGATTGTATAAACTTTCTATGTGGGAGGAATAATACTCTAACAATTTTAGCCTATAACACCGTAACAAAATAAATGAAAGATTCATTAGAATCTTAGGGATAGCTTACTATAGAAGAATATGCAAGTTCTTTCCAAATAACTAAAGATGACTAACCCCTAGTTAGATACAAAATTGTGAAAAAGCTAGTTAAGATACTATAAAGAGAAAGAACCTTCCTATTAGGAAAAGGTTCAAACAGAGTTGATTTTAGGGATAAGCATGTCATGCAGAACCTAATCAAGGTGAAACATCTTATGGTACATTAGGCATTGCCATAAGGCTCAAAAGATCCTCTCCTTTAAGATATCATATCTCTAGTCCTTTATGGCCAAGAAACCTTAAAATTTACTTTAGGAATCAAATTAACCTGCCTTTTGTTTCTCGAGCAAATCCAAGTGATGTTATTCCACCAAGGTCTAGAGTGAAAGAAAATGAGCCAGGATCTAGTACTGGAGGGGATTTTAGCAATGTAGCTAGTCCTCTATTCATACCATGGAATCCTTCTGGTATAATAGCTATTTATGGTAATGCAGGAGCACCTTTATAGAATGGAGGAATTTCCTTTGCGCAGAGGCCTATGCCACTTATTGAGCCTTAAATAAATGATTCTCTAATTTTCTAGTT
The DNA here is from genome assembly GCA_028554755.1 of Cordia subcordata. NCBI lineage: Eukaryota > Viridiplantae > Streptophyta > Magnoliopsida > Boraginales > Cordiaceae > Cordia > Cordia subcordata. Next base: position 4,700,554 of record JAPTOF010000025.1, on the reverse strand, counting down.
GGGATTGAATATGCCTTATACACCTCCAAACTAGTCCTACCTTAGGGGCATAGTCATAGACGACAAATGACTTCATCATCTCCAATGCCACACATATATTCATATGTGCCTTTGAGCCAATAAAACCAATTTAGAATTAGGTAGTAGCCATCATTTAGCAGCTTTATGGACCTGGTCTTAGAAGAACATTGAGCTTAATTAATAGGAGCAATATCCAAATTGGATTGATACAGAGTACCATTTCCTGCAAGGGTACAAGGTCATTTCATTGTTTTCTTGCGAGGATAATGTGTCAGCACTCAAATATATTTTTAGATTCTCTATTAGTTAAAAAAGGTGGTAGATAATGATTTCCTTGAGCTTTGAATATTCTCTAGTTCGTTAACAGGGACTACTTTTAATTGGTATGTGAATTTGCCACCCAACTCAAAACATACTTGGGATAAAATGCAGGTTCAACTTCAAATTTAGTTTGTTAGAACTGATCTTGGGTTTTAATGAGCGACTTGGCTCATATTAGATAAGAATGAGTAAATTAGTAGAAGAATATTGGAATAGGTTTAAGAGGGCTCATATAAGTTGCCATGCAAATCTCCCTTAAAAGGAATTGTTTTTCCAAATAATAGGTGATCCTACAAAGAATCAGATAAGGTGTGACAGTCATCTTCTCCGGCAATGTGATTGCAAAATCATTTTTTTCGGCGACGTTATAGACTTGTAAGAGAAGGCTACACGTCGGTGAGGGTCCGGCGTTAGCCCCTCCGATGGTCAAGTTAGTATGTATTAACTGATTAAATGTATTAAAGAGAGAGAGAGAGAGAGAGAGAGCGAGCTTGTCTATCTTTGGATGGAATGGCTTACCCCTTTATTAGTGTGCTTGAGGGCTATTTATAGGGTGTTTGTTTGGACATATGGCCTCTTTGATTATTATTGGCTGTAAATCCATTATTGGTTCGGGTTGGGGAAGGGCGTAGCCCAATCCCCATCATTAGCCCCTTTAGTTACGGTTGTACGTGGAGTTTAGCTAGGCTAGGCATGACTAAAATTATATTTTTAACTGTTTGATCTCTTATGCGATTGTCTTATTTGATTTTTTCTCCTCTTGAGAAACATTTGATCCATATTTCCAGTAAAATTAACTATTACGGATTTTGCCAAAGTTTGCCTTGTTTCATGATTCTGAGTCTTTATTTCTTGCAATTTGCTTGTAGATTAAGATCATGTCAGAAACAGGTTTAGACTAGAAGCTTCTGATAAAATCTAACCAGAAATTCTGGGTCTCATCCTATCTAGCAACTTCTTCGATTATGATTTGCATATACTGATACGAGTATATATATATTATTGGCCATAGACTCGAGGTTCGATTTTTAGTAATCCATGTAGCTAAGAAATACTTTCTTTGAGGAATGTACTTATCTTCAATCATGGTGGTCTCGTTGAAGCTGGTTCAAACTTACCATATCAATAGCTCATTCAGTCCTAGTCGAGCCATGGAATGGGTTGAGTGAAACTAACGACAAACTTCTCATTTGGAACTACTGGGTCCTATTTATAGTTTGGGGAGGATTGGACATGTGTTGCTCTAGTTCTATTTGTATTATCTGACTATCGGCCAACGAAGTCATATCAGGTGACTTTATAGATAGTCGAGTCACCCTTACACTCTATTTTCTCATAGTGGGTCATGGGTATGATCCGATCCCATATGGGGATTTGTTGATTTGGGACGTCACTAAATGTTCCCCGATTTGATCGGATTTGGCCCGTAGTCTTATTTCCTTTGTTTTCTAAGCCTCCAGTCGAGTTCCATAGGGGCTCATCAGGGTTTGACTTTCTTTCTCCTTCTCTTTTTTATTTCTATAGCTCTGTCTAGCCTTGTAACATTTTGAAGGGTTTGGGTTTGGGTTTGGGCTTAAGAGCCCCTTATCGGAGTTCGCTCGAGTTTCAATTAGTGAGAATCCCTTCTTGGGATCGGCTCACGTGCTCAATGTTCGAAGTCGATAGTTCCTCATCGGGATTCCCTTGCATACTTGAATTTTAAGTGTTGAGAGTCCTTTCTCGGGATTTGCTCACAAGTGTAGGCTCGTGGCCTTTAATATTTTGAGCTTTAGCTCATCTTCAAGGTTCATGGCCTTTAGTGATCCACGTCATAGCTTCCTTTGAGGCTCGCGGTCTTAGATTCGATCAGTAGCTTATTTTGAAGGCTCATGACCTTTGATGCTTCGAGCCGTAGCTCTTTTTTAGACTTGTTGCCTTAGATGAGTTCAAGTAGTAACTTCTTTTTAGGCTCATGGTCTTAGATATATAATCAATAGTCAGAGGCTAAGATGAGATGACCGAGTTGTTGCCGAGTCCGTGGTCAGAGGCTAAGGTGGCATGACCGGGTAGTTGTCAAGTCCGTGGTCAGAGGCTTAGGTGGCATGACCAGGTCTTTAGTATGTGTGAGCCTTGACTCTTTTGGGGCTTGTAGCGTTAGATAAGTTCGAGCTATAGCTCTTTTCAAGGCTCATCGCCTTTTGATATTTTTGAACTTTTAGCTCGTTGTAGGCTCATCGCCTTCAATATGTTTGAGCTTTAGCTCTTTGGGGGCTCGTAGCGTTTTAATATTTTTGAGCTTTTAACTCGTCGGTCGGGGTACTCTGAATTTTGGCTTAGTCCCTTGCATTTGAAAAGAATATAAGTTCCCTTGTTGTCTCTCAGAATGTTTAGTGCGTTTTGTCGCTTGTTTTTATGCTGCCGACCCCTGTTGATTTGTTGGTTCTCGGTCCATAAAAATAATCCCATGGGCTGATTTGATAGCCCAAACAATAGGTGACGCATAAGAATAATCCACGAAGGCCCAGAGGTAACTTTTGTACCTGACAATTGAATTAATTAGCCTGTAGTGGTTACGTCATATCTGATTTGCTTCATGAGAGCTTGCCATATAAGAAATATATATATGGAGGCCACGATCAAGTAATGGCATACTAACATCCCGGCTTATGTAATAAATTTTAGCAAGGTATGATAAATAAAAAGGGGATATAAGAAAGAATCCATATAGAAGACGTCACTGGAGTTGTGACAAGTGAGAGAACTTCACTGGCATGCACTCATGGTGAATAGTGTCATTTTTTTTATCTTCAAATTGAGAGAGCCTGCCTTTACTCTTCATCCGAATATAAATATAGCGCAAATCTGCAGCTATTATTATATTCTCTTTTATTTTGAAACCCTACACTAAGAGAGAGAATTAGCGAGGGACTTAAATTATCAGCTAACAAATTTTCAAGTTAATGGTTTCGTGCTTTCTAGCTTCCTTGTTCTATTTTCTTCTTCTTCTTCTTTACATATATACATATATATATACATATATATATATATATATATATATGTACTCAGGTCTGCTCATTGCGCAATGCTAATGCCTGATAAGCCGACAAATATGCAAAAAGATGCCTCACGCAGGAAAAAGTTAATATTCCATGCACGTTATTATTCTTTGAACATTAAACATGTAGAATAAAATGCAAAATGCACACTCATTATTTGTAATAACTACCAAGTTTAAAGATGAGTACTTATCTCAAATTCGACCATTTCAAGTCTCATCTGGACCTCTTTCCAATGGCCTCGTGCCCTCCACCACCATCCTCGCATACAAATATATATAATACCCAGACTCAGTGCTCGAGCAATATAGATATATATAGCGCCGTATCTTAACAAGTGATTATGGTATGATCGGGGTTTGACTTACTCCAGCGTTAAGCTGATGAGGGCGATGTAAGCAATAGATTGATAGGATTTTGGCTCTTTAGTCATGCACGTAATATGATAAAATAGCTAAAATGGTATATATTGAGGCCCCGGAGTAGTCCCAGCTCTTAGCAGAGCTTATTGAACATGAATGAGTCATCGGGCAGACAAACAATGAGTGCCTCGATAATTAAGTGTTTGATCAACATGTAAGAACTTTCTCTCCCTTCCCTCGAAGCGTCAAAAGTGCCAAGCATTATCATGGTACTGGAATTTCATACAATTTTTCGTCTCAACATTTGTATTGATAGAAGCGTGCTCATCATGAAGCCCCTCGGGACACAGTGCTCATCGGGTCGTCGATAAGGTTTGTGAAACCCTGATCCATGGGCAGGGAGTAGGTCAAGCATCCATGGTCTTTGATTTGTCCGTATGCTTTCTTGCTACCAGGATGATAGAGATGCTTCTGCCGACAATGTTGAAATAAAGAAAATGAAAGCCCCGTCGACAATTGCCATGCAAATTTTAGCAACAACCATAGGCACCGACTTTGCCACCATGGGTTGATCAATCACACCATCACCATAGAGTGTATATTGACACAGTGCATATCCTAGTGCGTTCATATTCACATCTTTATGCAAGAGAAGATATGAGAAGCACCCACGAGTGGAACCGATGTACACAAGCTTCAAGCCCAACCCGATGGGAAAGTTCGAGCTGATGGAGCAACTCGATGAGAAACACATAACATCCCGAAACTGACAAAGACGAATGAAAACAGCAAGACGATTCTCATTGCATAGTTGTAATACTCTAAGAGATGGATACGTGCCAGCACAATAGAGGAACTTTATGTTCTCATGATAACATCCCATGAACAAAGCATCGAGGAACTATGCCCGCTTAGACCTATCAATCTCAAATCCACCACTCATACGGTCATCAAGCATGGGGATGGTAGACCGATCTAGGCTGCTACAGAGCAATGGGAAACATGCGGCCGTCTGATCATGACTAATGATGCGGTGATGGCCTATTGTACTCGTGGCCAACTTAACCTCCCTCGATTAAAGTAAGTAGCAACATGAAAGCACATCCATCGGGTGGATAGAGCACCATCAGATGCTTAACATTGAGAATCATTTGGTGATTGATGACAGCCTGTTTAACAGATTAGTAAAAGCAAAGGGAAAACAAGAAAACAAAATCTCATGCATCCTTACGACAAATATAATCATGAAGTAAATGTAAGCGGCTGGTGCAGGACTGATTGGGCTCTATATGTTTTATCCCTCATCCCTTTCATTAATACACACTCAATTGACTCCCAACACGTGGGTCTTCACGGCCTTCAATTCTCAACCCTGTAGCTTATAACAAGTGTGGACGGCATGACCATAAACACTATTCTTTCATGCCAAAGAGCTATAACAGCTTATCAGAATTGAGCTTGATATTCTTATAATCAATAAACCAAGCTCGGTGAATGTAAGATATGTTGAAAGGATCATGCACATAGATACACAGGACATAAAGGCAATAAACACATATAGCACAACGAAAGCAACAAAACACAGAAACACACAAGATTTAACGTAGTTCAGCTAAGGCCTACATCCACAAAGTAATTCTTTATTACTCAAAAGAAATAATTTCTTTGTAACCATATATGGTACACCACCTTTTGGTGTACGACAACTAAACTCATGGTAGAAAGTCCTATTTATAGAATATATATGCTAATACTATTTGGATTAGGAATCCTATAATCTAAAGTACTTTTATTCTTATTGACTTCTTATTCTCTCCAATATTTAATTAGACATGAAATTCGAGTCATACTCTAACAAATTCCTCCTTTGATGAGAAATTCCAAGTATTGAACCCTTGATCAATATCTTCAAAATTCAATACTTCAACAGGTAGATGGAATTTGGCAATTTTGTCTTCAAATTTGGATTTGTGACGTCAAAAAATCATCCCTTAAGCACAAAACAATATTGGACCGTTCTTAAGATCCATTTCTCTAATGTACTCAAGCTCATAAATTCCGCTAGTTGCACATCACACTTGATCACGACCATTAGATCATAACTCGAAGAACATCTAACAATTTAAAGCGTATGATCAGACCATATCCTTCTGGTTGTCTTCTCATTGCTTTGGTGCCAACCTATCTTGATGAAACCTTCGGCAATGTTAATCTTTGGCTTCTCTAATGATGTATTCATCTTCTTTGATATGTTGTTGCTTCGTCTCCTCCAAGGTGCCAATGACGATCTCGATCGCCAATAACACCTTTATATAACATCAACACTTTTTCTGTTGTAGGTGTTCTTGAACCTACCACACTATTTCTGGCATAGGTATTCCTGAACTTACTCCGACTATTGCTGTAGTTTTGGCTTCTTCTTTGGTGTCATCATCTTCTGATAAATCACACAGACATATCAAATAACTAAGCTCAGGTGCATTAGCCATTGTGCACCCTACTATACTCTTTAACTATTTTGTTTAATGACTTTGGTAGGCAATCACTGCTAAATATGTCATGGCAGCAACTTTCTGACGACACCTTCAATTGCCATATCTATGTGCAGTCCCAGGCTCTAATACCACATTGTTGGAAGAATTGTGCACATAGATACATAGGATATAAAGGCAATAAACACATATAGCACAACGGAAGTAATATAACACAGAAACACACAAGATTTTGACGTGGTTTAGATAAGGCCTACATCTACAGAGTAATTCTCTATTACTCAAAAGAAATAATTTCTTTGTGACCATACATGGTACAACCACCTTTTGGTGCATGACAACTAAACTCACAATAGAAAGTCTTATTTATAGAATATATATGCTAATCTTATTTGGATTAAGAATCCTATAATCTGAAGTACTTTTATTCTTATTGACTTCTTATTCTCTCCAATACTTAATTAGATTTGGAATTCGGGTCACACTCTAACAAGATATCGGGCACACAAATTGTGAGTGAATAAAAATCTAATATGTGAGAAAGAAGAAGATTGATCCTTTATGGTCCCTGTTCATATGGTGTAAAAAGTTGTCTCCGTCAATGATGCATAGATCTTTTCTTATTACTATCAAAGAGGAAGCCTTCGGAGGATAAACCACGAACAAATCACAGGAAATGGTCTTTGCAATAGCTGAAGTTCTCATGTGATAGCCACTTGATGTGTCATCTACAAAGGATCTTGGAGTCCTTCGGCAAGAGCCTGAAAGGTAATGTCGTTAGGAAAAGCCTGAAAAACATTGCCATCAAGAGAAGCTTGAAAAGGAATGCCATTAGGAAAATCCTAAAAAACATTGCCATTGGGAAAAGCTAGACTGATATCTTCTCCAAGAACTATCATGGCTTGTGCCCCGACATCTTCTTCGCAGGCCTTACCATATATCGTCGGTGCGAAGATGGCAGTGAGATTACCTTTGTTACATATTGACAAAGCTTTCCATGAATGGAAAGCCTCCTGCTGTCATGCAGCTATTACCCATAGTTCCTTTATGCAACTCCAAGCGTATTGTGTAAGATTATTCATCAAAAGATATGAAGCTTGTTCTTCCAGGTTAGCTCCAAATGACTGCAGAAGCATGGAAGCAACTCTCTAAAGCGGAAGCCATGGGTACCTTTTCGTAGTTAAAACATGCCTCACTCGTTTCATTCATTGAGGTGAATGAGAGCTTTTTGGCATGCCTACTCTTCGAGAGATGCATGAGCAATATCTTGTTGGTGTTAGAAAATAAACTTGATTTAGAATTTAGATATATTTAGGAGTCCTACTTATATTAGAATTAGTTTATTGGTTATTTTCTTAATCCTGTTAGGATTAATCTATTAGCTATTTTAATATGTAGAGGATTGGTTTAACCAAATCCTATTTAGTTTTGGATTTCTAGAATAGCCTATATATAGGGGTGAAAGCTCTCAATTGTAGAAGCCCAAGTTAGAAGAGATAATAAAGTTTTATATATTTTCTCTATATTCAAAATAGCCTTTTCTACTTTCTAACAAATTGGTATCTAGAGGTAGGTAAATATGATGGCTAATGGGATGCTTCTGTTTCAATTCCCTCGCCTGACAAAGGATAATTACGATAACTGGGCAATTCGCTTAAAGGCCCTTCTTGGCTCTCAAGATGCTTGGGAGATTGTAGAAAAAAGCTACACGGAACAGGATGAAGATGCAGCCTTGACTCAAGCTCAAAAGGAAGCTTTGACAAGATCGCGTAAGAAAGATCAACAAGCCCTTTCTATCATCCATCTATGTTTGGATGAAGTGATATTGGAGTAGATCTTATGTGCCACTACCACGAAGGAAGCATGGGAGATTCTTCAAAAATCCCAAAAGGGAGTTGACAAGGTGAAAAAGGTTCATCTTCAAACTTCAAGAGGTGAGTTTGAATCTCTCCATATGAATGATACTAAATCTATATCATATTAGATTTCAAGAGTTTTGGTAGTTTCCAATCAATTAAAAAGATATCGAGAAGATTTGAAAGATGTCTGTGTAGTAGAAAAAATCCTTCTTTCTTTGTATCCAAAATATGAATATATTGTTGTAGCCATTGAAGAATCAAAGGATTTAGATACCATGTCCATTGATGAACTTATGGGTTTGTTACAAGCCCATGAAGAAAGACATAAGAAGAAGGATAAGGAAGTCCTTGAAAATGTTCTTCAAAGTAATCTTACTTTGAAGAAAGAAGAAAACTTCAATAATAATAGAGGTCAAAAAGGATATGGAGGTGGTCGTGGTCGTGGTCATGGACAAAAAGGGCAAGGACGTGGCGGAAGAGGAGGATTTAATCAATCCAATCAAGAAAAGAACAACACACAAGGACCTGGGCATGGAAAAGGCAAAGGAAAGTATGATAAATCGTCAATTCAATGTTACAATTGTCAGAAATTTGGGCATTATTCTTATGAATGCAGAAAAAATCCAAAAGTTGTGGCTGAGAAAGCAAATTACATAGAGAAACAAGAAGAAGGGGAGATAACCTTATTAATGGCTCATCAAGATGAACCCAATGGAGATGGGACTTCATGGTATCTTGATACAGCAGCTAGTAGTCACATGAGTGGAAAAAGGAGTATGTTTGCAGAGCTCGATGAAACTGTCAAGCGTAATATAAAATTTGGAGATGGCTCTACGATCTCTGTGGAAGGCAAAGGTAAGATTCTAATCCGTTTGAACGATGGAAGGCATCGTCTTATTTCTAAAGTTTATTATGTGCCAAAATTAAAAAGTAATATTTTGAGTCTTGGCCAACTTCTTGAGAAAAATTACACAATTTTATTGGAAGATAAATATTGTGCAATAAGGGATGAAAATAATGTTTTGATAACAAAAGTGCCAATGACAAGAAATAGATTGTTTGTATTAAATATTCAGAATGATACAGCAAAATATTTTAAAGCTTGTGTAAAAGAAACTTCTTGGTTTTGGCATTTGAGATTTGGGCACTTAAATTTTGAAAATTTGTCTTTGATGCCAAAAAACAATATGGTGAATGGATTGCCTCTCATCAATTATTCGGAGCAAATCAGTGAAGATTGTCTTCTTAGGAAACAAGCTAGGAAAAGTTTTCCACTTGAGGCTACATCAAGAGCAAGGAGGCCACTTGAACTTGTCCATTCCGATATTTGTGAGCCTATAAATCCAAGTTCATATGGTAAAAATAAGTACTTTATTCTTTTCATTGATGATCATAGCCGTAAAACTTGGGTCTATTTCCTAAAAGAAAAATCTGAAGCTTTGAGAAGTTCAAGATATTTAAGGCCCTTGTTGAAAAGAAAAGTGGTTACAAGATAAAAGCTTTGAGATCTGATAGAGGCGGAGAATTCACATCAAAAGAATTTGAAAGGTTTTGTGAAGATCAAGTTATTTGATGGCCTTTGATATTTCCTCGATCGCCTTAACAGAATAGAGTTGCTGAGAGAAAAAATAGAGTGATTCTTGAGATGATACGGAGCATGTTGAAGACCAAAGAAATGCTGAAAGAATTTTGGGCTGAAGTTGTTGATTGTGCTGTGTATATTTTGAATCGTTGTTATACAAAGAGTTTTTGTAACAAGACACCATTGGAAGCCTGGTATACAAAGAAGCCTGGTATCAAGCAATTACGAGTTTTTGGATGCATAGCCTATGCTCATGTTCCAGATCAAGTTAAATCCAAGTTTGATGACAAGAGTTAAAAGCTTGTTTTTATTGGCAACGATAGACACTCCAAAGGTTACAAGCTCTACAATCCTATTAGTGGAAGAATTATTATTAGTAGAGATATTCAATTTGATGAAGAAGCAGAATGGGATTGGGGCACTAATGAGCAAAAAGAAGATAGATTCTTACCTCTACAAGAGCAAGAAGTAGAAGCAAATAGGGATTCTATCTCTCCAATTCCTACTCCAGCTTCAAGTGCAGTTCCAACTCCAACTGCAACTCCAACTCCATCTCCAATTATAGGTCAAGGAAACTCCTCTACAACAAGTTCGAGTCCTGAAGAAAGAGCTCCTCGCTTTAGAAGTTTGAGTGAGATCTACAAAGTAACTCAAAATTTAAATGAAGATCTAAATCTCTTTGTCTCCATGCTGATTGTGAGCTAATAACATTTGAGGAAGCTGACAAGAACGAAAGGTCGAGAGGAGTTGTGGATGAAAAGATCAAGATGGTCAAGAAGAATGATACTTGGGAGCTTGCGACTTTACCCAAAGGACACAAAGTCATTGGAGTAAAGACAGTTTACAAAATAAAGAGGAATACAAAAAATGAAGTAGAAAAATACAAGACAAGATGGGTTGCAAAAGGCCATAGTCAAAGAGATGGCATTGACTATGGTGATAATTCAAAAGGGCAATGGCGAAAGAGTTGGAGAATATGTTGCAAAAAAAAAAGTGATTGAAGATTGTGTATGTGAGAGATTGCCGATATTCTCATAGAGCCCTACAAGAATGATGTGTTCATCCAGTTGAGAGTTTTGCTTGGAGTTACGAGAATCAAATCAAGTTTATGAGGGGATGTTAGAAAAATAAACTTGATTTAGAATTTGGATATGTTTAGGAGTCCTAAATATATTAGGATTAGTTTATTGGTTATTTTCCTAGTCCAGTTAGGATTAATCTATTAGCTATTTTAATATGTAAAGAATTGGTTTAACCAAATCCTATTTAGTTTTGGATTTCTATAATAGCCTATATATAGGGGTGAAAGCTTTCAGTTGTAGAAGCCCTAGTTAGAAGAGATAATAAAGTTTTATATATTCTCTCTATATTCAAAATAGCCTCTTCCACTTTTTAACAATTGGCTATTCTCGAACAATAAGCGTCCCACCCACCGAAGGTGCCTAGCTATCAAGAAGATGAAAAAGCCACTCCAAAAGATATTCACGCACGTTACTTGTGCCCACCATGAGAGGTCCTTACAAGAAATCATGTACCATTCCTAGAGCAATTTATGATACAGAGCTAAATCGATACGACTTAGCTCATTATTGGGCCACAGGCGTTACTTTTTTCATTATAATAATTGGGTGTCTATTTTTTTTTACCACCAACTTTAATCCTTCATGAAATATCATAAACTAAGATCATAAACTAAGGGGCATACATGCAGATTAGGTGTTTCCCATACATAAGAGCATAACTCATAAGAACAAAGAATATTGAACTCTAAAATAAGCAAATATACTTTCCTGTAAAAGAATATGCCATTCAAGTGTTGATACAAATATAGGCCTTGAATTGCTTGTAAATGGCAGAACATCCTGGCTGACTGCCTCCACATCTTCTCCTTTCTTTACCAATTGACATTATAGATAAGATAATGTGGTCATGTGGTTCTCAATGGGATTACTACTCATTTCCCACAAATGATGTCAATCTGATCTTATAAAGAATTAGATAAAGTGTGATAGTTATCTTCTTCAGCAAAGTAATTGGAAAATCCTTTTTTCCGATGATGTTGTATATAGACCTACAAGGGAAGGCTACATGCTGATGAGGGTCTGGCTTTAGCTCCTTCGATGATTAAGTTAGTATGTATTAATTGATTAAATGTATTAAAGAAGGAAAGAGAGAGAGAGAGAGAGAGATTGTCCATCTTTGGATGGAATGGCTTGTTCATCTTTAAAGGGTGTCCATTCTGACATGTGGCCTTTTTTATTATTATTAGGCTGTAAATCCATTATGGGTTAGGGTTAGGAAAGGGTATAGCCCAATCCACATCAATAGGATTTTATTATTAATAATGTTTTATATGTTCCAGACATGTGAAAGAATTTAACTTTAGTTATGTACTTGATACATTGTGGTTATTCAATAAATTTCCATTCTGGTTGTTATATTGCCAGATATAGGAGTATTATATGTTCTAATAGATTACATGATAACTTGTTTTAATACCCTATTCTCTATAGCATGCATAATACAAAATAAGAATGCTCAAGTTCTTAAAAAAGAAAGTTCCATCTATCAATGACACTTACTTATGGCACCTATGTTTAGGACATATAAACCTAAATAGGATTTTAAGATTGGTGGAATAAGCCTTTAAGCTTATTAGAACTCAAACCATTACCTTAGTGTGTATCTTGCCTAAAAGAGAAGATGAACAAAAGGCCATTTTCTTCTAGGGGTCAGAGGGCAAATGAGTTATTGGAATTGGTATACAATAATATGTGTGGTGCTATGAGTGAACCAACTCATGAAGGTTATGAGTACTTCATCATCTTCACTAATGATTACTCAAGATTTCGTTATGTATACCTAATGTGATCCAAGTCTAAATCATTTGAAAAGTTTAAAGTGTTAAAGATTAAGGCGGAGCGTTAATTAAGAACACATATCAAAGTCTTTTCGGTCTAATCACGATGGCGAATACCTCCTAGGTGAGTTCAAAGAGTACTTCACACAACATGGGATTGTGTCTCAAATGATATCATCAAACACTCCAAAGCAGAATGTAGTATCTGAGAGAAAGACAAAACACTGACTAAATATGGTGAAGTCTATGATAAGTCATGCGAATTTGCCAATGTCGCTTTAAGGTTACGTGATCACATTGTTGTATGGACAAATACCAAGTAAAATTGTCAATAATAAAATAAATTATTTTCCTCTTTATTGCATGAATGCAACTTAAGGGTCGAACCACAATGCTAAGAATTGTTACCAAACTAAGAACTTAAATCAACTAAATTGGATATCAAGATAAAGACAATTATCAGATTAAACTAATTTAAATGAAAGTCATAATTAACTAAAAAATTATAGAAATCAACCATGAAAATTGAGAGGATTAAATTTGTGAGAAAACCCAATCAATGGTATTAGGTAATTGAAATATTCTATTCATGTTTGTCAACTTCAAGATTTTTAGTTAAGCACATGGAATTAGGCTACAAGTTCTAATTCACCTTGATTAATTAATTAGAGGTGTTAAGGCATAATTTGTCTCGTTGGCAAAAATTGTCACTCAATTTTTTTACTAATTAATCTAATAAATCTTAAAAATTAATTGAGAATAAAGGCATAGACTATCTTAGTAGAATAATCTATCTCAATTTTGAATCAATTAAATAATTATAGTCCTGTTAATTAATCTATATTCGTTCCCATAAGAATCTATAAGATTCCTATTGAGTATGGTCCGTATTTTAGTTGGGCGCCTTAGGAATATAAACTGTAAGAATCCTAGTCCTAACCAAACTAGTAGTCCTTTCTTTTTTGTTCTCCTACTATGTCTCTATTTTTATCATATTTGTAGCATGACTATATTCGTAGTACTACCATATTTGTTATTTTTTTATACTTTATAAATAGGGACTTTGCCCATTGTATTAGAGTGAGACAAAGACGCAGAGAGATGAGAGACGGAGCGAGTGACCTTGAGAGTGAGGAGATCGTAAGACCCGAGCCCTCTCTCTGTGTGATGTATTCTTTCTTATTATAGTATAATTCTCTTGTCTGCCTACATAAATAGAAGATCGAACCACGTTAAAAATATTAGTGTCCATTGTATTTACATCTTTTTCTATTTTGTTCATCTTTGTTTCGAGCACCCCGAATTCCCAACAAACTAGTATCAAAGTCTGGTTTGGAGAAGTGGGCACGACAATTGGGTGAAAACACATCAAAAGATTTTGTGTTTTTCATGATTTTGGTGCTCCTATTGGGTTGTTGACAAAAAACAAAAACTGATTTGGAGGGTGTTTGATTTGTTTATTTTGGGTGCTCATAAGTACTTAAAAAAAGTACTCTCTTACATACTTTTAACTATTTAGGTACTTATAAGTACCAAATAAGCAAAGCCAAACACCTTCTTGGAAATCTTGGACAAAGCTTAGCATGAGATTTGGCAAGAAAACAAACGGAGGAGCTGTTAGAAATCACTGACATCATCGAAAAAAATCACCGTCAAGAACAGTTGCAGCCATCTTAGTTTGAATGTGGTTCATGGTATTGTCGTGGGCCTAGAAAAGATATCGGCATGAGCTAGGATTGGCGTGGATTTGTACTTCCATGGTGAACAGTGATTTAAAGTGACTAAACGCAGCGTTGCAAGTACCGTTTGGTCGCCCAAAGATGAGGAATCTTTTTGTCATGCTGGTGTCGCGTATGGTGGCCGGGGAAAGCTTGAAGATGACGGCGTTAGTGCCATATAGAGTTAGGAGGCTCCGTTACATGCGTGGTAAACACCAAAAGAATTGCGACATCATGAGGAATACTTTGGTAGCTATTATGCGGCGCTTGATGACCGAAGAACACGGCGGTGACGGCTTAAAGAGATGCGATGGTGAGGTGGAGATCAACAGTAGATATTGCACGACAGCAAGATCGGAGCAGCCTCTTGGGATCGGCGAGATGTGGAGAACGCAGTGGTGTTGTTGGATTTCAGATTCAATGGTTGGATCTCATTCAAACACGAGGCCAGGTCACGAGTTCTTCATGGGTCTTTGGGTCGAGCTGATTATTGAGGAAATTTTTTTTATACCCTTATTTTAAATTTTTATCGCAAAATACCCTACTTTTTAAATTTTTTTTAAAAAATACTCTTTTCGGTAAATCACTTACCGAAATGGTAGGTGATTTACCATTCACTTATCCCGGAATTTGAAAAAATTTAAAAAAATAAATGATTGCGGCTTTAATGTTTTCGGTAAGCCACCTACCGAACGGTAGGTGACCTACCTTTTTTTGGCCTTTATATACCCCCTTCCCCCTTTTTCCTTCTCACTGTGAAAAAATCACCTCCCCCCGTGACCCACCAGTTTTTTGGCCGAAAAAATCCCCTCCCAACCCATTTTTTTGCAAAAAAAGTACACTCTAAGTCCAGGAAATTGTCTTTACTTGTAAATTTTCTAAATTCTGGCCTTTTATTTTTTATATATTGATTTTCACTTATATATACGTGTTGTTAATATGCGATTGTATGTATATGTGTAGTGTGTAGAGTATGTACATATGTATATAGTATATGCACATGTGACATTGATACGTGTATAGCTATATGTGTTTTAATGTTTATTTTACATGCATATATACATATACATATATATAAATATATATTGACATGTATATGAATAGGATATTTAACATAATTTTGTAATGTATGACCATTTTTTTTAGTTAGAAATTTATAGTATTTAGAAAATTTAGAAAGATTTTAGAAAAGTTATGATTTTTAGAAAATTTATAGAACTGAAATTGCCCATTTAACATTAAAAACTTCTGCAAATTTATAAGGAATATAGTGTACTTGATTGTAATTTATTAGGAATATGGCATAATTTATTAGGAACAAGAATGTAGTTTATTTGATTAGAAAAGTAATATAATTTAATAGGAAATTAATATAATTTATTAGAAAATATGGTTAAGAAATTTCCAGGAAGTTCTTGTAATATATTAGAAATTTAATAAAGTTTATTTGATTAGAAAATTAATATAATTGTTTATAATTTATTAGGAATATTATTTAATTTATTAGGAAAAAGAATATAGTTTATTTGAATAGAAAAGTAATATAATTTAATACGAAATTAAAATAATTTATTAGAAAACAAATATAAGAAATTTCCTCAGGAATTTCTTATAATTTATTAGGACTATGGTGTAATTTATTAGGATTTGAATGTTGTTTATTTGATTAGAAAAGTAATATAATTTAATATCAAAATAAAATAATAGAAAATAAATATAAGAAATTTCCTTAGGAATTTCTTGTAATTTATTAGGAATTAAAAAGTTTATTTGATTAGAAAATAACATAATTTTTTGTAATTTACTAGGAATATGGTGTAATTTATTAGGATTTGAATGTAGTTTATTTGAATAGAGAAGCAATATAATTTAATGTGAAATTAAAATAATTTATTAGAAAATAAATATAAGAAATTTCCTTACGAATTTCTTGTAATTTATTAGGATATTCTATAATTTAATATTATTACGCATGTTAATTGTTTAATCACAAGATACAGCATGGATGTCCGCTTTAAACCCCAGGATGCATCCCTCTTGTTACATTATGCCCAGCACAGGATGCAGATTTTGACAGGGGATGCCGCGTCAAAGGAGTTGTGCATCCAGCGAGAAGACGAGTACTTATTACAGACCCCTGAGCACTTTTTAGTTCAGGAAGAGTTATTGTGTGCAAGGTTTTACGGGTGTTATAAGGCAGGTTGGCATGAACTCGACCATGCCTTATTAATAGCCATCGTGGAGAGGTGGCAAACAGAGACACACACCTTCCATTTGCCCGTCGGAGGGGCCGCTATCACTTTATAGGATGTGGCCATCTTATAGGGGTTACCTGTGTCTGGTGCTCCCATTCCGCACTTAAATACCATGAGGCGGGCGTATGGTGAGTAGGCTCAGCTTTTCCAGGATCTTTGTGGCATTACAATAACAAAGTCACATATAAAGCCGAGAACCGGAAAGATTAGGCTATCTGAGGTGAAGAGGTTGTATGAGATGACTCACCAATAGGATCCCAATGGTGCTACTGCAGCGCGGCGTGCCCATTTATGGATGTTTAGCTACATAGTTTCTCATTTATTTACCAATGCCAATGGTAGTTAGGGAACATGAACTGGTTGCTTTTGTTACGGGACATTAAGGCCGTGAAGGGAATGAACTGGGACGCTACAGTGCTCGCACATATGTACAGAGGGTTCAATGCTTTCGTTTATTCCGATAGGACATTCTTATGTGGTAGAGTCACCCCGCTGCAGGTACTTGGCATCAGTCACTTACTTTTTTTTTATATCAAATAAATATATATGATTTCGTAATTGTATTAATGTTACTGTTTATCTGCAGTGGTGGATGTAGGACAGATTCGATTGTTTTTAGCCCACACTCCTTGAGTCTAGGCCCTAGGACATTCAGAGCAGGATGCATTTTACAGAGGTTGGATGGAACTTACCAGACGCGCCACACGAGGCGATGTACCTCATGGATAAGTCCTTTATAGACATGGCCAATAGGGGTCTACTACTTTATCGTGATGTTATTGACAAGCTGCAGCCCGACCAGGTTTGTTTTGATTTGCAATTTTAGGTCGTATGTTTAATTTATTTCAATGTTAACGAAATAGTAATAACCCAATATATCTCTACACTATTACATTACAATTTCTTTGGCAGCCATATAAGGACGTAATCGAGGAGCTGTCGGATTACTGTACAGAAGAGTTGGAATGGTGGAGGACCAAGGTAACCCTGCTATGCGGTGAAGAGGTTGAATGGCATCAAGCTGATCGTGTGATGCGTCAACCGATTCCAGACGCCCCTGAGCCGTTCAAGTCATAGTCACATTTGAAAGGGAATGAGGTGTTGAAGGCCGCGGACGTGGTGCATTGGCATGCACATTGGGCAAATGCCCAGGCAATTACAGTGAACGGTGTCATAAAAGATAGGCTAGATCCAGTGCACCTACAGCAGTACACGAATTGGTACCGACACCGTTCCATCATCCAGATTGGCAATCCGTCTTGGGTTCCTCGTCGTGCGGGATATACGGCTACAGCACATGACTAGCATTTTATGGTAAGTTTACCACATTGGTTATTGGCACACTTCATGTATTTGTCAGGGGATATAATATAAATTCAAGCCCTTTTACTATATATGTTGTGCAGGCTTCGACCTTGGGTCGTGCATTTCACCATATCTAGCGCGTCTCCCAGCATTACACATAGGATACATTGGCGTAGACGCCCTTACAGCTGGATGGATCATGTTGTGTCCCGGATGCAACAGGCGCTAAAGCAAATGCGGCACGACGACATATTGGGCATACCCTCGTATTTTGACTTGCCGAATACATCGACCCAACCAGCAATGTAGATGCAATGGTTGCAGCCACCCCTGACGTACCCGTGGACCCAGACACCCTCACAGCCCGCCCCGCCATAATATGCTCAGTAAGCCTATACACCCCACACTAGCCCCTACCGTCATACCAGTGGGCCCACACCCCCCCTGCAACAGCCTATCCCGACTTACCAGTGAGGCTACTAGTCATATCCACCCTATCCCACACAGTGGACTCAGCCCTCACAGTAGACCTAGCCGGGGCCCAGTGGATCATCCTATATGTAGTTTACCTGGCTAGTTAGGGCATTCATCTGTTTACATCGAACCCATCTGCTTCTTTCTGTCCACCCATGTCGTCCCCGTTTGTGTATGAGCCGACGCAGATGAACATACCCCCAACAGCATCGATGGGGACCCAGTATACGCATTCAAGGGGACATGGTAAGGCGAACCCTTCTACTTCCCCCTGCGGGTTGAAGACTATTTTGCCCCATCATAGGATGAGTAGGGTGAGGAGTAGGGCGGTGATCATGGTGGTGACCAGGGTGGGGATCGGCAGGCCACAACTGAGGATTTGCCACCACAGCTAGCTGGGAAACGCCTGGCTACCTCGCAGCCTGGACGAGTCCAGCCCCCTCGCACAAAGAAAGGACATCCTCCAGCACATGGGATAGGGTAGTCTTGTTTTTTTATTCTTTTTTGTCATTTATTCTTTTATGTAATTTATCCTTAATTGTATGTATATGAATTCTTTACCTTTAGCAAGCAAGTTTTACATGCATTACAGCTTGGTATTCGTAAGTACTACTGCACCAAGATTACATCAAACATTACAACCCAAAATACATTAGACATTAAAGCAATTCAATACTTTAAACATTACACATAGTGAATACAGTACGATACATCTATCTCGAACATTATTACAAGTTACACGATGGACAAAGTTTATCACAACTATTGTGGTGTGAAGTTAGTTTGATTTTGGGGCACCTGGTAATGTTGTGCCCCAGTTGACTGCAATTTGAACACCTTCGTCTAACAACTTGGTCTGAGTGATCTATCTCACTAGGGATGCGTCTACCCCTGGCGGGTCCTTTATTTCTCTACCGCAACCTGCCTGGATTAGGTTGCAATTGCCAAGCAGGTGCATCTGGCCAATAATCAACGTGTCTCAGTGGTTGAAATGGGATGAAATATGTAGCCTTGTATGCTTCCACCTTATATTCAAGTGGGAATAGGTTTGATGATATTACATTCAAATAGCGTGCTACTGCCTGGGCATGCAAACATAGCAAATGATAAGCTGTCCACTTGCCGCAGGTACATGTCTTCCGTAAAATCTGGCCACTTGTATAGGACGTTTGTCAGTGAATGATTCCTACAACCGGCCAACCTGTGCTGGACCTGCTTCGTAGTGAAAATGGAGCACATTATGAAGGTATGACTTTGCCTCCCATTTGTCAAACAATTCTCTCATTTTAACTGGGATGACAAATTCTTGTCCTGCTAAGTGCCTCGCATGTATACACTGGTTGTAGAAGTATTCGGCACACTTCATGAAAATGTGTGGTACTAACGCTGTGATGGGCAAATACCTCGACCCAACAAGGACACCGTTGAAACACTCCACACTATTTGTAGTCATCATACCCTACCGATAACCTCCATCAGCACACAGCGTCCACATCTCTCGGTCTATGTTGGTGAGATAGTCATATGCCAGTCTATCAGGTTCGCTTGGTGTTGGGTCAACTTCCAAAATTTTTCGCATTACCTCTAAGTGTTTGCAGACTTGATTTTCCTTACCAGCTCTCCAACACAAGTCCTTTATATACTGGTTGTGGAACTATTTCATGACATTGCTTTTGAGGTGCCTCAAGCATATCCGATGTTTCACCCGCAATTGCCCATAAGATGAGATACGATTCACGGTAGCAAAATTTCCTGCATTTCTATTAGACACTCTACAAATCTCCTCTATATCATGGAGAAAATGCATTCGTACCAGTTGAAAGAACCATGGCCAACTATCGGTTGTCTCTATATCGACAACTGCAAACGCCAACGGTAATATCTACCTATTAGCATCAGCTGTCAATGTTGTTAGAGGATGCCCTTTATATTAACCATGCAGGTAGGTCCCTTCGAGAGATAGCACTAGACGACAATGCTTCCACACTGCAATACATGGTACAAATGCCCAAAACACATAATTGAAAATTTTGGTTCCTTGCGTCGACCCATGGAAGAACTTGCATGTTACAACTGTCCCCGGATTAATTGCCTTGACGGCTCTAAAAAATCACAAAAGTAACTAATACGACTCATCCCAATCGATGTACACCATTTTGATGGCCTTATTTTGGCCACGTCATGCCTTTCTATATGAAATGTTCATGTGAAAGGTGCCCATAATGTGTGCTAGTACAAAACCCACCTCGAAATCAAGCTTGTATTTTACAAAGTGCATAAACGTATATCCGACCAGCGCAGCGGTAACATTTTTATGGTCGGACCTTCGTCTATCACTGAAGCAATTATTCACGCCCCAATACTTTGTTATTTCAAACTGGCGATGCGTGAATTTTCGAATCGCCCACAATTCCACCTACATGGATTTTTAGGGTTGGAAGCATTTATGCAACAAACAACCCATAAATCTGGTTCAGACATCCTGACTTTGTATTCACATTGTACCTTTATCGAGCACATCTGAACCACCCGAATCAGATCCTTCTTGGATGGGAAAACCATTTCTTCGGCCAATTCCTTCTCGTTCTCATCCCAAAATAAGTGCGTTTTGTGCTTCTCCATACTATCCATATAACATTCTTGACTAACGATATGGAACTGAGCAGTTTCAAGTTCACTGTACATCAGTACTGCACTGCCATTGGACTCCGCACCACCTGATGGCCCCTTACATTGAGCATTAACATTCCCAGGGTTTGAATTGCCATAGAAGACATCATCATCATTGTACCAGGCATCGTTCTCGTTCAGGACCATGTCCTTATCTTCTTCGTCGGGTTCAGATTGAAATGTGTCCATATTCAAGTCCACCCTCACACTATGAGATGGCCCTGGACTCCCAACAACAACGTAATGTGATGGTTCGGTATTCAAGTCGGGAACAGTGCCATCACGCTGGAAATCATTGATTTGTTACGGGATGTACACGTCGTCTGCCTTTACTTCAACAATAACATGAGTATTATTCATGTTATTATCATCACAAGCTATTCGAAATACGTCCATCAAATCTTTATCGTTGCTGATTGCCGCCTCCCTAAAATATGGATACTGTAACTGTACGACCCTCAATTGGAAATGATGCGATAGCTCAACCCTGTCGATGCTATAATGCAAATTAAGCTTCTCATAGACTCTATAAACAAATTCATTGTATGATGTTTCATGTGTTATTTTGACCTTACGAACAGGCTTTGTAGTTTTATAATCGATATTGTAAGGGCCATTAAATTTTTCTCTGATGTAATATAAAAGAACAGAGACTGTATTCATATTTTTTGACTGATTAAAAAATATAAGAGAATTTTATAGAAGTATGTATGTGTGGAAGATAATTGGAGAGATTTTGGGCATTTCAAAAATTAAGGAGACTGGGTAGATTATATATGGGTAATAAGAATTTTGGATTGGGAATGTTGGGCCTTCTGAGAATGAAAGAGCAGGAATTAAATAAGGGTTCAAGCCATTCAGGGTCAACAGGTGAATTACCATTCAAAAGGGAGTAATGCTATAAAGGAACGATAAGTCTTACCGTTCAACGAGATTCGTGCTGACAGTATGTCAGACGGTAAGTGACTTACCGTTTAATCAAAATATGCTTTGACAGCGTGGCAAACGGTAACGATAGGTGACTTATCGAAAAGGGTTTTTTTGAAACAAATTTAAAAGGTAGGGTATTTTTGTGATAAAATTTTAAAATAAGGGTATAAAAAAATTTTCAATCATTGAAGAAGATAACCATGGGGATCATCCAGTGTGACACGGTGCAATGTTGATAAGGTCAGCTTCAAATCATGGCCCCTGATCTTGAATGATGAATTTGATACGAGTTGATCAAGTGTAGTGCAGCCTTTGGGGGCTTTATGGATGTGAGTGATTTGGAGTGCAGATTTAAAAATAACTTGATCTAATGGAGGGTTGTGATTAAGTTTGACGCGCATAGGTGCTAATTATGAGCCTAAGTTGACTGAAGCTTTGACCGCATTGACTGATGCTTTTTCGGACCAAAACAAAGTTAACCAAGACCTTGCCAAATGTTTTTGGACGTCCTAAATCCAATTTTGTGCTCCGTTTGGCAAAATTCAACTTTGAAGTACACGATTTTGGGATTTTTTTGACTTTGATCGCGGAATTGGCATTGACTGGGTATTGACCAGAGTTGACTAGGATTTCCAAAGGTTTTTCATTGTGCTAAGTCTGAATTTGCAGTCTGTTTGGCCAGATTCCATGTAATGTGTGTTTTGGAGTAAATGAAGATGGTTTTGACCTTTGGAGAGGTGCGAACATGGAAAAATTGATGGATGGACATTTGTATGGTCTTCTTGGTGAGTACGATCATAAGTTTGATGGTTGCATCGAGGAGAAATGATTAAGACACTACACTCTTGTGGTATGTGGGCCACATGTGAAGAAGGACTGATTGTGAGAAACTAATTAGTGTTGCATTTCAAAGAAGACAAAGAGGCTCATGTGTGGTCAATGTGTGTATTGGTAACCAGATCAAGGTCTAGTTCAGTGGAGTGATCGTATGGGTTCCTTCTGAAGGTAATGATCACTTAGATGCAGACGTGCGAAGGTGATCGGTAAGTACCCATGAAAATGGTGAGCATTTTAACAAGGTGTCAAGTGGAGAGTGGAGAGCGGTGAACATCTTGGAAAGGACATAAGTTGAAAGCTCTGTGTGAAGAGTTGTGTGAACTCTTTCGGAGAAAGGTGGGGCTTT
Organism: Cordia subcordata; assembly: GCA_028554755.1. Taxonomy (NCBI): domain Eukaryota; kingdom Viridiplantae; phylum Streptophyta; class Magnoliopsida; order Boraginales; family Cordiaceae; genus Cordia; species Cordia subcordata. The sequence continues at coordinate 4,677,487 of JAPTOF010000025.1, read as the reverse complement.
CTCGATGTTGCCATGAGTCAAAGATTAGAGACTGAGGTGTTCTATGAGGTGATTCGACCTCCATCTCCATCCATAGCTTCTGCAAGTATTTCTCAGTGGTGTTTATCTTCCTGATGTTTTTCTTTGCTCACTTGGAAGATGGCAAGTTGGAGGCAGAGAACAATGCATGCGGAGGACGAGGTTTTCTACTATAATGTTCAGAGAATGAGTCTTCGAGGGTTTCCAATGAAAACGTGTAAGACCACAAAAGGGACTACGAAGTAGGAGCTAAGTACGAATCATAAAATAGGGGAACAAGTAGAGCTGGGTGGCTCACGAGTTCCGTGAAGTAACAAGTGGAGCAGTCTGTGTGACAATAATTGTAGGTACACGGTGAGGTGTATCTTGGAATTGATTTGAACTATGGTGCCATGGAGTAGGTTGAGCTTTTTGTAGAAGCTCAGAGAGTGCTCTAAGAGATGGCCGAAGATAGTTAAATCATGTGGACTTCAACAGAATGAGATGGGTGTGTCTCTAAGATGTAGCAGTATGTTATGACATTGAATGATGAGAGGATGAGTCAAAAGATATCTAGGATTTACATTAGAGGCTGATGCAATGTCCGAGTGGGACAAGTGTGCATAACCAAGGCTCTCATAGTGAGATTAAAGGCCTAATACTAGTGAGATTTAGTGAGTTGGTACTGCAGGCAAAGATGGTGCACTTCACGTACGCGGATCTGAGGAATAGGTGGAGCGATGGAAGCATTAGTTGTTAAGGATACTGTAGGCATTCAAAGAAGTTCCTTAGAGCGCTATAGAACATTGTAGATGTTGGTTCGATCTTGAGCTGATCATGAAAGACCAAGGAGATACTACTAGGACAAGTTCTAGCAGATGGCTAGGAACTTGGGAGGTATGGGCAATGCATGGCAATAGGACTATTGTGGCGCAAATGGCAGCTAGAGCAAGAGATGTTCGAAGTTGCTGATGTGGAGCAAATACAGTCCTAGGTAGAGATTTCTTGAGTATGGTCTGTATTCTAATTGGACGTTTTAGGAATATGGGCCATAAGAATCCTAGTCTTGATCAACTTAGGGGTTCTGTCTTTTTTGTTCTCCTACCATGTCTCTATTCTTATCATATTTGTAGCATTATCATATTCATGGTGCTGCCATATTTGTTGTTTTTTATACTTTATTAAAGGGGCTTTGCCTATTGTATTAGAGTGAGACAAAGAGACAGAGAGGTGAATAAAGAGTGAGTGATTTTGAGGGTGAGAAGAGCGGCTCAAGCCCTCTCTCTGTGTAATGTATTTGTTCTTATCATAGTGAATTCTTTTGTCTACTCGTGGATATAGGTAGAAGGCCGAACCACGTTAAAAATATTAGTGTCCATCGTGTTTACATCTTTCTCTATTTTGTTTACCTTCATTCTAAACACCCTGAATTCCTAACAATTTCCATATCGCAAAAAGTATGAATTGTTGACTAATGAAAATTAGCTACAAGCATAGTAATGACTAATGAAGAAAATAATATATGATAAAGCACAAATACGAATAAAATAAATAAATTCCAAAGTATCAAAAATATGAATAACATAAATCACTAACTATCACCTCTAATCATAAGGATTTAATTCATAATAAAATTTAAAGCAAAACTAAAAGAATTAAGGAAAGAAAGACTCATTGTATTATTTGTAAATAAATAAACTCTGAATTATCTATCCCACAAAATTTATCAAGAGTTGCCTCCAAATTCCCTCAGTTTAATCTCTAAAATTTATTTATTTATTTATTTACTTATTTTGAAGAAAGCAAGTACTATCATTGAAATTCAGAAATATTTACACTAGAAAACCAGTTCACCCCACGTCAATCAACAAAAAACTTAAGGCTCTAAGCCCCATCTATTGCATAAGAATTCACAAGAAGAACCCTGCCTATACATTTTTCTTGTAGTCAGCCTAGTTTTAACTTCAAAGCAAATAGCAAAAACCACTTGATCTTCATTGTATATTCGGGCATTCAGATGGATTTTTTGGTTTTGCTCTCTCTATACATGATAGATCACCGTTTCAAGAGCTAGCCTAGCAGCAAAGGACCATACTGAATTTCCTTAATACTCTGGGAACAAACTAGCGACAAATATGATCCCAAGATGAAAGCCAGTGAGGACCTTACACAAGCTTCATAATTCTCACCCGCATCTTTCTAGTAATCAAGTAGTCAAAAAATAAATGACTCGTATCCTCCACATACCAATTATCTGTCCCAAGGGTTAATTTTCTTCATTTCTTAGGAGCCTATCCAGCCAAGCCAACCAAGAGGAAGTAGCATGTGTAGGCACAAGTCCATTAAATCAAATCTTCTCACTCCAATCCACAATAGGGTGCTTTGTTCTTATCATCTTCCATGCCAACCTAGTAGAAACAAATTCCATTAGGTGAACCAATCCAAGTAATAAGATCATTCCTCTACATGCACAACATTGGCAGATTAGTCGCCCCAAAAATTAAGCAAAAAACAAGGTTGCCAGTTTGCCAACGCTACCCACCATCCATAATAAACTTCCTCTGTTTTTTTTTTTTTTTTTTGAGTACAGAAATGCTCTATTTTTTTCTTAAAAAAAAGTTGCAAAAGAAAGAGCGTGATTTTTCAAGTGCTGCGTTTAATAAGGAGGAATTGGATTGCTACAATTTGGATTGCATTAAAACACCCTGGGGGCCCCACCATTTTCTTTAGCCTTGCTTGGTTCTTGATTTCCACATGAAAAGCTACTATACTTCCAAGGCTTCCATCCAAAGCTTCCATTTTCTTTTAAAGGTAATGGGGCCCCCCATAACTTAAGACTTTGACTTGCTGATTTTCCTCTGGCTGGAACTTCAAGTGAAATTTTCACTATCTTAACATCAAAATTGGGCAAAACTCAATATATGAAAGTTGTAGCTCCAATTTTTTAGCTTTTCGTAGACATTTGAATTGCCTTATCTGACGCTTATTAGCAATGATTTTTGTTGTGGACTGCTGCTTGGAATCCACAAATTTTCAGTTTTTATTCTTGGTTTTAGCTGCAAAATTGTTTGTTCTTGTTTGGATCTGCATTATATCCAAAATTATACTAAATCACTCAATTTAGCATAATTTACTGATATTGTACAATTAACAAATATGAGTTTTTTGCAAACTTAAGAGACTTCTCACACCTCCAAACCCCTATTTTGCTTGTCTTCAAGCAAAGTAACACTGAAACTAAAGAAGAATAATTTCAATTAAGCGCAATGAGAAGAATCACATAGACAACAATGAACTAATAGTGAAACAAAAGTCACTCATCCAAGCATGCAAATGGCACAAAATTTAATAATTATACCATATATTCCTCAACTACTCAGCTTTAATCATATCCCTTCTTTTAGCCAATTTAAGCCCATCATATAATTAACAAGAATAAAAAATTGGCTCCACAAATGTTTGCTAAAATCCAAAGTAATTCCAACTCATGCCACTCTTTCATGTTAAACCAAGAAATAAAAAGAGCCTAGCGTTTATCCCCACAAATTTCACATTTTTTTTTTACTTTTCCATAACTTTTCAATTTTTTGGTGGTTAGGGGCCCCATGTGGTAAGCTTTCAATCATCATCACATCCCAATTAATGAAGACTATGGTACTAGGGGAAGAGTCAACCCTGGACATACTAACTCAACTTTCACCAACCACCTTATTAAATATAAAAGAATAACAATTGTGTCCTTTTGACACTTATCACACACTCAGTTTTCATGCTTTTAGCTTCTTTTTGGTATGGGGAAATACATCAAAAATAAGATATTGTCACAATTGATACAATAGATGACACTTCAACAAACTTCCTAGCACGTCTAGTGCAGGACTTAGTCACTATCTTCTCCTTATTAATCATCCTTATGCCACTTATAGAATAATAACACAATCAACGAAAGTAATGGGCTTTATAGCTAAGAAAAGAACAACTGCACCGAAAATTCACTCATCAATCATGCAAATCTCAGTATCAAGTCTAAGTTACTTGCGTAAATAAGCAAAAAATTTCAAATTTAATGCATTTTTCCACCTTTTTGACATATATTCATAAGAGCACATTGTTATCCATTCTCACTTTCACCTCGAACCCAAATTTTACAATTTCTCCATTGTAAGAATGATTAAACAACAAAAGGAAAAGGTTGACATTCTAATGAAAAATGTCAATATGATGATATTCCCAATAGCAAATGATAGCTTCTGCACTCACTTAACAATCCTATAGAAGGTACTCATTCCTCACAAGTGAGCATCATTCGCCAAAGAACACAAGACTCAACAAGAATGACTAGAATAATTGATGACCTATCTTCCAACAAAACAAATAAAAATATTTTTTTTGGTTTTGCTCACCTTTTTTCTTTTTTTATTCGGCTAACCCTATTTACATCCCTATTCAAAGGCTCTAAACTCTAGAGGCACTAAAGCTGACTCACACAAAGAATAAGAATTAAAAAAATACATTGAAAAGAGAAGATAAAAGATTTAAAACAAATACCCTAGGTTGCCTTGTAGGAAGCAAAAAATTTAACATTTTCAGCTAGATGACATTGAGCCAAGTCTTGTTAACCAACATTATGAGAAACTTCTACACATCAATCCCTAAAAGCATTATGCACACCTACATGTGAAGCACTATGAATCAACCTCTACAAGGGTATAGTCATCCTTAAGACCTTTGTTGTCTTTATGGGTCTCTATATTTTTTAACTGCTCCGCATGCTATTGACCAAAATTTTAGTTCTTGTATTGCCAAAAGACATTTCATTAGGCCAGTTCAACAATTTATCTTTGCATTGGTTGTGGCCAAGAATGATCAATCTAAGATCAAAGGTGTGCAACTCTGGTTAAGATTTGGAGGCTTAATGTTTAACATAATAAAGTCCACAAAAAACTAACATTTATCAACCTTAACAAGAACACCCTCCACTATTCCTTTAGGCACTCTAACTGATCTATTTGCCAATTGAAGTGTAATGAGGGTTGTCTCATCCCTTTTAGGCCTAGTTAATCACAAATTGCATATGCTAAACTATTAACACTAACACCTAAGTCAAGGAGTGCCCTATCAATACAATGCTTACCTAGAATATATGGAATAGTGAATGCCCCTAGATCTTTTTGTTTAGAAGGAGATGGAGATTTATGAGTGAAACTAACTGCCTCAGCTAGCCTTACTTTCTTAAGAATAGGCACTTAGATCCTACACTTTTGAGTGCATAAATCATTTAAGAACTTAGCATATGCAGGAATCTATTTGATGACATCTAAAAAAGGAAAATTAACATTAACATGCTTAAAGGTCTCAAGAATAGAATTGCTCTTGAATTCTTTCTCTTTGTCCCTACCTAAGGCATAAGGAAATAGGGCCTTAAGATTATATTGTGTACTAGATGAGGGAATAGTGGTATTAGTTAACATTCTAGAGTCATCTAGATATGCATCATCTTTTTTATCTCTTTGCCTTTCATGCTCACCTGTGTACGTGGTTCATCTAGATTAACTCCATTGTTTACTTCCTTCCCATCCTTAAGCACCAAAATTGCATTTGCATATTCATGCCTCTTAGGATTCTATATAGTCTGTGTTAGTAATCTACCCTCCTCTCTTCTCACTAATGCATTTGTAAGCTGACCAATTTGTTGCTTTAATCTAGCTATAGACTGAGAGGTTTTACCAAATTGCCTCATTTGTTGCTCCAACATAGCTGCTTATTATGAGTATGAGTGATGGGCATCGATTCCACCAAAAATAATATACCAATTCTTACCTCCTGAATTTAAATAAAGTGATGAGAACAAGGTCGAATCCATGGGGATTGGGAGATTATATTATGCTAATTATACCAAGTAGATTAATCAACTGAGTTGCAATCAAAAAGAAGGAATTTAAATGCGAAAAAGTAAGATTAACAAAACTGTCCAGACCACTGTTCCTCGCTACGTGGGCACGTAATTTGACCAGAAAATTAAAAAAATAAATAAAAATAAAAATGACTAAAATATGCAATCTTAAGTTAACGCAAGACTAGAAAAGGGGGAAATCAACGAGAATTAAATCTAGCTTAAGGAATAATTGCAATTTCAGTCAATAAATCCAATCTTAGATGCAAAAATACTTTCAACTATTTTGATAAATCAGTTATGGTTATTGACACGGCCTAATAACGTCATGTTTCCTTACAGTGTTGATAACGGTTTCAATCCCCTATGATTTTTCCCGTTATCGCCTTACCTATTAGACGTTTTAATCTCCAGAGATGCCCGCGGGATCTTTCTAATGGCAGCAATAAAAATCTAGAAAGACCTGATTCTAAAAGTCAACACTCTCGTGGTAATTACTCATTTAGATTGCATAATTACATAGGAAACTTGGTTACCACTATACTTAGGTTAATTAAATTAATTTAACTGGCTATCTATTATCATGCAATTAAATAATCGCATGCAAAATTGAATAATCACAGAACAACATTGATTATTGAAACAGCAAATATGCAAATATCAAAATAGCATGAAAGGGATAAAACAATTAGATCTCACGGAATTGATGAACCAAAATCTTGATTAATCCTTTGCTAGAAAAGAAAATTAGAACTGCATGTCCATGAATGGCACCTAAAAGATGAAGAATAACCTGTTGAATTGTCTCTTAAAAATTGTTCTCCTCTTAAAGTGCATATAAGAAATATATATAAAAGAAAAACCCTAACTTACTTTCCTTTTTAGATAAGGATTATCTTAAAAGCTAAGGAAGAATAAAAAGGTAAAAACCTTAATTCCAATTTTTAATGAAATATGAGGTCTTCCAAATTAAATCCATTTCCTTTCTCGGGCAAGACAAGTCTTCAATGCAATTTTCCTCCCAAAAGCACAACGTAAAATATCTTCAGTCTTGGTCAAACTTGGTCAATCCCACGTAGCAAATTCATGGAATTTTTCCAAGCAACAGAATCAACTTTGACCGCTACAAACACATCCAAAAAGCTTCTATATCCATGCACAATGCATCCATCTCCTTTTCCTAAGCACAATCATGCAAAATTACATTAAAAACATTGATTAAGGAGCATTCTATTTCAAAATCAAGTGTATCTAACATATAAATTAAACACTTATTTAGAACTTATCAATGAGTGTAACAATTAAGTGTTATTATCTAATTTCAAGGATGTCTTCAAAACTTTGTCCTCAAATGTAGAGCTATATTGGCCAACAAGTGCAAGAGAAGGAGCAAGTTTAACATACCTTGGTGCCTAAGTTGAAAACTAGGGGTAGGGACATACCAGAAGAATTTGATTAAGGAGCTCTGAATTGTGATAGACCATCCTATGATTATTGTGTCCATGAAAAATATGGATGATTACACCATCTAAGATTGTATATGTTGGAGGAAGGGTTGTTTTTTGGTGGATATTCCCATGATACACGCGCACACACCTTATCAACACTAGAAGGCTAATTAGCCAATGGGCAGTTAACAACATAATGAGAAGTGATATAACATAAAGAACATTCGTCCATAATATTGGTTCTTACAACTTTCACAAATTCTTTGTTAATCAACTATAATTGATCCACTTTTCTAGTTAACCTGTCAACTTTAATGGCTACATCTGTTATGATGCAACCTTATAAATGCCATTTTCTAACCTCTCTATTATCAACATACGAAAAGGCTATATGTTATTGAGAATTTCACTAAGATGTCCAAATAACTGCCAAGTCTCCTGAACTCTTGTACAAAAACATAACTCCAGATGCTATATCTACCATATGCTTATGATATTTAGATAAACCTTGATAAAAAGATTAAACTAGCTACTATTCTGCAATGTCATGGTGAAGGCAATTACGTAACATCTCTAAGAATCTCTTCCACTCTTGTGAAATATTTCATTATCAAATTGTAAGAAATTAGTGATCTATTGTCTTATGGTAATGGTCTTTGCTATAGGACAAAACTTGTCTAAGAACTCTCTATAAAGACCTTCCCAAGATGGTAGATCCTACTAAAAGAGTATTTAACCACTGTTTCACTCTATCCTTAAAGGAAAAGGGAAACACTCTTATGTGAATTGCCTCATCATTAACACCTCTAATTATAAACGTAGAACACACCTCTAGGAAAACATTTATGTGATGATATTTTCTCTCATTACTAAGCCACAAAAAGTGGGAAGACTCTATAATAATTGTGCTTACTTTAAAGTCAATCTCCCCTATATTAGGTAATGCAATGGTTATGGGTAGAGTTTATAAAGTAGGAGTGAAGAAATCTCTGATGGCTCGAGGTTGATTCATAACTTGCTTAACAGATGGGTCTCAGGATATCATTATTAACACCTCATTGAGCAATAATTACTTTCTTATTATTATTATCTTCAGCCATTTTTAAAGATGGTACAACTTTTAATTGTCTAGCCTATACGTTACTATGTGCAAAGGTTCATTGAATTTTGGGATCAAAAGGGGCTAATTCTTTATTAAGAGAACATCATCTGTGCATGAAACACAAACAAGATAATTAAATTTTAGAGAGAACCAATAGAACAAATTGAAAATAATAAAGAAAAGAGAAAATAAAATAACAAAAATAAAAGGAATAATAAAGAATCTAACTAATAATGAAATTAAACTAAATTAAAAAAATAAAGTAAAATAAAAAATTAATTAAGTAAAGAAATTAAAATTAAAAAAATTCTTTTTTTGATTTTTTTTAAAATTTTTCTAGGGAGAAAAAAAAGCAAAAGTTAAAAATAAACAACTCATAACAACTAGACGCCAATTCCTTAGTAATAGTACCAAAATTTGACCACGTCGTTGTATGGCCAAATAATAACAATTAATACTATTAACGCCAAATTTAATTATTTTCCTCTTTATCACATGAGTGCAACCTAAGTGTCGAACCACGTAGAATTAGATTGTTACCAAAATTTGAAAAAGAAATAAGACAAACTATGACTTAAAAACTAAGAACTTAAACTAACTAAATTACATATCAAGATAAAGACAATTATCAAATTAACCTAATTTGAAAAGGAATTAATAAAATAAATTAGCTAAAAGATTGCAAAAATCAACCATAAAGATTAAGAGGATTAAATCTATAGAAAAATACAATCCAGAGTGATAGCTAATTGAAATATCCTATTCATGTTCGTCAGCTTTGGGATTTTCTGTTTAGCACTTGAGATTAGGTTACAAGCTCTAATTAGCCTAGATTAATTAATTAGAAGTGGTAAGGCATAATCTATCCCGCTGGCATAAATCATCACTCAAATTTTCTAATTAATTAATATAACAAGTCTTATAAAATTAATTGAGACTACAAAGGCATAGAGTATCTCAGTAGAATAATCTATCTCAATCTTGAATCAACTAATTAATTCTAGTCCTACTAATTACACTATGTTTGAACCTACAAGAATCTAAAAAGATTCTTATATGGCAAAAAGTATAAATTCTTAACTAACGAAAATCAGATACAAGCATAATAATGATTAATCCAGAAAATAATAAACTAAATAAATCCCAAGATCAATGAAACATGAATAACATAAATCACTAACTATCATCCCGAATAATGAGATTTTAGTTCCTAATAAAATTTAAAGCAAAATTGAAAAAAAGAATTAGGAAAAAAAAGCTCATTGTATTATTCGTAGACAAATAAACTGTAAATTTTTTGTTCCAAAAACTCTGTCAAGAACTTCTATTAAATTCCCTAGATTTAATCTCTAGAATTTATTTTGGTTGAATGCTCTATTTAAAAAAATCGCAAAAGAAAGGATGTGCTTATTTTAAGTGTTGAAAATGGATTAATTGTGGATGAGAAATTTGATGATAAAGATGTGTGGTGAGATAAGCTCACATGAGTATAATAAAATAATTATATCATTTTGATATAATTTGGCTTAAACATATCATTTAAATATCTTTATTATAATAATTTTGCTATTCTTGCTTGGAAATGTTCGACGAAACATTTGGCTTGGAAATGTTCTGAAGTAAATGGCATAGAGTTCCAAATTTTATAATCATGATGGTCAAAACATTTTTAGCATACATATATACATACATATATATGTGTGTGTGTGTATATATGTATATATATACATATATATGTACATTTGTGTATATATATATATATATATATGTATATATATATATATATATATATATATATATATATATAGCCTAGAGTTATATAGCCTAGAAATCATGATGGCTACAATGATTACATATCATGATGGCTTGTGAGTAATTGTCTTTATGCCAATTCTAAAAGTGACAACCATTTCTAGCCTGATGAGTATAATGCAAACATTTGGAAGGCCATGTGGCTTCATCTCTTCCAGTTTCCCGCCATGTGGTAATTAGCTTGGTTAGCTCATTTTTGTGTATAAGTAGTGGTATCTTTGCAATGTGGAGACACTACATTTTGAGCATTTAATCTTTATAGATTTTTCAAAAGAGCTCCAAAAACACAATTTTCAAATAAGATTTCCAGCATACTTTCATAGCATTCTATTAGTCTAGGCCGTTTCCTATTACTAAATTCCCCTAGTCGTTCCTAGTTGCTTTCTTTTCATTTGTTTTCCATTTACTTTTAGTTTAATTTGTGCACTTTAGTTTCAATAGGATAGTTTAGAGTTCCTTCAATTCAAAATTCAAAAAAAAAATTCTCAAAAATGATTTCGTTTCTACACATAGTTAATCTACGACACATAGGACTTAGAACCATAGTTACTCGTACACTTGCACATATTGCACTACTTTCGATCTGTGTGCTTGCAGGTTTTTAAAACAACATCAAGTTTTTGGCACGGTTGGTTTCTTTGATTTGTGTGTTCTAGTTGGTTACATGCTTTGCTTTTTTTTTTTTTTGTTATTATTCTAGTAGTAATCTTAGTTTTTGTTGTTCGCTTTTATTTCCGTGATAGTTTGTGTTTTATTTCTGCATTGTGTTTTGTTTGATTTAGTGTTTCTATTTAGTGTTATTTTCTTTTGTAGTTTTCAGGGACTTGTGGTTTCTGTGCTATAGCTTTAAGTTGAAATTGCAGTTTTGGGCGTTGAAGAGTTGGAAGGAGATTTTGTTTCTTTTTGTGCATGCTTGGTAGATGTTCACTTAGACCTAACTTAGTTCTCTTTAATCTTGAACCACAGAGAATTCATCGTTGTCTTAGGAACTTAGAATGCAATCTAGGTGAAATGGCAGAAAATAGGAATGATCTCCCTCCTCTTGTTCCCTATAATGGGAATGATAATCCTTCTCCTCCTTCTTTCCTTCCTCCTCCTATTGTTCCATATAATGAGAACATTGAGCTTCCTAGACTTTCGAATCCACGCCAAGCAGTCGATGACATGACCCTTCGGCAATACTTCCTTCCTTATGCCTTTAAGCTAAATATGGCCATCCATCCACCAGGTTTGGGAGAGGTGAGCTTTGAGATTAAGCATGGGATACTAGCTATGCTCCCGTCTTCTTATTGTAGAAGTAATGAGAGTCCCCTAACACATGTCACTAATTTTGTGGAGATTTGTTCTATTTTCAATTTTTCAAATGTGTCTCGGGATAATATTAGTCTTAGACTTTTCCCTTTCTCCCTCAAGGATAAAGCCAAACAATGGATGCAATCCTTGCTTGATGGAGCCATTACATCTTGGGACGAGCTCCAGTCTTGATTCTGAAGTTTTACCCCATGGCTAAGACCGTTGGCCTACAAGCTTCGATTATGACCTTTTCTTAGCACGAGTTTGCATCTTTCCATGAGACATGGGAGAGGTATACTGATTTATTGTGTCAGTGTCCACATCATGGGTACGGTACCCCCGATCTTTTGCATTACTTTTTTAGGGGTCTTATCGAGTCCCAGCGCATGATAGTGAATGCCATATCGGGTGGGACATTTTATAATTTGAGACCTGGTGACGCTTGGGTGATTTTAGAGCGTGTTGCTGAGGATTCTTTTTAGAATGTGGTGTTGGATAGGTCGAGTAGGAGTAATCCTAGGAGAGGAGTGAATAAAATAGGCATATCCCATGATCTTCCTGCTAAGGTAGAAGCATTGACCCATAAGCTTGACCAGTTGATTTCTTTAGGTTTAGCACCTACACTGGCTATAGGGCTAATCCACTAGTATTGTTGCCTTCCTCGTCTGTCGTTGAGATGTGTGCCTTGTGTTCTGAGTCGTCCCACGAGACTATAGCTTGCCCATTAGCACCACATTTTCCAGAATTCATTCAGGAGCAAGTTCATGCTACACAGGGGTACTCACAAGAGTATAACCCTTACTCAAACACATATAATGTAGGGTGGAGGGATAACCCTAAGTTTTCTTGGCATAATAATCACTTTGAGTCCCCCTAGCCTCAGGTCCCATTCCAGCAGTGACCTCGTCCTGCTCAGTTGAATTCACTCGATTTTTTCCGCGTAAAATCCATCATCTAAACTTCCTGGTCCCCCATAGGACCAGTGCCCATCTGTTCCCGCCCTTCTTACTTAGTCTATACCTTCATTTCCTACACCATCCTCTAGCCAACCTAGTAGTGAGATAAGTTTGATCTTCTATTATAGATGTTTCAGTCACAACAGCAGCATATGGCTAAGATGGATGCCCAATTAGGATAATTAGCTAGTCAGTTGAGTGTTAGGGCCCAGCTTGAGGTAAACCCTAGAGGTCAATCTAGTTCTTCCTCTAATCCCTCTTACACCACTCATGCATCGGCGAAAGCAGTTATTACACTTAGAAGTGGTAGAGTCATTGGCAATGGGGTAGGAGAGAAGGAAAACTTAGTTAAGTCTGCACTTAGTGTTTCTATAGAGCCTAGTGAGGTTAAGGACCATGAGAAAGAGAAGACCACTAGAGAGAGAGATGAGAGTAGTACCCTTCCACATAGGGAGAGGAAGCAGTCCGTAGAATCTAGTGATGTCATCCCTAGAGCACTTTTTCCAACTATACTAGAGAAGCCCAGACCTATTGAGGATACTAGGATGAGAAAGATCTCAAAGCACTTGAGAGACATTAAGGTAAACCTTCTTCTAATTGACGCCATTGTGTCTATTCCTGCTTATGTAAAATTCTTCAAAGATCTGTGCACACGAAAGCGAAATAATTCCCATATGCCGAAAACACTAAAGCTCATTGAAAAGGTGAGTAGCATTTGCACTTCGGGCATGCCGCCCAAGTTGAAAGACCCAGGAGCTTTCACTATTTTGTGTTGCATTAGAAAGACCCCGATTGATCATGCTCTGTTAGATTTAGGGTCTGGCATAAATATGATTACCTACTTAGTCTACCAGCGTCTAGGTTTGGAGGAGTTATTTCCCATGTACGTCACTCTGTAGTTAGCTAATAGATCTGAGCGGAGATCGCGAGGTATAATAGAGAATGTTATGGTTCAGGTTGGAGAGTTTATGTATCTAGTTGATTTCATTGTCTTAGATATAGACTTTGACCATGACACTAGGAACTCTACACCTATTCTTTTAAGACGCTGCTTCTTAGCTACAGTCGATGCAGTCATACATTGTAAGTTGGGGTTATTAGAGATTAAGTTTAGGAATCTGATCCATGTGTAGAGGAGCATGCCCGTGAGATGTTATTGGTTGAGGATAAGTTAGCTGAGCTCGAGGCCATTTTGGAGTATTTTGATTCTGATTCATTTGTTAGCAAGTATGTAGCTTCCACGTCTACTTCTGTTAACTCTAAGCCTGAGCAATTGATTGAGATTAGTCAGCTCAAGTCTTTTCCTTTAGAAGTGTCTAGCGATCCCCCTACGAATGAGTCTCCCCCATATTTGGAGCTCAAACCCCTCCTTGAGCATTTGCAGTATGCATTCTTAGGACTTGACGAGACCCTCCCTGTGATTATAGCTTCTGATTTGTCTAGTGAGAATATGGAGCATCTTCTAGGAGTCCTTAGAAGTCATAAGGAGGCCATAGGGTGGACGATTAGTGATTTAAAAGGTGTAGACCCTTTGGTTTGTATACATAGGATTTATCTAGAAGAAGGTGCGACATCTTCTTATGAGATGCAGAGACGACTTAATCCACATATAAGTGAAATTGTGAGAAAGGAGGTCATTAAGCTCTTAGATGCAGGAATCACTTATCCAATCTATGATAGCAAGTGGGTTAGTCCTATTCAGGTAGTACCGAAAAAGTCTGGGATCACGATGGTAGAGAATAATAAAGGTGAGCTAGGTCCTACGCGTATCCCTACGGGTTGGAGAATATGCATAGACTATAGGAAGCTTAACTCTAGGACTAGAAAAGATCACTTCCCATTGTCCTTCCTTGACCAAATTTTGGATAAGGTAGTCAGTCATGGTTATTATTGATTTTTAGATAGGTATTCGAGATGCAATCAAATCCTCGTGTTTCCCCAGGATCAGGAGAAAACCACCTTCACATGCTCTTATGGTACATTCAAAGGTGTATGATGGCTATCTTTAGTGATAGGATTGATAGACACTTAGAGATTTTCATGGATGATTTCTCAGTCTTTTGTGTGAATTTTAATGAATGCCTCAGTCACCTGTCTTTAGTATTAGACCGTTGTATTAACATGAATCTTGTGTTGAGGTGGGAGAAATCACACTTTATGGTACAGAGAGGAATAGTTTTGGGTCATGTAGTGTCTTCTGATGGTATCCAGGTCGACCTAGCCAAGTTGATCGTTCCTAAGACTATTAAGGACGTGAGATCCTTCCTTGGCCATGCAGGCTTCTATTGTAGGTTTATTAAGGATTTTAGCTAGATTGGTCATTCATTGTCTAGGCTTTTAGCGCAAGACATTCCATTTGTGTTTGATGAAGACTACACTAAAGCATTTGATAGGCTTTATCCTTGCTTTCCTCTTCCCCTATCATCTAACCGCCTGATTACAGTCTTCCTTCTGAAATTATGTGTGATGCATCAGATTTTACCATAAGAGCTGTATTAGGACAGCATAAGGATAGGTTGCCCCATGTGATCTACTATGCTAGTAAGCTCTAGATAAGGCTCAGAAAAATTAAACCACCACCAAGAAAGAGCTTCCAGCAGTAGTGTTCTTCCTTGATAAGGTTAGATCATACATTCTTGGGTCTAAGGTCATAGTTTACACCGATTATGTAGCTTTGAGGTATCTTTTGTCTAAGCGTGAATCTAAACCCCGCTTGATTAGGTGGATGCACCTTTTGCAGGAATTTGATATAAAGATTAGAGATAAAGAGGGCAGTGAGAATTCTGTTGCTGATCATTTGTCCCATCTTACTCATGAGTCCCCTAGTGGTTCTATTCCCTTCCATGAGTCTTTTTTGAATGAACAATTGTTTATTGTCTCACATCACACATCATGATATGCGTATATAGTGAATTATCTTGTCACAAGTCCATTGCCATCCCATTGGGAGAAGAAAGAAAATGATAGATTTTATTCACAGGTTAAGCATTTCTCTTGGGAAGATTCTTATCTCTTTAAGGTGTGTTCGGATCAGGTGATTCGTAGGTGTGTTCGGATTAGGTAATTCATACGTGTGTTCTGGAGAGCGAGTTTGAAAATATTTTGAATATGTGTCACGGTGAGGCGTGTAAAGGTCACTTTGGTGAAAAGAAAACTGCAGCTAAAGTCTTACAAAGTGGATTCTTTTGGCCCACACTCTTTAGAGATGCCTAGGAATTTTGTAAAAAATGTGTTAGATGTCAAAAATCTGGGTCCATTTCTAGGAGAAATATAATGCCCCTTTTCCCTCTTTTTGTGTGTGAGATGTGTAGGAATTGATTTCATGGGCCCGTTTCCACCTTCCTTTGGGTATTAATACATCTTAGTAATTGTTGATTATGTGTCCAAGTGGGTTGAAGCAACTCCCACCCGAACCAATGACAACAAGGTTGTGGTCAAATTTATTCTAGAGCACATCTTTTCTAGGTTTAGGGTACCACGAGTCTTAATTCATGATAGAGGAAAGCACTTTCGCCATAGGACATTTGAGGCTTTACTGAGAAAATATTCAGTCACTCATAAGATTGCTACACCATATCACCCTTAGACGAGTGGATAGGTTGAAGTCTCAAATAGGGAGGTTAAGTTCATTTTAGAGAAAACAGTTAGGCCTAATAGGAAAGATTGGTCTTGCAAACTAAGTGACGCATTGTGGGCTTACCGTATTGCATATAAGACCCCCATAGGTATGTCTTCATATAGGTTGGTGTATGGGAAGGCTTGCCATCTACCTGTCGAGTTAGAGCATAGAGCATAATGGGCTATTATAGCTTTAAATTTTGACTTGTCCTTTACAGGTGAGAAAAGGAAGCTTGACTTAGCTGAGCTGAAGAAATTGAGATATGAGGTTTATGAGAACGCTAAGTTTTATAAAGAGAGAATGAAGAAATGCATGATAGACATATCCTTAGGAAATATTTTTCTCCTACTGATAAAGTTTGGTTGTTTAATTCTAGATTGAAGCTCTTTCCAGGTAAATTGAGAAGCCAATGGGATGGTCCGTACGAGGTTATTAAAGTCTACCCTTTCGGAGTAGTAAAGATCAAGGATTTGAAGGATGGACGAGTATTGACTGTGACTGCACAGTGCTTGAAGCATTTGTTTGACCAAAACAGGGCTCGACCGGAGTCCATTGAGCTTTAGGAGCCTTTATATGACACTTAATGAATGAAGCTTGCCTGGCTGACGACATGATAGTTAGCACTACTAGGAGGCAATCTAGATTTTGGTAGTTTCGTTCTTTTCTTTTTTGTTTTCATGTATTTGTCTTTCTCTTTTCCTCTTAATAACTAGAGCTTCGTTCCCATTCCTTGCATTCCCCTTCCCCATTTTTGCATATATCCATGTTCTTATTTGTTAATGCCAATGCGAACTTGCATGGCATATGTCTCCTAACCTCATATGCCTTTTGAGTGTTTATACATTGACGAGTAACAAGTTAGTAGATGATTGGAATTTCATTGGCATTTGTGGAGTCACGAGAACACAAGGTTGTATCTTTCCATCCTCTTGGCCTTATTTTTCTACCTTTTCCACACTTCCCATACGTGTGCTTTATAGTTTGTTTGTTTGCACTGTTAATTGCTATTTACTTGAAGACAAGCAAAGTTTAGGTTTGGAGGTATGGGAGTTCTTTTTTTTTTTCTTCATATTTGACATAAAGGGTAGATTTGTATGGTTTTGCTCAAAATGGTGAAAACTTTTTTGATTTTTGTTATCCATGTAGAGTCATTTATCTCTTTGTTGATTGGAGAGTTGGTTCTTGTCGATTGACTTAATTGATTAGCAAAAATGAGGTTGTGTTATGGGGAGTAAATGGAATGGTAGGAGAACTAGGACTTTGAAGAGAATTTTTTTGAAAACTGTGAGGAGTGAGCACTTCTAAGAATACACCTTGTAGTTGCCCCACAACTTGGTTGGAAAAAAAAGTATTTTTAGAGGGTTGTTGATGTGAGTACCCTTACTTGACTGATTCTTTTAGTGTGTCTTAACCCTTCTTTTTATTTTATTTTTGTTTATGTTATGCAATGAGAAAAACACCCCAAAAAAAAGGGGGTGGAAAAATGCAAAAAATGAAAAAGATTGAAAAAAAAGGAAAAAATGTGAAAAAGCAAAATGGCAAGAAAAAATTGAAGTATGTTGAGTATGTTTAGTTCTGTTTCTTTGTTTTTTCGTTTGAATTGGTTGGCGAAACCTGAGTTAATATGCTTGAAGAGGTTTCTTCCTCTAGTACCCTAAGCCTTAAGTGGCTAAGATGTGCTGGTTGAAAGCTCGTTACACGGGAGCCCCAATCACCGATAACGTCGTTCCGTTGTGTCGTAAATAAGGCTCTTACACCAATTGTGATGTAATTCTCCCTTTTTCCTTGTATCTTTGTGCCAAGCGCATATTAGTGATGGGGGCACAAAATATTAACATCCCGGGTGCGTTAGTCGGAATACTAGGTTTGTGGCGGTTTTAGCCATTTGGTAAGTTCCCAAGAGGTGCGAGAATCCCTGTGATTGAGAGGAGGATCCAAAAAAGGCTTGGAGATCCCTAGTACAATAGGAATGACCCCTCATACTCCTTAGATTCATCAATATAGCAAGTCAATACTTTTGACAACCCTTTAAGCATCATGAGATAAACTTAGGAGTAGTCTTGCTAGGGGACAAGCGAGGAGAAGGTTTGAGGGCATTGATGTGTGTGTTTTTGGAGCATAAATTGCATGATTTGGAGTGTGTTTGAGTGTGTGTTTTGGTATTAATTTTGTCTATTTCGAGCTTTTGAGTGCTTATTGAATCTCATTGAGTGTTTGTGTGTGGTGTGTCATTTATTTTATTTTATTTTATTTATTTATTTCATTTTTCTTTAGATAGTAATTCTGATTAATTAGGAATTAGGTAATAGGATTAATTAGTAATTTAGTTTCGATAGTTAAATTAAATTAGTAGTTAGGCTTAATTAGGAGTCATTAAATAGGTTAGGACATTATCAGGTTAGAATTTTTTAAGTTAGGATAAGGATATTTGATTAGATTAATTAATAATTTGTTAGAATAATTATAGGCTAGTTATTTAGTAAAAAAAAGAGAGAAGGAAAAAAATGACCATATATATATATTATACATTATATATATACACACACGCACACATGTAGAAGGTCATAAAAAAAGAGAAAGGGAGCAGCCGCAGGAAAGAAAAAAAAAACAAAGAGACAGAGCCGAATCTCAGCTTCTTCACATGCCAAGGAAAAAAAATCAGAAGAAATAAAAAAATTCCAGAAAATTTCTGAAAAAAAATATTTTGCTTTCTTTTTATTTTCTTTTCTTCTTATCTTTATTTTGAATTAATTTGGGGCCATTTTCTTCAGGATTTTTAGGGCTAATTTGGAGCAAATATTGGAGAAAAATCTTGGAGAAGAAGACGGATTTGCACGAAATTGAAACGGGAAGAGGTTCTAAGCTTGAGATTTAATTTCTTGGACATTGAATTGATGTTTTTGATATTAAATTTCAATTTTGCACTCTCTTTTGACATGTTGAGTTAAATTATTTTAGGGTTGATTACTATTTCTATTGTGGATTAAGGATTGTAAAACTTGTCTTGGGATATTTTTGATGGTTTAAATGCATATTTGATTTTTATTGTTTAATGGTGATTGTTGGACATGTCTAAGTGTTTGATTACTTGCCTCAATGGAGAAACATGTATTATTATGCTCTTAATTTTTGGTATCCGCTTATAAGGTGTTGATTAATTGTGCTGGACTTCGTAATTAGGTTTAATGTGTGCTCTTTAGGATGAAATAAAACTAATAGGTCACCCATTACATTTAGTTGAACTTAGGAAGATTAGGCCTTAGCTTGAAACACAGTTAATGGTTTAAACTCTACGTTAGAATTAATCAATATCAATCTAGAAGTCTCAATCAACTAAGCCTAAAACCCTAGTTAATAAGGATAAGACTATATTCTAAGTAAGATCCACTTAGGGATAGAATTGCACCAAGAATTAGGGATAATGCAGTTAGTGAGTTTTGAACCTCTAAGAGAAGCAATTAGAGCCACCAAAATACTCAAAGCAAGAATAAAATCCCGACCCCGTAATGGAGTAGTAATCACCATAGTCCTTCCTTAATTGATTTAATCACTCCCTTTCTAGTGGTTGTCCTTTCATTGCACACATTAGTTTAGGCAGTTTAATTTAGTCTTTAATTTAGAGTTCCCTTCAATTTCAAGCACAAAAACACAAAAAGATTTTCCTTTTAACACGTAATTAATTTAGGACACATAGGACTTAGAACCATAGTTAGAGGCCTCCCTGAGGAGATAATACCCGTACTCTCACACACACTGCACTACTTTTGATTCACGCACTTACGGGTTTCTAAAATAACCTCAATACACCATGACCCTAAGCACAGTTGTGGGGTGTGTAAATCGCTTAACGAAATCATTCTACGAGCTTTGGTTTATTGTTATTTATTTTTTTATTACATATTCTTATTGTACTGTTTTAATTTCCAAAAGCAAAACTATAATATTCAGGTTATCTCCTTTCAATTTCTAAATAATAATATTTTATTTATATATTTTTTGTTTTTGAAATTTCAATTTCTATTCTTGCATATCTTACTTCTAACAATCATAAGGGATTTAGTATTTTCTAAAATATTTACAATTTTGGAAAACTGTAGTATTTATTGCTTGTAGTTCTCAAATCTATTTTACAAATTTGTTCTATCTTCAAAATAAAAACTGAATTTTAAGAAACTAAGGATTCTACATTTGCTTAATGTAAATTGTTTTAGTGTATTAAACTATTTTTAGTTTATATTCTGAGATACTAACAGAGCTCATCTTTTAAGTGTAAAAAACTTTTAAGGAAAAATACATCTGAAAATGGTGAAAACACCCAGAACAATGACCAAGTACAATTTGTGGACAATAATCAAACATGAAATATTGGGACTAGTATGACTAGGGTTTCGATTGCTACCCTGAATGTCACCATGATTAGGAACACTCCAATTATGACCTTTAGGAACACCCCCAATTGGAGTTTCCATGACTGGAAACGTTGAAAATACTCCAACGACTATTGTGACATACATGTACCTAAGACTATGCAAGGATTTGACTACTTTGGGACCATGACTAGAATTGACTTTTACTCTTTTGGTCAAACTACCAATGCTACAACTTTTGCTAGACCAAGAATTGGTTTTGGAGGTTTTGCAAGTGTTACTGGACCAAGTAACATCTTTGGAGGCAGGCTTGTGTTCTGGATAGTGAGTTATGCACCCCTGCCACATCTGGAGAAGCCAAAAAGGTTTTTTGGAAAAGACTATAGGGGATGATAGTTACAAATGGAGTTCTATCTCACCACCTTAGGGCAGTACATGTATGTATAGATGGATGCTCCATTATTAGGAGACAACCCATGCAAACAGTGGTAGCTGTTGAGGCATGGAAGTATAGGGACTTTCTTTGCCAAAACTACCTCCTAACTTGTTTAGAAAATTCATTGTATAACTTTTGTTCTGGATGTAAAACTACTTAAGAAGTGTGGATGTCACTAGAGAAAAAGTATAAGCAAAAAAGTATAGGTACGAAGAAATTCATGATAACCAAATTTCTTGAATTCTAAATAACAGAATCAAAGTCAGTGATATTACAAGTACAAGAGTACTAGATGATTATCTAGAAACTCTATGCTGAGATGATGCCTCTGGTTGAGTAATTCCAAGTGGGGGCTTTGATTAATAAATTGCCTCTTGAATGGAAGGAGTTCAAAAATCACCACAAGCACAAGCAGCTGAAGATAACAATAGAAAACATGATCTTGCCACTCAAAATGGAATAGGGCAACCACTCAGTTGGCAAATGGGTTGTCCATGATGGAATGATCGCCAAAGCCCATGTGGTGGAACACGGTCCCCAACAGGAAGAGAAAGTTCACCACTCAAGCAAATCATGGGCCAAAAGGGAAGGCAGTTGCTGGGGGAAGCTTTACAAGCAATTTAATGGGACTTGTTATATCTGTGAGCAAACTGGTCACAAGGCAAAGGACTATAGGCTTAACAAGAGGAAGGCCTTGGCAAATGTTGTGAAGGACTTAGGAGACAATGTATCTAATCTCAATAGTGGTGTCAAAAGTGAACATGGTGGGTAATCCTAAATAATGGTTCACTAACACAGGGGCAATAAGGCATGATTATTCTAAGAGAAGGATTTTCTCATCATACTCAGCTAACTTCGAGGGTAAAGTCCTATACATGGGAAACTCTACAACTTCTCAAGTAGTAGGTACAGGAAATGTTGTTTTAGAAATGACCCCTGGTGTTAAGTTGACACTTAAGGATGTTCTACATGTTCTTGAGATTAGAAAGGATCTATTATCCGTCTCTCTATTAGGTAAAGCTAGACTTTCCATGTTGTTTAATACTGATACAGTTGTAATTAAGAAGGGATATGACTTTGTGGGTAAGGGCTATCTCCATAAGGGGATTTATAACCTAAGTGTTAGAGCCCAAGTCCTAAAAGAGAATGTAACTCGTAGGCCTTCTGGCCAAAATGAGATGAATAAAATTGTTCCTTCTACTTACTTCTTTAAGTATTCTACTTTATGACATGAAAGATTAGGATATGTGAATTTTGGTTCCCTAAATAGACTTGTGAAAATGGCTTAATTCATGGAGTGAATCTTTCTAACCATAAAAAATGTGAAGTTTGTGTAGAATTAAAGTTAACAGAAATATCTTTTAAATCAATAGAGAAGACCATATAATTGTTTGAGTTAATTCATAGTGACATTTGTGATTTAAAATTTGTGCAAACTAGGGGCTGTAAAAACTAATTTATAACATTTATCAATGATTGCACAAGATATTGCTATTGTATTTGCTTAGATTCAAGGATAAACCCTTGGATGCTTTTAGGCAATAAAATTTGAGATAGACAATAAGATCAAAACTTTGAGAAGTGACAGGGGTGGAGAATACGTATATCCTTTTGAGACTTATTATGCTAAACAAGGGATAATACACCAAAAGATACCCATTTATTCTCCGCAAGAAAACAAATTGCTAAATGCAAAAACTGAACTCTTAAAGAAATGATGAATGCTTTATTGTTAAATTTAGGGTTACCTCAAAACTTGTAGGGGGAAGCAGTTTTAATTGCAAATCATGTTTTAAATAAGGTACCCCACAAGAGATTGGAAAGACTCTGTGTGAATTGTGGAAAGGCCGACCACCTTTCTACAAATATCTAAGGGTATGAGACTATCTAGCTAAGGTGGGGGTTCCAACTCTTAAAATGGCCAAAATAGGACCAAAGATAGTTGATTTTATTTTCACTGGGTATGCATAGAATAGTGTTGCATATAGATTTCTCCTACACAAGTTAGAAATACCTAACATATGAGAATACAGTTTTTTAATCACAAAACACCGAGTTCTTCAAGAAGACATTTCTGTATAAAGAGTCACGAGACTAAGTTCGTCTGAAATAGGTTCTTATAAACAAACTCTTAGCCAATCAAATGTAGATAAAAAGGCTACAACCAATTAACCAAGACGTAGTAAAAGGGCAAGGGCTTCTACATCTTTTCAGCTTGACTTTACAACTTTTATGTTAGAAAGTAAGCTCAAAACATTCAAGGAAGCCATGTCTGCTCTTGAGGCATCTCTTTGGAAAAGAGGCAGTGAATTATGAGATTGAGTCCGTAATGCATAATCATACATGGGAATTGGTTGATCTACCTCTTGGAAATAAGCCTTTAAGGTGTAGATGGATTTTTAAAAGAAAGATGAAGGCTGATGGATCAATTCATAAGTACAAGACCTAGTTGGTTATAAAAGGTTATAGTAAAAAAAGAGAGGCTAGATTACTTTGACACTTATTCAGCAGTTACAAAAATTACATCTATTCAAATGTTGATAGCCAATTGCAACTATATATAATTTGTAGATATAAGGATCTAAAAGAAGAGATTTATATAGAACAACCTAAAGGGTTTATAGTTCCAAGTCAAGAGAAGAAAGTTTGTAGGCTTGTGAAATGTACAAATTAAAACAAGCCCCTAAGCAGTGGCATGAGAAATTTGATCAAGTCATGCTTGCAAATGTCTTTAAAACTAATTAGTATGACAAGTGTGTTTACTGGAAGGCACAGATCAGAATTTTGTCATTGTCTATTTTTATGTAGATCACGTGCTTATTATCACGAGAGATAATGAAGCAATTGTGTACTAAGAAGATGCTTCCCTCAAATTTTCAAATGAAAGACATGGGTGTTGTAGATGTGATGGTGGCTATAAAAATCATAAAGACACTTGATGGTCTAACCTTGTCCCAATATCATAATATTGAGAAAATACTAGACAAGTTCAATAAAAGTGACAAAAGGATTGCAAAAACTCCTTTAGATGTGGTGCACTCTAAGGAAAAACATGGGTGAAGAGGCATCACAATTGGAGTATTCCCATAGTTTAGGGGGGTAAATGTACATAATAAATTATACAAGACCCAATATAGCTTGTCCCATGAATAGGCTAAGTAGGTACACTAGCAATCCAAGTCAAGATCACTGGTTGCCTTTGTTAGGGTATTAAAATACTTGAGATGCACCACCGAACTATGCGTTACACCATACAAGATTTCTAGCAGTACTAGAAGGGTATAATGATACAAATTGGATGTCTAACACGAAAGACTTGAGATCTACTAGAGGATATGTCTATACCTTAGCAAGCATGGTTATTGTTAGAAAATAATATTCCTTGCATGGACCTACATGTGCAATTTAACGTGTGTTATAAGCTATTACAAAGTTAATCCCAATTAAAGTGATCTTGTTAAGGCTAAAGTTGTTGGGATTTACACATTTAATTCAGTATGGACTCTATATGTGTAGAAACCCAGCTTCTTACAGTTTCCTAATTCTTGTTTGTGATGGATTAGCTGAAATTAGAATTTTAAAAAGACATATTAGGGTTATGGTCCCCATTACATGTGGTTAAAAATCCTATTCTCTCTAACATCCTATCATCAGAAGAATACACAAAGAAAACGACATTGTATTAGAAGATCATAAACTCATAATTTTCTCCAGGGATCAAGGTACGCTTTCGTATTCATTTTCTTTCTTGATGATTTGACATAGATAAGGTCTTGGGGAATTAAAGTTTTCATAAATTAAAATTTATCTATCAAGTGGTATCAGAGCCTAATCCATGTTAATTCATCAAGAGTAGTTTTATTTTGGTTTTGGTTATTTTGTTCTTCCAATATTTATGGATATGGTTTAATTGATCTTGAGAATCTTGAAATTTATTCATGAGTCTTGAAATATTCGATATTTTTATCCTATTACTTCTGTGGATTATAGATTTTCAAGATTAAGATCTTTTGTTAAGTATCCATATATTTAGTTCCTTTGTGTCTTGTTAATTTTGGTTATCAAGAATACTAAATTTTGGATCAAAAAAAAAAATTTACACAGTTTTATTTAAAAATAATCTTTAATCCAAAATCATAAAGAACAACTAGTGTCATGTTGTTTTGGCACTAGACCACGGAGAACGAATTGGCACTTTAGTGCCTATTTTCATGTAAAAATGGTTTCAACACTTTAGTGCCAAGCCATGTTCAAGGCATATAATTTTTTTTTGTTATTATTATTATTATTATGATAAAGGCATGTATTAATTCTGTAAGTTTTTTAAGACTAAGATTCTGGGTTAAAATATATTCAGTTTCTTTATTCTATTAATTTCATAAGATTTTAGTTCTAGTATTCATGATCTAGTTTGGGAAATTATTATTTTTGTTAACCCAAAATCATAAAGTATCAAAAGGAAATAAACTTACAAATCCTAGGCACTCATAATGCCTTACCATGAATTATGGTATTGAGTATCTTTCTTTTAATGTATGTATATTAAATGCATATTTAGTTATGATTGCATATTCAATATTCTAGTATGACCTTGTTTTAAGGTAATTTTTGGCAGTAATTTTTATGTTAAATGCATATGACACTTTGGTTATGTAATCATGAGGCTTAAGAATGCATTTTAGCATTTTTCGGTCAAATGTATGTTGTATATATTTTTATTGGCATGATCTGGTTAAAGTATTATTGTAGTGCTTATTTTGAGTACTACAGATTTACAAAAATTTTGGACAAATATTTATGCTTGTTTCAAATTCAAGTTTTGGTACAATTAATTTTTCAAGAATATCTAATGTTCTAAATTAATTGATTGAAGCAATTCTCAACCAATATATGTGATTCATTCCCGTAAAGATTATAACAAACAAAATACTTCTTGCCTTAGGACGAGATGAGTGATACATTTGACAAGTGCCGATGAAGAACACAAGCAAAGCAGGAGCTCAAGTATTGATATATTCCATCAAGAGAAAGGAGGTAGATTGGTGAGAAGGCCGACCACCTAGGGGGAGATTCAATAAATAACATCCAGCGTTAGCTAATGGTGGGCAAAGAAATTTGGAAGAGAGCCGCTTACTAGCCCAAGGCCTCAAAAGTTCTCCCTATCTCTTTAGCCCTTCTTCCAAATGAATGTGTTCTTCCTTTAGCCATGTCTAGGCCTTTTTAGCCTAGTTAACAATAGTATTTTGGGGGCTACTGGTGAATTTTCTTTTAAGTTTAAGAGAAGGCCCTTAAGTTGTAGTGTCAAAGCCTTTTATTAATGATTTATGAAATATGATTGTTAAACCCAACATCTAAGAGGGAGATCCACAAGATGCAGCCAAGGAACAACAGAACATGTCATGCTGTAAAAGAGATCGCTTCTGTGATTGATGTATGACCAGCAAAACTCATGCAAATTAACTTGGACCCTGCATACTATGGGAGGGAGTTTCTCAAAGTGGGAGGCATGCATAAGATGGCATCGAATCCGTTGTTAGCAAGAAAAAGCTGCGGCGGAAGAATGAATCCGATGCTCTAGAGTCCGATCAATAGTATAAGATATCCACGCAAGGTTTTTTTGTGCTAGAATCAGCTCTTCTTTTTGCATTCATAGGCTGAATGGCAGCAAGTGAATCAGCTCTTTCTCGCGACGCCCTTTAGGCGAGAGAGTCCCCCGTGTTACCGTTTCCGGAAGTTCTTCCATCCATCCCTCCCTCAATGAATTAATTGTAGATGAGAAATTTGATGATAAAGATGTGTGGTAAGATAATCTTACATGAATATAATAAAATAATTATATTGTTTTGATATAATTTGGCTTAAATATATAATTTGAATATCCTTATTATCATAATTTTGCTATTCTTTCTTGGAAACGTTCTGAAGTAAATGGCATGGAGTTACAAATTTTGTAATCATGATGGCCGAAATGTTTCTAGCATATATATGTTTAATAGCCTAGAGTTACATAGCCTAGAAATCTAGCCTAGAAATCATAATGGCCATAATAATTACATATCATGATGGCTTGTGAGTAATTGTCTTTATGACAATTTTGAAAGTGACAAACATTTCTAACTTGATTAGTATAATGCAAACATTTGGAAGGCTATGCATTTTTGTCCATTCCATTTTCTTCCCATTGAATTGTAATTAGCTTGGTCAACTCATTTTTATTTATTAATAGTGGTATCTTTGCATTGCAGAGACACGCTACATTTTAAGCATTTAGTCTTTATAGATTTTCCAGATGAGCTCTAATAACATAGCTTTTGAACAAGATTTTTAGCATTCTATTAATCCGTTAGTGCATTATACAGAGAGAGTTTTGCTCTTTTGATTTGCAAGCTCTTATAAAGGTGCGCTACCCGATGTAAGAGGTAAAATCGTTGTATCCTAAAAGGGATACGCCACGACCCTTAACACCACTGTGGAAGGGTGTAAATCCCTTAATGAAATCATTCTACGAACCTCGGTTTACTATAATTTATTTTTTGATTACATATTCTTAGGATACTATTTTAATTTCCCAAGAGTAGTAATATTAGTTTCTAAATAATAATATTTTTTTTTTATTTTCTGTTTTCAAAATTTTAGTTTTTGTTCTTGCATATCTTATTTCTAACATTAAGTGCTAGTAGCTCTCTTTCTCTTTAGTTAACAGGTTATATATATAATTGGATTGCATTAAACAATATACGGGCCTTACGTTTGTCTTTAGCTACCTTGGTTCTTGATTCCCACATGAGAAGTTGCCAAACCTCCAAAGCTTATATTTTCTCTCCAAGGCAATGGGCCCCACATAACTTAAGACTTTCAGTTGCTGAATTTTTCTCTTTTTGGAAGTTTAAGTGAATTTTCACTATTTTAACATCAAAATTGGCCAAAACACAACACATGAAAGTTGTAGTTCTCATTTTTATCTTTTTCTAGACCCTTGAATCGCCTTAATTGGAGCTCTATAGCTCATATTATGACTTTTTTCATTGATTACTACTAGAACCCACGAATTTTCAACTTTCATTCATAATTTTAGCTCTAAAACTATTCATTCCTGTTTCAAATATGAATTTTACCCAAAATTATATCAAATCACTCAATTTGGCACCATTTAATGATATAATACAATTCATAAATGTGGGTTTTATGTAAAATTAAGGGCCTTATCATTTTGCTCTCGAAACAATAGTATACATCTTGAACTCAGTACCTCTTAAATTAGTACCTAGGACCCCACATGAGCTATGGCTAGGCCAAAAACCTAGTTTAGAGCACCTCCCTATTTGGGGATGTCCAACTTGTGTATTAAATAGTGATGGTACAAAGTTGGAACTAGGATTAGAGAAATATTATTTCATTGGCTACCATAAGGAATGAGCGAGGATCATTCTATCATCCTAAGGAGTAGAAAGTGCTTGTAAACACTCATGCTAAATACTTGGGGGATGATATGCCATTATGAGCTCATTATAGATACTACTCCATAGGAGATTCTTGATGATTCTTCTATACCACCTCGTATAGTAATTGAGGCAGTAAATGAACAACAATTCGCTTCTGATGCTCTAGAGCATCATCTTAGTCGAAAGTAACCAGACAACCTAATAGATAATATGGAGAGTATCTTGAGACAATCTCTAAGGATAAAGTATAGGATATTACTAGTTATGATGAAGCAATAATAAACATAAATGTTGATTGTTGTTGTTAGGCAATGGATTTAGAGTTGAATCTATGTATTCCAACAAAGTCTAGGATCTTGTAGTTGCAACTGAAGAGATCAAACCCATAGGGTGCATGTAGCGCTACAAGAGAAAGAGAGGTGTGGAAGCAAAGGTTGAAACTTTTAATGCTAGGTTAGTGGCGAAAGGTTATACTAAAAAAGAAAGGATCGACTATGAGGAAACCTTCTCCCCAGTAAATACGCGGAAGCCCATTTAGATTTTCTTAGCCATTGCACGTCATTATGAGTACTAGATATGGCAAATGGACATTAAGATCACAATTCTTAATGGCAATCTAGATGACTTCATCTATGTGGTGCAACTAGATGGATAAATTGCAAAGGGCTAAGAAAACATGGTTTGTAAGCTTAAGAAGTCCATTTATGGACTTAAGCAAGTATCTAGGGCATGGAACATCAAGTTCAACCATGCCATTAAATCTTTTAGTTTTGAATAGAACATTGATGAACTATGTATGTATAAGGAAGTAAATAAGAAAGTAAATAGTAAGGTTGTGGCATTCTTGGTCCTCTATGTGAATGATATCCTACTGATTGGGAATGATTAGGGATGTTGTCATCCATAAAGGCTTAGTTATCTTTTAGATAAAGGACTTAAGAGAAGGCAGTTGTGTTCTAGGGATCAAGCTTGTGTGTATTCACAAGAACAAAACACTAGCATTATCCTGAGTTACCTACCTGAAGAAGATACTTGTAAAGTTTAGCATGCATAATTTTAGGAAGTGTTTGTTACCTTCTAGACATGGAATTCCTCTATCTGAGAACTAATGTCTTAAGACACTTGAGGAGATAGAGAGTATGAGAAAGGCTTCATATACTTCAACAATTAGAAGCTCACATTTGTTATGTTGTATACCAGACCAGATATTTGCTTTGCTCTAGGCGTGGTTAACAGATATCTATCAAACCTAAGACTAACATATTCTGTCGTGGTAAAGCGTACTTAAGTATCTTTGGAGAACAAAAGATTACATGCTAGTTTACTCTGCCAATGATCTAATGTTGTTGGCATACACTGACTCAAACTTCCAGTATGACAAAGACTCCACAAAATCCACAGCTGGATATGTGTTTACTATGTTAGGAGGAGATATATCATGGAAGAGTACCAAGCAATCCTACATTGCCAATTTTACTATGAAGACTGAGTATGTTGTGGCATCGGAAGCTACAAAATAGGCAAGTTGGTTGAAAAAAATTTCTCTTCGATCTAGGTGTTGTGCCAACTATGAGGAGACCCATTATCATATATTGTGACAATAGTAGTGTAGTGGCGCAATGCAACAAGCTAAGGAGTTATAGTGGAGGAAAGCACATTTAGAGAAAATATCACTTGATTTGGGAATTTCTACAAAGGAGGTATAGTGGTGGAGAAAGTAGCCTTAGCTAATGACTTAGCAGACTCGTTTACTAAGACACTTATAAAGAGAGTATTCTTTTAGCACATAGAGTCTATAGGTGTTAGGTTAGGTTAATAGTGATCTTTATTGCAAGTGAAAGTTTGTTGCGAATATGTATGCCCTAAAGACCACTTGCATGAGATGATTTGTATCTAGATATTATCGTTATCATGTAAATTTTCTTTCATATTTTTGTATGCTTTTACTTATCCCTTTGTATATATATGTTTATGTATGTAAGGCTGATTAATTACAAGTAAGTCAATGAGCAAGCAATGAGGCTTGACATATAGATAGGTCCAAGTCATGGACACTTAAATCACAAAGATTTGTTCATAGATAGTGGAGGTAGACACTTTGCTATAATAAGCCTATAGTGAGAAATCTCCTATTTAGGGTTACCTACTTTGGTGATTGAAGGTCTTTCTGAACTTATCTCACTATAGAGTGTGCCATGCATTGGACATGACCAACATAAGTGTGATTTTTTTGGGAAACTACTATTGCATATAAAGGTCAAATACACCTCTAACTATTTAAAGACTAGTGTTCATGATCTTGAATGTGTGTGAATGAATTGAAGAAGTCAATTTCAGGTGTCTTGATGCATTATGAGTGAGATCCCTATGATAGGGGGTTAACAACTATGTGTGTTGGATAAATAAGTTTAATTAGTTAGGACGTGCACATATAATATGGAATCTATGCCACCTTTTAGTACGGTAATTGCTCCTTTAGATTTATTTGGTTGATTGTCCAAATTAA
Source organism: Cordia subcordata (assembly GCA_028554755.1). NCBI lineage: Eukaryota > Viridiplantae > Streptophyta > Magnoliopsida > Boraginales > Cordiaceae > Cordia > Cordia subcordata. The sequence continues at coordinate 4,646,616 of JAPTOF010000025.1, read as the reverse complement.
TGCATAGTGATATAGCCTTTTGGTTATATTGGATGTTAGACTTGTGGGTTACTTCCTAGGTCAAGTTGTTATTGTAGGTGGTTTTATTTTGGATTAGAGAGTATGAGGTTAAGAAGTGATAAAAAAGGAGACAGTATAGGATAAGAGCTATCTTGATCATAAGTGTTGCATAGAGGAGCATTTTCGTCATTTCTTAATAGGTCAAAAGCAAAGGTCGCACTTTTTATGGTGAGCTTTTGTGGATACAATGATTGTCCTGGAGTGTAGTGATAACTCTTTAGTGGAATGAGTTAAGGTTTAAATGGTCAAAATGCAACTAAGGACTAGCAAGGGCATTTTGGTCATTTTAAAAGTTGAGTTAATTGTGTCTTCTTGTCCCTCTTTTAGCCACTTGCTATTTTCTAGTAACCGATGTTTCCTTTTTAGTAGACTTGCTATTTGTGATGTAAGAGTGAAAAAACTGGAAAGTTTCCTTATGAGATTGGATTAAAATATTTGGACAAGAGAAGATTCTTCTAAAATGTCTTATCTAAATAAAATCTTGTCTTAAGACAAGGATGAACACTTGTTATGTTGTGATAAGCTATTGGTGTGAGTGATATGTACAGCGAAAGAGTTCATATTTGTTGGAATTTTATATTTTGAATTAAATTCATATTTGTCAAGTTCATGTGTTCTGGCCTAGGGTTCTACTCTTCCTAGGACTCTATATACTTTGCACGTCTATTTGCTGGAATGTAACATATGTGAAGAATATTTTCATACGCATAGACTCTCTCTATCTTAGATACACACCACACAGAATAAAGGAAAAAGAGAAGTTCTTTTCTGAGATACCAAAGAAAAAGGGTGTTGGATTTTGGTTTTTTGACCATAACTAAGGCTAGAAAGGTGTGCTCATGGTCATAGGAGAGACAAATTGGAGAATATCCAAGGTTGCTATAGAATTTATTCGAATTATGTTGTGTGTTATGCCAACATTGTGGTAAAATTCCAAACCTTCTATTTTTATTACTTGATTATATGATATGATGCTCGTATCTTTGTAGTTGATGTGAGATAATACACGATTCTTATTTGTTCTACTGTGTAGCTTTTAAAAATTAATAGACCTAGGAATCTAGTATGCATGATGCAACACTGTTTAAGTGTTGGCTTAGAACTTGAAGTCCTTGTGGTGAATCTAAAGGGTTGTACATTGTTGGTTTATATTTTTCAAATGTGCAAAGCAATAAGCCGATCTATAGTGAAGATCTACAAAATTCTAAGGTGGTGAAACCTCAGGTGATGGACTATACCCGAGGGAGTTCGAACTACCTAAAAGTATTGTTTTTTATCCTCTTTGCTATTATCCCTATACTAAGTATTGTGAGGTTGTTTGAAAACTCTAGTTTTGCTTTTATATCTTCATTGATCCATATTACTTATTGTGCCAACTTTTTGTTGATTATATTTGTACCAAAATCCCAACCCACCCCCTACCACTTAGATTATTTTACTGGGCAATAGTTTCCAAACGTAAAAAATTAAATTTTTAAATGAAATCCATAAAATTTTATAAAATGTATCTATTTCAAACAGTTTGTAAATCACCATAGTTTCATAAGAGCTAACAAATTGTAGTCTCTAATTATTAGATTATTATATATTGATAAATTTGTATTAGTGAAGGGTCACTATATCTAATTCTATCTTTATTTCTTCTATCTATATATGCATTAAAACTAGTTAAGTTGCATAGAGAGCTAGCAAAACAGTTTGAGACCCACAAGTCAACCTACCTAACCTACCAAAAAAAAAGGGTTAAGGTTGAAGGTTCAATGACCCACCAAACAAATGGATCAACCTAACCTAACCCTCCAAACATGTGGGTCGGGTCAACCCGTGGGTGACCCGCAAACCCGATAATACAGTTTGCCTAACCAGCTAACTCGTAAACCTACCAAAGTGACCCACCTAACCCGTCAACCCATTTAACCCACCAAACCCACCTTCATTTTAAAAAATGTATAATTATTTATGCGATCTAAGCTTAATTATTATTTTTGGGATTAATTATGATCCATGCTATGATTTAAGAGTTTACGTATTTAATTCTATCATTATTTTGCATAGTTGTTTATATATTTTTTGAAAATATGTAGGGTCAATCCGCTTAACCCATCGACCTCCAACCCATTAGGGTCAGGATCTTGGTGACACGCCGGTTAAATGAGTCAACCCGACCTTGACCCGCCAACTCGACTCTAACCTGCCAGCCTACTTAACCCGTCATAAACAAGTCAGGTCAACCTGCAGGTACCAATTTATCAACCCTAGTTGCACTGAAATTGAACATGTTAGCTCCCCAAATAGAAAAAAAAAAAAAAAAAAAAAGCTCGACATGTTAGCTTACAAATTTATTATTTTGTTAAACTTTCAAATGCTATTAATTTTATTAAATATTATTAATCTTTTTAATCTGATACAATGTATAATACTGATACAAGATACAACATATATCATTTGGACTTTAAAGAACAAAATACATTTGATCATGTAGACTAATACCAAACACCATATACATAATGTTGATTTTATTTTAAGAGTAAATAAAGAATATCATCCATGAATATGATAATTATAATGATAAAAAAATATATAAGAATTACACATATATCATTGATATTCAATAAATACAATTATATTAGAGTCTTACTTTTACATACATGTTAAAAGATCTAAAAAAGGGGTATGAAGTATTATTAAATCCTAGTTATATCCATGAAGAGAGTTCATTTAGTTTGGAGACGTAGTTTTTGGATTCAGAGGCAACTTGTCATATTTTTCCTTTTATAATTTATTAATAAAATTTAGTTTATAAATGGAGTCTTACTTTTACTTACATGTTAAAAGATCTCAAAAAGGTATGGGATAGTATCTAACCCATGAGAAGAATTCAATTATTTGGAAATACAATTTTTGAATTTTGAAACAACTTGTCATATTTTTTCTTTTATAATTTATCAATAAATTTTAGTTTATAAATATTATCAATATATTTTATTATTAACTTATCAAAATAATTTTATCAAATAACTTTCTAATATTACTATTAATGAAGTTAATGAGATTTGAAATCTAAATTGAAAAAATATATTAGAACTCATGTGTAGTACATAAAAATTTTCCCTTTTAAACAATTGCGAGAATGCCAATAGTTGTTACCAAGACCATGTTTAACCCTATTCTTCAAAAAGTTTATATCCCTGAAACACCAAAAAATCCTTTTCACCAATTACAAAGAATTCTTATGCAATGACTTCTTCTTCTTTGAGTTGAATTTGGTAATATCCTGATTTCATATCAAATTAAGAAAATATTTTTCCATAGACCAATCTTTTGAGGAGATCTCTTTTGTTGGGGTTCGGATATCGTATCCATTGAAGGACTTTGTTTAAAGGTTTGCAATTGATAACCATTCTTAGGGCTCCTCTTTCAATTTCAGTAGTGTTGTTTACGTAAAAAGCAGAACAGCTCCAAGAACTTTGACTTGGCCTAGTAAGTCCTTTATCCAGAAAGTCTTGGATATCGTTTTTGCATTGTTCAAGTAAATCTTCATTCATTTGAATTAGGCTGGATTTTGTAGGAATCATTGATTCAGAGAATTCTTTGGTATATGAAATAGATACTTCATGCTTTTTGCATTGCCAAAAGGCTATTAGATTTGAGGTGCAAACTTATGATTCAAGTTTTTCTTGGAATCGTTTAATTTCTTGTTGAAGTTTCGATTGTGATATTTATTCTTGGATTCTTTCAAATTCAATGTCTTCTTTGAGATATTTAATTTGAGAAGATTTTTTTTGAATCAAACTAATTTTCTTTTGAATTGCAATATCTTTGAGAATGTTTAAATTTTTGTCACGAGGAGGGTCAATAAATTCAAATAAAATATCTTGAGAAAGAATATTAGAAATTATTCCTTTTGAGGTAATTGAAAAAGGTTTAATTATGTTGGGAAATTGGGTTCCAAGAATTACTTCAGTTTCAAGATTTTTTATAAGTAAAAAGCTTGCTTTAATACAAACTCCTTCTTTACAAATATGTGTATTTGTTAATTTATATATAATATAAAGTTTTGATCCATTTGCTCCAGTTACTTCTTCTGTGGTTTTCTCAAAATATTTGGTGGGGATGAGTTCTTCTTGTAAACAATTTAAATCTGCCCTTGAATCAATAAGAGCAATAAATTCGAAAGTTATTTGGTGTAAGTGGCAATGTAACTAAAGAGGGGGGTGAATTTAGTTGTAGAGGATTTTTTGTAAATTAAAAATCAATTTCACAAAATACAAACCAAATCAATTAAAACACAAATATAATGTTCTTTAGAGAGATACAAACATAATCTAGCTAAATAACCAACTTTTTAGCATAAAAAAAATAAGCATGTTAGTTGAGGCATTTAATCAAACATGTTGAGTGCAATAGTGAAAAAAACTAGAGATCAAGAAAAGAGGGAGAGAGAGAGAGAGAAAGAGAGAGACAACACTATTTTTAGGTGGTTCGGCAAAGCCCATGTCTACCGCCTAAGGACTATCCCTTAGGACTTGAATCAATCCTCCAATATCAAGCTTCTTCAAATGTGAGTAAAGCTTAAACCAACTCTTTATACCGCTTTGGATCCTACTCCAAGGAACCCAAGCAAAAACCCCTTTTTGCTAAGGATTTCCCCACACCCAAAGAGCTTTATGATCTTCCTAAGATAATCAAGCTATGGTGTGTATGTATTATCAACAAAAAAAAAGGTTTCTTCAAACTAAATTACTATAACATCTAAAAGGCTAGATATGAAAATGAAAGGCTTGTAGTTTGCTCAAGATTAATGCAACTTTATAGCTCACAAGAATGATTTCCCAAGTAAAAAGTGTTTGAAAAGATGAAAAATAGCTTAGGAAATACTTGAAATTCAAATTCTAGGGTTCTTTTTGAATTGCGGGTAAAGGGGGTATTTATAAGAGAGAGAAATGTACTGCCAACAGTCAAAAAATAGAAAATTACGCAGTTGCTGGTCGACCAAAGAAGTGATCGGCAAGAATTTCATTCCTCGCTAGAATTTTCGGTCGGCCACAGGGCTCTACCAGTCCATCGACAAATGGTGACCCACAATTCAAGAACTACTTTTTACTGCCAGTTTTCATCAAAAAGCCCCTTTTTGCTTTGCATAAGTTTCTAACCCTTTTTTGAACGTTTAGATCATTTAAACACAATAATAACACTTCAAGAAGCACTTGAAAAACAATGTTTAAGATCGAGGACATGCTTTCAAAGATCAATTTAAGATTTGTCAAAGATTTAAAAAATTTAAAGCACATTTGATTTTCATAAACAATTTTTGGGAGTAAAGCATTTATCAACTTATAGAGGAAATCATGCAAACAAGAGCTGTAGCAAGCATAATCAAGGCTAAACACAAGTAAATATAACTGGTACCCTTTATGTCACCTCGTTTCTGCCTTGTGACTCCCTCGCCTTTTCCTTCCATAATCTTCACTTGAATACTTCCTCCACGCCATGAGATACGCTTCAGGCATGATCAATCTTGATGTCTTCCATAAGCTTAAAAAATCATCATTTTGCACTCCAACACATTCTCTTAGAGCTCATTCTCTTTATCATAATTGATTCGCTTGCCTCAAAATGACCTAGACCAATAGGGAAATCCCAATTCCTTGGACCTTTCGATACAATCAAATAGAAAGCCCCAAGGGTCTAGGATTTGCTAAGACTAACATATTAAAGCATTCTCAAAAAGACTATTAGCAAGCATTATCAATTCATTCAAACAAGCATTACATAACACTAATTTGCATCGTCAAAACGTTCACTTAAATCATATTTAAGCTAATAATCTCCCCTATTTTGATGATGACAAATTATCATTCATATGTGTGAAATCTAAAAATTTTTTAACTCCACCTTAGTACAAGCAAATAAAAGATATATCAAGCTAATATGCATTAAAATAGAGTCTTCAGAGGCATGACTCCCCTCAATTTCTGCACATCTAATAAGTAATTATCTAGTAGGCAATTTTATTCAATCCCATCAAGCATATTCTCACATATATAGCATATATCCTTCATTCTCATGTATGGAAAATATAGTAGACATCTACAAAATAAACATACATCATCCATCATCCACATGTATATCAAACATTATCCACATATATAGCACATATCCTTCTCTCCCTTTTGGTATCATCAAAACAAATAAAATTGGGAAAAGATATAAAGCTAAAGGATATAGATAAATTTTAAAAAACAAAGTTGCAATGTATCCAAAAGCAAGCTAAAACTAGAGATAAAACTAACAAGCTAAACTAAAGGTTGTCCAGGAAGGTTAAGAAAAAAATGAAGCTAAGTTAAGAAATGTTCAAATTCAAAGTGCAAGTGCAATGTTTTTGAGAAATGGATGGTGGAAATAGGTCTAGGGATTGTGGCCTTGGTAGTGCTTGAAAAAGTTGGTCATGTTTGTGCACATGCCCTTAATTTCAAAATCAATGTTGGTTCACCACTCCATTAACTCTCCCCAATTCTCAATCCATGCAATGGTCGTTTGCTCAACATTTGTGTTGAGCATTTTCATTTGCTCCAAGAGTTGTGCCATAATAGATGGATCTTCTTATGGCACCCTTTGTTGAACACCGGTACTGGATCCGATACCACGTCTCAACTTCTCTCTTCGTTGCTCCTTAAGTCTAGCTTGCCTTCTTAATTCCCTTATTGCTCTTTGAAGTTCGTGTTGTTCAGTGGTCAAGACAGGGTCTTCCTCTTCTGAAGAGCTGACATTTATAGGCATGCCAATAAAGGATTCTTGAATGTTTATTTTTCCTTCTCAAGCCCGCTCTTACCTTTCTGCCTCATGTAGAATATCTTGAACTTCATCTCGATCCTCTTCATGTACCTCTCTCTGAAGCTCCTCAATTGCGGGACCTACAACTGGCAATGTGAAAGTGGTGTGATTTCTTAACCTTTCTCTAATTTGGGCTTGGATATCTGCTGGTAAACTCTTAAACTGAGCCTCAGTTATCATTGTTCTATTATACCAGTAGATTTCTATTTGATTGATATAGCTCATTTTGAAATACCAATTGAATCCTTTTGGCTTAGGGTCATTTATCAAAGTTACTTTAAAATGTTTGAAAATTTGAGTAAGTACCATCCCATATCCTAAGTGTTGACCTGCTTCAACAAGATGCATCATATGATTCAATATAATATAGGGCAATGCAACTTTTTGCTTCCTAAACTCAAAATAAATGTCATATGCATCAAAGTAACCAACCCGATTATCACTTATCTTTCTAGGCATCAATGATTCATTAAAGATCTTGTTTATAATCCTTTTCTCGGGACCTAAAGCATTTTTGTATGGAGTTTGATCTCCAATTCTCAACCTATCAATATCCTTCCAAATAAATTCTAAAGCAGCATCTCTTGTTGGCCTTTTTCCTAAGGGAGCAGAATACTCTTTCTCTTCTTCAATTGGCAATTCGAAAATCTTTTCTAAAGTTTCCTCATTTATGAATATATGCAAGCCATTAATCCAAGATTCAATAGTTAGAGGTTTAAGACCTTTAACTTCTTACACATAAGAGTAGAATTGATAAACTATAGGTTCATAAACTTCACATTTAATGTGAGTGAAATCATACCAACCTTGTTCCCAGAGAAGTTTAATCACCTTTGTTCCCATAAGGTCCGCATCCATAAGGTATCTTCCATAACAAATTTTTCTTCCGCGCACATTCTTTTTTGGCAAATCATCTGATGGTATAGGTCCTAATCATGATAGTCGTTAAGTTTGAGATGGTGGAGAACTTGTTCTTGGTCTTTTAGAAGATGGAGCTTTGGCCTTTCCTTTTCTTGGATCCACCATTCTGATGCAAATTTTGAAGAAATAATGATGCAGAATGGTCTTTGTGATATGGGTAATGCAAGTCTTGAAGTAATTTTGGAAATTTTTTTATGTTAATGGGCGCTTAGGAATTGGGGTTTGAGAGAAATTGGGTTACGATTTTAAAAATGTAGGAGAGAATGAAGAGAATGATCCAAAATTAAATTTTAAAATAGTTGTGCCCAACATTGTCAGTCGACCGGCAAAGCCAATCGATTGACCGGCAAAACTAGTTTTACTCATTGGAAGTGCCGGGCACCTTGGCGATTGACTGGAAACCCCTGGAGGTTGATCGACAGACCTCTTTTGGCCAAAAAATGCAATTTTGTGCAACTTAATCCAATTTTAAGTCCATTTTTCACCCAAAAAAAAAAAAAAAGAACATAACATTTTTTAAACAAAAATGATCTTTAAACATAGGTTTGCATCTCAATTATGCTTTTAGATTCAATTTCAATCCAAAACAAGCAAACTTGAATGATACAAACACAAATTAAGTACAAATTTGAATTCTAATTTCTCTCCTTATTTTGCAAAATTGCTCTTCATTTAAAGGTTTTGTAAAAATGTCAGCAACTTGATGCAAAGTGTTAACGAATTCAAGCACAATGTCACATTTTTGCACATGATCCCTAATGAAGTGGTGCCTAATCTCAATATGTTTAATTCTAGAATGTTAGATGGGGTTCTTAGTGAGATTTATGGTACTAGTATTATCACAAAAAATAGGAACATGATCATAAAGCAAACCATAATCAAGCAAATTTTGCTTCATCCACAAAATTTGAGCAACACATGAACCAGCGGCAATGTATTTGACCTCAATCGTAGAGATGGCAACACTACTTTGCTTCCTACTTGACCAAGACACCAAGGAATGACCGAGAAATCGACATGTACCACTTGTACTCTTTCAGTCAATCTTACAACCGGCAAAATTTGCATCGAAATAACCACACAAATCAAATAAGGTTCCTTTAGTATACCAAAGTCTTAAATCAATTGTGCCTTTAAGATATCTAATTATTCTTTTCACGGCAACTAAATTGGATTCTTTAGGACTAGATTGGAAACGAGCACATAAATATACGACAAACGTGATGTCCAGCCTAGAGGTTGTCAAATAATACAAACTATCAATCATACCTCTATACATTTTCTCATCCATGGGCTTACCCTTCTCATCCTTATCAAGCTTAGTAGAGAGACTTATTGGAGTGTCGATTTCTTTGGCATATTCAAAACCAAATTTCTTGATAACTTCTTTTGTGTACTTGGCTTGGTTTACAAATATTCCTTCATTTATTTGATTTGAAGTCCAAGGAAGAATGTCAACTCTCCCATCATGCTCATTTTGAATTCCTTGTTCTTATACTTAGCAAAACTTTCACATAAGGCAACTTTAGTAGCACCAAATATAATGTCATCCACATAAACTTGTGCAAGCAAGATAGCATCTTTATCTCTTTCCATAAACAAAGTTGAACCTAATTTTCCTCTTTTGAAATCATTTTCAATAAGAAAACCACTAAATCTTTCATACCAAGCCCTAGGGGCTTGTTTCAAACAATATAAAGCCTTTTTGAGTTTGTAAACATGATTTGGAAAACATGAATCTTCAAAATCAAGAAGTTGTTCAACATACACCTCTTCCTCAATAAAACCATTCAAAAAGCACTACTAGAAATTGACAGTTTAAAGACGCAAAGTTTGAGACGGAAATTTTTCGTCTCAACTTGAGACGGATTTGAGACAGAATTGGGACGATCTCTTGCACAAAAATTTTGTCATACTTGTAGACGGATTTGAGACGGAATTTGCGACGGAATTTGTGACGCAGTTTTTTTTCGTAACAACATCCGTCTCAAAAGGTGAAAAGATAATATTTAGCAACGGACTTTGTGACGAAATGTGTGTCATAAATCTTTGAGACGGATTTGAGACGACCTTTATGGTGGTTTTTTTCTTTTGTTAGTTTTGAGACGGATTAGAGACGGAATGTATATTAATATTTTAACATTTTAGAGACGGATTAGAGACGGAGTTTTTATAATTTTTTTAGAATATTTGAGACGAAATAGGGACGAAATTTTGATTGAGTATTATTCTTCGTAGGGTAAAAAAATATTTTGTTTAAAATCTTTTTACTTAGAGATATATGAATTAGAGACAGAATAGAGACGGATTTTTTAAAAAATTTAGAGACGGATTAGAGACGGAATTTTCTATAATTTTTTTGGAATATTTGAGACAGCATAGGGACGGAATTTTGATTGAATATTATTTTTTGTAGGGTTAAAAAATATTTTGCAACGGAATAGAGACGGATATTTTTAAAATCTTTTTACTTATTCTGAGACATATAAGTTAGAGACGGAATAGAGACGAATTTATTTTAAATTTTATTTATTTTATATTGAGACGGAGTAGAGACGGAATATATATTACAAAGTTTGAGAATATTGCAACGGAATAGAGATGGATTTTGTAAATAGAAATTATTAAATTTGAGAAGTAAATTATTTGAGACGGATCTGAGACGGAATTAAAATTTAAAATTATTAAAAATTTAAGAGATTTTAATGTTTAAGATGAAATAGAGACGAAAATTTGGAGAGAATTAAAAAAATAAAAATTAATTGGCATAAGTACTAAATTACAGTAAAGTATTACCCAAAAGAATATAATAAATCAAAATGATGAATAATTTAGAGTATGGAGATAGTTAACTTGAATAAAAATATAATTAAGACTTAGGTTCTATTAAGTTATTCATTTGAACATTTTCATGTTATTATTATTATTGTTGTTGTTGTTGTTGTTGTTATTATTATTATTATTATTATTATTGTTATTATTATTATTATAGTAGTAGTAGAGACATATAGAGATTAGTACATAAAAAGAAAGTTTTTCAAAATAATTTAACTATAAGTAAAAGAAATTAGAGTTGAAATTGATTATAGATTAAATTCCATTTAGAGACGGAATAAAGACGAAATATGCGTCTCTATTCTTTTAAATATTCTCCTAAATAAAAAAGTGAAAAAAAATTTTTGGGCGGGAAATAATTAGGCCATAACGACGTCGTTTTGAGCTTAATGGAAAACAGAGACCTAGAGAGATTAGTACACGTAAATTTCCCTTTTTCCAAGAGCTTCTCTTCTTCCTATCTTTTTTTCCCTGCATTTCTTCTCTTTTGATCCTAATGTGTGGGAGAAACTAGTGGATAACTATTATTGCAATGGTGATAAGCTGAAAAGGTCGGAGCAGAATAGGAAGAATCGAATGACAGAGATTGATGGTAGTGTCTCAAAGCATACTAGGGGTTCAGCTCCATTTGTTAGGCATAAAGTGAGGCTGGTTAGTATGTTTAAAGTTTTAAATAAATCAAATTACTTTTATGCAATTTTATTATGTTATTATTTTTACAATAATATGTACAGGCGAATGCGAAGAAGCGTCCGGTCTCTGAGATAGAGCTGTACTTGGAGACACACAAGAATAAGGATGGAAATTTCGTCAATGAGCGGTCAAATAAGGCATATGAAACTTATAAGTCACTTGTAGAGGAGAAATATGACACAGAGGTCTCAGCTGAGAGTGTATGGGATGGGGATTGTTGGACACAAGCTACTAGCCAACCCGTTAAAGGTCGTATATATGGCCTTGGTGCATGTGATGTTGATAAAGTACTTGGCATAGGTACCTCATATGGCTCAGTAATCAATTCTTTTGGTGTCCATTTTTTATCTATCATATATAACGACTGAGATGCTTCATGGATCTATCTCATTGTAGGATCTACCTCATCAAGCTCTATTCATGGCAACTATGGTGATGATTCGGCATTAAGGGCTGAGCTCGAATTAACCAAGGAAAAGCTACATTCAACTGAAGAGAAGCTCAACTCAACTACAACAGAACTTAATGAATTGAAAGGCTCTATCCCACAATTGATCTCCTCTTATGTCGATGAGAGACTTACTAGGCTTGGCATCAACCTTCCTCCTATGCCTACTACTTCTACTCGTGCATCTACAGATAGCTAGCTGTGTCTCTTTTCACTCTATTTGACAATTAATTTGGATCATTATATTTATATTAGTTTTGATTTTGGTGAACTATATAACTATGTGATATTTTTATCTTGGTGAACTTTCTAACTATGTTATGGTGAATTTGGAATTTGGTACCATGTTAATGACTTAATGATTTAGTGAAATGTATGGTTGGTTGGGTGTAGATCTAGTATCAGTTACATTGTATGGTTTTAATTTGGTATATTGGTGGAATGTACGAGGACATATTATATTTATGAGTTGTAGTGGTTGAATGGATGGATTGGTATGAATGAATGGATTGGTATATTATTATAGTTTAACAGATATGGAAAACAAAATAAATAGGTAAAATATTTTCAACAAAAAACATATTAGAGACGGATTTGAGACGGAAAATAATTTAGTCAAATTGCATTAGCGACGGATTTGAGACGGAAATAAATTTAGTTAAATTGTTTTTGCGACGGATTTGAGATGGAAATTATTTTAGTTCAATTATATTAGAGACAGAATTGAGATGAATTTTTTCAAAAAAACGCGATGAGGTTTGTGACAGAATAGAGATGGAAATGTTTAGCAACGGAATAGAGACAGAAATATTTAGCGATGGAATAGAGACGGAAGACTAATATGGGACGGAAATTTTCATCTCAAATTTTAGTCGCTATATTTCGTCAACAAAATAGCTTTAATGTAATTAGAGACGGAAATTTCCATCACAAAGTAGAGACGGACTTTTGAGAAGGAATATTCTGTCACTATATGTTGTAAGAGACGAATTTTAACAAACTGTTTGAGACGAAATTTGAGACGGAATTTTCTGTCTCTAAATTGTTTCTGTCTCAAATAGAGACGGAAAATTCCGTCTCAAAATTTAAGACAGGGCTTTTTGCGACGGAAATTTTCTGTCCCAAATTCTGTCGCAAACAAGTTTTGAGACGGAATTTTACATGTTTGAGATGGAATTTTTTCGTCTCTAAACTGTTAGTTTCTAGTAGTAAAGGCACTTTTCACATCCAATTGGTAAAGCTTAAATTCCATATAACAAGCAAATGCAAGCAACATGTGAATTGACTCTAATCTAGCTACGAGGGCATAGGTCTCATCATAGCCAATTCCGTCTTCTTGATTATATCCTTGAGCCACAAGTCTAGCCTTACTCCTAGTTACTACACTAGTTTCATCAAGTTTGTTTCTAAAAACCCATTTAATACCAAATACCGGGTGGTCTCTAGGTCTCTCAACTAATTCCCACACTTTGTTTCTAGTGAATTGATTAAGTTCCTCTTGCATGGCTATTATCCAATTTTCATCTAGCAAGGCTTCACTAACATTCTTGGGCTCTATATGCGAGATAAATGCACAATGCTCACAAAAAGTATTAAGATCACGCCTAGTTCTTACACTTCGTTTGGTGATGTCTCAAGAATTTCCAACTTCTCGGCAAATCAACATTAGACTCTTTTTGCTCCAAGATGTTTTCTTGATTTGAAATTTGTTCTTCATTCACCTTGGCTCGTGAGTCCACTCCTTGATGTGCATTATCTTCCTTAGTAGAAATCTCTTTGCTTGTAAATAGTTGATCTTCAAGTGTTGTCTTTTCCAAGAGATAACCTACATCATCAACATCCTTTCTTAGCTCAAATAGGGTAGTCTCATCAAACATTACATGCATTGACTCCTCCACAAGAGTTCTCTTATTGTAAGCTCTATAAGTCTTAAAGATGTGCTATGCTCTTTTGTGCTTACGTTGTTATTTTCCCATGATTAAGAGGTGTTAAGTGTTCATACAGATGCATTAGTGTAGTGCTGATGATTAGAATATGCTTAAGCATAAACAATTGTACATATTGAGTTTAAGAGACAAATTGCTACACTAATTGCTTGTTTTCAATGATTTAGGTGAACTTTGGGTTAAGATCGAGATTGGACGTTGATGGGTGATGAAGATGGGAGATCCACGGTTCAAAGAGAGAAGACCAGAGGTCGAAAAGACAAAGAATGAAGAGAGAAAGTCAACCGGGGTGAGACAAAGAAGCTGGTCGACTGGCTAGGCCGACTAGCCACTCCTGAGAGATGCCCAAAATAGTCGAACGAGTAACCCTCCAAAGCCGGTTGACTGGCTAGGTCAACAAGCCAATCTAGAGAGCATCACCAAAAAGCCAGTCGAGCAAAGAGGATAAGCCGGTCGACCAGCAAAGCGTAAATGCTGATATAAAAAGCTCGATTTTTAGACCCAACACACACCCATCACATATGCACACAAAACCTTATTCTCATTACCTCTCACCCCCACAATCACACATTTCATCACCTAGAAGCAAGTGGATTTAGAGGATTTCAGATATTTGGATTCAAGTTTGCTCAAGAACTTTGTACAAGATTAGCTAGGATGAAAGGGAAGCTTCGTAATCTCTCTTTCATTCTATCTCTTATTATGATTGAGTAGACTTGTATAGGATGATTTAGCTAATGTAATGGGTTAACTATATATTCTTACGATATGCGATTTGATGGCTAAATATATACATGTTTTGATTTTCTTGTTCAAATGGTTATTTTCTCATTCATGTCTAAGTGTTTGATAAAATGCCTAGATGAGTAGCATGTGTATAAATTGAAGTCTATTTGTTACTAAACACATCTAATCCGTGCTATAATCATGTCTATGTGTTTATATGTGGATGCTGTGAAGTGGGTAATGCTTATATTCATGTCTATATGTATATTTGCATACCTAATAGTGAATATGACTTCAATAATGCATACATGTTGGTTGTTAATCGCTTTTAGTGGTGTAATCCGAGCGTGGTGATGTTTGCTAGTTGAATAGATTCCATTATTCATGAACACCTTGTCCAAGAACATGTATGAATGTCCTAGCAAGTCAAATCCCACTATAGTGACCTTAGAATGATGGCAAGTAATTTAGGGCTAGCCTAGGCGGAGTCTACTTTGGCTCTAAATCCAGCCAATAGGTTTCAGGATAGGTTTAGTCAACCTTAGCGACACTAGGTCTTGGCTTTAAATCTAGCCAATGGTTTAGGCACTAGGGTAGGTTTATTCTAAGTCACCTAGGAAGCTAATTGGTTACACTTAAGGCCCTAGGCCACGCCATAGCTTTAGGAGGCGCCGCCTAGGGATGAACCCATACCGAGTCCTAGGGGGGAATTAAGATACTAATTCAGCAACCTAGTTAAGAGCAATTACTAAAGTAAGCCATCATCCTTTAATCTCATAGCATCTGAGTATAGAATCACCCATTTATAACTTGAAGTCATCCTAACACCTTTGCATTTGTTAGTTCCCTCTAGATTATCTTGTTCCCTACTTTCCATTCCCATAGTTTAGTTTAATTTTCTCTAGCTAGAGCTCCCAATCATCTAAAATCCCAAAAATAGATAATTTAAGTTTCTTTTTAGGCACACTCTAAAACACGCACATAGAATTCATCTCACAACATAGCCTCCCTGTGGAATCGACCCTATACTTGCATACACTTTACTACATCAATCCGTGTGTTTTCGAGTCTTTAGAGCTTGCACATAAAAGACATACCACGTTCTTGGCTTCGCTGCCATAGAGGCATGGTGGTTTGCATTCTTTGTTTGTGTGTTTTGGTAGTTGCTTTTTTTGATTTCTTGCTTTTCCTTTATAGTTTGTTTAGTTTTTGCTTATCTTGTTTATTGTTTATATTATCTTACTTTAGTTCTTTTTTATCTATTTTAGCTTTTATTTTTGTTTTTAATAGACTTTCTAAGATTGTGGTTTATTAGCTGTAGTTTTAGGAATATTGAAGTTTTTGGGGGTTGAAGTGGCCAGAGTTAGGATAGTTTGTGCATGCTAGGTAGGAGATCCCTTAGAAATCCCCTAGTTCCTCTTAATCCCAAACTTAATAGAATTGCAAGACATTTTAGGAATTTAAGAGATCTTCTTGAGGAGATGGCCGATCCCAATCATCCTCCTAATCCTCCTATTCCCCCAATGAATCCCATTCCACCTCATGATTACCATGGGCATCAAGCCCAAGATCATTTTAGGCAAGAGCCCCGTAGACCGGATCCATCTATAGATGAGAAGCCCACTCTTAGGCAATTCTTTCTCCCCAAAGCCTTTAAGCCTAATTTGGCTATTAAAATTCTGGGTTTGGGGGAGTCAAACTTCGAGATTAAGCCTAATATGTTGGCCATGCTTCCTTCCTTCTATAGGAGAAGTAATGAGAGTCCTCTATAACATATTACTAATTTTGTTGAGATGAATTCCACTCTCTATGTCCCCAATGTCTCCCAACAAGTCATACGTCTAAGATTGTTTCCTTTCTCTCTTAAGGATAAGGCTCGGGCTTGGTTGCATTCCTAGTGGTTGCATTACTACATAGGCTGAGCTTCAATCTAAGTTCTTTCAAAAATTTTATCCCATGGCCAAGACAGCCGACCTTAGGACCGCCATTATGACTTTCTCCCAACATGATCTAAAATCCTTTCATGAGGCTTGGGAGAGATTCAAGGACCTTCTTAGACAATGTCCACACCACGGGTATGGCAATCATAACCTATTGTAATATTTCTTTCGAGGCTTAAATGAACAAAATAGGATGATGGTCAATGCCACTTCTGGTGGTGGTTTCTATCTTTTAAGACTGACTGAGGCATAGGAGAAAAAAGAGTTGATGGCGAAAAATTCTTTTCAAAATTTTTCCATGGAAAGGTTTAGTTGGGGAGGCAATAAGAGAAGTGTTAATGAGGTTGAGGTTTCTTTAGATTTACCCGCTAAGGTAGAGGCCTTAACAAATAAATTACACCAATTCATTTACTTATCTGTTTCATCTCAAAGTCATAAGACTAGTTCTATAGGTTCTTCCTCCACCCCTTTAGTTGTTGAAGTTTGTGCATTGTGTTCCGAGTCATCTCATGAGACCATAGCTTGCCCTTTAGCATCCCAATTTCCCAAATTCATGAAAGAGCAAGTGTATACCACACAAGGTTATTCTCATGATTATAATCCATATTCAAACACATACAATCCGGGTTGGAGGGACAACTCAAAATTTTCTTGGAGACAAGGTCAGCATGAGTCTAGTTCACATCCTCAAGTTCTATCTTAGCGGTGACCCCGTCCTCAGTCTCCCCCAAGTTTCTATCATCTTAATCAGCCCCGTCTCACTAGTGCTCCTCAACCTCAGGCTTTACCTGCTCCTTCTAGTAACCAGCCTCCTAGCAATGATGTGATGAAGTTAATGCAATTTATTCAGAATTAACAATAGGCATTAGCTAGTCAGCAGCAGGAGTTAGCTGATAATAAGCAAGAGATGGATAGCTATAGGCAGCAGATGGCTAGATTTAAGATACAGTTAGGACAGAATGCCATACAGTTGAGTGTCATAGGAAATTGCCTTCTCAACCAGAGATGAACTCTAGAGTCCAGTCCTGTTCCTCCACCGACACCACTTATCCTCCTCAGGCCCAGGCTTGGCTATCACCACTCTTAGGAGCGATACGATAGTGGATAATAGGGTGGGAGTTGACTTTATAGTGCCTGCATCTACTGGTCCTTTCGAGTCTAGAGAGTCACATAGTATTCCTATTGAGAGGGATTCTAGAGAGGGTTCTGTTGAGAGAGTTGATCCTACTAGAGACCATGGAGAGAGTACTATTTCTCATCCTCATCGAGAGGGAAAGAAGCCTATTGATGATTCCCATATGTCTAAAGGTGTTGAGCCTAAAGTTCCCTTTCCATCCGCCTTAGAGAGGCTTACATCTAGTGAGAATTCTATGTTTTTCAAGGTTTTAGAGCATCTTAAGGGCGTTAAGGTCAATTTTCCTTTAATAGATGCAATCCTTTCCATTCATTCCTATTCTAAGTTCTTTAAGGATCTTTGTACAAGGAAGCGTAGGTCATCGAACATTCCTAAGAGGGTGAGACTTACAGAGAATGTAAGTAGTATTTTTTCTTTGGGGCTCCCGCCCAAGATGAGTGACCCCGGAGCCTTCACTATTCCTTGTAGGATTAGAGAGACCCAGATTGATCACGCGTTGTTAAATTTAAGGTCTAGTGTGAATCTCATTCCCTACTTTGTCTATCAACAACTAGGTCTAGGTGAGTTGCCCCATACACATGTTACTCTTCAGCTAGCGGATAGGTCCGAGCATAGACCTAGAGGTGTGATAGAGGATGCTATGGTCCAAGTAGGTGATTTTATGTACCCTGTTGACTTCATAGTGTTCGATATGGATTCGAGACATGACTCTAGACATTCTACACCCGTTCTTCTAGGTTGCCCCTTTCTTGCCACCGCATATGCCATTATTCATTATAGGTCGGGGGTTATTAGAGATGAAATTTAGCAATTTGAGGTCCATTATGAAGGTTGCCAAGGCGATGAATAGCGCTAGTATAGGAGGAGAAGATAGAGAAGAGTGCTTTAGGGTTGATGTGATCGATTCTTGTGTCGAGGATTTTGTAGAGAGAACTATGACCGATGGAAAAGAATTGAAGAAATTAGAGGAATTAATGTCTAGACCTTAGAGCGGAAATGTGTAGCTTTGAAAGCCCTTTGATTGAAAAGTCACTTGAGATTAATCCTTCTAGTCTTGATTCTAGTGATGTCCCCATTGATATGTTGAGGTTGAGTGCCCCTTGGTTGAGCCTAGCCTTTCTTTGGAGCTTAAACCCCTTCTCGATCATTTGAAGTATGCATTCCTAGGCCCTAGTGAGACCCTTCCGATCATCATAGCTTTCGATCTTTTTAGTAAGCATGAGGAGCTTTTCTTATAGGTTCTTAGGAAACATAGGAAGGCTATAGGGTGGATAATTGATGATTTAAGAGGTATAGACCCTTCAGTTTGCATGCATTGCATTCATCTTGAGGATGGAGCCATTTCTTCTAGGAAGATGCAAAGGAGGCTAAACCTACACATGAGTGAAGTAGTTAAGAAAGAGATCATTAAGCTTTTAGATGCAAGCATTATTTATCCAATCTCTGATAATGAGTGGGTTAGCCAGGTCTAAGTTGTCCCTAAGAAGTCCAAGATCACGGTTGTGGAGAATGAGAAAGGAGAGCTTATCCCCATATGTACTTCTGCGGGGTGAAGAGTTTGTATTGATTATAGGAAGCTCAACTCCAAAACTAGAAAGGATCATTTCCTATTGCCTTTTCTAGACCAAATCTTAGATAAAGTAGCTAGGCATATCTACTATTGTTTTCTAGATGGCTATTCGGGTTATAATCAGATCCCCGTGTTTCCCGAGGACCAGGAGAAAACCACCTTTACTTGTCCCTATGCCACTTTTGCCTATAGGAGGATGCCCTTCGGTCTATGTAATGCCCCAGTGACTTTTCAGAGATGTATGATGGCCATTTTTAGTGACATGATTGAGAGGCATTCAGAGATATTTATGGATGATTTCTCAGTCTTTAGTGATTCTTTTGATGAGTGCTTGATTCACCTCTCTTTAATCATAGACCGATGTATGGAGAAGAATCTAGTATTGACTTAAGAGAAATACCACTTCATGGTGCAACAAAGGATAGTGTTGGAGCGTATAGTTTCATCTAGTGGCATTCAAGTTAACCCAGCTAAGGTAGAATTGATTGAGAAGTTGCCTGTTCCTAAGTATGTCAAGGATGTTAGATCTTTTCTAGGACATGCAGGATTCTACCGTAGATTTATTAAGGATTTTAGCCACAATGCATGTCCTTTATCTAGGCTTCTAGCACAAGATGTCCCTTTTGACTTTGATCATGAGTGTGTTAGGGCTTTCAATAGGCTTAAATCCTTATTGTCTACATCCTCGATTTTCCAATCACTGAACTAAAATCTCCCATTTAAGGTTATGTATGATGCATCTGATTATGCGATAGGAGCTGTTTTAGGTCAAAGGAAGGACAAGTTGCCCCATGTTGTGTACTATGCTAGTAAGACTCTCAATGAAGCACAATACCACCACAAAAAAAGAGCTTTAAGTAGTAGTCTTCTCCCTTGATAAGTTTAGATCATACAGCCTAGGGTCTAAGCTGATTGTCTACACCGATCATGTGGCATTGAGGTATTTGTTAGCTAAGAAAGATTCTAAGCCCCGCTTGATTAGGTGGTTACTCTTCCTTCAAGAGTTTGACATCGAAATATGGGATAAGAAGGGTAGAGAAAACGTAGTTGCGAATCATCTTTCTCGTCTTGTTAGTAAGTCTTCTAGTGATCTTTCCCTTTTTCATGATTCATTCCCTGATGAGTAATTGTTTGTCGTCTCTCATCAGACACCTTGGTTTGCTCATATTGTCAACTATCTTGCCACAGGGCGTTTTCCTTCCCATTGGGAGAATAGAGAAAGAGATAGGTTCCTAGCACAAGTTAGGCATTTCTTCTAAGAGGATCCTTATCTTTTCAAAGTGTGTATGGATCAAATGATTCGCCGGTGTGTGCCCGAAGACAAGTTTGAGAGCGTGTTAAGCATGTGTCATGATAAGGGGTGTGGAGGTCATTTTAGTAGGAAGAAGACCGCTGCGAAGGTCTTGCAATATGGATTATTTTGGCCCACTCTATTCAGGGATACCCAAGAATATTACAAAAAGTGTTTTAGATGTCAACAATCTGGGTCCATCTCTAGAAGAAACATGATGCCTTTATTCCCTATTCTTCTATGTGAGTTGTTTGATGTTTGGGGTATAGATTTCATAGGTCCATTTCCACCTTCCTTTGGGTACCAATACATTTTAGTGGCCGTTGATTATGTGTCCAAATGGGTTGAGGCTATTCCCACACATACTAATGACCATAGGGTAGTAGTTAAATTCATTAAGGAGAACATTTTCTCTAGATTTGAAGTCCCTAGGGTCTTGATTAGTGATGGGAGTTTGCATTTTCGCCATAGGACTTTAGAGGCCTTGTTGAGAAGGTATTGGGTCACCTATAAGGTTGCTACTCCTTATCACCTACAAACTAGTGGACAAGTAGAGGTGTCTAATAGAGAGATTAAGTACATCTTAGAGAAAACGGTTAGGCCTGATAGGAGAGATTGGTCTATTAGGCTAAATGATGCTTTATGGGCTTACCATACCGCCTTTAAAACTCCCATTGGTATGTTTCTGTATAGATTGGTTTATGGGAAAGCTTGTCACTTGACGATAGAACTTGAGCATATAGCTTATTGAGCCATTGAGGCCTTAAATATTGATTTGGCAAAAGCAAGTGAGAAAAGGAAGCTAGACCTAGCGGAGTTGGAAGAGCTTAGATTTGAGGCGTATGAGAACGCCAAGCTTTATAAGGAGAGGATGAAGATAATTCATGATAAACACATTATTAAAAAACCATTCTCTCCCTCCGATAAAGTTTGGTTGTTTAACTCATGATTGAAGCTCTTTCCAGGTAAGCTTAAGACAAGATCGGATGGTCCGCACGAAGTGTTGATTGCCTACCCTTCTGGAGCAGTCAAGATCAAGGACTTGAAGGATGGCTGAGAATTGACGGTGAATAGGCAATGCCTGAAGCATGCATGTGATCCGAGCATAACTCGTGTGGAGTTTTTAATGCTTTAGGACCCCATCTATGAAAGTTGAAGATGAGTTGGTGATTGCTTGGCTGACGGCATGGTGGTTAGCGCTACTAAGAGGCAACCTAGGTTCAATTTTGTAATTTTGCATTTGTTTCACTTTCTTTCCTTTTTGTTTTATTTCTTTTTCTTTCACCCACATCAAAGTGTTGAATCTCGATCCTTTGTCCCATAAGATACACCATTGCTTATCATTGCACATGCCGATGTAAGCATGCATAGGCAATAATACTAATCTTGTTTTCTTTGTGAGTGTTTGTGAATTGTAAGTCACAGGATTAGTAGTATGGTGATCTATCATTGGCACGGAAAGCTTTGAAGAAAATGCAAGGTTATATCTATCCTTTCTCCACTTGTTCGCCATGTTTTTACCCCTATCCCCACCACCCTTACTTGCTTTGAAATGCTAATTTGCTTTTTTTGTGCTTTGCTCTATTTACTTAAGGACAAGCAAAGTTTAGATTTGGGGTGTGGGAGTTTGGTTTTCTTGTTATATATCTTTCTCAGGGTAGATTGCATTATGTTCTTAAAAATGGTGAAAATTTTTCAATTTTAATGCATATAGAGTCATTTATTTCTTTGTTGATCATTGTGTTGGCCAATGTGATTGACTCTATTGATTGGCAAATATGAGATGCATTATGGGGAAATGAATAGAGTGGTTTGAAAGCTAAGTCTTGGAGGGGATGCCCTTGAAAGTTGTGTGGTGTGAGGACCTTCAAGAATGACTCATGTAGCCACCCCATGGCTTGGTAGGAAAGAGTGTTGGAAAAGGGTTGTTGATGTGAGTGCCCCTTCCTTGATTGGTTCTTTTTTATGTGCCAAAGCCTTTCTTTTTCTTTTCTTTTTGTGAATACAATGCAAAGTATGAAAAATCAAAAAAAAATTGAAAAAGGCAAAAAGGTGCAAAAAGATGAAAATCGTTGAAAAAAAAGTAAAAAAATGGAAAAGAGAAAAAGCCAAAGGCATCAAAAAGTTTTGTGAATAAGTGCATAAGTGACACAATGTCAACTTAGCACATGCTATCATCTTTGTAGATATGTGAATAAGGCTTTTTATAAGCCATTGTGTTTATATATTCTCATTTCTTATCTTTGAGGCTTTGTGTATGTTGAGGAGGCCATGATAGTTGAGGGGGCATGAAATATCAACATCCTGAATGCGTGAGTTAGAATCTTATGCTTATGATGGCTTGGCTACTTAGGAAATTCCCACAAGGAACGAGACCCTTTATGAGTAGAAGGAAGATCCAAAGAGGCTTAGAGATCTCTCCGCAATAGAAATGCCCCTTTCTTGCTTTTTAGACTAACCTGGATAGAGAATCAATCCCTTAGGTAACCCTTTGCATCGGCTTTTGAAATAAACTTATGATTGGGCTTGCTTGGGGATAAGCAAGGAGAAGGTTTAGGAGTGTTGATATGTTGTGCTTTTGTGTGTGTTTGCATTTTTATTTGCCCATGATTAAGAGGTGTCAAGTGTTTATACAGATGCATTAGTGTAATGCTTATGATAAGAATAGGCTTAAGTGTAAACAATTGTACATATTGAGTTTAAGAGACAAATTGCTATACTAATTGCTTGTTTTTAATGATTTAGGTGAACTTTGGGTTAAGATCAAGATTGGACGTTGATAGGTGATGAAGATGGGAGATGCACGGGTCAAAGAGAGAAGACCGAAGGCTAGACAGACAAAGAATGGAGGAAGAAAGTCAGCCAAACGACCTAGAAGAAGGAGCCGGTCGATCGGCTAGGTCAACCGGCCACCCCAGAGAGATGCCCAAAATAATCGAACAACTATCCTTCAGAGCCGGTGCCAGAAAGCATCACTAAAAACCCAGTCGACTGGCAAAGCGTAAATGCTGATATAAAAAACTCAATTTTCAGACTTAAGAAAGGAATTTAGAGAGGAATTTTTTAGAGACCCAACACACACCCATCACACACATATACAAAACCCTAGTCTCATCACCTCTCACCCACACAATCACATATTTCATCACCTAAAAGCAAGTGGATTTAGAGGGTTTCAGACATTTGGATTCAAGTTTGCTCAAGAACTTTGTACAATATTAGCTAGGACGAAAGGAAAGCTTCATAATCTCTCTTTCATTTTATCTCTTATTATGATTTAGTAGACTTGTATAGGGTGATTTAGCTTATTTAATGGGTTAACTATATACTTTTATGATATGGGATTTGATGGCTAAATATATACATGTTTTGATTTTCTTGTTCAAATGGTTATTTTCTCATTCATGTCTAAGTGATTGATAAAATGCCTAGATAAGTAGCATATGTATAAATTGAAGTCTATTTGTTACTAAGCACATCTAATACATGCTATAATCATGTCTATGTGTTTATATGTGGATGCTATGATGTGGGTAATGCTTATATTCATGTCTATATGTATATTTCCATACCTAGTAGTGAATATGACTTCAATAACGCATACATGTTGGTTGTTAATCGCTTTTAATGGTGTAATCCGAGCATGACAATGTTTGGTAGTTGAATAGATTCCATTATTCATGAACACCTTGGCCAAGAACATGTATGAATGTGCTAGCAAGTCAAATCCTAGGCTGAGTCTCCTTTGGCTTTAAATCCAGCCAATAGGATTCAGGCTAGGTTTAGTCAACCTGAGCGACACTAGATCTTGGCTTTAAATCTAGCCAATGGTTTAGGTACTAGGGTAGGTTTATTCTAAGTCACCTAGGAAGCTAATTGGTCACTCTTAAAGCCCTAGCCCACAAGGCCCATGCCGTAGCTCTAGGAAGCGCCGCCTAGGGACGGACCCGCACCGAGTCCTAGGGGGAAATTAATATATTAATTCAGCAACTTAGTTAAGAGCAATTACTAAAGTAAGCCATCATCCTTTAATCCCATAGCATCTAAGTATAGAATCACCCATTTATAAGTTGAAGTCACCCTAACACCTTTGCATTTGTTAGTTCCCTCTAGATTAGCTTGTTTCCCACTTTCCATTCCCATAGCTTAGTTTAATTTTCTCTAGCTAAAGCTCCCAATCATCTAAAATCCCAAAAATAGATAGTTTAGATTTCTTTTTAGGCACACTCTAGAACATGCACATAGAATCCATCTTACAACATAGCCTCCCTTTGGAATCGACCCCGTACTTACATACACTTTATCACTACGATCCGTGCACTTACGGGTCTTTAGAGCTTGCACTCAAAAGACACACCACTTACTCTTTACAGAATAACTCAAAAAGTTACCCTCATC
Organism: Cordia subcordata; assembly: GCA_028554755.1. Taxonomy (NCBI): domain Eukaryota; kingdom Viridiplantae; phylum Streptophyta; class Magnoliopsida; order Boraginales; family Cordiaceae; genus Cordia; species Cordia subcordata. The sequence continues at coordinate 4,621,819 of JAPTOF010000025.1, read as the reverse complement.
GGATTTAGTATCAAATTTTCTCAAGTGGTCCTTTGTATTCAATATAAAACATTTGTAACCAAAGACTTTGAAATAGGACACTTTAAGAGTTTTGTCATGCTAAAGTTCATAAGGAGTTTTGTTCAAAATGGGTCTAATATGTATATGATTTTGCACATAACATACCATGTTAACGGCTTCGCTCTAAAAGTATGTTGGCAAGTTGTGTTATTTAAGCATGATCCCTGCCATTTCTTGTAAAGTATGATTCTTTCTCTTTACTACCCGTTAAAGAGTCTGAGGGGGCGAAAAGTTATGCTCAATGCCATGCCCATCACAAAAACGCTTAAAAGAAGTGTTCACATATTCTGTTCTATTATCAATACATATGCAAGTTATAAAATAGTCTTTTTCATTTTTCACTTTTCTACACACTTGAGCAAATTCGTTGAAGGCTTCATTTTTGTCTGTACGGAATATGATCCAAGTGAACCTAGTGTAATCGTCAATAACCACAAAAGTGTACCTAAAAGGTCTTAGAACAAGGAAATTCCTTTTTTTAGCTCTTAAAATAAGAAAGCTCCTACGCTAACCACATCAACTGGTCCAAACAAATCCATGTGCAACAATTGTAATGTCCTACAAGTTGAAACCTTATTGATGGATTTGAAAAAGGTTTTGTATTGTTTTCCTAATTGGCATGCATCACAAACTTTATCTTTTTCAAATTTGAGTTTTCGCAAATCTTTAACAAGGTCATTTTTTGAGAGTTTTTTAAAATGCTCATGCTCACATGTCCTAGCCTTCTATGCCATAACCAAGAATTTTCATGCATAATGTACAAGCAAGTAAAACTTTGATTATCAAGTTGATCAATCACTACCATGAACACATTGTCATTTCTATTTGCAATGAACAACAAACAATCATAAATGTTGCAATTAGTGGATTTAAACACAAACGTATTCCCTGTGTCACATAGTTGACTAATGCTAAGCAAATTGAATTGAAGCCCTTCAACAAGCAAGATATTATGAATAGCAGCAGAACTTTTGTTACCAATTATTCTTCCTTTGTTGTTGTCCCCAAAGGTAACATCTCCTCCTTTGACATTTTTAAAGTCATAGAACAATGAAGGATCACCCGCTCATGTGTTTGGAGCACTCACTATCCAAAATCCATTTCTTCTTCCTATGTTTTGCTCACATGGCATACCTATAAATAGAAAAATAAGTAAAAGTTGCCTTATTTATGGGTCCCCAACTTCTTTGGTTCCTTGATGTAAATTCTTTAACGTTTGGCTTTAACAACCCATTTGGATCAAAGTCTTTAATATTTGGCTTTTACAACCCATTTGGGTCGTTGCCAATGAGGAAAATGAATGCCTCTATCACGAAGTCTCTTGTAGTAACAATGAGTAGAAATGTGCCCATGTTTTTCACAATAAGTGCAAATAATAGAGGATTTCAAGAGAGTAGTAGAGGTGGATGCTTTCACAAAGTAGGTTTTCAAAAATTTTTGTTTGAAAGTAAGCTCAAAACCAACTCCACTTTTGTCAAATGCCATCTTTTAAGATCCAAGAAGTTTTTCAAAGTTCTCCCTTCCATTTGTAAACTTTTGAATAATATCACTCAAATCCTCATTCTTCTTTTTCAAATCCTTTACTTCTTTTTCAAACTTCACAAAATCTTCAGCAAAACAATTATTTTCCTTTTCCAAAGTCTCAATTTTCTTAACAAGAGATGCATTCTCCTTTTCCAATGTTTCTTTCTCATTCAACGCAATTTTCAAGTTCTTTTGCAAGAATTTGTTTTTGTTCAAAGCAAGTAGAAGATCATCATGCAATTTTCGAAAAGCTTATTACAATTCCTCAAAGGTATACTCATCACTTTCATCACATGAAAGAGAAGTACTAGAATCATAAGGGATATATTTTACCTAATCTTCATTTGCCACAAGACAAACTAAGTTAGCAACCCCATGCTCTTCCTCTAATTCTTCTTCGCTATCAGTGACATCTCAAGCTACTTTGAGTGTCTTGCCTTTGTCTTTGCCATCTTTTGCTTTTGAAAGTTTGGGACAATTGGCTTTGATGTGTTTGGACTTGTTGCAATTGAAGCATTTAAGCTCCTTATTCTTTCCTTCACTTAGCTTTTTGGACTTCTTCCCCTTCTTCTTGAAGTTGTTTGATGTAGTGTCTTTTCTTCATTTCTTGTACTTCATGAACTTCTTGAAGTTTCTAGCAAGGAGTGCCATCTCTTCATCCGAGTCATCATCACTATCATCCTCATCATTACTTGAATCTTGTTTGGATCCCACAAGAGCCATGGATTTCTTCATTCTCTTATCCTTTTTCTTCATGAGCTTTCCTCTCAAGTTCATACGTCACGAGTAACCCAATCAATTCATTCAATTGATGGGTATTGAGATCCTTGGATTCTTGCACCACATTGCTTTTGCTTGCCAAGATAATGGTAGACTCCTTAGCACTTTCTTCTCCATATCCGCATTATAGTATTCTTTTCCAAGAGCCTTAAGGCCATTAGTAATTTCAAGAAATCTACCAAATATTTGTTCAATAGTTTCATGTGGTCCCATCATAAAAGCTTCATATCTTTGAACAAGCATGTTAATTCTAGACTCTTTAACTTGACTAGTCCCTTCCAGGTCACTTCAAGTTGGTCCCTAAGTTTCTTAGCCAATGTGCAACCCATAACCCTAGCAAACTCCATGGTGTTCAAACCGACAAACAAGATATATAAAGCTTTGGCATTAATTTGTTCAAGCATCATATCATGATCATCCCATTCATTTTCTAGCTTAGGAACAATCCTATCACCCTCTATTTTCTTAAGTACTTGATCATTCACAACAACCCTCTATGCCTTATAATCATGTAATTGAATAAACAATTTCATTCTCAACTTCCAAAATGCATAATTGGTACCATCAAATATGGGGGTCTTGTTAATGGACAATCCATCAATAGGTGAGAGATCAACGTTATTTGCCATAATATATTCTACTAGTTATTAAACTTACGTAGAACTCTAGCTCTGATACCAAATGTAGGAGGCAATATAACTAAAGAGGGGGCTGAATTTAGTTATAGAGGATTTTTTGTAAATTAAAAGCTAATTTCATAAAATACAAACCAAATCAATTAAAACACAAATATAATGTTCCTTAGAGAGATACAAACATAATCAAGCAAAATAACCAACTTTTTAGCATAAAAACAACAAGCACATAAGTTAAGGCATTTCATTGAACATTGTTAAGTGCAATAGTGAAAATAGCTAAAGATCAAGAAGAGAGAGAGAGAAATAGATGTTCGCCAACAACGCAAGTTGTTAAACTTAAGACTCGATTTGAGAAAGAGGGTTGGGCCACCGGGAGGGCTTTTAGGGACTGGGGAAGACAAGTGGATTATAGAGTTAGGGGTAAATTGAAGGACATAAAATATGGTGCGAGTTCATCTCTCTCGACCAGTTCAAGTTCAAGGGAGGGTGATTGAGGGGACCCAGACTTTAGATCTCTTCTCTATGGCGAGAGCTTTCCTTCGTATCAAGAACATTTTTAGGTGGTTCAGTAAAGCTTACGTTTGCTGTCTAAGGATTCATCCCTTAGGACTTGAATCAATCTTTCAATATCAAGCTTCTTCAAATGTTGGTTAAGCTCAAACAAACTCTTTACACCTCTTTGGATCCCACTCCAAAAAACCCAAGCAAAAACCCTTTTTTGCTGAGGATTTCCTCACACCCAAAGAGCTTTACAATCTTCCCAAGATAATCAAGCAATGATGCATATGTATTATCAACAAAAGAAAGGTTTCTTCAAGCAAAATTACTATAACTTCTAAAAGGCTACATATGAAATGAAAGGCTCATAGTTTGCTCAAGATTAATGCAAATTTATAGCTCACAAGAATGACTTCCCATGTAAAAAGTGTTTGAAAAGATGAAAAATAGCTTAGGAAATACTTGAAATTCAAACTCTAGGGTTCTTTTTGAATTGGGGGTGAAGGAGGTATTGTTGGCTAAATATTTGTTATTTGTTTTGATGATGAAAATGTATTTGCATTATTTGACTAAAAGCATTTTGAGATAATAAGTGTTTAAATGTAAGAAGATGCTTTGAAAGATGAAGATGTGCTAAACGTATTATTTGAAGAACAAGAAGATGAGAAGGCATAAGGAGGAGAAAAAATGTCATAAGGGGTACCGGGCATTCTTGTCTTGCTCTTTTGTGAAATGCCTTAATATTGCATATGTTTGGCTCAAATTTTCTTCTTCATTGATCAAATAATTTTTGAACTCATGCACATTAAATTTCACATAAGCACAAATGAGTTTGAATGCACACATTCAATAAAATTGCGTTTTTAGGGTGTTTCAAGTCATAACATATATTTACAAAATATTTCAAAGTGATTTAGAGTTGTGAAAATTGCACTTAAAATATTTTTGGCAAAAGTTTGGCTTTACTTCAGCTTCTGGAGTGGCCGAACCCCCCAGTCGGTCGACCGGCTGACCTTGGTGGGTCGCCCGGCCAAAACAGAAAATGGAAGTAAAAGCCGGACTCGCTAGACGGTCGACCGGCTAAGGCGTCCGGCCTAGTCAGAGAGGATTAAGTGCAAGCCGGACGACCCAGCCGGTCGATCGGCTGAACGGGCTGTTGTAATAAATGCATTAGCCGTTTATTACTGTTCTGGCTTATTTCCTCTTCATTTTTTCACCTACCAAATCCCTAACCCCCAAATCACTTTAAATACATATTCAATACACATTCAAATCATCAAGTGAAGTGTGCAAAATTGTTATTATCATTCAATCAATCTTTTGAGCCATTCTTGCAATATATTTGAGCTTTCAAGAGCTTATTCATTTGCTATATCTTCTTCTTGAAGAAAAATTTCAGATTCTATCTTTTTTTTCATTCCTTGAATACATACACACTTTGAGGGCTAAAATCTTGTGAGATCAAATTTTTTAAGCTTGTAAAGTGTTGGGAAATCCTAAAGAGAGGTTCTGTTGGGTTCTTTGAAGTTGGGCTTCAAAGAGGTGTATAAACTTGGCTTGTGCTTCACCAAGATTTGAAGAAGTATTATACTAAAGATTGTTGAAGTCCTAAAAGGAGCTTCCTTGAGCGGTGGACATAGGCTTGGCCGAACCACCTTAAATCGTTTGTCTCTCATCTCCTTATACTCTTATTTCTATACTTGTTTTAATTGACTATATTGTGTTTGATATATTGCTTGAAAGAAATTATTGATTTCCTGTGAATTTTTTAAAACAAAATTGTAGTAATTATATCTTAATTCACCCCCCTTCTTAAGATATTTGCACCCATAATTGGTATCAGAGCTAGGGTTCTACCTATAGTTTAACACCTAGTAGAATCTTAGCAAATATGGGGGGAATTTCGATTAAACAAGCACCCCCCTTTGATGTAACAAATTATGCATTTTGGAATATGAGAATGAAAGTATTTATTCAATCACATGATTACAAAGCTTGGAAATTCATAGAATATGGGCCTACTTTACCTACAAAATTAGAAGGTGATAGAAGAGTACCAAAACCCGAAAATGAATGGAATGATGAAGATATTAAATTATTTGAGTTAAATCAAAAGGCATTACATTATTTATTCAATACTATGAATGCAACCAAATTTGCTAGAGTAATGGGGTGTACTTCGGCTAAAGAACTTTGGAACCAATTAGAAGTAACTTATGAAGGAATTAGCCAGGTAAAAGAATCTAGAATTGCTATGCTTGTACATAGATACGAATTATTTAAAACGCTTCCAAATGAAAATGTCGAGCAAATGTTTTCTAACTTGGAAAGGATTATTCTAATGTAGAGAAAGTAAGGAAAGTGCTAAGGAGCTTGCCATCATCGTGGCAACCAAAAGTCAGGGCCATAAAAGAAGCCAAGGATTTGAATACCTTGGAACTCAATGAGCTCATTAGATCACTCATGACTCATGAGCTTGAGATAAAGGACCACGAAGAAGAAGAGAAGAAAGCAAAGAAGTCCATTGCCCTTGTTGCATCAAAATACCCATCAAATGAAGATGAGGAAGATGATGAGGACCCAGAAGATGAAGAAATTGCACTTCTTGCCCGAAATTTCAAAAGGTTCATGAAATTTAGAAAGATGAGGAAAGGGGCATCTTCAAGCAATACAAATTGGAAGAAGAAAGGAAAAGAAGGCAAAGATTTCAAAAGGACAAAAGATGCAAAAGGAGACGAATTTAAGTGTTTTAATTGCAACAAGCCGGGACACATAAAAGCAAATTATCCAAAACTTTCAAAGAAGAAAGAAGGCAAGGCGCTTAAAGCCATATGGGACTTCTCCGAAAGTGATGAAGATGAGGAAGAGCAACATGAAGTAGCCAACTTTTGCCTCATGGCCAATGAGGATGAGGTATAATCTTCACCTTCTCCATCTATATATTATTCATCTAGTGAAGAAGAGGAAGAGGAATATAGGTTTAATGAATTAAAAGATGCATTGGATAAATTACATGATGATTTTTCTTTAGCTTTGGCAAAAAACAAGCAAATGCATAGGAGATTGAAACTTGTTCTTGACGAAAAAGAAATTTTGAAAAAGAAGAATGTCTCTCTTTTGGAAAAGATAGAAATCTTGGAAAAAGAAAATGATTTATATGCCGAAAATTTTGTGAAGTTTGAAAAAGAGGTTAAAGACTTGAAAAAGAAGAATATGGATTTAAATGGAATTATTCAAAAATTTACAAATGGCAAAGAAAATTTTGAAAAACTCCTTGATAGTCAAAAAATGTCTTTTGATAAAAGTGGTATTGGATACAAACCTAGTATTAATCAAAAGTATTTCAAAACTTACTTTGTCAAGGCTTCCACCTCTACATCCTCCTCTTCACCAAAATCAAATATCATGGGTACCTATTGTGAGAAGAAAGGATATATATCCACACATTGTTACTACAAGAAACTTCGTGATAGAGGATCACATGTTCCGTATTGGCAAAGACCAAAATGGTTGCTCAAAAACAAAAATTGAAACTAATGCCAAGGACCCAAGGTGTTGGGGACCCCAAAATAAAGAATTGCATTTGAATTTCATGTGTGTAGGTATCCAATGAAACCAAATCAAGCAAAATAAAATGGATCTTGGATAGTGGTTGTTCCAAGCACATGACGGGAAACTCTTCACTCTTCTACAAATTAAAAAGGACAAAAGGAGGAGACGTTACCTTTGGGGACAATGGCAAAGGAAAAATTATTGGAAAAGGAAGCATCGGTAACAAAAACTCTCTTGCTATACATAATGTCTTACTTGTAGAAGGTTTAAAATTTAATTTACTTAGCATTAGCCAATTATGTGACAAAAGGTCACAAAGTAGTTTTTCAATCTTCTAGATGCATTGTCTATGAATGTAAAAATGATAATGTATTATTTGTAGCTAAGAGAAATGAAAATGTTTACACCGTTGAAATTGACCAACTTATATGTCAACATGTCAAATGCTTATCCGTTGTGCATGATAATGCATGGTTATGGCATAGAAGATTAGGACATGCTAGCATGAGCTTATTGAATGATTTGTCTAAGCATGATCTAGTTAGAGACTTACCAAAGCTAAAATTTGAAAAAGACAAACTTTGTGATGCTTGCCAACTAGGTAAACAACATAGGACATCCTTTAAATCCTTAAATAAAGTATCAACAAATAGAGCATTAAAACTATTACATATGGATTTGTTTGGACCTATTGATGTGGCAAGCTTAGGAGGATCTAGATATACATTTGTTGTAGTAGATGATTACACTAGATTTACATGGGTCATGTTTCTTGCACATAAAAATGATGCCTTCAATGAATTTGCAAGATTGTGTAGAAAAGTGCAAAATGAGAAAGGCTATTTTATAACTTGCATCCATAGTGATAATGGTACCGAATATGTGAACACTCCTTTCATGAATTTTTGTGATGAACATGGCATTGAACACAACTTTTCGGCCCCTCATACTCCTCAACAAAATGGGGTAGTAGAGAGGAATAATCGTACATTACAAGAAATGGCAAGAACTATGCTAAAAGAACACAACTTGCCAACATATTTTTGGAGTGAAGTAAAAAATACCGCATGCTATATACAAAATAGAGTATTGATTAGACCTATCTAAAATAAAACTCCATATGAATTATGGCATGGTAAAACACCTAAAATATCATACTTCAAAGTATTTGGTTGTAAATGTTTTATTCTAAATACTAAGGACCACTTAAGAAAATTTGATGCTAAATCAGATGAAGGAATATTTTTAGGTTATTCCACAAAGAGCAAAGCATATAGGGTATACAATAAAAGAACTCTTGTTGTGGAAGAATCAACACATGTTACATTTGATGAAACTAATCCATTTGAGCCGAAAAAGGAAATTGATGATGTAGGTTGTCTTTCGGAAAAGACAACGCTTGAAGATCCAATTCCAAAAGACAAAGAAAAACCAACAAAACAAGAAGATGAACAGCAAGAAGAAGAACATCAAGAAAGAAGGTCTCAAGCCAATGACGAAAATGAACAATATTCAAGCAAAGGAAATGTTGAAACAAAAGAACCTCATGAAGACCTACCAAAGAGTTGGAAGTTCGTAAGAAATCATCCTCAAGATCTTATCCTCGATGATCCAAATGAAGGTGTAAGAACTAGACGTAATATTAATAACTTTTGTGATAATCATGCATTTATTTCCCATATAGAACCCAAAAATGTGAAAGAAGCTTTACTTGATGAAAATTGGATAATTGCCATGCAAGAAGAACTTAATTAATTTGACAGAAATAAAATATGGAAGCTAGTTGAAAGGCCTAAAGATAGACTGATAATAGGAACAAAATGGTTATTTAGAAACAAACTAGATGAAGCCGGAATAGTAACCAGGAACAAGGCTAGACTAGTAGCACAAGGATACAATCAAGAAGGAATTGATTATGATGAAACTTATGCTCCCGTAGCAAGACTAGAATCCATTCGTATGTTACTTGCATTTGCTTGTCACATGGATTTCAAACTTTATCAAATGGATGTGAAAAGTGCCTTTTTAAATGGATTCATTGAAGAAGAAGTTTATGTTAAACAACCCCCCGGTTTTGAAAATTCTTGTTTTCCTAATCATATTTTTAAACTAGAAAAGGCATTATATGGGTTAAAACATGCTCCTAGAGCTTGGTATGAAAGACTCAGTGGATTTCTTGTGGAAAATAACTTTGAAAGAGGAAAACTTGATTCAACCTTGTTTATTAAAAGATAAGGGAATGACATTCTACTTGTCCAAATCTATGTGGATGATATAATTTTTTGTGCTACTAATATATCTTTGTGTGAGAGCTTTTCCAAGTGTATGCACAAGGAGTTTGAGATGAGCATGATGGGAGAGCTAACTTTCTTTCTTGGACTACAAATCAAACAAGTAAAGGAGGGGATCTTCATTAATCAAGCCAAATACGCCAAATAAATTATCAAAAAATTTGGACTTGAAGATGCAAAGGAGATTGGAACTCCCATGAGCCCCTCAACAAAGCCGGATGAGGATGAAAAAGGTAAATCTGCAGATGAAAAGAAATACAGAGGTATGATTGGTAGCCTATTATATTTAACTGCCTTTAGACTTGATATCATGTTTGCAATATGCTTATGTGCTAGATTTCAATCTAACCCTAAAGAAACTCACTTAATTACTGTAAAAAGAATCATTAGATACCTTAAGGGAACAATTAATCTAGGACTTTGGTATGCAAAAGGAACTTCATTCGACTTGTGTGGATTCTCTGATGCTGACTATGCTGGTTGCAAAGTAGACCATAAGAGCACTAGTGGAACATGCCAATTCCTAGGACATTCCTTAATATCTTGGTCCTGTAGGAAGCAAAATAGTGTTGCTATTTCTACTATCGAAGCAGAATATATAGTAGCTAGTAGTTGTGTAGCTCAAATTCTATGGATGAAACAAAATTTACTTGATTACGGATTGAAATATGATCATGTTCCTATATATTATGATAATACTAGTGTAATTAATCTCACAAAAAATCTAATTCAATATTCAAGAACTAAGCATATTGAGATTAGGCACCATTTTATTAGAGATCATGTACAAAAAAGTGATATCATACTTGAATTTGTTGACACCTTGCATCAAGTTGCAAATATTTTTACTAAACCATTGCATGAGGATCAATTTTGCAAGATTAGAAGAGAAATTGGAATAATAAAATGTGGTTAAAATGCATACATATGTGTTTTAATGGCTTAGGCATGAAAAAATACGCATTTGTGCACTTTTTGACCCGGTCGGTCGACCAACTAAAGCTGGAAGGTGTCCAGCTAAAAGGAATTTTCTATTGTGCTCTCTGATCCGGCCAGTCGACCTAGCCGGTCGACCTCCCGCGACCAGCTGACTGAACGCAGACAGGGTTAAAATTGGGGGTTTTAACCCCAAATTCACTTCAAATCTCCTAAATTTTTTTACCCTAGGCAAAAAATTCTCTCAAACCCATTCCAAATTCTTCAACTTTCAATCAAGTTTTTCAAAAATTCCTCCCATATCTTGATTACCCACTTCAAAAAACAAGTTTTCACCGGTTCAATTTTCCAAAAACAATGCAAGATCATGGTGAATTTGAGGACTAGGGACCAAGAACGTGGAAGAAAAGGAAAGAGGGCAAGAACACAATCTCCTCCATCACCACCACCTTCGGTATCAAAGATTCAAGGCAAGCAATCAATCTTGTACAGTAAATATATCGTTGACTCAGATTTTGCTCACACTGATGTTTTTCCATTATTTGATGATGGTTTATGTTTCTGCATCTACATTGTGATGTGTAAGATAAATTGATGATAGAATTCTATAAGAATCTTGAGATACATAGTAGAAGTCCAAAACTTGAGTTATCTTCTACTGTATGTGGGGTAAATTTTGTCCTTAAGGAGGAAACCTTGCAACAAAATTTTTCATATACCTGTTGATGGAGAAGAACATTATAATAGTCAAGGTTGGCCGGAAGGAATCAAGAAAACTGGAATTCCAGGAAGTTATAAAATATATGTGGAAGGATGTAGGACCTAAGACTCCAGATTTGATTCTTCCATTATTGAAGGATGTTAATTACAATATGAGAATTGCCTTTAAAATCATGAGTGAAGTAATTCTCCCTAGGAATATCAATGATGGAAAAATCCCGATTATGGATGCTTATATCTACTACAGCCTTAGGCAGAAAAAGAAGATAGCTTTGCCTTTCCTAATTCTTCAACATATGCTGCATATTAGTGGAAAGGGTGGAGGAAAAACTACTACACCCGGATATGGTATGGCCTTGATGCATATTTTTTCACACTTTAGAATCTCTTCAAATGCTCCATACAGAGAGTTTGCCTGGAACTTTGATATGTTATATATGAATTTCATGGGCATTTACTGGTACAATAGGGAGGCTATCAACAGAGAAACCTTCAAAATTTTGCCTCAAAGCACTCAGGTAGCAATTAAGAATAGAACTAAGAAGGGCACTACTTTCACTGATCCTGTATATGGTCTTGATGCTCAAAAACTTGATGATATATTTGAGGGGATCGACATCACATTAGAGGAAGATGTAGGGCCTGAACTTAATGGAGAAGTTGACATAGGCATTCCAGGAACAATACCCATGGCTGTTAGTACCTCTGAAGAAGAGGAAGATACTGAGGAAGCTACTTTAAGGTGAGTGATGAGAGAATCAAGAGCACAGGGGAACATTGATGAGCAACGCCGCGTAGAGATTCGACGAGGCGCAGGGTCTAGCTGAATGGGTCAATAAGAAGACCCATCTATGTTGGCTCAGATTCTTTCACAGCTGCAAACATTAAATACAGGAATGGGCGAAATGAGAACCACAATGACAAACCAATGGAATGAGCTTACTCTCTGTCGAGAACACATTGATTCCGAAGTGGTTGGTATGCGTTTCGACATGAAGAAGTACTTCAAAGATCACCATGATCCAGCACCCTGATTTTTATATTCAAAAAACTCGTTTTTAGTCTTAGAAAATATTTTTAGTTCACTCTTGATTAATCGTACTGTTTTGTTTAATTCTCTTGGACTAATCGTATTGTTCACTTTTCTTGCCTATTCATGTGATTTTTTCTTCTATTTTCATTCTCCTTCTATACATTCTTTTGATGATGTCAAAAGGGGAAGTAACTTTGCTCATATTTTGAAAATTTGTCATCATCAAAAAGGGAGAGATAAGCAAAAAAGGAGGAAAGAAGAAAAGGAGAAGGAAAAATTGATTTGCATATTGATTTACATGATGAATTGAGTTGCATATTGATTTGCATGATGAATTGATTTGCATAAATTGATGAATTGATTTGCATGAATTGATTTAGAGAACACCATCAACATATGCATATGGTAAATCTGACAGGGGGAGTATTTTCCTAAATACATTTTATTTGAAGGAATGCATATATTTAGGGGGAGTAACTTTGCTCATAGTTTGAAAATTTGTCATCATCAAAAAGGGGGGGATTGTTAGCTAAATATTTGTTATTTGTTTTGATGATGAAAATTTATATGCATTATTTGACTAAAAGCATTTTGAGATAATAAGTGTTTAAATGTAAGAAGATGCTTTGAAAGATAAAGATGTGCTAAACGCATTATTTGAAGAACAAGAAGATGAGAAGGCATAAGGAGGAGAAAAAATGTCATAAGGGGTACGGGGCATTCTTGTCTTGCTCTTTTGTGAAATGCCTTAATAATTTTTCTTCTTCATTGATCAAATAATTTTTGAACTCATGCACATTAAATTTCACATAAGCACAAATGAGTTTGAATGCACACATTCAATAAAATTGCATTTTTGGGGTGTTTCAAGTCATAACATATATTTACAAAATATTTCAAAGTGATTTGGAATTGTGAAAATTGCACTTAAAATATTTTTGGCAAAAGTTTGGCTTTACTTCAGTTTCTGGAGTGGCCGAACCCCCCAGCCAGTCAACCGGCTGACCTTGGTGAGTCGCCCAGCCAAAACAGAAAGTGGAAGTAAAAGCCGGACTCCCTAGCCGGTCGACTGGCTAAGGCGTCTGGCCCAGTCAGAGAGGATTAAGTACAAGCCGGATGACCCAGCCGATTGACCGGCTGAACGGGCTGTTGTAATAAATGCACTAGCCGTTTATTACCGTTTTGGCTTATTTCCTCTTCATTTTTTCACCTACCAAATCCCTAACCCCCAAATCTCTTTAAATAAACATTCAATACACATTCAAATCATCAAGTGAAGTGTGCAAAATTGTTATTATCATTCAATCAAGCTTTTAAACCATTCTTGCAATATATTTCAGCTTTCAAGAGCTTATTCATTTGCTATATCTTCTTCTTGAAGAAAAATTTCAGATTCTATCTTTTTTTCATTCCTTGAATATATACACACTTTGAGAGCTAAAATCTTGTGAGATCAAATTTTTGAAGCTTGTAAAGTGTGGGGAAATCCTAAAGAGAGGTTCTCTTGAGTTCTTTGAAGTTGGGCTTCAAAAAGGTGTATAAACTAGGTTTGTGCTTCACCGAGATTTGAAGAAGCATTATACTGAAGATTGTTGAAGTCCTAAGGGGAGCATCCTTGGGTGGTGGTCATAGACTTGGCCGAACCACCTTAAATCGTTTGTCTCTCATCTCCTTATACTCTTATTTTCATACTTGTTTTAATTGACTATATTGTGTTTGATATATTGCTTGAAAGAAATTATTGATTTCCTGTGAATTTTTTAAAACGAAATTGTAGTAATTATATCTTAATTCACCCCCTCTCTTAAGATATTTGCACCCACAGGTATTTATAAGAGAGAGAAATGTATTGCTAATGGTCAAAAAATAGAAAATTGCATAGCTACCGGTCGATGGTTCGGTCGACCGCAGAAGTGATCGGCAAGATTTCTATTCCTCACTAGAATTGCTGGTCGGCTACAGGGCTCTGCCGGTTGACCGACAAAGGGTGACCGACTGTTCTAGAAATGTTTTCTGGCTGCCAGTTTTCATCGAAAAGCCCTCTTTTACTTTGCATAAGTTTTTAACACGTCTTTGAAGGTTTAAATCATTTAAATACAATAAGAACACATCAAGAAGCACTTGAAAAACAACGTTTAAGATCGAGGACATGCTTTCGTAGATCAATTTGAGATTTGTCAAAGATTTAAAAAATTTAAAGCACATTTGATTTTCATAAACAATTTTTGGGAGTAAAGTATTTATCAAGTTATAAAGGAAACCATGCAAACAAGAGCTATAACAAACATAATCGAGGCTAAACACAAGTGAGCATAACAGGTACCCCTTATATCGCCTCGTCTATGCCTTGTGACTCCCTCTCCTTTTCCTTCCATAAACTTCGCTCGAATACTTCCTCCATGCCATGAGGTACACTTCGGACACAATCAATCTTAATGTCTTCCATAAACTTAAAAAATCTTCATTTTGCACTCCAACATTTTGCTAAGGCTAACATACTAAAGGCATTCTAAAAAAGACTATTAGCAAGCATTATCCATTCATTCAAACAAGCATTACATAACACTAATTTGCATCATCAAAACAATCACTTAAATCATATTTAAGATGACATTTAATTATTTATTACCAATGTTATAGTTGTCCTCCATTTCTGATAAGTTATTTGAGAGAAAATTCTAAAAAAATTTTCTTCTAATTTTGATGTTTATATCCCTGAAACACCAAAAACTAATATGTTTCCAACGGCAAGTGAAATGAGAGGAATCATTCCAAATATTTCTAAATGTAAATCTACTTCACAAGTGTGAGATCGAAACCTTTTTATGCTTTCAAAAGAATTCGAAATCGATTTTCAATATCTCAAAAAATATTTCCTTTTTGGTCAAAACTCATCGAAAAGAGAATGGTTTCTAAATAACTTTTCTCAATCTCAAAAGGATAATATCCATGAAGAATATTATTCATTTCTCAAAAAATATGGAATTAATCTTTACTTCTTCGAATGGTTTGAAATGTTTGTGAATCGCAACAAATTGATTATCCTTTTCCAAAAACTTTACAAGTTGTTTATGAAACAACTAAAAAATGGCTTTTATCAAATCAAAATAAAACTATTGATTCAAAATGACCTCCTTTTGAAGAAATTAAAATTCAATATAAGGATTATCTCCTTTCAGCCTCCCCAATTAAAGGACCCTCTTCTCTTGACCCAGCCAAAGAAGTAACTGTAAAAGATGTAAACAAAATAATTGAGCAAAATAATTTTACAAATCAATATTTAGATTCCATTGGAACATAACTCGATAGAGTTAAAACCATTCTAACAGCCAAGGATGGGCCTCGACTAATCACAAATAACCTTGAAGCAGAAATTGCTCAACCAATTGTCAAACTTTTTAACCTTCCATCAACCATTAAGCTTAAAAGTTCGTCTGATGACTTCTTAGAAAAACATGATAAATAAATACAAGCCCTCTTAGATTTATCCCTCAAAGGAAAGAAAAGTGTTCAGGATCAAGAAAATTTTATTACATCAAAAATTGACAATTATCTTGTTGTCATTCAACAAACTTCTAACTCAGAAAGCGAAGAAGATTTTGTTTTGAGTTAGAAAAGAATTTTACTCAAGAAGCCACACAATTCCAAATATAATCTCTCATACCAACGAACTCCACTCTAAGTTACTATCCCAG
This sequence comes from Cordia subcordata, assembly GCA_028554755.1. Lineage (NCBI taxonomy): Eukaryota > Viridiplantae > Streptophyta > Magnoliopsida > Boraginales > Cordiaceae > Cordia > Cordia subcordata. The sequence goes on along the minus strand of JAPTOF010000025.1, from coordinate 4,606,092 downwards.
ACCTACGCCAATTGATATCCAATTTGAAGAACGACCAACACATACGCAAGCTCATTATTCTGATGGTATTTTATATGAATGGAATATAGATGGAAAAAGTGATTGTGAAATTGTTAATCATTTACATAAAATGACTATGGCCTCAAATGTTTTCAAAATACATAATAAAACATATACCTGTGTTGCACAACTTTTAATCTCGGGATTCACTGGTATCCTCAAAGGATGATGAGGTAACTATCTTATAGCTACCCAAAAGCAAGCAATCTTAACTGATGTACAAAAAGATGGAAATGGAAACCCAATCATAAATGAACAAGGAAAAATGATTTCAAATGCCACTCTGACTCGTATCTCTTCAATAGCTCTTCATTTTATGGGAAATATAGAACATATTCAAGACATACTTATTGAAACCTTTCAAATCTCAAATGTAAAACACTTTGAGATTTTAGATGGTAAAAAGATGTTTTTCTTGCAAGAGTAATGCTAAGACAAGATTGCAATAATGCCTTCTGAAAAGAAAAATTCCTCTTTGGACTTCTACCTCTTTTCCGCTGAAAAGGTAAGAACAAAAATAACAAATATCTGTGGACAAATTCTGTATGATGAACTATCATATGGACAAATTATAAGCTTCATAAATCGAAATGGACTTGAATTATGTACTGATTTGCAAATAAAAAAATCAGATGGAATGACAAAGAATAACAACTAGGAAAGAACTTGGTAATTTTTGTGAGCAATTTGGCTACCAACCTATACGAAGAATAAAAAGAAAGCCCTATAAAGAAGAAAATTTTAAAATAAAGATATAAGTCAATATATACAACACCAAAAAGAAAAAATATCAAACAAGAGAACCATTCTTTCAAAAAATATAATAAAAAGAGACTTATAAAAGGAAAAAAGAATAAACAAATACCAACTTACTACAGATGTGGCATAAAAGGACATTACAAGAAGCAATGTTATATTAAACAAAAACTTAACGAAATAGAATTAGCTGAAGAAATACAAGAACAAATCATGAGCATTCTCAGCACTACCCCTTCTTCCTCTGATTCTGAATAATCTTTCCAAATAGATAAAATTGTTGAACAAACATCTTTAAGTGAATCCTCAAACGGAGAAGAAACTCCAATTTCAAATTTTGTGCTTGTTCAAAATGGATTCCAAAATTAAAATTAACATGATTAAAAGACCTACAAAGAATCAATTAGTCAAATTTGCTACTTATCTTGACTCACCAAAAAAACAATTAGAATACTTAAAGAAAATTAGAGAATTAGTAGCAGAAGATCAAGAATCAGCAACCCCTAAGAATCTTCCTTATCACAAAATTGAACTACCAACTTATGATTTACATGAAATCCTATCAAGACAAAATAAACCAAAAGAAATAATTGTCCAAGTTCTCCAGACTAAAATAAAATTAATAAAAAAAAGAAATCTCTCAACTTAAAATGGAAAAACTTGCAAATAAATTACAACTTGGAACCTTTTATAGGCCCTAAGGATGCTTTTTGACAAAAAAAAGTAAATATATTTGGACAAACTACTTTTAGCAAAGTTGCTTTCTTGTTGCGGGAATCTTGCCTTCGGAGTCATGAGCAAAAATTATTGTCCTTTGGATCATTGTAGCACTTTTGACTTTTTTGTATGGTAGATTCTTCTTTTGAAAAGTAGAACAACACCACCTTTGAATTTGTCGCAAGGAATCTTACTGCAACACTTTTGGATTGTTGTTCTTTAGAAATTAAAAGCTGAGGTATCCAAACCAAAATAGTCATCTTCGTTCTAGTTTGGGTCTTGAGTCAAACTTTCTAAATTTGGAAGGTCTTGATCTTCATCTTCATCTCCAAATTCTTGAAGATACTATTTGAGAAGCCTTTTGTATTCCTTTTGATTTGCTACTGATGCCAGTTGACTTTGAAGTTGATCTTTGTGAGCAAGAAATTGAGAATGATCCTTTGAACTTTGATCCCAAGCTTCAGGATGAGCTTGGAACCATTTAAAGAGAACTTATTTGTTGAATTTTGGACAATTGAAACTGTCTAACCATTTAATCCTAAAGTTTCCACTTAAAACTGGTATAGAATTTGAATCTTTGACAACTGAGATTTGGAGATCCCATGAAATAATCCATGAGATATTGAATTGTGCGAAAAAGACAAAAAGGGGATTGTAATTCTCCCAGTTGTTTGGAGCTTTGAAAGTAGTTGTAAAGTCTTTGTAAAAGGAAAAAATAAGATCAGGGATGATTTTGGTAGTTCCTCCATAGAGTTTCCACCAATCATTGAACTAGTATGGGGATTGAAATTGTTTGCAAAGAAAAATAAACAAAGAATGTTGATGAGATTGATTTTGAAAGAGAAGAACTTTGTGCCAAGTTTCAACGTAATCCCAATAGTTGAAGCTTTGTGGGAAGAAAGGCTGAGAATATGGTTTTGCTTTTTGGAGAGATACTTTCCAATCGAAAGGGAAGAGAATCCTTTTAATTTGAATTTTTGAATGGGTAATTGAATCACCTATTTTGTTGTGAGTTATCTCAATTGAATCCGTATAAACAAGAATAAATTTATAGAATTTTTGCGTTTTTTCATTGTTTTGGTTTGGAAAGAAATAGGAAAAAGAAAGTTCTTTGAGGACCTTTTAGGGTTCTCTAAGATGAGCGAGATCCTTTTCAATAAAAGCAATTCTTTGGAGAGTTTTTTTGGATGTCTTGGCCTTTTGTAGAGAAAGAGGTTGATGCTTATTGTTGAGAAGTTTGAGAGGTTTGAGACTTTGTTTGTTGAGGGAAAGGTTGGGTTAACGATTTTGAAGAAACTTGAGAAGATTTCGAGTGGAGAAAATGAATTTGCTATTTCAATCAGAGAATTTGAGGGAGTAACTTGAAGAATTTTTCCAAGAATAGACATTATATTTTGAGAAGTTGGGGTTTGAGTGGAGGAAGAAGAAGCCATTGCATAAGAATTCTTTGTTGTTGATGAAGAGAGGATTTTTTGGTTTTTCGGGGATATGGACATTTTGAGGAATAGGATTATTTTCCATTACTCCTTGGAATCGGGAAGTTGAAGCCTCAGTAGTTTGATGATAAGAATAATCATGATCTGAGAAAGATTTGGATAAGGATGCAGAATTTCAAGAATTGAAATAAGAAGTGCTAAATCTTATTCTATCGTTATTTTTACTAGAGAATTTTATTTCAACAATACCATCTTCATATTCAATTATTTGTTCCAAATCTTCATGTTATGGTGGCAAATTTGGTTCAGGATTATTTTGGACCGTCCAGTCTGTGGGAAATTCAATCTCAGCCCACTTGATGTCTTTTGGAACATAAGTTTTCCCAATATTATCTTTTAAATTTGTTTGAACTAGAAGAGGTTTTTCCCTCGAATCACATCTTAAAGCTTTTGGATTTAAGAGAGTTTTCATTACTTTGTAGTGGATTCTATAAATTATTGCTATTAGTACATTGTCGAGATCTATATCAAATCTTGATCTTTCCAAGTTAAGAGTTAAAGTTTTGTTAACCCCTGGCTCATGCAGTGCAATAGAAAAATTTGGAAAACAATTAAAAAATATGGGTCTGTTGGATATATTGGCTTAATATATGATTAATTATGTTTTGATGATGCCAAAATTGTGTTTTGTTATCTAATTGCTATTGCTTGAAGATTGATGAATATCCTACACAGCAGCATTATTGAAGCAAAGAAAAAGAGATAGAGCAACACTTTTGGAGCATGGTTCATGCAACTTGACTAACCTATAGTTATAATTCTTTTCTTTCTTTAGTCTTTTGTTAAGTTGATCTTAGTACATAAGCAAATACCATGAGCTCAATAAATTCAAGTACATTGTATGCATTCTTCATTGCATTTTTGTTCCTTAACTCTTATTTCATATACTTGATCTTCTTTTCTCCTTAATATATATTTTTATATCCCTTCTATTCTCTTACACTTGTGTGCACATGCCTTCATTTGCATATAAAACAACTTTTCCTATAGAAGATTTAGCTTTAATGTCCATACTTTTGCATTATGGAGCTGCATGCACCATAGTACTCTCTATTACATTTATATTTGACAACTTTGACAGATATATGTGCTTATATGTATACATATATGTATATATTAGCATAGCTCTATAGTAAAAGTGGACTATCTTGAGTATAGAGTTTGTATTAGAGGAAGATAAGCATTTTTGTATAAGACTATTACCTATTGGATAAAACTATTGCATGTAAAATTCTTTTCTCATGCATAAAATCTAAAATCACGTTTTAAGAAGATTTAATCTTGCATTTAATGTTTGGAAGATAAGTTGGTGATAGCATTTGTTATTGATATGATTTTAGATGAATAGTGGTTGTCTTGAGCTTGCAAAAATCTATAGAAAAACGCTTCTGCTGTTGATATGATGTGTAATTACTTTTTGGTAAAAGTAAAGCAGCTTCTTTAGCCTGTTCTGCAACTACAGGCCTACATAGGCGGTCGACTGGCTTAGTGCTCCGATAAAATCATAAAGCAATGTTGCTCTACCGGAAAAGCCTACCGGTCGATCGGTAGAGTGTTCCAGTAAGGGTCTTTAGCCTTCTGGAACGACTGACCACCCAGGGGGTCGACCGATAGAGTGCTTCGATAGCCCCTCTGAGATGTTTCTAAAATTTGACCATTGGGAGATTTACTTTTTGGGCTTATAAATACATACATCTCCTCCCAACTCAAATATAACTTGTTCAAAACATCTTTCTAAGCTCTCTTGCATTCAATATACTTTATCTACTGCAATCTTGATCTATTAATTGCAACTTTCATTGATTACATATCATTGGCTTTTAAGAACAAGTTCTTGAGTTTCATAAATTGCTTATCTACTTAGAGCAACATAGGAAGGTTTAAATACCTTTGTACACTTGCTCAAAAAAGTTCTTGTATTCCAAACTCTTTACAATCACTTTAGATGTGAATTTTCTTTGCTCTTGGGTAGCATAGCTGTGAGGAACATCTCGCAAAAGTGAAAGGTTGAAATCCTCAAGTATTAGGCTAATATTTGTGGTCCTTATGGTGAAACAAGGTTTGTGATCGTTGTTTTACGCTTCTACAACATACTAAGCAAGAAGTTGATTGACTAGTGAAGTTTCCGAAACCCTAAGGGAAGACCTTACGTAGTGGACTACGCCCTCCGGAGTTTGAACCGCTCTAAATCGCTACGTTTGATACTCTTAACTCTATTCTCTTTATATTTTAAGTATTTTCCTTGAATTTTGCATATGCTTTTGCTTGAGATTACTGTTAAAAGTTTTTAGTTATTAAATTGTGCCAATAATCACCCCCTTCTTGGATTCATTCTCTGGGCAACACGCGGCATCAGAGCCTAGTGCTTTACACATTAATTGCATTAAGTGTGTGATTATTTGCATTATTGTATTTTTTGATTTAACCATCTAAAGCTAAAGATCATGGCACATAGAGTTCAAGAAGGTCTCTCTACCATTAGAGTCCCATATTTTGATGGCACCCACTATGCACTTTGGAAGATTAGAATGAGAATATTTTTGTAAGCAAATGATTATATTGCATAGAAAACCATAGTAAATGGACCTAGTATTCCTTCCAAAGAAGTTAACGGAGTAAAAGTCCATAAACCAGAAGAAGAATGCGACAAAGATGATATAAAACTCGTTGAAGCAAAGGCTAATGCCATTTACTATCTTTACCTCGCATTAGATCCTTTTGAATTTAACAAAATTATAGGGTGCACCACAGCTAGGGAAATATGGGATCAATTAGAGGTCACTCACGAAGGCACAAATCAAGTTAAAGAAACTAGGATTAGCATGCTTGTGCATAAGTATGAAATGTTCTCTATGCTTCCAAATGAAAATATTGAACAAATGTTTTCAAGATTTATTGAAATTTTTAACTCTTTGAAGTCTCTTGGCAAGAATTATGAAAATGCCGAACTCATGAGGAAGCTCTTGAGAAGCCTACCAATGGCTTGGCTACCAAAGACTATGGCCATCAAGGAGTCCAAGGATATTAACATTTTACAATTGAGTGAACTTGTCGGATCACTCATGACTCATGAATTGGAGCTTAAGAAGCTAAAAACAAAACCCAAGTTCAACAAATCCATTGCTCTTAAGGCCACACCACAAGAGGAATTAACAAGTGGAAATGAAAGTGATAATGATGATGAAATGGCCATGTTCTCCAAATTTAAGAGATTCATGAGGAAGCAAAAGTTCAATCCAAAGAAAGGACAAAGGAGAGAGGTAAGTAAAGGTGAGTCTAGTAAATAATTAATTTGTTTTAAATGCAAGAAGCTAGGACATGTCAAAGCCAAGCATCCATTAAGGAAGAAGAATGAGAATAAATTCAAAAAGACGGCTTTGAAGGCTACTTGGAGTGACTCGGAGTCAAGTGATGAAGAAGAAGACTCCATTGAAGAAGAAGTTGCCAACCTATGTCTTATGGCAAAAGAGGAAGATGAGGTAAGTCCAAACTACGTCTCTTGTGATGAAAATAGTTCTTATGAAGAATTTGAAGATATGTATAATGAAATGCTTATAGAATTCAAGAAAGTGGTTAACAAAAACAAGGAGCTTAAGAAAAATTGTTTATCTCTTGAAAATAAATTATATGATGTTTGCATGGAAAATGTGAACTTGAAAAAGAATTTAGAAAAGAAGAAAACCAATGACGATTTACAAAAAGAAAATGAAGATTTAAAAGCAAAAGTCAATGATTTAGAAAATGTGGTTTCAAAATTTACAAATGGAACTAAAAATTTAAATGTGTTGCTTGGACAACAACGATGCGTTTCTGATAAAGCTAGAATTGGTTTTGATTCATCTTCAAAAAAAAATCTTACATAAAATTTTTGAAAAAAAATCAAGCACTTCCAAAGTGACTCTACAAAAAGGGCATGATCATTACAAAAAGTATTTTGTAAAGTATCTTCATCAAGTGCTCCTAAAGTTACATGTAACTATTGTTGTAAAAATGGACATGCTTCACATAAATGTTTCATTATGTAACTATTGTTGTAAAAATGGACATGCTTCACATAAATGTTTCATTAGAAGATATGGTGAGAGAAAATACAACTTAATATGGGTTCCCAAGGGAACTAGAACTAATGTTCAAGGACCCAACAAGTCTTGCGTACCAAGTCATGTTTGATTTAAATCATGTAGGTTTGCCTTGCATCTTTCGAAAATAGAGGAAAATGGTTTCTAGAAAGCGGATGCTCAATGCACATGACGGGTGATAAATCAAAATTTTTGTCACTCAAGGAAAAGAATGGAGGATTTGTTACATTTAGGGATAACTCTAAAAGAAGAATCATCGGCATTGGAGATGTTGGTAACAAGTCTAAATTGTGTATTAAAAATGTTTTACTTATACATGGTTTGAAACACAACTTGCTTAGTATTAGTCAACTATGTGATAAAGGTTTATTTGTTAACTTTAAAGCTTTTTCATGTGAGATAGTTGATAAATGTGGTAACGTTGTGTTTGTTGGCATAAGGCATGGTAATATGCATACTTTTGACTTTGAAGACTTGCATGATCAAAATGTTAAATGCTTAAGTGCTATGAATAAGAACACATGGAGTTGGCATAGGAGATTAGGTCATGCTAATGTGGATTTCATAAATAAACTTGCTAGTCTTGATCTTGTTAGAGGAATGCCTAAAGTCAAATATGTTGGTAACAATGTGTGTCGTGCATGTAAACTCGGCAAACAAACTAGGGAATCTTTCAAAAGCAAAAATGTGATTTCTACTTCTAGACCATTAGAACTTTAGCATATGGATTTGTTTGGACCTAATGGGGTTGCTAACTTGGGTGGAAAATTATATGCTTATGTGATTGTGGATGATTTCTCTAGATTCGCATGGGTAATTTTTCTTGCACATAAAAATGACATACCAAATGAGTTTATAAAATTTTACAAATGTGTTCAAAATGAAAAAGGATATTTGATTTTCACCATAAGAATTGATAGAGGTACCGAGTTAACGAATCAAACTATAAAATCTTTTTGTGAAGAAAATGGTATCTCTCACAATTTTTCAGCACCAAGAACACCACAACAAAACGGAGTTGTTGAAAGGAAAAATTGCTCTTTACAAGAAATGGCAAGAACTATGCTTTGTGAAAACAACTTGCCCTAGCTACTTTTGGGCCGAGGCCGTCAACACTGCATGTTATGTGATTAATCATTGCATTATTTGAAAAGATCTTGACAAAACTTCGTATGAACTTTGGAAAGGAAGAAACCAAATATTTCATATTTCAAAACTTTTGGTTGTGCATGTTTTATCTTAAATGAAAAAGACAATCTTTGCAAATTTGATGCAAAATCTGATGATGGCATATTTCTTGGTTATTCTTCGTCTAGTAAGGCATATAGGGTTTACAATAAAAGAACTATGGTTGTGGAGGAGCCTATCAATGTGAAATTTGATGAAGGATGTTTTGATTTTAAATGTGATGATGTCGATATTGTTACCATTCAAAAGAATATGAGTAATCTTGACCTAGATAAAGGAAATGAATCCAATGATGCATGCCATAAGGATAAACAAGATGAGCATGTTGATGTGCAATGTGATGATCAAATTTTGGTACATGATAAGCATGATAACTTGCCAAAAACTTATAAATTCGTTGGTTATCATCCGCCTTCCCAAATTATTGGTGAACCATCAAAAGGTGTTGAAACTAGATCCTCTTTGAGAAATGTATGTAATCATCTTGCTTTTTTGTCTCAAATTGAACTTAAAAATGTACATAATGCTTTACTTGATGATAGTTGGATAAATGCCATGCAAGAGGAACTTAATCAATTTGAAAGAAATAATGTGTGGAAACTGGTTGAAAAGCCTAGATATCAATCTATAATTGGAACTAAATGGGCCTTTAGAAACAAGTTAGATGAATCCGGTATAGTAACTAGAAACAAGGCTAGACTAGTCACACAAGGTTATAAACAAGAAAAATGTATTGATTATGATGAAACCTTTGCTCCCGTTGCTAGACTTGAATCAATTAAAATGTTACTTGCCTTTGCATGCTTTATAAACTTCAAATTGTATCAAATGGATGTGAAAAGTTCTTTTTTAAATGGTTATATTGATGAAGAAGTGTACGTAGCTCAACCTCCGAGTTTTGAGGACCCTATTTATCCCAACCATGTTTTTAAGCTTGAAAAAGCATTATATGGATTAAAGCAAGCACCTAGAGCAAGGTATGAGAGATTAAGTGGATTCTTGATTGAAAACGGCTTTACAAGAGGTAAACTTGACTGAACTTTATTTGTAAAGCATGATTGTAAAGATATACTTATTGTATAAATATATGTTGATGATATTATCTTTGTGAGAGCTTTTCTAAGTGTATGCACGTGAATTTAAAATGAGCATGATGGAAGAGCTCACATTCTTCCTTAGATTTCAAATCAAACAAACAAAGGAAGGAATTTTTATCAACCAAGCTAAGTACACAAAAGAACTACTCAAAAAGTTTGGATTTAGTAAAGCAAAAGAAATTGGAATTCCAATGAGTATCTCCACCAAGCTTGATAAAGATGAAAATGGTAGGTCGATGGATGAAAAGAGATATAGAGGTATGATCAGAAGCTTGCTTTACTTAACCGCCTGTAAACCCGATATTGTGTTTGCTGTATGCTTGTGTGCTCATTTTCAATCTTGTCCTAAGGAGTCTCATTTACTTGCTGTTAAAACAATTTTTAGATATCTTAAAGGATCATAAGAACTAGGGCTTTGGTATCCTAAAGGAACAAAATTTGAACTAATAGGTTATTCTGATGCTGACTTTGTTTGGGAAGAGCACTAGTGAAACCTGTTATTTTCTTGGAAATTGCTTAGTTTCTTGGTCAAGTAGAAAACAAAATAGTATAGCACTTTTAACAGCCAAGGCAAAATACATTATAGTAAGAAATTGTGTTGCACAAGTTCTTTGGATGAAACAAACTTTGCTTGACTTTGGTGTTCTATTTGAGCATGTTCCACTTATGTGTGATAACACAAGTGCAATTAACCCTACTAAAAATCTGATTCAACATTCTAGGACCAAGCACATAGAAATAAGACATCATTTCATTCATGATCATGTGCAAAAGGTGATGTTGTGCTTAATTTTGTTGATTCTCTGCATCAACTTGCCGATATTTTTACTAAACCATTACATGAAAACCAGTTTTTAAGCATTAGAAGGGAGTTGGGAATGTTACAATTGTGAAAAACTCAATTGTTTCTGCAAAAATTTTGTACCAGAATACATCTTGTTAGTACCAGTACACCGGCTGTATCGACCGGTAGCCTTATTTATCTACTGGTTTTACCAGCTGACCGTACCAGAACACTTCCCTTAGGTACAATCGATCGGTAGTTGCGAAATTTCAGATTTAGAGGGTGTTTGGATTGACTTATCAAAAAGCTACTTAAAGTACTTTGGGCTTTAAGCGACTTTTCTTTATTGTCAAATTTAAGTAATTACGTTTTTGAATCAAAGTTATAGTTATAAAAAAAGTATTTATGTATTTGATTAAAGTGGATCGAAAAGTAACTTATATGGTTAAAATAATTGTTAATGACACTAAAATAGAATTTAAAGGGTAACTACAAGATAAAAAGTAAAGATATTTTAGTAATAAAAATAAAAAGTTAAGGATAAGATGGTAAATGATTTGGTCAACCTTATTTTTTTTCAAAGTGCTTAAAGCCATAAAAAGTAGAAGCTGGGGGTAGGAAGCTTTTTATTTTCTACTTAAAGTCACTTTAAAAAAGCACTTTTTTAAATTAAACAAATACTTCCATTAGCTTAAATTAGGCTTTAAGTAGGTTTGACTAAGAAAAAAGCCAAACCAAACACCCTCTTAAAAGAAGGGCTAGACTGGTTACAACTTATTATAACTCTATTTCTTTCAAAACTCTTCATCTCCTCTCATTCTTTTCTCTCTAAAACACCTCTTCAAACCCTTTTTCTCTCAAATCTCTTCCTCAAACCCATTACCCACTTCAATCTTATGAATCTTTAAACATCAAAATCCTAATTTTCTATCTCCTAAAACTTTTTCTCTCATGGCAAATACAAAAAGTAAGGGAAAGGCTCATGCTTTTGGTTCCAAGAGCAAGAATGTAGCAAGTTCTTCAAGAGGCTCAAGAGGTTCAAGGGGCAACTTTCACCCGAAGCCTAACCATCTTCACCTCTAAGAAATTGAAATTATTCTACAAAGAAGATATGGCCAATTAAATGCTTCATGCAAGATGAACTCTAAAACTTAAATATGATTGAGTTTTGTGTTGCAAATGGTTGGATGAATTTCATGACTACTAGAAAGCCCATTCATCCTTAACTTATTCATGAATTTTATGAAAGATTAAACTGGGATAATCTTTATGGTAGAGTTTGGTCAGTTCTTAGAGGGGTTGATATTGAGATTACTAAAGAAGAACTTACGAACATCTTCAATATTCCCTTGCATGATCATTAGTACCCCATATTTGCATTGTGAAATTTTTCCCAATTTCCTGATAATATTCATAAAGGGGACATTTATGGGTTTGTGTTAGACCAAGCACCTCAATATCCTGAGTTTCCTCTCCTAAATGATGTTCATCCCATTTACAAGGCACTTATTAGAATGTTCAAACACAATGTGGTGCCTAAAGATACTCATGATAGGGAAATTTACAAAGTTGAGGTATATTGTCTATACTTCCTCTACTATGGCTATAGAGTTAATCTCCTGGAAACCATACTTGCATATATGAAGAATGTGGTGCTTAGGAACACCATACTTGGATGTGGGATGGCTTTAACTCGGATTTTTAGAGCTAAAGGTATTGTACTTGAAGGAATTCCCAAAAGCTCTTTCAATCATATATGGAACTTGGATCTTTAATGCCTTAAGAGGATGGAGCTATTTTATTAGAGAGGAAGGTGGATACACTTGGATGAGTTTAGAGCTTTGCCTCAAAATACAAGGAACCTCATCCTACAAAGGATCACCAATAAGACTACCTTCGATTTTTCGTATGAAGATAAAAAAGGGCAAAATTTTGATCTTAGAGGTAATGATGATGATAATGATGATGAAGAAATAGAAGATGTGGGAGAAGAAGAAGAGGAAGTAGAAGAGGATAAGGACGTTAGAGAAGAATACAATGAAGAATAAGGGTACCATTACGAGCTTCAATCCAAAAATGTGAATGATAGACTTATGCAACGGCTCTTTGTCAAGGTTGATTCCATAGGTGGAAAGGTGGACACATTAGCTACTACCATGGGAAATCAACACAGCACTCTTGATAGCCTTGCTACAATTATTAGGGATTAAGGCCAAATCATGGCTAGGTTCGCTCGTAATGTGAGATTGATGAAGTTATGAATGGGACTTCTTGACGATGATGATGATGTCGGCCCAAGTCATTAGCCTCTTCTTCCTTTCTTAGTTTCCCAACAATCCCACTTCCTAGGATGCATTTTCTTTAAACAATTTCACTATATTTTCTTCACTTTACTTACTCTTGCTGGATTATAACTTTTTTGGCATTAGTTACTGTTTATGATATCTTTTGCTTATACTTGCTCTACTTGTTCTACACTTGCTTAGGACTTCTATGCTCGTATGCTTGTGTGAGAGCCAAGTGATGATATTTTCTAATATTGATGACTCATTACTTTCCTACTCCTTCCATATGGCTCATAGCTTTCCTAAAACCACTTTTGATGATGCCAAAGGGGAAGAAAGGGTATTATAGTGTATTGGCATTGCTGTTAAGTCCTTTGATTCTCATACTACTATTCTATTTCTCTTATAATATCTATAAGTTTTGATATGCCTTGATGAAGAGGGAGTCTTGAAGTTAAGGGGAGCTTCCTCCTCGACAATTTTGTCATCATCAAAAAGGGGGAGAATGTTGGATATATTGTCTTAATATATGATTAATTATGTTTTGATGATGCCATAATTGTGTTTTGTTATCTAATTGCTACTACTTGAAGATTGATGAATATCCTACACAGTAGCATTATTGGAGCAAAGAAAAAGAGATAGAGCAATACTTATGGAGCATGGTTCATGGAGCTTGACTAACCTGTAGTTATAATTCTTTTCTTTCTTTAGTCTTATGTTTTGATCTTAGTACATAGGCAAATGCTATGAGCTCAATAAACTTAAGTACATTGCATGCATTCTTTATGCATTTTTGTTCCTTAAGTCTTGTTTCTTATACTTGATCATCTTTTCTCCTTAATATATATTTTTATATCCTTTCTATTCTCTTGCACTTATGTGGACATGCCTTCATTTGCATATAAAACAACTTTTCCTGAAGAAAATTTAGCTTTAAAGTCCATACTTTTGCATTATGGAGCTGCATGCACCATAGTACTCTCCATTGCATTTATATTTGACAACTTTGACAGATATATGTGCTTATATGTATACATATATGTATATATTAGCATAGCTCTGCAGTAAAAGTAGACTATCTTGAGTATAGAGTTTGTATTGGAGGTAGATAAGCATTTTTTCTATAAGACTATTACCCATTGGATAAAACTATTACATCTAAAACTCTTTTCTCATGCATAAAATCTAAAATCACGTTTTAAGAAGATTTAATCTTGCATTTAATGTTTGGAAGATAAGTTGGTGATAGCATTTGTTATTGATATGATTTTAGATGAATAGTGGCTGTCTTGAGCTTGCAAAAATCTATAGAAAAATGCTTCTACTGTTGATATGATGTGTAATTACTTTTTGGTAAAAAATAAAGCAGCTTTTTCAGTCTTTTCTGCAACTACTGGCCTACACAGGAGGTCGACCAGCTCAATGCTCTGGTAAAATCAGAGAGCAATGTTGCTCTACCGGAAGAGCCTAATGGTCAACCGGTAGAGTGTTTCGGTAAGGCTCTTTAGCCTTCTGGAACTATCGGAACACCAAGGGGTCGACCGGTAGAGTGCTTCGGTAATCCTTCTGAGATGTTTCTAAAATTTGACCATTGGTAGATTTACTTTTTGGGATTAAAATACATTCATCTCCTCCCAACTCAGATAAAACTTGTTCAAAACATCTTTATAAGCTCTCTTGAATTCAATATACTTTATCTATTGCATTCTTGCCCTATTAATTTCAACTTTCATTGATTGCATATCATTGGCATTTAAGAGCAAGTTCTTGAGCTTCAAAAATTGCTTATCTACTTAAAGGAACATAAAAAGGTTTAAATACCTTTGTACACTTGCTCAAAAGAAGTCCTTGTATTCCAAACTCTTTACAATCACTTTGGGTGTGAATTTTCTTTGCTCTTGGGTAGCATAGATGTGAGAAACATCTCTCAAGAGTGAAGGGTTGAAATCCTCAAGTATTGGGCCAATACTTGTGGTCCTTGTGGTGAAACATAGTTTGTGATCGTTGTTCTGCACTTCTACAATATACTAAGCAAGAAACCGATTCACCAGTGAAGTTTCTGAAACTCTAAGGGAAGACCTTAGATAGTGGATTAGGCCCTCTGAAGTTTCAACCACTCTAAATCGCTGCGTTTGATACTTTTAACCCTACTCTGTTTATATTTTAAGTATTTACTTTGAATTTTGTATGTGCTTTTGTTTGAGATTATTGTTAAAAGTTTTTAGTAATTAAATTGTGCCAATAATCCAATTTAGCCCCTCCTCTTGGATTCATTCTTTGGGCAATAGGGTCCTTTTGAAAGGCTTGAGACAACAGTTCCAAGTAAAGAATCGATAAATTTATGATGTCTAGCATCTCTAAGAATAAGTAATATAAAACTTTTAAGACTATCTCTGGTTAAAGGTTTGACTGCAACTTGGACTAATTGTAATTGCATATACTTATATTTTGGTCTATGTTTCTCTATTGCCTTATTTGAAGCAAGTTGAATGCTTTGAATTGACTAGTTGAATGAAATAGTTTGTTAAATTGTTTTAATTGAATAACTAGTTGAAAAATCAGAAGTATTTTTGAGGTAAACTTCATTTGGCTCTACTCTTGGCAATTGCCAATCAGACAATTGTTGATCTAAATTTAAAATTTTTTGCTTTTGTTTGTTCATTATCTAGTAGGATATTAAGCCTATTGATGCTGAAACCATGTTTTGATTTGAATTACTTCTAAATAACCTAGATATAGTTTCCGGACTGTCAACGGTTTACGTTGTTCTAATACACATATTTGGCAACACGGGTCTTACACTATGCAACTTGGGATCATATGAAACACTATAAAGTTCAAGATATTGTAGGTTGTTTGGAAATGAGTTCAGATTTGACAATGGTTTTGATATCAGAGACCAACTTAGACAGAGTAGTAAGCAAATAGAGACATTATAAATAAAGTCAAATAATAAAATTAATAACAGTAAATAAAGAAGAGTACCTTTGTGAGACGAGATGGCAAAACAATCATTTGAGCACTAGCTGAACAATTAAAAATTTTATTGGAGAATACAAGAGAACTTACAAAGACTCAAAACTAACTACAAACGGAAAAACTTGAAAATGAATTACAACTTAGAACCTTTAACAAGCCTTGAAGATGCTTTTTTTACCCAAAAAAAAGTAAATATATTTGGACAAACTACTTTTAGGCTAATTGCTTTATTGTTGTGAGAATCTTGGCTTTCGAGTCACGTGCAAAAATTATTGTCTTTGATGACTGTAACACTTTTTTATTATCAATGTATATTATTATTTTAATTTAAAATTTTAGTTATTGTATTCGAAAAATACGTTTATTCATTTGTAAACAAATAAATCTCACTAAAAATGTATTGTCTGCTACAAATCAATCGTGTAAAGTAAATTAAGTAAAAACCGAGAGAAAAGTAGGAAAAGAAAGAAAGAAAAAGAAGAAAAATCTACAGTTGTCAACACAGATCAGGCCTGATTCAAGCAAGTCAAAAGCCTAATAATTATGCAAAATGGAAAAAGAAAATTCTGAATTGGTAACTATAAGCTCTTTCCATATTCTCCTTCTTCATTTTCTAAAATTATCACTGATATTTATTTTCTTATTTTAGGAAAAATACTAAAATAGAAAATTTATTAATTAATTCGTCAAATTAATTCTCAGAAATGAGCTTTTTCAAAGACTTAATCGACTCTGTGAACTCAATCTTCTCCGATACGTCGTCGTCATCATCGTCGTCGTCGTCGACGTCTTACGTGGCTCAGCGGAACCCTAGCGATCGTGCGATGGACGGCGTGGCGGTGGCCACCGGGAACGAGCGGACGGCGTATAAGCTGAAAGGATACTTTCAATTGGCCACAGATGAAATTGCTAAAGCAGTTAGGGCTGAAGAGTGGGGCTTGCCTGACGACGCCGTTTCGCATTATCTCGCCGCGCAGAAAATTCTCGCCGAAGCCATTTCCACTCCTGTTCCTTCTTATATAACGTCAAGGTACTCCAATCAGTGTGTATACATATACACATATATCTATGTGTACATTTATATGTGTGTATATATATGTGTTTATATATATAAAATGTATACATGATAGGTTTATCATTTTGCAATTTGTTTTTGTTTTATGTTTTTTGCTATTTAAAGAAAGAATTTCTCAGTGAAGCATTTGCTGTACATGTAGCCAGGCTCAAGATTAGTACGTTTTAAATTGTTAATCCCAGCTTACATATGTTCATCATGTTGTGGAAGTAAGCTTGGGGTTGAATAACATCATCGAGCCGCTTTACTAGGTTGGAGCTATGACCAATGAGCTTAGACTGAGTCTAGATGTCCAAAAGCCTGGCTCACTTGACAGGAGCGTGTGTTTGCGCATGCGTGCGTGTGTGCACGTGAGTGCTCAAGATTAGTACATTTATGGATATGGTCATAACACCGAGGATTATTTAGCTGAATGCACTCTACTAACTTTAAAATGGATTGATCAGAGAGATTTTAGTGATTATGTTGTTGCAAATTGCAATAACGTGTTATTAGTCCTTCTACCTAGACCAAGTCATATGCCGATCATATGCGGCTTCTGTTATAGGATGGCTAAAATTGTAACATTGTTGCGAGAAGGATAACATGCAACTTAAATTTAAGATTGTCGCAAAGAGGATAAGCATTATTTATCTCCATATCTGTTGGACATGATTATCAGATCCTGCTATTCTTGGGTCAAGCCACTGGAACTTCAGTTCTGTAACTCGTATTCATTGGGCCAAGAATGCTATCTTGCTAGCTTAAATGGATAACCAAATGCAAACAGGTTTTATCCCACCAGGGGGGTTTGGCTAGAGTGTTTCTTGTTGTTGATTTTGCCTTATATCCCTGTGCTCACCACGGTTGTATAAAGGATAGATACAATTAGATGGTGCCTTTTAAACGAGTGTCACCAGTAATATTATCAATGCTAAATTTCACACCTTTTTTGTTCTTTGGTCAATCCATAGTCATAGAGTACAAAGTTGTTGAATTGCATCTTTGCTGATGAACTTTTGGTTTAAAGCAGTGAACTGGAGAAGGTGAAATCATATCGCCAAAAGATATCAAAATGGCAGGGCCAAGTTTCAGATAGGCTACAGACTTTAAGCAGACGGACAGGTTATCGAATCTATCACTACTTATTCCAGTAAATTATTTTTGTGGATTTGCATAGTACAAGGATACTTACTCATCCTATTTTCTCCATTTTCCAACTTGATCTTTTCCAGGTGGCATGCCTCCCATCAAGGTATGGATAGCCCTGACTAAAGTGTAAGTTTGAGTCATTAGTTCATTTTTGTCTCCTCTTGAAGCTTGTAAGCACGTCTTTGTGTGTGCATATAAAAATTTGATAAATCTTGTCATCCACTGGAGTCACCATCTATTGCTTATTTATTTGCTTCTTGTCTCATCACTTGGTAGCCATTATGTTGCTTTAGTTTTAAAAGGATGGTATTTTGTCTTTTTCGAGCTGCTACATTGCTGAAATAGGAAGATCTTTTCTTGGCTTCTTGCTTCCAATTTTTTTCTTCACATTTTATGTGAAATTAACCTTGATTTAACAACTTTACACCAAGTGTTCACAAAAATGTTCTGATTGCAAAGAACTAAAGATCTATATGGCTGGCTTATTAAGTTTGCAAGACCATGGAAATTTCTCCTCAACATCTTTGCTTGGTTATTCAATGAAAGGTAGTTTCCTTCCATTATCAACCCTTCTTAAGCCCTTCTCTTCCCCAAATAAAAGAGTAAAAGAAAGCAAAAGGTAAAGAGATAAATAACCATATAACTTTAGACCTATGTTGATTGATAATTCACTTTCTCTTGGGCTTCATGCTTTAGTTCAGGTAAGTCGTTCTGAGGGTTATCCTGGTTGAAGCAGTTATATAGTTGTCGTTTGCTAATATTATCAATGGTTGACCTGACCAGTGAAGTTTCTTTCTGTAACTTTTCTTCCTGATTATGACGCACGAGCAATATGGACAATACTATGCACTAGCTTTTATAGTAGTTGGACTATGTCTTATTTTTCTAACTAGTGTTATCTCATAATTCATTCATAGGATGGCTAAATGTAGGAAGTGCCAGTTTATTCAATGCATTTGACTTCTCGTTAATTTGCTAATATCACTTTGCCATTCTACTGTAAATGAGGTCCAAGTCCCGGTTCCCCTATATTTCTTCAAATTCTTGTATAAGAAAAACGTTCTTATTTTGGCACTCTTCTCAAATAATATATTTTAGTGTCTTTTCTTCAGAAAACTGCATCTCTACCACTTGCTAAAATTTCAGCATCAACTTCTAATGGTAGAAAGGGATTATCTCAGAAGCCTCCAGCTCAGGGCAGAGACAGTTCTGTAGTGAGGAATCAGGCAAATAATAATGTTAAAGCTAAATCTGTCGATGGTGGTAGTGTTTATGACGGGAAATTGGTTGAAATGATAAATTCTTTGATCGTGGACAGGAGCCCTTCAATTAAATGGGAAGACATTGGTTAGAAGCTATATGTTGTTGCCTTTTGTTTTGCAAATGCTCTTCAACTTATATTCTCACAAACTAAATTCTTGCAGCTGGTCTTGAGAAGGCCAAACAAGCATTACTGGAAATGGTGATTCTACCAATTAGAAGAAGAGACCTTTTCACCGGCCTTCGGAAACCAGCTAGAGGTAGGTTTTTTTTTTTTAAAAAAAAAACTATTTTGCATTCCCTCTCGTAGGGGAAGAATTTTCATTTGACATGATAATTTAATTTTTCTTGTACTCACAGGATTGCTTCTTTTTGGTCCACCTGGAACTGGAAAGACCCTTCTTGCCAAAGCAGTTGCTTCAGAGGCTGAAGCAACATTTTTTAATGTGTCCGCCTCTTCATTGACATCGAAGTGGGTCAGTCTCTTTACCTGATGCTTTTGTAGTCTGTACTGTGGTAAAACTTCTCATATCTTATGGTTATAATCACAGGTTGGCGAGGGTGAAAAGCTTGTGCGGACTCTTTTCATGGTTGCCATTTCCAGGCAGCCATCTGTAATTTTCATGGATGAGGTATTATATGCCATTTGATCATGCGCAGTGATTTCATTGCTCATCTTGCCTGGTTGCTTCTCTTTTATAACTTCATAATCTAGCTCATATGACAATACCACACAATCCCATCCCAACACTAAGACAAGGTGGAAGGAAAAGAAATAAGAGGTACAAGAAAGAAACTAAAATAATATGCTACTAAGAATTGCTTTCCTGATTCATAAAGTCGAGCATCCCTTTAGAAGTATGAAATACCTGGAATAATGGTAAAGAGAGAAATAATCCTAAAAACAAAACCTTGTGAATTTGTGTTTTACTTTTTCATTGTTTTCTGTGTATTTTCTTAGAAACTGTTAAACTCGAATCAGATTTTAAAGGGTAAATTGTTCAATAATTATCTTGGAAGCAGATTTTTTACATAGACAAGTACATACACATAAGCATTATCTTTGTACTTATCAAAAACAGTGAAGGTAAAGGAAGGGGAAAAAGATGTCCAACAAGAGCAGAAAAGAGGTCCATTACCAATCAATTTGATTTTTCAGAATTTTGTGAATGAATGTTACCATTTTAGGTGTCTTGTGGTTCTTTTGCTTTAATCATTGGTAGTTTCTTTGTGATTGGCATATTTATGCACTAGTTCCAAAGATCTCAATTTCAGTTATGCGTAATGGAGAGGGAGATGATTTTAACCTAACCTGATGTCTCCTCGTTCCTGATTAAGTCTAGTGATGTAGGTGTACCAACTTTAAGACGACCTTATAAATTCTTTGAATTTGATGGTATGAATTCATAAAATCAGGTAAAGTGCTTCTTGAGAAAATGATATTCTGCACAAATCTATGACATTGTAGGCCAATCTCTTTTACTTTTGTAACATCTTGTCAGCAGAGAAAGAAGAAAAGAACAACAACATTTGTAGGTAAACACAAGTAATCTTTAGTTTACAATTTTTTTTTCCCCAATTTCTAACAAAAGGTGAATGACACAAGCTTTGGAACCTTAGCCCTGTTTACTTGCAGAAAATGCTCCAGTTTTCTGAGAAAATTGGAGTTCATAATTTCTACGAAAAACTGAGAAACTAGTTGCAACTGTGTTTATCAATTGAAAATGGAAAATAGTTTTCTCTACTACAAAACTAAAAATGCATTGTCTATTTTTGGTTGCACCCCATTGGTGCATTTTAATAAAATTCTTCACTTTTCAAAAAAAACTAAAAAATGCATTCATTTGTTAATAACTTTCAGATATTTTCTTTTTTATAAAACTAGAAAATACATTGCAAAAATATAGAAGCATTTTTCAAGTTAAAAGAGAGATAGTGTGTGTGTATATACTGCATTATATGTTTTTCTTATTAAATTTATCATCAAGATGGATAAGAGTTGAAATTAAGAATTAGATGAAGTTAAAAGAAAAAAAGTCAGTAAAGAAATAAATAATAAGAAAATAAGGAAAATTGAACTAAGGATGGACTTAAAGTTTTGAAATTTTAGGCGGGTTTTCTAAATAGAGAATTGTTAGAAAATGTTGCAAATTTGTTTAAAGGAAACCTTGGACAATAACTCCGAGTTGTTTCCACTGCTCTTCTTTAATTTGGGAGATTTGAAAATTTTAGAAAGTTTTTCTCCATAGAAAATTTTTCCAGAAAATAGTTCTAGTTTTTTGTGACTAAGAGCCCGTTTGGCTAAGCTTAAGCAGAGATGTGTTTGGATGATATCTGCTTATAAGCTGTTGATATGTTTGGTAATAGGTGCTTATAAGTAGCAATGGTAGTTACAATGACTAAAAAGGATATGTCATTAATTAATGTGGTAAAACTGTTTTAAATTTTAAGAGTAATATTATCTTTTTACAAGTTTGACCAAAAGTGCTTATTAGCTGTTAGACAATAAGCTGATATCCTAGCTTTTTTTTCCCAGCTTATAAGCTGATAAAAAGTGCTTATAAACCACTTAGCCAAACAAGGAATTATTATTATTGGCGTATACAGCTTATAAGCTTATCCAAACACCCTCTAAACAGGGTATTACCTTTCAGATAAGAAGAGATTAATGGGAAATAACTGGCTGTTAAATATTGATCCACCTCTAAGTCTTTGTTCCATTTCCAAACCAATTTAAGATTGGAGATTTTCTGCTATGGAATATAAATATAAAACTTAGTTCCAAAAATTTCAAATGTGTTGAGAGTAGGGTACTCTCCTTGCATGTTGGCAGACAAGCAGGATGATTTAAATCCATTCCGTAGGCGATTTTAGCGAATTGATGATATTTGTTACATATAAAAGGATCCATATATAATTTTTGCATGAAAGAGAAAAGAAATCTATAAGCAAAGGGCGACAAGATCTGGAAGTGAATTGATCTTTCTGTAACAAGGTCTGAAGGATATTCACTACCAGTCACCTTTACCTTTCTTTATTTTGCCATCCAACTACATACCTCTTCAGAGTATGTCAGCGAAGTCAAATGCTTATCTCCTCTTTAGATATGGTAGAGGTTTGTGTTGGGGAGGTTTGACTCGTAATATTGTAGGATGAAATTATATGTTCAATTGTCTCTGTGACTGACCACCCATGTGCCCTTACAATAAGTTTGTTTTATCTAAAGGTTCTCTGCATTTGTTATCCAGAAATTTCCTGTTGTTCTGCCAATGGTTTTGTCTAATGACAGTTTGCTGCTTATACTGAATCCTGGTTAAGCTACTGACTTCATTGTGGGGGAAAATGGATAGTATTCTGTATATTCATGATTTGTTCTATGCAAGTTGCAATTTGTTTTCACAGATTGATAGTATTATGTCTACGAGGACATCAAGTGAGAATGAAGCAAGCAGAAGATTAAAATCGGAGTTTCTAGTTCAGTTTGATGGAGTTATGTCAAATTCTGATGATCTCGTAATTGTCATTGGTAAGTTTATATATTCCCTTCATCTCGTGGTTTGAGTTCCTTTTGTAGTTTCAATGTTAAGACAATAAATACATAGAACAAACCTCTCTCTAGAAAGCTTAAACTTTTAGACGAGGTGCTCATTTAATATGGGATTAGAGCTTAAGTTACCGAAAGGTCATGGTTAAACTCTCACTGCCACCAAGTCCATGTGCAAGGCACATTAAAAGTGTCCACGTACAAGACTCAAAAACATATCTCGCCTGCATGTGAAGGTCATGTTAATTGTTAATACAATAAATAATTACAATATACCCCTCTTGACAAGTTTAATCTTTTAGATGAGGTGGTCACTTAATAAACCCATTTAAGGAAGTTTGACTTTTTCATTCTTCAATTGATCAAAACTGTTGTATTTTGATAAATGTCTTTTTCTTTATAATCTACTGTAAGGGACTCTTTTCTTCGGTAACTTTGGGAAGTGAGGAAAAAAGATACATCCATTTTGGAGAAGGAACTCATGGGATGGGCAAAAAAGTAAAAGACCCTAATTTTATGGACAAAAGGAGTATTAAGTAAAACACTTAAACAGATGGCTTATCTAAACACATGCGTCCGTCCAGTTGGATTTCCAATTAGATATTATGTTTATTGAAAGTGAGAATTTACTCTCAAATTCTTTTCTTCGGTCAGGACCATAAGCTCGATAGTTAAATTGATGAGTGGCCATTACTTGTCCCTGGGAATGAAGAATATATTGGTCCTTGTGAAAGCATAGCAGAATATGATCATAATTAATTATGAAGTTCCTGAACTTGTGAACTATTTTTGTTCTGTCCTCTATACTCCCTCTGCACTCAAGCTAGTTTCTACACAATGGGCAGCACGGCTGAACAGCAGTATGACATAACAAAAGTCATTTAAATATGGCAAAAATGTCTTGGTTTGTTCCAATCTTGTACCAATTTCTTGAAATACATGTCCCCTTACGTAGTTCCTTTCACTTGATTCTTAAGATGTTTGGAACGTAGTGGAAGATATACGGTCTTTCTAGAACATGTACTGTCAATCTGGTTTTTGGATGTTTACCAGACCAAGCCTTATTTGTGTCAAGAGTTTTCTCATTTGATAGCACCATGCATATAAGATTCGGTGCATCACAGGGAGGTGATGCCCCAACTGCAATTTAATGATGCCTGAAATTCATAAGAGGAATCTAACATGTTTATGCTGGCTGTTGACTAGCTAATACCACCCTAGTCTTTTATTTGGGTGGAAATCCTATAATGGCAAGGATAAAACTCCTGACACAGGAGAGTTTGGTTTTTGGATGTCTAAACTTGCCTGTTTCTATGAAGTAAAAGATACACAAGGTTAAGGATGAGGTTAAGTCTACATCTCCTTTAACATCTGTCATCCATTTATCTCATGTGTTGTTTTGTCTGAGCCAGTTCTGCTTTCTTATGGGAAGTTGTACTTTATTTTCATGTGTTTGATTAACGTATGGCTTATTCTAAAAGAAATTTTAAAAAAAAATTTAATCAATGTAATATGGGGCCTGGATTATATGTATGCTTTTGCTTATATTTTTCTATGTTTGAAAATGCTTTCATCCAGAGATATAAACATATATGGAGCATAAATTGTCTTAAAACAGTGTTACTTGAATATGTGAATGTTTTTCTGACTTCTGATTTTCCCTTTCATATCATTTTGAAACTCACACTTGTGTCAATTCAGGTGCAACTAACAAGCCACATGAATTGGATGATGCAGTTCTGAGGAGATTGGTCAGTATTTGATCTACATGAATATGGTGTTACTTAGTATCTAGTAGTATCTAGGGATCAAGAAGTTCAACTTGCTAATAATAATGACCGTGAGATGTACACTGGATCTTAATGTTAATTGTGATCTTTTATTACTCAAAAGCCTTTTTTATTAATTTATTTTTACAAAGGTTGGGGAGAAAGAATCCATAAAAATGTAAAATTCAGCAATACAATTTATGTAGAAAAAGTATGAGTACAACCACAACAGAGATGCTATCCCGGATTAATACTTGTGTTATTTAAGAAGATGCCTGCTCTCCTACACAGTCGTGAGGCAAGCTAGATTTCTTTTGTGAGTGTAGCCAAAACCGTATTCCTTCCTCTTTATGTTGTGGAAATGCAAGAAAATAGGTCGCTTTCTGTTTGCTTGGGTGAACTGAGGAATGGTCATAATCTTTCTGGTGATTTTTGAGTTTTATTCTGGCCCTTCCATATGAAGTATGCTGATCCCAGTCTCAGATGTAGCTTAATAGGCCAACTGATTGTTTGCATATTCTAACATGGCCCCATGGCTTTTCGAAATGTCAAAGCTTTTGCTTTTGCTTTTGCTTTAATATGTCAGTTTACTGGATCTCTGAGAGGAGTTAGTTCTTCATTATAATTTTAGTATATGATTTACTCAAGTTCTTTCAAACATATTTTCAGCTTTATTGTGATCTGTTAATGCTGTGATGTGTCTGCAAATTCTGAAACAGGTGAAGAGAATATACATACCTGTGCCAGATGCAGCTGCTAGGAAAGTTCTTCTTAAGCACAAACTCAAGGGCCAAGCTTTTTCCTTGCCGGGTAAGAATATGGTCATTGACTTAATCTGCTGGTGAAATATGTAGCAACCTTTTCTTAAGCTTGCAGAATTAATAAGTAATTATAATTTTGTTTAATGGAGAACAGTTTCCTCTGCTCTTCTATATTCCATTTCTTCTTTCTTCTGCAAAGAGAACGGTGTGGAGAATCCTTCTGATATAGCTGTGTATTTTACCAAATTTCGGTTGTCTAGATAAATTATCAGCCTGTTTGGCTAAGCTTATTTGGGGCTTATAAGCTGCAAATGGTAAAAAACATGTGAGGGGGTGCGTTTTTCGAGTGCTTGCCCTATGCCAGGTCATGCTTGAAAAAGAGGCATCCATCCCCAACCTCCCCTTGGCAAGTTCTAGAAAAGTTCTATTTTCTGCTCCAAATGTGTAAATTTATGAGATTCAAGATAAATATACGTGTCCTTTTTTCGTATAAAGATGCATGTCTATGTGCAATAGGAAACCTAGGCAGGCCAGGAACAGTGAGCTACTCTGCTTAGCCTCATTTAAGGTTCTGATAATTCTATAATTTTGTCATGCAATAAAAATTTTAGAATATCCCTAGGATGCGAAGGAAAAAGTATATATTATTACCCCCAAGTGAATATCCTGGGTTCACAACTGTTAATCAGTATTAATTTATCTTCCGATTAGCACATCTCTTCCTATATGTTCATTCTCTGAATGATGAAACAACCTTTATATGTTTGTATATTTATCTGCATTGTCTTAGCCTTTCTTTGGGATCAAGGCAATGAAAGAGGCGTTGGCACTTCTCTCTAGTGAGGCATCTTTGTGGAACTCTTTTTTAACTTTACATATCATTCTTGGCAATTCCTAATATGGCCCTGGCCTGTTTCGCTGGTCTCCTTAACTAACCATATTTCTCTGTCCTTTTTGGGCCCCAAGGCAGTCATACCTTCTACAACTCCCCAGTGTTTGTTTTGAGTTGGATAACTTGAAATGAAAATCATGTTGCTGTAATCTTTGCAATTTGACTTCAATAGTTTAATCACACTCAAGTCTTTGGCAAGTTTAGTTCTCAAATTTCAAGTTCATGACCTGCTTGTGTACACTTAATAATCACAACATTCTCCAACTTATTTACCTATGATATGCATGTAGATTTACTTGGTTATCAAAGACTTCTCACCTAACAAATAAAATCAACATACAAAATGCTCTCATCACATGCATTTCAAATACTTTCTAAATTTAATCCCTAAAAAAAAAAACAATCAGTCAATTCTGAAAAGAATACTCATGAATCTTTACTTTTATACATCCAAATATATCTATATACAAAAGTACCAAATTCCTGTTCAAACCACAGATAATAAAATAAAAATTCAATTACGACACTGACTTGAGATCTTGAAGTTTTCTCTAGCTCATAAGAAATCAAAGAGAAACATGGATTTTTGGGGGAAAACAGGTCTCACGGGTGAAGAGAAAAAGAAGAGAAGAAATGGGTTTGGCTTAAATTTTTCTTTGGTTTTGTTTATCTGATAGTTTTCAATGCAAATGCACAAGTGATTTATTCAATGTAAAAGCACAAGTGATTTATTCAATGCAAAAGCACAAGAGATGTATTCAATGCAAAAGCTCAAGTGATTTATTCAATGCAAAAGTACAAGTAATGTATTCAATGCAAAGGCACAAGTAATGTTATCAATGTTATCTTGCAGTAGAGTAAACGGTGTTACTGTTCAGAAATAGATGCTATTACTCAGTATTGCTACGATATGTTATAAATGTATTAGTATGTGGTGTTTACTTCATTCGGTGTTTACTTCATTCTCTTTCTAATGCCTTGACAATTGTGGCATTTGATTTCTGAAGGTTGATGTGTTAGTTGTTTCTTGGGAACTATTGGGCATGTTTTTTAAGGGTTTGTTCACTAATATTTTTCCATCTTTTGACGTCTTGTCCTGGAATACAGATAGGGATTTGGAGAGACTTGTGAAGGAGACAGAAGGTATGTCGATGGAGATTGCAGTCAGAATTCCTGTATTGGATATAGTTTCTCCATTGATCAAAGTTATTTAAAATAATCCATTTTAGAAATCTTGCCTTCGGCTAGGAGAGCTCACTTTTGGTGGAATTGTTAGGATATTCTGGGAGTGATCTACAAGCATTGTGCGAGGAAGCTGCAATGATGCCTATCCGAGAGCTTGGTTCCAACATTTTAACAGTCAATGCGAGTCAGGTAGTTCAGCTAGGACATATAATAACATCACGATCTGTTCTACTGCTAACTTCTTAAACAATACTGCTAACTTTTTGAATATCCTGTCATGTTTAACTTGCATTCTCTCCGTCATTTTGTCGCTCTTCATTTTGACAAGTGAATTCAAGCGTGTACAAATCCACATCATGTTCTCTTGCAGATACGGCCTCTCAGGTACGAAGACTTTCAGAAGGCCATGACAGTTATACGTCCGAGCCTGCAAAAGAGCAAGTGGGAAGAGCTTGAACGGTGGAACAAAGAATTTGGCGCTAATTAGAGTCCAATATTCCGAGTTGTATGATAGAACAGACGACTTAAACTTAAAGACAATAATTGGGAATATGGTTTTCGTTATTATTGCGTTAGAAATAGGATGATACGAATCGTGTATGTATAGAAAACCGTGTACAGATTCACTTAAATCTAATTTCAAAATCTTCTCAGATTTTACATTGCTGAGACAATTGTTCCTAGACGAGAGATTCTCAGAACAGGGAGCGAGGCCAAATATTGCTTGGTTGTTATCAACAATGAACTAATTAGGAGCCACTTTGGCTTAGCTTATTTTTAAGTGTTTACAAAGAGGCCGTGCTTATGAGGAAAAAGTTGCTTACAAGCAAGTTATGATGTGTTTGGATAATGTTCTTATAAGTTGTTGACATATTTGATAAATAAGTGTTTATAAGTAACAAAGATAGTTAAAATGACAAAAAGAATGTCATTAATTAATGTAATATTTTTTTAAAGATAAATTGTTCTTTTTATTAGTTTGACTAATGAGCTTATAAGCTTTTCAAAAAAGAGTTGGTAGGTTTTTTTTCCCCAACTTATAAACTGTGTTGTCAAATACATGGAATATATTTTATTTTATTTTTTGTTGGCTGATAAGCTTAGCCAAACAGGCTTTAAGCAAGTAATGGACTACTGACAACGGGCTAAGATCATATCATGTGGTTTTGCAAGTAATGGACTACAAACAAATACATGCGTCAATCTCCACCATATCATTTTACCAATGTTTGTATCTCAGAATTCCTCCACCCCCAGCTTCGTGACTTTCTTGCTTGGCAGGTGGTAACTGGTAGGTGCCATTGAATGAGCCAAGGCAGTAGTCTTCCTGGTGGTTGACGTCGGCAATGAAATAAGTAGGCAACAGCCAATGTCTCCCTTTCTAGTTTTCACGTCTTGACATGCCTGCCTGGAAGAGTTGCACAGCAAATTCTTTCACCCTTTTAGTAATTATAGTCAGCCACAAATCCAGGGTTTCAGTGCTTCGCGTCATTACGTTCTGACCATGGAAACCAAAAGATAACAATGGGTGTGGTTATCCTAATGTGTCCTCTCGTGACGTGACATGGTCCCCAGGCATACACCGTTGTTCATTTGAGCCTTCTTCCGGCAATGCAACTCCGGTCTCCGGAAATATTGGCAAAATGAGTTCATACCTATTCCATTTTTGGCTGAACAGTTGGCAGTGTTCCGGTGTTTTCATTTGTTGTTAGCATTAGCAACGCAAAGCAAGAATGTTTCCCTTTTTTTCTTCTCTTAGCAAGCATCCCTGTATTGATATCTATTCCATAGTGACTCTAATGGCAAGTGTGTGTGCATATATATATATATATATAGAGAGAGAGAGAGAGAGAGAGAGAGAGATAGATAGAATCTTGCATCTTGTATTCTAGAGTGGACAATGCATTCTGTAAGATTTAAGAGAAGAGGGTTTAGGCTTTTTCTCGGGGACAAAAAGTTATTGTGTGCAATTAAATATAGTAGATCATTTTAAAGGGGATGATGGACACAGGCAACAGTGCTGAACCATGTAAATTGTTCATATACTTTATCGTTATTTTTGTTTTCATTTTAGCTCCATTTGTGTATGCTATGCGTCCTCAAACCTCCAAACTGCTAGAGCTTTGGTTTGCATTGAAGTGCAACGAGGATGTTGAAGGAGCAAGAATATCGAGAAAAATCTTCTTGTGTAGTGTTGACATCATCAACAAATAAATAAAAAAATTCAAAAACTTTCTGTTGAAGCAATTGGATTGGTTCTTCAGCTATAAACCACATAAGAGGTCATGCTTGGTATCATTGTGCTCATCGTGAGAAGGAAGATTTTGGTAGTATTTTATTCATGTTTGGAGGTCGAAATTGTCGCCCTAAGAAAGGAGAAAGTTTGTCATTTTTGAGTTGATGGTACAAGGTCTTATCAAAGTCCAATGGCGAAAGTTTGTCATTTTTGGGTTGATGGTACAAGGCCTTATCAAAGTCAAATCGGCGATCAAAGTGTTTGTTGGCAGAAAAAGAGTAAATGGTTACAATTTAGTAGTGATTTGATGGTCGAATTGTGAGATCCAAGAAATTGCTTTGATTTGCTTTTCGATAAAAAAAGACCCATTTTTGGGTGGGCTCCAATATGGGGTAGCGTGAACTATGGTCTTTCGCTAGGCTTGTGAGATTGTTACCATCCATCTTGGACTAGATTTGATTAAAGCTTTGTTTGCTAGGTGCTAGAGATCTAATTCAATATAAGCGCACATATAGAGGTTTAGCCCTAGCAGTCAACATGATCTTTGACTAGCGATCATCGAGTGTTGACCGAGGGCGGACCAAATTAATTCAAGGTGCCTTATCAATTGTTGACACCCTGAATCCAAGTTTGAGGTTAGTTTTGTAAATTCTTGTTGGATTATTGTGTTTTGGCATATTTTCTATACTTCGAGCATAATAAAATCAACAAGTCTAAAATATGAGATCCCCATCTTTGAAGGCAGGAAGAACTTTAAGCTATAGAGGAGTTCAACTGAGGATTTGTTTATTCAACAAGGCTTCGAACAAGTTTTGGCAGAGTCCCAAAGGGGCATCCTTTCACATATTCCTGGCTCTTCCATCGCCAGTCAAGTATCATGTTATGGATGAGCCTACGAGGAGCAATATAGTTACAAAGTTGGAGAATATTTGTGGAAGTCAATTACTAACTGATTGTGCATAAAAAGGGATCTTTACTCTTTCACAATGGAAGAAGGGACCCAATTGGATAAGAGGCTAGTCCTCACCATCAGTGGATACAATGTCCATGACTTGGAGGAACTTGGTTAAAAGCATGCTTGGAGTTCGCACAATAGTGTCAAGAATTTTGGTCTCATTTTGGTAGTGAGAAGCTAATGGGAGCTCCATCTTAAAGGGTCGAGTGAAGATTAGAAGTGAGGTGGAAGTGAGTGGTGAAATCCTTTGAATGTAGGGGCAGAGAAAGTGGATGATCAGAAAATTAGGGTGCAATGAGTAAAGATTGCAAAAGGGGTGACTGATTTAAATCAAGCAGGTTATAAAGGCTTTGCTCGGAATGTGAAGAGATGTCCACCAGTTGTTTAAAGATAACAGGCATATAGGCCAACTTCAATAGTCTCGCAACAATTGTAGTTCTTGTCATTGTAAGGAGACACATGCAAGGAGAAAGGGCTCTAATAGCTCCTCATGATGCTCC
Source organism: Cordia subcordata (assembly GCA_028554755.1). Classification (NCBI taxonomy): domain Eukaryota; kingdom Viridiplantae; phylum Streptophyta; class Magnoliopsida; order Boraginales; family Cordiaceae; genus Cordia; species Cordia subcordata. The sequence continues at coordinate 4,575,340 of JAPTOF010000025.1, read as the reverse complement.
TGCAATTGTAAGCGGGCCTTAAAACTTCTTTTTAGCTTGTTACATTTAGAAAGCAACAATATGCTCCCTATCTCTTTCTCTTTCACACCAATGATTAATTTGATCATCATTAGTTGTTATTGACTACAAAAAAATTAAAATTATTTTTTAGTTATATTTATAAGTTGTACTAGTTTCAACATTAATATATTTAATTAATACTTTATTAATATTAATTTTAACTTATTAATTTTATTGTAAAAAAAAGATAGTAAATTAAAAGTTAATATTAATAATAAATTTGTAATTTGTCTTTAATTATTTTCCAAAAATTATAAAATAATATCTGTTGAGAATAAGTAAGAAAATGCTAAAAGTAAAATTAAATAGGCAGTGAAGAAGTAGGGAAGTTATTGGAGTAAAACTGAGACAGAAAGTCCTCTAAGAAAGAAAGTAGGAAGGATATTGGAGTAAAATTGAAGTAAAAAGTCCTTTAATATAGACAGGAAGAAATTGACTTCCAACATATAGAGCAAAAAAAGAGAGGTTGTTGGAGTTACTTTTAGAAGCCTAATGCAAATGGACTCGAAAGGTTTAATGAGTCATCAATTTTTTATGCCAGAGAATAAACTTGAAAGGTTTAATAAACTACCATTTATGTCAGAGGAGTTATACATTAGAAATTTATTTAAGTAAAAACGAAAATTTTAATGTATAAGGGGCCAACTTGTTATCACCAAAATATAATTTTGATGTGGCATGACACATCGATAATATACGTAGACAAAGCTGCTTAGGTGGCACTGCACGTGTCAACTAGGTGTAGTGATCTGGTGTGACTAGGTGTGTGATGTGGCATGCTGTAGTTTGAAGTGCAGCAAATCGAGGCACAAGCCCTCTATGGGTTCGAAGGAAGCTTATGGCATTTGAAAACATCGTTAGATCTCAAGGCAATGTTCGAAAGGGTATAAAGGGGGCTTTAAGGGCCCAATCAAATAAAGTTAAGGAAAGTTAAGATGGTTGCTAATCTAGCCAGATAGTGGGAGGTTACCTAAAGACCATGGCATGAAAAAAGGAATGTTATGAGCAATTATCAATGATTACAAGGTTACAGCTACTATACAAGGAATAAACAATATTAAATAAAGGATGCGACAATCATACGATTCATTAGTCCTTTACAATTTCCAATAATTTCTTAGCTTAGCTTGCCAAATGAAGAAGTACAGGGGCATCGCCATATCAGCTAACCTATGGGCATGATCTTGTCCTTCCCATGGAAATTAATGTAAGGTTGACCCAGTTGTTGCATCAAGAGTAGTTAACCAACCAAGAGTATGTAATAACCATGATCCTCGAGTTGTTAGAACTCGACCAAAAGACATTAGATGCATTGAATAGTATGCAAGTCCAAAAGCAAAAAGTGTCTCGACCTTATAATAAACGTGTTCAAGTTAGATCTTTTCATGAAAGTGACTTAGTTTGGAAGTGTAGGATCGATATTATTAAGTGTGGTTTATCCTAGTCCATATTTTCAAAAAATTCTACGAAAACATGCTAGGAAAATAAAATAACCACATAACACACACAAGAACATGCTTAAGAACATATAGACTATAACTAGTACTTGCAAAAATATGTAAAGCTAACATCTCGAAGCGTGGGGCCTTTGATGAAGCTAAAACCGTCACGAGCTTTGATCCCGTATACGAACAAGGCCGCCAAAAATTTTACTATAAGGGTGTCGTAATAGGCAACTCCCTAGCCTTCTTCCCTATGATTAAAGAGACTTATCTTGAGAGAATAGCCTCTTGTGTGGGAAGAAGCAAAGTAATATGCTCTTGAAAAACTAGAGCAAAAATCACACAATAAGTGTGTACTATGTGTTGTAGTATTTTCTTGCCAAAAAGGAAGAAATCAACTACAAAGTGGATTACCTAAAAGGTGTAAGGTCTTGTCTATTTATAGAGAGAACCTTAGCACCCAAAGTTGCTAATCTTTCAATGTGGGAGAAAATATCATGTAGTATTTCCTTTATGTAACTTGCCAAACTTGTCTTGGAAGACTTGCGCAAGTTGTCCACTTGTTTTTGTAGTATTTTGCAAGTTGTCCACTTGTCTTGGAAGACTTGGGCCAAGCCCAACACATAGTCCATAATCCATGTGGAGGCCCAAGCCCAATAGGAAACCATCCAAGCCCAATTAGGTTATCTTGGACTCTAAAGAAAGCCCAAACCCAATTCCAAGCTTTGGCCCAATAGGGCTAATACCACAATATGGAATTTGCTCTTTCAAAATTACTCTCTCAAAGTCATTTCAACTAAGTAAGGGACCAAGAAGACTCAATTATCCATGGCTTCCAAAAATAATTTAAAATGTCCTTGCCCGATTTAGGCGACATAATAATTATTTTTAACTCCTATCTATTCCACCATAAGATCAAAGTTGCACTCCAAGAATAATTACTATTACCCAAAAGCTTATCACAAAAGAATGTAAACTTTGTCTTTGACCTATTAAATAACCGACCATAATGTCCTTCTATGTATACCCACAGTTAAGACTGGTTCTTTGGCCTGTGTACTATCACCTTCGCAGCTGTATCTTTTTCCGTTGGGTTTCTTGTCCTATTTCCAACCATCCTTAGTCATGGAATCTCATGATCTCAGGAGCGACCCTTAAGCCTTATGACCAACACACCTATAAAGGTAGTATCACTAGATCTAGATTCGGATGATAAATTTGGACAATCCCAAAGGGGACACATAGATTCCATTTTGCATATGCATATTCCAATTAATTAGAAATTAGCACTCAATACACAAGGCTGTTGATCCTAATAAAATAAGATCTCACCCATGGTGAATCAAAGTTCCAAACCCTAACTTCATTAGTTCATCCACATATACTCAAGATTAAGAGCAATGATCATTTAGTAGCAGTGAGTGTCTTGTTTTCTTTATTTGATAGTACGTCTCTAGAAAACATACTCACAATGGTCCTATTCAATATGTGACACACGTACTATTGAGACAAATCCAGAAAGTCCTCCAATGACCTAGGTAGATCACCCTAAAAAAGGAGACTTGCTCAATATAACCTTATCCTAGTAGAGTGCCCAACACTACTATTCGGTTATGGATTCAATTTATGACGTGACTAAATCTAGACTTGGACCTACTGTGCGTCCAGCCTCACTGCGCACCCAATTCATTAGTTCAAGTCAAGGGACCTTCACATGCATCAATAAAAACATAACAGAGATAATATGTAAGAAACTCATAATGCCATTTAACAAAAAAATGATTATACATTGTTTCATATCCAAAATGTCAAGTACAAGTGAGCGTTAGGGCATACTAATCCTAACAGGAAGGTTATTCTACTAAAAGGCTAGAGAAATCATTTCTATGGCAAATGGTCTCTAAACTAGGAAGGTCTATTCTTAATTATACAAGTTTTGTTTGGCAACGCATATAGGTCATAGGAATTAGAAGGCAAAGAGTTGCCCCGAGCCCCTTATGGGGTATATTTAAAAAAATATTTCCTAGTGATCTGGGAAGCCAATAAAGAAGTTATTCAAGTTAGTTTCCAGAGTTGTGGAAACATTCAGCACAAATATTTGCAAGTAATCAATTAGTTAATCTTTTCGAAAAGATTAAGACAAAATAATCAAATATAACTCTGCAAGAGATATCTGAAATGAAAATTCCAACTTTATTGACTTGAAGAACAAGCTTACCTAGTTTGAAAGGAATCATAAAACAATTAAGGGTAGTTACAATCTTTTTCAAAAAGGGAAAAAAGTACATGATAACCAATATACATAGTTTTAGTAGCCTATTCTACATAGTCCAACGACTGTTTAGGTGCATAGCATGTCTTGGTTGTGTAAATGTGTTTGGCAATGGTCTTTCTTTTTTTTTTTTTTTGGGTGAAAGTAGAGGTGCTTCTTTCCGAGGTTATTATTTCCACTAAAAGAAACTACAAATAAAGGGGGGGACTTAAGCCTTAACCTCTTTTCTACTACTAGGCGTGAAGGGTTGACAAACCAACCTCGTTACAATAGTGAAGATGAAATACATGCAAGGAACATAAATAAGGTAATAGTACTACCCTTACAATTTAAACATAATGCATTAAATGTAATAAAAATATAAATTAAAAATAAACCTCAAACAAACCTATACTTTAAGATTAAGCAAGCCCATTTGGTCACATATCATTAATCCTCTTAGCAGACTAAATCTTTCACATCAACACCCATATTAGCCAAGAAATCGATAGGTTTATTCCCTTCCCTACAAATGTGTGTGATCTTAGTTTGCAATGTCTCTAAAAGCCTTCTAGCCCTCAGCACCTTGTGACATATTTCCCAAGAATGGGGTGTACCATGCATTAATTTTACCACCCATAAGGAATTCATGTGTTTGACAATGGTCAGAAGATCTTTTGTACCCTTGATATTTGTCAATGGAGTGCAAATTCTTCTTTGAGATTTGTTTTTCTTCATATTCTTTCGGATCCTCTTTAAAGCCTCGAAGAGAACGTGCGAAGATAATGTGGTGAAATGAGTGTCCACTATCATTCTACTACGCGAATGTATCTCTGCTTCTTTTAAGGTTTAAAAGCTTTCTTTCAATGAATCCTAAGGAGTTACACATTCATTGAAGGAGAACTACAAAAGCGGAGATTTGGTGGAAGTCATAGTTAAAGTCTGGTAAGGACAAGGAAGCCTTTAATTGCTACCCTGTTCCAAAAACTGGAAACGAGTGGAAATCAATCAACTATAAAACCTAATGACAAGAGGTGTATTCTTAACTATTTTCACTTAGGTTTTCTCGACATCCGTGTGAGGTGTTTAACGATTGAGACAAGACAAGGGATTGGTAGAGCAAAAGGTGTAACTCGAGAGTTAAAGGAGAATGCTGGTTGAGAATATCAGGCATTCCCACTCATTAGGTGAAGAGGCTCACGATTTTGATGGAAAATGAAATCTCTATAAAGCAGCTTTTATAAGCCTTGAAGTGAAAAATCATATGAAAGAAGGGAAGGCGAAGAGTCTATCCAATTGCAGCTTTTTGAGAGGATATAATGCGATTAAGGATTTATGATGATCCCGGAGAGCAAAAAGACGTGGAGCAGTTTGCCAGGGATTATGGACATCCTGGATTTAATAGATAAGATTGATGAGTTGCCAATTTTATGGGGTCGTTATACATTAGACATTTGTTTTTAAAAGGAAACAACATTTCTAATGTATAAGGGGGAATTTTGTTATAAACAAAAAATTAAAATGTGGAATTGGACTATAATAGTTTATTCAAACAAGAAAATAAGAACGCAAGGTGTAACTATCTTCTTGACTTCTCATAAAGACTTATGCTCTATTTAAGGCCCAGCTTTGGCGATTCAAGTCCTTTCTTTATAAGATCAAGCCCCAAAATAGGGGTCTAGCTGAGACAATCCCATGATGATTAGCTTAAATAAAAAAATCCTTATTAAATTTGTTCTAACTTGTAAACATATGCCTAATTATTGAAAGGGTTAATCCCTCCAGTGGTCCCTGAACTTTGGCCGTTGGGATAAAATGGTCCGTAAACTTTCAATTTATGCCTTTTAGTCCCTGAACTTCAAATCGTTGGACAAAATAAGGACATTTAATAATTTATGTTAAGTTTTTGACATTAATAGCATAAGTTTGGCACATGGTCCATCAGATGTAATATTATAAGGGCAATTTAGGCAAATCAAATGAAACACTTATATGTAAACCAAATGGTCAGGTATACATCAAATGGTAAGTCTTAGGCACGATAAAATTAGGGCTTTTTCTCTCAATTAGGGTTTTATTTGAAATCTAATAGGGCTGCAATCGAAAACATAAAAGGGCTTTTAGTGTGATACCAGAGCTTTGAAGTTTGCAAAATCGCTGGTGCATTATTACAAAGAGGCGAAATCAATGAAATGGCTCAAAGACCCGAAGTTGAACCCGCTTATTTATACAGTAAGTACTCGAAATCTTATATGCTTGTTGCAATCTAGCTGAGCAATGCTATGGCTAAAAGATAATGTGTGTGCATGTGTGTAAGCATGTTGGTCTTAACTTGAACCCACTTCAATAGACATATATGTGTGCTTGCTATAACGTGTATATGTGCACACTTTCTGCAATTTTGTGCATTTTCTGTTCTGAACTCCATTTTCATAGTTTACAAACTATTAATGGATGGAAAATAATGATTATGTACTACCATATTGAATTTGTATGTAGGTTTCTTGGTTCTATAGAGTACTATTCAATAAAGCTTCATTACGGGGGTCATTTTAATTCACAGAAACAGTATGTTGATGACAAAGTTATGTACATGGATAATTGTTACTATGATGAGATGGACATGTTTATTATGTATGAAATGACCAGAAAAATTGGATACGATGATGATAATGATATAGCTCTTTCTTATCGAAGGCTTAATTCTACTTTGGATGGTGGTTTAGTGGTTTTAACAAGTGATAATGATGTACTAGAAATGTCTAAAATTACTGATGAGAATGTTGAAGTTGATTTATATGTGCAAAGGTGGAATTCTATTGACAGGTTATTGCCATTTAAAAGTCAAATTGATTCCGTAACTAATGTTGGTGATACTGAAGGTAGAGAAGATAGTGACCTTGAGAAGTATGATGAAAAAAGGAGGAGGCCTATGAAAGAAAAGGAAAAAGAAAAGTGACTAATGATAGTGATTATGATAAGGGTAATAGTAGTGATAGGTCAAATTTTCATGATAGTGATTATGGTTTGAGTGAGGATGATGATGATAGGATGTATAAGGAAAACATAGATGTGAATGTTGATTGTTTGAGAAAGAAAACTAGTTTAGATACTGATGCTTTTTTGGCAACTGAGTATGGATAGGATATTGAGTGCAGTGATAGTGATAGATCATTAGATGTCACTTTCGAGGGTGAATTGAATAGTATAGAGATGCTTTTCTGATGATGACAAAATATAAGAATTTCAAGGTTAATGTTGACATAAAAAACCCAAAATGGGAAGTTGGCATGTTATTTAGTTCAACAGAAGACTTAAGGGCAGCCTTGAGATCATATGCTATAATTCATTGTAAAGATTTCAAGTTCAAAAAGAATGATAAGAATAGGATTTAAGCTGTTTGTAAAACTGAAGCTTGTAAATGGCTTGTTTATAAGAGATGTCTTGATGATAGGAAGACAGTCCAGATTATTAGCTTGTGTAAAAAACATAGTTGTGGAAAAAAAATTGAATCATAGGCATTTGTCATCAAAACAACTGTGTAGAATATATCTAGAGGACATTTGATTGAATTTGTATTGTAAACCTAGTGATTTCATTGCAAAAGTTCACAAGGATTTGAATGTAGCTGTCTTTAGGAAGCAAGTGTATAGGGTGTTTGTGATGGTAAAGAAACAAATTGAGGGACAGTACAAAGAACAATACAAAATGCTTTGGAATTATTGTGAAGATATCAGGAGATCTAATCTTGGATCTGCTGTGTGCATTGAGGCATCAATCGATGAAAAAAAAGGGAAAGAGAGATTTTTGAGAATGTATGTTTGCCTTGATACATTAAGGAGAGGTTTCTTAGCAGGTTGTAGACATGTTGTGCGGCTAGATAGGTGTCATTTGAAATTACCCTATCTAGGGATTTTATTGACTGTTATTGACATAGATCCTAACAATTGCATTTACCCCATTGCTTATTGTGTTGCCAATATTGAATATAAAAGAAATTGGACTTGGTTTCTTAACTTATTGGTGTAGGACTTGGGGATATATAATCAAGAGAGGTGGGCATTTATTACTGACAAGCAAAAGGTGAATAAATTCCATTCTATTCTCTTAACTTTTTCCATTTTTATTTACTACCTCTTAACTTTTTTCAACAGGGTTTGTTGCCTACATGAGCTGAAATTTTACGTGGAGTAGAGCACAGGCATTGTGTTAGACATGTGTACAACAATTTCAAGAAGGTTCATGATGTAATGGCTTTGAAAGAAAGACTTTGGAATGCTGTAAAGGCCACATATGTGCAGAAGTTTGAATCTAATATGGCTGAGCTCAAAGAATATGGTAAAAGTGAATTTGAGTGGTTGGCAAATCAACCTACCAAGTTCTGGTCAAGGTCACGCTTTAGAACTTCAACAAAGTGTGATATCCTTCTAAACAATCTTTGTGAAAGCTTTAATGCAACAATCCTTTATGCAAGGGACAAGTCTATCCTTGTCATGTTGGAACAGATAAGAGTGTACTTGATACTAAGGATGTAAGTTAAAAGGGAATAAATGCAAAGATACAAGGGAAGTGTTTGTCTCAAAATCTACAAGATTCTAAATCAAATCAAAGAAAGAAGTGCACCTTGGAATGCAGTCTTCTGTGATGACATGAAATTCCAGGTTAGACACATTACTAATGACCAATATGTAATTGATTGGGATGAGAAAAGTTGTACATGTAAAAAGTTGGAGTTATCAGGAATTCCATGTGTACATGTTGTAAGTGCCATTAGCTACTTGGGGTATGATCCAGAGAAGTTTGTTGATGATTGTTATGGGAAAGAAGCTTACTTAAAAGCCTATGAGCCTGTTATTCAACCCATAAGTTTTCCAGATTTGTGGCCTGTTTTGGATAGAGAACTAATCCATGCACCTAAGGCTGTTAGATTTCTTGGTAGGCCAAAAAACATGAGAAGAAGAGAGCCGAATGAGATTAAGCAACAAACAAGTTCCAAAAAGACTAAGACAGCCATGATTGAGAGAAAGTGCAGAAAAGGGACCAAAATGAGGTGCACCAAGTACAAGAAGGAAGGCTCCAAATAGAAAAGGTTGTCGTAAGAACCAAGGTACAAATTACATTCATGATATTTACTTGTTTTGTATCACTTGATGCCTACTAATATTGCAAACTTATTAGGTTCCAATACTTCCAACAATGAAGATACTCACTCTAGGCCATGTTGATGCAAGTCAAGTTGATATAAGTCAAGCACAAATGAAAATGCAAGGCATCCACAAAATGAAGATGCTCCAAGTCCCAATTCAAGTCAAGTTGATGTTTCTACTGATAGAAGTGATGTCTATATAGGTGCATTATCAAGCATTCTAAATGTTATGCAATAGCTAGTACAGTGAACGTTGAGCCAAAACAAAGCAATGTGGTAGTAAGTGTAGGCCCTACTTATGCTGAACAAGTGGATGAAAATTTGACTCCTATAGATAGTACTATCACCACAAATGCGCCTAGGGCTAATAAAAGGCAAAAACTTCCAGTTAGGAGAAGCTGGTGTAGAGTTTGTCTCAAAGAGATCCATGATGTTTGTACGTGTACCATTCCTCAAAGCCAATATATGTCAGCAATGAGAGCCAATAATTTATCTAATCCTACTAAAATGGCCAAAACTTCTAAGTTTAAGGATCAAAAGAAGACTCCGGGCATGCATAATGCTTCAAGCACCTTAACAATAGCAAGTGATACAAGAAGGGGTAAAAATACTGATGCAAAGAGTACTACACCAAAGAGGTCTAAGAGTGGAATTTCGAGGAAGGCAAAATAGACTATGTAATGGTTATATGGCTTTGGATGATGATTTTTTGCAGTGGTTGACATTATATGTGTGACTTGAAGTTTAATTGTGTCTGTGTTAAACTTAAATGGTTTTTGTTGTAATCCCAACTTGACATCATGCTTAACTTTAATGGTGTTTGTGATATAGAATTGTATTTCTATCGAACTTAATTGCTGTTTGTTGTACTAAACAAGTGATACATTTGTTGGGCATTTGATAACTTTAACAGGTCCATTTAGCTCCATGGCATGCCAATACCGGCTAAGGTTTTCAGCCGACCATAAGCAAACATAAGCCAACCCATTTTTTCACCGTTGGACATCTAGACCCAACCATTTTTTTTAACCAAACCTACATTTCTGGAGTACATTGCAAAACAATAAAATGATAAAAAAAAAAAAGCCAAATAACAAAATTACAACACAAATAATAGCAAATTGGCCAATTAGGGGTCATTGGGTCATTCTTTCCAAAATGATGTTACATTTTTGGAGTACATTAAAAAATGATCAAACCCATATTTTTATTTTACATCTTACCAAAAAAGCCAAAAAAACATTAAAAGCATCAACCATAAACCGCACCATACTTACAACTTGAGCTAAATTATACATACACCTAGCAAATACATTACCAACCCATTGACACATTAGCAAATCAACCTGCCGAGACCATCTTCACAAAAGCAAACATGAAAACCCCCAATGTCATCACCATGATAAACTTTATGCGCCTCCTACATTTTGCAAGCTCCATCTCTTTTTGGTTGAGTGATTTGAGCAAACCCGATATGATGCACTTGCTACGATTACACATTGGAGGAACAAACCAAAGGAAAAAGTTACATGCATAAACCTCGCCATACTTGCAATAGCCCATGAAACGCCTCCCTGGGTTGAAATTCGTCCCCGAAGTCTTCAATGTGCTTGGCTTTCTGCAAAAGCAAAAAAAATTCATGTCGATTGGAACTGATTTTTGTTAGGGATTTTGGGTGGGAATTGGGGGCATTGGGTGTTTATAATAAGCAACCAATGTCTCTTAAAGACGTTCGAAATTTGGCTCGACAAATTTGCCCTTCTACTATTTCATAAATTGACAAATTTGCCCTTCTACAGTTTCATAAATTACGACCACGTGCCAACTCGTGCTATTAACATCAAAAACTTAATAGAAATCACCAAATGTCCTTATTTTGTCCAATGATTTGACGTTCAAGGACTAAAAGGCACAAATTAAAAGTTCAGAGACCATTTTGTCCCAAGACCCAAAGTTCAGGAACCACTGAAAGAATTAACCCTTATTAAAATAAACAAAGTTAAAAAAATTCATATATTAATCAAAACAAACCAAACTGACCAAATTCAAATTTGTAAATATAATTTAATAAACTATTAGGCATGAATGTGCATATTTATCATGACCAACATAAAATATCACACATAATTAAAAGATTAACCTTTTTCGAATGTGCCCAATTCATTCAAATATAAAGAAAATTGATAATAACTATTCAATTTTTTGTTTATTAACCGACTTTTTTGGAAAAAAAAGGCATTTGAAACCAAATCAAAAATCGAATTTTGTTAAACCACAACAATGTAGGGGAGTATAATACCGTTTAGTCTTTCGTTACATCTCAGCTCAAAAATCATGTCTAACAAAGGAATATTCATCGCAAGATTATTTCATCACAAACATATAATTAATAATGATAATTTAATCTTATTGGAAATTAAGTGTATAATCCAACAATGTGGCTACAAACAACAACCCCACCACCGTACACCAAACCATCAAGAAAAGAAAACGAAAAAAGAAAAACAGAGAAAAGAAACAACTAACGGAACGAAATGTATCTCTCCTCCAAGGCTCCAACCAACACCGAATACAATGCCAGGTAGCAATGGTTAATTTTCCAGCTGTTATCCAACACAAGGCACTCCAACGAGAGAGTTCCCACCACCCACATTATCACATGCCAACCCCATCCTCGAAACCCTATTGGTTAACTTAACCACAACCCACTCTTTCAACTCCTGGTTAACAAACCCACTCCTTTCTCTTCCCGTTCATTGATTTAATAATACCCCTTTGTTTCTTGTCTTTCCTTCTCAAGCCACTATCTCTTTCTTTTTTCTCTCACTAGTCTTCAAGTCAGCGAGCGAGTCACTATGGGTGCAAAATGCATTATCCTCTACACATTATTAGCTGTCATTGTTGGCATCAGCAATGCACACAACGTTACTGATATCCTCGCCGGTTTTCCCGAGTACAGCGACTTCAACAACTACCTCACCCAAACAAAACTCGCCGATGAAATCAACAGCCGCCAGACTATCACCGTCCTCGTCTTGAGCAATGGCGCTTTGTCCTCTTTAACTTCCAAACACCCGCTTTCTGTAATAAAGAGCGCGTTGGCCCTTCACGTTTTGCTCGATTATTATGATGGTGGCAAGCTCCATCAGATCTCTAAAGGTACAACTCTTTCTACCACCTTGTACCAGACCACCGGAAATGCCCCTGGCAATCTGGGATTCGTTAACATTACCGATCTGAAAGGCGGTAAAGTCGGGTTCGGCTCCGCTGCCCCCGGCTCGCCTCTCGACTCCACGTACGTCAAATCGGTTAAGCAGATTCCTTTTAACATTTCTGTGTTGGAGATAAGCCAGCCGATTATTGCCCCTGGCATTTTGACGGCTCCACCGCCGTCTTCTGACGTCAACATAACGGCGTTGCTTGAGAAAGCTGGGTGCAAGACTTTCGCCGGGTTGATAGTGTCTAGCGGCGTTATCAAGGTATACCAGTCGGCGATTGATAAGGGCTTGACGCTCTTCGCGCCGAACGATGAGGCGTTTAAGGATCCGAAAATGCCGGATCTTAGCAAGCTCACCCAAGCCGAGCTGGTTTCTCTCTTGCAGTATCATGCATTGGCTAGCTACACGCCCATCGGGAGCTTGAAAACCACCAAGGATCCTATCTCCACTTTAGCTACTAGCGGCGCCGGTAAGTACGATCTGAGCGTCACCAGCGCCGGCGACTCGGTCTCGCTTCACTCCGGAGTTGACTCGTCTCGAATCGCTTCCACCGTGCTTGACTCAACCCCGCTCTGCATTTTCACCGTCGATAAAGTTCTTCTACCGACTGAGCTCTTCGGTAAGGCTCCTTCACCGGCTCCAGGTCCAGCTCCCGAGACTTCTCCGGCGCCTGCGCCAGAGGCAGATTCACCAGCTCCGACACCGGAGGCTGCTGATTCTCCCTCGCCGGTGTCTTCTCCTCCGGCGCCATCTGTTGAATCTCCTGCAGGTTCTCCGGCCGATGCTCCCGGCGCCGATTCCGAGAACAGCAGTGCCGACAAGAGCGCCGCGGCGGCCAGCCACGTGAAGGGTTCGACATTGTTGAAACTGCTACTCACAGTGTCAGCTTTGTTATTCGTGTCGGTTGTCTTGTCCTGAATTGTCATTTCATAGGGTGTGGTCAGTAATTTATTTTGTTTCCTTTTTTTTTTTTGGAGAGGACTTTTAGTCTTAATTGATGTTTTTTTGTTTTTCATTTTCTTTTTTTCTTAAATTATTGATTTGAGTACACTGTTTTGTTGAGTATTGTTTTAATTTAATGACTTTGTTTATTAATTAGTTTTCCTCTTATCATTACGCATCGTTGGATATTATTATTATTATAAGTGGTGTCATGTGTTGGCTTTTGTGAATGGTGATGATGGGTCTGAATGTGAGTGTTGTCTTTGACGGTCAAGCACGTGAACAGAGAATGAAATGGGACCCACATGTTGATAGAGTGTACTCAATATCTGCTTTCTATGTGGCGAATGGGATTTGCGAATATTTAAAATAATTAAAATAATTCTAAGTATTCAACAAATTCATCTAATTTACTTTTGATTTTTATAATATTTACAATCTTTATTAGAGTGAACACAATTCAGTTAATAATTAAGGACTTGTGTAATATAATTTTTGTTATTTGTTTTCTGTTTTCATTCATTAAAATTCAAAAATCAGGCCATTAGTTTTTGTTTTTGTAGTTTTAGTCCTGTATACAAACTGTATAAGAGAAACAAAAAACTTTACAATTTCTGTTTTTAGTTATTGCTTTTTTTTTTGGGTTTATATTGTTAGTTTAGGTATGTAATACCGAACGAGCTTTTAATTTTTTAGTTTAGTTACTTCTTTCGAAAACCAACTATAATTTCAACTCAAAACTAACTGGTTTGTTTAGCTGTGAAATAGATTTACACATTAAATCAAATTGAACTATATTCATTTTTAATTTTATGTATATATTCACCTTTAATTTTATGTATTTTTAAGAGTTAAATATCTAAACTTAAAATTATATTTCCAAATTTTAACCATCAAGCTATAGTTATATTTGTATTTTGTTTTAATGGTAAAATCGTATAATATTTAATTTGTCATATAAATAGTAAATCAAGTTGTATTTTTTTAATTATGAAATTTAAGTTTTTTAATTCTTTTTAAAAAAATCGAGAACCAAACCAAACGAAACCAACATAGCTATATTGGTTTGGTTTGGTTTAGTTATATACATGATAAAAGAAAAAACCAAATAGTTTTTCTTTTTAATGAATACCAAATAGTTTTAGTTTAGTTTGAAATATGGTTAAAATTAAACCAAACAAAATCATGTACACCCCTAAACACTTTTACAAGTATGGTAACTAACTGAAATAGTTATATAGATAGACAAAATAGTTTTTTCTTTTTTTAATCCTAACCCCTCTTCTGTATAGGAGTTGAACTGAGGTCATGATATTTAGCGAATTAATCTCAATCACTTGAGTTACCTCTAATTCTTAGATAACCAAAATAGTTATGTAGACGCTTTTTATTTAGAACTATGATTTGCAACATAAATTTAAGATTTTAGATTTTGATTTTTGATTTTTCAAAATGTCGTTATGCTATTAATTCGAGAATTTGTTGAACTAGTATATTGTTTGACTTATTTAGTTATTTTGAATTTTAACCAAGTTTAGGTTGATTTTCTTTAAAACTTTCTAAACCGTCCTCTAGAAAACTCCATCAGAGGAAAATTTTTCTTCTACCTCCTTCTTCCTTTTCCTTATGTTTTCTCCTCTTCTTTTCTTAGTTTTCTTTTTATGTGTGTCACTTTTGTTTATTATGTTGTATTGTGGATTTGTGGTTGTTTAGCTCAAATATCTTCTGTGAGAAGTTTTCTACCAGATCCGAAATAGTGGCATCGTATTTTAGAGTCTTAAGTGTTTGTTTGGTTTCTTGCAAGTATTTTTCTATATTTTTCTTGTTTGGATTTTCGCCTTCATCAGTACAGGTTTAGCCGTTCATCTCCCTTCCTTAATTTGTTTCCACCATGATTGGTGGTTGTGTTCTTGCAAATATAGGTTTGTTATTTGCTTTGGGGACCAGTTTAATTGGATTTGCACCCATTCTTGATGTTTGGGTTGGCAAGCCCTCTTTTTATCTGTTGCATTAGGTGTTATGGAGATATTAAGATGGGTGTGTGCCATGTTTTATAAAAATATTGCATAGATTTACTTATTTGGATTGAGCTTAGAGATGTATATTTTGCATAAGTTTTTTTATGCTGAAAATTGGTGCTTTTGCAATAGTTCTAGCTTTGTCATATTTTTTGTTTTTTGTTGCAATAGTTATGTATTTCTTGACTAGATCTCTTTGGTTTGACTATTATTTTATCAGTGAAGTATTTGGTTTGACTATTATTTTATCAGTGAAGTTTCTGGTTTGGCTATTATTTTATCAATGAAATTTGTTTGTTTGTTGACTATATACGTATATATATATCAGAACTGAACAGAAAACTTCTATGTTGATTTTGGTTAGCAAATTTTATAAATTTTGTTACCGGCCACTTAAACTTCGGTTCGACTCGTTTAGATTATAATCTAATAATCACCTTTAGTTTTTATTGTTTAATAAATTTATTTAAATTAGTTTCTAATTTATTTTATGCTAAGGTGGAGGCTCATTTAAAAAGTTTGTGAAATATTAAAAATTAATATAAACGTTTTTTGAGCTATGAAATTAATTTTGATTATATTTATGATGTAAAACATTTTAAATATCTGACATAATAATGGTTGGTGTATTCAAGATCTGCTTTTTGCGTTATTGACGAAGAAGAAAAAAAAAAAAAGAAAAAATGTGCTTTTTGGGTTGCAAACGGTTTTTTTAACGTTAAAGTTGGTTGTCCAAACTGCTATTCTAGAACAGTTTGCGCGGCACTCACTTTAGTGGTTAAGAGGCTACGTAATGATTATGACCAGAAAAGGAAAACAAAAACAAGACTTGCGTTCATTTAGGTTATGGAGCTTATCTGGTCTCCTTAAATTGCGACTCTCTCTCTCAAATCACTTCTCCCTCTTTTTCCCTTGGAGCAATCAAAATGATCAAAACTTATTGGTCAGTTTAAAATATTTGTCCAAACTTTGCTTAACTAATAATTAAAATGCTTCAGTTCAATATATGCGTGTAATAGTACATGGTAGATAGTCTGCCGAGAGGTCTGTTAGTTTTCCTTTTCTTCTCCGTTTTCTTTCTCCCAAAAGGATTAAGGATCAAATTTAAACTGTTAAACTATATAATTTTTAATAATAAAACTTTGGTTAGCTGTCATATTTTAATTGTAGAGCTTTTAGTAGTAGAGAGTTTTAGTTAGTTGTCAGATTTCAACTATTGAGCTGTAAAATTTTTAGTAATAGAGATTTGGTTAAAAATATTGTTAAATAAAAATTATTAATTATTTGGCCTGATATTTTAGTAGCATAGCTTTTAGTTGTTTTAGTGTACTACTAGAATTTCAAAATTATGGAATAGCATTTTTGAGAAAAGAAGAAAAAAAATAAATTTTGACATGATATGGAAATAGCTTTTCAAAAAGCTTTAGGTCTTATTTAGATTGACTTCTTTAAAAATCGTTTTTTTTTTTAACCAGGGTTTGAAAAATTACTTTTTTTTTAGAAACTAAAAATTTTGGGTTCTAAAAAGAGTTGTATTTGAGCTTTTTTTCAGAATTTTAACTTTTTAAAAAACTAAATCAAATAGTTATTACAAAAATAATATAACTTTTTCAGACTTTTTCTTAAAAAAAGCCAATCCAATCTAACCAAATTTGGACTTTTGGGTTTTTCAACTTTTTTTAGCTTTGTCTTTTATTTAAAAGCACTTTTAGAAATTTGTATAGTTTCAACTTTTGAACTATACTTTTGAGTGTCCAAAAGTTGGACCAATCAGTATTAAGGCCCGTTTGGAATAGCTTTAAGTGCTTGTAAAAAATAAATTTTTTTGAGAAACTGAAAATATCTAATTTCTAAAAAAAATTGTATTTGAGCTTTTTTCGGAGTTTTAACTTTTTTGTAAGCTAAATTAAATAGTTATTGCAAATTTAACATAACTTTTTAAAGAAAAAAAAAAACTTTGTCTTGAAAAAAGCCAATCTAAACAAACTCTTATTAATACTAAAATTTGTACATCAAGCAAGACCAACTGCATTAGTATCTTTTTTTAACAAGCAAACAAAATTAACCTGATAGATTGCATGCCCAATTTGAGAGAAGGGAGTCTATCCCAATTGAAGACGTAATCTAATATGTTGTTATACGGTTGACTTTGTCTAAAAGTACGCTTAAAAGCATGATGAGAATTAGAAGATGGATGATCGTCCCCAGTCAAAATTTAAGGGGTCGTTGGAGGCTTGTGTTACTGCTGTAGCATCACCTTCAATATAGCAGGTATGAGGTATCTACACACACTGTTACGTAGAGTTTGAATAGGTTCTATTTTCTTAAGCTCGTTACATAACCGCCATAGTGATAGAGTCTCAATTGAATTAGTTGCCAGACTTTTGTAAGAAATATAATGCTTGGCCGACTAGACTACATTCCGAAATTTTCAGGCTTGATCTCGACAAAATTGAAACTGCACGGAGCGAGAGTTTGGGACGTGATTGAGTAGGGACCTGTTTGGATTAGGTTTTTTTTTTTTTTTTTGGAGAAAGTATTTTTTTTTTTCTTGAAAAATTTACATTAAATTTGCAATAACTATTTAATTTGATTTCTAAAAAAACTAAAATTTAAAAAAAAAAACTCAGATACAGCTTTTTTTAGAAGTCAGAATTTTCAACTTATAAAAAAAAATTATTTTTAAAAGCTGTTAAAAAAATACTTTTGAAAAAAATCAATCCAAACGAGCCCTAGGTACCCTTCTTCAAGTCAAGATAACACCTCGGGCCCGGTAAATATTGGCTGGGTCAGAAGTAGCCATTTCTGAGCAATCATATTTTTTTTCGACATGTTGGTAATCGATCTTCAAAAACCAAAAAAGATATTATCAAGATAATATTATATCTCCAGTCATTGTTTTTTAATATTTGTTATGTATAACTGAGTTTCTACTGAAAATCCAGTCCATAAAGTTAAAAGTAGATTTATATCTAAACAAGATTGAAGTTCAAGACTCCCGCAGAAAGATTGAAGTTCAGAACATTACTCTCTTAATCGACTTTTAATTACCATTTGATAATATATTTATACTATATAATAAAATAAAATAAATTGTAATTTCGTGCTGTCAAGTGAGGCTCTATATGACAAATTTTTCATAATTACTTATCAATTAAATATGTCCATTCTTAGATCATTTTTTGTATTCCATCATTTATTCAGTTATATTCCTCTATTAAACATTCTAATTTAATTAATATTATGCCCCTTATTTTGTATATATCATTATTGTTTTATTAATTTCATAGTATATAATTATTTCAATAACGTTACAAAAACTCTATAGTTTTAATATATTCAATCACATATGTCGCTCCTCGTGCATTCCACGGGCGCCGTACTAGTATATATATTATATATGTTAAGTATCATATTTGTAAAAATATAACATGATATAAGTAAATTTACCCAAAGCGTCGTTTTCCACGGTCTCTCCAGTGGGGGAAGATAAGGTGTGTTATAAAAAAAAGTGGCATGAAAAACTTTGAATATTATTTTTTTAAATGTAGAGAAAAATTTATTAATTTAAAAAAATATCGTTAAATAAAAAAATATCTCAGAAAAGAAAAAATCTATTGATTGAAAGCTTGCAAGGGAAGCCTGTACGTTTTTTCATAATACTTTATTGCACAAGCCAAATGGCAAAATCATAATAAAATGGTATAACTGATTTTATTTTTTTCTTTTTTTTTTTGGATCATGAGCAATAAAATATATACACTAGTGTGTGACCCTGTGAGATGCACGGGTTTCAATATTTATATAATGCGATATAAATTAAAAATTATATAATGATTTTAAAATTAAAAAGTATTTTTGACAACTATTTTGATATTTATATAGTATGATAGTGCTCATATGATGCACAAGAAAAATGAGAATTTTTATATTTTTATAATTGTCAATAGTCAAATTTGACAATTAATGTAAGAGATAAAAGATAAGCATATTTTGTCATATTAAAGTGTTGACATTGAATATAATTTTTATATTTTTATAAAATTTAATAATTTTAGGAAAAGAATCATAAATGATCTAGATTAATACATTTCCATTATTGAACATCTTTTTAAGGCAATATATTTATCTTTTCCTTTTCTTTTCACAAAAAAAATATTTAGTTTTTTTTTAAAAAAATGTACAAAAAATATGACACGTGATAAAAGAATAAAAAAAATTAATATTAATGTGATACTTGACAATCATATAATGCAATTAACTCAATCATATAATGCAATAAACTCTTTTTTTTTTATACAAAATAAAATATAGATATAGATGCATCCATGAATAATTACATCAACAAATAGGATCAGTATCTTTTCTTTCACCCCCCCCCCCCTCTTAATATGCACAACCAATTCATTACGTAGGTTAACCTATCCGCATTAAAAAGGCAACCCAACTCAATTGTTTTCATGATCTCATCTTTTGTTTGTCTCACCTACAAGTTCAATGGGTTTTGGTTCCGCTTTTAAACTAATTAAATTAGCTTAAAATCTACCTTAAAGTAGTACATCATATTTTTTGTTCTGAATAAAAAAATGAATTTTTTATGTGGCTTTTAAGCTGAAAGAAAAATATATCTTGCCCCCCTCTCCAACGCTTTCTTTTTATGGCTCTAAGTATTTTTTTTAAAAAAAGAAAATATGCAAGTTTCACCAAACATTTACTATTTTATCTTTATTTCTTATGTTTATTCTTAAACTATCTTTATCCTTTTATTTTACCATACCTTTTTCATTTTTATAACTACACTATATTTAATAATATGTATACTAATACCATATATCTCATAAATCAAATGATAATATTTTGGTAATGTATTTTAAAATAATTGATAACTATGTTTATGTTATTTTTTTCTCTTTAAGGAAAGTCAAACGCCAATTGCATATTACATGCAGTTCATGAGAATCAATCCTAGGATCACTTACCATTAAAGATGAGAGATATACCACTAGACCACCAAGTCATTGGTAACTATGTTTATATTTTGTTTTAATTGACATTTTGCTTTTATATCCTCAATGAAAATTTTGACAATATAAAATACTTTTTCCAAAAGCCAAATATTTTACTTTTTCAAAAAAATACTATTTTCAAAAGTTATAGAAAACACTTTGAAAAAAAAAAAAGCCAATCCAAAAAGATCATAACTTACTTTTCGATACTACTAAGCAAACATAAATATTTATTTTTTTAATCAAAATTTTTATCTAAACATGTAATTATTACAATAAAAAATTCACTTAAAATTAAGGATACGTTAAAGTAATTTCTTCAAAAGTGAATCCAAATGCCTCTGCCTTCTCAATTGAATTCAAATGGCCGTTAGTGCCTTGTGGCCCACAAAAGATGGAAATGTTTATGTATACTAGTTAACGTAGTGCCCGGGCCCAATGAGAATTAAAATTTATTATTAATAAAATATTAAATAAAATGTAATAAAATTAGTATTTTATGAATAATATTGCCATTATATACAAATTTTTTAGTTTTAATAATCAAAACAACTAAATAAATTGTAAGAAATATTTTGAAATTTAATTTAATGAAAGTTAAAGAAATACTATTTGACTCTGTTTGGCAAACATTAGCTAACTTATTTTAAAAGAGGTTTTAGTAAAATTAAGTCAACATTTTCTTTAAAAAAAAAGCTAAAATAATTCAAAAAAAAAATTTTTGTCAAAAGTTATTTTACGTTACGTGAAAATTGTTTTTTTAAACTAAAAAATAATTTTATACTTTTGAATGTTTAATACTTTTTTGATAAGATCTTTGATACTATATGTACAACATATTTATATTAAGGGTTATGTATTTGATAAAGGATTAATTCAAAAATAATCTACTTCCTATTTTTTTCCCACAATCCAATCTCATATATGATGTTTTTCTTAACTATATCATCTTTTATATATATTCTGTGAACCCTACCAGCATTCAAACGCTTCACTCACGTAATCCAAGTCTAATATGCAATAACCTATTTTGAAGATGTTGTGCAGGGTGCATCGGTGTAGTATAAAATTTATTACTCTAGGATAGATTTAGTGTATTCCTCTCTAGGGTATGTTCTCCATTACTATAGAAGAATAGTATATATCTGTTTTAGGTATTAATCTAAAAATTAATTTTGATTTATATTAAAATTATTCATATATAAGTGTTCGATTATGTGTTCCTCATTGAATAAAATTGTTGGACATGTTCAAATATTCCTACTCATAGTAATGAATCCTTTAGCATATTAAGTTATATGTCTAGAGTTGTTTAACATGTTGACATGTGCCAACAATTTAGCCTGTACCAGTTATCAACTTATTATTTCTTTTAAGAATTTAAATTATTAGAGATAAATTTATTTTATTTATTTATTATTTTTCATTCAATTTTAATATTATAAGCATTTATCACTTTATTGAAAAACTTAACTTATTAGAGACACTTTCATTTTATTTTATTCTTGAAATAATAGGGACTAAAGTAACACTTTTTGTAAACAATAGGAACCATTTATAAAATTTATTTAAAAAAAAGCGTGCTTGTTTAGCAGTATTAAAAATAAGAAAAAGTTCGAAGGTTTATAATGTTATGGATCATGTGGATATTCATAATCCATTATTTAATAACCCGAGTTCAAGCCCAAGAAGACAAAAGCGTACAAGCTTGGAAAGGAAATTTTCTTGGAAAGCAAGTCATTGTATGCCTCTAAATAAGTGTCTATATGTTGTAATTCTACACACATCAATATTGATAAAATTACTCTTCTCTCCTCTCTCATTCTTGTCTCTTCTCTTATATTCTCTCTTTTCTTTTAGTTTTACAAGACGTTATCAGCACAAAATTTTACCAATCACAAAGAATCTCGATTACTCATAAAAGTATGAAGAGAGCAAGGTAAGTAGTTATTAAGCTTTCTTTTTGTTTGTACATATTACATAGACTCTTAATAGTCTACTGAGTTGTACTCGCATACTATATCAAAAAAAAAAAAAAAAGAATCTATTGCTCGTACATGCTACATAGATTCTTAATAGTCTATTGTACATTACTTGCATATTATATCAACAATCTCAATTGTTCATACATGCTACATAGACTTTTAATGTTTTGTTGTACTATATGTGCATATTATATGAACAAAATTTAATTGCCTATACATGGTAAATAGACTTGTGATTTATTGCACTATACTGGCATAATATAAACAATTTTTTCAATGCCAATAAGTACTGACTAATATACTATATGGGCACACTATAATCTTCATTGTCAATAGGTACTAAACAAATGCACTGTAATGGCATATGTAATCACTACTCAATAGATCTGAAAAAGATCTTAGTGATTACATTATAATCTTATGATTTAATTCTGCATGTCAATGATAATATTACTACGTTTATTTTCATTTGGCATGTTATTAATTGATAACAATCATGAAGTATATAATCTACATAAGATATCATATATCTCTCAAGATGTCAAATCTCATGAACCAAAAGTTTGTTGTTAAGTATGACAATTAGCCTGAAAATTAAATTCGTATTGACATTCATATGTTCACAAACTAAAAGTTCGCTATCTTTATTATATTAGACAATAAATATGGAATAAACCTTTGCTGTTAAAATCCATATGGATGCAATATATTGTTATGGAGAAATATTTCATAGAAGGAAATTACGCATACCTGAAAGATTGTGATAAATTAATGATATTCCTTCATTATTTCTATACAGGCTTTAAGCCTGAATATTTATTGGCAAAAGATTTGAGATCCTACTCCAAAATCTTATTAAAATATGACCATCAAAAGGCAATATTTCAAAAACTCACTATAACTGACATCAAAAGGCAATATTTCAAAAACTCGCTATAACTACTTATTGCAGAATTTTGAGGTTGAAAGCGAGTATAAATCTGCAATATCTCTCAAACAATTTCATACAAAAAATATACATGCCTTGAATATGCTTTAACATATAATATTTTAGAGCATGAATTGAAAATTTATTTTGGGCATTATCACATCCTGCGGGCAAAATTATTTGTGATGAATTGTTCTGAATCATGACAATCTACCTAAAACCATTTTTTGAAAAGAATAGTATATTATCTTGTTATTATGGATATGATTATGGAAATAATAATTATGGGTATTATGAAGGTCATAAATAACTTAAATTTGAAAAAAAAATGAAGAAAAATATAATGACAAAGGATTTTATGAAAGAAATCCTTATAATTGTCTTCACAAAGGCTTAAAGTCTAAATATATTGTGAAGAGAATAGAAGGAAAATATACTTTTTCGCAAATATTACAAAGAAATATATGGCCATCACAAGGCAAGAAATCTTCCAATGACTAGCTATGGACATATTAAATGGAATTACATGAGCTTGAATTTATAAGTAAGTATCAATCTGCAATATCCAAAAGATATTTTGAAATTATGTGGATAAAATATATTCTGTGAAGATACGTAAAATAATCAAATTGATTTTTGTGCCTTGAATACGTTTTTATATTAGCAAAATTGAGAGCTTGAATTGAAAAGAATATTTAGAGTACCATCCACATTCAATGAGCACAGCAATATTTCGTATAATATTATTAATTATATCAATTCGCTTAAAATCATTCTCTGAAGTGAATGATATATGATTTGCTGTAATGAATGTGATTATAATAGTATTTCACATTATGATGGTGATCAAATTTAAAAAAGCTTAAAGGCTCGAGACAAATATGAAAAGAAAAGGGATTAGAAAAAAAAATCCCTTATGATTACAACTAGGATGTTGTGAAAGGATATTAGATGTGTACTTGTCATACACATTAAGCCCTTCTATTAAAATTGTTGTTATTTCTTATTATTTCCTCTATGCACATATTATATTAAATTTAATTATCTTGGATTCATATCTACGTATGAAAGATGCATGTGGCTATTCAATTTAGTGTGAGATAATATATTCTATTGCAATTATTTTCTACTCTTCTTTACATATAACTGTATATTAATGTTTCTTAACAATTATATGGAGATTATCAAATACTGATTATGTATCTTTTGTACAGTCACTAATTTGATTTTTTTTAAAATTTATTATTGCAAGTTATATTATTAAATTTAGTAAGAAAAAAAAAAGAAAAATTTATGTCACCAATTATATGTTGCATATATGAATTCCACAATATTTATGGAATTTGAAAAATAATAGCTTGGCTAAACTATATATCATAGCATACAAAAATAAAATTGTCAATTTTGATTGTTTTACTAATAATTGATATTGTTATGAAACTCTTTAGGTGTCAATTCCTTCTCTTTGTTTTACCAAATATTATTTTTCAACCTTTTATATTATGCATTGTTTTATTGAATTATTTATTTTGTTTATCAAATAGTTGAAGCCAAACTTTAGATATATGATCTACATCTGAACTCCCTTGAAAAAGAATTAATTAATCGCATGATATTAATTAGCTCACAATTCGAAACCTGTATGTGTAATGATAATATGCTTTCAAAGTATTTGAAATTTTTATTTCACTAATTATATTAATAATTTTTATACTTTATTTATCAAGTTATGAGTTATCTGCATACTCATATCTCATCTAATTTTTCTTAAATTGTGAGTAGACATTCAATCATTATTGTTTAAATAAATAGAGATTCTTGAAGAACCCATATTTAGTTTCTTCAAGAAACTATTGATAAGTGATATTTATTTTCAAGTAGATTTTGAGAAATATATTAAATGTTAGAGCACTATTAGCCCTTATATTGAGACCATATATGATTGAACTAAATACTATCTCTAGCACTTATCTCTGGCAAAAGCTATATAATAAAATTGCCAGCATTATCTTCTTTAGATTTACATATATTTATTTTTGAATAACTAGAAGTTATTTGATCCAAAGATTTTCTTTATTCTTTGACATAACCTACTAGGTCATATGGGTGCAACAATAATGAGAAGAATTTTTGAAAATTCAGATACACACCTATACATATGTTGCATGTCTTCAAGAAAACAAAAATTTTCTTACTAAGCAACCCCAAATAAAGACGTTGAATTGTCTTAACATCTATAAAGAATTCAAGGGGTGTATATATTGGTCTTGTAGAATCTTTCAATGAACACTTAAGAGCGTATATTCGTAGACCATCATTTGTGACAATAAAGTTGCCTAGCCTTAGGAACATTATGTTTTATTTTGCAGCTTTTATGGAAGAAGACCAACTGCTTATTATTAATTACTCTCCGTTGGTAAAGAAAATCTCATATAAATATTTTTACTATGTGAAATATATTTTTATTGCCCCACCACAGCGCATTAAGATGGGTCTATCGAAAAAGAATTGGGAATTTATGTTAAATTTGAATCTTAGGCAATTGTTAAATATTTTGTATCATTGACTAAGGATACTGAAATAGCATATTTTGCTAATTATTGAGATATTATTCCCAATATCAGCGGGAGGAAAATAAAAGCTGGAAAGATTAAACATTCTATAAGATACATCTGATCCTTGCATATAGCAAGATGAACTGAAAGTTCAGATTGCAAGATGAACTGAAAGTTCAGAAAATTATATATTTGCAAAAAGATTGCAAAGATGCATTCCTTGATACCAAGAAAAGTGACAAAGTCACATAGACTAGTTTCGTATGCTCCTATTATTTAATTGTCAGTTTGGAAAAATATTAAAAAATATATCTACTAGATGCTAGAAGTCTAGTAGACTTATTGGTTCTAGAAACAAAGGAGTAAAATGAGTAGGCATTTTTTGAAATAGTTGATGTCCTAAAAATATCAAGCCAAATCAAACAACGTAAGTTATAACTGAAAGAAATATATTACTCTAAGAGAGTATCGGGTACCTGATGATATGATTGAAATTATTGAGAATGAGATCTCACTCAATTATACTATTATTGAAATAGTGGAACCGAAATGTAAATGATAACAATCAAATATTTCCATATGCAGTAGCTACTATTACAATGAGAAAATGGGGATTATGAGTTGAAATCCATCTAAAGATGTCAACACAAATACATTTGGCCAAGTATAAAAGGATGCACTAGGCATTTTGACCCTCACTGGTCAATTCATATTACATATGGGATTAAGGGGGAGCATTATAAAATCAATCCCATATTGTTGAAAATTTCAAGGATTGTATCACATAGTTGACTAGCTCTTAAACTGCTAAATATTATATAGGGAATGGGTTATTGCATTATGTGGTTATGCCTATGTGAAGGTTTTAACCATAATTTTCTTGTATCACCCAAGTTATTGAGGCTTGGTATTGATTATAATTCTCATGCCGTGGGTGCATTTATGCCTAGCAATTCTTAAGAAGACTTCACATGCATCTTTATACATATATATCTCAAAAAGTGTGATATTTTATTGCAAGTCCTTGAAGAACTGACAATGTTTGAACTATAAATCTTTAGAGAAAGATATTTAACTAAATTACAAAGATTTTTGTATATTTTGAGATATTTAGAAGATTGAGATATATTTGCCTTAGTGCAAATGTTCTAGAGAAAAAGACTATAATAGCCTATATGTTTATTTGAATGTATTATATAAAAGGATCTTATGAAGCTCCCAATTATGTACTTATATAAAATTAAGACAAAAATATAACTCAGCTTGAAGATTGAGTGGTATCCATCAATCAATTTATTAAAAAAAAAAATTGAAGCTAAAAAGTTCATTCTTTGATTGTCTTAATTGTTTGATCCTTGATATTAGATGGACCATTTTGATATTGTGAAAGTGATGAAACATATTGGTCCCAAATAGTCACACCTCAATGCTATTGATATATTACTATATCTTGCTAGACTATTTGTGCCGGCACCCTTATATCTAATTTTATTAGCAAGACTTGGTTCTATACTAATAGAAAGGATTTGGTGGTATTGCACATAAATTTTATTATTATCATAAACAAGTGATATAACATCACTATATTGAGATGCTCACAATCAAAGTTGTTTGAGCATTTGTTTGATTGACAAAGAGCAATATGTTTTTATATATGCTAAAATCATTACATGTTGCTCGTCAAGGCTCAACATTATTACTATCTCCTCAACCATGCCAATATATTACTCAACAAGTAAATGAAATTCTATGAATTGCTTGAGTCAAGGAGATTACATTGAAAGTAATTGAGCCTAGCATATTGTGTTGAAATCCATGCATGAACTTCCTAATAAATATGAAGGCTCATCAAGTTTCTTGAGTAATAACCTAATGTTATAAAATAACTATGAAAGAAAGAAATATGTAGAAAGAAAGTACAGATAAAAATTGAATTCTATTGAATTCTCTTTGAATTGGTCTCTACATCTTAAGATAAAATGCACTTTCACTCCTTACTATTTATAGACAAAGCTCAGAAGACAAAGATATAAATGTTAATTGCAGTAAATCTTCAAAATTGCGGCTTGTGCATGTGTTGTAGATTTCCCATCTAATAAGTCAAGCCATCACATCTCCTCTTGTTACTAACTTTTTGAGTTTACTTGCTCGAAAACCTAGTGGAAAAAAATCCTAGTGAAAGAAAAAGAGTACAACATCCTCGTTATACGCTTCATGCTACCTCATTAAAAACCTTACCAGAAAAACCCATTGGGACAAAACCTACACTAAGGGAAAAAGAGTACAGCACGTATAATTCTCCCCCTCATGAAGGCAATCAGGAGCAATCTCTAAGTCGTGGTATGCCGATCTTGTGTACCAATTTCTCCAATGTTGTTCTAGGTAACGCCTTTGTAAACAAATCTGCTAAATTCTCACTTGAACGAATTTGACAAACATCAATCTCTCCTTTCTTTTAGAGGTCATGTGTAAAGAAGAATTTTGGTGAAATATACTTAGTTCTGTCACCCTTAATGTAGCCTCCTTTAACTTAAGCAATACAAGCAGTATTATTTTCATACAGTATGGTTGGTCTTTTTTTGCTAGTTGAAATGTTGCATTCTTCTTCAATATGTTGAGTTAAAGATCTCAACCATACACATTGTCGGCTCACCTCATGTAGTGTAAGTATTTCAGCATGATTTTAGAAAGTGGCAGCAATAGTTTGTTTTGTTGAGCCAGGAAATAGCTGTACCACCATATGTGAAAAGATATCTAGTTATTTGGGATCGTCCTTTATGCAGGTCAGATAAATACCCAACATCTGCATACCCAATTAGTGTAGGATGTGTATGCTTTGAATATAATAAGCCTATATCAATTGTTCTACAAAGATAATGAAATCATGTTTAATACCGGCCCAATGTCTTCGTGTTGGTGCAGCACTAAATCTTTGCTAATAAATTTACAGAAAATGCAATATCTGGACATGTATTGTTAACAAGATACATTAATGCACCAATTGCACTAAGATACAGCACTTCAGGGCCAAGTATTTCTTCGTTATCTTCTTGATGACGAAAAGGTTCCTTTTTTATAGCAAGAGATTGAACAACCATGGGGGTACTCAATAGATGAGTTTTGTCTATATTAAATCTTTTCAAAAATTTTTCAGTATAAGTCTTTTGATGGACTAAAATTCTACTTGACAAATGCTCAATTTGCAGGCCAAGACAAAATTTAGTTTCGTGCAGATCTTTCATCTCAAATTCTTTACACAAATATGCAATTGCTGCTTTAAGCTCTTCAACAGTCCCTATGATGTTTAAATCATCAACATATATAGCAGTAATAACAAACCCTTTTTCTGGATTTCTTAATGAAAACACATGGGTTTATGGGACTATTAACATATCCTTCCTTTAGGAGGAATGTACTTAGACGATTGTACCACATTTGTCCAGATTGTTTCAATCTAAACAAAGATCTTTGCAATTTACTGGAGTACATCTCCCAGAGATTTGATCTATATGCCTGAGGCATATTTAGTCCTTCAGGGACTTTCATATAAATGTCACTATCAAGTAACCCATATAAATATGCTGTCATTATATCCATGAGGTGCATATAAAGTCCTTCACAAATTGCTAGGCTGATTAAATATATGAATGTAATTGCGTCCACCGCCAAAGACTATGTCTCCTTATAATCAATTCCAGGCCTTTGTGAAAAATCTTGTGTTACAAGTCGTGTTTTATATCTTACAATTTCATTGTTTTTATTTCGTTTTTGCATGAATACCCACGTGTAGCCTACGGGCCTTTCATTTTTAGGCGTTTGGACTATAGGTCCAAAAACTTTACGCTTTATAGAAGAATCTAATTCAGCCTCCTTTGCGTCTTTCCATTTAGGCCAATCATTTCTATGTCGACATTCTTGAACGGACTTTGGTTCATGATCCTCGCTTTCTATCATCAACTTAGTGGCTACCGCATATGAAAATTTTTTATCAACAACAAGTTCGTTTTGCCTCCATCTTTTTCCTGTAGAGATATGATTAATTGAGATCTCTTCATTTTTAATATTGTCACTATTTTTCTCACACTCAGGTACCTGATTCTCTACTAGTGTTGCCTTTCCAGCAATTTTTGCGACATCTACAGGATCATTGAGAAACTCGAAAATGCCAACTTGCTTATTCAACTCCCTCCTTTTCCAAAGATTTTTATCTTTGGAACCAATTGGTTTACCACGTTTTTGACGTGCCGTAGACTCATTTGCTAGATTATTAGATTGCCTTTTTGAAATATTAATTCTAGTGGGAGGATTTTGAGTTGGAACATGTCTTTGTATCAGAGAATGCATCTGGCAATTGATGAGCAATCCTTTGTAGATAAATAATTTTCTGAACTTCTTGTTTAGATAGATTTGTGCGAGGATCAAAATGAGCCATAGATGATGCATTCCATGTAATTTCTTGCTTTTCTAGCTTTTGTTTTTCTCCCCCTAATACTGGGAATACTGTTTCGTCAAACTGGCAATAAGCAAAATATGCTGTAAAAAAGATCTCTAGTTAAGGGTTCAAGATATTTAATGATTGATGGAGATTCAAAACCAACATATATTCCCAGTCTTCTTTGCGGTCCCATTTTTGTGCACTGTAGTGGAGCAATTGGAACATATACTACACAACCAAATATTTTTAAACGGGATTTATTTGGGTCTTGACTAGAAACCAATTGTATAGGAGAATATCTACGATAAGTAGTTGGTCTTATTCGAACCAGTGCTGCAGCATGTAATATGCAATGTCCCCAAGCAGAACTAGGCAACTTAGTTCTCATAAGTAGTGGTTTAGCAATTAACTATAAGCGTTTAATAAAAATTCTGCTAAACCATTTTGAGTATACACGTAGGCCACATGATGCTCAACTATAATCACTATTGATGTACAATAATCATTAAAAGATTGGGATGTAAATTCTCCTGCATTATTAAGACGAATTTTTTTAATTGTATAATCCAAAAATTGTGCATGTAAGCGGATTATTTGTGCATGAGTCTTGCGAATGCCACATTTTGAGTGGATAATAAGGAGACATGTGACCAATATGTGGCAGCATCTATTAACACCATAAAATATCAAAATGGTCAACATGTAGGAAAAATAGACCCACACATGCCCTCTTGAATTCATTCTAAAAATGCAAGATTTTTAGCATCAATTTTAGTTAGAGATGGCCTTATAATCAATTTCCCTTGGGCATAAGCAACACATGAAAAAATCATTTGATGAGAGTGCTTTTTGGCTCTTTAATGAGTGCCCATGTGAATTTTCAATAATTCGTCTCATCATTCTTGCGCCTAGATGTCCAAGGTGATCATGCAAAGAGTAAAATTCTTTGGATCAATTATCTTCTGGTTTATCACTGCATGTGATTCCACAGGATTTATATAAGTACAATATAGTCCAAAAAAAATGCTGGTAATTTTTCTAATATATGCTTTTTGCCAGATATAAGTGATGTAATATAGAAATATTCTTTATTGCCTTCCTTCATGGTTTCAATATGATAATCATTTTCTTTTATATCTTTAAAATTGAGTAGATTCGTTTGCGATCTACTTGAGTATAAAGCATCGCTATTATTATCATCTTTGTTCCTCCAAGAAACATAATACAAGTTTTACCAGAGCCTTCAATTAACTTTGCAGAACTAGCTATTGTTTTGACAACTGCATCAGTTAATTTCAGCATGGAGAAATGATTCTTATTCTTGAGAATAGTATGTGTTGTAGCACTATCAGCCAAACATATTTCTCCATCACTGATATGATGCAAATCCATATTTCTTCACAGTAGTAATAAAGAAATACACAAATATTAGCAAAGATACGATATTCATTTCATAAAAGATAGATATTACATTTGAGCTAAGATTAAGCATTAAAATTACAAATAGTTCGACATAATTAAAACGTTCTACTTTTATATAAAGACTAATTTGGATGGACATTTCCATCACCAATCAATTGCTCAATATTTTTTTGTAGCATCCTCAAAGAAATTAGAGCAGTCAAAGTGTGTGTAATTCATTTGAGTATTTTGTTCAACAAGATTTCTCTCTACACCTTTTCCTTTTTCTTTGAACGAAATTTGATAAAGATCTACGAGATGTTTAGCAGTACGACATATTTGATGTCAATATCCTTTCATGCCACATCTATTGCAAGTACTTTTAGTATATTAGAAAGATTTATTTCCTGGATTATTTCCTTTGTCGTGGTTTCCTTGTCTTTTGAAATTTGGTCTATTTGACCTATGAAAATTACGACTATTACCATGTCTATAACCACGGCCGCAACCACAACTACGATCATATCCACGACCACGCACATGACCATAATTATTTGATGATGTAGCATTCACCTCAAGAGATGCAATTTCGCTCAGTTTAGGAAATGGTTCTGAGCTAGTCGGTCGTGTTTGATGGTTTTTAATCAAGAGCTCATTATTTTGTTCAGTAACAAGAAGACATGAGATTAACTCAGAATATTTTTTGAAACCATACTCTCTATATTGTTATTGTAAAAGCATATCAAATACGTGGCAAATAGAGAATGTCTTCTCTAACATGTCTTCATCAGTGATCTTTTCTCCGCATAATTTCAATTGTGAAGTAATTCTAAATACAGCGGAGTTATACTCACTTACAATTTTAAAATCTTGCAATCGCAAGTGAATCCACTCGTAACGAGATTTAGGAAGGATCACTGTTTTATGATGATCAAATCTTTCCTTCAAATTTTGCCAAAGGATATGTGGATCCTTTACTATAAGATATTCAGCTTTAAGCCTTTCATGGAGATGATGACGAAGGATTATCAATGCTTTATCGCAATCCTGTAAGGATGCATTATTTCCTTCTTTAATTGTTTCTCCAAGGTACTTGGCATTGAGATGGATTTTGGCATCCAGGATCCATGATAAATAATTGTTGCCAGACATATCAAGGCCACAAACTCAAGCTTCGTGAAGTTTGACATTATAAATCTAGCATATTTCAAAAAAAAAAAATTAGTAAGTGAAATAGTAATATATTTATCTGAAGTAACTTATAAATCAATAAATATAAGCACATAGCAATAAATTACAAATATGGCATATGAAACTTATAAGCATGACATAATATACAGATATTAAATTCAAATGTAAATAACATGCTAGTGTATTTATTATAATTAGTCATTATATAATTATATTAGTGTTTATGTCCTTAAAAGTCATAATTTTTTTTCTTAATTAAGTCATTATTATCACATGTCCAAAAGTCAAGGTGATCACGTCCTCAAAAGTCACGGTAATTAGGTTTTCTGAAAAATTACAATAATTTTTATTATTTTATTTTATCATTGTTATTTTATTAAATAGGAAATATCACAATTATCTATTCTAGAAGAAATAATATAACAGAAAGTTTATTTCTAGAATAAATGCAATGTAAAATAAATAAGATAGTAAAAACTTTATGCTATAGATATGATGTAATGCCAAAAATAAAATAAGAACTGTTACCGAAATTTTTGTAGGATCATGCTCCTTTTAATAATTTGCAGAACTCCTCATTGACAGAGACTTGTGCTGATAAGGTGTTATAAAATAACTATGAAAGAAAGAAATATGTAGAAAGAAAGTATAGATAAAAATTGAATTCTATTGAATTTTCTTTGAATCGCTCTCTACATCTTAAGATAAAATTCACTGCCACTTCCCACTATTTATAGACAAAGCTTAGGAGACAAAGATATAAATGTTAATTGTAGTAAATCTTCAAAATTGTGGCTTGTGCGTGTGTTGCAGATTTCCCATCTAATAAGTCAAGCCATCACATCTCCTCATGTTATTAACTTTCTGAGTTTTCTTGCTCTGCTTGCTTACAGCCACCAAAGTTGACTTTAGTGAATGTCCAAACTTCACAACACTTATCAAGTTCTTTTGAACTGATGTCATTTATAATGTTTGAGAAACTATTAGATTGGCATGCATACTCAAAAATTTTTCTTAATATGCTGAAATAAAAAGGAGACAAATACGAGCTGTACACTTTTTCCCTTAGGCTAGGTTTTGTCCTACAAGATTTTGCTGGCAAGGTTTTTAATGAGATAGCATGAAACGTATAATAAAAATATTGTACTATTTTTCTTTTACTAGGATTTTTATCTTATTGGGTTTTTTTTCCTTTTATCGAAGTATATTCTTTATAGATGAATATCCAAGAAGGAGTGTTATGGATCATGTGGATATTTATAGTCAATTATTTAGGGACCCAAGTCCAAGCTCGAGAAGACAAAAGCCTGCAAACTAGAAAAAAGACACTTTCTTGGGAGCAAGTCACTGTATGCCTCTAAATAAGGGCCTATATATTATAATTCTACACATATCAATATCAATAAAATTATTATTCTCCTCTCTCATTCTTGTCTCTTCTCCTATATTCTCTCTTTTCTTTTAGTTTTATAACATATAATGCTCTTACTAAAAAGTAAATCAAGGTTGTGCATGTCTTTTTGTTTCATGATGCGTTGAGGTAAGATTTTGATTTCCTTTTCTTTTTCTTGCTTTCTTTTTTTTTTCCTTTCTTTCTTCCTTTTTTTTATTTGTATCTTTTTTTATATACATACTTATTAAGAATTTATTTTCCTCTTCTTTCCTTTTTTTCTTTTCCTTTTTTCATCTGTATCTTTGTTTATATACATCTTCAAAATCCAAGATCTTTGAATGGCTAACTCCAAGTTTTTGCTGCAGATATCTTTCTTTGCATTTTTTTTTTCATCCACAGACAAATGGGTGGTAGTGGAAATTGGTGTGTTTGACAAGGCTTGTAACCAGCCAAGATGCTAATAGATTAGGTGTTTCAGTTTGCTAATTTTTCTATTCACTTTGGCATTTTAATAAGTAGATGTTTATGTTGGAAAATATAGTCCAAAATGAATAATAACTGTAAGATAAGTGCAAAAAGTAATGCAATAAAAAGTTGAAAGAAAAATGATTTTAATAGTAACAATAAAATAATAGCTTAAGGCGTGTTATGAACATTGTCCGTAAGGATATTCTGCCTAACTAGTAAGCGTATCTTCCAGGATTCAACAAGTTCTTCTAGCTTTGAACTAGGAGCAAGAAAATAAAACGTTTAAACCTAGCAAAAGTTAAGCAAATATTAGATACGAAATAGAAAAGAGAAAGTTTTTAATACCCTAAAGCAGCAAAGAAAGAGAGGAGAAAGTTTTTCAAAAAACTGGATTTGGCATGAAGAATTGAAAGGCTATTTATAGGCTTTTGTTCAACGAATTAACTCGAAAAAGGTGCAGTTGAATTTGAGAAATATCAGCTCAGCTGTTCAACAGTCAAAAAAGGAGGAAGACCAGGTAGACATTTTTACCTGTTCAAATAAATTAATTTTTCTGGTGCAGAAATAGACCAAGTCCAAATAAGCAGTAAAAATATAATCATTTCTGAATAAGAAAATAATAAAATTTAAAAGTGTGGCTTGGACCGGGCCTCACATATGTCGCGCGTGCAGGGGGGCAAATCTACCAATTTGAACTTTCGGCCCAAATCTAATGTGTGCGAGCCCAACCCCTTGTTCTATCTTTCACAAGCCCACTAAAATATGAACTAATATAAAGTGAGAAAAGGTTTATCATTTTTCTAATGTGGGAAGTAAACTATTCTTTTGAGATATAAACAAAAACAACCAACAATCCCCCATATATCTCAAAAGGATTAGAAGAAAGAAAAAAAAAACAACTTTGCTGGGTTTATACCATTGAGTATAATGTATCATATCTGGTGTCTTTTGGATTATGAACCAGACCTAGATAGAATAAGATATAACTTATAGAACAAATTGGTGAAGCCTTTAGCTTCTATGAACCAAGAATTCTTGTTATAAGTTAAGATTCTTATCTGCCATATTATACCCCCATAATTTGCTGTTCATCGTGGTTTTGCGCCCATACGCTTGTCTGATTATTCATGAGTGCTCTAAAAATTTTGCCATAAATTTCATCGGAGCGGCACCACTCCACACTCATATAGGTCGATCCATCAAGTGTATTATGCAATTAATACACCACCTATAAACGATATGGAATTGACTAACAGCATAGCTCAACCTCACTTTATTTGCAGTTTTGCACTATTCACATCATAGGAGGGATAGAAATTTAATAATGCTTAACATAACAACAAATGACTTATTATTACCCATATGAACCTAATTCATGGGATCCTCAATCACGTATGTTGGGTTACCATCGTTGATATCTCAAATTGGTAGTAGTTCCATTTCCCTCGATGTTTCACCAATTAGTTTTCTTTCTAAAGGTTTAGTCAAAGGATAAGCGAAATTCATCTCTGACTTCACATAATCTATGGAAATAATTCCATTTCTAAGCAGCTGCTTTATCACATTATGTCTCAAATGTATGTGTCTATTTTTCCCATTAAAGGTTTTTTTTTTCGCAATAGCTATTGCAGCTTGGCAATCACAATGCATAACACAGAAGGTGTTGGTTTTATTCCCAACAGAATATGTGTCAAACAATTTCTCAGCCACTTGGCGTCATTACCAGCTAACTCTAATGCCACAAATTTAGATTCCATAATTGATCTTGCAATTATGGTTTGTTTGGCTGATTTCCAAGATATTATACCCCAACCAAGGGTGAACATGTAGCCACTAATGGATTTTGTCTGATTGGAATCCGAGATCCAATTAGCATTGCTGTCTCCTTCTAACACAACAGGAAATCCACTATATTTAATACCATAGTTCATGGTACCTCTCAAAAATTTCAATACTCTTACTAATGCATTCTAATGATCATGATTTGGATTGTGAGTATACCTACTCAATCTACACACAGCATAAGCTATATCAGGTCTAGTAAAGTTCATTAAATGCATTAGACTCCCAATTATTTGAGCATATATAGTTTGAGAGACAGCATCTCCTTTATTCTTTTTCAAATGGCTATTAGCATCATAAGGAGTGCTCATAGGTACCGCATCAAAATTATTAAACCTTTTAAGAACTTTCTCCCATAATGACCTTGATTTAACATTATACCACTATTATTTTGTATGATTTTTATGCCTAAGATGACACTAGCCTCGCCCATGTCTTTCATATCAAAATTAGAAGACAAAAAACTTTTAGATCTTTGTATTATATCAAGGCTAGAACCAAAGATAAGCATGTCATCCACATAAAAACATATAATCGCACAATCACCATTATCAAGTTTTGTATAAACACATTTATCTACCTCAATACATGAAAAGCCATCACACAACAAAACTTGATCAATTTCTCATGCCACTATTTAGGTGCCTGCTTTAGACTATATAACGACTTTAGTAGTTTATAAACTTAATTTTCTTGTCCAGCAGCCACACTACCCTCAAGTTTGTCCATGTAAATTTCTTCTTCTAAGTCACCATCTAAAAATACAATTTTAACATCCATTTGATGGATAAAAGATTGTGGATAGAAGCCAAAGAAATTAAAATTCGAATAGAGAAAATTCTAGTCACAAGAGCATATGTATCAAAGTAATCAATATTTTGTTTTTGAGTAAAGCTTTTTGAAAAAATCTAGCTTTATATCTATCAATAGAACTATCAAGATTTAATTTCCTTTTAAAAATCCATTTGCAACCAATAGAGGTAAATCCACTAATTTCCAAGTATTATTTCATAATATTGAATCTATTTCAATTTTTATGGCTTCTTTCCAAAATGGTGCACTAGAAGAACAAATTGCATCAGAAAAAGTTAGAGATCATCTTCTACAAGAAAAGTATAAAAGTCGTT
This sequence comes from Cordia subcordata, assembly GCA_028554755.1. Classification (NCBI taxonomy): domain Eukaryota; kingdom Viridiplantae; phylum Streptophyta; class Magnoliopsida; order Boraginales; family Cordiaceae; genus Cordia; species Cordia subcordata. The sequence goes on along the minus strand of JAPTOF010000025.1, from coordinate 4,537,932 downwards.
ACCAAAGGAATTTTCTTTTCTTGGTCTCTTTCTCCTTCTCAAATTGTCATTTTCAAGATCACTTTGAATAACAAGTACACAAGAAATATTATCAGTTTTCAAAGGAAAGATATTCTCAAAGAATTCAGCATTTTTTTTTCAACAATAGTATTGCATTCAATCACATCACTTTTGATTATAAGAAATCAATAAGCAGCACTATTGTTAGCATACCTAATGAACATGCAATCAAATGTTTTAGATCCTATCTTCCTTTTCTTAGGATCAGGCAACATAACCTTAGCAAGACACCCCCACACTTTCAAATATTTTAAATTGGGAACATAACCTTTCCATAACTCATAAGGGGCTTTATCAATTTTCTTATATAGTATTCTGTTTTGTAAATGACATGCAGACAAAATAGCTTCACCCCAAAGATTATCAGGTGCATTAGAACTAACAAGTATGCAGTTCATCATTTCTTTTAAAGTTCTATTTTTTCTTTCAGCTATGCCATTCGACTCAAGTGTGTAGGGAGGCGTGATCTCATGAATTATGCCTTCATTTTCACAATATTCATTGAGCAACACATATTCACCACCTCTATCTGATCTAACTCTTTTTATCTTTTTATTCAATTGATTTTCTACTTCAGATTTATAGGTCAGAAACATGTCAAAGGCTTCATCTTTATTTCTCAATAAATATACTTTTGTATATCTAGAAAAGTCATCTATAAAAGTCACATAATATCTTTTGCCCCCTCTAGTCATAGTTTGTTTAAGTCTCCTAGATCAATGTGAATTAGGCTGAGTAACTTAGATTCCCTAAAGATAGAAGCACAAGATTTTTTAGTTTGCTTAGATTTAGCACATACTTTACATTTATTCATGCTAGAATAATTAATATTAGAAATAAGACCAATAGATTGCATTTTCTTAATATAAGACAAACTAACATGTCCTAATCTAGCATGCCATAAATCACAAGAATCAATCAAGTAAGCAGAAGAACCAGCATTCTTATTCATTACTTGGAAAACGTTGAGTACAAATAAACCATGATTACAATATCATTTGCCCACAAAAACATTATTTTTGGTCAACTAGATTCAAAAGAAACCTTCACTCCAATTTTTCCTAATTATCCCACAGAAACCAAATTGGTTCGAATATTAGGAACGTGTAACACCTCACTCAATGCCAGAGTTTTTCCATATGTGAGTTTGAAAAGAACTTTTCCTTTCCCAAGAACTAAAGTAGTCCTTGAGTCACCAAGATAAACAGATTCTTCTCCCTCGTTTAGTTGGGTGTAAGACACAAAATCATTTTTATTTGCACAAATGTGCCTAGTAGCACCAGAGTCTACCACCCAATATCTCACACTGGCCACAACATTTATTTGAGAAATGACCGCAACAATAATATCATCTGCTTCAACCAAATTTGCATTTGGTTTAGCAGGATTGTCATATCTCCCCTTTCTTTGTCTACATTGAGGTGCATGGTGTCCAAGTTTGCCACAAACATAGCAGTGATATTTTTTTTCTTTTTGAAGGTTTCATTATTAGTTTTGGGCTAGTAATCATTTTTGTTTTCATACCTTTTATTTGGCTTTCCAAGTAGCTTGTTGTCTTGCACGAGATTGGCTTTTGTGGCGATCTCCTTCCCTTTGGTAGCAGTGGACTCCTTCCGGTTGGTATCTTCTATAATAATGTGAGTAACTAAATCAGCAAAGGACAATTGCTTGTGTTTATGCTTGAGATTTTGTTTTTAGTCATTCCAAGACTAAGGTAGCTTTTCTATCAGGATACCGACTACAAATTCTTCTGGCAGAATGATCTTTTTTTACTTGAGATCCTCTATCAGTTTGTGGTATTCATTGATTTGGATCTTGATGTCTTTGTCTTTGGTCATTTTCCATTTGTAATAATTACCAATGACAAAGTTTTTTTTTCCAACGTCTTCGACTATGTACTTGGTTATTAAAGATTGCCACATTTCCTTTGCTTTCTTATAGGAACAGTAGACATCGAATAATTCATTAGAAAGAGTACCAATTACCATATGTCTACATATCTTATTTGCATGAACCCAAAGCTTCAATTGTTTGGATGACAATTCATCAGGCTTTGGATCAGTAAAGGCGCAGGCTATTCAATGCATGTCAAAGACAGTATACACGCGTTCTTGCCACCTTTTGAAATTAGATCCAGCAAATACTTGTATTTTAGATATGAACTTGCCACACAGCAAGAATTTCCACCATCATTAAACCTCAATTCTGACAAACTTAACTACGTTAGGGACCATGGACCATGTAACAACATATTTTGCTTATTCGATGGTACGAGGCTTCTCAACTAGGATTTGGTTTTGATGCGAAAGCTAACGATTACAAAGTACTACAAACTCTGATGTTGCATATGCATGGTTTGGGAGATAGTTTTGTTTGATGTCAGCAATGAAAATTTTGAAATCATAGAGTTGCAACCGAAGATAACTCGTAAAAGGTTAGCAGTCTACGATCAAGGGGAACTGCATTGTTGACATTCGGAAAGTCCATGGGACATGTGTGTTCTCATCCACTACGCAATGGGCGCAAAGACCAAGAACGGTTTGACATATGGGTGACTAATAATATTCTTCGTATTATAAAATAATTATAAAAGAGAAAAATATATAGAGAGAATACAAAAAGAATTAAATTTTTATTTTAATCTCTCAAATATGTTCTACAACTTCTGCAAATCGTTCTCTACTAATTATGAATTCTACTTCTTCCTTATTTCCAGCTCTTTGTTATGCCTGATTATAACTATTTATAGGCAAAGAAAGAAGAGAACATATTAAATGTAAGAGAAAACTTGGTTGACAAATTTTACAAAAATCATGCAATTGAACTTATTTCCAAAACTTGTTAGATTTCTTTTTCTCTTCATTTGTCAAAGCTTGTGGTTTGTGGTTGACTTTTGCAAATAGACCACACGAACGTCCGTTCATTCACAGCACTTCGTCGACTAAATTGCTCTCTCTAAAAGAGTGAGCCGCGTGTCGTCCCTCAGGATTTTGTGAGGATGGAAGGATTGTTTTTCAATATTCGGCCGATAGTTGCGTAGGCCTTTGGCTGTATCATCCGGCTAGTACTAAAGGACGGATGGAGGAACTCGCAAACTGTCTTCTCTCAAACAAGGCCTTCACTTTCAAGCAAAGCTTAGTTGCCCTCGCGTAATCATTATCACAGGATTTTTTTTTTCTTTTTCTCTTTTCTCCCTATATTTTATATCAATTCTTTTTCTTTTTTGTTTTGTCTCCTGTTAGCCATTTACTATGAGAATTAAACAAAATAAAGATGTTGTTATGAGTACGTATATGAGAAATTATTGCAAATTTCTTCTTTTTCCTTTCTCTGTATTATATGTATACATACATAATCATATGTATATCGCACTCTCACACATACATATGCATATACAATGTATATGAGTTATATTTCGTATTATATTTAATTTGACTCTTAATGATCTCTTCTAGGTAAATACTCGGGAAGCTCCTTAAATCTTTTTACAATAGTAACATTTTGATCTTGTATATTTTAAAAGAAATTATTTAATCCTGAAAGTTTTAAATTGCATCTTATTTGAATCTCTTTCTTACTTACAATATTTGTTATTTTTACTATTTTCTAACGAAATTAGAAAATAATTTAAGTCATACAAACTTAACATAAGGTTTCAACTTAAAAATTTTTAATTGAAAGGTCGAACAATTTCTTTAAGAAAATGGTAGATTACACACCGGCAGCCAATGGTTTTAATTTTAATTCTAGGTGAAATTTCTTTTTCATTCAACTCTCACATTGCATTTATGTTAAAACCAAATAATAATAATAATAATAATGCCTAAAGATCTTAAATTCATCAGTCACGTAATACATTTATTTATTACAACCAATCTTTAGTGTTCGAGTACTTAGTAAAATGAGGATCCATAATGTCTTTGTATCATAAGCTCAATATAAGATCGTATACATGAATTTACAACATAAAATTCAAAGACATAATTGATAGCGGAAACACATACCTGTTTGAGCCATTATTGTTGAAGAATTATTGTTGAAGAAATAACTGTCATCCAGTCTAGGCTTAGATCTTCCTCTCCCTGCTCTACTCAATATTAACAGATGCTTATGGGAACAACTGTTAGGTTCAGAGTAGAAGAGGGGACCTAGCCTTATTTATAATACATTCTAACAGTCCTACCCATAAAAAGATTTATCAGAATATATGGGCCTACGCACAAAAGAACCGTATAGATTTATGAGGTAGGCTAAAACCAATATGATCACAAAGCCCAACTTGTGAACCAGATATTCAGCCTATTTTATAAAACCAAAAATAACTAACGGTAGCCCACTTTAAAGAGAAATTTTCTAACAGTCTCCCACTTGGGCAACATTAATTATTTTATTTATTTTTCAAAAAATTTTTAAGAAAAATATTTATTAGACTGAATAGGAAACAGAATGTGGCCACAATTTTTTAAAATATTATGATTCACAAGATTACACCTCGAGCGCATATCCGGACCAACAAGATTGTTAAATATCGAATCATGGCAGTCATAGTGTTCCTTATTGACACAAGACTTTTCATGGTCACAAATATCATCCAATCTTATCGTCATGGACCAAACATACGGCAGCGTAGCAAGAAACTAACACCAATATGTGATCAAAATGTGCTATTTCTTTGTCAGTCCTCGACACAATTTCTCCAATATCGGCATTTAAAGCAAGAGAAATCTATTATTTTTATCCTCACAAAATAGCGTTTATATACTAGAAGAAAGAACACATATCCTCACAAAATGGCATTCAACAGGCTAGAGGATAAATTATTATTAACCTCACAAAACGGCGACCAACATGCCAGAGGTAAGAATACATATCTCCAACCAAAATGTGTCCTTATGGAGATATTAAACTCAATAGGGGATCTTATCGCAATGGACACCAAACATAAGATCCCCAAAAAAACATGAATATAAGTAATGACAATATACAATTATGTTGTAAACTATAAAATGACATGCTATTGTATGAATGCACTAATGTGCAAAGCAAAACATTAAAAAATGGGAACATCCAATAGTACATGATGATATAAAGCTCTCTCTAGACAATAGCATCAAAAAGATTGTAAAATACTCATATTCCTAACATATTTCACAAAAATCATAGGTCAAAGACCTTTGGACGAGGAGTCAATTAATATGTCATGACTAGCAATTTGCTCTATATAATGCCATCATTTTTGACAAAATCTCTGACTACCAAGAACTTGATATCTATATGCTTGCAAGTTTCAATTTTCTTATTATTCTTTGAGAATAGAATAACTCTATTATCACAATAGATCTTAATAGATCTAGTAACAGACGTTATAATTCTCAAAACTAGATATCATGTTATTAAAACATATAGCAGGAGATGAGGCATCATAACAAGCCATAAATTCATGTAGTTGAAGAGGCATTAAGCTGTTATTTTGCAATTTTCCAATATATAGCCCATCCAGCTAACACAAAGATATACCCAAAAGTAGATTTTCAATCATCTGAGCATCCAACATAGTCAGAGTTAGAATATCCAACCAACTTTAATAATTTATTTTATAGCAACAGGCGTATAATTTTTGGTCTTTTGTAGGTATTTTATTACCTAACTAGCAACAACCCAATAATTCATTCCAGGATTTATTATCAACCAAAACTCTTCTCACAAAAGCGATATCAAGTCTAGTGCATACTAGATCATACAATAGGCTCTCAATAGTACTAGCACAAGGTATATCTTTCATAGAATCCCTCTCTATATCATTTTGAGGATATTGCTTCAATTTAAGTTGATCACCTTTTACAATAAATGCACACAAGACTTACAATCATTTACTCCAAACAAGTTCTGAAAACTCAATCAATGTAAGATTTTCGTAAAGGATTCAAAAATTCCAAGAGACTTATTTCAACAAAACTTAGTACCAAGAACAAAAGAAGCATCCTCAAAATCTTTCATATCGAAAGCCTTAAGTAAAATATTGTTTAGTCTCATGGAGCATACCCAAGTCATATATAACTAGTAAAATATCATCAACATGCAATATTAGGAAGACAAATTTACTCCCACTGATCTTGAAGGGTGTACATGGATAAACTCTATTTTCCTCAAAATAATAAGAAGTTACCATTTCATCAAACTTCAAATATTCATTGCCTTAAGGCTTG